>JAPQWV010000003.1:7248750-9665000 GCA_027422505.1 Craterostigma plantagineum
CGCATGACCTCTTGCTGGCATTCATGAATAAACGCGGTGATGGCGGCCTCGGTAATCTTGGACATGGCCTCGGCTTCCACCCACTTCGAGAAGTAGTCCACAGCCACTAGCAAGAACTTCTTCTGGGCGACGTTTTCGGAGAATGGTCCGACGATGTCAAGCCCCCACTGATCGAATGGGCAAGGGGATGTTATGGTCTTCATGGCTTCAGCGGGCATTCTTTGTAGGCTGGCGTGTTTCTGGCAGTAAATGCAGCTTCGAACGGTTTTCAGAACGTCTCCTTTCATTGTTAACCTGAAGAAACCTACGAGGAGTGCTTTTCTTACCAACGTCCAACTCCCGATGTGGCTTCTGCAGATTCCTTCATGAATCTCCCGAAGGACATATTCCCCCTCTTCCTTGGATAGGCATCGCAGGAGGGGTCCGGTAAAGGATCTTTTGAACAGAGGATCTTTTGAACAGGGTCTTGTCAATCAAGGTGAACAGCTGGGCCCTCCGTATGAGTTTCCGGGCTAGAGCTTTATTCTCCGGGAGAAGTTTGTGGCGTAGGTACTGGTAGACCTCGTGCCTCCAATCTTCTCGGGATATATCTGGTTCAGGCACATTTTGGTCCTCGACCTGCCAGACGGTTAGGACCCTTCATTTTTCCTCGAGTGGGCCGATGGCGCTCGCCCACTTAGCGATTTGATCTGCCTTCTCGTTCTCGGCTCAAGTAATTAGGACGATCTTGAGTTCCTCGAAACTTCCCTTGATTTCCTCGAATGCCTTGACGTATTTCTCTAAGTTCTGCCCCTTGATGGCAAAGTTCCCTTCTAACTGTTGAACCACGAGATGGGTGTCCGAGTGCACCACCAGGCGTGTGATTCCCATCCTCCATGCTGCTCGAAGTCCGGCGAGTAGCGCCTCATACTCTATCTCGTTGTTTGATGCTTTATAGTCCAACCCGATGGTTAGGTTGGTCTCTTCTCCCCAGGGCGATATGAGAAGTATCCCGACTCCATTCCCCGAGTTGCATGAGGAGCCATCCACAAACATCTTCCATATCTCCTCGGGACACTCCCCGACCATCTCCACAATGAAATCAGCTAATGCCTGAGCTTTGATAGCGGCCCGAGGCTTGTACTAGATGTCGTATTCCCCCAACTTTGTTGACCATTTAACAGCCCTCCCCGAGATGTCTGGCCGGGTGGCGATCTTCCCGATCGGGTTATTGGTTAGCACCACAATGGGATGCGATATAAAATAGGGCCGCAGCTTCCTGGCCGTAATAAGAAGGGCTAGCAGTAGTTTTTCGGAGTTCGTGTACCATGTCTCGGGGCCCTTCAAGATGTGGCTCACGAAGTAGACCGGCTTCTGTATTTTTTCCTATTCCCGAACTAACACGGAGCTTATTGCCCGAGGCGATGCTGCCAGGTATACTACCAATTCCTCCCAGGCAGAGGCTTATTGAGCACGGGCAACTCCTTCAAGTATTCCTTCAAGTCTTGGAACGCCTTTTCGCACTCGGCTGTCCACTCGAAGTTCTGGACTTTTCGCAACACCTTGAAGAAGGGTAGGCTATGGTCGGCAGATCGGGAGATAAATCGCGAAGAGCCGTTATCCTTCCTGTCAGCCTCTGAACCTCGTTTAGACTTTGGGGAGGTGTCATATCCATCAGGGCCTTGATCTTGTCGGGGTTCGCCTCGATTCCTCTCCTTGTCACCATATATCCCAGGAATTTTCCCGAGTTGACTCCAAAGGTGCATTTGCTCGGATTCATCTTTAGGTTGTACCTTTGGACGGTCGAGAGTGTCTCCTGGACGTCGGCTAAGAAGCAACCTTATTCTCAAGGTTTTATTAAGATGTCGTCCACATAGACCTCCACGTTCCTCCCAATCTGGTCCTTGAAAACCTTGTTCATCAGCCTCTGGTAGTGATAGTGTAGCAGTAGGTCCCTCCGGCAGTTATGAAACTTGTCTTTTCCTGATCTTCCTTGGTAAGTAGGATCTGGTTGTATCTCTGGAAGGCGTCGAGGAAACAGAGTAGTTCATGTCCCGAGGTGGAGTCTACCGGCTGGTCTATCCGAGGTTAGGGGTAGCAATCCTTCGGGCATGCTTCATTTAGGTCCGGAAGTCTACGCACATGCGTCATTTGCCCGAAGCCTTTGGGACTAAGACCACGTTCGAGAGCCATGTGGGGAATTGGACTTCCCTAATGTGTCCTGCTTCTAACAGTTCTTCTACCTGGCGTCGAGCCTAGGCATCCTTTTCAGCACTGAGATGCCTCCTCTTCTGAAAGATGGGTCGGGTGGTTCGGGGGACATTCAGCTGCTCGATGATTCCCCGGTCAATTCTGACCATATCCTTAGACGTCCATGCGAATACGTCCTTGTTCCTTTTTAGAAGTTTGATTAAGTCTTCTCGTAAGCTCCGAGGCAGACCCTTGGCGATCTTGATTGTTCCTTCCGACGGATTGATCATCACTTCTTCAGTCTCTTCTTTCTGGTCCTTTTTTTAGCAGTTCCCTTTCGTCAGTCGTATAAATTCGTACGCATATTCTAGGAATCCTCACAGTCTAATAATTAGCTAAAACATATGACTTGTTTGTCGTTCGATTGAGCTAGGGGGATTCGAAGTCTCAAATACTTTGCTTTCATCGTCCCAACCCCGTAGTCGTTATTTTATAATATTTTTATTTTTGTGTTAAATGTTTATTTAGATTATCGTTTATATTTTTATCAAACCAAAAATATTTACTAGAATATTTAAATGACGGTTTTCTAAAGTATATAGTTCCTTTGGGTTCGATACTCGAATACTTGCCACTTCTATACTATTTTTGATAGGTACACTTGCCTGTTGAGCGTAGGATAGTTGTCGATATTCGTTTTATTTTATTACTCGATCCGCTCGATCAAGTTTTTGGCGCCGTTGCCGGGGAACTATTGATATTTGGAAAACTTTAGTTTATTATTCTAGCTTTTATTATTATTTTTATTAGAATTATTATTGTTATTATTCTTATTGTGTGTCAGTTATTATTATTATTAGTATTATTATTATTATTTACGAGTATTTTTATTATTACTACTATTTTTATTCTTATTATTTTTACTATTTATTTTTATTATTATTGTATTATTATTGTGTGTCACTTATCATTATTATATTAGTTACGAGTATTTTTTCTTTCTTATTCTAGGTAAATCGGAGGCAAAGTAATTGCCAGAAATGTATGACGTCACCGACACAACCGCGTTCAATGCTAAGTTCGATGTCCTACAACAACAAATTACAGCAAACGGCCTTCAGATGCAGAGCTTAATGAATGCAGCCTTACTGCATCTTACAACGAAGTCAGTCGTTAACACAACACAGTTGCAGCATGCTCCGATGATCCCCACAGCTTTCGTACCTCCTCATCCATACCCTACATATATCTCTCTATGCACTACTTGTGGTGGAAGCCATGACGCAACTCAATGTCCATCCATTATTTCGGTGGAGCATGTGGACTATTTAGGATACTACCAAGGTCTGAGAAATTCTGTCCCCCAAATTCATCGGAACGTGGCCTTTGAAAATCAGCAACGAGCTCCTCTAGAATTTCATAATCAAAGAGTGCATGGGTTCCAAGGGGGAAATTATGAGAATGCTCCCGATTGTCGGATGGATAAGCTTGAAGACATGTTTGCCAAGTTGATGGAGAAGCTCGATTATCGCTTGGATAGTCAAGAAGCCCGACTACAAAATACCGAGTCCACATTGAGAGCATTAGAGAAACAAGTCGGACAAATAGCTGAGACTCTTCAACAACGCCCTCTCAGATTATTAGCAAGCAATATGGAGACAAATCTGAAGGAGAACTGCTGCACCGTCTTAAGCGAGGAGGAGATATCTCAACCAATCGTGAGGCCATACCAACCAAAAGTTCCATTTCCAGCAGTGTAACAACCCTCACTTTTAAATTAAATACGTTGGCGGAGTTTCCACAACGAAAACCGCGGAAGACCCAATTAATAAAAATTGTCCTCGCGAAATAAAATATATTGCGGTGGAATAAAAATATTTTACACGCTCACACGGTTCACACACGTCATATTTAACAGTCACACTCAAATAGAATTTATCGACACACAAATCACACTGAAATCTCTCCACAGATCACATCCATGTACCGCCATGCCCTCAAAAGACCATGGAGCACCGCCACCAGCCTCGTTAGTTTCGACATGTTTCCACATCGGGCTCGTCAGTACCTACAACACGTAAACTGAGCTCCTTGCCCAGTAGATGAAATAATGCATGATGCAATCGTGCACTCCATCCCAAACCCGATATCTCACCTAATATGCAAGCTCTTTCTTTTCTCACGCTAATTTATTATTTCTCAAATTAGGGCCCTAGGTTAGACTCGACACCTCGCATGCCTCACAATAACGGTAGCCTACTCTGGAAGTTCACGCCAGGTCGCTCCTTCCGTATAATATATATAAGACGGTCAAACCTCGGGAAGTTCACGCCCGAGTAGACAAAAACGTTCGCATCTGTCTAGTTGACAGAACGCTCACACCTGTCTGCCGTCAGGTGCCATATTGAGTACTAACCCCGACTCTCCAACGAGTCACCAATCACAAAATCATTATCTACCCCACTTATGAAAGCGTTACCGTCTCCAATACGGTACATACGATTTTCATCACCGACCCATACGGTTTGAACTTCTCTCGTTCTAGTATGAAATGCACGTGACAGATAATTGCATGATATACACAATTTATTTAAATCGAATAAAAATATTCACATATGTAATGTAAAACATGCATGCGTGAAAATAAATACACACAACACATAAAAACACATAATAGTTTACGTGTCGTAGGTGAATATTTCACCTACCTGTCCTCCTGTTATAGTCAACCACGATACCCGGTGGAGTCCCTATAATTCAAATCTCAGAATATTAAAATATTATCTTCTTAGTATATTTTCTAAATCTTGTAAATCTAAAATTTATGAACCTAATTATCGAAAATTCATACATACTATACTACTCTTGGAATCACTAAAACTACTCTATACTTTAATAAACTAATCACTTTCTTAACAACCCTTGACAATATTAACATATTGTAAACTTAAATGCGTCTACTATAGTTCTAATACCAATCAATTAATCATACGAATAACATATAAGTCAAGCATATATTATTTTACATTCAACATTCATACAAGCATAATCACACACCCATATTCTTATATATATGACACCCCAAACGCTATTATTTATCTAGTAGACCAACCTAATCCCAAGCTAGACTACACCCTAGGCTTTTAATTATTCCCTCAGTTGCTTCGACAATTGTCCCAACTCACATACAACACTAATGATATATCTAGAATAATATATTCAATTTAACCCTTAGGTTTCCAACCCAAATAATACTTTCGACATCCTATAAACCACATATGACACCTAAGTCACAAACACATCAAATAGACGTCACGTAATTCATCTTAGGCAAAGGAAGTCACATAAAACATATTTCCAAAATTGAAGAACCTAGTTTACTAACAAATTCGACACTTCCCCATTATTCTTATCAACAAAGTATCAAAACTTCTAATATCATATGTTCTAATTTAATACCGATATCCATATAATTAAGCACATCAACATTCCCAAGATCTGAGAAAACCCTAACATTTAGATTACGAGAATCTTATTTGATCCACATTAAACACGTAATGAAATTCATGAAACCTCGTAAACACTTCGAAATATCCTATATGCATTTCCTAATCACGTTGAAAACATAAAACCACAATAAATTTAAGTATACTAAGCATAAAAGAGGTCATATACCTTACCTCAAATCGAATTTGCTTCTTATTGGAAATTGAGTTTTGGTGAAATCTCCACTCTCGTTTTCTCCCTACCTCACTTTGTTGTATGAGGTTTAGTTTATAAAATAGAGGTATATATATCAAGGTATTGGAACTAGTGAATGATTGAACAAAGTAATGATAACGATTTTCAATTCTATTGTTAAAGCATCTTCCTTCTTGAAACCTTTGAATTGAATTATTTCCCTTAAGTCTCTTTCAATTTTTCTTTTGCTTAATGCATGTGATATATTAAAATGCATGATCATGATGTTCTTCTTTGTTTTCTTTAATTATTCATGATATGGACATTTCCATATTGTGAATTATTAGCCAACATAACGATGATGATAGGTTTGTAACATACACATCACTTTAATTATGACTAAGCTTAAAGTAACGAAAGTATACCTCATATTAGGTAAACCTCACTTTCATATAATAGTTTATTTATAAAATATTAATTTATCTCACTAATATATATATATAAATATATATATATATATGATGTAATGATAATTATTGCTATTACCATTTTTATTATTACCACTTTATCTTATCATCCCTTGAATTCATATCATGAAGACCCATGTCTTTGAGAAGTAAACATGTTAACTTAAAGCGTGCATTAAGATGTGCATTACTACTTATTATTATTAATATTTATTGTAAGGATTAAATTCTAATCATTCCACATGTGGCTAACAATAAGTTTATTGTGAAATAATTACATGTGTATAGGTAATATATTTACTATAATACTCTTTTATCCTAGAATAATATTAATAACTACAGCCATAAATTGATTAACTTTCTAATGAATAATCTTAACAAATATTTTCTAATTTCAATGTACGTAACAACTACTCATCGTCCTTAGAGTTCAACATATGGAATTCTTCCTTAATAGTTTCTAAATTATACTATTACACTGTTAATAATAGTAAACCCCGTATTAAATTTTTCGGGTATTACATTCTCCTCCCCTTAAAAGAATTTCGTCCCCGAAATTACGCCATTAGAAATAAATCGGGATAACGACTTCTCATTTCATCTTCTCTTTCCCACGTGGCCTCTTCAACTGACTGATTTCGCCACAACACCTTGACTAACGAAATATCTTTATTCCGAAGTTGTTTTATCTCTCTCATTAAAATCTCTACCGGCTGTTCTTCATAGGTTAAGTCTGGCTTTAACTGTTGGTAGAGAACTTCATTCTTCAATACATGGCTCGGATCCGCAATATATTTCCTTAATGCCGATACATGAAAAACGTCGTGAACTTGTGCGAGTGTCGTCGGTAGTTCTAACTGGTATGCAACTTCGCCAACTCGTTTAATTATTCTGAACGGACCAATAAATCTAGAGCTTAGTTTGCCCTTCTTCCCAAATCGTTTCACGCCCTTTATAGGGGATACTTTTAGAAATACCCAATCGTCTATTGCAAACTCTAGTGGTCTTCGTCGATGGTCTGCATAACTTTTCTGACGACTTTGAGCCGTCCGCATTCTTTCTCGAATTTGGCTATTGCCTCAGTCATTTCTCGTATCATCTCGGGACCCAACAAGGTTCTTTCACCAACCTCATCCCAATGAATTGGTGATCGACATTTCCGTCCATATAATGCCTCGTACGGAGCCACTCCTATCGTAGTGTGATAGCTGTTGTTGTAGGAAAATTCAATTAACGGTAGGTATTTGCTCCAATTTCCCTTGAAATCTAGCACACACGCGCGTAGCATATCCTCCAGGGTTTGGATTGTTCTCTCTGACTGCCCATCTGTCTGGGGATGGTATGCGGTACTAAATGATAACTGAGTTCCCATTGCCTTTTGCAAACTCCTCCAGAAGTTTGACAGGAATCTCGAGTCTCTATCCGAGATGATCGATTTCGGAATCCCATGAAGTCGAACTATCTCCTGAATATATAATTCTGCATAACGCTCCAAGGAAAATGTCGAGCTTATGGGTAAGAAATGGGCTGACTTGGTCAACCTATCAACTATAACCCAAATAGCGTTGTGACCTTTCACCGTTTTCGGTAAACCAACGACAAAATCCATGGTGATATGGTCCCATTTCCATTCAGGAATTGGCAGGGGTTGCAACATTCCTGCTGGTCTTTGGTGCTCGGCCTTTATGAGTTGGCACGTTAGGCATTGACTTATAAACTCTGCAATGTCTTTCTTCATCCCAGGCCACCAGTAATTTATTTGCAGGTCTCGGTACATCTTCGTGGCGCCTGGGTGTATCGAATATTGTGTCGCATGTGCCTCTGTCATTATAATTCGTCGAAGTTCTTGGTTGTCAGGTACATACAATCGATTTTTATATCGAAGGCTTCCGTCCTCCTTGATTTCAAAGTCGTTCGGCATTGTTTGTTTGTCTTTGATCTTTTTGTATAGTTCGTCTTCCTTTTGAGCTAAGGTGATCCTTTCGAGTAGTGTTGGTTGGAGGGTCAATGCCGCTAATTTCGTCTCCACTTCCCCCAGCGCAACTACTTCTACTCCAAGATGGTGAAGTTCTGCATTTACAGCTTTCCTACTTAAAGCGTCCGCGACTACATTCGCTTTCCCTGGGTGATAGCTAATTACACAATCGTAGTCGTTCACGAGTTCTAACCACCGCCTTTGTCTCATGTTCAGCTCCTTCTGTGTGAAGAAATACTTCAGGCTCTTGTGGTCTGTAAAGATCTCACACCGTTCTCCGTACAAGTAGTGCCGCCATATTTTCAAAGCGAACACCACTGCTGCGAGCTCAAGATCGTGAGTTGGGTAATTCTTCTCGTATTCCTTCAATTGTCGGGAGGCGTATGCAATAACCTTCCCATTCTGCATCAGTACACATCCTAAACCATTTTTCGAGGCATCACTATATACTGAAAATCCTCCAGTTCCCGAAGGTGTCGTAAGGATTGGGGCTGTAGTTAGCCGCTTTTTAAGCTCTTGGAAACTCTGTTCACAAGCTTCCGTCCATCTAAATGGAACATTCTTTTTAGTTAGATTTGTGAGCGTCGAAGCAATGCTGGAGAAATCCTGAATGAATTTCCGATAATACCCAGCGAGCCCTAGGAAGCTACGGATCTCTGTGGGGTAGTTGGTCGTGGCCAATTACTTATTGCTTCGATCTTACTAGGATCTACGGAAATTCCACTTCCAGAAACAACGTGTCCCAAAAAGGTTACTTGCTCCAGCCAGAACTCGCACTTCTTAAATTTGGCATAAAGTTGTTTTTCTCGTAGAGTTCCTAAGACAATTCGTAGATGACCTGCATGTTCTTCCCTTGACTTAGAATAAATGAGGATATCATCGATAAAGACAATAACAAACTGATCCAGAAAATCCTTAAAAACTCGATTCATCAAATCCATAAAGGCTGCAGGTGCATTCGTCAATCCAAAAGGCATGACCAAAAATTCATAATGGCCGTACCTCGTGCGAAATGCCGTTTTTGGGACGTCTGACTCTCGAATTTTTAACTGGTGATACCCCGAACGAAGGTCAATTTTTGAAAATACCTTAGCACCATGCAGTTGATCGAACAGGTCATCTATCCTAGGCAATGGATACTTGTTCTTAATCGTGATTTTATTGAGCTCCCGGTAGTCGATGCACATCCTCATCGATCCGTCTTTCTTTCTCACAAACAATATTGGTGCTCCCCAAGGTGAAAAGCTAGGCTGAATAAATCCCTTCTGTAACAGCTCCTCCAGTTGTTCTTTTAACTCCTTTAACTCGTTTGGTGCTAATCGATAAGGGGCTTTAGCGATAGGACCCGCTCCTGGCACTAGGTCGATGGTGAACTGTATTTCTCGATCAGGGGGTAACCCCGGGAGATCATCGGGAAATACATCGGCGAACTCATTTACTATTGGCACATCCTTCAATTCTGGAAGAGGGGCTTTCTCCGCCTTTACCGCACATACTAAGAAAGATTCACAACCCGATCTCAAAAGTCGTTGAGCCTTAAAAGCCGAAATTTGAGGAATACAACTTTGGTTTGTTTTACCCGAAAAAGTAAATACCTCATCCTCAGGCAATTGAAATTTCACTATCTTCTTAGCACAGTCAATCACGGCTCTATATTTCGAAAGCCAGTCCATCCCAAATATGATGTCATAATCGTTCATCGGGATCACAATCAGATCAGTTTCTAAGTTTCTACCCTCGATGTTTATAGGACATTTCTGTACTGCCCTGTTGGTTTGAATTGGACCCCCGTGAGGTAATATCACTACGTAACAACATTCAGACTGAGTAGGATATATTCCTACTCTTTCCACATACTTAGCCGACACAAACGAATGTGTGGCTCCAGAGTCAATGAGAACAGACGTAGGCACTTGAAAGATATTCAACGTACCCGTCACTACAGCTGGGTTTGCTTCTGCTTCCTCATTCGTCAGGGTGAAAACCCTGGCTGGGACCGATGGAGGCCGAACCGGCTGTTGAGTCGAATTCACGGGTAGGTTCTCCGGACAGCTCCTCGCATAATGACCATTCTTTCCACATCGAAAGCATTGAGGGCCTGGGTTAGAACCGGATCTAAAGCAGACTCCAAAGTGATAACGCCCGCATTGTTGGCATCGAGGAGCGGGGTTTGGAGGCCTACTCAAAATATTTGTTGGCCCTTGGTTCATTGGGCGCCAGTTCTGTTGGCCCGGTCGGTTGTTTTGATTATTTTTGCCAGGGCCTTTACAAGGAATTGGCGCTTGCGATCACCTCCTCCTCCTTGCTGATTCTCCTGTCTTCTTTTTGCCTCTTGGGCCTCCACAATCTGTGCCTCCGCCTGCTCCGCAATCATTGCCCGCTCCGCTACTTGTGTAAACTCCAGCTGTCGGACTCCCGTTATACTTAAGTCTCGATAAAGTTCAGGTTTGAGGCCCGTTATGAACCTTGTCACCTTCAACTGATTAGTGGACACCATGTGAGGGGCAAAGCGGGACAGCTCCTCAAACTTACGGATATACTCCGCAACTGACATCCCTCCTTGTTTCAGGTTCATAAATTCGAGCATCCTTCGTTCTTGTTCATGGGCTGAGAAGTACTTGTTGTGAAACAACTCCTTGAAGTGCTCCCACGGCATCGTCACTGGGTTCTCTAGTACTTTCACTGTGTCCCACCAAAACCTAGCGTTTCCTCTTAGCATGGAGATGGCACAAAGAACCTTCTCCTCCTCTGGCACACGGCTATAGATGAACATGTCTTCGATCGTACGTAACCAGTCTTCTGCCACTACAGGGTTAGTGGCATCAGCAAATGTCGGAGGATTTAGTTTTCTGAAACGTTCCCCGATAATTTCGACACGTTCTGGTTGCGGGGAGGAGTGGTGCTCAAATGAACTGCGGTGTTGTATCAGCTCATTTATCTGATCCGACTGGCGTTGGATCAGTTCGGTTAAGCGCATTATCGTGGAATCACGCTCACTCGCAGGGGACTCAGATTCGCCCCTACGGCTTGACTCTCCCCCGTTTTCTCTACGTCCTCGTCTCATTTTCGATAACGATCTATTCATCACACATGCAACACACTTTAATAACACATAATCACATAAGTTATATAAAAAAAAAACTTACAGGCGAGGCTGGTTCTCCAGGCTTTTGAGCGGCAGTACACAGACAGTCTTCAGAACCAATAAACCTAACGCTCTGATACCAACTGTAACAACCCTCACTTTTAAATTAAATACGTTGGCGGAGTTTCCACAACGAAAACCGCGGAAGACCCAATTAATAAAAATTGTCCTCGCGAAATAAAATATATTGCGGTGGAATAAAATATTTTACACGCTCACACGGTTCACACACGTCATATTTAACAGTCACACTCAAATAGAATTTATCGACACACAAATCACACTGAAACCTCTCCACAGATCACATCCATGTACCGCCATGCCCTCAAAAGACCATGGAGCACCGCCACCAGCCTCGTTAGTTTCGACATGTTTCCACATCGGGCTCGTCAGTACCTACAACACGTAAACTGAGCTCCTTGCCCAGTAGATGAAATAATGCATGATGCAATCGTGCACTCCATCCCAAACCCGATATCTCACCTAATATGCAAGCTCTTTCTTTTCTCACGCTAATTTATTATTTCTCAAATTAGGGCCCTAGGTTAGACTCGACACCTCGCATGCCTCACAATAACGGTAGCCTACTCTGGAAGTTCACGCCAGGTCGCTCCTTCCGTATAATATATATAAGACGGTCAAACCTCGGGAAGTTCACGCCCGAGTAGACAAAAACGTTCGCATCTGTCTAGTTGACAGAACGCTCACACCTGTCTGCCGTCAGGTGCCATATTGAGTACTAACCCCGACTCTCCAACGAGTCACCAATCACAAAATCATTATCTACCCCACTTATGAAAGCGTTACCGTCTCCAATACGGTACATACGATTTTCATCACCGACCCATACGGTTTGAACTTCTCTCGTTCTAGTATGAAATGCACGTGACAGATAATTGCATGATATACACAATTTATTTAAATCGAATAAAAATATTCACATATGTAATGTAAAACATGCATGCGTGAAAATAAATACACACAACACATAAAAACACATAATAGTTTACGTGTCGTAGGTGAATATTTCACCTACCTGTCCTCCTGTTATAGTCAACCACGATACCCGGTGGAGTCCCTATAATTCAAATCTCAGAATATTAAAATATTATCTTCTTAGTATATTTTCTAAATCTTGTAAATCTAAAATTTATGAACCTAATTATCGAAAATTCATACATACTATACTACTCTTGGAATCACTAAAACTACTCTATACTTTAATAAACTAATCACTTTCTTAACAACCCTTGACAATATTAACATATTGTAAACTTAAATGCGTCTACTATAGTTCTAATACCAATCAATTAATCATACGAATAACATATAAGTCAAGCATATATTATTTTACATTCAACATTCATACAAGCATAATCACACACCCATATTCTTATATATATGACACCCCAAACGCTATTATTTATCTAGTAGACCAACCTAATCCCAAGCTAGACTACACCCTAGGCTTTTAATTATTCCCTCAGTTGCTTCGACAATTGTCCCAACTCACATACAACACTAATGATATATCTAGAATAATATATTCAATTTAACCCTTAGGTTTCCAACCCAAATAATACTTTCGACATCCTATAAACCACATATGACACCTAAGTCACAAACACATCAAATAGACGTCACGTAATTCATCTTAGGCAAAGGAAGTCACATAAAACATATTTCCAAAATTGAAGAACCTAGTTTACTAACAAATTCGACACTTCCCCATTATTCTTATCAACAAAGTATCAAAACTTCTAATATCATATGTTCTAATTTAATACCGATATCCATATAATTAAGCACATCAACATTCCCAAGATCTGAGAAAACCCTAACATTTAGATTACGAGAATCTTATTTGATCCACATTAAACACGTAATGAAATTCATGAAACCTCGTAAACACTTCGAAATATCCTATATGCATTTCCTAATCACGTTGAAAACATAAAACCACAATAAATTTAAGTATACTAAGCATAAAAGAGGTCATATACCTTACCTCAAATCGAATTTGCTTCTTATTGGAAATTGAGTTTTGGTGAAATCTCCACTCTCGTTTTCTCCCTACCTCACTTTGTTGTATGAGGTTTAGTTTATAAAATAGAGGTATATATATCAAGGTATTGGAACTAGTGAATGATTGAACAAAGTAATGATAACGATTTTCAATTCTATTGTTAAAGCATCTTCCTTCTTGAAACCTTTGAATTGAATTATTTCCCTTAAGTCTCTTTCAATTTTTCTTTTGCTTAATGCATGTGATATATTAAAATGCATGATCATGATGTTCTTCTTTGTTTTCTTTAATTATTCATGATATGGACATTTCCATATTGTGAATTATTAGCCAACATAACGATGATGATAGGTTTGTAACATACACATCACTTTAATTATGACTAAGCTTAAAGTAACGAAAGTATACCTCATATTAGGTAAACCTCACTTTCATATAATAGTTTATTTATAAAATATTAATTTATCTCACTAATATATATATAAATATATATATATATATATGATGTAATGATAATTATTGCTATTACCATTTTTATTATTACCACTTTATCTTATCATCCCTTGAATTCATATCATGAAGACCCATGTCTTTGAGAAGTAAACATGTTAACTTAAAGCGTGCATTAAGATGTGCATTACTACTTATTATTATTAATATTTATTGTAAGGATTAAATTCTAATCATTCCACATGTGGCTAACAATAAGTTTATTGTGAAATAATTACATGTGTATAGGTAATATATTTACTATAATACTCTTTTATCCTAGAATAATATTAATAACTACAGCCATAAATTGATTAACTTTCTAATGAATAATCTTAACAAATATTTTCTAATTTCAATGTACGTAACAACTACTCATCGTCCTTAGAGTTCAACATATGGAATTCTTCCATAATAGTTTCTAAATTATACTATTACACTGTTAATAATAGTAAACCCCGTATTAAATTTTTCGGGTATTACAAGCAGCTTTAACACAAGCGATATCAAAAGATCAATTCGGAGAATACATGTCCAAGATAAGCGCCATGAAGGAAACTACAAGGAGGAATGCCATCGAGGGCCAAAAAGATATACACGAAGAAGAGCAAGTAAAGGAAGTGGTAGAGAAGGTCGAAACGAAAGAAGTTCGTGGAGAGGATGCGCAACTCGGCAAGCAGGATGAAATTGCGACTAAGGTTCCTATCCAGGCGTGTGAACCGGAGATGCCATACCCAACTAGCCGAAAGAAGAATATGGTTGGCGGCAAGTTCAGTATATTGCAGGTCCCTGTGAAAAACAACATGCGAATAATTAGGGGAAGTAAGGAGGATGATAGAGAGAGGTGCTAACGATTAGACCACTCGTAAACGAGCGGAATAAACTCATCGCTAGAGATAGGTTGAACTACCCCGCCGGATTAGAGTCAAATCTAATAGTGGGATTCGTCGTGTTTTAATGCGATCTATGGTTGACTAGTTAGGGAAGCTTGCCCAGCTATTTAATTCATAGATTAGTTGTTTACGATTCTTATGTGATAAGGCGCAGTTTCGTCAGTCGTATAAATTCGTACGCATGTTCTAGGAATCCTCACAGTCTAATAATTAGCTAAAACATATAACTTGTTTGCCGTTCGATTGAGCTAGGGGGATTCGAAGTCTCAAATACTTTGCTTTCATCGTCCCAACCCCGTAGTCGTTATTTTATAATATTTTTATTTTTGTGTTTATTGTTTATTTAGATTATCGTTTATATTTTTATCAAACCAAAAATATTTACTAGAAATATTTAAATGACGGTTTTCTAAAGTATATAGTTCCTTTGGGTTCGATACTCGAATACTTGCCACTTCTATACTATTTTTGATAGGTACACTTGCCTGTTGAGCGTAGGATAGTTGTCGATATTCGTTTTATTTTATTACTCGATCTGCTCAATCAGCCCCCAAGTCCATCTGGTCGAGAGCCCTCTTGTATATGATATTGACGGAGCTCTCGTTGTCGACGAAGACCCTCCCGACATCGTGGTTGGCCACTTCAGCTCGGATGACTAGGGCGTCCTCATGCAAGTCGTCACCTTCGGTCTTCCTTGCTCGATTGGAATCTCCCCCTGTGGGTCCTCCCGATATGATGTTGATTTCTCGCGGTGCGGTTCTTCCCTGGAGATCTTTGCCGTCATGTATCCCTGTTGTCCTGATTCCTTTGAGTGTCGTTTCCTCTGGCCTCGGGCCCCGTCTGTCCTCTCTTTCTGGTGTCCTCATCTGTACTTCCCTCTGGTTGTGAGGTTGGAGGTCTTGTCGGGTGTTAAACCGATTCCCCACCCCAGGATATCTGGGCCTGGTCCCGAAGCCACCGTCCGCTCCAGCGAGTTTAGCTCGAGCCTCGGGATTGGTCGCAATCAGCTTTTCTAACTCTCGGTTTAATTGAAAACATTCCTTGGTGGTGTGTCCATACTCATGGTGGTAATTGCAGTAGGTATCAGATACTGGTCGTCTCGGGTTGCCGTCAATGTAAGGGGGTCGGCGAAGAAAGTCGTTCTCCTCGCATATCTCTAACGCTCGGAGTTTGTTCACCCGTAGCTTCGGATAATCCGCTCGGGGAAGTGGGGGTACAGGATAAGGGCGATCATCCCTTCGAAGGAATACTCTGCTGTCTTGGTTTCTTGGGGGGCCTTTTCGACGTTCTCGAGGAGGACTCTTGCGTTTCCTGTCCTCGGGCTCCCGGACTTATGACTCTTCCACCCGGACGTACTCTCCACCCGAGTTATCAGCTCCTACACTGTGGTTGGATATTTCTTCACTAGCGATCTGAACAGATCCCCCTCTCTCAGGCCGTGGTGGAATGCTCCGATAAGCAATTCAGGCGCAACATTGGGGACCTCCATCTTCACTTGGTTGAAGCGCCGCAGGTAGTCCCTCAAACTTTCCCTGTCGGCCTGCCTTATGTTTAACAGCTTCACTGCGGATGAAGGGCGTCTTCTGTTGCTCGAGAAGTACTTCAGAAAATGACTGATGAGGTCGTGAAAGCTTCTGATTCCTCCTGGTGGCAGCAAAGGAACCATTGTTTGGCTCCTCTAGATAGAGTAGTCACGAAGAGTCGGCACTTAACAGGGTCGCTTAGTTGGTATAACGCCGCGTTTCCTTCAAAGGCGGCTAGATGATCCTCGGGAGGTCCAGAACCATCGTTCTTTCCCATCTCAAAGGATCGGAAGTGTTCGGGCAGTGGGGTCGCAAGCACCTCGGGCGCAAAGGGCGAGGCCCGAGGAAGAATTGGTGCTTCCAGTGGGTTGGCGAGGTTCTGAAGTTGGCGGATCTCCTCTCTTATTCTTTCTAATTCGGCTGCCTGTTGGTCGGCGCGTCTTCTCCTGTTGGCGCGTATTCTCCTAAGTTCCGATGCCAAGGTTCGATTTTCATCGCTGCGTTCCCCGGTTCTTGATTCGGCATCATGCTCCCCGTTTGCCTCACGCCGGCCATCTTCCCGTTCAGCATCGCGTCCTTTGTTCTGCCCAGGTCTGTTACCTCTCTGGTTCCTTTCTGCCATCAGCACTCCCACATCAGTCCCGATCCTCCGCATTTCTTGCATGACCGCAACGAACATCGCGGCCAGGTCGGCTAGGTTCGGCCCATTGCCGTTGGGTGGCGGCACACGATCGTTTTTGACAACCCCCATACTGAATTTCTACTTATGAGAAACTAGAGTTTCCCACAGAGGCGCCAAGTTGATGCCGCCGAAAAATGGATCTACCGCGCTAGACGGCCAACGAGCTCTTTCCCGCCTTAACTTCGCCGCGAATTCCGCCTGAAGACTCGAAAACAGGGTGAGGGTTGGTGTCGTTTGCTCTCTTGCCTAGGTCAAGAGGGTATTTTCCGTATTCCAGGTGTAAAGTAGCATAGAAAAGTGTTGTGTTCAAGTGTGTGCGTGAGTAATCAAAATGGCAGAGTAACGGTAGGATACGTGAGAATTCGACCTTGAGCGTGCCTTAGGGTATTTATAGGGCCCCTGCTTAGGGCGGTTTCCAGGCGGTTGTGACCCACGTCCTATGCTTCTTGGGCCGGGACGAGCATAAGTCTTTACACCCCCCCCCCACGATCGCACGTTCGCTTGGCATGATTCGCCCTGGGGTTGCTATTCTCCACACGTCCTGCTAATACCGCCAAGGGGAGTCGTGGCAGTTTCCAGCTTGGGAGGCCGAGTTCCTTGAAGTGCGCACTGGCTCGGGCATCGGGGAAACAACCCGAGGGCGTCACGCCCCCCCCCCCCACTAGAAGCAATTGTGTCAGGTATTCCGGTGGCACACGTCCTCGGGTAACTTCCCTGGGGGCCAGGGGATTCTCTAGAGTCTCTGGGGTGTCTTTGGCACGGGCCACCCCCTGCCGAGTTCGGGGCCTTCTTCCTGAGGGTCAGTCCAGCCAGCCCAGGACCCTGCTGAGGGTAAGGGTCTTCCTTCGGGCGAGGTGGTTATGTTAGTTGAGGCGAGTTGGATATTTTTCCATGGGGTAGGTAGACCACGAGGGTAACACATTTAATCAGCTTTTGTGGCATTTCCTAATAAAACAGAGACAGACTTAGACTAATCATTTGCTAACTATTTCATTTAATTAAAAATAGTATCTACACATATATGCCTACTTGAATAAAATATTTACAGATAGGTACTCATGTCAGAAATTTTTACAGATAGGTACCCGATTTAATGTTTACCAGTTTGTTTCAGTCACGCCGTACCTTCTTGTGTGTGTATGGCGTACCATAACACGTTGATATAGGGTAGCTAAATGTGTTTATACGGCGTACCTTATGTGTTATAGATGGCGTACCTAAATGTTCTAATACGGCGTACCATTTCTCAACATATGACGTACCACAATACGTTAATGTAGGGTACCTAAATGTGTTGTATGGCGTACCTGCGGCGGATCGGGTACCTAAGTTTATTCTACTAAGTACCTGCATATAAAAAAAAAACCTGATAGTTACTAAATTACAAGTTTCTTTCCAAATGAGTATTTATGTAAAGACTAAGTCGATTTTATTTTCATTTTATTTATTGTGAGTTCAGTCACAGTTTTTTTTTTTCCGGAGTCCAAACGAGCATTATCTAATAGGCCTATTCTTAAAGGGCCATTATTAAGCCCAATTAAAATGGGCCATTTGACAGTTTCTGTAAGCCCAAACAAGGACTAAAAACACAGTACACATTCACACACACACTACACTACTACCTACCATCGGAGAAGAAGACGACAAAATACAATTGAACGATTTCGATTCCACAGAGCTCCGACGCCACACACAGACGCGCGCGCACGACATCCCGCGGCGGAGAGAAATCGTCGTCCGTCCATCTATAGATATGGGGAGAAGCATAATGATGGCGTCATCATCGCCGCTGTCGATTGCACTCGCCAATGGCCGCACGAGTGCGTATCTCCTATCGGCAAAACGATTTCCAATACCGTTCTCATCATCTCCTAAATCCTCGACGGCGTTTTCGCGTGAGAATCGTGGAAAGTGGTCGTCGTTCGCGAAGACGAAGGCTATTCTATCGGAATCTCCTAATCAGAAAAGTTACTTTAAGGTTGGAGCTGAGTCAACGGGTCCTATTCAGTCTGATCATCTGCTCGGTGTCGTTGAAACTGCCGCCAACACTGGTGCACAAGTATTTCCTTTTGCTCCTGCCTTTTCTTTTCAGCATGATTTGTTGATTGGTTTAATCTTCATAGACTGCACTTAGGAGTGCTAATTAGCTGGAACTGTAACTTAATACAGAGAAGTAAAGAGCACGAAGTTTTGCTGACTTTGCTCTTCCGTTATCGCGGTCTGTGGCATTTATTGCTCGAAAACACTACGATGAGATTTTTTTTTTTGCTCGTACAATCAGAATTCGAAACACATCTTGGGCAGTCAATTGGATCCCTGCGATAAGACTATTTTGTTGTTAGTTATAGTGTGCTCGAAGTAGACGTGTTTCCCTGCCACATGACTTAGTTGGGAGAAGTTTTTTCCACTATTTCTTTGGGAAGTTTGTTCAATATAACTGTGTGACCATGGCTGAGGAAGTTTTCATATTAGTTCATGAGTTTCTATAAAGATTATCTGACAGTCATTATACTAATTTTGACCTGGTGCTGAATGTTAGATTTGTTGTCAGCCTGATTTTTTTCCATTACAAGGGTTATGCGTCATAGAATTGTCCTTCTCCGTTAGTACATAGTTTCGATTATATTACTCAAAAATTTCAATTGCTGAATGCTACAGTTCTCTGCTCATGTCAGGTTGTAATGGATGCGGTCAATAAGCCTCGACATATTACCTACAAGGGCCTTACTGATCTTGTGACTGAGTAAGAGCTTCTCGGTTTATATTGATTATTTCCTGTAGGATTTCTTTCTCGTATATTCAGTCTTTCTGCATTATTAAGCCAGATTGAGCTAGCTTTGGAACATTATTAATTTTCACACTTTGGCGACTATCAGTTTTTGGGTTTCCGATCAGATTATACTCGCCTTCTCTTTTTCACCATTGTGTTGAACTTGAATTTCTGCAGCACAGATAAAATGAGTGAGGCTGCCATTCTAGATGTGGTACGAAAGAATTTTCCTGACCATCTAATTCTCGGGGAGGAGGGAGGGGTCATTGGCGATTCATCCTCTGACTATCTTTGGTGTATCGATCCACTTGGTAGTGTTCATTAGAATTTCCTTTGTGTTTTGGCCTACATCCTTGCCGTTTTTACTGTTTTGACAAGAAATCTTGTTTTGATTTGCTTTGCGAGTTACTAAAAATTAAAATTTCGTTGTCATGGTTTGTGCCTTCGTTTGTTCAAAATTACTGGCAAATGCAGATGGTACCACCAATTTTGCTCATGGATATCCCAGCTTTGCTGTATCAATCGGTGTCCTTTTCAAGGGGAAGCCAGCTGCTGCAACAGTGGTATATGAACTTGTCTTCTGATGCTGTTTCACCTTCAAGATATATCAGTTGTTTCTCATATTCTTTCTTTTCACTACTGAGACGGCAACTATGAAATCCTGGAGACTGAAAAGAAAGGATATGAGAAACAATTGATATATCCTAATAAAATTAAAAAATGCATTTAAATATTTTCTCAGTAACACTTCGAAGAAACCATGTCTGTGTTGACTGAAGGGTTGGTGTTGTTATTTCATTTGCAGGTGGAGTTTGTGGGTGGACCTAAATGTTGGAACACTCGGACTTTCACTGCAGCTGCTGGTATAAGATATCTCTTTTTCTTATATTTAACTCCTAACAATATTAAATCGTTCCCCAATGCTCTTGAAATTTCAGGCATGGGTGCATTCTGCAATGGTGAAAAAATATTTGCAAGTCAAACCGATCAGGTGAACAGCCTTGCGATAGAAAGAATTGTCGAATATTAAACTTATTATAGTTGAACATATCGCTCTAGAAACAGGCATTATTCTGAATCAGTGACCTTAATTTTGTCAGGTCGAACGAGCACTTCTGGTCACTGGGTTTGGATATGAACATGATGATCCATGGGCAACTAATATGGAGCTCTTCAAGGAATTTACTGACGTCAGTCGGGTAAAAGGATTCATCTTTGTCCTTTTCTTCTTTCAGCGTATCATTTACCACTCACTCACTGTTATGGCGTAAAGATTTTCTTTGCTTAAGATCCTTTTGCCCCTTACTCTCATCCTTTCAGTGTTTCTACGCAGGGCGTCAGAAGGCTTGGTGCAGCAGCAGTTGACATGTGTCATGTTTCTCTTGGAATTGTGGAAGCATATTGGGAGTATCGTCTTAAACCGTGGGACATGGCTGCTGGTGTATTGGTAATATGTTAAGCCCTGACTGAAGAAGCACATCTGTTTCTATCTTTGATACCAAAGTCTTCTACTTCCTTGAGTTTTTTTCTTCATTTGTCTCTTTGAGAATTTTTCATTACGATGTTTTAAATTTGAGCAGATAGTTGAAGAGGCTGGAGGCACAGTTACGTGCATGGATGGTTCCAAATTTAGTGTATTTGATAGATCGGTTTTGGTATCCAACGGTGTGCTTCATGCTAAGGTTAGTAAATTTTTTTATCAGGAAAATATCTTAACAGATAGCATAAACTTGTGCTATCATTCATTCATGAAATGCAGCTGCTCGAGCGTATTGGACCAGCGACAGAGCAATTGAAGGGCAAGGGGATTGATTTCTCATTGTGGTATAAGCCAGAAAATTACAACACACAACTTTGACACGACTCATATTAACTGCCCTTTTCTGAAAGATTCGGATGAAGATCAACATATGAGGTAGTTACATACGACTCCACACTTCCTTCGTTAAATGTCCTGTTTTCTGTCTATACGCTGCTCTGCTGTACATTAACATGCCCACCATTGTTTCTATATGCTTTGGACCAGCTTGATTCCCCAATGTTTAATGGGATTGATTTCAATATGTTGTACAAGAAAATAGAAGTCCCCTTTGCTCCTTCATTTCAAATTGAGCAAGACATTCTTGTTGATGAAATTTACTTTCCTTGCACGTTTACATGCATGCGAACTAATCTTAGTTCCATCTTCAACTCGTGAATTTATGTTTATCTTAGTGTAATATAAATGATATTGTTTCGAGTGTCCTGTACTAGTGTCTAGTGAGTCGACCAATATATTGTTTTGATATTGGCATGAAACGTACTTAGTATATTACTATTTTATTATATATACTTCAATGTTTAACAGCATTTAGCATTGTATTCTAATGTCAATAGAAGCCAGGCGTTATTTTTCAGTTTTCAGTTGAATCTATTAAATAATTCTAAAGCAAAATACGATCGTATATAGTGAAACAGGAGAAATGCTATGGCGAACAAATAATATGCAGTATCATCAATTGTACTATAAACCAAAACTTTTAACATCAGCGCGGCGGTGCGTCCGTACAGGCACGGACAGCCACGGTTGACCCGATCCTAAACGGCGCCGTTTTCCAGCCAAGTGAAGAGAACAACGAACTTCGACCGCCGATTCAAACAAATCTAAAACACAAAAGCTAACATAAACATATTCCATAAAGAAGGAAAAAGAGAAAAAAAAAAGTAACAAGAATCCTATGACTCAATCCACCCGGGCATAGTATCACTACAGTCATTCTAATCGCTGTATACAAATGATATCAAATTCATTCCGTCCGCGGAGGGAGGTTCAGATCCAGACCGACCACCGGCGTTCTCGGACGGTCCACCACCGCCGACGACGACTCTGACATGCTCTCCTCCTCCCCACCGCCGTCGTGCTTCACACCCCTATTCAACACCTCCAAGATCACCGCCCTAGACTCCGCCGTCAGCTGCAGCATGGTCGCCGCCGCCGTGGGTCCCCTCAGAACTACAACACCGCCTTCTGTCGACGACGACTCCACGGTGCTCTCTGGACTCGGAGTTGTACTCCAGGCGGCTGGGAAGTTGATCTTGGCTTTGGAACCGCGGAACCTAATCGCCGCCGCGTCGTAGGCCCTGGCGGCGTCCTCCGCCGTGTCGAAAGTCCCGAGCCAAATCCTCTCCTTCTTGCTGGGGTCTCTGATCTCCGCTGCGTACCTTCCCCATGGCCGCTTCCGAACGCCGCGGTAGCGAACGTCGACGGCAGCGGCGGCGGCTAGGGCTTTCTTCCTACTAAGCTCGTCCTTACCATTCATGACTTTGGTCGGCGCCATTTTCTAAGCGTTTACCTTTTCGCTTGTAATAATTATAATCGTCTGAGAGCAGACACACATAGATATATATATAGAGAGAGAGAGAGATATACGATAATGTAAACATGCAGAAATTGGAGAGAGAAGGGTGACGAGATTTGGTGGCGGCTTATGTAGTAGACACGTATCATTGTATCGTGCGATGTAAGGACGTCATGGATAATTGATTAGAATTAGCGATGACCAGAATTTTAATCCCTCGAGAAAAAACTAAATAAATACGGAAAATAATTTGTGGTTCCCACGCAGGAGAATATTTAAACAAATGATTTGACATGGTAAAAAAAAAAAATGGCCTTAAAATGACGGTAATGCTCATACTGGACCCACGTTCAAAGCAATTATGTTAATGATGACAACTAGGGTGGATGGGTGGAATGTAGTTTCAATAGGTATTGGGTTCAAATCTAACATAACATAAATTATTTTGTACATATAAGGTGGTCAGACACAGTGAACTCCGATAGGGACTCATACTATACAACAGTGGACACGTGCTGCAAGTGTCGGGGACAGCACGGATTCCCTGCAATATATCATGGGTCCTTGACGGGTCCACCGCGTTTGTTGCACAACGTCGGGGTCCCGTGCTATATAGCACGGGTCCAGTGTAGCAAAGGATTCGTGCTATATAGCAGACTCATCCCATATTTTATAAAGAGACCATGTAAAATGATCAAAAGTACCCTTGAATTGAAGATTATTTTTTAACAGGTGAAATAAAATAAGTCTACTTTTTCAACGTTATCGAGGCCAAAGCTATTTTTTAGGAGCATTTTCATTTCAGGCCCTCCCATAACTATCATTTAGGATTCAGGTCCTCTTGACAAAAAAAATAGTTTCAAGGACTCATTGTTGTGCAGTACCACTTCATTGCTCTTACATACCAGTATGTTGAAATTATGTACTACAAAACCATAATCTGGTACCAATTTTATGATCATTGATACCAGTTTATTTTCCGCAGTACCACTTTATTGCTTTGACATACCAGTATGTTCAAAGTTTGTAACACAAAACCATCATCCTATACCAGTCCATATATCTTTCGCACCACTTTTTTACACCACAGAAAATGGGTTCTTTTAACCTAAAAAATTCTCAAACAGGGTCTGAATTCGAAATCAAACCCTTAATGGGGCCTGATTTCGAATTGACCCATTCTTTTAAAAGAGTCAGTACACCAGTTTTCGGGAAAAAATGAAAACGGATAATTTTTACAAAATTTATTATAAGAACAAGTAATATAATTTTTTTTTAGTACCGAAAATAATATTATCTTGGAGAATAGCGCATGCAATGAAGATTATTACGCGAACAAAGCGATATATTTATTTTACTGTGGATGTTTATTTTTTAACGTACAATGTTTGTAATCATGGTGTAGATAAATTTGGGCACTTTTCATCGTAATTTCTTTATAAGAAGAAGAATTAGGTCTTTTTCATCCAATAACCTTACACCGCGTATGAAAAACTCGGTTTACGCGTTGCATTGCTCAACGTAAGTCTTGGACTGGAACTGCTTACATTGTCAGTTGCCTTTATTTAAACATTTATCGTACCAATTAATACCATTTTCCAAGATATGATAGAATGTACAAAAGAAAAAGTATTTATGCGTTACACCTTGATGCCGTCGAAAATTGACCAACCGCGAAAATAGGGTAGCGGCCTCTTTCCCGTCTGAGTTTCACCGTGAGCGCGGCCGGAGACTATTGAAACAGGATGAATTTTGGGGGTTATTGGCCCTCTTGCCTTAGTCAAGAGGGTAATGCCGTTCAAGGTGGTGCAATCAAAAGGAAAAAAGGGCAGAGTAACGGTATTGAATGTGAAAAAACGTACCTTGTTAGGATGATGCCTATCGATATTTATAGGGTTGAAGCGGAACGGAGCCGCCTCCGGGTCGTACCCACCCACGTTTGGCGTACCGGGACGGTTTTCTCCGCGTATGGCGCATCGTGGACGATCATCTACCTGGGAGCGGTTGAAGCCACGATCTCGGGTGTGGTAGTGATTGGGGTTGAGCTTCGGTCTTGGGCATGTTGCCGCTTCGGCGTGGTCACGGCCCTGGGGTTTCCCCGAACGGGCCTATGCCAGACGGGGATTTCCTCAGGTCGGGATGCTCTGGGATTATATCATGGCGCAATGGGCTTTTCCCTGGAGTCGGGACGCTGTCCTATCTTCGGCACGGTCGAGTGTTTTGCCGCGGTGGGGTGAAAACCCGAGGGTAACAATAGTCCCCCCGGCGAGTAGTCCAAAAGAGTATGTGAATTTTGGACGTTGTTCTAGTGGCGGCAAAATGCTCGAGTTGGTGATGGGTCCTGGTCGGGCTTCAGTGAGGAGTCTTTTCGATTTCAGGAGGAGTTTTCTTTGACCGGCTACCCGTTTTACTCTTACTGCCACGTGTCGCTTTTCCATTGAGTGGCTGCGATGGGACGTGTGGGCGGGAGTTCTGGCGCCTTTTTCCAGGGTCGACGAGGGCTATCGTGGCCCGTTGATCGTGGTCAGATCCAAGGGCCCGGATGTGTCTGCTGGGGCCTATATATATCCCATACTTCGCTTTCATTTCTTTCTTTACGCTGTTTAGCATTCCGAACTTGCCCGAGCTCACGGCCCTTCATAGCTTTCCTCTTCAGCTTTAGGTATTTGTAAGTTCTCTTCTCCTTTCTCCTTTATTCAATATGACTTCCCCTAATAGCGAAGGTAGTTTCGGGAGCCGTGGTTCTTCCTCGGGTAGTTCCACCTCGGGTAGTTCAGAGAGCGGTAGTTCGGGTAGGACTATTAGCGAAGGTAACGCTGGGGGTGAGGGCCCTTCAGGAAATAGGGAGATAGCGCTCCAACCCGAACCGGCGGCTCCCTTAGGTCGTCCCTCTTAAACTTAGATCCCCCTCCCCTAGAAAAAGACTTCTCCGATGTCTATTCTTATCGTATTGCGGCGAGGGAGTGGATTAAGAATACAGAGTCAATTCGGGAAAAGGCCGCGAAGCGGAAGGAGGTTAAAGATGGTGAGGAAGAGGAGGACGAGTTCCTTCGATGGCACGAGGTCAAGGTGTCTTCCTTTACTGAGGCCCAGATTCCCCGCTTGCGGGAGAAATCGGGTATGTCTAGCCAGTTCGAGGTTAGGGTGCCATCCTTGACCGATGTCGCGAGTGACCCTCCTGAAGGCTTCGGGACCTATTTCTTGGACCAAATAGACAGGGGGCTTCGATTCCCCCTTCCTCAATTTCTTGTAGATGTTTTTAGGTACTACGGGGTATCCCCTGGTCAGTTAGCTCCTAACTCTTTCGGCCACCTTCTTTCATTGGCCGTTCTTTTGACTAGCTTCGGTTATTCCCCTTCTGTCCCTCTGATTAACTTCTTCTTGAGGGTCAGCAAAAGGGAAGAGGGGAAATTCTTCTTTTCCCCTTCCCCTCGATATTCCGACCTAATTCAAGGTCATCCCTCATCCCACAAAGGGTGGATGAGTAAATATTTCTTCCTTCGCTCTCCTGAAGGCAGCCCAGAAAACCAGCTGCTTCCTTTTTCTTGGGGAGATGATCTGGCCATTGCGCGTTCCCTTCCGCCAGATTCTGCGCGAGCCGAGTCTTTCTTGTCGAAAATTGGCGAAAGGCGTTTTTGGGTTTCTGAGCTTATAAAAGACGACCTCCTATTTCTGTTCGGGTTTAGTGCCAAGGTGACCGAGGCGCCTGCTAATTTAGGTATACACCATCCCCGACCCTAGAAGGCCTAAAACCATCGTAGGGTAGTAATACATAGTCTTATCATTCTTCTTCTTTGTTTTGCAGCACATCGAATGGATATCGCCACTGTTGCTGCTTTGGCCTCCTCGGACGAGGAGAATGAGGTTCAGGTCGTCTCTCAGAATCCTCCTGCTTCTTCTTCCCGATCTCAAGGGAAAGGGAAGGCCCCCGCCCTTGCCTCAAAGTCCAAGAAGACTACCAGCAAGAGGCACGCAACCACTTCGGCGGGTACTTCACACAAAAAGCCCCGAACATCTCTGTCATCTCCGTCTCCAGCTTCGGGAGGACTGGTGGCCTTAGGCCGACCTAAACAGCCCCATTTTTTTGGCGAGACCAGCTCTGGTGAATGCTGGGAGTTCCTGAAGGGGTTCCCGAATGATGAGAACAAGCGAAGCTCTCGCAGTCTTTCCAACCCGGAAATACGGGACGCTATTTCCGCCACCCTCGGGAAGGTAAGCTTTAGTGTATCTGTTGTTTCTGTGATTCATACCGTTTATGACTTTGCTATGTCTTTTTGCATTCAGGGCCTGGTGCTTGTCTCCGATGCCATGAAGCGTTGGGTGTATCTCTCCGGGGGCTGTGAGGCTTTGGAGAAAAAGGTCGAAGCTATGGAAGAGGAAAAGGCTTCGGGCAAGTGCCGAGAAGAACTTCTTCAGAAGCAACTGGAGGAGGTGAGGCAACAGCTTTCCAAGGCGGAGGACGAGAAGAAACGGTCCGATGAGATTCGAGCCGACGTGGAGGCAGTCCGTCGATCCTTGGAGAAGCAGATGGTCGAGGACCATTACTCGAAGAAGGACTTCGCGAAGGGGATGCGCCAATTCTTCAAATATGGCTTCTATGGATGCCTCTCCCAGCTTCGAGAGAATGGATATGACCGTTCTGCTCACCCCTTCAGCTTCCTGGACGCCAGCCATGCCTTACGCGCCGCTCCCGAGGGTGGTTATAAACCTGAGCCCCGGGTCGAGGTCCCTCTTCCCAAAGCACCGACTCCACCTCGTGGGGAAGAAATGGCTGAGGAGCTCGAGGCTGAAGAAACCAGGGCTGATGTGGGGCAAGGGGGCCGTGAAGATGCCGACGAGGATGCTGAAGACGTTGGAACCCCGAGGGATGACGTTGAGATTGAGGACGTCGGCGGGGAGTCTCTGAAGGAGGGCGAGGTCGGGAAGGATGTTGAAGGGGAGGCCAGCGGGGAAGGCGAACAGGCCGTGTCGGCCGATTGAAGATCTTTCTTTTTTGTTTTTCTTGCGTGTAATATCTGAAGACCTTATTATATATGCATACATATTTGTCTTCTCTTTTGTGTATTGGACATAGCCCTTCGGGGCACAATATCTTTATGTTTATTCTTTAGACACTTCTTTATTTCTCCTGTTCTTATCCTAAGCTTCGCATATTCGGGGCCATACCCATATTCAAATTACCTTGGACCGGGCAACTCGTTCCCTCCCCGAGTTGCTGATGGCGTTAGTCAATCATAGTCCGAACTTGTAGGTTTTCCAGTCTTAAGTCGCCCGGGAATTTAGCAACAGCCACTTTAAGCTTCGGTCTTCTTTAGGTCCGAGAATTTCGTGGACTCAGCCAAATTTAAACGTTGTTTATGATAACGTCCTTTTAATTCGAATTACCTGACTTTCCGCTCACACCAGGGATCCCCTACATGTATATATATGGGGTGTCTCTTAGCCCTTCAAAGTCATCTGTTTTCGTAGTTCTTCCTATTCCGGTATTCTCTCATTTCCTTCCCTTGATATTCTTATGGCTTCGTTTGCTAAGGGAAAAGACGTCGTTGGGGCCTCGTCTATGGCCGGGGGCAACTTTTTTGACCTAGATGCCACTCCTGAGTCTTTTTATGGTACAAGCGTTCAGCAAGACCCCGCCATCGGAGTGAAAACTCCACTTCCCAGTGGAGACGGCGATGATAAGAACTACCGTCGAGACCTAGCCAAATGGTCCGCTGAGGCGGAGGAAGTTCGTACTAGGGCTAGTCTTCCGTGGCATCGGGCTAAGGTTTCCACCCTCAGCCCTTCGTCTCTGGGGGAGTACCTAGAAAAGGCCCGAGTTCCCTCTGATTATGAAGTCTTGCTGCCCGGTCCTTTGCAAGTGGCTTCGACCCCTCCTTATGGTTACCTTACCTTTTATACTGACCAGATAGATATGGGTCTTAAGTTCCCCGTCCCCTCCTTTCTTCTGGATCTGTGCGAGGCTTTAGATATATCCCCTGGCCAGATATTCCCAAATTCTTGCAGTTTGTTACTAGCTTTAGCCGCGGTTGCAAGGTTGGTGGGCTTTCCTATTTCCCCTAAGTTATTCATCAGCTTCTTCCGTATCTGTGAGAGAGATGCCGGCAAGCTGGCCTTCGTTCCTTCCGCTGAAGTCTTTTACGACAATTTTACTGCCACCAAGGGATGGATGAACAAGTTCTTTTTCGTACGCCCTTCGTCTCAGCATCGGGATCGCCGATTTGTATTGTTGCGTTGGAGGGAGCGGTGTCAAATTCCCAACGAATATCCCGATCTCTTGCGAGGGTTTCTGGGTCAGGTTGGGGACCGTCGTTTTTCCGTGCAGGAGTTGGTGTCGGGTGTACCTCCAGAGGCGGTTATCTTCTCGCGTGCTACAGGTTCATTGATCCCTTTATTATGGTGTTGGTCTTTTCGTCCTTAATCGATTTCCTTTGTGGACAGGCGACGAACTGGATTCAACCCCCATTGTGATGTCTCGGGCTCCGAGCATTCGGAGTCGGGCTTTTGGCGAGGGCTCAACCTCCCGTCGGCTGGTAGACAATGATGCCCGAGGCGGGTCGCCCACCCCCAGAGCTGTTGAGATGGGACGGTCCAAGCGGGTAAAACCATCTTCTCCACCTCTCCAGGCCGTGGGTCCTGCCCCCCGTCCTCACTTTCTATTAGAAAGGGATGGAGATGCTGCCCTGTCATATATGCTAAATTTCCTTACCCCTGAGGAGAAGAGTTTTGCTAAGGATTTATCCGATGGTTGCTTTTGGAAGGAGTGGGCTTTGGCCCTAAGTCAGGTACGACGACTATATTTTCAGTTCTAGGCGAATTCATTCCTGATAATTTGTCCTTGGCCACAGGCGTATTCCCTATCTTGCGAAGGAGCTCGGCGGTACCGCATTCAGCAGAGAATGACGGATTCAGCTCGAAATTGTAACGTGGAGATGACTATGAAGGTTAGTGAGGAAGCTCAAGAAGTGGGTCGATTGAAGAATTTATTGGCCAGGGCCCAGTTCGAGGTCGGCAAACTTCGCCAAGAACTTCACTCGGAGAGGGAAATTCGCCGCCATCGGGAGCTTCAGGGTAATGAAAAATTGGTCCCTGTCGAGAAGGTGTCTGAGGCCGCCAACTTATACTTCAATTTCGGATTCCAAGGATGCTTGTCCCAAATCAGAGCTAATGGTTTTCCGGAGAATGCTCACCCGTTCGATTTCCTGGATCCGGAGGCAGCGTTCATGGCTTTGGCGCCTCGGCATTCACCTCCAAAGTCGGCCAAAGCGAAGGATCTCTGGGATGAGTTCGAGCTGGGCGAAGGCAGTGACCTCTTAAAGAGAAGTGGTCCTGCTGGGGAAGATTAGCTGCGTCGGGGTCTTTAGCATCCTGTTTGCTTTTTAGGCGTCTTGCTTGAGTATTTATTATTTTCCGCTTCCTTGTCTGTCCTATTGACCTCGATTATATTCGTGGCGTATTTATGAATAAAAAGGGATTCACACCCTCTAGTCTCAATTTTGTTTGCTTCCTCGTATTCAATATCATTTTTGGTATCATTCCCCTCGATAACATTAAGAATTCGATTCGCAATAATGGCAAAGTCCCTTGCCCGGGGTCAGAGGCGTCCCCCTAGACCCTGGGAAGGTAGTGAGCTGCCTCTCGCAGAGGGATTCAGTGTGCGCAATGTCTTCTCTTCCCTTGGGGAAGATTTCAGCCTCTCGCAGAGGGATACAGTGTGCGCGACGTTCCCGAGGGGAACAGTGAGCTGCCTCTCGCAGAGGGATTCAGTGTGCGCAATGTCTTCTCTTCCCGTGGGGAAGATTTCAGCCTCTCACAGAGGGATACAGTGTGCGCGACGTTCCTGAGGGGAACAGTGAGCTGCCTCTCGCAGAGGGATACAGTGTGCGCGTTCGGTTTTTGCCTCGAAAGGCGGAGTCGAGCCTTAACGGCTATTTCTCTTAGGGCATAAATCTTCTACCCGGGTCTTCGTGTCTTTTAATTGTTCTAAGTTTTCGTCCGAAGGGTCCTCGTATGGAATGGAAAAAGGGAAATTGCATTAATAGTAATGTCTTAACTTACTTACACCCAAGTAACAAGAAAGCAATCTTGGATGAACGATACCAGAAACTTAATAAAGAGATATAAACATGCATAATGAGGGTACTCCCCTCAGGGTAATATTTCCGAAGCTTGCGAGCGTTCCATGGTCGGTCGAGTTGCTTCCCTTCGGTGTCTTCAAGATAGTAGGAGGCTTCCCCCGCCTTCTTGGTAATGCGGTAAGGACCTTCGAACTTCGGCTCCAATTTCTTCCGTCCTTCCTGGTTGAGGATCTCCTTCATCACTAGGTCTCCCACTTCATACCTTTTGCTCCGGACTCGGCGGTTATAGGACTTAGTCATCCTTCTCTGATAAGCGACCATCCGCAGGGTGGCTTTTTCCCTTCCTTCCTCGACCAGATCGAGGTCTTCAGCTCGAAGTCGAGTATTATCTTCGGGGTATGTCAGAATCCTTGGGCTCTCCATTCCAATCTCGGCGGGCAGAACCGCCTCGCTTCCGTAGACTAAGCTGAAGGGCGTTTCGCCTGTTCCCTCCCGGGGGGTAGTTCGATATGACCAAAGGACGCTTTGGAGCTCGTTGAATCAAGATTTATCCAGGCCTTCCAGTCGGGTCTTCAATCCTTGGACGATGGTGCGATTGATGACTTCCACTTGGCCATTGCTTTGCGGGTATGCTACCGAGGTGAAGACTTGTTCTATTGCGAGCTGCTCGCACCATTCCCTGAGTTTCTTTCCACTGAATTGTCTTCCGTTATCTGAGATTAGCCTTCTAGGAATCCCATATCGGCAGATTATGTTTTTCCATATGAAAGCCATGATGGCTGCCTCGGTGATTTTCGTCATGGCTTCGGCTTCCACCCACTTCGAGAAGTAATCAACGGCTACCAGTAGGAATTTCTTTTGAGCTACGTTCCCCAAGAAGGGGCCAACGATATCTAGGCCCCACTGATCGAAGGGGCAGGGAGAAGTTACCGACTTCATAACCTCCGCGGGAAGTCTCTGTAGATTGGCATGCTTTTGGCAATTGATGCATCCCCGAACTACCTTCACCGCGTCTCCTTTCATCGTCGCCCAGAAGAAACCGGCGAGGAGTGCTTTCCTTGTAAGTGCCCTACTCCCGATGTGACTCCCACAGATACCCTCATGGATCTCTCGAAGGACATATTCACCCTCCTCCTTCGATATGCATCGTAACAATGGTCCGGCGTAAGATCTCTTGAACAAGATTTTATCCATCAGAGTAAAGCGTTGGACCCTCCTCAGGAGTTTTCGGGCTAAGGCTTTATCCTCGGGTAAGAGTTGGTAACTCAGGTATTGGTATATCTCGTATCTCCAATCCCCTGAGGGAATGTCTAGGTCGGGCATGATCTGATCTTCAACTTGCCAAATGGTCAGGTTCTCCCCTTTTCCCTCTGGGACCCCTATGGCACTTGCCCATTTAGCTATCTGATCTGCCTTCTCATTTTCTGCTCGAGTTACGTAGACGATCTTGAGCTCCTCGAAGCCACCTTTGATTTCTTCGAAGGCCTTGACATATTTCTCTAAGTTTTCTCCCCTAACTGCAAAGTTTCCTCCTAGTTGTTGAACGACGAGTTGAGAATCCGAGTGTATTGTTAAACGAGCGATTCCCATCCGACGTGCTGCTCGTAGTCCTGCGAGTAATGCTTCGTATTCCGTTTCGTTGTTTGATGCCTTGAAGCCTAGCCTAAGGGCTAGGTTGGTTTCCTCTCCCCATGGGGATATAAGCAGTATCCCGACCCCATTTCCTGTGCTGCATGAAGATCCGTCCACGAACATTTTCCACATCTCGTCTGGGAAATCTCCGACTAGTTCTACCATGAAATCTGCCAATGCCTGAGCCTTGATCGCAGTTCTGGGTCTGTATTGGATGTCGTACTCCCCTAGCTCCGTCACCCATTTTACGGCCCTACCCGATATGTCAGGTCGGGTAGCTATCTTTCCGATTGGTTGGTTAGTCAACACTACTATCGGGTGCGACAGGAAATATGGGCGCAGTTTCCGGGCGGTGACAAGTAGGGCCAGTAGTAATTTCTCGCAATTGGTGTACCTTGTCTAAGCGCCTTTTAGTACGTGGCTCACGAAGTAAATCGGCTTCTGCACTCTTTCCTCTTCCCGGATTAATACCGAACTGACAGCTCGGGGCGTGGCCGCCAGATAGATCGTCAATTCCTCTTCAGGTAAGGGCTTGTTGAGTGTCGGGAGTTCTTTCAAGTATTCTTTTAGGTCCTGAAATGCTTTCTCACATTCGGGCGTCCATTCGAAATCTTTGACTTTGCGCAGAACTTTGAAGAAGGGCAAACTTCGGTCTGCGGATCGGGATATGAAGCGAGAAAGGGCTGTTATGCGGCCCGTCAATCTTTGCACTTCGTTCAGGTTCTTAGGGGAGGTCATCTCCATCAACGCCTTGACCTTCTCGGGATTGGCTTCAATTCCTCTTCTGGTCACCATGTATCCCAGGAACTTTCCCGACTTGACACCAAAGGTGCACTTGCTGGGATTCATCTTGAGGTTATACCTTCGGGAGGTCGAGAAGGTTTCTTGCACATCTGCCAGGAAACAGCCTTGTTCTCGGGACTTTATCAGTATGTCGTCCACGTACACTTCCACATTCCTTCCTATCTGGTCCTTAAAGATCTTGTCCATTAGCCTTTGGTATGTAGCGCCGGCGTTCTTTAATCCGAAGGGCATGACGGTGTAGCAAAACGTTCCCCGAGCCGTGATGAAGCTTGTCTTCTCTCGGTCTTCTTTGGCTAAGAGGATCTGATTATATCCTTGGAAGGCGTCAAGGAAACAAAGCAACTCATGTCCTGAGGTGGAGTCCACAAGCTGGTCGATTCGGGGTAAGGGGTAGCAGTCCTTCGGACATGCCTCGTTCAGATTCCTGAAATCCACGCACATGCGCCATTTGCCCGTGGACTTTGGGACGAGAACCACGTTCGAGAGCCAGGTGGGGAATTGGACCTCCCGAATATGCCCCGCCTCTAGCAGATCCTCTACTTGTCGTTTGACCTCGACGTCTTTCTCCGAACTGAGGTACCTTCTTTTCTGAAAAACAGGTCGGGTGGTCCGAGAGACATTAAGCTTGTGTTCAATTATTCCTCTGTCGATCCCTACCATATCCTTGGTCGCCCAAGCGAACACATCCGAGTTTCCTTTCAGTAGCTTGATGAGGTCCTCCTTCAGGTCCCGAGGTAAATCTTTAGAAATTTTGACCTTTCCTTCTGGTGGTTTGATCACCACTTCTTCTATTTCTTCCTCTGTTGTCTTCTGTTGGGTTATCTCAATGTTGTATAAGGTTTCTCTTCCCCTCGGGTAGTCTCCACTTCTTACTTTCGACGACTTGATTTCTATTCGAACTTCTTCAACATAGCACTTCCTAGCCGTCACGCGGTCTCCCAACACTTCTCCTACCTGGTCCCCTACTGGGAATTTGATTTTCTGGTGTAGTGCCGAAGCGACCGCTGTGAAGGAGGTCAACGCGGGCCTTCCCAGGATAATGTTGTAAGGGCTAGATCCGTTGATGACCATGAAAGGTGCTATCCTTGTCTTGCTCAATTTCCCTTCGCCCAGGGTGAGCGGGAGATGTAAGATCCACACTGCTTCAACACAATGTCCCGTGAAACCGAAGAGGGCGGTCTCTACTTTATCCATGGGGTAAGATCCCAAGTCCATTTGATCCAAGGCCCTTTGATAGATTATGTTGACAGAGCTGCCATTATCGACGAAGACTCTCCCGACATCATGATTGGCGACCTCGGCCCTGATTACCAGGGCGTCCTCATGGGAGTCCTCCCCTCCGTGAAAATCCTCTGGTCCGAAGCTAATCACTGGTCCGGACTTCCTGCTTCCCACTTTAACTTCGTAATTTTCTAGGCGTCTGACCCCAGCTTTCCTCGCTCTGTTAGAGTCTCCCCCAGTAGGTCCTCCTGAAATTATGTTAACCTGCCGGGGTGGTAACCTCTGTTCGGGGGATATTCGTTGTTCCCGGTTGTCCTGGCGTCCACGGGCGTCCTCCTCTTTTTTCCTTTGACCCCTTCTTTCTTCCCTCTCTGGTGTCCTCCCTTGTCTTTCTTTCCGGGTGGGGGCTTGATTATTTGGTCGGGGGTTGAAGCGGTTTCCGGCTCCGGGGTATCTAGGTTTGGTCCCGAACCCACCGGACCCGCCTTCCCCTCCTGTCAGCTTCGCCCGTGCTTCGGGATTGGATGCGATCAGTTTGTCCAACTCGCGACCCAATTGGAAACAGCCTTCTGTAGTGTGTCCGTATTCATGATGGTAGTTACAATAGGTGTCAGACATTGGCCTCTTGGGATTGTCGTCGATGTAGGGTGGTCTGCGTAGGAAGTCGTATTCGTCACATATTTCCAACGCTCGGACTTTGTTAACCCGCATCCTAGGGTAATCCGCCCGTGGCATAGTTGGGATCGGGACGGGGCGATCGTCTCTTCGGGGAGGAGGCCTATGACCCTGATCCCTAGGCGGGCTCCTTCTACGATCCCGAGGCGGGCTCTTCTTTTTTTTGTACTCAGGTTCTCTGGCTTGAGATTCTTCAACTCGGACGTATTTTTCCACCCGGGTCACCAGTTCTTCCACTGTCGTCGGGTACTTCTTGACTAAAGATCTGAATAGCTCCCCATCTCGAAGGCCGTGATGGAAGGCCCCGATGAGCAGTTCGGGTGCGGCGTTGGGTACCTCCATCTTTATCTGGTTGAACCGCCGAAGATAACCTCGCAGGCTTTCCCCCTCGGTTTGCCTGATATTCAACAGCTTCACGGCGGAAGAGGGACGCCTTCGGCTACTCGAGAAATGCTTCAAGAAAAGGCTAGTCAGATCTTGGAAACTTTTAATCCCTCCTGGGGGTAATAGCGCAAACCATTGCTGGGCTCCTTTAGTTAATGTCGTGACAAAAAGGCGGCATTTGACAGCGTCGCTCAGTTGGTATAATGCTGCGTTCCCTTCGAAAGCGGCGAGGTGCTCCTCAGGGGGCCCAGTTCCGTCGTATTTCCCCATCTCGAAAGTGCGGAAGTGCCCTGGCAGAGGGGCTGCTAAGACGTCGGGTGAAAATGGAGAGGCGCGAGGAACCAGCGGCGCTTCTGGTGGATTTGCTAAGTCCTTGAGCTTACGGATCTCCTCCCTCAAGTCTTCCAGTTCGGCTTCTCGTTGCCTTGCTCGTCTCTTTTTATTCTCACGTACCTCCCTGAACTCTGAAGCCAATGTTCGGTTTTCGTCTTCTTGCTCAACTGCGTCGGATGATGCTTCATGCTCTCCGTTGAGTCCTGGTTGGTGATTTTCTTCCTCGTTTTGCCCAGGCGGGCGGTTCTCTCCTCCGTTTTGTCCGGGTTGGCGATTTTCTCTCCCAGTCTGTCCAGGTGGACGGTTATCTCTTCCGTTTTGCCTAGGTGGGCGATTTCCTCGATTCCTCTCCGCCATGAGTATCCCCACGTCAGTTGCTATCCTCCTCATTTCTTGCATCGTTTCAACCATCACCCCAGCGATTTCGGACAGGGTTGGCCCGTTACCATTGGGCGGTGCTTGGTCGTTTTCGACAGTCACCATATTAAATTTCTACTAGAGAGAAACTATAATCTTCCCACAGACGGCGCCAAATTGATGCCGTCGAAAATTGACCAACCGCGAAAATAGGGTAGCGGCCTCTTTCCCGTCTGAGTTTCACCGTGAGCGCGGCCGGAGACTATTGAAACAGGATGAATTTTGGGGGTTATTGGCCCTCTTGCCTTAGTCAAGAGGGTAATGCCGTTCAAGGTGGTGCAATCAAAAGGAAAAAAGGGCAGAGTAACGGTATTGAATGTGAAAAAACGTACCTTGTTAGGATGATGCCTATCGATATTTATAGGGTTGAAGCGGAACGGAGCCGCCTCCGGGTCGTACCCACCCACGTTTGGCGTACCGGGACGGTTTTCTCCGCGTATGGCGCATCGTGGACGATCATCTACCTGGGAGCGGTTGAAGCCACGATCTCGGGTGTGGTAGTGATTGGGGTTGAGCTTCGGTCTTGGGCATGTTGCCGCTTCGGCGTGGTCACGGCCCTGGGGTTTCCCCGAACGGGCCTATGCCAGACGGGGATTTCCTCAGGTCGGGATGCTCTGGGATTATATCATGGCGCAATGGGCTTTTCCCTGGAGTCGGGACGCTGTCCTATCTTCGGCACGGTCGAGTGTTTTGCCGCGGTGGGGTGAAAACCCGAGGGTAACACACCTAATCACTAACGTAACTAATTATTGATAGAAGTAACCAAAAGTATTGGTCTCAAGTCAACGAAACAATTAGTCAGAGCAGTGCCGCCGCTTTCACATTGAAGTTGAGTCAATTATTTTCATAACAGGCGGCTTTGAAACACGGAGAGTCAGCTCATGTAAACACTAATTTCATCATTCGCATGTATTTCTTAATAAATTATTGGTTGATTTAATGGGGCATGGTTCAGTTCAACGTCAGACGGCGGCTTGAAAGTTGAACTACGTTTTCTTGAGGTACATTACATCACGCTTAAGTTTGGGAAACAGACAAATAAATAAAAAACATACACGAATTTCAGCTGTTGGGCCTATTGACTATATGACTGAAGAGCAATTATTAGGCTTATTTTTATGATGGGCCGTAGCCTGCATTGCGCACTCTCGCTATGATTGAACCTTCCAACACCAATACAAAATGGGTTGGAAGAACGAAATGGAAAAGGAAAGTAGTTTTTTTTTTTGGTTGATCGAAGAAGAAAATAAAAAAAAAAAAATTAGTTTATATTAAAACTAAGGAAAACTAATTTACTCGTCAAATGACGAAGAAAACGAAAGAAAACTTATTGAGCTGTTTTCTATCTCATTTTCTTTTCCACGCTATTTTCTTCAAACCAAAACATAGTGATATCAGTAGGGTAAGTGACTTGCCTCTAGCTCTGGGTTGTATTCGCCTCTAGCTCTGGGTTGTATTCGATTGGGTCCGGCTATACCTGGCTGTAGGGTAACACACAGAATTGGAACCTATGCACTGTGATTTGGAATCGTATGGACGTGCCTAAACACAGCATCATAGCGTGGCTTGCTATATGGAGAAGATTGCTGACTTTTGACACTACGATCCTGGAAGATATATGTGGCAAATTCGACCTGCAGACTATGTTATGCAGCTAGGGGTGTTCATCGGTCGGTTCGGTTCGGTTTTTCAAAATTCGGTTCGGTTTTTCGGTTTTCGGTTTTACGTATGCTTAATCCGATTCCGAACCGTTTTAATTTGGTTCGGTTCAGTTTTTTATAACTCGGTTCCGGTTTTTTCGGTTCGGTTTTTCGGTTTTATCAACAACAAAAAATATTATGAACTGAAAATACATAAAACAATTTATGGTTATTAAAAAACAAAGAATATTTATGGAACATGACATGTAGGAAAATAATTCAAAGGCCGGAAAAAAAAAAACAACATGAAAATGGAACAAAATCTAACCAAAATATAAAAACATTCATTTGAAGATAATAGAAATTATTTGGGAGAAAAATAGTATTTGATTGGTGAGGAAAACATTTACCAAAAAATGGAAAAAGTTATACCAATGAAATTATATTTACTGTGTTTTTTACGTTATGCGAGAAAAAATGATTTTGATATTTTTCTATTTTTAATGTAATATGATAATTTTCAGTTCGGTTTTTTCGGTTTTTTCGGTTTTACGTATGCCTAATCCGATATCCGAACCATTTTAATTTGGTTCGGTTCGGTTTTTTACAATTCGGTTCGTTTTTTTCGGTTCCGGTCTTTTCGGTTCGGTTATTTACGGTTCGATCGGTTTTTTCAATTTTTCGGTTAATTTGAACACCCCTATATGCAGCGGAGGAATCAGTAACTCATCTTTTTTTTTATTGTTTCTTCAGCCAACAGGTAGTGAAGAAACTAGCAACTTGGATGCGAACCTCGATCGGCCCGTTCAAATTTAAAGCTTGGTGCTCGTTAGGGATGGCAATGGGCCGGGTATTTTTAAAATAATCGGTATGGGCCGGGTAATGGATTTGGATTCTTCTACTCGGCCGGGTCCGGGTGGGTCGGGTCCCGGGTCTGGCCCCCTGGGACCCTGCCTGAAACTCGCCCCGAAAATATATATATTATAATTCATTTCGTAAATTGAAATTAAGTTATATAGCGTTATTCTTAATATTATGAATAAGAAATTGGTTAGTCTAATGGTAGAGGTTTGGTATTACAAAAGTAAGGTTGCGGGTTCGAGAATCCACCAATGCATTTTTCTATTTTATCTTTTAAAAAATAAAAAGAAAAGAAAAAATAAAAAAGAGGTCTGGCGGGTCGATTCGTTCGGGTCCAGTCCGGGGCGGGGCGGCGCGGTTCCGGGTCCGCTAAAAAAATAATCGGGTCGGGTCTCGGGTCCGGCCAAACCCGAACCATACACCCGGCCCGTTGCCATCCATAGTGTTCGTGTGTGAATGTGTTCTCAAAAGTCAGATTTTTTCACTTCTCCGTAATGGACTTTTGAATAAGTTACTTATCAAAAATTGCATTTGGAATTAATCACCAAACGTAAGAAAAATCTGTAAATGGACTTTTGAATTCAAAAGTCCATTTGAAATGGATTTCCAAACAAGCCCAAAGTTGAGGCTGCGTGCTACGTGGCTACAATTTATCATATATGGAAGGAAAGGAACCGAAGGGTACACGCGGATGGAGACAATGCAGTCTCGGCGACTTCATTAGCTATCACGATATTAAGACAAGTAAAGTGGCGAGTTCCTTATTTCTGAGGACTCCCAAATCGGCTATTAATAAACAATTCATAGAACATATTTGCCATGTCTCTCTAGCGTAGTTAATTGTTATAGATAATGAGTATTTCAATTAGGCCAAAGTTGGGATTGTAACTGAGACCATGTGAGTGCTCTTGGCAGTGGTGATGAATTTTTCCTTACCAAAAAAAGAAAAAAAAAAAGTAGTGATATCTTTTCTCCCTGCAAAACATAAATTTGTATTTAAAAATGAGTTTCATCTAAAAAAGTACAGTACATAAAAATAAATTGAATATATGTGCATTAATAGTTATGATTCTAAGGGCCCCTTTGGTATCCTACATTACACCTCATAATATTAAAAACGAATCATAATATGTTGTTGGTTTTTGCTTTTCAGCTCAAGAATAACAGGAAACCCACTAAACGATTGCGGGCATATGATGCATTCAAGTGGCGAGATGAAATATAACGGGCTATATTACTTATAATTTAAGACGGCTTTTGTGTTAGGGGCTTGCAACCAAACAATGCCTAAAAGTATCAAAACAGTATTATGAAATATTGGAGTGGATGTATATGGATTGGTTAAATAAGGATGGAATATATGATATTATAAATTAGATGTCATTAGTTTATGAGAATGTAATATTTTATATTGTGGTTGTAATTTGAGAAATTTGACGATAAATAGGCACCTTGAGTTGTATTGTAAAACACACCGAGTATTGAATTTAATTCATACTTCTTCTCTCTAAATATTTCTATAAATATATTATCATAATAATCATAATATAAATATTAATCACTGTAATATTTTCATAACACGTTATTAGCACTAGCGCTCTCTGTAACGACCCGTCCCATACCAGGTGTCACTATAGCATCGGTCCCTACCGGGACCAGTGGGGTTGGGCCCACCACACTCCGACTGATAGTCTAGCCCCAGTGTACCACCATTTAACCTTTTAGCGTGCTTCGTGCACTCGCTCACACGCACCCTGAGAAACTTTCCAGGGGGTCACCCATCCTTAGATTGCCCCAAGTCAAGCACGCTGAACTTCGGAGTTTCTATAGATGGACTCCCGAAAAGGTAGGTCGACCTTGGTGATATGAGTAGTACTATCAATCCTTTTATACGATTCTTAGCCTGACACGCCCATACATTGTCAGTCTCAGGATCCCCTCTCATTCTGGTGTTGGATCGGTTCGTTCATGTACCCCTTCGCCTAGAAGCCTGTCAGGAGCCGCACATTGTCCGTGCACCCTGGCACCGGCGATCACTCTCCGCCCTCTTCGGCCCCGGGCGTCACACTCTCCGCCAACGATCAACCTCCGCCGAGATACTTTCATTAGTGAGGTATGCTAATCTTATTTTTATGTATGATAATTTTATTTATATTAATCATACACTATTATGGATATTTAAAAAAAAGTAAAATATAGAACAAAACGCCTCTAGACGAGTGGTATCGCGGAATATCGTCATTAGTGGTGAGAGGTTCAAATTTCGATTCCTCTTGGTGGCGTGTAGAATGGTTTTATGAACAAAAAAAAAATAAAACAATATTTGTTTAAATTATTAAACAACTTACCGATTATACAGACTATTGACTACAGACGATGGACATATATTTTGGACTATGGACATAGATTTCGGACATAAATACGGACTTTGGACAACGGACACGATTTTGGATACCAAAGGCCAACCTTAATTCACGATGCATCAATGACTAAAAGGATCACTATTAAGTCTATGAAACTTACAAGTCACATGTTTAACAGCATAGAATGCAAAATCCCATCAAATCTTCGAAGTTTTCTCTTAGCTAAACAACAAAAGAAAAAAAAGGCGTAAGTATCGTCAGGAAATATAAAACATTTAACATAATAATGCTTTATGTGAGTGTGTGCATCACACAAGTATTTGAAAATCGTGTCTCTATCAAAAATCGAGTCATTATTTAATTTGATGAATAAAACATATAGGTCATTCAGTACTCATTGGCTTTGACCACGCGTATATGTAATTGACCAGGTCGAGGTCGTCTAGTAGTAGATCAGACAAAATTTGTATAATTAACTATATATTACGATAATCATCTCTTCGTAAGTTTAGCTAAATGTCACGCATACGAGATAACTAATAAATTTTAGCAAATTACACCTCGCTCCTTTAAACTGACAAGCTGTTTTACGTCCTTCAAAGGGTAATATAGTCATTTCCGTACATTACAGTAAATTAAACCCGCCTTCATATTTAGTTCGTTCATTTTCCATTCATTGTCAGCTTCAATTCAACCTTCAGTCTCCAATGGCGTACAGCATCGGAGAAATCAAAAGGATGAACTCACAAGAAGCTGCGGAGAAGGCATTATCGGTCATCGGATTAGGTTACGATCTGACTTCGGACATAAGGCTGTCGGCGTGCAAATCGGGTCCGACCGGGTCGGGTCTAATCGAAATCAACCGGTCTAGAACGCGGGACTTGGTCGTCCCCGGGAACGTCGTCGTTTCGAACGCATCGTCTTCGATACGGTGCGATAAAGGCGAGAGGACGAGGTTTAGCTCCGATGCTCTCTCCTTTAATCAGGTTATAAGTTTAAACTCCCTTTTTTCTTTTTCTTTTCATCACCTATTAGTTGATGCGAGCTTAGGCTTTTTTTTCCTCCTTTTTTTTTTATTTTTTCTAAATCGATGCCTGTAATGATCAGTTTGGCCTTGTTTGTTTTGTGTTTCTTGAAGCTGAGTTGTGATTAGAAGGGTAAATATGGGTAATTTTGTTCCATTTTTTCTTATGAAGTGAATCCTAAAAAATCGTCCGAAACTCCGTCCGAAGCTCGTACAGGGTTTGTTGCTTGGAGTTTCAGAGTTCTAAAGTCAACTTTGACAAAGTCCGTGTTGAATATGAGTTGTTGAACAGCCTATTAGACTTTGTTCAGAGTTGATGTTTGACTATTATTTTGGGAGTTACTGCATGTCTCCGTATTACTAGGTATTTAATTAGAGTACCATTTAGTCTTTGCTCAAACATCAGCAAATGTGACTGACCTCATAGATAGTCCCAGCAAGTGATATCAGTAGTAGGGTAGCAAGCAATACAAATAACCTAAGACTTCACTTTTATAATACAAGTGATTTCTTGACCATGTTGGCTCTTAGCAATGCTGCTCAATTTGACACATTGTCTGAATTCTCATAATCCCACTTAAAAATCTTTCAGATGTCAGAGCATTTCAATCAGGAACTATCCTTACCTGGTAAAATACCTTCTGGGGTCTTCAATGCAATGTTCGGCTTTAAAGATTGTTGGCAAAGTGATGCGTCAGCCACAAAAATTCTGGCGTTTGATGGTTGGTTCATTACATTGTACGCGATTGAGTTGGGACGATCACAGATAACACTATCTGATGAAGTGAAGCAGCAAGTGCCTTCTACTTGGGATCCTATTGCTCTTGCATCGTAAGTCCCTTGTCTGAATTTGTTCCAGGAGCTTTGTATATGCCTCTACCTCTACCTCATATGCTCAGCATATTCTTGAATCTTGTTAATGATCACATAATAACACAATGAATGCGTCATTTGGTGCTAACCATTTCTCAATCATGCCTATGAAAGAGCTGCCATTAACACGGTTTCGAACAATTTCCAGATTCATCGAAAACTATGGAACTCATGTAATTGTTGGTGTCAAGATGGGAGGAAAAGATGTAATTCACATGAAGCAGCTTCGGAATTCAAATCTGCAGCCAAGCGAGGTGTTGAAACTGTTGAAGGATTTAGCGGACGAGAAGTTCTCAGAAGACGGCGAACTCATTACTAAGCTCGATAGCTCATCTCGAAAGTCAAAGGTGCGAACGGCGTTAGAGTTCTAATCAAGCAAATAGTTGAGCTAGTTATAGAAGTTGATTGTTCAGAATCTTTATTCATTTGCTTCTTTATCTCTGATTCTCTGTTCGTAGGCTGAACAATCTATGGTCTGGGATCTTCAGCTCCCATATGCCAGTACAGTAAGACCCCCCGTCGTATCTCACTCGAAAAGCGACGTAAGTCCCACTCAAACGATCTTCCATGGAATCTAAATTCTAATCTTGATACACTTTCCCATTAAAAAAGAAAAAAAAATTGGGCCAACTGATACGCAGGATCTTTTGAGCGTTCATATCAGAAGAGGGGGTTTAGACAAAGGCCAAAGCCACAAGGAATGGCTTTCAACCGTATCACAACATCCTAACGTGATATCAATGTCTTTCGTCCCCATCGCATCCCTCCTCAGCGGCACTCGAGGCAGCGGTTTCCTCAGCCACGCCATCAACCTATACTTACGATGTAAGAAACAGACTGTTTATTTTTTTAAGATTCTGCCATAATTCTTAAACCGTCTTCTTTGTCTGATAATGAGAAAGCCTTCTATTTTTCTTCAGACAAACCGCCTAGAGAGGAACTCGCCCAATTCCTCGAGTATCAACTCCCTCGACAGTGGGCCCCAGCCTACAACGACCTTCCCCTCGGCCCTTTCCGCAAGAAGAAATCATCTCCTTCCCTGCAATTTACCCCTTTAGGCCCCAAGCTCTACGTCAACACCGTAAAGGTGAACGAACACTATACCATACGACCACAGAGTTAATTTTTTCTTTTTTTTTTATATTTATTCACGAAGCAAAATTCGCAGGTAGACACTGCAAACCGTCCAGTCACGGGCCTACGCCTCTACTTAGAGGGCAAAAGAGGCGACCACTTAGCCATCCATCTCCAGCACCTATCGGACCTACCTCAGTCCCTTCGGCTCACGCCCGACTCCACACACCAGCCCGACGACAAGGCCGTGAGCCGAGGCTACTTCGAGCCCGTCAAGTGGAGCATATTCTCCCACGTGTGCACCGCACCCATCGAGCATCAAGGCTCGACCATCGAGGAGTCGGCGGCCTTCATAGTCACCAGGGCTTGGTTTGAGGTCAAGGGCGGGATGGGCATGAAGAAGGTCCTATTCTTGAGGCTCGGGTTTTCCAGTGTGGGTTCCGCGAAGATCAGAAGGTCTGAGTGGGCCGAGCCTTCTTACACGTCTAAGAAATCTGGGATGCTTATGTCTATGCTTATGAGCACGCCTTTTAGCAGCGCTTTGAATCAAGAATTGAAGCAGCGAGCGCCCGCGAAGGTGGATTTGAACTCGGCGGTTTATCCTAACGGCCCGCCTTGTCCTAAGGGGGCGTCTAAGATGGCCCATTTCGTGGATACCCGGGAAATGGTTAGGGGACCCGAAAACCCGCCGGGTTATTGGGTCGTGACGGGCGCGAAGCTATGCGTGGAGGATGGGGTGATTAGGATTAAGGTGAAGTATGCTTTGGTCACTGTTGTATCTACTGAGGATGATGGGGCGGCGTTGGGGTGACTTGCTGAGGTTGTTGATTAACAAGTGTTGTTGATAATCGTTTCTGTGTATGTGCTCGTCTTGTAATCAATATCAATATAGCGATTTTGTGTTTTGCTTTTGTGAATTATTTGATTTAATCTATTTCAACGCAGCATAAGAATGCATGCCAGAGCTATTGCAAATGAATTGATTTTTTTTTTTCGATTCTCGGAATTTAAGAAATAATATCAAATGCGAATATTTTCTTCGATTCGAATATTTATTTTTGGATATTCGACGAATAATGTAATATATATTTAATGATATAATATATTTAAACACATGTTAATCTAACATGTTAATATGAAATGCTTAAGAAGAATTATATAGCCGAAATTGTGTTTCGTAAGATGTATTTGGATGAACTAAATGTTTTAGTAAGTTTTTCATGTATGGCGTAGCCGTATATTTCATTCACTAGTTAATATTTTTGTCTACGTATATTAATATTTTAGAAAAAAACACGTTTTCTTAAAAATAATATAGTCGAATTGGAATATTCGAATATTTGCGAATATATTCGAATATATTATCAAATCGAATATGAATCGATTTTAATATTCAAATAAAAATCAAATACGAATACGAATATTCCATAAATAAACGAATACAAATAGAATATGACGCTATTCGACTCGATTCGATTTGTTTGCAACCCCAACGGGAACTGTATAAACTACCAACCTAGGAGATATGTGTAAACTAAACTCTGCGCCGTGAAGATCCAGCGGTGGTCATACATCATCGTTGCAATCTGACGAAAACCGCTTATTAGCACCTTGCAACGATAAGTATAGTCCTGTAGTGGAATGCATTTCACTTATCATTTGTATTATCTAACCAATTGTTTGCAGATATTGAATGAATAACCTCATCAAAATAACAAGACAGCTACTACTTAAGATATTGAATGTATACCCACTAACATTTTTTATCATGTTTCACAGCAGTTCAAGCTTAGATATCCCTAACTTCTCTCTGGCTCTAAGGTACTATATATTGCTAAACAAGCATATATTTTTGCCCACGAGCTAATCTAAAAGGAAACAATCCTCATCATCAATGTTAAAATGAGTTTACCTCCACTTAACGCCTTCATCTAGTCCTTTCTTGACCTACAAGATGGAAAACATGAATTTTCTTTTATTCCAGATTTAGGGCTCTTATCTCACACGAAAGATTACTGATTGGCTCTTATCTCATTTTGAAGATTTTTCTTTTTCGAACTGGGCAGAGACTAAAAAAAAAAAAAAAGAAAGCATGCATGCCAAGACTATACATCCTAGTATCCACAAGTGCCTCCACTAACTTTCCTAATGGTAATTAATCCGAATACCTCATAACTACTATTGAGGATAAAATTTATTAGGATTTCTCTTGATCATACACGAACAGTGTCATCATTGGCACCAACAAGAAAAACGAAAGATCCAAAAGGCAAATATCTAACTATAATATATATATAAAAAAAAAAACTCAGCGTGATGAACCCAATTGTAGATCGTAAACACAAGCATAAAAGAAGGCCAATAAAAATACGATTGAGTACATTAAATTAGGGAAAACTGAAAGAATCTATGGCAGCTCATAAGTCATACAAGAATAAAAGCAAAGCAATTTAAAAATAAGTATGAATCACCTTCTAGAATCCATGCGTGGCGTCGAGGAGCAACAGAAAGCATCGAAGTAAGCACTGCCGAGGCCGTCGCTGCGTGGTATGGCAACATCGACGCCACGTTAACACTGCTCATTTCCACGGGCGACCTGTATAATTCAAGAGAAAAGAAGCGGTAAGCATCAAATCACTGCAATTGCTGCAACATGATACGAAAAAGAAACCAAATACGCTGGACTTGATGAAAATCTGACTCACCTGAAAACTCGAGCGGAGAGAGGGTTTCGAGACGAGACACGCAATGGGCCTAACGCCGGATGATAGCCTCACGGCGGAGCGAAGTGCTGACCTGGCGGCGAAGGTAGTAGCCATGGCTGATGCGAATAGAGAGCGTGGTGTGTAATCCAAAAATATGAGATAATAATAAAGTTCTGTACTGTTGGGGTTTAATTTTCCACATTTTGACAAATACATTCTACGGAAATTAATTTCTTATTTTAGTTAGTTAAACATATAATTAACTAAAAGGCTTAATTATTTTTTTTGTCCAACAACTTAGGGGGTGTGTCATTATAGGGACCGCTAATTTAGGGTGTGACATTATAGAGACAGTAAGTTTTAAAATTGTGCAATTTATAGACATATACTTGATTTTTCCCCAAAATGCATCACGTGCCACGAACGTGACCGAATTTTATATCTGATTTTTCCCGAACATACACCACGTGCCACGCAAAGGTCCGGCAGGTGCCGGATGCCCATTTTGCAGTTTTTGTTTTTTAAATAATTTATGACATTGCGCCAAGTCGAATTATTTTAATGACGTGGCATTATGTCAACGGTCCGCACAAAAATTCGAACGAGGCATGTCATTGGTTCGGCGCCACGTCAGTTTCCGGTATAAAATCGGTTACGTGCGTAGCACGTGATGTATTTTGGGGAAATGTATAATGTCTATAAATTGCACGATTTTAAAACTTAATGTCCTTATAATGCCACCCTAAATGAGCAATCCCTAATGCCACACCCCCTAAGTTACTGGACCAAAAAAATAATTAAGCCTAACTATAATGAATCAGAAAATTCATTTCAAGATAATATTCAATTGAATTCCAGTCCAACTAGCGTTGCAAAATCAGAATAAGCCCATTTAGGGGCCTTAGAAATACATATCCCAAAGCCCAATCAGATTATCTGTTCTAATATATAATGGGTCTATTGTAACTAAAAACTGCTGGTCTGTCATTTTATTTACAATTTAGTCGATCCATTTATAATTTATTTAATTTATCATTTCATTTCTAAATTTTTAATTATTGTAATTATATTCCTACACTATTAGTTTTCATTTATATATTTAAAAATTATATCTCATCAATTAATTATTACATATTATAATTATCAAAATTAATGTAACATAAACATAATTATATTTCTAAGTACACGCATGCAGTGTGCGAAAAGTATCCGTTGTTATTACGGCATCTTCAACCCCACTCCACACACAGCTTTAAACGCTAATAATGGCTTTAGAAGAACTTCAATGTGACGCCAAATGTTACCCCAAGGAGAAATGAACCGTCCAACGCCGTATGAGGCGGGCATTGTTCCTCCGCCATCTCCATTATTTTTTGTTTATCATTTTCCTTTTAACTCTTTAGATTTAATTAATTTATTCCATCCAAAATTTGGGGAAGTTTCATGAATTTATGTTGCTGGAACTGGAAGCGTTTGAGGAAGATGAACAGTGCTCAAGGAGGGAGAAGGAAAAAAAATTAAATTACACAATTTTAACCATTTTAATGCTTATCTTATACTACTGAGATGCGTGTTTTATGTTATAAAAGATTATAGAAATCATTTTCTATTATTTAACTAAGCTTATTATATATTTACATAACTTAATTCTTTTAGAAACTTCTTCATAGATGATTTCAGCCATTTTTATATAACTGGTGTTGGGGCTATGACACATTTGGTATTTCAAGTTATTTGCAATTTAGTCATATTTTTCTAATTTAACTAATTGAATAATTTTCATATCATTCATATTTTTATTTATTGTATATATTCCCCTACACATTATTTTTTTTTTATATATTTAAAATTGTATTTCATCTTAAATATTAAAAATTATAAATTTCAAAATTAAATTATAATATTATATATAATTATATGTTAAATACATGCAGTGTGTGGAAAAGTATTAGTAATGAGAATTAAAATATATTGAAATTATCATCTATAAAATGAAATATAGAGGAGATGGTTGGAGTTCGGTGATACTATTCAAACTTTTATGAAGAAAACATACTCTGGTAAACTTCTATATAGATGAATGGTTAGAGATGGCCTTATTATAACAAAATTTTATTTTTTTGGCTATATTAAACTTTAGGATTTACCTAAATGTCTAGCCTAAGATCATCTAAAAAACATTCATTCCTAAACTCAGATTCTAAATGAAGCAATTCTTCTCCAACTATCAAACGAATTATCAAACTCAAAAGACTATTATTGTAATATTCTCTCCGACTCATCTATTCAATATTACGCTTATATTTTATAACTTTACACATTAGACCACACTAATTAGAATCATATGAAAAAATAATTTTATAAAACTAATAGTAAAATTATAATTTTTTTGCAGATGGAAGACATGCAGAAATATATTTATTAATAACACGAGTACTTTTATATAATTTCCATATTGTTTATTTTTATACACATACTTTAATAATTAAAATAAATAAAGGGGTATGTGTTGTAATTTCGCAACATTAAACTCATTTTTGGGAAAAAATCATCTGCAAACGGTTCGTTAGGAATCGTGAATTTAAAGAATTCAGATTAACAGTTTTGGTGATTGGACTTAACTTAATTAAGTATACCGGTTAGATACAGATGAAATCGGATACCTGAAAACAGTTCGCTAAATGCAACCACCAACCGGATCAAAGATGTTATCAGAGAGTCAGTGAAGACCAAGCAGATACCGGAAGTACCACGATGGTCAAAGATTCAAATTTGCTTAAAGAGCGACAAATTGAAGGCTTCTGGAGAGAAATTAATTCAAGGCTGACAGCAAGAGCCAAGTTGAAGTCAAACCAAGCCAAATAAGGAATAAAGCAAAAGACACAGGGCGACTGCTGCAAAGACCGGACATACCTATTTTGGAGAAAGTCATTAAAAGCTTTGTCCGGTACAAGGAGCCATTTCACAACGGCTCTCAACATCAAAGCCCAACTATAAAAGGGAGAGAGGCAAGTTTGAAGACTTCACTTCACCATCTTTGAAATCAAGCAACGCAAGAAAAAGTTCTAGCTCTCAAGCAAAAAGTGTTTAGGTGTTGTCCTCACTATTTTCAAACCGAAACTGTAGTTAGTGAGTTGTTCTCAAGGGACTGTAAAAAGCTCTTGAAAGTAGACGGACTGTAACAAGCTGTCTAAGTGGTGTCTAGGAGTTTAGTTAGCTGAGTATAGCCGTGTTGGTTTTACTGTGTTAGTCTAGCTAAGAAGGTTGTGCAACAGGGGTTGTAAGACAAAGTCTTCTAGTGGTGCCTTCCTTGCGGGGAAGAAGGGAAGACGTGGGAGATTTTTACTCCGAACTTCCACAAACAAATCTGTGTCTTTCGCTAATACACACGCACACATCACATCTTCCATCCGATCTTGGTTCAAAATCGACCGGTCTGCTTCCGCACAAGTCACATACACAAATATCAAGTCACGCTAATACACACGCACACATCACATCTTCCATCCGATCTTGGTTAAGTACCGAAAAAGTAATAAGTGTTTATTCACCTCCCTCTAAACACGTAACAGATCCTAACAAGTGGTATCAGAGCCGGTTACTTACTATTTTCTTTCTACTAACCATGACTTTATCAAACAAGCTTCCTATGTTTAGCGGGGAAAATTTCCTTGAGTGGAAAATAAGGATAATGACTCATCTCTGTGCGCAAGACGACGAGATGATAGATGTGATAAACAGAGGACCATTCGTGTTTACAAAGGTTAACGTATGGCATGCGGCACAACCTGATGAGCCACAGGAAATTCTGAAAGAGAGACATGAGCTAACAACAATAGAAAGAAAGAAGACAAGCCTTGACAACATAGCAAAGGATACCCTGTTCAAAACATTGGACATGGGAATATTTAGGCAGGTCATGACGTGTACGACCGCAAGGAAGTGTGGACCAAACTCTGCCAAATCTGCGAAGGGAATGACCAAACGAGGGAAAACAACTCGTTGTTGCTGTTCAAAAATATGACATCATCATAATGAAGTCCGGAGAAACTATGGCTGACTTCGAGGAGAGGTTCTGCTCCATAATCAACGACCTATCAGCTCTTGGGAGAATAATGGAAAACAGGGATATGGCAATCAAGGCCATGAAGGCACTCCCACGAGAATGGGATGTAAAAACAATGGCAATGAGAGAATCCAAAGACTTAAGCAAACTAATGCTGCATGATCATTTGTAGATTTAAAAGCTTACGCGTTTGAGCTCCAAACAAGACTGGAGGAGGTGATACCGGTTCAATCGGCAAAGCACTGGCAGTAGCAGAACCCTCCAAAACTGCCAATGAAATGAGTGAAGAAGCTATGGCTCTCTTCATCAGAAAATTCGGAAGATTTATGAAGAAAACTCCGAATAAAACGCCACGAGGTAAGAATGTTGGAAAAGACGAAGATCCTAACATATGTTTTAACTGTGGCAGGACCAGACACTATATTGCTGATTGCCCTAAAAAGAAGGAAAGACTAAAGGAGGCAAACAAATACAAAAGTAAGAGGATGTCACGCGACCTTGTAGCCGAAAAGAATTCCCGAGGATGGGACGACACAGATTTAGAAGAATCGAGCTCAGAAGAGGAGCTGAGCGGATGTGAAAGCGAGAAAGAGCTCGCTTGCCTAATGGAGAAAGAGCTCGCTGTAGAGTATTGATTTTAAATTGTGCTTGATTACATTAGTTGTTCATTGGGGCTTTATTTGTATTAGTCCATAGTTTAGGACTAGTTTGATATTTATACCAAGTTTGTTTGGTATAAATAGTTGTAAAAACATTGTGCTTAATACAGAAAATTAGAGGATTGATCCGAAAGGCTTGCAATTCACTTTCTAGAGAGAGAAACAACAATAACTTTCTCACTCTAATCGAATTCTCTCTCTCGTTCTTCAAATGAGTTTTTCGATCGAATCTTATTGATTATCATTATCGTCGAATTACTTTGAATTCTTGCCTAGGATCTTAGAGTTGTTAATCGTAGGACCTAATAATTGGTATCAGAGCAGATTCGTTCTGTTTTGAATAAAAAATTGTTAGATTTGGATCGAAAATTTAATTTTGTTCACTGTTCATCGAAGAACAGTTTGGCGCGAAATCTGTTTTCGATCCAATAGCATAATTTTGTGCCTAATTGACTTGAATTTGATGTTTCTGTGCTCGTTTAAGTGTCAAATGTTGATTGCGATCAAATCCGTAGCTGTTTGAACTTTGTGTTTGGATTAAATCGATTTTGTGAGTTACTGTTTGCGTAGAACATGAAGAACACGTCCTGATTTTGATCAAATTCGATATATTGTGCTTCATAACGTGTTTAATTGCGTGTTCGTGCGTAGTTAGTAATCGATTGCGAGCAATTACCTGAAAGTTCAGCGTCTAATTCCTTGTTTTTGCTTGAATCTGTGATAATTGTATTCTGTGATTTTTCTTGATCGTTCTAATTTTTCTCGCTAGGTTTTGCGATCGGATTAATTTCTTGATCGAAAAACTTGGCGCGACAATTTTTCTCGGTCAGAATACGAAGTCGGTGCTAAAATCGTCAACACTAGAAACGATTTTAGTTAGAAATATTTCTCGAGCATTATTCAGCGAAAATCTTTTTCGAGGGAGACCAATTTTGACTTTGCACGCGTAAAAACTCTCTCTCGAGAAACACTTTCGGTCAGACATTTAAAGTTTGACCAAGCTAAAAATCATTTACACGCGAGAAACTTTTCCAGTCAACCGATTTATTTTGACTTGTCGAGAAACTTACTAACGTACTGTTTCTTTACGATCGAAATAAATTCACGATCCGGAAATTTTTCTCGACCGAACGATTTTGGGCTATTTATTTCGCTCGAAAAATATTTCACTGACAAACTATCTCGCACGTAAACAGTACACACTATATTCTATTTCGACGAAATTATTTTTGATCAAACTTTAAAGATTGAATCGAAAATAATTCTCGATCTATTTTTCGAATCAAACGCTACTAACGAATTTTGTTACTTGTGAAGCACATTACATCATCTTCAAACATTCAAACACTTAACGAAGATCCTTCAACAACTCAACTACAAAACAAAATGGATGCATACTCGCTCGGAAATGACAACCGTCCACCGATTTTGCAACGAGGCGAATATACCGTGTGGAGGAGCCGCTTCCTCAATTTCATCGCTCTAAAAGATCAAGCCGAGAATTTACTGAAGTCACTAGAAGAGGGACCCGCACAGTTTTGGATACATGTCCCCGGTGACGAAACGACAACTCCTCAAATTCCCGCATCTAGGTGACAGAAGGAGCCTAGGGAGTACACGATCGAGGAGAGGGCTCGAGCTAAGGTTGATCTAGTAGCCATGAACACCCTCATGCAGGGCATCCCCAACGACATATACCGACAGATTGATAGCCTTTCATCGGCTAAAGGATTGTGGGATGAACTGCATAGGATGATGCAGATGACGGAAGTTGGCATAAAGGCCAAAAAGGCGAACATTCTCACCGCTTACGACTCCTTCAAAGCAAAGCCTGAGGAGAGTCTATACGAGATCTACCAAAGATACCTCACTCTTCTCAACGAGATGAGGAAGATAGAGATCACGAAGACCAACATGGAGACAAACATCAGATTTCTATCTTCTCTGCCCGCGGAATGGAAGAAAATATCCACTCAGATTCGACAAAAAAAAGATCTAGAGGAGTTGGATGTCCATGCCGTGTTTGACAATCTCGCACAGCATGAGGATGATATAAGCGAGATTCTCAAGGAGCAGAAAGGCAAACAGTACGAAGACACTATTGCCTTAGTCTCGGAGAAGAGGAGCTAAAGATCAAGAAAGGAAAAGACCGTTAGGCCTCCTTCACCTTCAGAGTCGGAAGAAGAGTCGGACTCCGACGGTGAGCCAAATCTGAAAGCACTAGGAAAGCAGTTAGCTCTCATAGGACAAAAGATGAGCAAGAAGTACTTCAAGAAGAAGTCTTCAACCTCAGCCAACCGACTTCGGACTACAAGCTCTAAAAACAAAGAACGTGCACCAGAGAGCTCCGATGTCAAGAATCCTAAGGAGGCTAACAAATGCTTCAACTGTGGCAAGCCAGGTCACTTCGCCAAAGAGTGCACTCTTCCGAAGAAGAGAGATGCCAACTACTACTCCAGGAAGCTCCAATTGACGAAACAGAAGGAAGCTGGAGTAGCTCTCATGGCCGAACAGGACCAATGGCTCGAGGACACGTCGAGTTCTGAAGAAGAGAATTTAGCTCTCACGGCCCGTCTCGACAATGAATCAGACGCCAGGACATCCAATCGTACGGACGACGACAACGCATCCACTTCGTCACAAGAGGTAGTCTCTTCTTCCACATTATTGACCATGTTAGATTCATATAAAAATAATATGCTAACATGAAACGTGAGCAAAAAAGTATTAAGGAAGTAGAGGATAAACTTGCGAGATCACAGGAGAAGATAAATAGTCTCGAATCAGAACTTAGGAGCTCTAGTGCAAAATAGATGAACTTACTAAGAGCTTACATTCTAGAGAGACTAGTCAACCTCAACTAGGACAACAGAGCGAAAAGATTAAGGAATTAGAAGATAGGCTAGCAAATAACTACAATTGCTTGGTTAGAAATCTCAACGAGAAAACCATTTTAAATTGTAGGATAACCGAAGCTAGCTCTAAGATCACTAACTTAGAAGCTCAATTAGAAACATCAAATGCTAAGGTTAGTGAGCTTAGTAAGGATCTAGACGCCTGTCAAGCCGCTAAACTAACGGTGGAAAATAATTATGCTCTCTGAGGAACGAAAGAAACTATATGCAAGGAAATTAGACGAAATAGTTACGCGTAGGGGACAATTCGAGCAAACAATATTTCTAAATCAGCCAAAGGATGTAGATTTCTATAATCCAAAGGATGGCTTAGGTTTCACTAACCCACGTGTTTTACAAAAGAAAGAAATATACGATGCTAAACACATGGGCTTAGGACTAACTTCTCTTAGAAATTTTACTGAATAGTCGTATGAAAATACTTACGATTCATCCATTAGACAAAGCTCACATGGTCCAGAAATCCCCTTTGACTACAAAGAACTAAATGAAAGAGACAAAAATAGGAAAGAATCTCTAACACATGTCTGCAATTTAGTTCAAGTTCTACCTCCTCACTCTCAAACACACCACGAGGAAGTTAAAGCCGTTAATTATAAAAATTCTCTCTACAAACCCCCTATCATAAAACAGATAGAGGAGTCACAGGCAAAGCTAGATAGAGAATGAGAGAATTTCGAAGCTGAAAAGAAAAAATTCTTTAAGGAGATGGAAAATCTCAAGGCTTCCTCGTCCTCCCAAACTACCTCTCACGCTATTACAAAAAGCGTGAAAATTGAAAAATCGCCTTTGAAAGATAAAAATTGCAAAAATAATTCTGTTAAAAGTGCTATGACTAATTTTACTTTACCTACGTCTACAGGGAGCGTAGCGTCAGCACTAAAAACAAAGGCGAGAGTGTCTAGCACTAAGATAAAGAAGGAGCCACTAGATTTAAATGTTTTTGAGCATGTTACTCCTTCTGTTACAATAAAAGACACTCGTAGAAATAAAAGAGCTATTTCCACGTTTAAGATAGTTGCTTCTACTTGTTCACTTTAGCCGATCACCTTTAGAAGCAACAACTTCGAAATAGGCTCTACTTCAAAAATTAAAATTAATCATTCTGAAACAAATGCCACTAGGAAGACTCGTAGGAAACAAGATCCAGCCATAAAGAAAGCTTATGGCGCTGTACATGCTTATACTCACCTAAGGTATCCCGTAGATATTAAATCCCCCAAGCACCTTAGGAGATTACATCAAGAAAAGATCTTTTCCTCAACCAAACCTAGCAAAGCAATTGTACGTGCTGAAATTAACCTTCCCTGCAAGGTTCAACCCAAATGGGTTCCTAAATCTCCGCCTAGGACGACAAAAGCCGAAAAGGCCAAGTCACCTAAAGAGGTCAAACCCAAACCCACTTCTCCGAAAGTGGAACGGGTTATCAAAACTCCCTCAAGTCATAATTTAGGAACCATATCAGAACCAAAAATTTCAGCTAATCTGAGAGGACCCATGTTTAAATGGGTACCTAAAGCTCTCTAATTTGTTTTTGCAGATCCATCATGTGTGGTACCTTGACTCTGGTTGCTCCACACACATGACGAGAAATCAAGAGCTGCTGAGCAACTGCGAAGACCAGCCAAACGACAAAGTCAGATTTGGGAACAACGATTCAGCTCCGATTCTAGGACTTGGGGATATCATTCTGAAAAATCTGACTATAAAAGATGTCTCATACGTCGAAGGCCTCCGCCATAACTTGTTCAGCATAGGCCAGTTCTGTGACAAAGGGTTACAGGTGGTCTTTTATGCTGACCGGTGCAGAATTTTGGACAGTCAGGACACAGAACTCCTCTATGGACTTTGGAATCAAATCTTTACACGATCAACATGACGTCCGTACGGCCCTCGAAAGCTGTATGTCTCATATCTCAGATTGATTTATAGAGGAACAACTTATGGCATCAACGACTGTCTCATCTGAATATGAAAGCTCTCCAACGTCTTTCTACGAAAAAGTTGGTTCATGGTCTGCCAACTATACTACTACAAAGGGAGCATCAGCGTTCGGCATGCCAATTAGGAAAAATGAAGCGAGCATCCCATCACGTCAAGCAAATTGCGTCTACATCTCGACAATTGGAACTAATCCACATGGATCTCTGTGGGCCGATGCAGACTCAGAGCATAAATGGAAGAAAGTACGTGCTAGTGATCGTCGATGACTACTCTCGCTACACTTGGACAAAGTTCCTCCGAACCAAAGATGAGACCGGTGACTTGATTATTAATTTTGTGAACACCACTCAGAACTTGCTGCAGCAGACTATCCAAGTCATTCGAACAGACAATGGCACTGAGTTCAAGAACAGACGCCTCAGTGAATTTTATGAGAAACTTGGGATAAGTCAACAATTCTCAGCCGCAAAAACACCTCAACAAAATGGGGTCGTTGAAAGAAAAAATCGAACCATAGTGGAAGCAGCTCGGACAATGCTGATTCATTCCGGACTTCCACACTTTCTATGGGCTGAAGCAGTTAATACCGCTTGTTTTACTCAAAACAGGACGGTCGTTCACAAAAGGTTCAACAAGACTCCGTACAAGATTGTGAATAATAGAGTACCCAACATCTCGTTCTTTAAAGTCTTCGGGTGCAAGTGCTTTGTGGCGAACGACCGAGAGCAACGTGCTAAGTTCGACCCTAAAGCATTCGAAGCGACTTTCGTCGGGTATTCTTCAACCTCAAAAGCTTACCGAATATATATCAAGTCCAACCACACAATCAAAGAAAGCTACAACGTCACTTTCCACGAAGTGGCGGAGATGGCTTCTGGTCAAGTCAGTCCAGGACCCGTGCTTAACCCGATGGCTCCTGCACACCTCAGTTCAGGACCCGTATCCAACCAGATAGCTTCTGAATATACAGTTCAGAACCTGTTTTCACTGGTGTGTTGGCACAAAACCAACAGAAGATGGCAACAACTTTGAATTCAACGTCAGAAGAAGCATTAAGACTCGCATTAGACGATCTGGACTCTCTCTTCGAGCCCGTATATCGGTCACACACTGCTACACCTATAGTGGATTCTCCACCTGATGAGACCGATGTACCTAGTACTTCTCACGTCCCTACCTCACCCGATTCAGATTTGCCACAGAATAACGAAGAACTTACAATGGTTACTGAGGAAGAATCATCAGAGACAATCGTTCCAAGTGCAGAAGTGGAACTTCCTCAAACAATTGAACAATCAGAGATAATTGGAAATCTAGAACCACAACTGGCTGACGTATCTTCCTCAGCCCTGCCTCATGAGCACAAGTGGACTAAATCCCATCCGGTTGATCAGATAATTGACGATCTTTCGAGCGGATTAAGGACACGTCGTCAGCACAATCTTTTCAGCTGCTTCTTAAGCCAAAACGAGCCTACTAAAGTAGCAGATGCACTACGAGATCCGGATTGGATAATTGCGATGCAAGAAGAAATTCATCAATTCGAACGTCTTCAAGTGTGGACCTTAGTACCCCGTCCACGTGGGAAAACAATTATCGGAACAAAATGGGTATTCAAGAATAAGAAGAATGAAGATGGTGAAGTGATCCGGAACAAAGCAAGGCTAATTGCGAAGGGCTACAATTAACAGAAAGGCATCGACTACGACGAGACATATGCTCCTGTTGCCCGAATCGAAGCTATCCGCCTTCTCTTGGCTTATGCGGCTCACAGAGACTTTAAAGTCTATCAGATGGATGTTAATACCGCCTTTCTCAACGGCGTGTTAAAAGAAGAAGTCTACGTCGCTCAGCCGGAAGGCTTCGTTGATCAAGAACATCCCCATCACGTCTATCGATTGGACAAAGCTCTCTATGGACTAAAACAAGCCCCACGTGCTTGGTACGATGTCTTGAGTAAATTTCTCGTGAAGTCTGGATTCATACGAGGAACGATAGACACAACCCTCTTCATCAAATGGCAAAACAAAGATCTGACGGTCGTTCAAGTATACGTCGACGACATCATCTTCGGATCAACTAATCCACGGCTTTGCACGAAGTTTGGAGATCTAATGAAAAGCAAGTTCGAAATGAGTCACATGGGAGATATGCAATTCTTTTTAGGGCTACAAATCAAGCAACTCGAAGATGGGATTTTCATCAGTCAGACAAAATACATCAAGGATAATCTGAAGAAATTCCATCAAGATCAGAGCAAGCCTCTTAGCACTCCTATGTCACCAAGCTGCAAGTTGGATGCCGATCCCTCTAGCAAGTCGGTCGACGTCACACTGTATCGCAGCATCATTGGATCACTTCTGTACCTCACTTCGAGTCGGCCGGATATCATGTTTGCCACCTGCTTATGTGCCCGTTTTCAAGCCGATCCCAAAGAATCCCATATGCTCGCGGTCAAAATGATTCTGCGTTACCTTACCCTTGGACTATGGTATCCAAAGGGTATGAATTTCAAACTTATTGATTATGCAGGTTGCCGAATGGACAGGAAAAGCACGTCCGGTGGCGCTCAATTTCTAGGCAAAAAGCTGGTCTGCTGGTCATCCAAAAAGCAGAACTGTGTGTCAACTTCGACGGCCGAAGCGGAATACGTGACTGCCGCCAGTTGTTGCTCCCAGATGCTGTGGATGCGGACTCAGCTTCGCGACTATGGGTACAGTTTAAATAATATACCCATATATAGTGATAGTCAAAGTGCCATCGCTATTACTGCAATCTTGTTCATCACTCACGCACAAAACACATAGACATTAGATATCACTTTATCAAAGATCATGTAGAAAAAGGCACCATAGATATGTATTTCGTGCACGCGGAGTACCAACTAGCTGACATTTTCACCAAGACATTGGTGAAAAACGATTTCAATTCCTTGTCGGAAAATTAGGCATGCTGAATCTTCCATAATATGTGCTTTACCTGATCTTCTGTGCTACTAAATGTTCTATGCTATGTGTTTTCTTTGCTTATATGCTTTATCTTGCGTGAATTTAATGAATAAAAAAATAATGTACATATACCTATAGGGGGATGAAGAAATTCTTTAGGATGCTTTGATCTAAAGTCACTTAGAATTTTACCCCGACATGCGATCTATCTAATTGCTTAATTTTGTCAGTCTAAGTCGCATTCTTGTGTCTAAAGGTCATTAGGTTGCTCCACTAGACACAAAGCCACTATACATACGTGAGGTCTCAAGCCTTGTTCATTTCTTTCCTTGGATCTATTTCTCGAGTGAGTCACACATCAATTGCTTGTTTTAACTAGTGATACTTGGCTTCATACTCACCTTGCCTCAGATCGTTAGGAAAATGATAAGGGCGCTTAGGTTATTCCTCACTCGGCCTTATAATTTTTTTTCCTCTTACTCATTAGCCCTTAGTCATCCAATTTGAGCCTTCTCCGACGTCCTTTTCTTCCTTTGAATCCCATTCCCATCCTTCAACTGTATTCTATACTCTTCGGATGGTTATTCAAACGAAAAAAGGAGGGGGAGAAAATAAGGAGGATGATAACAAAAGAAGGCATTGCTCAACGCGCAAAAATCAGACCAAAGGAACCTGCCTTCCGACTATCTCTTAGAAGGTGGCATGGATCCTGCTGTGAACTTCTCCAGCGATAATCTCGTAAGCTCGTCAGAACGACTGTATAGAGGAGCACCACGAAGTGAACTTCTCCAACGATAATCCAGTCTTATATCGGGAAACGAGAAGAGGAGCACAGCCTCGGGTACGAATTCCATAACCGTGAACTTTTCCAAATAGATAATCTCTGAAACCTCTCTATGTATTAAGAGAAGAGGAGCACGGTATCGGCCCGAGAACCAACAAGAAGAACTTCGCCTACGATAATCTCCTATAGCCTCGTGGAGAAGCGGAGCTTCAGCTTGAGCATAGCATAACAAGGGATAGTTCTTAATAGAAAAAGAGGAAGAAAAGATTGAAATGAAGAAAGACGCCGAAAAAAAAAGGAGACGGACGTAGAAACGGAAGAAGACGAAGAGATAAGCTCACTTTCCTCTAAATTACTTCCCTTCTAAGTCCTAGCCAAACTAAAACCCTTACAACCCTTTGATTCAACTCGACGATCTCTCGCTTAGGTGAATGATTAAAAATGTCTCGATCAAAGGTAAATTGACTTAAAATTGCTTGTGTTGACTTGAGTGATATAAATATAACAATCCCAAGTTAGAAATTGAGTACAAGAGCAAACCTAGTGAGAGTTGTCGAAATGGACCAGTCTATGAACTTAGGACTTCAGTTTGACGACATGAATTGACGGCATTTTCTTCTTTCAAATGTCTCGTAAAATTTTAGGTGTGACAATTGATCGAAGCAAAATAATCTGACCCCATACTATAATAATAGTAATATAAAAAAATGTATGTTTCGCACATTTTGACATGAAATGTTATATTTCATATGCGTTGAATTGACTAAATGCGAATTTATTTTATTATCGCACATTCTAAATGTAATTTTCAATTGCATTGGTACTGAATTGTTTAAATGCGATAATTGTTTTTTTCATTGCTCTTACCCTCACACAATACCTCTAGTACATGTTTTCGGGAACCATGTATATGTGCTTACTAGGCAAAATTGTGTGTTATATGCTCGTGCATTGAATTGATTTCATATGCTTGCATATTTAGTCAATTTTTGCGCATTATTTGAGGGGGAGCAAATATAAAAAATAGTGCATTAGCTCCAAATATTCTTGACGTTCTTCACTAAGTGTTTCAGATTCCTTCAAACAAAATTAAGGTGTCAGACGTCGACACTACAAGGAACGGAGCTAATCACAGACCAAATTAACTCCATTATTTCTAACGTTTTTCTTTCTAAGTGGTACAGATTTTTTATTTCAGCTAGGGAAGCTAGACGTTACTGCACAGAAAATACAGGGAGTTGATTGCATTTATTTTAATTCTGAGGGGGAGCTTTGCAATGTGATTGTATCTGAAAAAGGGGTCAATCTGAAAATTTTAGAAGTACTTACTGTCGAGAAACTGACGCAGTCATAAGTTTCTCGATCGTAAAACAGTGTTAGGAACAATTTTTGATTAACCGCGATAATTTGCGATCAAGAAAATTGAATTGAAGAGCAAATTTCGAATCGAAAATTTCTCGAGCGCAAATAGTAATGGGCCTGTTCCATTTAATCGCAAAACGTCAAATCGGAAACCTAACATTGAATTACAACGAGTAAATAAAAGTCCATCTTTGTGTCACTCGAAAAACTTTTTCTCACGCAACCCTAAATCGCAAAAAATTTTCTGGCGAAAAACTTTGACAGACAGTTCAAATCACTCACAAATCCTTCCATTTTCAACTCAAATTGTCTGTTTAAGGTAGAAATGAGAATCTGTTGATAGTTGCGTGTGATTTAACGTCGTTAGCATCTGCATTTTGAAGTTCTTCGCATGTTTAAGTTTAGATTTTCGTCTGTTCTTCAAAACTGAGAAATCGTATACTATTTTATAGTGATTTAGGCTTGATTATGAGTGTTATCTGAGATTAATGCATCCACTTAACATAGTTTCGATGTTCTTGATGAATCTGGTAGTATAAATCTTCGGAAAATCTGCATCTTCGACTGAGATTTGAGTTTCAATAAAACTGGGTTTTTGAATGTTTAAAGGTATCGAAGAACTTTGTCGATCGCAAACAATCTTAAGTGAATTCCGATTCAATTGAGATACTGTTTGTGTCAAATTAGTTCTCGATCGATAAAAATCTGACTTAGTCGTTAAGTTAGATGATTTTGAACGAAAAATTATTTACTATCGAGAAATCTAACTAGGATTTTCTGTGAGCGAAAAACTTAAGCACTGAATAGACAATTTAGATGCAAATTTTATCGAGCACAAAACTTACTATCGCAAAATAGAATTTTCGTTTTAATTGGATTTTGGTCGCAAAAATTTAGCAGCGAAAAATTATTTTTTCAACGCTTAATTTTTCGATCGTAAATTCGCCGCTTAGGACTTAATTGATTGAAAAGTTTCTCGACGGTTGACTTAGTCTTTCGTTGACTAATTTCTCGATAGAAATATATAGCAGCGAAAAAAAAATGTTACTTACAATCGAAAATCACATACCGCTCGACAAATTTCAAATCGAAAATTTTATTCAATCGAGGAAAATTTCTCGATAGTAAATTTACCTGAGAAATAATTTCTCGATCGTAAATTTACACGGAATTTTTCTCGATCGTAAAATTGATCGACTACAGTCTCGATTTCAACTTCAACACTTAGAAAATTCTTCTCTAAGTCTTTTACCCTGTAGCGAACATTAGCGAATAAAATTTTCTCAATCGAAAAATTAAACTGAGTCATTACAATTGAAATCAACGCATAGGAAATCAATTTGAAAACCAATTTTATCGAGCGAAAAGTTTCTCGGCATGAACAGTGATACTACCCGCGATTAACCACTTAGAAAATTTTCAAACTATTTTTCACGCGTTAGGTGTTTAATTCGAAATTACCATCATGCCATTACATTTTTTTCAAAGGGGGGGATTTGTAGAGTATTGATTTTAAATTGTGCTTGATTACATTAGTTGGTCTTGTAATTGAGGCTTTATTTGTATTAGTCCATAGTTTAGGACTAGTTTGATATTTATACCAAGTTTGTTTGGTATAAATAGTTGTAAAAAACATTGTGCTTAATACAGAAAATTAGAGGATTGATCCGAAAGGCTTGCAATTCACTTTCTAGAGAGAGAAACAACAGTAACTTTCTCACTCTAATCGAATTCTCTCTCTCGTTCTTCAAATGAGTTTTTCGATCGAATCTTATTGATTATCATTATCGTCGAATTACTTTGAATTCTTGCCTAGGATCTTAGAGTTGTTAATCGTAGGACCTAACAGACGCTCTTCAAGGCTGATGAATACTGAAAGCCCAACGAAAGGCTGAAGGTAGAAGAAAAAAGGTAAGGCACCGGTACAAGAAAATACTGGATCCCTAGTTGAGAGAATCACTCAACTAAAGAAAGAAAACAACAGGTTGAGAGAGACCGCTGAGCTGAAAGACTCAGAAAACCAGAAGCTATCGGCGATAGTCCAGTCTTGGACAAGATCATCTAAAATGCTCAACTGCCTTCGAGGAACAATGAAGGACACCAATGACCGGACATGCCTTGGTTATAGAGAACAAGCAAATACTGAGAAGGCATCGACATCTTATCAACCGTCTGCCTCAAAGGTAATAAATTTTGTTCGTCCCTCCGACTATAACCCTAGTCCAGTGCCACAAACAACCAACACTAGGGGAACTGGACTGAGATATGTGACTAACATTAAAACCTCAGTCCCACACAGAAAGACAATACCGCAGCTGGTAAGGGGGAACACTACTGAAACATATAGTAAAAAAATAAAGCTTCACGAGGAAGACCTCAACAACCTAAAAGAAACTCCTACCACACCAAACCGGAGGCCAAAAGATACAGAAATCTTAGATACCGGTCCCAAAACAGAAATAATAAACAGTTATAAATATCTAATCGACCCAGTTACTGGTAGAAATATTAGGGTAATCCAAGTATAGATCCCTAAGAATCTAATTTCAGACATGACCCAAGTATATATGGGTACCAAAGATTCCACCTGTTCTTGCAAAAATACTTGCAGGAGCTCAAACGGTCGAACTGGTTTCTAGACAGCGACTGCTGTCGGCACATGACCGGAGAAAGAAGACTTCTCACAGTTATCAAACCATGTGCCAAAATGACCATCACCTTTGGGGACAACGGTAAAGGTGAGGCCATACGTAAAGGTAAGATTACCTATGGTAACTTAACCCTTAGAAATGTATATTTAGTCAGAAACCTACAATATAACCTAATAAGTGTTAGTCAACTAAGTGCTACTGGGTATGAAGTCAGTCTCAAACATGATAAATGCCTTGTTAAAACAAGGGCGGGAACACTATACTGGCCGGACGAAGAACCGATGGCACCTACACAATAAACTAGAATGAACAAACTGTTCACACTCCTACGTGTTTGGTCGCCGGTGAGTCCAAGGGCTGGCTATCGCATAAAAGATTAAATCATCTAAATTTCGAAACAATTTCTGCTCTAAGTAGAAATAACTTAGTTAAAGGCCTACCGAAGCTAACATATGTTAAAGACAAAATCTGTTCAGCATGCGAACTAGGTAAACAAATTAGATCAACCTTTAAGAGTAAAGGAAATGTATTGTCAGATCAGTGTCTAGGTTTATTACATATGGACTTGTTTGGTCCAGTTCCGGTGACCAGCTTAGGGGGAACTAGGTATACTCTAGTAATAGTTGATGACTAGTCTAGGTTTACTTGAGTAATATTTCTGAAACTAAGGATCAAACGCCTAGTGAATTAATAAAATTCTTTAACAGAGTAGAAAATGAAAAGAGTCACAAAATAATAACAATTAGAGTGACCGAGGAACTGAATTCCTATTTCAGTCTAACATCCTATCTTGAGGACCATGGCATACGCGAGTTATCTGCTACCAAGGACACCTCAACAAAATGGAGTTGCTGAAAGAAGAAATCGGACACTCAAGGAAGCAGCTCGAACTTTTCTAGCGGATGCAGATATCTCTCTGAAATTCTGGGCAGAAGCTATCAAATATTGCCTGTTACACACAGAACCGGTCAATGATATGTAAAAGTCAGGGAAAAACACCCTACGAAATCTGGACCGGCAACGTCCCCAGCATTGGTTATTTCAAAACCTTTGGAAGCAGATGCTACATCCACGACAATGGAAAGAACCATCTTGCCACCTTCGATAAACGAGCTGACAAAGGATTTTTCTTAGGATATTCAGCGGTCAGCAGGGCATACCGGGTGTTCAATTGCAAGAGTCTGAGCATAGAAGAAAAACCCCGCATGTGGTATTTGAAGAATCTCAACATGAGAACAACGCTCCAAAGAATATCAACCGACTAAGCAACCAAGTAGAAATTCTGGACAGTCCCAGTGAAGATGAGGGACTAGTATGCGAAGTCAATGAATCAGGTCAACCAGAGGTTGGAGAAACCGGAGGTCATTATGAGCAAATACCAGGTGAGGTACCGGTTCAGCATGGCCAACAGTCAACCGGGGAAGAAATAGACTACACAAGGGGGCGAAGAATTGACAGAACCAGTCAACCCCTCAGGAAGAAGATCAATCTGAAGAAGAATTAACCAAATGGAACCGAACCAAACTCAATCACCCAAAAAGGCTGATCATCGGTGATCCAGCCGCACCTATGAGGACCAGGCGCCAATCCAACCCAAATATGTTCATCCATGCCTTCATTTCTCAAATCCAGCCATCTAAAGTTGAAGAGGCACTTAAGGACGTTGACTGGATTGCAGCAATGCAGGAAGAGCTCAACCAGTTCAAAAGGAGTGATGTATGGATGCTAGTGTCAAGGCCCACTCAGACGGTGATTGGAACCAAATGGGCGTTTAAGAACAAATTAAACGAAGATGGACTGGTAGTAAGGAACAAGGCAAGGCTAGTTGCACAGGGATACCAGTAGGAGGAAGTGATAGACTATGATGAAACATTCGCACCTGTAGCAAGACTGGAGGCAATCAGAATATTTCTAGCCTATGCTGCATTTAAAGACTTCAAAGTATACCAAATGGATGTCAAAAGTGCATTTCTAAACGGGAAGATCTCAGAAGAAGTCTACGTAGCTCAACCTCCCGGCTTCATCAGCCATGAATTCCCAGATCACGTGTACCAATTGAGGAAAGCTCTATACAGATTCAAGCAGGCGCCACGAGCTTGGTACGAGACTTTATCTAAATTCCTAACAGATAACGAGTTCTCAATTGGCAGCGTGGACAAGACATTATTTAGATACACTAAGGGGGAAGATCTACTCATCGTACAAATCTACGTCGATGATATTATGGCTCAACCAACCCCAAGCTGTGCAAAAGATTCTCCAAGCTAATGCAAGACTTGTTCGAGATGAGCATGATGGGCGAACTGACGTTCTTTCTAGGGCTTCAAGTGAAGCAACAAGTAATCGGAACTTTCATCAACCAGGCAAAGTACACAAAGGAGCTACAAAAGAGGTTTGGTATGGACAACTGCTCTGAAGCATCCACCTCAATGAGTGCATCAATTAAGCTGGAGAAGGACGAAGGGGGAATGGCGGTTGATGTGACTAAATACCGAGGACTTATAGGATCACTACTTTACCTAACACCCAGCAGACCGGATATCATGTACAGTGTCGGTCTCTGCGCCCTGTTCCAGTCAGATCTTTGGGATAGCTATCTTTGGGATGACGGCTCACAGACTGGGTCGAAATGGAAGTGACAAACCCTGTCTCCAGTCTCCCGCACGGAGCTCTTGCGGAAAAGAAGATGTCGTGGCTCCTAAAGGATCTCTGCCAAGACGGAGCAGGTCGAGCTCAGCACTCGCTCATTGCTTTGTCGGCAGGATTGTTCGAGCTATCACGGCGGTGCAAGGCAATAGGACTCTTCAGTCCTTTAAAAGTTTCTGCCTATTATGCAGAAATCGAGCATTCTAATGGAGTGTCAAAACCTCCAAGAAATGCACCGGCAGCAGAGGAGTGGTTGCTAGGCAATTGAATGTCATGCCAGGCAAAATATTGCCGCTCCTACCGGATTCATTGCGCTTGACGAGGAGAGAACAGCTGTAATGACGACTCTCCTGTGCAATGATAACTCCCTCCTCTGGAGCTCAACCACCGATCTCGAGACTCCCTTCCCCGTGGACAATTGAATGCCAAAAAAGGGGGATGACAGTACTGCTAGTTGAGGAGAAAGAGCAGTACTGAACGAAGCAGAATGCCGAGACCGACGCACAAGACAGACCGGAGAAGGCCATCAACCGGAAGATTGAAGAACTGGTCAAGTCTACAGTACTAGATAGGCTAAAACGGTTGTAATAGATTGAGAGTTTATGTATCAAATCTCGTTTGATATAATAAATACATTTCTGCTTCATTAGGTTTTGCCAATCACCAAAAAGGGAAAATTGTTAGGAATCATTAATTTAAAGAATTCAGGTTAACAGTTTTGGTGATTGGACTTAACTTAATTAAGTATACCGGTTAGATACAGATGAACTGGATACCTGAAAATAGTTCGCTAAATGCAACCATCAATCGGATCAAAGATGCTCCAGAGAGTCAGTGAAGACCGGAAAGCAGATACCGGAAGTGCCACGATGGACAAAGATTCAAATTTGTTAAAGAGCGACAGGTTGAAGGCTTCTGGCGAGAAATTAACTCAAGGCTGACAGCAATAGCCAAGTTGAAGTCAAACTAAGCCAAATAAGGAATAAAGCAAAAGACACAGGGCGACTGCTGCAAAGACCGGACAGACCTATTTTGGGGAAAGTCAAAGCTTTGTCCGATACAATGAGCCATCTCACAACGGCTCTCAACATCAAAGTCCAACTATAAAAGGGAGAGAGGCAAGTTTGAAGACTTCACTTCACCATCTTTGAAATCAAGCAACGCAAGAAAAAATTCTAGCTCTCAAGCAAAAAGTGTTTAGGTGTTGTCCTCACTATTTTCAGACCGAATCTGTAGTGAGTGAGTTGTTCTCAAGGGACTGTAAAAAACTCTTGAAAGGAAACGGACTGTAAGAACCTGTCTAAGTGGTGCTAGGAGTTTAGTTAGCTGAGTATAGCCGTGTTGGTTTACTGTGTTAGTCTAGCTAAGAAGGTTGTGGATCAGGGGTTGGAAGACCAAGTCTTCTAGTGGTGCCTTCCTTCGGGGAACAAGGGGAGACATAAGAGATTTTACTCCGAACTTTCAGAAACAAATCTGTGTCTTTCGCTAATACACACGCACACGTCACATCTTCCATCCGGTCTTGGTTCAAAACCGACCGGTCTGCTTCCGCACAAGTCACTTACACAAATATCAAGCACCGGTATCTAACTGTAACTGGTTAAGTACCGAAAAGTAATAAATGTTTATTCCCCCCCCCCCCCAAACACATAACTGATCCTAACACGGTTGAAGATGCTTTTTTTGTCAACTCTGCAATATCCCTACTCATTCCGCTTTGCACCACAGAATGTGACTAATCTCTAGGGACTACATGTCTCAAAGTAACCTAACACGATAGCCAAAGTCACTAATGAGAATAAAAAATAAACCTTTGAGCTCATGCTGGATAGTCCACAGGTCCAACCACTAGGTCACTCTTTGGGGCACAGCCTAGCCTATACTAGTGGGAGGATGGATATTTATCCTCGTTGTCACGGGTTCAAATAACGTGACTGTCGTTGTTTGTGTGATTTAGTGAACCAAGATTCAGATTCGATTAAGACTGAACTTAATACAAATGTGACACAACGGTACGATAATTTTTACATATTTTTGTTTATCAGCTCACACAACGGTACGATAAATTTTACATTCAAAGTAAGTATCATGAAGCGTATCTGAGCATCAACGTTCCAATTTCTCACAGACAATGAAATGATTAATGTGTGGAGATATCATCTGTGCGAGCACACTACTTGTACCCCTTAAAACTTATTTTCGCCCAAATTCAACCCTTTGTTGGTTCGATTCGCCATAGAGAGAACGCGATTCCTCTTTAAACTTATCCGCCAGTTGGGGCCTGCCTTCGGTAAAGGTGTCACTAAAGTGCGCACGTTCTTTTGCTGGACTGATTATGACCAATACACACATGTAACAAAGCCATTAGCCATACATTTTTTTTTTCTAGAACTCTACTTCAAAATAAATGTACTTACTATACAGTTTCGATAGATATGAAGAGGACAAACACTTCTACGAATTACAAAAAATTAGTCAATTCGATAAAGTTTTTGACCACCACACAAAAAATTAATAAATAAAAAGCGAGGACAATTGGTCCCCGATAATAATAATCGCATAGTTCAATTCAAACCACCAAGGACAAATATTTATGGTACCTAACTATCCCAAACAACACCCTTATATAAAAGGTGCTTAAATTGCGGATCTAATCTTTTGAACTTCTAGGTAGGTTATAATTGTCTAAAAAAGGGTAAAACGCTTGGGATCATCATTATTCATTAAAGCACCTCCCGCCGAGATATATATAATTGTTATACCTAACACTTGTCGGAAATATGTCTACACCATTACATCCATCTCCACTCTTGAACAAGAGAACAACTGCCCAATGGAAGTAATATATATATATATATATATATATATATATAGAGAGAGAGAGAGAGAGAGAGAGAGCGAGAGAGAGAGCGAGAGAGAGACTAATATTAACTATCTTCCAACAAACATAACAATTACATTGAAATGTTTACTTCTGACAAAACACAAAGTAACAGCAATTAAATAAAAACTGCAACTTTCGTCTCTCTCAACCCAACGCTTGATTACCTTAAACAGATACATAACACGTATAATAAAACTTACAATCATAAAAATTATGACATGCCCCTTTGCACGATAATACACAACTATCAACTTCCATCATTCATTCAAGGCATGTTGTTGTTCTCCTCGTAGAGAAACTTATTACCACCGTCTTGGCTGTTAAATTCCTCCACAGGCTTGTAATAGTAGTTCTCACCCTTAAACTCATCATTTACATTATTCAGCGTTTCATAAGGATGATTTCTGCTAAACTTCTCCGAGTTAACATCGTAATGGTACCTTCCATTGTCCAAGAACCTAGTATCGCTCATGCCCTGAAAACCCTCGTCAGCATTACTGTTTCTGAACGTCGCCGTCGCCGGCGTAGCTTCTCTTGGGCTGTTGAAATCACTACCAAATTTGTAATAACTCTCCTTATTCAAGTCTTCTGAATAACCTTCCAACCGATTGCTGCTTCTATACTCGGTGAAATCTTCATCCTCTTTCCTCAGCTGCCCACTGTAATAACTGCTGCTGCTGACGTCAGCGTCTTCGTTCGTGTTTTCCGGCACGGTGACGTAAGCAACAGGGTTGTAATTCTTGGGCAGATATTTGTGAAGGGGTTGGTTTTGATTGTCGGTGGTTGTCTTCTTCGATGAAGGGGGTAGCTGACCAGTTTCGTGACCGTAGAGACCATAGCTTTCTTCTTCGTTCTGAGGGAGGAAGTTGGGCTCGCCTTGATCTAATTGATTCTTCGTTTTTTCTGGTTTTTCTTTAGGTTCTGTGGTGTTTGTAACGACGTCGTTTGTGTTTGTTGTGGTGCTTGCTGGGGTTTTGCTGAAGAACTGGCTATCTCTTGCATGAGTCGAAGAAGAGGATAAGAGGACGACTGCGATTAGGAGGAAGAAGATAACTTGTCTGGCCGAGGAAGCCATTGTTGTTGTAGTAATAGATGGTAGGTAGAGAAGTGAGTTGCTATCTTTATATAGATATTATAGTTTATCTCGGTGTGTTGTTTTGGGATGGGGGTTAATTCGTATGCTTTTTTTTTTCTGTGGGTATTTGAAATTATTAGTGCTAATGTTAAAGTGAAAATTGGGTTCCAAATGTTAGGCAGTATTTTTCTTTTTAATGTTTTTTAGTTTTAGACATGTGTATGAAATTTCAATCATAATAATACCTAAATAAACAATAAAAATAATAAAATAGTTTCTTTTTTACAGTCAACCATGTTTAATATAAAGTGTGTCAAGCTCTAGACTACCTACCTATATAGGAAAATATACATAGTGGTGTGGTGTAAGTGTTAATAAAAAATAAAAGTTTCACGAGTGAAGAAAAAATACCTGTAATTCATGCGTGGATTGTGGGTTGATGAAGCTAGTGGGACATGACGAAAATAATGATGTTTTTTGTAAAGGTGCACACAACCGTAATGCATGTGCCCTCTCATTTGCTCTAAATTATGTCCAATATTAAGTCTTACACCAAACTTAGTTTGATGGGGCCACATATCAATAGTTAATAGGTTTACTTCCTCTATTAGACTTCAACAAAATTACAAATTCGCCTTACTAAACTTACTATTGTTTATTATCAGAATAAAATTAGCCGAAAAATCCTGCGTAGCGGAATAAAATTAAGTAAAATTTACGACCCAAACTTGTTGTAGCACATGAAGTTAGCAGTCTATTTATTCAATTCTCTAATAGTCCAATATAATTAAAACAATATAGATGATGATCCTAATGTAAAACGTCTCTGAGGCCTCCACCTTGATCATATGCCAAAGTCTCACTTGCGAAGCAAATTACATGATAACAACTTACTAAGGTATTTAATTAGTAAATTTGAATTCTAAACTACTAGAAGGACAACACGCTAGAGCAAGTTGAAAATTGAAATTTGCATATAAACTGAGGTTAGTCATTTGCTTTATGGTGAATCTTAATAGTGCCGTCTTTTGAGAATACGTGCCCAATATATGATTTTAATTAGAGTTGTCAAAAAGCTCAAAGCCCGCGGGCCGCCCCGCCCCGCCCCGCCAAAGTGGTGGGGCGGGCTGCGAAATTTTAGGCCCGTCAGAATAAAAAAATTAATTTTTACATTATTTAATATATCTATGAATAACTTATATAGATTTTTATATTTTGTAATTATAATTTTAATTGGAATTAAGTTTAATTTATTTTAATAAAATATATTATTAAATAGTTAGGATTAAATTACAAATACTTCCAAATAAAAATCTTCTTTTATTAATTTTTTTTCCTCTTTTTTTTTTTAATTTTTTTCCTTTTTTCAATTTTTTCTCTTTTTAACTTTTTTTATTATTTCTGGCGGGCTAAGCCCTCCGGCCCGCGGCCCGCCCAAGGGGCGGGGCGGGCCTCCCTTTCTCGCTTGCCAGAAGGCGGGCTTAACCCCCGCAGTTGGCGGCCTTTGGCGGGTAACGGGCCCGCCCGGCCCGCCGGCCCGTTTGACAGCTCTAGTTTTAATGTATGCCCAACTATTTTTATTGCCGACCGCTCACGCTAAGAGTTTGTAATAAATTTAGTACCCAATGTTGGTATTCCATTATTCAATTTGAAATATATTCTGCAGTAGGGGAATCGTGCACACGATTTATAGCATTTTTCATAATTCAAAATAAGACACTAAACCATAAATATTTAGGAATTTAAACTAGGGTTGAAATATGAGTGCAAATGAAAAATTCGATTTGTGATAGTTTTTATAATTCTGCATTAGGAACCATTAAAGCTCAATAACTGGCCAGTTAGCTAGTCAAGCCGATTATAGAAAAGAAGCCGAGTTCGACTTGAGCTTTAATTGTTTACACACTTACTTTAAATTATGCTCGCTCATGAATTACGATAAACAAGTAAAATAAGACGAAGAAAGAAATTCACGTTTAACTTTGAAACTTAATTTCATACTGGAAAGGTAATTTCTCTAGGACTAGTATTTTTAGCACATTTTTATGCGTGTGCAAAAAAATAAAAGCAATTATTAATAGAGTATTTTAACACTCTATGTATGTGAAATAAAATAAAAGTAATTAGTAATAGATGATTATAAGTGATATACAGTAAAACCTCCATAAAATAATACTCTATAAATTAATAAACTCTCTAAAATATTAAGATCTTATGGTCCCAACTTGGGCCTTTGTAAAAAATCATCAAATTCGATATATAATAAGATAATAATTTTTCGAAAAATTTCTTAACAAATATTAGATCCCATAAAAATCTAAATTAAATTATTAATATTACAACTGTGATATTATGGTATGTTACTATGACATATGAATATATGGTTACATGTTTTTTATTAAAATTTTAATCTAGTTGAATTTTTAGCCTAATCTTTTTAATTATTGCCAAGAGTTTCAAAGAAACATATAAATTAGCTGAATTTAAAATTTTCTATTTCAATTAATAATATTAATTTTTTGATAAATTAATATCTTTCTAAAAATTAATAAAATTTACTGGACCCGATGTTATTAATTTATAGAGGTTTTACTGTACTAAAATAGAATGGGAGAGTTATTTTTTATTTTGCAATAGTAATTAATATAGAATATTAAGAACCAAAATTAGCGGTACGTTAAAAAAATAATAATAACGGCAACCATTCCGAGAATCTTCAATGAGTACTTTATTTTGTGCAAAACATAAAAATAGAGTACGTTCTACGGCAATGATACTCTATATTTAAAACTAATATTGTTTTGATGGGCAGAGAAATTCTAGTTGTAGAGTACGCACAATTTTAAACACAAAAATAGAGTTGTAGTTTCCATTTATTTATATTTTATTTAATAAAACATATTTTCATTATATTCAAATATTTGATATACTTATAATAATAAAAATAAAATAATATTAATTTATTTTATTTATTGCATTTTCCTTTTAATTTAAGTGTAATACACAAAAATACCTACTTGAATAAATACTTACAAATCAATGCCTATGTCAGAAATTTTTTGCAGATTGGTACCCGACTTACTGTTTGTACTAGTTTATGTGTAAGGACCGTACCTTGCTATGTGTGCATAGTGTACCATGTAACGCCTTTATACGGTACCCTGTACAGTTTTCATATGGTACCTAAATGTGCTAATACGGCGTACCATTTTCTAAACGTATTACGTACCACAACATGTTGCTATAGGGTACCTAAATCTGCTAATACGGCGGACCCGCCCCTAATGGACCGGGTAATTTCAAAATAATCGGGTATGCGGCGGGTAATGGATTTGAATTCTTCTACCCGGCCGGGTCCGGGGCGGGTCCCGGGTCTGGCCAAACCCGCCCCGAAACCCGCACCGAAAAGATATATATTACAATTCATTTCATAATTAAGTTATATAGTGTTATTGTTAATATTATGAATAAAAACTGTTGGCCTAATGGTAGATGTTTGGTATTACAAAGGTAAGGTTGTGGGTTCGAGTCTCAAGCAATGCATTTCTCTATTTTATCTTTTAAAAAATAAGAAAAAGAAAAAAAATCAATCTATCCGAGTCTGGCGGGTCAGACCCGGTTCGTTCGGGTCCAGTCCAGAGCGGGGCGGGTCCAGACCCGAGGCGGGGGCGGGTCCCGGGTCTGCTAATAAATAATCGGGTCGAGTCCCGGGTCCGGCCAAACCCGACCCATACCCAGCCTGTTGCCATCCATACCTGCGGTGGGATCGGTTACCTATGTGTAAAATTGTTAGGTACCTAAATATAAAAAATGCTGACAGGGTACTAAATTACAAGTTTTTTTTTTTTTGCAGAGAGGGTATTTAGGTGTAAAGAGAAAGACCCCTTAATTAATAAAATTATAATTAAATAATATGCTAATTTTATAATTTATTATCAATAATTATAATATATCGTCATTTTAAACATTATAATATAAAGTTTAATAAGTCAATTATGATTTTAATAAATAAAATTTGATTTTTAGTGTACAAAATAGAGTTAATGGGTTGGAATTAAAAGTTAGTGTAGAAAATAGAGTTTATGGGTCAGAATAAAAACACCTTAGCAACTGTATTGTTGTGTAAAGTTAACTCTATTCTTATGACGTGGGTTGAGATGTATTAGAGCATCTCCAACGGGTACTTTATTTTTGTGTAAAAAACAAAAATAAAGTATGTCTTTACTCCAATGGGACTATATCTAACACTAATATTGTGTTGATTAGCAGAGATACTCTAGATGTAGAGTACACACAATATCCAACACAAAAATTGTGTTGTTCTTTCTATTATATAATTTATTTAATAAAAATATTTTAATTATATTTAAATTTTTTATATTCATATAATAATAAAAGTAAAAATAATGTTAATTTTTATTTATTTATTTATTTATATTTTCATTTTAATTTAATAAAATTATAATTAAATAATATGCTAAGTTTGTAAATTATAATTTTATTGACTTTTTAGTTATTATAATATAAAGTTTAATATAGGAATTTGATTTTTAGAGTAGAAAATAGAGTTAATGGGTTGGTGTGAAAATTCGTATATAAAATAGGGTTTATGGGTTGGAGTAAAAGCACTGTAGCAACTATAATATTGTGTAGACTTAATTGTATTTTTACGCTGCGGGTTGGAGATGCTCTTAGACAATGAAATCAATTAAGTCAAAGTTTAACTATTTTACTTTTCACTTTTTTTTTGGCTTTCTTACCTTTGAATGAAACTCTGGCGCAAATTACAGGAGAGTGCAATAATTTTTTTGTATATCTCTCTAGAAAAGCAGTAACTTCGATCAACGATGGCCCTTATTTTTATCGTTTCCTTGCTTTTGTCTGTTTGGTCCCATAATTAAAGGAGTTTCAATTAGTAGCTCTTCACTCTTCAATGCTCATCTTCTATTCTTCAGAGGACATGTGCATCATATAAAAAGTCAAGAAAATAAAATTAAAATTTAAGGCATAAGCTTTTTTTTAATTTGTACATGAAAATAGATATATTATTTTAAAAAGAATGATCTCTAACCACGAGACAAAAAAAGGAAAAAAAAACCGCGAGGCTAGTTTTTACTACGATCAATATATTCTAGAACTCAAAATAATGCCATGGTCCCTTGAAGTTGAAGTCTCGTTACTTTCTTTTCTTTAATTTTTCTTTAGATGATCAATCAAGTGCAATCAATCCATAGTATGCTTTAACTTTTTAAAGGCGAGCCATAATTAAAATCATCTCAATGTAGGCTCACCTATTTGACTAGAGATGAATAAAAAATATAAGTATATTGGGGAAATTTGAGGAGCATTGAGAACCTTTATATAATGTAAATATGAAGCTCGACTCGGACCGACAAAACGGGTGCGGGCCGGACAAACCCATCGGACCATGTAGTAGTTGTTTGGTGGGCCGATCAATTTCTGTATTTATCTTTTCATAAAATACTATAAATTTTTCAATTTATAATTTTCCAACCCAACCCAAGGTGACAAGAACGCGAAAGATGATGAAGGCTTATTATCGAAAGAATAAGAAAAACAAAATTCGAGCTGATTTCCGAGGCTTACAAATACGATGTATTCCGAGGCTTACAAATACGATGTACGAATTTATAGGGTATGAAATTACACAGTTAATATCGAAGCTGTTCTTCCTCTGCATGACTGCGCATATTAGTGAAGGAAGTTTATTGAACTCTTTTCTGAATAGAAATCCACGCAAGACAAAAATCATTTTATTTTCTGTATGCAGGTGCTGAGTGATCCACATAATTTGATAAAGACGCAAACTTTATGGGATGATACTCAACAGTTGAATTACAGTGAGATATATAATCCATGGACGCACTCATATCAAACCTCTTTTTAGTGCCATTCGGGGTTCCATAATTTATAATCTTGGTAATGGATTGAGTTGTTGTTCATTCAAAGTTCTAACAAACAAACTGCGATTGTCTGTGGTTGAGATATATGGAGACGACAACACAGAGATAAACGTTTGCTATTCATAGTCAAGGTCTTCCTCAGACTGTTGAATGAAAAAAACGACCAAGACGAAACGCGATGAAGGAATCAAATGCCTCTCAGTTGCATAAAGATCGCCGAGGTCTCTTTCTCTCCAGCCTTTCTGTTTCTGCTTTTCTTCTTCAGTTCAGCGTTAGCTTTCATTTGCTGGAAAATAATACATATTAACAAGTTCAGGCAAGAAGTATAAGTGACCGGTGTGGCTTTTTCAGATATCATAGTCGATATGTATATATAATATAACCGATGTGCTTAACCGTTTATCTTCGTCAATCTTGGCCTTGATGTAGGAATACAGCGCAACACCAGCGATTGCAACGGAAGTTCCGATAGCAGTTTGCTGTGAGATCTTATTACCTGCAATTATGCAAACTCAATCTGTTTGTCAAAATCATTACATAGCCAAGAAGATGTAATGGCGAGCTATACATCTATCGTAAATTACTCACCGAAGACCAAGATCGAAAATCCTATGACGAACACGCGCTTGAGAACATTCCCGACTGCATGGCTCGAAGGCGTCACTCTTTCGAGGGTATTTATCGCCAGCTAAAATCGGGCAAAATAAAAGCCATCGGCTTACGCCCAACATGTTCATGAAAGTAAAAAGGTGGGACATTTTTTTAGTTATAACTTAACCTAAAAGCTTAAGCTTGTTGAGAATGTATCGTCTTTTTTGTTATATATCGTTGGCTGATTTCTCAATTCTCTAACGACGGACGTATAATTTCTTAAAATAGTTGGTCATGAGGCTTTTTAATCAGGACCTCTTTGGTCGGAGAGCTCTTACCATTTTGCTTTAAATCCTAAGCTTAAAGGAAATGCATCATTTTTTTTATATCTTATATTTCCAACGCACGGATATACCTGAGTGTATAGATGATACAACAACCCGACCGAGACAAGGTCAGTGGCGAATTTCGTCAAGCCTACGCTAGCAATAGCATCGTTGAATCCGTATCGCAATAATTGAGGGCCTTCGAGCTGCAATTTAACGAACAAAGTCGGGAAAATATGAAGTAAGGATAAACATATAGTAGAGAAAAGAAGTCCCGTCGACGAACGACTTACGAGTATGGCCGGCGGGATGCAGAAAATGAGGGCTATGATCGATATGTAGGCGTACAGGTTCGTACCGTCCATGTCCGTCTGCAAAAAAAAAAAAAAGCAGATCAGTCGCATTTCTTATATATAGCAGCAAAGGCGCAAACTCGGTTTACCATAGCTTTCTTGGAGTAGATGCTCCTACAAGTGAAAGAGACGTTGGCGATCATAGCGCTGATAAATCCCTTCAAGTTGAACGAAAGCTCGGCCAGAGACGCCGCCGAAACACCTACAATATTCGAAAATTCGGGTTATTCGGCCTACAAAGGCGCACGTCCTTTAATTTGCGCTTGTACGCAAGAAACCGATCAGAGGCATTTTTTTTATTTTATTACCGGCGATGATTGGAGCCAAAGACAGCCACAAGGACAAAGGTAAGCGCTGTCCGAGTATGAACTGAGAAGCCGTGGCGCTGAAGAAAGGCTCGAGCGCTTTTCATGAAGAAAAAAACGACATTTCAAGGTAATGAAGTTTTGGCAAAGGCACATTTGAAAAAAAAAAACTTTCTTTTCTCACCTTTGATCGTGTGAGTGAAGGAGAGGGCGATGGCGGCGAAGGAGACGTTGCTTGCTATATGGCCTACGGCGTGGAAGAAGGCGACAGGGACGAGCATTTTAATTAGGCTCGAGTCGATTGGCTATAATAAGCACAGAGGGGGACGAAATCGTCATTTTAGAGATTGAGAAAGTCGATTATTAGTTATTACAATGTTACGATGTAATCGACTTACAGCACGTTTTGGGAGGCGTACGATCCAGCTAGCCGAGCAGTATAGGACGCCTACGAGCAAGTGTATAGCCGAAACGAAACTGTCGTAGGGAGTTCAATTGATTATTATTCGGCGTCGAATGTGTTTCAAGAGATTTGAGAAGGAGGGCTGCTTACTAAGGATATGGGAAGTAGTTGTAGATTTGCTTGTTGAGGATATTGAAGATCACATTCAGAAAGTTCCTATAGGTGAGCAAATTAGGGCAAAGTGAGAATCTCGAGTAAGAAATTTCGAATAGCTCCTGCCCGCAATGTAAGGGCGTTTGTTGGAGTAAAAAAGTTACCACACGACGAAGAAGGACACGGTGACGAGGGCCGGGTGTTTGTCCAAGAACCCGACTTTGGCCCTGCGAACAACGGAAATGATATCGGGTAAGATAAAAGAAAAAAAAATTAATCCAAAGGCAGGAGAACGTAATTTTTGGTCCCCCAATATTTGAAATATGGGCGTTTTTTGTCGTTATATTATGAGATGCCACTTTTGATTTCCAACGTTATGGATTTTTGGTCGTTTTGTCCCCCGAAGCCAAACACCCGTCAAATTTTCGTGTCGGGTTGTCCCAATTTCCTCCACGGTGACGGTTAAATTAATCAGATTACCAGAACGATGCAAAATTGATAACACTGTGTGACTAAAAGTGTCGTCTCAAAACACGAATGACCAAAACCCCATATCCCAATCACGGCACCGGAGGGAGGAGCGACTAAAACTTGACGTTCGTCCACCCAACGCACAATACCGATGAACGAGGTTGTGAAAGACGGACCTCACCCGGAGCTATGGCTGGATGCCGGCGCTGGTCGGAAACCGCCGGCCCTCTTTCCGGCGGCCATTGTCGCCGGAGGTGTTTGGAGAATAATGGCGGGACGGAGCTGCCTTCCGCTGATGATGTTTCCTCCGTTCAGGCGAAGGGCGGCCGCGGGAACAATGTGGCGGTGATTTTCGTGGCTGCTTTAGGCGGTGGTGGTGGTTGTGTGAGGCTGCAAACGGTGGCTCCGGCGAGCACTGGAGACTCCATTTTCTTGTGCTCTGTTTGTTTAGAAAACCTCTGATTTTTATTGTTTGTGACTGTCTGTGCGGCGAGAATATTAAATTGCGCGGGGATTTTTCGTTTACGATATAGATTACGTTATAGTATATGAGCGATTCATGTTATTTTGAATTTATTATTATACTAAATATTTTAAGTACATGTGGAGTTTAAACGATGGAATGGTGTTTGTTTGGTTAAGTAGTCGCATTCGCTATCTTATCCTTATCAAACTACAGGTCCAACGGCGAAGCCTTTGACTAGGGATGGCAATGGGTCGGGTCTGAACCGGGTTTGGCAAGACCCGGGACCCGCCCCATTTAATTTTTACTGGACCCGTTACCCGGCCCGACCCGGCTCGTGGAAAACCCGCCCCGCCCCGCCCCGAGACCCGTAATAAACGGGTCAGACCCGCCAGACCCGCCTAAATATAATATTTTTGATTGAGACAAGTTCTTCAATGTTCAAACATCAAAATTTTTCCCAATCTAAAAAAGCAGATTATGTCTAAAACGTGCTTAATTGTCCCAAATTGCTTACTTGAGTTGGTCCGATGATGTGATGTGGCTGGTGTGTCGCCGGTGGTTGTGTCACATGTGAGTGTTGGGGCTGATGGTGTCGCAGGTGAGTGTTGGTGGTGGCCGGCGGTGTCGCAGCTGACGTGGGGGGCGGCTGTGTCGCAGCTGACGTGGGGGCGCCGATGGTGTTGCAGCTGGTGGGGGGCGCCGATGGTGTCGATGCTGGTGGGGGCCGCCGATGGTGTCGCTGCTGGTGGGCCGGCCGATGGTGACGCCGCTGATGATGGGTGGTGGTGTGGTGTGGCTGTTGAAGTGATGAAGAGATTAGAACGGCTGTTGAAGAAAGCCACAAAACCTAGTTTGTATTATTGTATACATAAAATATATAATATAAAAATTAAATTAATATTTTATGCGGGTCGGGTCCCGGGTCGGGTTTCGGGCCGGGGTGGACTAGACCCGCGACCCGCCCCAGACCCGGCCGGGTATAAGGATAAAAATCCATAACCCGCCCCATACCCGATTATTTTAAAAATACCCGGCCCATTAGGGGCGGGTCCGAAGCGGGTCCGGGTCTGGACCCGGCCCATTGCCATCCCTACCTTTGACATACCAAGCGTTGTTCTTTTTTTCTTTTTCTTTTCCTTTTCCTTTTTTCCCTCAAAACATGCAAGTGTAACACCACTATAGTTCTCAACTTCTCATAATTCAACTTGAAATGAATTAGAAGGTATCCCGACAACAATTTAAGCGTAGTCGTCACATTCTGATTAAAACGAAGTTCATGCTGAAGCGAATTTGAACCTCAGTGTCGATTATGCGACAATTTTTACGACTTCCACCTAGATAAGTTCTCTCTGATTCAATTGACACGTCCCAAACCCTAAAACGGCGTCTGTAGGCCAATCCATATTTCTTACGGTGCAATAGAATTTACGAAAAAAAAGAATATCAGAGCAAAATTGTTGCATTAAGTACAAAAGACTCGCACGCATTTTTTCTTTCACTAAAATGCCCGAGCATTTGTGACATTAAGTCAACCCTTTGAAACATAATTAAACTGCTCCAGCACAAACATAGCGTAAATCATAGTATCTATAAGAGCTTTGAATGACCACTATGGATAAGTAGACCTTGTCATACGGGCCGGCGGGGCGGGCTGGCCGTAGCCCGCCAAAGCCTGCCCATTGGCGGGGCGGGGCAGGCTGGCCTGCCATTTGACGGGCCTAAGTAAAGCTGGCCCGCCCTAATTAAAAAAAATCAGAATAGAATTAAAAAATAATAAAATATATATTTCATCCAATGTTTTAAAAAGCGTAATGCATAATGCGTCGCGTTTTCACCCGAGTATTGCGTAGTGTGAATAGCGTTGCGTATTGCTTGAGTATTTTGGGCAATCAATTTATACTGTAAATATATATTTTATTATGTAACGAATATAAATATGCTACAAAATCATCTATATTTCTCTACGAATTTAATGAAATAAAAATAAGAGATACAATGTTGATTCGATTTTGAAATTAATGTATAAAAAAATTACATGCTAAAAAGGAATATAACAAACAAATAATAAAATAGGTCCAAAAGATATAAAATATTTTTCAATCGTATTTATAATCGAATTTATACTCAGCCCAACACATAAATGGACCCAAATTTGAATAATCCAGCCCATTAGGAAGTTTTTTTCAATTATTTATAAAAACAAAAAAGATAAAAATAGGAAACGCTAAAAAGAAAATGCGTCAGAGCGTTTTGAACAAAAATAACGCTATAGCGCACCACGTGCCGCGCTATAGTCCGCTTTTTTAAACAATGATTTCATCTAATTCAACATTTTTAATATTAGTTTATTTTTTAACTTTATAAACTTACAAACCTACCTCAAAAATAAAAAAATATATTTATTAATTAATATTAAGTGTAAACAATCTTTTCTTATTATTTTGGTGAAAATTTTATATACGCAAGGAATTGTAATGATATTTTAATTGTACGCATTTTCTAACATGTCTCGGAAAGTGGCGAAGGCTGAAACCTTAGTTGGGTGGAAACAGTCCAATTGAATCCCATATCCTTAAATATTTTCACTGGGTCCCTTAAATGTAATTTTTTTAAAAAATTTAATGCCATCATTATTAACAGTTCCCCCTATATTACTAATAAAAAATTTCTTGTGGATCCACTGGACCTCATGTGGTTCCGCCACCGCGTCTCCACACTTCCATCTTAGCATTAATGCGGGTTTTTCTTCAACATGTGGTTGCATATCTAGAATGGTTTTTTTTCCTTATATAGTTTTTGGTTTTGTGTAAATTTTTCTTGGGCAAATGATATTTTCAGTCCCCTGATGTTTGGGACATGTGCGTTTCTGGTCCCTCATATCCTGATATGCAACTTTTAGTCTGCAATGTTATCGATTTTGGACCGTTTTGGTCTCTCAGTTATTTAACTGTTAATTTAGTCCGAATTTAACATCTGTGTCCACATGATCTCATTTTAGTTATCTTAAAGTATACGGCATTATCTTTTTCTTCGACTTAAATGCATTAGCATATTACGGATCCATCATATTTAGGGAAATGATTGACGGCATTCAAATGGAGTTAATATGTTGCGTAATGATGCTTTAAGTCAAAGAAGAAGAAGGGTTACGACTTATGAGCTTTTACGTTGACTAAAATGAGATTGCGTGCTCTCACGTGTTATATTCCGCATAAATTTACTATTAAATTAATTGGATAACCAAAATGGCCCAAAATCTATAACTTTGAAGAATACATTTGGCACATCGAAATATGGAGGACTGGTAATGCCCATGCCCTAAACATCGAGGACTAAAGATGTCGTACTCCTATTTTTCTTCTATACTAGGTGTTGCCCATGCTACGCACGGGTTATATTTTGTTAAGGTAAATATTCTTATCCGAAACAGTATTATTAGTTAGCTACCATCTGAAGCGGGTTGGGCAGGACCCGAGACACTTCCCAATTATTTTGTAACGAACTCGGGACACCACCCACCATGTCTCAAGAGAAAGTCACCCTACCCCGTGTGTGACGCCCGGGGCCGAAGAGGTCGGGGAGTGATCGCCGGTGTCAGGGTGCACGGACAATGAGCGGCTCCTGGCAGGCTTCTAGGCGAAGGGGTACATGAACGAACCGCAACACCAGAATGAGAGGGGATCCTGAGACTGACAATGTATGGGCGTGTCAGGCTAAGAATCGTATAAAAGGATTGATAGTACTACTCATATCACCAAGGTCGACCTACCTTTTCGGGAATCCATCTATAGAAACTCCGAAGTTAAGCGTGCTTGACTTGGGGCAATCTAGGGATGGGTAACCCACTGGGAAGTTTCTCAGGGTGCGTGTGAGCGAGTGCACGAAGCACGCTAAAAGGTTAAATGGTGGTACAGTGGGGCCAGACTATCAGTCGGAGTGTGGTGGGCCCAACCCCACTAGTCCCGGTAGGGACCGAAGCTATAGTGACACCCGGTATGGGACGGGTCGTTACACCGTGTGAAACCTCGAATAAGCAGGATGTGGCCGGCTAACCTTTATTGATTGGTCTGTACCTTGATGTTTTTGTTATTCGATGAGAAACAAAACAAATATTTTCTAACAATGCTTGCCCTAATTTTACCATAAAAACCCTAAACCCTAAATCGACAGTCGTATTACACATTTAAATGCTTGTTAAGAATTTTTATTTTGTATGGCAATGAAGAACAGTCTCACCAAACAAAAATAAAATGTCAAAAAGCTTCGTATATATACATATGTTAATATTTATCGGAACAATCTCTCTCAAATATTAATCAAATGTAATAAATGCTAAATGCAATATATATAATAAGTTCGTACACACTCACAGCCTTATGTTTCTGGAGTTTTTACATTGCTCGTCTCAGCAGGCAAACAAATCGTTGCAATATCTCAATAATTGCAGAGTTTGTACATTGCAAACCTTTAGGAATAATCATATCGACGACAGCCTCATCATTTCTTACAAACCTACAATGTATCCATGGCCTGTCTCCGCTAATGCCTTTTTACATGCATACTATTACATGAATATTCTCAAATTAATACGATAAATAAACAAATATCAGATTACATATGACCCACCAACCTTTATTGTCCTGTTAAAGTTTCTCCTTGTCCCTTTTGAGCTGGACCTATCAATCCTCTCTCTCTCTTTTGCATTGTAGCGTGCAGCTTTCGCCATAGACAACATGCTTGAAAAAGACGAAGAAGAAGAGGAGTTCATCAACCTTGCTTACATGCTCTTTTTCATCTTCTGACATAATAAGCAAACATTTAACCAAAGCTTAGGAATTCATACAACAAATGGAAACTATATTAACGGTAGCATACCTGCAAATCTCCTTCGCTGCAAACTGCAAACTCTATTATCAAGACTTGATTTTTTAGACTCGAAAAGCTATCAAATTTAGGCGGAAAGGTGAAGTTCACGGGCTTGTTTTCGTAAGAGTTGCCGCTAATGCTTCTCTGCATGAACCTTAATGCAGTTTCGTGTGCTCATATAGCTGCGAGGCCAAATACTTTCATTATAGTTACCACTTACTAATATTACGAAACTGCCGTTACAGCTATAATCATCATAGCAGCCGACGAACTTATCGAAGTGGATTTGTTGAGAACGCTCAGCTTTAACATAAACAAAGCTCTCTGCGTCACTTCCCAATGGAAAATCGTCAAATACTCGAGACGAAAGCGTGGCACTGGCGGAGAAGATGATGAAAGCATATTGACATCGGCGAAGGAGGTGATTTCATTAGCTAAAAGAGCTTTCGCTGTTCTCTTGGATCTAACCATGATTGTTTTCTTGAATTTTTTGTATGACGTCATCAAACGCAGTTGAGTTGATGAATGTAGTGAACGGATCTGAGAAGGAAGTGATTTATGATCAGATATTATAAATAACATAACAGCATCTTTGGAAAACAAAAGGTTTCGTACATCGTATGACTATGGAGTTTTCATATTTATGATTACAATTCCAAGACTATGGAACTTCCCATGTTAATTGTATGTCCGTTGGCTTTACAATGTCAGAAGCATAAATCAAAGAGATACAACTTGCTAATCAAAATGATTGTTACGGTTACGGTTACTAAAAAACACATCATTGCAAGACCGTAAATCTGCCAAATTAATTATATGACTGTTGGCTTTTCATAATAATTGATACAAAGAAGACGTCTATTTTCTATTCTATTTTTGTACACGTGACGCATGGAGGAGGGCTTGAGTTGCTGACGTGTGCTTCACATGAGAGTACCAATCCATCTTTTATATATATAGATACAGTCAAGAATATATGTGCCAGTAATGTAGCCTCCTGATCTGAGTTATAAATAACAACTTCGCAAGCTTTTGAAGACTGCATATACTTTATATGTATTTGTTTGCAATTACAACCACCATCTTTTGAATTATTCAAAATTAAAGAATGTGTCGATATCGAACAAAACGTATACCCGTAATCTCTCAACCGTTTCATATTTAAATTCAAAATATAGTTTTACTTAGGTAGAAGTAGATGAACACAAGTCTTAGAATTGTTTCAGCTAGCAAATATACACCATTAAAACAGCTACCAAACTTAGAATCTACAACCACCCTTCTATTGTCAATTGGGTCGCGCATCGATCACTAATTTAATTTGTAAGTGCGTTGAGAGGAATATGAAAATTTGCTGAAAGAAATTTGTTGTAATTGTAAAAGACAATTTAGAGACGGGTCTGCATGCAATAATATAACCCAAATAATTGTCTTTGTTCAATCACATATATCTAGAAATATATAGATATCATATACAATATGTTGACTGTGGACCGCCTTTAGACTCGAATTTGGACGTGTTATATGTGTATTTAAAACTCGTGGATCGATCCGATCAATTTCGAGCTGTTGAATAGAAAATACAGACACACATAGCACATGATTTAACGTGGTTCGGCTGAACTTCAGCCTACGTCCACGGATCAACCGAGCATCTTTTGGATTAATCACCAAACGAAAGTTCCAGATCCATATCTCGTCTACAACTCTCGTGTTTACACCTCATGGTGATTCTCACTCTATGAAGTTACATGCTCGAGAAGAGGACTAGTTGAAGCCTAAAATCTGGTATCTATAAGCTCGAGTCACACTTAACATGTGACTCTCGATCGATCTCAGGCGTTCATCTAATCTGATCCGATGTTCGAGATTTATCATCCGCGTGATCAAATATCTTTGAATCTCAGCCCTTGATCGTTTCGCGCCATCAGCTCCGATGGTCCTCGTTAAATCTGTCGACTTAACGAATTCTTCAGCTTCCTTGCGATCCGCTCCAGCTGAGCTCTTTTCGACCACCTCCCGCGATGCTCCGGTGAGTTTTAGGTCGTATTCCTCAACACAATACAAATGAGAAACTAATTTGTCACGAGAGTTTCCTAGTAAATATTAGAAAGCTGATGAGGTCGACTCCTAAGGTTTTTTTTAGACTTTCTCTAATTTATAATATTATAAAAGTAAAGGTATTTAGTTATATTTTATGAATACTATTCCTCTTATTTAAAAAATTATCTGATTTCGAATAAACAAGCTCATGGTCGAGCTGATATACAATTTATTTTTATGATCGAGCTCGATCCTTCGAGCTCAATCGATCCTGTTTGATCTTAAAGGAGATCTTCTATAATTTCGCACGTGAGGGGTGATTTCTTGGTTTCGTCCAATCATTAATAACTTGATTATTTTTAGATAATAGTAGATCGAAACAACGCTTGTAAGGAAACATTCTGGAGCTACAAAGATAGTTACTAAATCATTAGCACCACATAAAAACATTCCTCCTAGAGTAGCTGTTAATACGAATAAGAGAAACTCTGTTTAGCCATTTCCGTACATTCAATGTACTCTACGGATAGATGAATACATAGAGTTGAACATAGTAAAATAACCTCACCTGCTCCGTCCCTCGGGACCAACAAGGGGTAGTACAAGAATATTCACCTGTTGTCCATCGACTACGCCGCTAATATAATATACATTCCTACTTATGAGAATAAAAATCTTTTTAAGACATGAGATTTTTTATAAGCCAACAAGCAAACATCCCTTCTAAATATTGGGAAGAGTATTACATCACATATGGATATATTTAAATCAAATTGAACACTAAACTAAACTAGCACTAACACTAATCTTTAAACTACATTATTTCGTACCCACATACACACAAAAGCTACCAAATTGAACGGCTCCAAACAACCTAACAAACATATCCTAACGCACAACCACAACCACACCAAGTGAAGCTTTTTTCAATCTATCCTCACCAATCAAACCCAATATTCAAAACCCACTTTTATTACCTTAAACAAGTTACCGTAATAACTTCCATATCTTATATGAAGGGGGTCCCGTACGAAATTGATGTAAGATCTCTAAGTTGTAAACTGATGTTGGGTGTAATGTTAGGCTAACACTCACTATCACTCTCAAATGCACAGCGGAAATGATATGTATTTAGTGACGAAAAGACACGAACACGAGAAGTAATTTTATGCAGCAAGTCAAATAACTTGCTGCGTGCCTCAAGGCGCAAAACTCCACCATAAAGATGGATTACAAACTATCAAAAAGGATAGTTAAAATAGCCTAGCGAAACCTACGAATCTAAAAGGATTCTGAAAAACTACAAGACCTTTCGATCTCTGAAAAGCTAGACTAAAAAGAAAAACTCTCTTGAAAAACAATGCTCGCTCGAAAAGCAGTTTTTCGCTCGTTGTTCGTCGTGTCCTCAAATGGTTAAGTCCTTCGACTTATATACGTCTTCGACTTGTAAGAGACTTCTCCAACGACTTGGTGACAGCCCATAACGTCCACTAACGTCCACTAAGTGAGGTTGGACCGTTAGTGATCGTTTGAGGTCGACTTGGTCAGTTCCAAAGACTCGATCTTCACTTAAGCTCCAAGTCTCCTATTTTTAGTATGCTCCTTTCCTATTTTCGCTCTTGCTCATCCAAACTTCGTCCATGCGGTTTGATCCATTCCATCTCTTAAATATATCCTGCATAACGCTAGAAAAATGCCACGTCATAAATAAAATAAGTTTTGGGCATGAAAGATAAAACAGAGATAGGGAACATTCTCGGCCAACAAATGTTGACTAGAATGTTACCCCAACATTGCTTCTGTTGATAGCTCAACATTAACAATCTCCCCCTTTCTATCTGTCTTCCCCAAAACCCAATGCAGAATTCAGCCTTAGCGAAACTCCTCCTGAAGGTAACATCAACTCAACCACAAAAACTAAAAATGGTTAGAGTTAGACGGAAAACAGAATAGTACTAAAAACTATTCAAAGTACTACTAATTAGTACACGCCATAAAAGGTCCTGAAAGATCTGCAAAATAAAAAGACATGGTTCAAACAAAAACAAACGCAAGCATAAAACACAAGTCAGGGCAGCCAAGCATGCGCAAAACACAAAAAGCACTCAAGCACACGCATGCATTCAAATATTAAGACTCTCAATAGAGTCCTCTGCCTCAACATCCTGAGCTCCAGCTTCTCCTTTTGCTTTCGCTTCTCCAGCTTCAGCTTCATTCTCTACTTGCTCTGCTCCCCCTAAATCTTCTACATCAACACTTTGACCTTCACCATTCTTTGCACCACTGTGCCCTGCTTCAGCTCTCGCTCCTTCTGCCTTATCTCCCCCTTTTTGGAAGAAATCAAGCTCCTTAATGCATCTCGCTGCGCCACCAACGCAGCGATGGACTCCTCAAGACATCTGACTTCTTGTTCAAAGGCTGCCACTGATGTTGACCCAACATCCTGGTCAACATTGTGCTCAATCTGATCTGGCGTGCGCCAGGGAAGATCCACAAGCCTGTCTGAGCCCGCCAAATGATTCGGCTGAACTGTGTATGGGCTACTTTGAGTGGTTACTGAGTCTCTTCGAGTAGGCTGAAATCCGCCTTGCACAAGAACTCCATAGATGATAGAGGGATAAGGAAGAATTCCCTTCCCCACCTTTTCAGCTTGGTTCGACTGGTCAAGAATCAACTTTCCCCAATTTATAGGCAGATTTTGGCCAAGTGCGTATAGCAAATGAGCCATACTCAGTCACTCGAACCTCATTCAATGAAGGCAACCAACTAGAAACACCGATTTTAAACAACACCGAATATAAAGATGTGAGAGAACTACCCGCACAGTTTCCTGCCCACTTAGCGACTCTACCCCCAGTAATGAACCTCACCACATCATCATTATCATACCCATACCCCATTTCTACATCCGGAGTATGAAGAAACCTATTGATAGCACTCGATGACATGTCATATAATCTCCCCCTCAAAAATAACTTCCCATACTTCCTAGACTTAACTTCAGCAACATTAAAAGCAAGATTGGCATATACCTCTCGGACGACTTCTTCGCAGTACGTCCCTAAGCTTGTCACCATATGCCCTAGATGTCGAGACTCCAAGAATTGCATCACGCCGTACTTCTTGAAGCTCGCCACGTCCACGACCCGTTCAACCCTAAAGTGTCGCCGACCTAGGGAATCCCACAGCTCCTCGTTGGTTGTGCGGTAGAACTTGCGATTGGGCAGCGGACTCTCCCAGTCAGAATCTTCCAATGTTGAGTCAACATTAGCCTCAACATCGTCTTCATAGGCTTGGACTGGGGAAGGGGCACGGTGGCTGCTAACAGGTGACGATGCTTCTTCAGTCCGGGCTCGCTTGGATGGCCTGTCAGCACTCTCCAGTGGTCTCTTCCGGCGCGCTTCTCCATTCGATTTCGAAATGACTCCAGGGTTTCTGACATTTCTGCATCGTCGTTACTGTCAGAGGGGAGAGCAGCAGAGTCGACTAAGGACTCTGATTCTGAGGATGGCGTTTCTCCCCCTGAACCTTTGAAGTCTTCGTCTGTGCTTTCAGAATCGATGCTGTCATAGGTTGTGGAGTCCACAATAGTGTCCACGGAGTCACTCAAGAGAGGAATAGGCGCATCAGCGTTTGAGGTTGGGTTCACTGCTCTCCTTATATGATTAGTGCGACGCGGCTTTGGCACAGGGGCTGAAGTTTCGGCCTGGGATCTGCTTCTCTTCTTCTTGGAGGTACTTGGCTGAGATTGCTTCGTCTTTCTGGCCGGAATTCGGGCGGAGGAAGTTGGGTTTTCGGAAACCGGGGTTTCCTCGGCCTGAGTTGGTTCTGTCTCTGGTGGCTCGGCTGAAATAGGGTCTGCCGGCTCTGGGTTAACACCAGACGAGGTCGGCGGCGCGTTCTCAGTCCGGTTTCTTTGCCGATTTCAAATCAATTGGAGCCTGGCACCGAGAGGTACATCATCTTCTTGAGGGCTCTCCACCGTACCTGGGGATTCTTGAACAGGATTTGGGGCGGCTGCCGTCTGAGGTGGTTCAGCTGCTTGATTTGGTGCGGAGGCTAGTCCTTCATGAGACGGTGGAGGTGGTCGCACCGGGTGGAGAGGATTGAACGGACCAGTGTAAACAACGATCTCCATTGGCCCTGGAATAACTTGTAGAGGGACTGGAAAAATGAAGTTAGGATCGAATGTTGGGTCAACATTCGGTTGAGGAGGAGAATTCGACATTGTATCAAAGGAGAATAAAAAATCTGGGTCGAAAAACTGGAGAAACGTGAAAACCCTAATGAACTGAGATGGAGGAGAGACGCTTTCTAGTGAGAGGGAGAGATCGAAGTGATGCAAGTGGGATGAGATGACTAGTTAAATATGATCATTTAATCCACCACTTAAAACTCATAGCAGTTACAACGGTCAGTAAATAAACCAGTTATTTCAGTGAATTTTGCTAATCATGGAGTTAATGGACTAGAAAATAACCGTTGAACACGGAGAGAAAACCGCATAAAACAGATAAGATAAAGCTAAGTCATGATTTTTGAAAGTATGAACCTAAAAATAGTAAATGGATTCATTCTTCATGCGAGCACACAAGAGCAGTTATGAGACTTCGTCAAGCGAGTAAGAAAGTGCACTTTAGACCACGATTCAACCAAAAAGACAACAAAGTCCAAGTCAAGGTAGAATCAAGAAATACTAACCGTTTGAGCGACTTTGATGACCACTTGAGACAAATGTAACAAGCTGTTCTTCAAGATTTCTAATGCAAATCTGAGAGATTTTCTCAACTAGACACACTATTAATAAATGCAGTATTAAAGACATACACAAATAAAAACGAAAGCACAAAATGTAGCAATATCAAACTGACAGTCACACATGTTGCCCTAACATTTGACTCAACATCATAATTCCGTAATCCTAGACTTTTCTGCTTAATCCTTCTCAAAACCAGTTCCCTTCATTTCTACCCTCTCACCTTACTTTATCCAACAGAATTTACGCACTGCACTTATACCCTCAACCTCAAGGTTCGGCTTTTTGTCGCATAGTATACATCGTCACCGCGAATGCCGTGTACCTAAGGAATCTTATTGCCAAATACCTATATCTAGCAGAGAGTTTATGAGCATGCTTATTCACAAAAAGGATTGGCTTTTAGTCGCAAAGAGTACATCGTCACAGCGAATGCCGTGTACCTAGGGACGTATTACCAAGAGCCTTTAAAAAAAGGATCGGGTTCATTCAGGGACCAATCAAGAAGAATCAAGTCATTTCACAGGAAAACAGAACAGAACATTTAACCAAACATTAAAGCAGTAACCATCGAATTTGACATATGCTATGCTGATCCAAATGTTGGACCAACATTTAGACTAACATGTGCAAACCTATGGATTTCTTCAGGTCCGAGAACCTTCCAGAATCCCATGCTTTCGTGAAAATGTCTGCTAACTGATTTTTAGTGTCTATATGCTCAATGCGGACTAACTCTTTTTCGACCATATCTCTCAGAAAATGATGCCTAATATCTATAGGCTTCGTACGTGAATGTTGGATGGGATTCCTAGAGATGTTTATGGCACTAAGGTTATCACAATACATAAGAACAGATTCGCATTCTAACCCATAGTCACATAACATGCTATTTAACCACAATAATTGCGTACAACAACTACCCGCTGCAACATATTCAGACTCAGCAGTAGATAAAGACACACAGTTCTGTTTCTTACTATACCATGCAACTAAGTTATTACCTAGGAAGAAACAGCCGCCACTTGTACTCTTGCGATCATCTTCGTCACCTGCCCAGTCAGCATCGCTATAGCCTACTAGACTCAAGTTAGTATCTTTCGAGAACCATAATCCTAAGCTACACGACCCACTCACCATTAAGATGAGAAACTTTAGGCTCAAAGTGATATCTAGCACATACGCAAACACTATACATTATGTCAGGTCTACTCGCAGATAAGTATAGTAAACTGTCAATCATAGAACGGTACAATGTTGGGTCAACATTCTGCCCAACATTGTCCTTACTTACTTTTTGCGTAGAACCCATAGGCGTTTTCATTACCTTTGCCGTGTCCAGCCCGAACTTCTTAACCGTGTTTCTCGCGTATTTCTCTTGGGACATAAAGATCCGTCGCTACTTTGCTTAATCTGCAAACCTAGAAAATAGGTTAATTCGCCTATCATGTTCATCTCGAATGTTGTGTTCATTGCCTGCACAAACTGATCTAGTAAAGACTGTGAGCTCGAGCCAAAAACAATGTCATCAACGTATACTTAGCTATCAAAATATCAGACCTGACTCTTTTAACAAAGAGAGTTCGGTCTGCCTCACCTCGTGTGAAACAAAACTCAAGTAAAAAACGTTGCTAACCGTGCGTACCAAGCTCGAGGCGCTTGCTTCAATCCATATAACACTTTCTGCAGCTTAAAAACATGGTTAGGATAATGGGGATCTTCGAACCCTTTAGGCTGTTCGACATAGATTTCCTTATCAATATATCCATTCAAAAAAGCACCCTTAACATCCATTTGATGAAATGTGATGTTAAGCCAACATGCTAGCTAACAAAAGCCTAGTCGATTCTAACCTAGCAACAGGCGCAAACGTCTCATCAAAGTCTATCCCTTCTACTTGAGTATAACCCTGAGCTACTAAACGTGCCTTGTTTCTAACTACCCTACCAAGTTCATCAGATTTGTTCTTGAATATCCACTTAGTGCCTATGACATTAATGTCCTTCGGCCGTGGGACTAATGACCACACTTGGTTTTTCTCGAACTGCAAGAGTTCCTCTTGCATCGCATTTATCCAAAAATTATCCTTGAGAGCTTCAAGGACATTATTAGGTTCTACCTCGGAAACAAAGCTCAGCGTATACCGTGTTCATGCATACGTTTCTTACCATAGACTTGTAATCTTGGCGTGGTTTGTCTCTGGTCTTTCTTCCTTCGTTCACGTCTCCAATGATAAGGTCAGTGGGATGATCTTTCTGAATCTTAGATGGCGGATCTCGTCGCACTTCACTGGGTCCAGCCTCAGTGTTCTGTTCAGCCTCAGATGTTGAGTCCAATGTTGGCTCAACATTGTCATCATCCGCCTCTGTTTGCTCCTCTGTTTCATGAACAGCTTTGAGTTGATCTGTAATATCAACTTGAGGAGCATCTCTGCTAGCGTCATTAGTATCGTCAAACACAATATTAATGGACTCTTGAACAGACTTCATACGCAAGTTATAAACACGATAGGCACGACTATTAGACGAGTATCTTAGGAAAATACACTTATCACTTTTCGAATCAAACTTGGTCAAATACTCACGATCATTCAACATGTAGCAAAAACAACCAAAGATATGAAAGTATTTAACCGTAGGCTTCTTCCCATTCAACAATTCATACGACGTTTTCTTAGTACCATGCCTAAAGAACACTCGATTCGATATGTGACAAGCAGTATGCAAAGCTTCAGCCCAAAAACGCTTAGAAATATTCCGAGAAAGTAACATAACACGAGCCATTTCTTGTAAAGTTCTATTCTTCCTCTCGGCCACCCCATTTTGTTGGGGTGTCTTAGGAGATGAATACTCATGCAAAATGCCTTTCTTATCACAAAACTCATCAAAGTACTGATTTTCGAACTCTCTACCATGATCAGACCTAATACGAAAGATAGACGCACTGAAATTGTTCCTAATCATTGCACAAAATTTCTTAAAAAAATCGAAAGACTTAGATTTTTCCCTAAGAAAAAATATCCATGCATATCTAGAAAAATCATCCACGAGCACATAAGCATATTTCCTACCTCCTACACTTTCTACTTTCATCGGACCCATCAAATTCATGTGAATTAGTTGAAAATAGTGAGCAGTGTTAAAATGTTGGGTAGCATGTTGATCAACATTACATGTTCTTGCTTACCCTTCAAGCACGACTCACATACAACCTTACCAAACTCTTTTAGTTTCGGGATGCCTCTGATCGCATCATGCTTGATCAGCTGCTCCAAGGTTCTGTAGTTAACATGACCCAATTTGAAATGCCAAAGAACCACATCATCCTCGGCTTTAGATAGTTGGCACACGTCCTTCACACCGGATTTGTCGCCGACTTGATAGCAATTATCGCTCGATCTCTTACCTGCCATCACTCGAACAGAATTTCGGTTAAAAACTTCACAACATTCCTTATTGAACCTTACCTCAAGGTCGTCGTCGCAAAGCTGGCTAATGCTGATCAGATTTGCAACGAGACCGTCTACGTTGCTTAGCTTAGGAAAGTCGGGCACATTAAGTCTGCCTCGGCTGAGAATTCGCCCTTTAGCACCACCTCCAAACGTCACAGATCCACTTCTTAAAGGCATATACTCACTGAGATACTCCTTGGTACCCGTCATGTGTCGGGAACACCCGCTATCGAAGTACCATGAACCTGTCACGTTAGCTCGCAAAGAGGTATACACAAGGCATTTATGACCTGATTTCTCGACCCAAACTTCCTTAGCTGACACTACAACATTCTGTTTGCTAGAATTCGAAGATGAGCCAGCTGAAGTGTCTCCAGACATACCCTTCAGCACTGATTTCTTAATGTTGGGTGAGATGTTGGATGACACTTCAGCCGACATCGATTTCTTGGCAGAAATCTCCCTCTTCAGTTTCCAGCAAAATGGTTTTAAATGTCCAGATTGCTTGCAGATGGCAAATATATGAGCTATCTTTACTTTTAAGAGTCACATGCTTGATATTATTCTTAGGATTCACACTTCACACTCATTACTAGCGGCTTGGGCATTAACAAAGACTATCTTAGGCTGAACATGGGTCATGGGTTTTGGAATATCACATTCAGGCTGAGAATTATATCCTAGACCTTGCTTATCAAAGATACCAAGAGACAATACCTCATCAAGGGTTGATTTACTCTTGTTCATTTTCGTAAAGATCTCATCGGCCTCATCGACTCGCTTTTGGAGCTTGTCAATCTCTTTGTCCTTTCGTGTCAGTGCAGCTTCCAACTTGTTCATACCATACGTCAACCGCTCAATAAGCTTTTCGTTCTTCTCGTTTTCCTCGGACAAAACTTTCACCGCGGTATGGAGTTGCAAATTCTTCGCCTTTTCTATTTCATAATGTGTCGACAGCAGCTGAAGGGCTTCTTCACAACTCTCTGTTTCAGGCTCTGCATCATCAGAACTCAAAAGACCATCAAAACAGTTTGAGTCATCATAATAAAAAATAATATGTTTTTCAGATGTTGAGTCAGATGTTGGCTCAACATCTGTTACCGCAGTGAAGCCAATTTGAGGATCTTCATCTTCTTCGTCGTCAGAGAAGGACTGGATAGTGACTGATGACTGCTTGTTCTCCTCATAGATGGTTCTTCATCTTCATCGTCTGAAAGGTCGATCCACATGGCTTTTCCATGCTTGCGAAGTGTGTTTGCACATTCGTTGGCAAAGTGGCCCCAACCTTGGCATTCGTAGAATCTGACGGACTCATAATTGATGTTCTTCTTCTTTCCGTCAGGCTTCCCAAATGACTTGCGCTTAGCGAACGGAGGAGCAGAAGACGGTTCAGCTTTGGCATTCTGACCTTTTCTGAATGTTGGGCCAACATTCTTCTTTTTGAAGTACTTCGCAAATTTCTTCACGACCATGGCTATGTCCTCTTCGTTATTGGGGTCAATCTCAATCAGATCCTTCGATGGCTGGCTGACCAGTGCGACACTCTTTCATCGTGAAGCCCTCCTTTGGACTTCGAGATTGGTTTCAAAGTTCTGCAAGATGTTCATCAAAACGTTGAAGTCCATGTTGGCTAGGTTGTATGATGCCTCGATCGCCGACACCTTCACATTGAATTTTTCAGTTAGTGTACGAAGAGGTTTAGAGTTTAATACCTTGATTGTCATCGGATCTCCTAGGCTGGCGCACTCGCTTGAGATCATCAACAGCTTTTCTGAAGGAGATCCCACGCATCTTCAGCAGTAGTACAATTCTGGATAATTTTGAACATAAACATGTCCACGGATGAGAAGATGGCATTGAGTGCCTTGTCATTGTATTCTGCCGCGTTCTTCTCAGCGATCGTCCACTGCTCGACAGGTTTGTCCACGACTTCGCCATCAGCGTCGTCTTTGGAGACTTATAGCCATGGAAAACTGCTTCCCATGCTCGCACGTCGATGGACTTGATACACTGCCGAACACGAACCTTCCAATACGCATAATTGGAGCCGTCTAACACTGGGACTTTGCCGATGTAGTTTGAGCTTGTAACATCCATTATATAGGATTTCCAGCGCTTAGTAACGTTAAGCGTAGGCTCTGATACCACTTTGAAGGGGGTCCCGTACGAAATGGATGTATGATCTCTAAGTTGTAAACTGATGTTGGGTGTAATGTTAGGCTAACACTCACTATCACTCTCAAATGCACAGCGGAAATGATAAGTATTTAGTGACGAAAAGACACGAACACGAGAAGTCATTTTATGCAGCAAGTCAAATAACTTGCTGCGTGCCTCAAGGCGCAAAACTCCACCATAAAGATGGATTACAAACTATCAAAAAGGATAGTTAAAATAGCCTAGCGAAACCTACGAATCTAAAAGGATTCTGAAAACGTACAAGACCTTTCGATCTCTGAAAAGCTAGACTAAAAAGAAAAACTCTCTTGAAAAACAATGCTCGCTCGAAAGCAGTTTTTCGCTCGTTGTTCGTCGTGTCCTCAAATGGTTAAGTCCTTCGACTTATATACGTCTTCGACTTGTAAGAGACTTCTCCAACGACTTGGTGACAGCCCATAACGTCCACTAACGTCCACTAAGTGAGGTTGGACCGTTAGTGATCGTTTGAGGTCGACTTGGTCAGTTCCAAAGACTCGATCTTCACTTAAGCTCCAAGTCTCCTATTTTCAGTATGCTCCTTTCCTATTTTCGCTCTTGCTCATCCACACTTCGTCCACGCGGTTTGATCATTCCATCTCTTAAATATATCCTGCATAACGCTAGAAAAATGCCACGTCATAAATAAAATAAGTTTTGGGCATGAAAGATAAAACAGAGATAGGGAACATTCTCGGCCAACAAGTGTTGACTAGAATGTTACCCCAACATTGCTTCTGTTGATAGCTCAACATTAACATTATACATATATACCAAAGATCAAATCTTGGAAACAAATTGCTCCCTAAAATATCCAAAAGAAAAAAAAGATGAGGCATCGAAACACAATCCTACGATTCAGTCCTCGTCTTTCTCTCCCTCTGCATGCTGACATCAGCCGCCGTTCTTTACATCATATGTAAGAGATCAAAAACCGTCATTAGGGCCGACCAAACAGAGACCTTAAGCGACGGCGACGCCATTTCCGTCGCCAAGATTTCAGCAATCGCTTACTCGTTGATGGAGATCGACCCGCCACAGATGGGTTCAATCGCCGGAGGATCGTCGGAGCTGGGCGGCTCGGCACCGTCTACTTGGCGGCGACGCCTAAAGGAGACATCAACGTGGCCGTCAAGAGGATCCACCCACGGCTTGTGTTGAGCAACGCTGGATTTGGGTTCTCTTCTATACTCAAGTGGCTTTCTTTGGCCGACCATCCCATCGTTGTGCCCATCATAGGTAATTAGTGCAGAGTTTGATGAACTAAATAACACGATGAACTAAATAACTAAGAGTAGGAACAAAAACATTTTTAGTCGCAAACGCGTTTTTGGTTCCTCATATTTTGAGTTGTCGCTTTTAGTCCCATTTATTTGTTTTTGGTATTTTGGTCCCCCAATTAAATTCATCGTTAGTTTAGACGAAATTTAACGCGTGAGAATACGTGATCTCATTTTAGTATGACTTAAACCCCTATAATTCATCTTCTTCCACTTAAATGTATGTAATCATCATTATGCTTGATATTTTAGTTAACGTGATGTCTAACGATGCTCACGTGCGTTTAAGTCGAAGCAGATGAGGATTTAACTCGTCTAAAAGTAATCACGTGCTCTTACATTTTAAATTCATTCCAAACTAATGATTATATTATCCGGGGGACCAAAGTCGATAACATCGAGGATTAAAAGTAGACTTTCAGAATACGAAAGATCAAAAACGCCGAGAGAATTGCAAAAATGGTTAAGTTTTAAAACTAGAATTGCAAGACTAGTTAACTTTTTAAAACTAGTGCAAAATTAATCAACTTTTTTAATTTAGTTATTGTTATTTCTCTTTTCACCTCAATACTATCTAATATTAAAATTTTTCATTATTATTATTATTATCTCACACTAGCCTATAAATTATTAATAATTTTATTTTTAATCCCAATTCATTTTCAGTAAGCTTTATCGCTATAGCGTATCTAATATTATTTATTATTCTGAGAATCATAATATTTAATAATATGTAGGGAATTGAGCATTTCAAGCTTTTTCGTCCATCTCACATGTCAAATTCAATATTATTTTACGTTCGACTAATTATTGCATATGCGTGGACGTATTCATTCGGTTTAAAATGTCATAAACGAACTGTCGGACAATGATTTCAGTTCAAATGAAAATCGAACCGTTGTTTATTACGGTTGTTTTTTAATTTCCTAAATATATTTTATCATATGTAGTATTGTTGCTTTAAAACGATCATATGACTGTTTTATTTTTTTGCTTGTAAATATTGGGGACTTATTTTGGTTTTTCACACCTCATCCGATCTCTCTCGAATCTCCCTCAATTTTCTAAGTTCGAAATATAATTTTGGACATTATTAAGAAATTCAAACTTATTTTTCAATTAGAAATGGAAAAATAAACAATATTCAATCAAAATTAATGGTTTGAGTTCGAAACCGACACCGGCTCCAATCGGTTCCAAATAATAATCGAAACAGTGTTACCACAGCTCGATTGACGCGATGTTTTAGTTCAATATAAACGACGACTTAACATTGGAACTGGAACCGTTTAAATACATCTACCTAGGTTTACATATTTTGAGGGCTTAAAATTCTTTAAATTGAATTGGGGTTAAAATATAATTATTGCTAATTTATATCCTATGTAAGATAATAATGGTGAATATTTAGAATTTTAAATAATATGTGGTGAAAAGAGAAAATAAAAATAATTAAAACTCAAAAAGTTGATAATTTTGCACAAGGTTTAAAAAGTTAACTAGTTTTGCAATTCAAGTTTTATAACTTAACTATTTTTGCAATTCTCTCCAAAAATGCCCATATCACAAACATTAGGAACCCAAAAAGTGTTGGTCCGAAAAGAAAAAAGTAGTTCCTAGAAAATGAAGCTATTCGGTATTGTATTTCTTTTAAGAAAACTTTATTGCAGGGTTCTCGGAGGCGCCGTGCGAAAGATTCATAGTAACAGAACTCGATGGAATAAGCTTAGAATTCTACCTCCACCAAAATCCGGACGGAGCGAAGCTCCTAGACTGGACAAGGCGGGTCAAAATAGCCGCCGGGGTGGCCAAAGGCCTCGAGTACTTACACGAAGTAATGACTCCGCCCGTAATACACGGCTGCGTAAAGCCATCAAACATACTAACCGATGTCAAATTTTGCAGGAAAATATGCGACTATGGGCTTCATTTCCTCGCGCCGTACGAGGGAAAAAGAGGGCTCGAGGGGTACGTTGACGAAGAATATTGGATCGACAGGTGCGGCCCATCGAAGAAGAGCGACGTTTTTGGCTTGGCGTGGTTTTGCTCGAGCTGTTGAGCGGTAGGAGATCGGTTAATAGAGATGATGACAGTTCAGATAACGGTAGTAATAACAGTTATATTAGGAAGAATGAGATGGTCGAGTGGGCATTGCCTTTGATTAAGGAGATGAGGTATGGCGAGTTTTTGGATCCTAGGATTGAGATTCCCGGCGATGCTAAGCCGCTTGTAAGATTGGCGAGGGTTGCTTTGGCTTGCGTGGGGAATACGAGGAAGAATCGGCCCTCCATGGTTCAAGTTGCGGCAATTTTGAGCAACATTGGGATGTACATGTCTTAGTGTTGTTTTTATTGTATTATAATAAATTATTAACACGAATATGGAACGGAGGATCCAATCTAACTACAATACGAATACAAAAGATTTAGTCATCCCGAGTTGGTGGGGATAAACTTTCCCATCAATGTCAAGGGATTTTGAAGGGCTCGGCACAGAATCCGAGCGTTCTTAACAAAACTAAAACGAAATAGTAGAAAATGAATGTTACAAATAGTACCTTAGATTGATTTCTCTTTAAGCTCGAGCTCGCCGAGTATTTGAGCTCCCGAGTTTCTGAGTTAAAAATTAAGAATCGAGTTTGAAGATAAAAAGAGCTGGTCGAATTTGAGTTCGAGTTGAAATTCATGAGCGCAATAGGAAACCCAAAGAAAGTGTTAATATATTATAGATTTTAAAAGTAGTTTACAAACCCCAATTCCTACACAACCAAATACCAAGTACAACGATGGACTACTACACTCACCGCATTCAAACCGAAAAGAAACCTTCCAAACTGCATAGTAGTAATACCTAACCATCAACCAACCCAAACACTTGATAAAAAAAACAACATATGATGATCTTAACTTCTGCTACACACACACGCATAAGATCACCTAATTAGCAAACGCCATTTCATCACACTTAAAGCTCACATTGCACCCTTTAGAGTTAGCCCTCTTCAACGAACCCCTCATCCCTGTGGGGTCGTTCGGCGTGGGCGGTGGTGAGTCGGGCATCGACATGAACGAGTCGTTACGGAACATATTGTTCGAAGACGGGCATTTTAAGATTCCCTTCAACGGCTTTGCCTTAAGGCTCGTCGTTCTTAAGGGGCACCTCTTTATTACCTTGCATGAATCTTCGCTTCGTCCGCTTTTGTCTTTCTCTTCATTTACTCCTTCTCCTCCCCCTTCCGCTTCTTTTTCTTCATCCTTACGGTGTTCGACCTTTCCTGACAAATCGATTTTACGAGCTTTGACAATGGCATTATCATCTTCCTCTTTCGCATCCTCGGGCCATGACAAATCCATCACTGCTTCCTCGTCGTAGACCTTATCGTACTCCGCGAAGTAATTCTCAAACGTAAGAGCCTCGACGCATTTGTTACCATTGGGGTTTTCGACATGCTTATTCTTCTTCTTACTACCGATGGGAAGCTTGAACCAAGATTCGGACAAGCACCGAAGAGAATTCAAATTCTTCAAGAACGAAATGCCCCTCTTCAGAGAGTTCTCCGACGACGACGACAAGATCGTCCACTTCTTGTCGTAATTGCTCGATCCCAACAGCTTAATCCCGATAATGCTCGTAATAAAAAGCTGGCAAATAGCGCACTTTATCTTCTGGTGCTTTTCGAACGAGGACGAATCCGTCAATGCGATCATCTTCTTAATCCCGAGGACCTTCCTCGCCAGCTCGGCGAGCTCCCATTTCTTGTACTTTGAGTCCTTCAAAACCTTAGACGCAATATAACCGATATCTACCTTGCTTTTGGTCAGTCCAAAATCGTCGAAGGGGAATAGGTCCTTCTTTTCGGGAACGCCGAAGCCTACGAAGCGTATCCTTTTATCGCATAGGAACTTGTGAATGTAAGGAGGCAAAGGGTCACCCACGGCTAGCCTTAAAATAACGCAACCTATGCCGAAACATAGGAAGACCAATATAACCTTTGGGTCGCGGGGATGGTTCATTACGTCTAGGCCGACGATGGGAGGGCAGGAACGTAATTTGTTGTTGGGGAAGAGAAAGTCCATCTTGCATAAGGATTCGAAGTCCTTCGTCTTCGTTGGAATGCCTTCGAGTTTGACCTCGAAGCGATTCGTGCGCAAGTACACCGAGTCCGCCATTATTAAGTTAAATTTGAAGAAAAATGGGATTTTCTTTCTTTTTTTTTTTTTTGTTAAAAAATACTGGAGGGGGATTTTCTGGGCTAAGACGAAGGCATGGACTTGGTTGAAAGAGATGACTGAAACATTATTGTTGAGAGAGCCATCTGATGTGGGTGATGAATGTTTTGGGACCAAACAAGGAAAAGCAAATTAGGAAAGTGAATGGTGGTCCGAAGTTTTTGGTCTTTTCATATTAGCATCCACACAATTTAATCATGGTACCGAGGAAGGCGGTTCTTTCAAATTCTAAAACATGCATATGGTCAATCATTTGTAGCTAAATACACTTCTGATAAAAACAATTATTGAAATTATAAGCATATTTATGTATATAAATATATATATATATATATATATATATAGAGAGATAGAGAAGAGAGAGAGAGCGAAATGTTATAAGAGCATCTCCAATTCGCAGCATAAAATACATTAATTCTGCACAATGTTACAGTTGCTACACTACAGTGCTTTTACTCCAACTCCATAAACTCTATTAATTTTTACTCTAACCCATTAACTATATTTTCTATGCTAAAAATCAAATTCCTATATTGAACTTTATTACAATAATTAAAAGTCAATAAATTATAATAATTAGTACTTAAAATTTAATTGACATATTAGTTAATTATAATTTATTAGATAAAACGATCAACAAAAGGAAATCAACATTATTTTTACTTTTATTATTATAAGAATATCAAAATATTTAAATAATTGAAATAATTTTTATTAATAAATATAAATAAATAGAAAGTACAATACAAATTTTGTTGAAATAATCTCTGCAAATCAACACAATATTAGTATTAGATATAGAAGTTCGATTGGAGTAAAGACATACTTTATTTTTATTTTTACACAAAAATAAAGTAGTAGTTGGAGATGCTCACCATATGCACCTCTTACGTGGCATTTTCAGTGGCACATAAATGTGTCATTTCAAAAGAAGATTGTGAATCTATTCCACGTAAAAGGTATCAATCAATGTTACATCACCCGTTATGATGAAATGACACGTTTATATGGCATCGAAAATTGCTATAAGTGTTGAATGTCCATATAAGGTGCTGACATATGGTAAGCACCATAACATTTCACATCCCAAGAACCCATGTACTAACGAGTCGAACGAGGTTCATTTTTTAAACTAGGGCTCGAGCTCGACGACTATCGATAGAGCTCGAACTCGACAAAACATAGATAAGCACGAGTTTGGCTTGTGAACTCGTTTACTTCGAATTAAGCCCGATTTTTTTTTAAAAATTATTACAAAATAAAAATAATAACAATAATAATAATAATAATAATAATAATAATAATATCACGAGCTTTCAAACAATCCCCACGAAGCTCTACAATCATGAGGTCGGAAAGTTTCGGTTGTTGAGCTTAAACTCTAAGTAGCACACATTTGGACGAAGCAAATGATTAATTAAAAATTCAAATGAAAGCTGAAGTAATAGCAAAGGGCTCCAGTGTGAGGAGCACTCCATTACAAAATTATTACAAGCACGGATTTGAAGTTATATAACGATGATTTGATTTCGACAAAAAGGATATTCATTACAATAATACGCTATCGACCCTTCAAAGGAATGTGCATCTTCTATTCTTGCGTGGCTTTTTCTTGACTTTGGGCGGTCGCAAGACAACCTTTATCGCAGTATCAAACACCACCTTCACATTCTGAAAATTAAATATAATATTAATAGGAAATATATCATTACCCACCACTTTAACCTATGCGTCGAGGGCTTTTAGAATTATTGAAGAACAAAACAAAAACACAGATACACACACCTGCTGCGTTTTGGCACTACACTCAATATAAGCTACGGCTCCAATTAACCTCTTCAACTCTTCACCCTTTTAGTCATCGCGTAATTAATGATAATAACGCATTGAGAGTCAGAAAGAATTTGATTCAGATATAAATGAATTACACAGATAACTTCCAATTAAATTACAGATAGAGACATACTTGGGCTGTTGTTATATAAACTGAACCAGGATGATCACTGATATGTTGCTTGTCTTCCCTCAAATCTGAGGCAACAGCGATGAACTAAAATGTTACACTTGAAAAGAATTCTTGCAATTTTATAAGCCCATAATTATGGACAACCTTAATACCTAATTTTGTTCCCACGAGGACAATAGGTACGTTTGGGGCATAGTGCCTCAGCTCAGGAATCCACTGTTATCAGATCGAACATAATAACATAACATATTCTTCCAAAAAAAACATAATAACATACCGACAAGCTTCGAAGTACTAAAGATATAATGTAATAGTTATTATATCATAAAGAGATTGTAACTATAGAGAAAGAACCTTTTTGTGTATGTTCTCATAACTGGCTTTGCTGGTCAAGGAAAACGCCAACAGAAATACATCAGCTCCTCTGTAACTTAAGGGCCTTAACCTATTGTAATCTTCTTGCCCTGTCAAGTAAATGAAACCCAAGTCATCGGCTCTTTCAAATTGAATATGTATTATATACATATATATATATATATTAATATTACCTGCAGTATCCCAAAGTCCTATGTTGACAGTGTTTCCATCAACGACCACATTCGCACTGAAGTTATCAAACACGGTCGGGACATAATCCTGCAATATATGTCTATATATATATCACGATAGAGCAACTATAAGTGTGTATATTAATCTTTATTAATTTGTACCGTTGGGAACGTATTGCTTGTGTAAGAAATGAGCATGCAAGTTTTTCCGACAGCACCATCTCCCACCGTGACACACTTAATAAACCTGGCAGTAGTCATTTTTCTCTGAGTTCTGTTGGGCTCAGCTGACCTTATATTACATGTAAAGGTCCCGTCTTTATTACGACTATGATTTTGTTATAAAGTCTTCAATTGCAAGGCATATGAGATGGGAAAAGGGTTTCTATATATATATATATGTCGCGTTGATTCTTGAAATATATATAAATAAAGTTGGGCACGCACATTATAACAACCTATAGAATGATGGGCTTTGTTACTTTGTCTTAAAGTTTCTTGCTTGGGACAGCAAAAAATACTAATTATTATTAGGTGATAGTGATAGTGACAGTGGTGGTAGTTTAAGTGTAGAGCAAGGGATGTGATGTAGAAGAGTGTTGTAAAGTAGGAGATTGCTTGATTTGGAGATTAATGTACTATGATTATATGGTTTATAATTAAAAAAAAAAAACGAGTTTATTTATGCACAATGATGATTACATCTTCGGAATTTATTTGAGATGATTCAAAGTGAAGTTGTTGAGGGGCAAGTGATGGTTGCGAGTGTAAATATGGACATATGTACACCATACATATGATTATGGGATTCTTAGAAATAAATTATATGTTATTTGAAGTTTGCAAATATAGTATTTAATTGATAAATGAGAAGGATCGGGGATTGGGCTTCAATGTTATCGTTGGATAATAGGCCCAAGCCTGCCAATAAACATTTTTAACCTCGACATTAGGATATTTCCCCTTCTTATTTTGGTGGACAATTTAGAATTTATGGAAATTGCATCAGAATCAGATTTTATGTATATATATGTATATATGTAATTTCTGTTTCAGTCGAAAAACCTCGAGTGTGGAGCCAAGTAAACCTCGATGATTATTAGCTTGCAGATTTTGCTAATCAAATGGGTTTTTGTTCAAATAAGAAAACCCTAATGTTGGATTTAAATATCTAAGCAATCCGGTTTGATGAACACAAAACTAGTAATTGTATTACTAACATATTTACTGAGTGTGTAGATGAGCTCGGTTCGAAAAACGGATATCAAATATGAGCTCAGGGCGAAAAACCGGACTGGTCAACTGTCGGTCAACACAGTCAACTGACGGTCAACCCGGTCTCGGTTCCGGTCTCAGTCAGTACTGGACTGGTCCGGTCTCAGACTGACTGACCGATCTCAGACTGGACTAGACTGGTCGGTCTCGTCTGGACTGGTCTGGTATCAGCCTGGTGTACAAGCATATTACTGCAACAATAGGTACAAGCAGCTGAAGTTGACAGCATTGACCAAGTCAACAAAGACTGCAAACGGCTATATTAATGAGTCTAACAGCTATATCAAAGTGTGGAAGCCAATAAATACAGAAAAGCAGGGCAGAAACACACCAAGGATCCTAGAGCAAAAAAGAACACATTCAAGAGACATCCAAGAGAAAAGAACAAGAGCAAAGAAAGATAATCAAGAAGAGTTCTTCCTCTTTTTGTGTGGGTTACAAAAGATAGAGAGAGCTACAAAGTTCAAACCCACACACATCACTCACACAATAGAAATGAGGGCTTAAGTAGAATAGTTTTGTGAGAAGTCTTAGCACATAGACTATGAACAAGTGTATGTAGTCTTCGCCGAGATAAGAAAGAATGGTGCCATCTTAACTTAGAGACGTAAAAGATCAAGCCGGTTGTGAGGTTGCGGCCTACAACCATTACGCTTGACCTTGTGGGGTAGTGTGAGTTCTCAAGGAACTGTAAAAAGTTCTTGAAAGAGACGGACTAATGCTGTCTAGAGTGGGCTAGGGAGTTTAGTTAATGGAATATAGCTTGAGGGTTATATTGTGTAAGTCTAGCTATGGAAGGTTGTACATCGTAGTATGTAAACCGAGTCTTCTAGTGGGTCCTTCCTTGCGGGGAAGAAGGGGAGAAGTAGGAGTATTGAGACTCCGAACTTCCATAAACAAATTGCCGTGTCTCTACTCCTACAAACCGACACCACACACACTCTCAAATACCCACATTCAAGGTGTTCGACAAAATGCCTCAACCACCTTGACACACCGAAACCGGCCAAATACACTTACATACATAAACCGCTATATATAGTTCACAATCAAAGACTATGATATTCCGCATTTGGCTTTGATTGAAGATTGGAAACCGGTTTTACTCTCTAACCGGACGTGAAACCCGCTAAAGAGCGAAAAATGGTGACCGGTGTTATTCACCCCCTCTAACACCCGTTCCACGATCCTAACACCTAATCTACATGTATCATGCATCAATTAATCGAAGAGAGATTCACTAGCATATACATTATGAGCTGCTCCACTTGTCACCAATTGGTTTTAGAATGAAACTCCATTCAAATTTATATGTTCATATCTCCTCTTATTATTATTATTATTGTTATTATTATTAGTGACATCTATAGAAAAATACTCAATTGAATAAAAAACTTACAAATCAGTACCTATGAAAGAAATTTTTACAGACAAGTACCCGTTTTACTGTTTGTACCAATTTTTTCAGTTTTGACGTACCTTTTCCTGTGTGTATTGCATACCACATCACGCATCTATGCGGTACCCTATATGGTTTCTATATGGTACCTTAATTTGTTATATGACGTACAATTTTATCAACGTATTACGTACCACAATACGTTGCTATATGGTACCTAAATGTGTTATTGGCGTACCTGCGGCGGATCAGGTATCTATGTGCAAAAAATTTATTCTAATAGGTACATACATATAAAAAAATACTGACAGAGTACTGAATTACAAGTTTTAATGCAAATGGGTATTTATGTGTAAAGTCCAATTATTATTATTATTATTTTGTATCTTGATCTCTTTATAATCCATGTTAGATGAACATTATTTAAAAAAATAATAATCTTGAGATTTAATTTTAAGCTCATAATGGAATCCATTCTAATGATATCTAATTTACTTCTGGTCTAGATCAACCTTTGAGAATGTTGACTGTTGACTGTTGACCATTATTTGTCGTTAGCTATGTGGAATTCCAATACTCGGACATAAATTAAAAGGTAAGAGTTATTTTAACGTACCTCAGATTCTCACCAAAATTTTGTAGCAATATATATATACACACATATATATTATTTCGAAATATACTAATTCTACCAGTTATGAATTTCGCCGCACACTTTTGAGATGCGATTAATCACCGCGATTTTATGAAGATGTCTCATTTCATTGTCATGCCCTTACGAACGTTGTTGCAATTAGACGTGTTCATACGGTTACGGTTACGGTTCACGGTTATGAACCGCCGGTTTACGGTTAATAAAAACGTCTAACCTTAACCGAACCGTGGTAATCACGGTTACGGTTACGGTTTTGAACCGGCCAAGCCGGTTACGGTTACGGTTTTGAACCGCCGGTTTACGGTTTTTTTTTCTAGTTCTTTTTTAGAATTTTCTTTCTTTTATAATAATTTAAATATATAGTTAAAAACTTTGATATTTTATATAAAATGTAAAAAAAAGAAATTTCCATTCCAAGTTAGAATTTATATAATAACCTTCAACATTCGAAAAAATAAATTACACCTTAATATTAAACAATATTATGATTAACATTCATTCTTCGATTAGAAAATCTTTGACGGACATTCGTCGTAGGTATTTAGTTCTAAATATCATGTTTATCACTCAATATTTGTCTACGTTTTTTAAAGTTAATTTTATGATATTTGACAAAATAAAAATTAAATATGGTGAATAAATTATCATTGGATATTGTGATAAGAGCAATAAAATTATATATTTAATTATTATTTAAAAGACGGTTAACCGCCGGTTTACGGTTAGGAAAATGAAGAACCGTAACCGAACCTTCATAATTTACGGTTCGGTTACGGTTTGAACCGTAACCGTTGACCACGGTTAACCGAACCGTTGACCGACGGTTCGGTTACGGTTTGGTTACGGTTTTTCAAACCGTCCGAACACGTCTAGTTGCAATGAAACAAATCAAACACGTGATTCCAGTATACTTATTTGAGATAGACAAATACTGATCACCACAAGTAGATTTGAACTGAAATATTAATAACTAAAATTAAGATATATACATCGAAGAAATAAAACTGACAAGTCTAACTAAACCCAATACGTTACTACCAACCAACATCCACACGTGCTTCATTCGTTTCAATTCGTTCGATGAAGTCCCTCAAAGTCTTCCTCAGACTATTCTAAATGAAATAATTTTCCATGAGAATATCTTCCAATTTCATTCATTGACTATTCAAAAATCCAGTACCACACCTATCTCCACAAATGTTTATATTAAAAACCCAACCCTTCACAAGTAACATACCCTCTTCTTCGTACAAAACAAAAATTGTCAAGAACTCAAATTAGAGATCATCAAAACCCATTCTTTCCCAAGTCATCCATGGCTCTCCCCCTAAACAAAAACGATTCACAAGAAACAATCTTACATGAACTTCTGAAAGAGGCCAACCAAATCTCCTCCACCGCTGCATCTTGTAATAATAAAAACGACAAACATCGAAGCTCATCACTACTTCACACGCCTTCGAAGGCGATCACTAATAGGCATAATAATACGCAGGTCCACTACAGAGGCGTTAGGCGTAGGCCGTGGGGAAAATTTGCGGATTAGATTCGCAATTCATCGGTCAAAAATGGGGCGAGAATTTGGCTGGGAACGTTCGAAACTGCTGAAGAAGCAGCCATGGCTTACGACGCAGCAGCTTTTCAGATGCGCGGAAAAAAGGCGCTGCTAAATTTTCCCGGGAGACTCGTGGATGATGATTATGATGATGCTATGTCCTCGGCCTTACGAAGAAATGCTGGTGTTAGAGACGAGTTTCATGAGTGTAATGTAATAACTGATGTAGTAGACATATGCATACTTGTGCGTGTGGTTTTTCTTTGCTTTATGTAACTTTATATGCTTTGATAAGTTTTGAGTTCCTTTTGTCTGTAATGGCGTTTCAATGTTGAATACAGTCCGCTGGAGTTGGAGCTTTTGAGGAGCAAACTAGAAATTTAGGTTAATATATATCTGTCAAACTTTTTTTCTCCTTTCTGTCATTATATATGAGAAAGCAGATGTTATAACTTCGTAAGGGGAAATTAACACAAAATATCCAATTATATAAAAAGTTGCAAGTCAGTACCATGTCATTTATATGTAGGTACTTAATCGAATAAATTTTTTGCACATTGGTACTCGTCCCGTAATGTAGTACATAATACAGTCATATAACACATTAAAGTAGCATATAGAAACGATATAGGTACCATATAAACGGGTGACGTGGTACGCAATACACATATAAAAAGGTACGTCAAGACTGAAATAATGGTACACACAATCAAACGGGTACTTATATAAAAATTTTTTCTGACATGGGTACTGATTGCAATTTTTTTATACAAATGATTATTTTTCTGTAGATTGACCCTCTGTATGTGTGGATTATTTTTTCGATAAATTAAATATAAACTGTTACTATGCTGAATATTTCGTAATTACTTGACTGCTTGCATATAATACTGTCAGGTACGTTTTTGGCATATTTTGTCAAAACTTGAACGAAAATCCAAATTTATCTTAACTAACGTAAAGTGTAGTTACCTAATTCTTCGGACTATCTACGCCATAGTCACACGTGCGCGCACACAGACACACACACACATATATATAATAAATATATAATATATATATATATATGTCAAATCTACACATAAATACCTATCATTATAAAATTTTCCAACTTTGCTACCTTGTCAGACATATTTTGTCCCTAGGTACCCATTTGAAACTTTTCCTACACTTAGGTACCCATTGGACAAAAATATCCCTAAAAAACCTGATTGATAATATACCTAGAATGTCACTTAAAACTAGGGGTGGTAAACAGGTCGGGTTGGGTCACGTTCGGGTTCAGCCCGTTTATGAAACGGGTGAAAACTTCAATCCTGACCTGACATGTTTACTTAAACGGGTTGAAGTATCGAACCCTAACCCGACCTGCTTTAACCCAAATATAACCCATTAAACCCAAATTTAATAGTCGAGAAACAGTCGAGAAAGAAAGCAGTTGTTTATTCAACAACAATTAGAATTAAAAATAATACAAGTCATATAATTAAATAAAATCAGTTTATTTATTTATATTAAGGATATTTTAATAATTTATATTATTCGGGTTAAATGGGTTGATTTCGTGTTGAAAACTCGAACCCAAACCTGACCCACTTAATACAGTAAAACCTCTACAAATTAATACTCTATAAATTAATAAACTCTCTAAAATAATAAAATCTTCTGGTTCCGACTTGGGCCTTTGTATCGTCAAATTAGATAAGATAATAATATAATAATTTTTGGAAAATCCCTTTATAAATATTAGGTCCCATTAAAACTCTAAATTAATAATTCATAAAAATTACAAGTATAAATTATGGTAATTTGCTAAAAATAAGAATTCATTTGTTCCTAGATTTTCTGGATTTCATCCCTAACCTTTTAATTGCAGTCAGTAGTTCCGATGTCGAGTTCTTGCTGCAACAAAAAATTGTGAAGGGTTGCTGTCGCCATTTTGTGTCGCTTAATATCCCCACCATTCTGAAAGTTGGTTAAACGATACTCCAATGATATCCTGAGAGCATTTTGATTTTGTACCTTGACTAATTTTCAAACGATATTTTTCATTAATTCACACTTGTAGATCGTTTTGAGTACATGAATTTAATTAATGAAACATATTTGAATTCGTTTATCGTTAATAACATTCTAAATTTGTTGAATTTAAAGAGTCTTTTTTCTAATTAATAAAATATTAATTTATCGATATATTTATATCTCTCTAAATTAATAAAATTTCATGGTCCCAATGTTATTAATTTATAGAGGTTTTACTGTATTTGGGTTAGGTTCGGGTTTACACATTTACTTAAACAGGTCAAGAATGATAACCTAACCTGCTATTTTTTGGGTGCGGTTCGTGTCGGGTTGGCGGGTAGCACCCCTACTTAAAACAAAAAGAAGAGCAAAAGCAAAATATATCCTCAAAACCCACCACATTCGATCGATCTACCAAAAAAACTCAGTCCTCAATCCAAGCTTTGAACACTATCTTCCATTAAACTTTCGATCGACCACATATATCACCTGTCGAACACCTCGTTCTTGGTATGTGTTTTTTATTTTATTTTTCGGTGTGTATTTTCGAGTTGTACTTTTACCCCAATTTTGCCCTAAGAGATTTCGTTAATTATGGGTTTAGTATCTGGGTCTGCATCAAAACTAGTTTAACAAATATGATTTCATCTGGGTCTTCACAAATCATGTCCTAAACATTTTCGGATCTGCATCTAAGTGTATTTTTTAATCAATTAATTTAATGATGATGTAATTGATATCTTAATTTTTGACTTATTTCGTCGGTTATGGCTTTCGAATAGCCAATTATGGTTTTAATTTATATGATTATAGGGCATATTTGTGCTAACTTTATCAATTTGGTGGAGTGTGGCTATTTTACGACTTCCAATTGAAATTATCTATTCTCTGTTGATAAGTTCGATTTTTGTGTCGTTGTGTTGTAGGCATTTTGGTATCACGTAATAGTATTAAGTGGTACAATATATGTAGAACTATGGTACAATAAGCCTTTTCTTTATACCCTATATCTAACTGTAATTAATTTCGTATATCTTGACGATGTTGAAGTCGAAGTATATCGTGGTTCCATGACTGCCACAATACTTAGAGATCCTCTTAGTTGTATGTTCCACTTGTTTGAATGATATATTTGTGTTTATTAAGATTTTATACTGAGGTTGACGTTCTACGAACCTGTTCTGAGATATTTTTTATGTTTCTGAGGTTGAGTTCTGCTGTGACTTGTGAGATTTGTTTATGCTTCGAGTATATTTATAGTACCTGAAAAAATACTTGTAGTACCAATATACAGATGTTTGTAGTACCAATATATAGGTGTTCGTAGTACCATAACGTATGCTAGTGTAGTAGCATTCATAGGTTACTTGTAGAATCTATTTCGTACTAGGTTTTTAATTATCGAAAATACGTAGATTATTGTGCAAATAAGGCATAAGAACCACCAAAATGCGGCCATAATAAAAATTAAACACATGGTATCGTAAAACATAAACACTGACTTCCAATAGATAAAAAATCTTGATTATGTAGTAAGATGTTCTAACTAGTATCATATAAGTAGAAAGAACGTTGGTGTTTCGATGTAATAATCCCTAAATCTAAGTATTAACCCATCAATAATACCAAATGCTCAATATAATACCTATAACTATGGTAACATAGTCACTCACCAAAATAATTTGAAAGGCGTCAAAAAACTCTTGCTTAATTTGTAGTAACAATATACAGATGTTTGTAGTACCAATATATAGATGTTCGTAGTACCATATGCTAGTGTAGTACAATGCCTATATTACTTATAGTATCTTTTTCGTACCACGTTTATATTTATCGAAAGCACGTAGACTAGTGCAAATAAGACATGAGAACTTTCAAAATACAGCACATAATAAAAATTAACATACGGTAACGTAAAACGTAAAATTAAAAACTTACTTTTAATATATCAAAAATCTTGACTATGTAGTAAGATGTTCTTACTAGTATCATATTAAGTAGAAAGTAAGTTGGTGTTTCAATATACTAATCATAATTCTAATTATTAGACCACCAATATTGATACCAAATGATCAATATAGTTCCTATAACTATGGTAACATAGTCACCGACCACAAATAATTCGAACGGAGTCGAAAAACTCTTACCCCAATTTGTAGTACCAATATACAGATGTTTGTAGTTCCAAAATATAGATGTTTGTAGTACCACTGCATTGCTAGTGTAGTACCATACGTAGGTTACTTGTGGTCTTTTTTCGTACCACATTTTTTTTATCGAAAACACGTAAATTATTGTGCAAATAAGGTATGAGGACTTCCAAAATACGACACATAATAAAACTTAAATCCACGGTAACGTAAAACATGAAATCTAACTTCCAATTGATAAAAAATCTTGACTATGTAGTAAGATGTTCTTTCTAGTTACATATTAACTAGCAAGAAAGCTGGTGTTTCAATGTGATAATACCTAACTCTAAGACTATTATCCATGACCTCCACAACCGGTCATGATAATAAAATATTATTTTCTCTCTCCTCCACATCCACAACCTACACCTCAACCCAACCTAAATAATTTTCAACTTTATCAACAACCCAACACAACTCATACTTTTATATTTTATAATTATTTTAAGTAGTATTTGAATGTTTGAAAAATAGATTACATATACGATATAAAAATTTAGATATTTTGGTCGTTGGAGAAAAAAAATAATATGAATTATGATAGATTATAGAATGTAATAGAGAAATAGATAATTTGAAATTTTGATTCAAAATGTATCAATATTAGTCTCTATTTGTAGAGAAAAAAAATCATATATTTTGGTAAAAAATAAAAATAAAAATTTTAAAAAATAATTAATGTATCATAAAAATAAATAAAAACCATACAGAACAGTTTATTGAAAACTGTGCACAACTGGTTGGTGAACCATTGTGGGTTGGGTCACAACCGGTTGTGGGTATTATTATTTTTTTGGTTTATTTTAATTCATTATATGCCATGTCCGGTCGTCAAAATCGTCGATAAATGTAGTCTAAATTTAGCCCACCAATATTGATACAAAAAAATGACCAATATAATACCTATAACTATGGTAACATAGTCACTGACAAAAAAATAATTCGAACCGTCGACAACGCTTATCCAAACTTGTAATATCAGTATATAGGTATTTGTAATACCAATATATAGATGTCCATAGTACCATAACATATGCTAGTGTAGTATCTGGTAGGTTACTTGTAGTTTCATTTTTGTACCACGTATCGAAAACATGTAGATCCTTTTGCATATAAGGCAAGAACTTCTAAAATACGGCACAAAATAAAATTAAACTGCTTAATGTTAAACTAAAGATCACTAAATAAATAGAATATAAATTTATAATATCTTATTCTAAAACTATAAGTTGAAGCTTTTAACCAAACTATGAAGTGAAATGTTATTACGACGAAGTCTATCTTATATTGAAACTTAGGTTTCAAATAACAAAACTGGAGTCTAAGGATTAAGTCACTAAAATGATATGAAGTGAAATATATAATATCTTTACCGATGTTAAAGTGGTTTTGCATCGAAAGTAATACGAAATGCGATTAAAAAACGCTTACCCTAATATATAGTACCATGTCGGTGAATGTTACAATACCCTATTTTACTATGTTAGGGCATCTTACTATGCTTGTTTACGGTCAGTGTTGTAAAATGCGGGCTAGGCGGCCGCCTAGGCGCCGCCTATTCGCTAGGCGCCGGCCACCGAGGCGAAAAGTGCTTATTCGGCCAGGATAGTCGCTGTTTCCGACTAATCGCCACCTAGCCCGCTTAATCGGCGCCCAGACCGAATAATGGGCCGATTAATCGGCCCATATAAAAAATTCGGCCAATATAGAAGAAACACAAAATTAAACTTATATCGGGCCATATAAAAAAATCGGCCCTTATAGAAGAAATTCAAAAAATGGAACTTAAACCATAATGTAGGCCCATCGCTGGTGATGTTCGCCTCACGTTGTAGGCACAGTTGAGCTCTATCCCCTTATATAGATGTGTTTTCTCAGACAATTTCAATATAGGAATCGGTGTGGGACAAAGAGTAAAGACAAACCCCACATAACTCTCCTCAGCGAAATAACTAGTAAAATAATATTCATATTACAAATTGAAAAAGTCACTAGTTTAGTGGTTTAAAGTTTTTTTCCCTCTTCTTGACCTGGGTTCGAATCCCATATATATAAATAATTTTTACAACTTTATACTATAGAATTAGGAGTAATTTCAGTACACTACTTAGTTTATTCTTAACATTAGGAGTAATTTCAGTATTTTTTTACAACTTTATACTACAGAAATATTAAGCTGAAATATAAGCCTATATAAATAGAAATGGAAAGATATATATATATATATATATATATAAACTGGAATTAAAAAAATACATAAAAAAAATATAATTTGAAACATAAAATATATATAAAGTTGAAATAAAAAAAAAAATTATTGTGATTTACATCATTATTTAAAATGCTTAGATAGATTTGATGTACATTATTTTTCATAGAATGTTTACATAATTGATAAGTATAAATAATAAAAAAATATATATACCGCCTAATTTCCGCCTAGAAATCGCCTAGGCCCCGCCTAGGCGGCCTAGGCGCTAGGCCCCCCTCGGCGCCTAGATAGCGCCTAGCGCTTTTTACAACCTTGTTTACGGTACAAAATAAAAGTATGTTGTAGTACCAAAAAATATTTATATTCACTCACATTACCTAACCGACAAGATCTGACAAGTCAGATATTGTCTTGACTCATAAGACATTCTCCGACATGTCAGATATTTTCTGACCTGTGAGAGACTTTTTTTTCAGATATATCAGAATTGTTTTTTATCTTATACGGTTTGTAATATTTCGTACCAAGTTTAGTGTATTTGTAGTACCATGTTCGATGAACATGTAGTATCATTTGAATGTGGTTGAAGTACCTTTTATAGATATGTTATAGTAGTTAACCTCTATGTTATGTAGTACCTCGCTTCAGTACCAAAAATAATAGCCATCAATAACCAAAGATTTTGTAACTCTTTAAAAATCTGCCAGAATTAAAATACAACCAAAGTTTGGAATCCTTGGAATCCATCGCTAAAAAAACATAACAGAACTGAGATCTCTCCGCAAGACTAATGTTTAATGTTGTCCACCAGACGTATTAGTGAGTCTTTTATACCATCAGACTCAAGAGTGTAGTTTCTTGTTTCATAGATCCCACGTTTCAATCCTAACCTACAACAACCAACATAACATTGTTAGAAACATTGTAGTGGGATCAACACATACATCAAGGATCAATCAACACAGATAAAAACAATTAAATATTACATACATACATGAAAGGGTTTGGACTAGTACGCTAAAAGGATTCACAAATCTTTGCACGTACCTTCTAACACGGGTTTGTAATACCATTTCAATGGGGTTGCAGTACCTTATATTGGTAACATTTAAATGTGGTTGTGGTACCTAATATCGATATGTTGTGCTACCATTTTAATGTGGTTGCTGTATCTAATGTAGATTAGATGTGTAACCGTGATACGGTAACCCGATTAAAAGTTGTAATGCTAGAGGTTATTATAAGGTACGACGTATGAAACAATTAAGTACTACAACGACGCGTCCAATGGTAGACAAAATAAACAAAATTGGTACTATAATGTCATATACAAAAGTTGGGATTTTCAAGAATTTAACCTCGTTACCAAAAAAATATATCGCCTTCACTTACAGTTTGATGCCCAATTACCTTTACATGCGTCGAAGAACAAAAAAAGCACGCTAATCATAGTTCGACTTGCACCGCTAAAATGAACCGGGCCGATATAGAAAATATTGAGCGGCGAAAAACCTCTTCCACCCTTATCTGAGAATGCATCGGCTTGAAAATTACTGCAACGACCCAGAGTAATTGGTAGATTTTTCCAAAAAATGAACCACAATTGCAAATTAAAACAATTCAAAATCCGGACGAAATTTGGAGTGACTTGGCCGAAAAAGATGATGTCGTGGTGGGAGATACCATCTCGATACCTTTCCAGCCACACAACAGCTCGAGGATGACAATTGGGAGGATTTGGTGTGTGGATTTTGCAGAGAAGTGCTCTGTATGTAGGGTTGTCAATGAGGCGGGGATTCCCCGTCGCCGCGGGGATCCGCCCCGAATAGGACGGGGAATCCCCGCTATAAATTGAATTTTTTTCTAAAATAGTGACGGGGTGCGGAATCCCCATGGGGCGGGGATCCCCGCGGGGACGGGGATGATTTCGTCCCCGTTTGCCTCGCGGGGACGGGGATTGGATCCCCGCCCCGTTGACAACCCTATCTGTATGTTGATGGGTACTCAAGTAGGTACGGTACCTCAGAATAAAAAAAAGTCTGACATGTTACTGATCCATAAGTTATTTAGGATAATGAGTATTTATGTGTAGAAACCCATATCTAATATATACACTAGATTCAGGATGTGGTATAAACAGTCAAGTTTGGTTGTCAGTTAAGATTAATTAAAAAATTAAATATTGAAATAAAACCATCCACGACATGGTATTTTTATAATTTCAATTATACCCCTCTATTTTTAGTAGTTAGTATTTTACAATTAATATGATACATTTAAATATTTTATAACAAACAAGTTTGAGCGTGCAAAAAAGACTAGTATATATAAATATTGAGCACACTAGAGTAACGGCTTCCAAACCATTTTGATATACCATGCAAAATTACTGTTTTCGTTATTTATTTTTCTAATTCCAATTAAGATCCTCATAAATAAGTTTTTATTTTTAAATACTTAAAACATATAAAACCAAAATTTAAAAACATTATTATATGTTAAACATCATAAAAATAAAAATAACTTTTAAAATATAAATTAATGTTTTATGCTTTGTGCTTAAAATACTACTATCTATAGGAATAGAGGGAGAATGAATGATTCATTGTATTAGACAAACTTGAGCAGTTCCCAAGTTGCATGCTTCCATGGATAAAAATAAACTCTTACGAAAATTAGAAGAATCGGTACTGAATTGTATTCTTAACGCAGTAGCAACCTGTTGATTGCGACCTTGATGTAGGCGCTGAATACATATGGTCAAAGAAGCATGTGCATAATAAATGAGGAGAAATCATTTTCTCCATTGGCAGCCGCAAATGATAGTCAAAGAACGGAGCTGAAATTTTTCTCTTGCACATGACAGATCGAGACAATCTTTTGCCTATAATAGGCGTTATTCGATGAAGAGAAAGACACCACCACAAACAATAGATTTTCTATCAGTCCGATAGATTCGAAGTCGAAATAAATGTCTGTTTATTTTTACTCATAGTTGTTATAGCTGCTTTTCTACACTTCATCCTTACAAGGTGTACCTGTGTGTAATATATTCACATAATAAAGAAGTTCTACCCATGGTCCGTGGACGTAGTTCAGTCTTATCGAACCATGTAAACCTCGTGTTCATTGTCCAAAATTGTCCTTTTTATTTCGTCATTTTCGGGCAATTATATATTATCGGGAATTTATAATATTCTAACAAATTGGTATCAGAGGCAATCCAATTTATTTTTAGCCACCATGACGATAACAATGCCAATTGCAAAGTTCGACAGAAATGTCAACTTTACAATGTGGAGTCTCAAGATGGAGGATAAACTCATTCAAGACGGTTGTGAGGTGGTGCTTGAAGGAGGAAAGAAAATACCAACATAAATAAAAGACGATCAATTTAAAGAGTTAGACAAGAAAGTCATATCGGCTATTATCTTAAAACTCTATTATGAGGTTTTAGAAGAAGTTGCCACACATACGACGGCCATGGATATTTGGACGCGTTAAAAGCTATCCAGATGAGGAAGACTAAGGAGAATCGACTTTATTTAAATGGAGATACTTCAATACTCTCGCATCCCGATAAATTTGATTCAACCATTATTGATTTGGCGAACATAGAAGTCAAAGTGACTAACAAAAATCACGCCATATTATATTGTTTTGTTCGCTTCCCTCGTCTAGGTTTGTCAATGGGGAGGGGATTCCCCGTCCCCGCGGGGATGCGCCCCGAACGGGGTGGGAAATCCCCGAATTTTAATCCCAGCCTTGGAAAATCTTTCCCCGTTGGCGGGAACGGGGACGGGATGGGGACGGGGATCATAGTCCCCACCCCGCGGGGATCCCACCCAGTTCCCCGCCATTTATATAAATAAAATGTTTTATACCTAAATTTAATACTTAAATACTATTTTTATACATAATTTATACTATTAAATAGTTTAAAGTAATATTTTTTTACACATTTTTAATAAGACAATATTTAAAGTATACTTTAAATAATATATCAATTTTTATTATAATAAAAATAAATTTCATTTTTTTTAAAAAGCACGGGGATGGGGAATCCTTGCGGGGTGGAGATCCGACGGGGACGGGATGAGGACGATTTTTTCCCGTTTGGTTTGCGGGGACGAGGATGGGGGTTCCCCATCGACGTGGGGACCCTGCCCCGTTGACATCCCTACCCTCATCTTTAAAGTATGTTTGTGACACTATTATATGTGGAAAGATAAGATATCATATGTTAGTGCAAATCTGTATTACAATCGAAAGAACAGATTGATAGGGATATAACGGGAAAAAGAAGTGGTAGCCAGACAGAGGGTCTGTTTGCACGGAAAAGAACGGAATATAGAGACACTGAAAGTAGAATATAAAGGAATGTCAAAATCCAGGTACAAAAAATAAAATCTGTAATTTTGACACGAAAAAGGGTCACATCACAACTGCTTTCTATAAATAAAAAAATGAGGAGAAAAATAATGAGCTATTTAATAAACCCACCGAAGCTAGTGTACCTGCAGATGAGTGCGATGGAAGTATTTGTAGCAACTGCAAATAATGTTAGGTCTGATAATGATTGGATCTTAGATTCGGGTTATTCTTACCACATAAGTCAGAGTCGGAACTGTTTTACCAAATGGAGAATTTCGAAGGTGGATACATCTTAAAGGAAAATGATGCTCCAGTTAAGTTGTTGGTAAATGTGCAATTCACATCAAGATAATCGACGGAATCATCAGAATGCTCACAAAATCAGATATGTTCTAGATATGAAGAGAATCTTATCTCTTTTTGGCACACTTGAATTTCAAGGTGCGTGTCTTAGGTGAAGGTGGAGTTCTGATATGCCAGAGATGCCCTTTTCGTGATGAAAGCTTGCAGGTTTGGAAATTTGTATATTTTGCAGGGAACTACTGTTACAGGGTCCGCCGCAATTTTGACATCCCCGGAGGTTGATACGATAAGATTATGGCATATGGGAGTTGGACACAAGAGAAAAAAGGCTTGGCGATACTAAGCAAGCGAGGCTATGCGGTCAAAGTACTGGTAATATGGACTTTTGCGATTGTATTTTTGGAAATAGAAATGAGTCAACTTTAATTCTTCAGCTGTCCACAAGACGAAAGGTACTTTGAATATATTCGCAAGAGGAGTGCTGGTAGTGATATAATGAAGAATTACAGTTCAACATTCAGGAGTGCCTTTCGTGAAATAGTCCAATGTAGTCCACACTATATATTTCACAAGAGGAGTTTTGGTGAATTCACCTAGCGATGTGGGGTCCTTTCGATATAGACCACATTTCGTCATTCAAGATGTAAAATCTGATAAGTTGTTGGTAGATGTGAATGATGAATTAGTGGGTAATATGGTGATTGCTACGGTTTTACCGGCTCACTTAGTGCGGCGAGGCAAGCAAATGTTGACAGTATCACGATTAGGAGATTAACGAAGATAATAGGTTCAAATACATGTTCTTAGGATTATGGCGCATGCATAAGGGCATTTACATACCTGAGGAAAGTTGTATCTCTTGATTGCGACCAATTTGAAGGGGAAGTATAAAGGAGTTTCGCTCATGCTGCGATGTATGGCGATTAACACCAATATCCTATAACATGGGGTATTACTGACACGGAGGAATCGAATCTTGGACTTGGTTTTTTACGAGATTGTGATAAACTCGTAATAATATCTGAAGGAACTTGGGTATAATGAATGACGTCCCCACCGTATTCCCGAACGCATTTCACGATTTCTGTGCATGACACATTCAACAAAATATCAAGACGCGGATGAAGGAGAAATGCCTCATTTTTTGGACTGTAGCGAATGCCTACACCAAGATTGAGTGCGATCGTACTTACTCAACTCTCGAAAATAAATTCAAGGAAGTCGGAAGCTATCTTTAACAAATCCCAAAAGAATAGTGGACGAGAGCTTATCTAAATCAAGATCGACGACCAATAGATCCGAGTCGATAAATGTGGCTCTCTTCGTGCAGATAGAGAACTCCCATTTATAGGATTATTAGTGTCGGTTCACCGATTAACATCAACCTGGTTCGGTAAGCATCGAAGGACATGCAAAGCTTCTATCGCAACAAATGTGATTGCATTTACACCGAAGGTTGAGTCGATCATACGAGAGAATTTTATTGAGTCGCAAAAATTCACGTGTGGAAGTTGGCATCTACGATATAATGTAGACGACCGAAACTTGAACAAGGTGGTCGATTCAGAAATTCGTACATGCAGTTGTAGGACCTCAAAACTCCATGATTGAGCGAGCATTTGCCTCCTCGCGACGCAACCTTGGAAAAACTACATAATTTTCGCACTGGTTAATTCCAAAAATAAATTTTCGCTCCACAATATAGCTGCCTAGGTGCTAGTCGTAGGACCACCTCGGCAGAAACCTCATAACCGACCAATTAATCGGCAAATCAACTAACCGGCCGACTACTCTGACTAATCCTCATTAATTCGCCAATTAGTCGGCTAATTATTTTTTTTATAAAACAGTTTATATACTAAAAAAGTTTTACTAAAGAGGGCCTACAAAAGTAGGTGCTCTAACAGTTGCTAAGCATTGTTGTTGAAAGGTGAGCCTGGACTTGCATATAGATAGAAAAAATTATCAGCTTTCTTTACATATGTAACCGGTGTGGGACAACTCAGTTAATATGTCTATATCCAAGTTCGAACAACTCATAATCGGCCAATTAATAGGCAAATCAACTAATCGGCTAATTAATAACACAAATCGTCATTATTGGCCGATTAGTCGGCTAATTAATTTTTTATACTAAAAACGTTTTACTAAATAGGGCCTACAAAAGTAGGTGCTCTGACAGTTGCCAATCATTGTTGTAGAAAGGTGAGCATGGGCTTGTATATATATAGAAAAAATTATCAGCCTTCTTTACATATGTAACCGATGCGTGGGACAAGTCATAGTTAATATAGTGACATAGTCTACACCAAGTTCGAACAACATATCTATTCTTTGCCTTGCCTTGTGAATCCAATATTGCTCCACACTACAAAAATTCTAATTCTCGCACTCACTTATAACGAAAATCAAATTTTCGTAGTCCATCTCCCAAAGTTTTTATTTTCGCACATGAGCACTCCGAAAATTTATTTCGCGCCAATGAGGTGTTGGTCTGGTGGTACGGCAGCCAACACTGAGGTGCTTGGGGGTAATGAGGGAGAGGTCGTGGGTTCGAACCCTCCCATCAACATTTCCTCAAGCCTGTCCCACATGGGCCCACACATGTGCGTTTGAACCGGTCGGCCTGTTTAGCAGGTAGTGGGTCGGCCCTCGGGGTTTACCTGGCCCGCCAGGGTTCCCCGGGTCTCCAAAAAAAAAAAAAAAAAAAAAAAAAAAAAAAAAATTTATTTCGCAGTAACACTAAATTCATTTTCGAATATCAACATTCCAAAATTTATTTTCGCATCTTTTCACTACGAAAATCCATATTTCCGACGAAAATTTAAATTCTAGCAATCGTACACCGACAATTAATTTTTGAACCCAAACATATTACTTTTGTCTACATTTTAGAAAGTTTGGTAAATTCACGACGTTTTCGACATCAGCTCAAAATTTTTCGGTACAAAAAAATTTTTGGAATAAAAAAATTTCGAAACTTCACAATATTTCTCGATAAATCAAACTTTTTGGCTCTGAAACTTTTAAAAGCCAATGTGGCATATTATAGAAAAATATTTTGGTAATATTTTTGAGCTTTCGACATCAACTCAAAATTTTCAGTTCACCCCAAAATTTTCGGTACCTAATTTTTCGAAACTTCACGAAATTTCCTGACACACCAAAACTTTCGGAATGAATTTTCATAGGACAAAAAATTTCAAATCTACAAAGCGCGTCGATGATCAAATATCCATTAAAAAAAAATTATTATGGAGTCTCCGCAGGTTCTGAGATGAGCTTTAACGGCAGTGATTTTTATGAAGCTTTTCTTTCTTTAAAAAAAATATTTAAGTCCATGCGTCGTGAACTTAAATACGAACGTAAGACCGCCAGTTAGAAACTAAGTTAGCTAGTGCACTAAAAATCAATGTTGTAAAATTCGTTAGGCGCTAGTCAGGCGCCAGAGGGGGGCCTATCGCCTAGACGGACTAGGCGGGGCCTAAGCGGTTTTAAGCGAAAATTAGTCGGTATATCGAATTTTTTATTATTATTTTTCTATAGATCAAATATACCAATATAAATTTTTCCCAACATTCTTACCATTCAATATTTTTGTAAGTGTTATGTCAGTTTGTTATTTTTTATATTTCAATTTATATATGTAAGTTAATATTAGTTTTATATTCAGTTGTAATAATTTTTATTTTGTTTTGTGCATCGGACAAACAAAGCATTGAGCAGTGCATCAAACTTTGAGTTTGATGTTATCCCACATCGTTTGGATTGTGCAAATAAGTCTATATGCGTTCTATATAAAGCATACTAACCTCACATTCGAAAGTTATGTGCTTGTCTCTATATAAGTGGGCAGTTGCCTGCTTAGGCGGGTTTACATTTAGTAAAATTTTTATTCTATATGTTTTTGTAAGCCCATTAATTAGTATAAACGGCCCATAGAAATCGGGATAATCGGCCTGATTAGTCGGGATAATTGGCCGATTAATCGAGATAATTAGCCAACTAATTGGACCGTCTAGCTTGTTTTCGCCACGGTGCTAGCCGAGCAGCGCCTAGGAGGCATGTTTTAGCAAAAAAACTATAATTTTGTGGGTTCACAAACGTTGGTTTCCGAGATAGCTAATTTCCGAGCTAGCTAATTTCAATATTTCTAGTCTTAAATTGAAATTAGCTAGCTCGGAAACCAACGTTTGTGAACTAACAAAGACTCTAAATTCCCCTAAGTTAGAGTATAAGTTATGAAAAGACTAGAAGTGATTTAGAGAGTAGACTAGATAATAACTACAAATGCTTAGTCATGAGTTTAAAAGAACGAGGTAGTCATACATGGAAAACGCGCGTGAGAAAATCATTAATATTGAATCTCAAGAAATAAAATTAAGAGCTCAAATTAGTGAACTTACAGATAAGTTAAAAATAACATCTTCTCATTTGAGCGATTCGCGAAGTATGTATAGTTTTCTATTTGAGGAACGCAATAAATTGCACTCTAAAGTTCACCACTTACAGGGCATTATTGCTGCGGAAAACCGACCAAAATTCCTCTAAGGACCAACGTCCAATGGGGAGAATAATTTACATTCTCATAAACCTAGTTCTTGTTGGAAAATTTCGGAGGTTGCTACTACAATTGCAGAATTCAACGCGAATCGGAAAAAGTAAGTTTCCGAGCGAAAACCAAAAGCTTATAGAGGAGATTTCAAATCTCAAAAAAATTCCCCGTCCCTACTTGTCTTAGATGATAAGTCTACAGAAATATCTTCCTCTAAGTAAGATAAGGGAACCCAAACGGACACTCGTGTACCAAAACCGAAAGAGGTTGTTGCACATTCTAAGTCACCGGTGATGACTTCTAAGTCCACGGTGACCCGAGCTAAAAAGCCCTAAGCTTAATACTTCCATGGAACAGAAGAAAAATAGGTTGGAGAAAGGGAAATCATCTTTATCATCCAAAATTAAAGTTGAAAAGCTTTCCCTCTTTCGCTTTTATTAAAATTGATGCTCTCAAAGAAGAAGTTCAGAAAACATCTGATGAGACTGGCTTCGGAGAAAATCTTTAAATCTCTCTGAAACACACGTTCACCTGGGCTAAAACGTCTTTTCCGTGGAAATTGCTCCTAAATCGTTAATAAACCATTATTTAATATCTCTAGCAATCTAGTTTTGGTGAACACAAAACTTACTATTGTGTTAATAACATATTTAGTCAAGTGTATAGATGAGCTCGCTTCCAAAAACGGATATCAAATATGAGCTATGGACGAAAAATGGGGTCGGTCAAATGTCAGTCAACACTGGTCCAGCCAACTGTCGGTCAAACCGGTATGAACTGGTCGGTCTCGATCCGGACTAGGCGCTCTCGATCTGGACTTGTCGGTTTCGGCCTTCACTGGAATGGACTGGATGGGACTGGTTCGGCTGGTTCGGTCAAGACTGAACTGACTGGTTCGAGACTGGTTTGGTCGACGCTGGACTAGACTGGTCTACTGCACTAAAGTACAAGCCCCTTACAGCAGCAGATACAAGTGACTGAAGCTCCGATCAAGGAGGAAATAAATACCCAATACAAAGGCAGAAAGATCCTAGAGAAAATTAGCACACATCTAAAGAGAGATCCAAGAAAGAAGAACAAGAGCAAATAACACAATATCAAGAGTGTTCTTCCCAATTGTGTGAGTACAAAAGAGATAGCACAATGTTCAAACTCACACACGTCAAACACATTAGAGAGATGAGCTTAAAAGAGTTGAGTGAGAGTTGGCACAAAAATGTAAAACTATATGTATGTAGCCTTTGCACTTAGGCTAAAAGAAGTGTCTTTCGTAGGGTCGCATCCTATGAACTGTAGAGCAAATAACCCTACCGGTAGACTTTTAAATAGCTAGCGGTAGAGAGATTTTTTCAGTCGACTTGAATATTGGGCGAAGCCGGTGGACTCTGAAAGGCTGCCGATGTGGTTGATTGCTAGGAGTTTACTTAGCGGAATATCTTATATATATAAGAAAATGTAGGTTTCATGGTGTTGACACGTGTCCACTATTTTTTTTAAAAAAAATTATTAATAAATACGAAACCACAATTCTTAGTAAACTCACTTTCAAGTAACTTGAAACCATTTCATCGCCTTCTTATTCGGTGTTTTCTCTGGCGAACAGCTGATCAATTTTGGCCCTGATAGACAGACAAGAGAATGGGTAGACATGATCGGTTTTCTTCCAAAAACTATAGTAAAACGTCTTCGCTTTCTCAGGCTAGCATCATCAATGGCGGTTCTTTATTGACCCCTTCGAAGAGATTGAAATCTTCTTCTTATCAGCAGCGTACACCACATAAGAATAACGGCCTTTTTGCCAAGTCCAAGGTTGCAATATCCGTTTGAAGTCTGCTAAGGATTATCACAGAAGGCATCAAATATGCGAGCCCATTCGAAGAGCCCTCGAGTCGTCCTCGTGGGAGGCTTTGTTCGTCGCTTCTATCAATAGTGTAGCAGGTAATAAGTAATAATATTCCCAAAGGTTAGGGAAAAAAACTGTTCTTGAGGGCTTCAAATTACGGGTTTTTTTTCTTTCAAAAGGTTTCATGATCTTTCTGAGTTCGACGACAAGAAGAGGAGTTGCAGGATAAGGCTTTTGAATCACAATGCAAGGAGAAGACGAAGAATAAGGCCTCAAACCTCAGATCATCACAAATGACGACATTATATGGTAATAAGCATTTTATGGTTTTGATCTATTACAGAAAAAAATACTACAATGTTTTTCTAATCTTTGTCTGAATTTTGTGTTGTCTTCGAAACCTAGGTAGGGACAAATCAGATGCCTCAAAATACCATTGCGTCGAACGGTGATCAATGTAAGCTCATTCTCTTACACAAATAATCTAGTAACAGTCAGGTGGGTCCTCTCGCCGCCACGAGCTCAGCTGCGCAAACAGTGTAAGCACCTTACCTTTTTTTTGTCGTTGATTTACTCATTGTTCGTCGTAGTGCGATTCATATCAATATTTTTGTCTTTTTATTGGACCATGAATTCTCATATCTTTTGCTTGGATTAGCAATGTGCTTGATGTTGGGTTTTTGCTGTAATTTTATTTTTCCATTAAAAACAAATTGTGATCGTTCTCATCGTTCAAAGTTTTGGCTTCTTTGACCACCATGGGATCGTGATTATTCCGATATTGTTTCTCTGAGTTCTCTATAATGCTAGGTCACCGCCCCAGACATACTCGGCGCAGGAGCCGCTGGAACGGACAACACCCCGGTGCTTGGGGATGCAATAACAGCTGCGGATACACACCCATACCACGACAACAACACAACAACACTAGGTTTAGCAATAGAGGTGCGGGACTGAGTGGGCTTATTTCCATATCGCATGGTACACGTCTAGATTTAGTTTTAACTCTTTTTGGGTTTGATCTATGGTTAACTATAAGTGCACCCGCGTTTCGGCTGGTGCTGGTTAGCTTCGTTTTCTCAATTCTGTAATGATTATATTTTTTTGTTTTGATATGTATTTATATCTTTATTTCTCTTCAATCCGATGCAGTATTTGGGTAATCGAACAAACTTATCACGAGGTTTTTCCGAAGTATTGGGAAGGAGCAATCGTCTGGTTTAAATATTAAAGGGATTTATATCTCCTTTTTCTTAGAACCACTTTATTAATATTGTATCATCCAAGTTTGCGAACGTATTTACGCTTCAAGGTCATGGTAGACTTTGATATCTATTTGTAGTTGGTGGCTGGCTTAAGATGGTTGAATCCTTTTTCATTTATTTGTGGGATTATTTGTCTTTGTTATCATTCTTACAATGCCTTAAAAATGATATATTGTTGCTCTTTTGTTGGTATGTTATTTCCAGACTGTTAGATTGGTTGGACGTGTTTCGTCAACATGGCCAAACAGGACATGAGTCTTAGTGGCCTGAGAGAGAGCACGCGATGAAGGTCGACATCCTTCGTCGAAGCTGGCGTTGACCTACCACTGGGTGGGAAAAAGGGCGTCCTGATGCTGTTTAGTAAATATTGTCCCTCATACTTGACTGTTCCGAGAATTTGCTAGACTTGTGTTCGTGGAACTTTTCTCCCTCAAAAACTGAATAAATTGCTCGGTTGAGCGTGGACGTTGTGGAGGATGATGTCCCTGCTTACACTGATGCTAATTACGGAGCCGTAAAGCTTATAGGCTGTGAGGTTGCTAATGGTGCTGACATGGCGGATTTACAGGTACCCATGATTTCTAGGCTCGCTAAATATAAGAGAGGAACATATATAGGGATTGAGAGGTCGTCAAACAAGCAAAGAGGGCTGATGATTCACACATTTATTGCAAAGAGAAATATTCATATGAGATACCAGTTGAAGATGAGCTATGAATAAGTGATTTTTATAAGGCGAGCATGGTGGCTTACGCGAGGAGCTTGGGGTGTGATTCTAAAGTGAGTGGAAGTGGTTGAATAGGACGCTGATGTGATTTATTTGTTGCTAATATGATTTATTTGTTATGCTGCTCTAAATACCATCGTTTTTGTGTGATGCTTAGCTTGGCGAGTCGTCTCTATGATAGGTCTTGGTTGATGTTGGATTGTCTGATTCTGGTTAGTCAGCTATGTATTTAGTTTTACTTTGGTTGTGTTTTTGTTACGGTGGGTTATTGCGCCTCTGTCTTCGTGTGAGAAGGAGCATGGATCAAATCATCAGGTAGTTTATTTCAAACTATGTCAAGTCAATATATCAATGTTTTTTTGATTTGTTTTTGAATCTTTTCGCTGTTGATCTTCTGATAGGATAGGGACATCAGTACGTATTCAAGAACGGAAAGGTATCATTTCCTGCTGCAAAGGAGAACAGAGAAATGAGGCTTACTTGCGAGTTACGGAAAAAAGAGCCGCAGTCTATATCTGTTGATCGTCTGCAAATTCGTTTCAAAATTGTTATCAGCAGATGGTTGTATGAGCTTTTTGGAATCTTCTTTGACACATCTTAAAGGCGAGTTTAATAAAATTCATGACATCTATCAGCCTTCTGTGCTCAACATGGCGCACTAGTATCCGAGATGTTGATTAATGGCACCTAAAAGGTGTTAATTAAAACGACAAAACCTCAAATGTTGATGTGGGCTGTTGACATGGCACGAATCAGTGCCGAACCAACAGATGCCTACATAAGTTGTTCACATAAGGTGAGCACTATAAAATTCATGTATTCAAGCCTAGCTTGATATGTGGCACACCGTATGGAAGAACTTTGTGAGATCTATGGCGTTGATAGAACACGGGCTATTCAAAGAATATTTATCACAATAAAAAAGGAAACAAACGATACAATTGTACATAGATCTGCGCTTCTACTTTTTATTTTACAGCCCGTGAAATTTCCTATGATGTTTATTCTTGAATTCCGTTTGAGGGAATATTTTGGACTCATAATTTGGTTATCTAATTAAAATACGTAAATTATACATATTAAGTCCCGTGCATTGCACCGGCAAAAAACTAGTAATAGAGAGTTATGTTGTGTAAGTCTAGCTAAGGAATGTTGTACATCGTATTTTATAAACCTAGTCTTCTAGTGGGAGCATCTTTACGGGGAATAATAGGAGACGTAGGAGTATTTAGACTCTGAAATTCCATAAACAAATCGTGTGTCCCTTTCATTGCATTCATTCATCTAGCATGTGCATTGTTGAAACATTTAAATGTTCGATAAAATGCTTCAAGCAAATCGGTTTTCAACTTGCATAAATTTGAAACGTTTTAAGTGTCTCCTTAAAAATAATTTAAGAGGACTAAGTCAAATAGTTACCACTTGGTTTAAAATCCAAACTCGCTTAATCTCTCGATGCTTAAATACTTTTAGAATTTTTAAAAAGGTTTTCAACCTCCCTCTGGAAACACTATACTGATCTTAACAAAAATAGATCTTCTATCAGCTTGATCATTTTTCGATTGATAGATTCGAAGTCAAATAACTCTGTTTATTTATACTCGTAGTCGTTGTAACTGCTTTGTTGACTTTTTTGGTCCATGAGCGTAAAGAGTTTTGATGAACAATGTAATTGTAATGAAGTAAGGTCTATAAATTAAGCAATTCGATTTGAGATCAATATAATGTCTAAGTACATGATAACATTCGACCATGCATTAATTATGAGCTATAAATTGATTAAAGTGTTGAATGTTTGATTCACATATGATTCGGTGATTTATTGGTGAAACTATGTGGTCGCATGTTATAGGCAGCCCATGTGATAGGATATATCGTTCTGTGCTATATATAGAAATAACACATGAGATATCCTGTTGAGTTATATATGTAAAATATGCTTTTTATATATGGAAAGTGATATATCTGTTGAAAATCAGTTATTCCTGGACGAAAATCACATATATGATTCTTTGCATGCTTTCCACTGAATTTAATGTGCAATATTGAATTGATATAATTCCTTATACTTATTGGAATATTATTTAGAAAAGATTTGATTTGATTGACTTTGTGGATAAGATACTATGTGCTAAAACGGATGCGATCTTTGAAATATGCAAAGTTGTGGCATGACAATTTGAATCGTAATAGCTTTGATCTGATCTGATATTATGTGCTAAACATGGAAAATATGTTGATCTGATACTGAGTGCTAAATATGGAATTGATATAATGCTATCTCTTTCGCTATACATGGAAAGTAATCTGGATTGTCTTATTCTATAAAATGATAGCAGGGAATCACATATGGAAAGTTCCGAATGATAAATATATACGAAATGATTGAATATGCTTGAGAACGAATCCGAGTCTTTATATGGAATATATTCATGCTTAAATGAGCTTTTATATGGAATATGATCATGCATTAATGAGCTAATAACCGTTGTGAACATTGATTATGAGCATGATCTACATGGCATGTTGACTACTCGAAAATTGCATGGACTATGTGCTTGATTTGGTGATTAATACTTGATCTGATTTTCCATGTAAAGTGTCGAGTTAAAAGATTTATATATGAGCAACACTTCATTTTTTCGAGGGACTTAGAATTTGCGAATATACGACTCTTAGCAATTTGAGTAGAAACACCTATTGAGAGATTCTTGAGCCTTTTGCGATAGCTTTCTGCCTACCTGAGCGATCACTTGCGACGTACTCCATACTAAGATATTCCTACATCCCACCATATATTCTGTCTTCGGACGTGAGCAATACCAAAGAGGCAAGGTCGACATTTACACACACGTGAAAGGAAGGACGAGTTTCGGGGGCCCTTCGGTAGCGAGCTGTGTCTGTCGAGATCAGGAGATTCCGAGGAACGAAACTCGGCGTGTGGTAACCTAGTGTGTCTAGTGTTCGACTTGTTTTGGTTGTGTATTGGGCTGGCCAATCAGTTTTGTATCCAGCTACGGTGCATTATACTGATTGGTTAAACTCTTGGGGAGCAAACCCCAAGGAGAGGAGTAAACCCCAGTTGGGGATATAACCTGTACAAAAATCCTGTCTCGCATTTACTTTACAGTTATTTCCTTTTTACTGTGAGACAGACCCGACACACATCCCATGCTACCAGGATATATCAGGCATACATGTCACAAGCATTAGTAGGCATATCTAAGTCACTACCTCTTAGGTTTTGGGAAAAGAAGGAGCATAAATTTTTATAAGCCTAATTCACCCCCCCCTTAGGCACATTTATATCTTCATTTGGTACCAGAGCGGGTTACTCAAACGACGGGCCTAACAAGCCTGAGTTAAAGATCTAATGGCTTCTTCATGTTTTGATGTTTTTGGAGAGGGACAATCCCATTCCAGCCACCACTCTTCGATGGAACCAACTACGTCATATGGAAAAACCGGATGAAGAAATTCCTGCTTGCTACTGAATATGATCTGTGGGATATCATCACGACTGGACCTTACACTCCTAAGAAGGCGGATGAAACTCCAAAGAAAGGTTCTGACTACGATGCAACAGACAAGCGAGGAATCTCCCTGAATGCCAAAGCAAAGAACATGATTGCCTGCGCGCTTACGAGAGAAGAATACAATCGTGTGAGCTCATGCGAATCTGCCAAAGATATGTGGGACATGCTTCAAGTCACACATGAGGGAACCACTCGAGTTGTACAAGAAAGAATAGCCCTCTTGACTCACCAATATGAGCTGTTCAAAATGGAGGACAACGAGACTATAAGCGCATGTATGCAAGATTCATGAACATCATCAATCAAATGTTCTTGTTGGGAAAGAAAATATCAGACAGCGAGAATGTGCGCGAAATCCTGAGATCTCTTCCAAGGGAATGGAATCCCAAAGCAGCCATCTACGAAGCGAAGGATCTGTACGAGTTATCTATTTCGGAGCTGATCGGATCTCTAACCTCATATGAGATGACTCAAATCTCCATGGAAGAAAAACCAATAATCAGGAATACCATCACTTTCAATGCTGGAAGGAATCTGATTCTGACGACGAAGAGAATGTGGAAGACATACTGGAGCAGATTGCCATGCTGACCAGGAAATTTGAAAAGTCTCGACTGAGAAGAAAGTTCAAAGGAAACTCCAAGTTCCAACCTAGGAATAAGGGAATATTCATCCGGGAACAATGTGCAGAAATGCTTCAAGTGCAACAAGCCAGGCCACTTCGCCTCAAACTGCCCGATGGAAAATGGTGACAAGAAGATAAAGAAGCAAAAAAGCCATGGTCACCAACTGGGAAGAGGCCAGAAGTGAAGAGGAGGAAGATCTCGCCTACATGGCCGATGATGATGATCAGGTATCTTCTTCATCCACTATTAAGAAAATACTCTTCTAAATGAATTATATGCTAGGCAAGATGAATCTCATGATAATGCTTCCTCAGTCCCTGAAGTAGATGAAAAGGAAGAGATGTTTGAAATAATTCAAAATGCAGAAAGGGGGATTAAGTCGCTCAACTCACAGGTAAAGAGTCTGGTTAGACAAAGAGATGATGTAGCTAGATAGAAGCACCAAACAGATCTAGAAAATGAACGCTTGAGAGCCGAGCTAGAAACCCTTAAGGAAGAAAAAACTTTGTGTAATTGTGAAGAGCTTAGGAAGCAAAATAATGATATATCTAGAGACATGTCTGTTCTTAAGGAATCCTTAGAACAAAATTCACGTGCTGTTGATAGACTTCTTGAAGGAAAACAAAATCTTGATATGTTACTTAGCATTCCTAGAAATGTTGGGAAATCAGGGATAGGATATTCCACGACACATGAACATGCTGCACCTCCACAAAATGTTAGGAAGCGTAAATGTTTTTCATGCGGTCGTCACGGTCATTATGCTAACCACTGTTTTTTGAAGAGAACTGATAAATCTAGATATGTCTGGAGGCCAAAGAAAGTTCCTGAAGTCTCTATAACTGGTCAATCTATGTTTGGGAGATCACAGTCTGTGACACATGAGATATCACGTGTTAACAGGAGTTACTTTGCTGCTAATCATTTAGGACTCAATCAAAGTTGGGCACCTAAGAAAAGAACTGATTCATGCAGGTACAAAGAAGAAAATCCAGCAAGAAAAACAAGTGGTACCTCGACAGTGGGTGTTCCCACCATATGACAGGTCATATCAGTTTGTGTCGGTGAAAGCGTATGACGGAGGATATGTCTCTTACGCCGACAACACAAAGCTAAGATGATTGGAGTTGGAATTGTCGGTAACACTTTACATAATACTACAGATTACGTATGGTTAGTTAAGAATTTAGAACATAATCTCATTAGTATTAGTCAATTATGTGATAAAGGTCATACGGTAACTTTCAAAAATGATATGTGTGTTGTTAGAAATGATATCAAGTGTTATTTAGTGCATCTAGGGATAGAAATATCTATTATATTACTCTTGATGATATCACTGACCAGAATGTCAAGTGCTTAGCAGTTACACAGGATAACACCTGGTTATGGCACAGACGCTTAGGATATGCTAACATGGAATTACTGTCTCTTAGTACAAGCAATGCACTGGTACGAGGTGTTCCTGACATAAAGTTCGTCAAGGACAAAACATGCAAGGCGTGCCAAATGGGTAAGCAGACCAAGACATCGTTCAAAGCAAAGGATGTGATATCCACATCCAGACCTATGGAACTGCTCCATCTCGACCTTTTTGGTCCTGTTCAGACGATGTCTCTGCGAGGTAAAAGATATGCCTTTGTCATCATTGATGACTACTCCAGGTATACATGGGTGATATTTCTTTCACATAAGAATGAGGCACTAGATAGCTTTGCATCATTAGTGAAAAGACTAGAAAATGAAAAAGAAATGAATCTGTGTAGGATACGTAGTGATCATGGATTGGAATTTGATAGTAACTCATTTGCATCATTCTGTGATCAATATGGATATAGTCATAACTTCTCTGCTCCTATGACTCCCCAACAGAACAGTGTAGTTGAACGGAAAAATAGGGTGTTACAGGAAATGGCTAGATCTATGTTACATGAGTATGATATTCCTAAACAGTTCTAGGCGGAAGCCGTTAGTACAACCTGTTATGTGTCAAATCGCGTGTTCCTTAGGCCGATATTAAAAAAACATCTTATGAAATCTGGCATGGTAGAACTCCAAATATATAGGCTACTTTCGTGTGTTTGGATGTAAATATTTTATCTTGAATGATAGAGATAAGAGAGGAAAATTTGACTCTAAGGTAGATGAAGGGATATTCCTTGGTTACAGTATTCAGTCTAAGGCATATCGTGTTTATAATAAAAGAAAGCTAACTATTCAGGAATCCAGACATGTTACTTTTGATGAGATATCTAACGCAAATGCTACTGATGAGGAAGGTATAGATTTGTCTGTGCAGAATTGTAGGATACTAAAGACAGTGAGGAGGATATTCCAATAGACGAAAATGTTGAAACACTGAAACCAGAAGCTGATGAGCAGCAACGCGGAAAATGGAAACATGCTTACAGTCATCCAACAAATTAAGTGATAGGTAATATCACATCTGCAATCAAAACTCGAGCTACTGCACGAAATCAGGATACGGAGGAATCCCATGATGTACTGCTTTCATTGATGGTACCAAAGACGGTCCATGAAGCTCTAGACGATATATCTTGGGTCTCTGCCATGGAAGATGAGCTATCTCAGTTCGAAAAGAGCCAAGTGTGGACATTCGTAGAGAGACCGGACGAAAAATCCATCATAGGAACCAAATGGGTCTTCCGCAACAAACTCGACGAACACGGTAATGTCACTAGAAACAAAGCAAAGTTAGTTGCAAAAGGTTATTCCCAGGAGGAAGGTATTGATTTCGATGAAACTTTTGCTCCAGTAGCTAGATTAGAATCTATACATGTCTTACTTGCATATGCATGCTTTAAATGTTTTAAACTTTTTCAAATGGACGTAAAAAGTGAATTTTTAAATGATTTTATAAATGAAGAAGTCTATGTAGAACAACCACCAGGGTTCGCTAGGGAAGATTTTTCAAATCATGTTTTTAAATTAAATAAAGCATTATATGGTTTAAAGCAGGCTCCTAGAGCATGGTATGAAAGGCTGAGTAAATTCTTGATTGACATAGGATTTTCGACTGGAACTATTGATAACACGTTGTTTATTAAGTATGAAGGTGATCACATGATACTGATCCAAATCTACGTTGATGATATCATATTTGGAAGTACTAATATCCTTTTTTGCGAGGAATTCTCTAAGTCTTTGCAGAAGGAATTAGAGATGACCTTGATGGGTGAGCTGAACTACTTTCTCGGGTTGCAAATAAAGCAACTTGACAATGGAACCTTTGTATCCCAGACGAAGTACAGGAAGGAATTACTGACTAAATTCGGGATGAGCGATTCCAAAGCAATTTCCACCTCTATGCATCAGACCACCAAAATAGACTGTGACGAATCAGGTATTCCAGTTGATAAAATTGAATATCGAGGTATGATCGGAAGCCTTCTTTACTTAACTGCTAGTCGTCCTGATATCATGTTTGCTGTTGGTATGTGTTCGAGATATCAGTCTGACCCTAGGGAATCCTACTTGACAGCAGTCAAGCGTATACTTAGATATATCAAGGGTACTGTCAATTTTAGCATGTGGTACTCTCATACGGATGAATTCCCATTAATGGGATATTTCGATGCCGACTATGCCGGCTGTAGGGAAGATAAGAAAAGTACTAGTGGAACTTGCCAATTACTTGGAAATTCCCTGGTAACTTGGTTTAGTAGAAAGCAAAATGTTGTCGCCCTCTCCACAACCGAAGCTGAATATATGGCCTTAGGAGTTGTCAACACGTTCATTGGATGAAACAAACCCTTAGTGATTTTGGGTTAGGTTACGACAAAATTCCTATTATGTGTGATAGCACTGCCATTAGCATTACTAAGAATCCCGTTAATCATTCTCGTACTAAGCACATAGAGGTTAAACATCATTTCATACGAGACCATGTTCCCAAGGGAAATATCAGTGTGGAATTCGTAGGAACAAATGATCAGCTCGCTGATATCTTCACAAAACCCCTAATTGAGGCAAGATTTTGCGACATCCGTGATCGATTGGGAATCGTCGAACTAAATAAGGTTAGTAAATCTGCCTAATTCTGCCATTTACTCTAGGATATGTTATCTTAGGTAGAAATCCATAAATATTCATTCAGCCCTTACAATATTTTTCGGATCTTATAAACCTTATCCTTAAGTGCGATCTTATTTTAGAAAAGGTTCGTAGTTATCCGATTTTAAGATCTTTCTTAGCCATCTATATTATTTTCGAAATTTCAGATCTCCAAATCTTTCCTTAGAACTGTGATTACGTTATTTTAGGAAGAAATTCATAGTTATCCATTTGTAAAATCACCTTTAGCTATCCAGGTTATTTTAGGAATTTCAGATCCTTTAGATCTTATATTAAAGTCGGATTATATTAGGAAGAAATTCGTAATTATCCTACCTTGAGATCTCTTTTCAGCCGATAAGTTATTTTAGGAAATTCGGATATCCAAAATATCTCTTATTCGGCCTTTGATAATATTTCCTTACTTAAAATGAGATCACATCAGATCAGTCTGCAATCTCTGACCGGCAGCTCACTTTGTATTGAAATTCAAATTCGGGTTGAAAACCAAATCTTCTTAATTCTATTTAAGGCCGAGTTTATCCTATCTCATTTTTGGAAAACTATATCTCTTGAATAATTGCCCATTTTTCAGATCACTCGATACTTCTTCATTCCTTACCTCAGAATTCGAGCTTCGCAGTTTCTCTTCTTGAAAATCATCTAAGTTAATAGTTATTCCGCTAAGTTTTCAGCCTTAGTATATCCCTTTTTGATGCTGAAGGGGGAGAAGTCTGAGTAATTAATGATATAAGGGGTCTAAGAACTGTCTTAAATATTCGAAATAATGTGTTTGTGATATTCCTTTTATGCGCCTATGATATATCTTAGTGCTTATGTTGCTTATGTGTGTGACTGAATTTGCATGAAAAATAGCTACACTTTTGATATATCTGTATGCAAGGGGAGCATAATGGTATGTGAATTCTGACTTTTGCCTATATGATTTCTATCTATGCTCTAAGTGGAACTTTGAATTTATGCTGTGGACATTTGGAATACCCTCATATAGACAGGGGAAGCAAACTAATGTAGCTTGGTAAAATTTTTGAACTTCACTAATATGTTTGCTCTGATGCTTGAACGCTTTACATGGAATATCTGCATAAATGATATGCAATATGTGCAATCACGAATGGAATAGCTCCATTTTTGATATATCTGTGACGTCCTTATGCGATGCTTGATATTTTGCTCTGATCTTAGGATATACCTATGATGCTTTTATACTGCGATGCGTGATCTTATGCTCTGTTACAGCGATGCTCTGATACTTATCTGCGCTAATCAACGTTTGTGAGATTTCTTGATAAGTGATAAGTGCCTGCTGCGATGATTATCTGCTGCTTAAATCATGTTTGAAAAATGCACACTTAGGTAGGGGGAGCACACTTACGGGTAACTTAAAATTTTGCATCCATGATATATCGGTAAAGATGACATGAGATATCCGCACTTAGACAGGGGGAGCAAATTCATTGATGATATATCTTTGCATGTCATATATATATCCGCACTTAGGCAGGGGAGCAAATATGTATCATATGTGATTAGGAAATATCATATGCTCTGCTTTGTGATTATGAAACACATACACGCATGCGCTAGGACTTGCGTAATCGAATATGCTTACATCCTTCCGTGCTGCATCAATTACATATCATCATCAAGAAGGGGGAGAATGTTGACCTTTTTGGTCCATGAGCGTAGAGAGTTTTGATGAACAATGTAATTGTAATGACGTTAGGTCTATAAATTATGCAATTCGATTTGAGATCAATATAATGTCTAAGTACATGATAACATTCGACCATGCATTAATTATGAGCTATAAATTGATTAAAGTGTTGAATGTTTGATTCACATATGATTCGGTGATTTATTGGTGAAACTATGTGATCGCATGTTATAGGCAGCCCATGTGATAGGATATATCGTTCTGTGCTATATATGGAAATAACGCATGAGATATCCTGTTGAGTTATATATGGAAAATATGCTGTTTATATATGGAAAGTGATATATCTGTTGAAAATCAGTTATTCCTGGACGAAAATCACATATACGATTCTTTGCATGCTTTCCACTGAATTTAATGTGCAATATTGAATTGATATCTTTCCTTATACTGATTGGAATATTATTTAGAAAAGATTTGATTTGATTGACTTTGTGGATAAGATATGTGCTAAAACGGATGTGATCTCTGAAATATGGAAAGTTGTGGCATGACAATTTGAATCGTGATAGCTGTGATCTGATCTGATATTATGTGCTAAACATGGAAAATATGTTGATCTGATACTGAGTGCTAAATATGGAATTGATATAATGCTATCTCGTATGCTATACATGGCAAGTAATCTGGATTGACTTATTCTATAAAATGATAGCAGGCAATCACATATGGAAAGTTCTGATATGGTAAATATATGCGAAATGATTGAATATGCTTGAGAACGAATCTGAGTCTTTATATGGAATATATTCATGCTTAAATGAGCTTTTATATGGAATATGATCATGCATTAATGAGCTAATAACCATTGTGAACATCGATTATGAGCATGATCTACATGGCATGTTGACTACTCGAAAATTGCATGGACTATGTGCTTGATTTGGTGATAAATACTTGATCTGATTTCCCATGTAAAGTGTTGAGTGAAAAGGTTTATATATGAGCAACACTTCATTTTTTCGAGGGACTTAGAATTTGCGAATATACGACTCTTAGCAATTTGAGCAGAAACACCTATTGAGAGATTCCCGAGCCTTACACTTGCGATAGCTTTCTGCCTACCTGAGCGATCACTTGCGACGTACTGACCGTACTAAGATATTCCTACATCCCACCATATATTCTATCTTCGGACGTGTTTTCTTCGGACGTGAGCAATACCAAGGAGGCAAGGTCGACGTTTACGCACACGTGAAGGGAAGGACGAGTTCCGGGGGCCATTCGGTAGCGAGCTGTGTCTGTCGGGATCAGGAGATTCCGAGGAACGAAACTCGGCGTGTGGTAACCTAGTGTGTCTAGTGTTCGACTTGTTTCGTTTGTGTATTGGGCTAGCCAATCAGTTTTGTATCCAGCTACGGTGCATTATAGTGATTGGTTAAACTCTTGGGGAGCAAACCCCAAGGAGAGGAGTAAACCCCAGTTGGGGATATAACCTCTATAAAAATCCTGTCTCGCATTTACTTTACAGATATTTCCTTTTTGCTGTGAGACAGACCCGACACACATCCGACGCTACCAGGATATATCAGGCATACACGTCACAAGCATTAGTAGGCATATCTTAGTCATCTTAGGTTTTGGGAAAAGAAGAAGCATAAATTTTTATAAGCCTAATTCACCCCCCCTCTTAGGCACATTTATATCTTCATGCTTTTCTACACTTCATCCTTACGAGGTGTATCTGCATGTTATTTCCACATAATAAAGAAGTTCCCTTCAGTCCGTGGACGTAGGTCATTCTGACCAAATCAGGTAAATTTCGTGTTCAGTGTTCAAATTTATTTTTCGTCCTTTTATTTATTTTCGCCATTTTTCGGGCAATTATGTATTATCAGGAATTTAGAATATCCGAACACAACATTTGTGGAGAAGCTGATCGGAACACAACACAGATGTTTGCCTTGATTGCCTGAGCCGAGTTTTTTCCGAGATCGAGTACCTTAATAATCTTCATTTTGAACTTTATATCTTTATTCTTTTGAGTTCCTAGTTTCATTTTTATTAGTTTTCTTTCTTATTTTTTTTCATCTTCCCTATATTATACGATAAGCCTTTTTTTTCTCGTGACAATCATGATGGTCCAAATCCATTCAGTGATGGAATTCGGTCTATTAATGAGGTGTTGGCTTAACTACATGATAAATATTTTATTGTTGTAGTAAATATAATGGCATCAATTTAAGATTTCATGTTCGTAATTTGAGAATTACATAGCGATGACCAACTTCACTGATAATTTGACATGTGTTACACTTACCAATGTTGGTACACCAAAAACCACGTTTTATTTTATATATTGCGCCACATATCCGATTATAATAAAACTTGAGTTATCCAAGTAGGTAAGATAATATAGACCATAATACTCAGTTCAAATAATCACAAATGACATGAGATCAGTGTTGTAAAATTCGGACTAGGTGCCCGCCTAGGCGCCTGCCAGACGCTAGTCGGCCCCTACCGTTGCGAATATAGCCTAAATGGCCCATTAATCGGAGAAGCGACTAAACGGACGATTACTCGGCCTAATCGGCCGATTAATCGGCCTATTAGCTTTTATAAAAGCCCACCAACCCCACGAAAAATTTATACTATAAAGCCCATTTCGAGCCCACTGAGGGGCAAGGCTGTAGATAATTAGGCTAATGCATGCATATATTTATAGTAAAGACTACAGCTTCTTTTATGTTAGCTAACCGGTGTGGGACAATGATAAGTAGGCAAAATATCAATATTAAATTATCTGATCGACAACTAGCTCCTTTGGAATTAAAAAAAAAAAGAAAATGAAAAAAGATAGATTATTATTGAACAGTTATTAAATATTTAACAAAGAAATTATATCTATTAAAATTTAAAGCATATAAATCTTTTTTATTTAACTAAGAGAGCTTATTATATGTGGCTAAAATATTAAATAAATACATATAAACTAAAAAAAATAGGATAACTTAGTCCCACATCAATTTTAAAACATATTTTTGTATTAACATTATGTAGTTGCATTTTGTGAATAGGTATTAAAATGTCTAGATAAATTTGATGTACATTAATTTGATACAATGTTTGCATATTTGATGTATAGAAAATAAATAATAAAAAATATATATACCGTATAATTTCCGCCTAGAAACCGCCTAGACCCCGCCTAGACGGCCTAGGCGTTAGGCCCCCCGCGGGCGACTAGGTAGCGCCTAGCGCTTTTTACAACCTTGCATGAGATAGGGCAACAATCAAAAACAAAACTACTTTTCTCAACCATATTATTTGGCAGTTGGGTTGGGTTGGGTCTAGGTGTTGATGGGTGTTTATAAACCCTCTTCTTTATTAGTCTTGGGGTTAATTCACTTTCAGGCCTTATTAACATGTTTGGATTTGGATTCATGCCCTACTAGAGTTTGGGTTAGGAATAAGGACCAACTTTTCGAAAAATTAAGTGGTCAGGCCCTAAAATGACGCAAAAAGACATATTTAACCCTGACATATGCCAAAATTACGCTGTATACGTAAATAATCCGTTCCAGCCAATTATAACAGTTCAGCGCTGAAAAAGAACACTTCCTTTCACTTGGATAACAACAGTCTTGTATTGAGTACCATATGTCGTCTATTTAATAACAAATCACGCGCAGAAGTAACACAACATTCAAAAATAATACCGATTCCTGCAACATCATTTGTTAATGTGTTACTGCAGGAATCGGTATTATTTTTGAATGATTTGGTACTTCTGCGACTTCCTTTGTTACTAAATAGACGTCATATGGTACTCAATACAAGACTGTTGTTATCCAAATGAAAGGAAGTGTTTTTTCAGCACAAAACTGTTATAATTGTTCTTGAACCCTCCACCCGACCATCCCCCTGTTTTCCTAGACAAAAAATTCATCATTATAGGGAGCAATGCTCGATCAGTGGGAAAAATAGGGTTCGATAGTCCGATGTAATAAATATGTATGTTAATAACATTTTACTGTCGATAAGTAACGTCTTATGACGTTAAAATAACACTTACGTTTTTTCGGTAACAAATCAGTATAATTGTGTAACAGTTACAATTGTTCTTGAACCCTCCACCCGACCATCCTCCCCCTGTTTTCCTAGACAGAAAATTCATCATTATAGAGAGCAATGCTCCTATAATGGGTTACCAATTTGCAATCTCGAAACGTGTAATAAGATCGAAACGCTAATGATTCGATCTTTTATAGGAGAATGCTAATGGTCGTCGCGCGAGTTTAGGGTTTACGGTTTAGGGTTTATGGTGTAATACCGCATGATGGAAAACAAAACAAGGTGTTAACAATCGACTGTGCTCGATTAGTGTAAAAAATGGGATTCGATAGTTCGATGTAATAAATATGTCTGTTAATAACATTTTACTGTCGATAAGTAACGTCTTATGACGTTAAAGTAACAGTTGCGGTTGTTACGGCAACAAATCAGTAGAACTGTGTAACATAAAACTGACGTCAAATACCATTCAGAAATCACTTTTATTAAGGGTAATTTCGTCAAATCACAGTTTTGGGTCCTTTTCACTTAATTTTTGAAAAATAGGTCCTTAAAACTAAAGAAAATCCCGACAGGGTCTGATTCCTAATTTTAAAATATAGTAGGGCCTGACAAAATTTACCCTTAGTCTTGGGGCATGCCAAATGGACTAGAGGGATAAGTCCCACCCGAAAGTTACTAGTCTCATAGCCGACACTTATGTTTCAATACATTTCTGTCTGAATTCAGTGTTCGGTCGTCACCCTAACTGAAAAAAAGAAGTATCATTGGCGGTTAATTCATGACTTGTGTTCCCAAGGAAATGACCTAGTTGCTAGGTCTATACATTGAGTTCATGAGTTCGATTCTATCAGAGAACTTATTGTGTTCGAAGTTAGGAGATGCTAATCTAATGTCGGGGATTAGTCCTATCATCTAAATGTGTAGCCCAAAATCGCCGTAGAGTGGATCGATACACAATTTTTCAAAAGAAAAAAAAAAGAAAAAAAAAAAGAAAACCTCGTGCTGGTAACATATCCACTTGTTGCCATGATTTTATATATCTTTCCTTAACAACCCAACTCGAGAGCTTGTCTCACCACCGCTCGTTATTATATATTTTTTTTCATTATTTCACATCAACATTCATTGAATTATTTATTTTATGACGCAATCCCAAAAGTAGGGACTAATTAATTTATATTTTATGTCCCCGTTGTACCCAGCCAGTAACATGTCGTCGAGCGATGATATAAATAATGGACCATATGTGAAATTGACACCACAAGCTAATCTTGTTCAATTAAGAGACACAATTTAACATGGTGACCAGAATATAAAATTAGTAAGCTACTCCATCTATTAAGAAATTATTTTAGAATGGAACCCTATCTAATATGTGTTGGGCTTATGAGTTTATATTAATGGATAGTAGAGCACGGTGTTAATTATAGCATAACTTATTTGTGTTTGCTCTATTTATGGCGACGCAACTTGCGCACGGTGCACGAGAAAAAAACACGCTGGACTGTTATTTCTATTTGATTATCGATCTCTCTATTTAACACTTTGTCACTTGGAATGGAAGGACGCGACGCAGCGATCAACATCATCATGCTGGCTCTCAAACCCAAGTCTCACATAGATAAATCGAAGAAGTTCGTCAAGTATATAACTTGTGGGCTAACTTCCTCTATTACCAATTGGTTTTAGAAAGGAACCCCACAAGCTTATATGGGCTTAGGCTTGGGCTGGAATTAGGTCAAAAAAATCCCTACATTGGAGCGGTGAGCATAGAACGAACATGTGAGGGAGACCTTCAGAAAAAAGAGAAATTCTAGCCTAGATACGATGTGGTGGTGTGTCCCGACCCCTTGTAAGACGATTATTGAACTTGTTAGGATATGCGGAAATCCCCGATAATTACTTTGCCCGAAAAATGACGATAATAATAGAAGAAACGAAAAATAAATTTGGATAGTGATACGAGATTTACGTGGTTCGGTCAGAATGACCTACGTCCACGGGCCTGACGTGGTACAAAAGTAGTATAACAACTACTGAGAATCAAAGCTACAAAGAAATATCGGAGAAGTGGTGACTGACGAATAAACCCTCGCTGAACTGAAGATGTTGTGGTCTCTGGTGCGTTATTTCCATCGCTCGAGTGAGCCTATTTATAGCTGAGCATACGTATCTTATTCTTATGTGAACATAAGAAAAAGAAAAATGGCTCCGTTATTTGAATAACAACCACGCCTGCCAAAATGAAAATATTTTTCTTCTTCAGATGGCTTTTTGACCGAAATTGTTTGGCGCCTGACATCAAGAATAGCAACATTTGTTTTTCTTCATTTGTCTTCCTTCTTCCACGTGATGATATGAGCCAACTTTGTTGAATAGTCAAAACTGTCAAGCTCACCCAACAGAACTACGATGAAAGAGTGCTTGGTGCAATGATTGGGGGAATCGCTTGGTGCAGATAATTGTTGAAAGGGAGGCTCGTTTGATGGTCTTGAGTTTGAGGGGAAAATTGTTGGATGTCAAAATCTAAGTCCCACGTCGGATAAATCGAGGAATTTTGTCAAGCATTTAAGCTTGTGGGCTAACTCCCTCTATTACCAATTGGTTTTAGAGAGGAACCCCACAAGCTTATATGAGCTTGGGCTTGAGGTGGAATTGGGCCTGAAAAAAATCCCTACACATCATAATGCCATGTCGATAATCTCATTCAAAACGTGCGTTTCTTAAAGAAGAAGTGGAGTACAATGTAAATAGTGAATAATATGTCAAGGCATACGTGGATGCGAAAATGGTTTGTTATCGAGACTAGTGTAAGAATATTATATGTGCTTGTCCAAACCATAACGCTTACTAAATACGACAATTGTCTTCCAAGATATAATGACAAACGTAAGCGTTTTCAAAGTTTAATCTTTATTAGTTAGTTTTTTTTTTGTAATATCGAATGATTTCAAATATATGAAGTTATTACTTTAGAAGAATGCTACGTGAGATTTTTATGGGATTTCATGATTCGAAGGGATGGGCATATTTATGTATAGATGGGCTGGAATCTGTTAAAAAATTGTGACTAATCGTAATATTTTTCGTAGAAGATTGAATTTTCTTTGTTCCCGTTTTAGCTCCGTCGATGTTAAGTGAATTAGTGTTGTGTGAATTGTGTGAGTTGGGTTGTGTATGCTGTAGTTTTTTGCAAGGAATGGTTCCTTTGCGTGTTTCATTTATGTTTCAATACTATAGTGTGTTGTTGTGTGGTTAATGACTAATGTTGCCGTGCGAGTTTTGTTCATTTTGTTGGGGTCTTTCCACATAAGTACCTATTTGGATGAAAACTTGTAATTTAGTACCCTGTCAGAAATTTTTTATATGTAGGTACCTAACAGAATAATTTTTTTGCACATAGGTACCCGATCCCCGAAAGTGCACCATACAACACATTTGGGTACTCTATATCAACACATTTGGATACTTTGTATAACTGAAAATGGTACGACATATGTTATATTTAGGTACGCCCTATGTAACACAGAGGTATGCGTTGAGTACGACGTATGCTATATTTAGGTACCCTATATCAACGTGTTATGTGTACGCTATATACACACAGGAAGATACGACATGACTAAAGAAACTGATAAAAATTAAATCGGGTACCTATCTGTAAAATTTTCTGACATGGGTACCTATGTGTAAAAATTTTATCCAATTGGGTATTTTCTATAGATTCACCAATTTTGTTTTTATTTTCTATTTCATTTGTTTGTTAGCTTGTTTGTTGCGGTATTTTGTGTTTGTTTGGATGTGTTAGTTGTAGTCTCCCGGTGTTGGGAGTTTCTGCTTGCAACCCGCCGTGTGCCACCCACCATTGCTATCCGCGTTCACCACTCGCCACAGCCGCCCGCCGGCCGTCACCCACCACCACAATCCGCCATCGCTCGCCACGACCACTCATGAGTCTCCCGTGTCGAGCTCGTTTCTCCTGGCCATTGGGTCAGGAGCTCAATTCCCATTGTGGTGCCCTTTCTCCCCTGTAGAGCCCCTTCCGATGAAGATGAGGGCCTCGACTTATTAGAAAATGCCAAGTGTAGAGTACTGTAACTTTGGATTAATAGCTTTTTTATACTTCTTTAGTCCAAGTTCGGGGTTTGTTCGTTTTAAGTCGGCTTTTGTCACGTTGTGGTGTTATGCTCTTGTATGAACCTTTATTCTTTACCTGATACTGATGTCACCGGAGAGACACATTGGGCTATTTAGCCCCTATATTTTTGTTTATTAGTATAAGTCATCGTTTCGGCAAAATATAGTATCTATAACGGCTAAGGTACAAATCACTTGTTGCCCCTTCTGTTGAGGTAATAAAACTGAGGTTTGTCCCACGTCGACTAATTCAAGTTCTTCGTATATAAAGGGGCTTTTTCCTCCTCTCATCAATGGTTTTATGAAGGACTCCTCCTATTCTAATATGGTATAGAGCGAGTTTGATTCTGCTCACCGTCACTCGAATCATATGTCCACATGTTAGGCCAGTCATGCCACACGTGAGGGGGCGTGTTGAGATTATAAAATTGGTTTTGTCCTACATCGACTAATTCAAGTTCTTCGAGCCACTAAATTGGGTTTCTATATATATATATATATATATATATATATTATTTGAGGCTTTCTCATCCTATTATCAATTGATTTAGGAAGGACCCATCGATTTCTAATACCCTAGTACCTTTCTTATCCTCTCTCACACATATAAATATAACGTATCTGATCATCTACTAGAAGCTCGTCTCCCACATACATTATTTTATTCGATATACTAAGTTTGGTTTACTTCAATGGCATGTATGCCATCTCTCTACCATTCTTACACATACAGTTCCATAATAATAGTTCTAACAATAATCATGGCTCTTGCCCCACAAAGCACTAGTCGTAACTTGGACACTGAGGAGCAGAGACAGCAAACAACGATAGCTAATAATGGTTCAAATTCTTCTCCATCATTGTTCGTTTTCGGAGATTCAACTGTTGATTCAGGCAACAATAACTACATTAAGACCGTTTTCAAAAGCGATTTTCCTCCTTACGGTAAGGATTTTCCCAACCATGTTCCCACTGGGAGATTCACTAATGGCCGACTCGTCACTGATTTCATTTGTAAGTCACGTTTAGTGTGTTCAATTTTATATACTCAATGTTCGCATATTATAGAAATAACAGGGTTAATTATATTTTCAATCCCCAATTTAGGGGGTGTGGCACTATAGGAACAAAGACTTAGTAAGTGACATATATAGGAATTAACATTCACAACTAAGAAATCTAGGGACATTTTACCCTGGAATCCTAGTGTTTGTCTCAGAATTGTTTGATTTGAAAATTATTGTCTGTATAATGCACTTCGTAAATTTGGACCAATCCTAAATTATACGCTGAGAAACCATAGATTTTGGCGCAAAAATTAAGGATTCTGGCGTAAAATGTCCATAAGTTGCTTGTTTTGGAAGTTATTATCTCTATAATAATGCCAACCTGTAACTTAGTTGTTCCTATAATAATCTCCTTAAATTACGGAACTAAAAAAATATTCAAGCCTATATAACAGTAGGTATTCCCTATCGGACTGTGCTTATATATATAAAAAATTGAATTTCATTTAACAGTAAATTCCTAAATCTACGACCAGTTGCAAGATTTGAATACCTCATATTTGCTGTACTCTAATACCATCCTTATGATGTACCGACAATGTAATATTTCACATGTACTAAATATATGAGCTTCTTTAAAATATATATATATATATATATATATATATATATATATATATGAGCTACTACTTGTGGGGATAATTGTATAAAGACCTCTAGTAAAGTCGGATCATGGTATTGGTCCCAGATGGCAATAAGTCTTGAATAAATATATTACTTCTTTTTTTTAACTATATGCGTGAAACTTTATTTAAACCACACAGTTTCGCATTCTTTGGGCAAAGGGGATTATATTCGAGCGTATCTAGACCCATCGCTTAGCCTCGCCGATATGGTCAAAGGGGTTTGCTTTGCCTCGGCCACAAGTGGGCTCGACCCGCTCACCGCCCAAATAAACGTATGTGTAATGATATTTTCGAGATAGAATTATATATGAGCCATGCATGCATGCATGCGATATTTATTTTACGTGGGTCTTTTTTTTCCCTTGATTTTCAGGGCGTAATATCGATGGAAAGTCAAATAGTATATTTCAAAGAATACAAAATAAAATTGGAACAGGCGATTGGGAAAGAGAGAAGCACGAGCTTGATAAGAAATGGAGTTTACCTCATTAGCGTTGGAACGAATGATTTTCTCTTCAATTTTTACGGCGCTGTGCCACTTCGAAGGCATACTTACACCATTTCTAATTACCAGCAGTTCATAATACAGCTTGGCATGCAATCCATACAGGTAAGATCTCTCTTATCTGTCTATGTCATCGTTTAAGTTTTTCAAAAATATATAATTCTTTTCTCAGAATTTATTAATTGGTAAAAACGTGAACCACGTAAGTTATGGTTGCTCTGAAATTATTATATGGTGGTGACTGGGGCACTTAAGTTTGCACTTTTATAACGTCTTATTAATGATAGCTAGCTGTTTTCTTATTTATGAGGCCGAGCCTCTGTGTTTCAATATGAATAATAAGGACAAACTAGATCAGACGATGGCAGTGTATGTTGGTACAATAATAGGTATCCAATAATATAGAACATGAAAATAATAAGCATTATATTTCGCTATATACACCCCCCCCCCATTCTATTACCATACCCCTACATACACAACCTTTCCCATACCATATATCAATGATTATGGTCTTTATATCCTTGTGGTACTTTCTTAAATTGGGAGATGGTCATAAAATTAACGAATCAATCGTTATTAGGTGTAATAGTCTGTTTATTTATTTAAGGGTTTATTAGGTATCCGGCCCCATTAAGTAGTTTAGTTTTGGGTTCAGACCCCATTACATTGGGCTTTAGGATTAAAGATCCACTTTTCGAAAAATTCAGGGGTCAGGCCCTAAAATGACTCAAGACATATTAACCCTGACATATGCCAAATTTACGTCTGATACCTGAATGATCCGATTTCCAATAAATTATAACAGTTTTGCGCTGAAACAAAAACACTTATTTTCATTTAGATAACAACAGTCTAGTATTGAGTACCATATGACATCTAGTTAGTAACAAATGATGTCGCAGAAGTAACACAACATTCAAAAATAATACCGCTTCCTGCAACATCATTTGTTAATGTGTTACTGTAGGAAGCGGTATTATTTATGAATTATGTGTTACTTATGCGGCATAATTTGTTACCAAATAGACGTCATATGGTACTCAATACAAGACTGTTGTTATCCAAATGAAAGGAAGTGCTTTTTCAGCGCAAAACTGTTATAATTGTTCTTAAACCCTCCACCCGAGCATCCCCCCGTTTTCCTAGACAGAAAATTCATCATTATAGGGAGCAATGCTCGATCAGTGGGAAAAATGGGGTTAGATAGTCCGATGTAATAAATATATCTGTTAGTAACATTTTATTGTCGATAAGTAACGTCTTATGACGTTAAAGTAATACTTACGGTTTTTACGGTAACAAATCAGTGTAATTGTGTAACAGTTATAATTGTTCTTGAACCCTCCACCCGACCATCTCCTCCCTGTTTCCCTTAGACAGAAAATTCATCATTATAGGGAGCAATGCTCCTATAATAGGTTACCAATTTTCAATCTCGAAACGTGTAATAAGATCGAAACGCTAGTGATTCGATCTTTTATAGGAGAAGACTAATGGTCGTCGCACCGAGTTCAGGATTTACCGAAACAGATCTGCTACACAAAATACCACATCAATACTTATGAAAAACAAAACAAGGTATTAACAATCGACTGGATCAGTGTGAAAAATGGGGTTCGATAGTCCGATATAATAAATATGTCCGTTAATAAAATTTTACTGTCGATAAGTAACGTCTTGTGACGTTAGTAAGACTTACGGTTTTTACGGTAACAAATCAGTATAATTGTGTAACAGTTATAACTGTTCTTGAACCCTCCACCCGACCATCTCCCCCCTGTTTCCCTAGACAGAAAATTCATCATTATAGGGAGCAATGCTCCTATAATAGATTACCAATTTTCAATCTCGAAACGTGTAATAAGATCGAAACGCTAGTGATTCGATCTTTTATAGGAGAACACTAATGGTCGTCGCGCCGAGTTTAGGGTTTACCGAAACAGATCTGCTACACAAAATACCACATCAATACTTATGAAAAACAAAACAAGGTGTTAACAATCAACTGTGCTCGATCAGTGTGAAAAAATGGGGTTCGATAGTCCGATGTAATAAATATGTTTGTTAATACCATTTTACTGTCGATAAGTAACGTCTTATGACGTTAAAGTAACACTTACTGTTTTTACGGTAACAAATCAGTATAACTGTGTAACACAAAACTGCCGTCAAATACCATTCAGAAATCACTTTTATTAAGGGCAATTTCGTCAAATCACAGTTTTTGGTCCTTTTCACTTAATTTTTCAAAAAATAGGTCCTTAAAACTAAAAAAAAATCTGACAGGGACTGATTCCTATTTTAAATTTCTGACAGGGTCTGACATAAAATTTCCCTTTATTTAAAAGAGTCGCACATCATATTTACGGATATTATAAAACCAATCAGTATTAGGTGGAGCAATAGGCTATTCAGATCCAATAAACTCCAACTCAATGTTAAGATGAAAGTTAATAGTTGGGTTGAATGTGTCTCCTTTCTTTGGCATTTAGGACAACGCTACATTGAGCAGACCGTCAATCGAGCCAGCTCATCGAGGCTTTTTTTGATATTATTTTTTTATCGTGGACTTTTTACTATTTTTAAATTTCTCAAGCTAAGTTCTACCATGAACGTAACTATTTAATATTTGAACTCGAGCTAGTTTACATTGTGAAATTTCATAATTGGGCCTAACATCGGCACATTAAGAGAAGAGTTATGCTCACGTAATTTGATGAGGTTTCATCCCTAAAACCAATTGGTGATAGGTGGAGTAGCGCACCAATTTAAAGCTAGCCAACTTCTTCTCAATTATCCGATGTGGTTCACATGTGAATTATGAGGGTTTTTAATTCTTCTTAACACAACGTGAAGATGATTTCTTATAGAAGCAAATTAGAATGGGATTATCTATTACAATCCATATATATAGAGCCTAATGGAAGCTGGGGCGAAGAAGATAGCTTTTGTGGGGCTGCCACCGATGGGATGTGTGCCAGCGATCATCACCCTTAATTCCGACGACGCTTTGTCTCACCGTGGATGCATAGAGTCGCTATCCAATCAAGCGCGAGACTATAATCGAATTCTTGGAAAGAGGATAACGTCTCTGCAAAGGCAAAACCCCGCCGCCAAGATTGCCTACGTCGACATATACACACCGTTGGAAGACATAATCAACAACCCACAGCAATATGGTAATAAGATAAGCAATTTTAGTTACTCAGTTCAGTTACCTTCTCGAATTTGTTTATATATGTGTTGGGGTTAAGCTTGGAATTTATTATTAGGCTTCGATAGAGTCAATCGAGGTTGTTGTGGGAGTGGATTAGTAGAAGCTTCTTTCCTCTGCAATCCACACACTACTGTGTGCTCCGATGATACTAAGTACGTGTTCTGGGATTCCGTACACCCAACTGAAGCAGCTTATTACAAGATCTTCGAATCTGTTCGTCCCATCGTTGATTTCTTCCTCAATTAAGATGTCACCCATATTATGATTATATTCTTACTTTGTAATCATGTAAGATTAATTTAATTGCCCACGTATTCAAGATTGAATCTTTATTTACAGCGTCTCACCATTCTTATTAAGAGATGTTCAAATTGGATTCATTACAAAAAAACGTAGAATAATTCATTACAGCCCTTCGATCCTCATTAAAACATGTCTCGGAGAATCGATTTCAAGGCGCGATCGGTGACGATTTCGTACATTCTTTGAGTGGGATGAATGGCGTCCCAGAAAACATACTTATTTCGATCTTCACAAGTGCTCGAATCCTTGCATGTAATACCGTATTCGAATAATCCCGACCCACAGCATCCCTTCGAAGATTCTTCGAAACCTGCCAAAGTGTTTTTTTTTTGCGCACAATATTAATAAGATGAAAACCCTAATCTTCTTAGGGTTTTGAGAAATAAAATCACCAACCGTATTTTTTAGGGTTCTCAACTGCATCCAGTATGATTTCATATATATCGACGTAAATGGCCCTAAACGATCCAAGCTTATTTTTTAACTCTTGTAGCTCTCTTCTTATCTTCAAGTTGAACGAATAAGCGAGTTTGTTCAACGGCGCGTCGCATGATTTTTCGTCGCCCCTAAACATTCGCAGCAACCGAAGGATGGAACGCCGATCACCGCTAATTTTCTTGCGCCAAGAGAATGCAGTGTCTGAGAATTTATAAAACGATTTCGAGTTATTATTAATTATCCAAAAGTATATAACGAAAAATGGTTCAAAAACCTTCATGGTAGTCTTCAAGCATGAGATGAGATAGTCTTGGTACTGTTCTATGCTGTATTGCTTCGATCGGTCGGGCACGACGTAGTAGTTCTGAAGAAAGTTGTTCGTGCCCATGCTCGTAAGAAACATTGCATTGTGAACAATTTCGTCTGCATTTCTCATTCCTACGGCGCTCCTCAGGTGGATCTTGTAGCGTCTGAAGTAGTTCATCTGCCTCGATATCGATAAGACTTTCTGTTGCAAAAATATACATTTTTTCGAAAGTAAGGTCCACATAATAGTCTCAATTGCTCGAGTAATCTCATCAACGATGAGCTTAATTACTACCGAGTGGGCTAAATTTGGTCATGCAGGGGTGATAACTGGGCACTTAAATGGTTGTTTGGTTGATAGGTATAGAATTTATAAATGTTAGGTTAGACAAGTGTTTGATTCGTGGGTTTATGTAGAGAATGTGTTTATCTATTACAAGTCTAAATTCATGTATACGGGTTTAGATAAACACACGTAATCAGATGGATTATTATAAACTCATTAACCGAATACACACTTTTTATACCCATTAATTAGTTTAACATTAGTTATTTAAAACCTCATAAGTATAAACCTAGCTACCAAACGAGAATGGTCCCAAATTTAGGATAATAAGTTGCAAAATTAAAACAGTTTGAGGACGAGTAAACTAAATATTGCAATTTTAGAACGTTTAAAAACTAAAGTAATTTCAGGCCGTCGGAATTTTAAATTTTACTATCTTCATTGCTTCAATTTGAAACTTGTCCCCAACTTGCTTCATAAACTCGTTGTCCAAAGATTCCAACATTTATAATTTAATATCTTCTCAAATTGATTTAATTTCTAAACTTATTTTCAAAACTTGTTATTCCTAGTTTAGGTATTCTTCCTTAGAAAAAAAATACTTAGTATTCTTAAAATGTTACTCCACCAAATCTACATGACCAAAAAAGGAAATAATTTAAGCCTTACCGAGAGATTAGCGGTGAGCTCGTCATAACCAGAGCCCGCCGACGCAAAGCTAACGCCGTGCATTAGGTCTTCGGTTGTTATATTCGGATCGAGAAACCCTTTAATCAATCTGTTGAAACCAAACGCCTCCGCTAAAAAAAAGGAAAAGAAAAAGAAAGCGAAATCGCCATCTTCCTTTGAAGTATTAGTAAGTACATAAGAACAAAAAGCTACATATTTCAGACAAGAGGTATACCCACCGATGAAATCCGTGGCCAGCCTACCATTGGAGAATCTCCCCGAAGGCTTGCCATCGAAGAAATCCTTCCCATAGGGTAAGAAATAGCTCTTTATTTGAGTGTAAAGCCTATTGTTATTCCCAGGATCCACCGTGGAGTCTCCAAAGACCAATAGGCATGTCATGTTTTTCTTCGCCGCTGTAACCCTTGCCTGATTACTATTATAACCTCGAAAGCCATATGAACTAATTATTAAGACAATGGCTATGACAAGAAGTTTTACTACACTCATCAGCTGAGACATGGCTTAGTAGATTATGGGCTGCTATATAAACTGGGAAGGTGATTATGATATGAGGGAGAGTTAGGTGGAAACATTGAATGATTTTATTTCTGCCTTGTAATGAAACTACTCCTTTTTGGGCAAATGTTAGGTTTGCTGTAGTATGGCTTAAAGAAGTAAGTAATACGTCTGCTGCTTTCTTTTGCAGTTGACATGAAGTTCCATGTCTTTTGCTGTTTGTGTGATGAGTTCTATTTGAGCGCCATTGAAATTTGTGTTCGAAATGTTGTAAAATACGCTAGGCGCTCGCTAGGCGCCCGGTGGGGGCCTAGCGCCTAGGCGGCTAGGCGGGGCCTAGACGGTTTATAGGCGGCAATTAGACGGTTCACCTATTTTTCATCAATATTTGAACACTTCAAATATCACATTGCTTCATACACTACAAATAATTATAAATTTAACTGCGTTATTGTATTTAGTAGTTCCAAAAAAATAGACACAATTACCAAATTAAAAATACTAAAATCAATTTACTTTATAGTTAAAAAAATATGACATAAAATTTGAAATATTAAATTATTGTTCATTTGAAGTTAGAACTCTGTTGGAAATTTTTTATTACACGTAATATGAATTAACTGTTTTATACTACTTTAAATGTATATTGTAGATGGCAATTTTGAAATTTTCAATAAATTTATGGGTATAGTAGTATAAGCAACTTCCTAAATTTCTATCGTCGCCTCCATCCGTCCATCATCGTCTTCTACAACAGAACCCTAAAACAAACGCTTGAATTTACTCTACCAATCTCTTCTTAAGCTACCAACTCTACATTAATACAGCACAAATAAATTATAAACCTTAGAGAGAGCTATAGTTTCTGTTTTAAAAAAAAATAAATTAAACGAGCGCCTAGGCGGCCGAAAATCGGGTTGTGCGGCGATTACTCGGCTTGTTCGGCGCCTAGGCGGTTTGACAGATTAGAACGGGCGATTTGGGCTTATTCGCCGCGGCTGGCTCCGATTAGCGCCTAGGCGCCGCCTAGGCGGCCGCCTAGGGCGTATTTTACAACACTGGTTCGAATTCGCCGATCAGTGTGGCCCAACGTTTCGGGCGGTGTAATGAAATTCAGTAATTTATAGTAAAGTTAAATGATATTATGAGGTTCTACGTGTATATTATTATGCTATGCAGCTACGTATATGATGAAGTGGGCCGAGTTTCATTGATGTTGCCTGGTTGCAATGAGCCCCCACTAACCTCATCATAAATCGCCTGGAAATTAGTTGTGCTTATTCATTGCATTGAGCAGACATTGAATGGTATGAGCAAGTTTTAAACTTTATTCTTTTTATTTATGTAGTTTCTAGGGACCGTTGGTTACGTGTGTGTATATATATATATATATATATATATTCGACACGACGCAATCGTAGACCCCATATTCCGATTAGGTCTAGTCTGTATCGAATGTGAACCTCATCGGAGGCTATGGGACGACAACGACTTCCTAAGATCCCATAAACTGACAGTTATTGTTGAGGTTTCGTGATTCTTTTATTGCAGTTTAGGTTTATTATTATTGATTTGAAAATAATCTGAAAACACATGTGATAAATGTTAAAGTGGAATCTATATATATAAAAGTTGGATCTGACACGTGTGCAATAGATTCCCCCCATCCAATCAGAGCGCGCGGAGGAAATTCTGATTACTATTCTGATTTTATTTTGGTAGATTCCGAGTTTAATTTGTATGGAAGTGCTGACATGGCAGCGTAGGAATGATTGTATATTTTATTTGGAGCGATTGCACTATATAATACGATGTTCTCTCGCCGGGGATATTAATGATAGTATATGAATTCCCCACTAATCGTTGTTCATTAAATGGGCGTACGTGTGATTGTTAGAGTTACCTTTATACATTCATTCTTTTAATGGTCTGGCAGGTGTACGGTCATAGGATGATAGATTCGTTGCATGTGTTCTCCCTATTAATGGCTCGATCAATATTCATTTCCATTCAGACCTACCGTGAATTTTAACAGTCTTTCAATATTGATGAATGATTAATCGTATGGGATGTCTTTATGGCTCATTTATTAATTCATTTCATCGCAGGTTTCTATTGTTGTAGTAGTTGAACATACATGCATGATTGGCTATATAATGGTCTGTCTGCCATGTTGACCTTAACGAACTGTGATTTCTGTGAAATGGGTCAAGTTACGAAATATTCTGCTCTAAATGAATTAAAGGCTAGAACCAAATGTGGACCTATTGTTGCGCGTCTTCTCCGTTCGTGGACTGCGAGAAACATTAAAAAGAATGGAGAGTCCATGAGCCTAGATATGCTGTTGTTGGATGAGATGGTGATTGTTCAATGTGTTTGCTATGTTGTTTATATTTGTTGTATGTTTTATTTGTATTATTATCATTTATTTCATTTTTTTTTGCCTGGTAGGATATTGTGATGCAGGCTTCTATTCATGTCCAAAGGGCTGATCGATTTGCAGCTAAGCTTAAGGTTGGCCATATTTATTCAATATCTGAGTTTGAGGTTGTTGAATCTCCCAGAAGCTATCGTATGACTGATGTTGACTGTATGGTGAGATTCACTGATCGTACTGTCGTGGATGAGGTGGATAACCAGTCGTGCTCAATAGGACTCGACAAATTTAGATTCATGGCTTATGAGGTTTTGATGCAGTTGGCCAACCGCAATAAGGAATTACGGGGTATCCTATGGTGCCGCGTATATTACTATTATATTTGAGTTTATTGTATCCGTGGTACATTCTTCCATTTACATCTATAGCGTTAACTATCATGATATTTTTACATTCATGCATTTTAATTGCCTAACATTTGTAACTCGTCACTTGGGATGACGAGTTACTTGAAATGCCATGTCAGCGTGGACAAGTAACTCGTATTCCCAAGATTCGAGTTAGACTAACTCGTATCTTGGGAATACGAGTTACTTGTCCACGGTGGGCTGACATGGCATTTCAAGTAACTCGTCATCCCAAGTGACGAGTTACTCATCCCAAGTGACGAGTTACTAACTCGTATCTTGGGAATACGAGTTACTTGTCCACGGTGGGCTGACATGGCATTTCAAGTAACTCGTCATCCCAAGTGACGAGTTACTTTTCAGGTACATATACAGTTAGACCCCGTTAGTGTTCGCTGAAATGCCATTTTCTACAGTCATACAATTGATTATTATATTTTAATTTGTTGTCTCCGTGTTACAGTCTTCCGTTTTTTGTTGCTGTATAGATCTACTTCCAGTCGTGTTTACAGCGATGAATTTCACTAGCATTATATTTTTACATTTTTGCATTTTAATTTCCTGACATTTTCGGATACATATACAGTTAGACTACGTTGGTATTCGCTGTCATGCCATTTTTTTACAGTCATACTTCGAAGTTCCATACTTCCAGTATGAGTGTATTTGAGAGGCCAGTCGCATTGTCCCTTGGCACAGGAATCCCTGATACTCAATTGTCCCGTATTGCTGATATCTATTCATTCTTGCATAAGGAAGATGAATAGGTGTGTATTCATATGTTTTCCTTTGCATATGAAAGGTAATTAGTAACTGACTGGTGATGGTTGATATGCAGATCAAGGATTTTATTTGTGTGGCAAAAATTACTGAGATTCTGACGAGAAATGGTTGGCATTATATCTCATGCTCAAAGTGTTCCAGTAAAGTGGAGAGAACGGATTCGTCTTTGAAATGTAATAGGTGCTCGGACCGAAAGCTATTGGCATTCTGCGGTAGTGCGCATGTGTTTCGTTGCCCTTTATATAATTCCACTGAATACATTGATTGAAAGTTGTTTTACATTTCACATCCCAGATTTCGAATTGAGTGTATGGTCGCTGATGATGCTGATACTGCGACGTCGTTATATTCGACGGGCCTGCAAGAAAGTGTACAAACACTACAGCTGAGGAGATTCTCGATGGTCTGGTATGATGTGTGTATATTAATTATGTTGAGACCCCATTCTTACAATGGCAGTGAATTTTCAGGTGCGTGTTGACTCTGATGTTGGGCAGGAGGGTGTTGAAATACTCGGTTGCATATCAAGTTTGGTTGGCAGAACCTTTAAGTTCTACATAAGGGTTAAGCCTTTTGATTTCTGCAGCATGTTTTGAAGTTTTACTGTGTCCCGTATGCTCGAGCAAGCTGGGCAGAAGTCCGGCGATGTCTTCGTGGATGGGTCAGAGGTAGTTTGTTTTTACACTGAGACTGCTTATTGTGTGATAACCTATTTTATTTGTGTGGGGATTTTTAGGGCAACACTGGCAATGGTAATGTAGCAATTGTGCGAGAGGGGCTCGATGCAGTGGGAAGTGTCAATGTTAATGACCATGGATACACGGAGCTTCAGGGATCTAGCGTGTTTGGTGAGGATCGTGCTGCCACAATTGTTGAAAGGGCTGTCGTTGCTGACAATGGTGATAAGTCGGTTGAAAATTCATTTTCGGTTGTCTCTGAGCAAATGGCGGACAATTGTATCCCGAACATCGGCGGGCGAAAGGGTGGTGGTAGCGAGCCTGTCAATTACAAGAAACGGAAGAGGAGTCTTAACTAAACCGTTTGTATGGAACTGCTTATAGAGCATGTGTCTTGGCTTGTGTGCCGAATAAAAATGCTAAAGACTAGATTTTGTTCATCTGATCTTTATCGAGTCTCTTTATTCTATGCAATTCTACCATCTATGGTCTTTACACCTTATTTTGCCTCTTTATATAATTGCTTTGAATGTTTCATCTGAGGCCATGGAACATTGACATTATATTTAGTTCTTACATTCTCCAATGTTTTGGGATGCTACGAAGCCTTGCATACTTTGACCATTGTCATACCTTAAACGTCAAAATACAGCTCCTTATTGTAAGAGTACAGTTTCCCAGTGGTGAATTCTGAGATTTTATAACTGTCCGGAAACCTGCGTGCAACACTGTCTTTGTGGATTCCTGAGTAATTAAGCTACTGAAGACCCTATTCGTTACATTTTTTATTTGAACATGGCTACGTGTAATACTGGTTTTATTTGAACATGGCTAATATACCATGCTAAATTTTTTATATCTGTTTTTGGACACATCATATGTTATTCTTGCATTTTTTATGTTTTTGATTATGCAACATAAATTATTATGCAATTTATATCGTACTCATGTTTACAAGAAATAGATTCATAATCGTGTATTCTTTCCTTACATTGGACCTTACTACTTATGTGCATTTTTTAAATGTTGGGCCAGCCCATTTCAAAATTTCAATTAATAGCCTTTGTGACATTGTACCCTAAATAATTATGACTTATTCAATTGATGGCCCAGCCAACCCATCGAAAAAGCACAGTGTTCATCAACGAAGAAAAAAAATAGAATATTCCTTCCCTTTCGTTTCAGCTGATTTCAAATTTCCCAGAATCGCACCAATTTATTCTGTGGTCATACAGTCCAGAGGTGACAACTATTCCATCGAATACAAATTTGAAATTGTTGAAGGTCGACTATCTGAAGCTGTGCGGTATTTCCCAACCAGTCTCCAGTGATCAAAGAAACTGCAATGGCAGGAACTGGCTCAGATGTATTGTCTGTGTTTAAACAGTTTGTAGGATGATTGCTCAGTATGAACCAACTTTACTGGATGTACGGACTGGGACTTTTCCATTAAGATAGTCAATTGGCGAATGGCCATTTTTCCTCTTTTACAAGTGGGCTACAATTTTTTTTTGTGGGTATACTATGCAATCTGTGTGAGAAAAATGGTCTTCGGATGTTCTTGCAGGTTGTCTGTAGTCCAGTGTATATTCGTGGTATATTTCTGTATATATTTCTTCTGCTATCTGTTGGAGATGAACAGTCTTCATATGTTGTTGCTTACTTTGTTGTATATTGTTCTCTATTTTGTGTAACAGCATGGATTTTCCGTTTTCAGATGTTAGAAACTCAGCTTGCACAAGATAATATTCTGCCCTGCAAATTAACCTTATGTGTTGACTATAAGGGCGTTAGCGAACTTATACGGGACACCCTAAACGAGGCAGAGTTTGCAGAAATGGTTGCACGATCTCCATTTGGACATCTCATAGCATGTGCAGAAAGGTTCTATTTGTCGAGCCAGCTAATTTGGTACATGATGCAAGCTCAGACTCCACTACGAAGTAAGGACGAAATGTTGATGGTTATCGATTCCACGCCAATACGGTTTTCACCTCGGGAATTTTGTTTGATTACCGGTCTGAGATTTTCTGCTTAGCTAGTGGTCGACGAAGATAAGTCGTTTACTAGAAGGTACTTTCCAGACGTAGAAAAGGTTACGCTGCAGGACGCAATTGATAGGTTGACGCAAATGGGATGTAGCTCATAGTCTGCTGTTGACATTGAAAGATTAAAAATGGCCAATTTGTCGCTGGGGTTCTTGATCAGCGTGGATGCCGAATAAACCCAATGATACTTCACTTAGTGGAGAATTTCGACGTCTTCAACGACTATCCTTTTGGAAAGTATGCCTACGACACCGTTCTGACGTCGCTGAAAAGGGACCTCTCTTCTTTTAAAAAACAGTCGGGGAACAAGCAGTTCAAGAAAGTACCGGGTGTTGTGCATTGGTGGCTTCGTGCACCCAATCCAGGTAATCTTACACGGCTCTACACGCTCGACCCGTATCCTTGCATATTTACACTATAATGTTGTGTAACCCAATGTTGTTTTCAAAACAGATCCTTGCTTATGAATGCTTGCCAGGCGTTGCAAGTAAATTTGCAACATACTTGAACGATATAGGCGAGCCGATCCCGCGAATGTGCAGATGGAAGACAAATGGATGGCCAACAAAACAAGCTCCAAGATTGTAGGACGTTGACGATGCTGTTAGGAAGTCAGCAGTTGAATTTTTCCCTACAGGTCAAGAGGTTGTTGTAGACTATTTTGCCAATAGCGACTTCGATGCACGTCACCTCTTCGAAGACCTTCAGCATGAGAGGTCGCCGCCATTTAGTAGCACCACTGGGAGTGGTTCGTCCGATTCCCCCGTATTGGACGATGAAGACACCCAAATTGTGGGCGGGAATAGCGATGACAGAATTTCAACTTCTCCAACATTACAAAATTTCGTGGACAATCTCCGGGCCAGGCGCAAGGGCATGCATGAGGGTGCAAGTGTTGTCATGGAGGATAATGCCAACATCGAATCGAACCCCGAAGAACTATACAATCACCTCCTCAGTGGCACGTATACGTTGTGGCTGATGGGAACGATGCGTCGCCAGTAATTGACGAAAGGCCGCAGCAGACAACTGATTTGGACGATAGTGCAACTGTGTGGTGTGCTGATGGAAATGATCGTATGGATACCCATGATGAGTTCGACAACGTCGTGGAAAATGAGGTGGGTGGAACTTCTCATGTTCAGGAGGTGTCTGTTGAAGCCGAGTTGGAAATGGAGCGAGAGACAGGAAAGGTTTATTCTCAGCCGTCACACGGTAGGTCGAGAGGAACTAAGAAAGTCTTGCGACAACTTGGAAAGCTCAGTGCTGTAGTCGAAGAACACACTCAGCAGGTCGTCCATATGACCAGACAAGTTAAAGAAGGTTTTGTTGGCTTGAACGGAAGACTGACTGATGTCGAACGTGCTAAACCACTGGAAAAGTGTTGAGAACCGTTGGTGACCAATTACAGCAGTTGACGGAAAAGATAGGGAAGATAAAAGGCATGGAGCTTGGTAAAATACTTTTTCTTGCAGCTAAAATTTAAAATATCTTCCCTCTAATTATCTCACATCATATTTGTCTTATAGAGTTAATTGGGCGAAACGCAACAGACGACGGGAATGAAATTCCACCGGCAAAGAGGCAAAAGGCACTAGGGAAAAGTGCCTAGCCCTCTTCTAGCCCTGCCAGAATTCCATATGGAAAGGAGAATATTGATGAGCACGTTCTGTACAAGCTGCAAATGTGGCCAAAAGCGGCTGAGTCCATAGAACGCATGGCCACCAATCACTACGTAACAAGTCTTTGCGGGACATAGCTTAAACAAGAATTCTTCGTTGAACTGAAGACCCGCGGCACCTGCCTTCGAGATGTTGTAAGTTTACGTTTGAGCATTAAATCATGAGGTATTTCCCATTGAATTCCTATATGGCAGACATTTATGAATATACATTGTTTTACGGACTTTGGGTACGCAGCATGTCGATGAATGTATGCGCGGATTCATTGAAATGCAGCTGAGGTGTGCCAGCCCTGTGAAGACGGTCGCATTTATGAGCTCAACTTTCAGCCAGTTGGTGAAATCGCTCCCAATTGTTAGTGGAAAGGCTGATCTGATGGAAGTTATACCGTTTGTTCTTGGAAAGTCAGCCTGATGGCCATCGTGTAGTTGGAAAATGCGTCGGTGATTGTGCTACCTGTGAACGTCAACAACAATCATTGGGTGTTGGCCACCATCCATCCTAGGAAACGATCATTTTTGATTCTTGATTCAGAAATATCAGCCGACTCAAGGTTCACAGCGACACGTGCGGCGATGGGCAACACAGTCCGTATCACCAAAATGTTGCTACGACGCCTAGGCATTGAACGCTCTAATTTTCAGTTCGACTATAGTCGGGACGGGTGGATCGCGCAGCAGGGTTACAGGTGGCGTTATAAAAAGTAATTGATTCGCATACGTCATTACCTTCTTTGTTTAGTTAACCATATGACCTGGGCTTCGTTGCAGTGGAGAATGTGGCGTCCACATGTTGCGAAATGCATTAGGCATGATGTTCCCAGGCAACAATCTATCTCGCATTAAACCATGCCAAATAGAAGAATTCAGAAAATATTTGGGGGCATCTGTCTACTTTAATTATTGGCATTGACCTCCATATAATGAATAGACATGTTGAAGAACATTGAACTTATTTGCGTAGTATTTGCGATGGGTCTTTAAGGCTGATGTCAGTGCCTCTGGAGTCTGGACATGCTTTTGTGGTTGTTTTATCGTTTCCGTCCTTGACAAAATTAGACTACTCAACAATCCTAGACTTGATGGTAGCTGTTATTCTATGAAAGGTTGCAAGAAATGTTCCACATTATCAGATAACATTTAGTACAGTCAATTACAAGCTGATTATGTTTGACTGCTCCTATAACCAGTATTCCACCCCATTAGTTGGCTGACTGCAGCACCACACATAACCATTCTTACTATCAACATGCATGGTTGTTGATTTATTGAGAAGGATATGAATTCACCTAATAAAATAAACATACTTTATAAAATAAAATATTATAAGGCAATCAATAGGCGTATTTGTCTCGGCAGCCTAGCGGGATTGGAAAAGTCTGGTGCATTCAATGTATAACTGTTAAACAATGTAAGACTGTGGCCTGGATAAAAGTAATAATGTATTACAGGCTATGAAAACTAATGTGTCTGCCACACGTTACTATAAAATATACCTAAATATTGTAGTGCCATATAATATTACTTAATATAACAAATTCATATATATCGTAGTATCATGGTATGTTAGATTCTCGACTTATTTTATTATTGCTTATCCAATATAAATTGTTATATATTTTATATTGTCCGGATTTTTACAAGAAAATAATCCATTTTCATGTATTAATTTGTCTTGCATTAACTTGCGGGGACAAACCGTTCAAGTAGGCCCTCACTAATTATGTGAAAATTTTTATTGCTGGCCCAGCCCATTTAGAAATTTCCATTGATTTTATTTGGCACAGTGTTCCTTAAATAAATATGTCTACCATGCAATTGACGGCCCAACCCGTCCGAGGAAAAAGTTACAGTGCTTATCAACGAATAAAAAAAATTAGAAATTTTATCCTCCTTCGCTTAACCTGATTTCAAAATTCCAGTATCGCAGCCTATTTATTCCTTGGTCATACAGTCCACAAGTGCGCGGTATTTCATCTAATACTATTTAGAAATTGGTAAGGGTTGATCATTTGAAGTCTGAAACAAATTGCCAGTGCGGTATTTTACCGCGAACATCCAACGATCAGAGAAACTGCAATGGCGGCAACTTATTCAGAGGTATTGTGTGAGTTTTAGTAGTTTAAAGAATGCTTACTGACTGTGCTTCATTTAGCTTGCATATGCCGACTTCTTCTGTCCAAACTGATTCTGTCTTCTCCATTAAAATAATAAAATATTGGCTGTCACTCGATTCCCCCTTTTATAAGTGGGCTATAGATGTTCTGTAGAAATATTATGCAGACTGTTAGAGATAAATGGTCTCAAGATGTTGTTGCATGGTGTTCCATATTTCTCTGTACATTCGTATTATATTTCTGCGTATAATTGTTATATAGGTTTATTATGTAATCTGCTATTGCAGATGAATGGTGTTCAAATATTCTGCAGACTGCTCTTACATACTGTTATATGTTTTCTCTAACACTAAGCTTATTAAATTTTCAGACATTATTAGACACACAGCTTCCAAAAGACAATATTCTGCCCTCAAATTAACCTTATGTGCTGACTATAAGGGAATTAGCAAACTTATACAGGACGTGCTAAACGCAGCAGAAATTGCAGAAATGGTGGCACGGTCTCCCTTTGGACATCTCATAGCCTGTGCAGATATGTTCTATCTGTCGAGCCAGCTAATTTGGTACATGATGCAAGCGCAGACTCCAAAACTTCGTAGGCACGAACTGTGGATGGTTATCAACTCCAAGCCTATACGATTTTCGCCTACAGAATTCTGTTTGATTACTGGGCTGCAGTTCTCTGCCGAGCCAGAGGTCGGCGAGAATCATGCTTTTGCTCAGAGGCACTTTCCAGGTGCACAAAAGATTACGCTGCAGGATGCTATGGTCAAATTAAGCGAGATGGGATGTAACTCATCATCTGCTGTCGATGTTGAACGATTAAAAATGGCCAGTGTGATGTTTGTCGTGGGAGTATTTGATCGGCGTTCCTGCAGAACGGATGTGAAGATAAATGCAATGATACTTCACTTAGTGGAGGATTTCGACAGCTTCAACACCTATCCCTTTGGAAAGTATGCTTTCAACACTGCTCTGGACTCACTGAGAAGGGACCTCTCTTCGTTTAAAAATATTCTGGGAATAGGGAGGTCAAGAAAGTACCATACCTTATGATTGGGTGGCTTCATCCACCCAATTCAGGTAATTTTATCCGCCTCAACACGCATGATCCGTACCCTTGCATGTTCAAAATGTAATGTCAAATTATCCACTTTTATTTTGAAACAGATCCTTGCTTACGAATGCTTAGCAGGCGTTGCACGGAAATATGCAACGACCTTCGACGATATGGTCGACGTGCTACCCCGTATGTGCCGATGGAAGACAACTCCTTGGTCAACAAAGCGAGCACCACGATTACGAGACGTTGCTGACGCTGTTACGAAGTCATAGGTTGTCAATAATTTCTTTATTGCTACAGCACAAGAGGCAATTGCAGACTACATTGCCAATAGTAACTTCGATGCCATTCCCGCCAACGAGGTCTTCAACAAGCCCCCTCACCATCATTAAGAAACATCGGCGAAAGTGATTCACCACAGACACCCAGGTTGGACGATGACGGTGACAGTAATCTGGGCAGAAAACCAATGAGGAAGCTTTCCCTTCCCCTCCGTTACAAGATTTTGGGGACGAACTCCTATCCAGACGCAACGCAAGGCCCTCCATGAAACGCCAACTGTTGCCCTTGATGGTAATTGCAGTTTCGAATCAAATGCCATGGAACAGATCCAGTCACCTTCGCATCCACACATAGATGTTGTGCCCACTATCAACAATTCATCGCTGATGGTTGACGAGTGGCACCACCAGACCACTAATCTTGAGGACGATGCGAATGCGTTGGGTGATGCTGGAAAGGACGGTATGGACGGGCATCATGAGTTCTTCAACATGTGGAAATTGAGGCGGCTAATTCTTCCCATGTCATTATCCGCCTGCTGTACATGGGCTGGAAATGCAGCGAGGAATGAGCGAGGTTGAACCCAGACCACCAATCCTGACGACAATGCGAATGCGTCAGGTGATGCTGGAAATGCCGATATGGATGTGCATTATGAGTTCTTCAACACTCTGGAAAATGAGCCGGCTAGGTCTTCTCATGTCCCGGAGCCGTGTGTCGTAATGGGGTGGAAACGCAGCGAGGAATGAGACAGGTTGATTTTAAGGCGGCGCAAGTTAGGTCAGTAGGAACTGAGAAGGTCTTGCAACAGCTGGAAAAGCTCAGTACAGTAGTTGAATACCACACTGACCAGGTCTTCCATATGACCAGTCAAATAAAAGAAGGCTTTCTTGGATTGAACGTGCGGCTGACTGATGTTGAGCATTATAAACCACTGGAAGATGTTTTCAGATCCTTTGATGACCAGCTACATCAGCTGACAGAAAGGATAGGGAAGAAACAGTCCACGAAGCCCGGTAAAAATAGCTTTTTCTGCTGTTACGATTTGCATTCCCAATCTTCTAAATGTCTGCCACCATATTTCTCTTATAGACTCACCTGGCGACAAGACAATAGATCGAGGGACTCAGCTTCCAACCGCAAAAAGGCAAAAAACATTGAAAAGATGTGTTGATCCATCTCCTGTCACAACCAGAATTCCCTACGGAAAGGAAAATATTGATGAGCATGTTTTGTACAAACTGAAAATGTGGCCAAAAGCAGCCGAGTGCATAGAACGGATGATCGCGAGACTCTGCGTAGTAGGCCTTTGTGGGACAGAGTTGAAGCAAGATTTCTTCAATGAACTAAAGAGTCGCGGCATTTTCATACGAGATGTTGTAAGTTTACGTTCAAGTGTTAAATTATGATATATTTCCCACCGAATTCATGTCTGCCGGGTATTTACGAATTACCATGTTTTTTCTGAAATTCGTAATGTAGCATGTTGATGAATGTATCCGCGGATTCATCGAAATGCAACTAAGGTGTGCCACCCCTCTGAAGACAGTTGCATTCATGAATACAGTTTTCAGCCAGTTCATTAAGACTCTTCCGGTTGTGGATAAAACGGCTGACCTGACGGACTTAATGCCCTATGTTCTTGGAAAGGCTACCAACTGGCCATCGGGTAGTTGGAAAGATGCGTCAGAAATTGTGCTGCTAGTCAACGTGAACAACAATCATTGGGTGTTGGCCGTTATCTTTCTTAGGCAACGAGTATTTTTGCTGATGGATTCCGAAAGATCGACCGATAAACAATTTAGACAAACACGTGATGCACTGGGCAACACACTCATTATCACCAAGATGTTGCTACGAGAGCTAGACATCCAACGCACTGATTTTCAGTTTGACTTTAGGCATGACGGGCGAATCCCGCAGCAAGGTTACATGTGACATTTTACAAATTAATCAATTTAGAAACCTTATGGTGCTCTTTATTTACCTTATGATATGAATTGGTTTCCGATGCAGTGGACAATGTGGCGTACACATGTTGCGGAATGCATTTGGAATGATGTTTCCTGGCGACAATTTATATGGCATAAAACCATGCCAGATAGAAGAATTCCGAAATTATTTGACTGCGTCTGTCTACTTTAATTTTGGCATTGGCCTCCATATAATGAATAGACATGTTGAAGGCCATCGATGCCATCTGCATACTACTTTTTTGATGAATATTTGTGCGCGATGTATGAAAGCGCTGATATAATATCGCTAACAATGTTACCTTACTCGCCAATCCTAACAATGATGTTAGTTGTACCCCTCCGAAAGGCTTTAAGAAAACTGCTCGCATTAGCATATTTAAATTAGTACAAATAGTTAGTCTTTTATTGTCTGACTGCTCTTATAACCAATATTTCGTACCATAACTCGACAGACTGTTGCAGCAAACAATTTTCATTTTGCCAACTTTGTATGACTGTCGACTTACTGTGAATGATACAACTTCGGACAATCAAATATTATACTGTAAAATAAAACATACAGTGTGAGATACTACGTTATAATGTAATAAATAAAATATAATCTATCATAGTCTAATATAACATTATAAAATGTACTATTGTCTCACAAAGTATAATATAATATAATAATTGGGCTTATCAAATAACGGGATAAAACATAAAATAATATAATTTAGTAAAATTTAATTTAATATGATATAATATAATATAAGATAATGTAATACAATATCATATCATGTCATACAATATAGTTTATCGTAGTCTAATGTAGTATGAAATCATATAAGATCGTATCATAAAAAATCATATAATATAAGATATTATAATATAATGTAATATAGTTTAGTATAATATAATAGAATATAATTTAATACACTGTAATATATATAGTATAATATAAGATAATATGATATAACATAATATAGTATAATATAAGATAACATAATATAATATAATATGATATTATATAATATAGTATAATATAATATATAGTATCAGATATTATAATAGTATAGAATGTAATGTAATATAATATAGTGTAATACAATATAATACGATATGATTATAATATAATAGTATAATGTAATAGACTGTAGTGTAATATAATATAGTGTAATACAATATAATATGATATGATATAATACAGCATAATATAAAACTACAATATAGTATAATATAATATAATGTAATATAATATAACATTATATAATATAATATACAGTATTTTGAAATTTCGTCTATGACTATATAATATAGACAACTATATATGAAGTTCTTATGCATTGATATGCCATCACATGCCATTCGTCACATGACTGTTATATTGGCAACCAATTTCAATTCAATACAATTTAATGCAGGACTATGTAAAACCTATTTGCATAAACGTACATTGAATTTAGGAGCGCCTCTTCAACGGTTCCTTCGTTTTCGAGGCAACACATTTGGACTACTTTTCTTTGCAACGTTTTTGCACCAACGTTCTCAGAATGCCAGAGACCATTTATTTCTCCCAACAACTCAACCTTGGCACCAATTAAAAATTAGCTGTTATGGACGCGAATCTGACTATTTTTTTAAAAACGTTCCGACGATCTCTGTAGGACAATTGCTGAGGTGATAGAAAGAATTGATTGGAAGATAAATTATTGCGCCAGCTATGAAGAGCAGGAGTGCAAAACATCACAGTACAATTGTGAGAGCCTTACATATCACCTTCAAAGAACTGTGTCGGGGTTTTGACAAACAATGCGATGTGTGCGCACAAGCCTTCACAGAATAAGTACAACAGCTGGTAATGTAACTACTATGCAACTATTTTACGGGCCTGCTCACGCCAGCACAGGAACATTATATTGCCATTTTGTACTGTTTATTTTCAGGAAACGTTGTGAATAATCGGTACAAAACGACATACGTTGATCTGCATACGCATACATCCTTAGAAGTTTTGCAGAAGGACAAATATAGTGAACATAATCAAGTTCAAAATATGGGGGATAAGGAAGTCACCCCGCGTTGTTCATCAAACAAGACAAATATGGGTAGGTTACTGCAGAGGTCAGTATATGACAAATATGGCAAGACAAAATATGGGTAGTTTTGCAAGTTGGCAATGGAAATGCAGAGGTCGCTACAGAAACAGACGTGGAGACGATTAAGTTACAGAAAACATGCCTATTGATTATCACGGCGATACGATTCGTAGCATATGCAACTACGTATATGTTGATTTTGAAGCCAATATGACTAATCAACGTTATATTAAGGAAAGAGCTGTCCTCACTCCCAGGAACAAAACAGTTGACGAAGTGAATGACTTTATGCTATCCATTGTACCACACCATGAGACATAATACTTGAGTTCGGACAGCGTGGAACTGGAGGCTGAAGTGGAAATCAGCACAAGTACGATGTATCCGGTTGAGTTTTTAAACATGCTTGAGATTTCAGGTATTCCAAACCACAAACTCATACTTAAGCATGGAATTCCTGTAACGTTATTACGGAACTTAAATCAGAGGGACGGACTATGCAATGGAACAAGACTCATTGTATCGCGCCTTGGAACAAACGTTGTCGAAGCAGAAATCTTAACTGGGACGCATGTTGGCAATAAGGTTACCGAGGATAATTATGTCTCCTTCTGACACAGCGTGGCCCTTCAAACTGCGCCGTAGACAATTCCCGCTTAAAGTCTGCTATGCATGACAATAAATAAGAGCCAAGGCCAGAGCCTAAAAAGGGTAGGTGTGTATCTTCCCAGTCCAGTTTTCACCCATGGGCAACTTTATGTGGCACTATCTAGAGTGACATCACCCGTGAGAATCAGAATATTGAGCATGAAAGAAGACAACGTGGAGGACAACGAGGTCATAAACATGGTTTTCCATGAAGTTTTCAACAACATTTAAACACATGGAAATTGTTGTATGATAGTAGTGTTTAGCATACGTTGTTACAATATTATCTAACCTTACAGTATTGTTGTCGTACCCGCTCACATTCTACCAATACAGAAGACATACAACTTAGCAATCATTAACTGCAACAGTCATACAATTGTGTAAGACAAGAACGTAGTGCCAATCTACTGGTCACACTATATGTCTAAACTAATAACTTCAAGACCGAGTGCACCAGACCACGTGACTGTAGTATATATTGAGGAATTATTACCAACATAAATAACCGTATAACACAAAACAATTCACATTCTACAATTTTAACAAGCATACCAGCAAACAAATGATAATTGTTACAGTCATACTATTCAATACGTTAATGTGGTAGTGTTCACTTCCATAATACTTTTACCGCCATCCATTTAAATTCCATGTCATTTTCAGATGCATGTACAGTTAGCCTACGTTATTGTTCACTGTCATCCCGTTTTTTACGCCATACAAGATGGACTGTTATATTTTAGTTTGTTGTTTCCGTTGTACAGTCTTCCGTTTTTTGTTGCCGTATAAATCTACTTCCAGATGTGTTTACCGAGATAGTGTTCACTAGCATGATCTTTTTACAGTCAATTTCCTCACATCTTCGACCACATATACAATTAGTCTAGAGCGGCAAAATTATTTGGCAACAAACCATGTGACTATATGGTGTTAATGAAATTATACACAACATAATAACACTATAATGCAAACTAATTAAACAACAACTGTTGAATTACCAGGAATTATAACTATAATAAAAGAAACTACAAGGCATCGACCCCTTTACTACATACTTAATATGTTTGTTATTCTATAATATAATAGTAATAGTAATTTTACTACTTATCTATTAGCAAACATAATTACAATTCCATTATATATGGATTAGTAGAAGAAACTGTTGCATTAAAACCGCATGATATTGCGATTATGGGTAGCAAATCAACCAATAGGTATCACAGAAAAATAAATATACCGTATTGGTTAATTACGACTGTTCGAATCGCCCCAATCTATTCACGCAATACACCAACACTTATTAAGAAAACCTTTCCACTACTCAAAAACTTATTAAAAAATTCCTTCGTTCACTCGCTCCAAGCATAAATTAAATACACGAAACGATGCACCTTATGCAACCAAAGCGAACACATTCACTTTAGAGAAACGTTCCTTTGCAATCAGTTGTGCCTTTACGGTTTCCTACACATGTTTTTACATTATATAAGGCCTCCCAAACTCGATTTCATAAACGATTAACTGCACAACAATTCCAGGGAAAAATGACGAATGAAATGAGAAATTATTTTGACAACATTGTTGCGGATCTTCAGCTAGCGGCCACCCAATTTGCTGACAAGATAGAACTTAAGATAGATACCTATGTGGAATCTGCTGCCCAAAGGTTCAACGATCAACATTCAACGCACAATCGCCAGATTACTGTCCTAAATGAATTGACGACGAAGATCAACAAGCATTACTCCTAAATTCAACAGAGGCTATCACATATAGAGCAGGCGCTTGGTATGTCAACAGTATTTTCCAAACAGTCTTACATAACCACTACTACATATAAATCGCCATGCAATTGTTTTGGCAGGAAAAATCAGCGCAACACTAGGCGGCAATCAGTCGGCAGAAAACTAACTACCATTCCTTCAAACAACGAAACGACGCCTTCGGGAAAAAGAAAGCGTTCCAACATTCCCAAAGAGCCCACACAGACTCCAGTGCAAAAAAGACTAAGAGCAAAATTACACCCCCATTAGACCAAGAACATTCAAAGTTGAAAAAGGTTCCAAAAGACAAAACCCTTGCGACAACTGTCAAGAAACTCTCAAAATTGTTTCCCCGCGTAGCAGTATCTATAGGGACTATGGCCCAAGCGGACTCTATCAGTACACTATTAGGAGAAGAGCGTGTCTTCCAATTCTTCCAGGATCTCATGACAAAGGGAACTTGGCTAAGTGATGAGGTACAACATCATATTATTTAATGTAAACTATGCAAACATATTCTTACAATATATTGTTATTTGAAACAGCACATCGACGAGTGCATACGTAGGTTTATCGAGAAACAGCCTCATGCAAAGTTCCCCAAGTCAAGGGTCGCTTTTATGAACACAACGTTCAACCAGATAATTGCAACGGAATTTCGGAGTGACGGACATACTGACCTAACAGCCATACGTCCATATGTTCAGGGTATTGTTGACAACTGGCCATCTCTTCCATGGCAGGACGCGGACCTCATAGTTATCCCGGTTAACATTAATGAGTGCCATTGGGTGCATTGTGGATTATAGAAAACGATCCATAATAGTGCACGATTTTGACCCTTCGGTCGATACGGATATGAGGATCTTTGAGGAGTCGTTTAATAAAACACGGCTTACGATCCCCTAATTCTTCGAGACCTGCGAATGACTGACTCCATCGTCAACTTCACTGTTTATAGGGATCCTGACTTCCCCCGGCAATACCTCAGGTAATTCAAATGTCTCCATGTATTCAATCTGTACAATAGCCATTTGGTAAAATGATAATTCATACCATTTCCTCACCTGTGTACCAGCGGGGAATGCGGCGTATACATGCTGCGATCAGCATTTTCACTTATGTTTGCAGAGGACGATGTCCACGATGTTTTGCCCGAGATGATTCAAGAGTTTAGAGAATATCTGACCGCATCGGTATTCTTCAATAACTGGTCGTAGCTCTTCAAAACTATTCTAATAAATTTTCCATATTACTGTTTATGTATCTTTTTTCCCCGTGATTATTACGCCAATATAAAATTATGAACCATGTTACAATGCTCGTATTACAATATTGTCAACTCAAATGGCAGCACCAACATATACTACCAATTTATTGAAAACAACACAAGAACAACAAACTGTATGACTCTAGACAGTTTAATTATTCGTATTTGTTTCATTGTATATTTCCGTGCACCGCCTTGCATATTCTCATAAGAATAGACAAATAGGATAACCTTTTGCAATTAAAACAAATACACTGTAGTTACGCCAAACCCTTGGAACTGTTATTCTGGGACAATATATATCACTATATTATGTACTTTTCAAAATGTTTTCCGTACAATAGCTTGAACATAAAAACTTATGAATTATGCTTCGCTGCTCATGTTACATGACATGGCCACACCTATCGAGCACAACTCATACAACAAATACATTGCAGTCATTCGAGGCGCTTCGAACTGTATGACAGTATAACTGTATACTACAACCTATGTTAGAAACTATTCGTTTAAGACTGAAACAAAGGATAGCATAGAGCTAATTCGATATTACACAAAAAAACACAATTTAAGCCCACGAACCCACAATAATTAAATAGGAACCTAAAAACGTAGTACTGTAAGGCACATCACCAATTTCAAACAAAATGTAGTCAATATGAGATTACAAAATGGTGAGAAAAGCTACAGGAACGGCTTGCGTGTATCACCGTCTATCCGTGCCCTCCCTTTGCACTCCCTATTAATAAAAATTATTTAGTGTGCTACCATATTTACTTATTTTTATTTAACTAAGGAAATGAAAAAAATGAAAATATATTCGATGGGCTAGGTTGCAGTTATAGTAATGAAAGTGTTTTCGTAACGGCCCATAGTTTCATGGCACGGGACCGAACCTCAACTTTCACACAAAGTATTTACCCATATAGCTACAGGCGCAACCGACCATGGAAGCCCTAAACCTAATCCCAAATCAATCGACGGGTCGTAAGTCGTACGCGGCGGAGAAGTACGATCTCACGCAGCGCATCGCGCCCAACCTGGACAGTCACTTGGTATTCCCCTTGCTTGAGTTATTGCGGGAGAGGGGATTGTTCTGACGAAGACATGCTCAATGACAAGATAGAATTGCTGAATCACAACAGCATGATCGACTACGCCATGGGCATTCTTAAGTCGCTGTATTGATCCGAAGAAGTTCCACAGGGTATGTTTACTCTAAGATCAATCACTTGAACTTAACTTCATATGCTGTTTTGCTAACGTGTTTGCAGTGCTCTTCAGCTTCGACTTCAGGGTTTATACAGTTTTCCTTTCCCATAAATCATTCCTTCCTCTTCTGAGAACGAATCTCTGATTTCAAACTGTTTCATGCTTTATTAAATACAATTCCGAACTGCATATTGTTTGTTTGATTACGCCCTCTCCCAATGTCTTCTCCAGAATAACGCCCATTGTGGCGAAGCTGCTGACGACCCCAATATGTTCGATGAAATATGCAACCCAATCCTTCCTCGACATGTGCACCATTTGAATATTGCAATGAACCGCGTTTGTTCAATGTGGAAAGCCATGTTATGTATTTTCAGGTGTAGACCTCCTGCGCAAGCTTCGGCCCATCTCCTGCATATGAGCTGAAAACAGTCTGCACTTCAGCTCATGAGTCTGTTATGACTCAGTTTCGTTGCACATGCAGAGAAGTACATGGAGCAAATGAGCCTAACTTGAAAAGGAATCTATTCCTAAATCTGTTCAGTTAGAGACAAAGTTCGTGGACTCCGTGTACTTCCCTGCTGTGCAAGGAAGCGTGGATACCGGCTCTATTGTTAGAACATGTCCGCAAAGGGAGTCCATCTACCCAATATGATTTCACAAAGATGGGTATTTTGGCGTTTACAATTGTTTCCCTATTCTTTCAGGTGAAATATGAGACTTAATATGCCGTAGTTCAAGTGACAAGCTGTCAACGGAAAAAGGGGGTTTTTCTGGCTAGAATTCTTATGGAAATTCCTTTCGTTGTTGAGTGAATACGATCTTTCGGTAGCACCAACGGAGGAGTTCTCAGCTCCCAAGTCTTTTATGGATCAGTTTCGTTGCACATGCTGAGAAGTAGATGGAGTCACCGAACCTAACTTGAAAAGGCATCAATTACTAAATCACTTCAGGTAGAGGCAAAATTCGTGGACCCCACTACTTCCGGCCTGTGCAAGGAAACATGGATGCTGCCTCTACCACGAGAACATGCCTACAATTTTGCGCTTATTCTTCCAGGTAAAATAGGAGCTCTTACGAACCCGTGGTGTAAAGGACAAGAGGACATAGGAAGAAAACTTTTTGTGACGACGTATATTATAGAAATGCCTTTTGTATATTTGAACAACATTTATCAGAATTGCTTTGCGTCGCCGCTGTTTACGGTGTCATTAACGAGATTCACCATTTTCTCAACATTGAAGCTCAATTTCGTAGTTAGCTTCTGAACATAGTGTTTTCCAGCTGTTGTAAAATTCTGATAACGTCAATGTTAAATCTTTATATATTGGACAAAAGCTTTATATGTGGCCACAGAATACATATAGTCGTACACTAAAGCAATCCTACGTACTTTCCACTAAAACAAATGGGTACAACCTTCTACAGTCCAATCGTGCAAATAAGCGGTCTTACAGTTCCGCTTTCAATAACAAGTGGAATGATCTATGTAAATAACTGTAAGAAAAAATCCATCTTCATTGAATAATGCTTCAATTTGCATCGCAACAAACTACCCCGTGCATCGCACGGGGGCAAACCTAGTTTTGTAAGAACAATATCAAGGGATTCTGACCACATCATGACATTGCAATCCCTGATACTCTAATTAAGTTGAATTAGAGACCCGTTGTTTTACGTTTGAGGAAGGTTTGTTGCGTTATCAAACTTAATTCAAATTCAAGTCGGTTCGGATTAGTAAAAATTTGCAATGAGTACACTATACCATCACGTGGTTGGCAATACAGTTACTGTAAATAGACCTATCAATTTGGCTGTTAATAGAGCTGTCAATTTGGCGGGGCGAGGCGGGCCTTAAAAACAGGGGCCCGCCCCTTTAAAGAAATAATTTAATATTTATTTTAAATTTAAAATATTAATGTTATTAATAAATTAGGTGTAAATGTGTAATTAATTATGTATTTATTCATAAATGCGTAATCAATTAATGTATCGTTAATGAATTTTTAATTAGATTCCCTTATTTACTTATTTTTAATATATATATATAAGAAAAGATAATCGTTTTTTTTTATTCCGTAACTCCATTGTGCTCCGTCTAAACTTACCATGACCTCCCATATTGTCGAAATTAGCATTATACCCCATTTTTCTACAACGTAGCACCCAATTAGAGGGTAAAATTGCACGGAGTGCATGATAAAAAAAAACGATGGTGTTAAGCTACTAAAAATTATAGGAGTTTTGGTGTTTAGTTTTTAAATCACCGATGAGTTATACATAATTTAGCCAAAACTTTGTAACATAGAAGCCAATTGGGAATATGGGAAAGACTTTACATTTACAATAGTAAGTTCCAAAACAATTCTAGTTCAACCTTTGGCCTAATTACCGCTCGAGCGGCCCACATTTCCACCCATCAAACCGGGTCGAAGGTTCAAAGTTCGGGTCGGATAAATGTTAGTTTTCGGGAGAACATCAAGTAAGTGCGGTGGGCGAGCTCCCAACTCACTGAAATATTATTTGGAGTTCGATGAAGATGTCAAGATTCTGGAAACTTGGTGCAGAGAAACCTCGGCTAGTCGAAGATGAAGAAGGCGGCATTTTGTTCTACGCAGCTTCGGCGTCCTCTTCGGGGTTTACACCTCATATATGTCATGTTTCTTTAATGTTCTTTAATTACGCCCCATTTTATTGAACTTGAATTTGGTTAAAAAAATGATAGGTATGGCTTTGGAAACATCGAGAGGCAGAGGCAGAGGCTGCCGGCGTACAAGAGCAAAGCGGTACTACTGTACATAGTTGAGACGCACGCTACGACCATTATCGTCGGAGAATCTGGGAGTGGGAAAACCACTCAGATTCCTTAGGTCTTGCGTTTTTTGCTGCTTCTTAAAGTATTAATTTTTTGCTGGATACTGACTACTTGTGGCAAATTACATCACTGAACATTACACAATTACCAAATTGCCTCGTACTCTCAGTCCTCGTACGGCATCTAGGGCATATACCTCAACAGGTGCAGCGCTGACAAATAACTCAACCTCACACGGAGCACGAGTTTTGACTGTGGACCAACAAAACCAAGGTATGCACGTATAGCGTAGTCATTCTCGATATTGATTGGTCGTGGCGTATAACGTGAGTTTGGAATTGTGGCTGCGTAGTGTAATACCCGTAAAATTTATACGGGATAATTTTAATAATATTCGAACAGTATGAAGTCGATTTCGAACATACACCGATTTTTCTTCCCGAGTCAAGACAAGAATTTAAATTTGACCCGATAATGAAAAATAAAGGCTCAATTGGACCAAAAGAAAAGTAATGGCCCAATTGTGAGAGGTAGACTAGAAATTAGGATTTTGGCCCAATGAAATATAATAATAAAAAAATAAATAAATAAATAAATGGGCGATTTTTATGTAAGGAGAGGGACCTCTTTACACCTCATTACTTTGACCCAAAAATACTATAATACTAATAGAATAAAAAACAAAACAAATCAAATAAAACAATTCAACTCCAAAATGAAACAAACAAAATAAAAATAAAACTAATACATACTTTATTAACCTAAAATATAAATTAACAACTCAACTACAAATACAAATAGGAGGTGCCTATTTTTATGGAGAGGAGAAGGAAGAAACTGATATCCCAAACACTTAAATACAAAAATCAAAAGCCATCAAATACACCTAATACACCATTAACACAAGAATAAATAACACTAAAAATTAATAGGGGGACACCATCATAGAAAGGGAGGCCGAGAGAATCAAAGAAAGAAAGAGAAAGAAAATAAAAAGGAGAGAGAGAGGGAGAGGCCGAGTGGGAGAGAGGGAGAGAGGGAGAGAAGAAAAGAAAAGAGGGAAAAGAAAGGGAGAAGCTCACGGGCGAGGAGGAGCTCGAGATCGAAGGGTCGGGATCACACTCGTAACATAATTCTCTGAGGATTAAGGTAGGTGAAGATCACCTACATACGTAAACAATATTAGGAATTTCGAATTTTTACGTGTTTGCATGTTCTTCATCGAGTTCTTCGTGTTTACTTGATAGTGATGATCGATTTGCATGAATTGTTCATTATATATATATATTTCGGTTAGCTTAGGAGGACCATGAGTATTTAGAAAGGATAGAGGATTTTAAGATTAAGAAATAGGAGAGATTAGAGTTTCCTAGGGTTTCTTTATTCATTTCGGCCAGAAGGTTTAAAAATTCATATTTCACAATCTACACCTCGGATTAAGGATCCCTTTGGACATAATTTATATTTGCAAGTCCTTTATGTGTGGTTAAAATTTCAGGTCCATCGGACATCGTTTACCCCTTGATCATTGAGAAATACAAAACTGTCGCAAAACAGCCTATAAAATAGTTATTTTAAAATTTTAGGGACTTAATCGAAATTTTACAAAATCTGGGGAGTCTGTGTTGTAAAATTCCGAACAGAGAATATTTTTAAAGAAATATAAAGCTTTTAGGACATATTTTAAATTCGGAATATATTATTGGGGTCCTTTGTGCAATTTTAAAAAAACTCGGGTACTAAATTGACAAGTTTAAAAAATATAGAGACTAAAAATGTAAAAATTCAAACAGGGGATATTTTAATACTAAATTTCGTTTGGAGAGAAATTAGAACTTTTCAAAAGTTTTGGGGCAAATCTGAATTCTATAAAAATTTCGGGTCTAAACTAAAAATATTAAAATTTGGGGCAGATTTGAAATTTGAGAAAATTTTTGAATCTTAGATAAATTTTGAGGATCATTCTTGGTCATTTTATAATTATATAAAAATTTCGAATATTGAGTCAAGGAATTTCAAATTTGATTCCTTTAAAATAAAATAATGAGATTTTGGATTTTTAAAAGTAAAATTTGGAGAAATATTTCTAAAATAGGAATTGAAGTACTATTTTAAAAATTTGGGAGTTAAAGATAAAAGGATTAAAATTTTGGAACTCTCACTGTAATTTAGGGGAGAGTTTAGTAGATAAGGTTTCGGGCCGATTTAATCGGAACGCGGGCTTTGGGCCCAAATTATTTGTGTACGCTAGTTTTTGGATCGGGCCGAGCTAATACCATGCGCCGATACGTTATATGAAAATTTGCATTTTATGTGTTGCACTTTATTTGCACGGCATTCGCATACACGTGTCATGAGGGGAGTTATAACCGTGCGGGGTCTCAGTAATGTCGATGAGTGGGTAGAGTGACTGATGTTATTTGTCGGGCTACGACTCGATGAAGCGCTCGCGGTTGAGACCGAGATGGGGCCGGTTGTCACTATTTTAGGTACGGTTGAGACCGAGATGGGACCGTTACCTGCCATTGTTATAGACGGCTGAGACCGAGATGGGGCCGTACTATCATGGCTTTTTATGACATTAATGCGTGGATTCCGAGTCTAGCCTAGGGCCCTGTGTTTGAAATAAGATGTGTGGTGAAAACAAGCGTGTATTCGTGAGATGTCGAGTGTGCATTCGGGAGGTGTCGGGATTGGGTTGTGAGAGCATTTGCATTGCATATTTTCATCTACTGGGCAAAAGCTCAGGGTTTACGTGTGTAGGTGAGGCGGCTGAAGGCAGTACCTCCACGGACTTTTGAGGGCGGAGCAGTACATGTGACGCGAACCTGTGTAGTGATTTAAATTATGTTTCGTGTGTTTATTTTTTTTGGGCTCCGGCCCAATGAATAAATGTTAACCTCGTGAGAACAATATTGAACTCGTGTATATTTGTATTCATACGTTTTAAAAAGTTTTAATTAAATGGGCTTTCCGCTGCTTACGCTGCATAAATCCGCCAAAATACGTATCTAGGAAGTCGGTTCGTTACAGGTGGCATCAAGAGCATTAGGTTATAGGTTCTGTAGACTGTCCATATACTGCCGCTCAAAAGTCGGGAGAACCAGCCGCGCCTGTAAGTTTTTACGCTTTTATGTGATTTGAATTTGACTGATTTATGTGTTTATTGATTTATGGTAGAAGTAAGTTGAAAATTGTGAGAACACGTGGAGAAGTGGGCGAGTCGAGTCGTAGGGCGGAATCTGAATCTCCACCAGAGGAGGACCGCTCTACCATCCATCGATTGACTGAACTTATTCAGCAACAATCGAATCAAATCCATGATCTGATTAACCACCGGAGCTCGTCTGAGCACCTTCCGTCTCCACAGCCCGACCGTGTGGAGATTATCGGGGAACGTTTCCGCAAACTTAATCCTCCGATCTTTTCCGAGCCGTGGAAGCCGAGGATTGGATTGGCACTATTGAAGACCTCTTCATATATAGCCGTGTACCGAACGAGGAGAAGACGTTGTGTGCAGTTTCTCTACTTCGGGGAACTGCGCGTTTTTGGTGGAACACTGTCAAGGTGTTGGAGGACCCAGTCACTATGACTTGGGAACGCTTCAGAGAGCTCTTCTACGATAAGTACTTCACTGCTCACGACCAGGAGAAGAGAATGTATGAATTCATGAACCTGAAGCAGGATGGGATGTCGGTGCCCGAGTATATCCGCAAATTCGAGGAGTTATCTCGCTTTGCTCCTCACCTCGTAGCCACCAATGCTCTGAAGGTGACGCGTTTTCTTCGAGGGCTGAAACCCGAGTTCTGTCGGGACCTAAGCGTGGCAGGAGTGCGCCAGTTAGAGTTCCAACAGGCGACGGAACGGGCATTGATTGCGGAACAGGCGGAGGGAGTTGTGAGGGAGGCCCAGGAGTCTAGTCGGAAGAGGGAAGCTCCACACGGAGGCGGAAGTTCCAAACGGCCATTCTTTGAAAGTGGTCCAAACAACAGGGGCAACCGACCCAACCAACAGAACTGGCGTCCGACGTTCAACCAGGGAGTGAATACGAGGCCACCAAATCCAGCACCACGATGCCCACAGTGTGGAAGGAATCATGTCGGAGTCTGTTTCGGACAGCGACCAGTGCATTGCTACCAGTGCGGACAGCCAGGACATTACGCTCGAGATTGTCCCAGAACTCAGCAGCTGCTTCTGCACCCGCCACAGAACCAGCCACAGAATCCAGTCCGACCACCGTCGGTGCCATCTCGTGTCTTCGCACTTAAGGACGAGGAGGCAGAGGCCTTACTGCCGGTGCCAGCTCGTGTTTTCACACTGACGAACGAGGAGGCGGAGGACAATCCAAATGTGGTCACGGGTATGTTGAATATCTTTCACGTACCTTCGAAAATCTTGTTTGACTCTGGGGCTACACACTCGTTTGTGTCGACTAATTTCGTGGATAGAGCGGGAATTCATCCCACTCGTTCTATGTGCAATTTTGTGGTTGTCTCTACCTCACGGAGATCCGACCCGAACGAATCTAGTTGTAGAAGACTGTCCTGTTAGAATCGAAGGAAGAGATTTAAACGTAGATCTGATAGTAATCCCGATGAATGATTACGATATCATATTCGGGATGAATTGGCTTTCCAAATATGGAGCTATTACGACTGCTCGAAGAAAGTAATCAAATTCTGCTTGTCCGAGGGAGAGGAGTTCGAATTTTCGAGAAAGGCGAACTTAATTCCAAGTCCTCGGATATCTGCTCTGAAGGCTCAGCGACTTGTAAATTCGGGTTGCGAAGCTTTCTTCGTCTTCGCGGTGAAAGCCGAGGAATCTCAACCAAAGCTTGAAGAGGTTCCGGTAGTAAACGAATATGCCGACATGTTTCCCGACGATCTTCCGGGACTACCTCCGGATCGGGAAATAGAATTCTCTATCGATCTCATGCCTGGAGCTGCCCCGATCTCTAAAGCTCCGTATCGACTAGCACCAAACGAATTACGAGAGCTTAAGGAGCAACTTGATGAAGTATTACAGAAGGGCTTCATTCAACCTAGCTTCTCACCATGGGGAGCCCCGGTATTGTTCGTGCGGAAGAAAGACGGGTCAATGCGACTTTGTATCGATTATCGTGAACTTAACAAAATCACGATAAAGAACAAATACCCGTTACCGAGGATCGATGATATATTCGATCAGATACAAGGGGCTACAATATTCTCGAAAATTGATTTGCGTTCCGGCTATCATCAGTTAAAGGTTCGTGAGGCTGATATTCCTAAAACGGCGTTCAGCACGAGGTACGGCCATTACGAATTCTTGGTCATGCCTTTTGGGCTAACCAATGCTCCGGCAGCCTTCATGGATCTGATGAACAGGGTCTTCAAAGAATTTTTGGACCAATTCGTATTCGCTTTTATTGACGATATCCTCATCTACTCAAAGACGAGAGAAGAACATGAGAAACATCTGAGGACGGTCCTTCGAATTCTTCGAGAAAAGCAGCTATTCGCCAAGTTCAAAAAGTGCGAATTCTGGTTGGAACAAGTAGTTTTCTTGGGGCACATCATTTTCGGAAACGGACTTTCAGTGAACCCCAGCAAGATAGAAGCCGTAAATAATTGGCCACGACCAACCACTCCCACGGAGATCAGGAGCTTTCTCGAGCTTGCTGGATACTATCGAAAGTTAATTAAGGACTTTTCCAGCATCGCATCAACACTCACGAACCTGACAAAGAAGAACGTCCCTTTCAAGTGGACGGAAACTTGCGAGCAAAGCTTCCAAGAGTTGAAGAATCGATTAACGACGACTCCTGTTCTTACGATTCCCTCCGGTACCGAAGGCTTTTCGGTGTACAGCGATGACTCGAAGAATGGCTTAGGGCGTGTGTTGATGCAGAACGGGAAGGTAATCGCATATGCCTCCCGACAACTGAAACCGTACGAGAAGAACTACCCCACGCATGATCTGGAACTCGCAGCAGTGGTGTTTGCCCTAAAAATCTGGCGACACTATTTATACGGGGAACGCTGCGAAATCTTTACCGATCGTAAAAGCCTAAAGTACTTCTTCACGCAGAAGGAATTAAACATGAGGCAAAGGCGATGACTAGAGTTGGTGAAAGATTACGACTGCGTGATTAACTATCACCCAGGGAAGGCGAACGTAGTCGCAGATGCTTTGAGCCATAAATCAGTGAATGCGGAATTTTGCCAACTCGAAGTTGAAGTGATCAACTTCGGGGAGATCGAAATGAGACTGGCAGCGTTAACCTTGAAGCCAACGTTGTTGGACCGAATTCTTGAGGCACAAAAAGATGACGAATTATATCTGAAGATCCGAGTGGAACAAGATAAAGGTGTTCAATCGGAGGTCGGATTTCGAGATGACGGAAGCTTACGGTTTCGGGGTCGTTTATATGTGCCACCGGATGAAGAAATCCGACGAATCATAATGACGGAGGCGCATACGACGATCTATTCGATACATCCCGGTGCAACAAAAATGTATCGAGACTTGAGAAGAAATTACTGGTGGCCGGGAATGAAGAAAGATGTGGCCATTTTTGTGCAACGATGCTTGACGTGCCAGCAAATCAAGGCAGAACATCAAAGACCGGCGGGAACGTTACAGCCCTTGATGACTCCTGAGTGGAAGTGGGACCACATCACGATGGATTTCGTTGTGGGATAACCGAAGACAATGAAGGGCCACGATGCAATCTAGGTGATCGTGGATAGCTTGATGAAATCGGCTCATTTCCTGCCAATTAATCAAACATACTTCATGGGGAAGTACGCTGAGCTGTACATACAGGAAATCATAGGACTCCATGGGATTCCAATTTCGGTTGTCTCGGATAGGGATTCGAGATTTCTGTCTCAATTTTGGGTGAGTTTACAGAAATCCATGAGAACCAAATTGTCCTTCAGCACGGCTTATCACCCGCAGACGGACGGGCAATCAGAGAGAACAATTCAGACGCTCGAAGATATGTTGCGAGCATGCGTTCTGGATTTCCGAGGGAGCTGGAGCAGATACCTCCCGTTGATTGAATTTTCATACAACAACAGCTACCAAGCCACAATCGGGATGGCACTGTACGAAGCCTTGTACGGACGCAAATGTTGGTCCCCAATTCACTGGGATGAAATAGGCGAGAAGGCGTTGTTAGGTCCTGAGATGGTACGTGAAATGACCGAAGCTGTTGAAAAGAATCGGGAGAGGATGCAAACGGCCCAGACTCGTCAGAAGAGTTACGCTGATAAGAGACGGAGGTCGTTGGAGTTTGAAGAAGGCGACCAGGTCTTTTTAAAGATATCGCCTATGAAAGGTGTGAAGCGTTTTGGGAAGAAAGGGAAACTTAGTCCGAGATATATCGGACCATTCCCAATCTTGAAAAGAGTTGGAGAGGTGGCGTATCAACTCGAACTTCCTACATCGCTTGCACAGGTCCATGATGTCTTTCACGTATCCATGTTACGGAAGTACATTCCGGATCCTAGCCATGTGGTGCAGGGCGAGTCGCTATATCAACAATTGAAGCCGGACTTGAGCTACGAAGAAAAGCCGGTGGAAATCTTGATGTATGAGGTGAAACGCCTTCGGAATAAAAACATTCCTCTCGTGAAGGTTTTGTGGCGGAACCAAGTACTGGAAGAAGCCAATTGGGAAAGAGAAAACGAGATGAGAGAAAGATACCCCGAGTTATTTTCCGTACTGTAATTTCGGGGATGAAATTCTTGTAAGGGGGAAGAATGTAATACCCGTAAAATTTATACGGGATTATTTTAATAATATTCGAACAGTATGAAGTCGATTTCGAACATACACCGATTTTCCTTCCCGAGTCAAGACAAGAATTTAAATTTGACCCGATAATGAAAAATAAAGGTTCAATTGGACCAAAAGAAAAGTAATGGCCCAATTGTGAGAGGTAGACTAGAAATTAGGATTTTGGCCCAATGAAATATAATAATAAAAAAATAAATAAATAAATAAATGGGCGATTTTTATGTAAGGAGAGGGACCTCTTTACACCTCATTACTTTGACCCAAAAATACTATAATACGAATAGAATAAAAAACAAAACAAATCAAACAAAACAATTCAACTCCAAAATGAAACAAACAAAATAAAAATAAAACTAATACATACTTTATTAACCTAAAATATAAATTAACAAGTAAACTACAAATACAAATAGGAGGTGCCTATTTTTATGGAGAGGAGAAGGAATAAAGTGATATCCCAAACACTTAAATACAAAAATCAAAAGCCATCAAATACACCTAATACACCATTAACACAAGAATAAATAACACTAAAAATTAATAGGGGACACCATCATAGAAAGGGAGGCCGAGAGAATCAAAGAAAGAAAGAGAAAGAAAATAAAAAGGAGAGAGAGAGGGAGAGGCCGAGTGGGAGAGAGGGAGAGAGGGAGAGAAGAAAAGAAAAGAGGGAAAAGAAAGGGAGAAGCTCACGGGCAAGGAGGAGCTCGGGATCGAAGGGTCGGGATCACACTCGTAACATAATTCACTGCGGATTAAGGTAGGTGTAGATCACCTATATACGTAAACAATATTAGGAATTTCGAATTTTTACGTGTTTGCATGTTCTTCATCGAGTTCTTCGTGTTTACTTGATAGTGATGAACGATTTGCATGAATTGTTCATTATATATATATATGTATATATATATATATATATATATATATTTCGGTTAGCTTAGGAGGACCATGAGTATTTAGAAAGGATAGAGGATTTTAAGATTAAGAAATTAGGATAAAACATAGGAAAGATTAGAGTTTCCTAGGGTTTCTTTATTCATTTCGGCCAGGAGGTTTAAAAATTCATATTTCACAATCTACACCTCGGATTAAGGATCCCTTTGGACATAAGTTATATTTGCAAGTCCTTTATGTGTGGTTAAAATTTCAGGTCCATCGGACATCGTTTACCCCATGATCATTGAGAAATACGAAACTGTAGCAAAACAGCCTATAAAATAGTTATTTTAAAATTTTAGGGACTTAATCGAAATTTTACAAAATCTGGGGAGTCTGTGTTGTAAAATTCCGAACAGAGAATATTCTTAAAGAAATATAAAGCTTTTAGGACATATTTTAAATTCGGAATATATTATTGGGGTCCTTTGTGCAATTTTAAAAAAAACTCGGGTACTAAATTGACAAGTTTCAAAAATATAGAGACTAAAAATGTAAAAATTCAAACAGGGGATATTTTAATACTAAATTTCGTTTGGAGAGAAATTAGAACTTTTCAAAAGTTTTGGGGCAAATCTGAATTCTATAAAAATTTCGGGTCTAAACTAAAAATATGAAAATTTGGGGCAGATTTGAAATTTGAGAAAATTTTTGAATCTTAGACAAATTTTGAGGATCATTCTTGGTCATATTATAATTCGAATATTGAATCAAGGAATTTCAAATTTGATTCCTTTAAATAAAATAATGAGATTTTGGATTTTTAAATGTAAAATTTGGAGAAATATTTCTAAAATAGGAATTGAAGTATTATTTTAAAAATTTGGGAGTTAAAGATAAAAGGATTAAAATTTTGGAACTCTCACTGTAATTTAGGGGAGAGTTTAGTAGATAAGGTTTCGGGCCGATTTAATCGGAACGCGGGCTTTGGGCCCAAATTATTTGTGTACGCTAGTTTTTGGATCGGGCCGAGCTAATACCATGCGCCGATACGTTATATGAAAATTTGCATTTTATGTGTTGCACTTTATTTGCACGGCATTCGCATACACGTGTCATGAGGGGAGTTATAACCGTGCGGGGTCTCGGTAATGTCGATGAGTGGGGTAGAGTGACTGATGTTATTTGTCGGGCTACGACTCGATGAAGCGCTCGCGGTTGAGACCAAGATGGGGCCGGTTGTCACTATTTTAGGTACGGTTGAGACAGAGATGGGGCCGTTACCTGCCATTGTTATAGACGGTTGAGACCGAGATGGGGCCGTACTATCATGGCTTTTTATGACATTAATGCGTGGATTCCGAGTCTAGCCTAGGGCCCTGTGTTTGAAATAAGATGTTTGGTGAAAACAAGCGTGTATTCGTGAGATGTCGAGTGTGCATTCGGGAGGTGTCGGGATTGGGTTGTGAGAGCATTTGCATTGCATATTTTCATCTACTGGGCAAAAGCTCAGTTTACGTGTGTAGGTGAGGCGGCTGAAGGCGGTACCTCCACGGACTTTTGAGGGCGGAGCAGTACATGTGACGCGACCTGTGGAGTGATTTAAATTATGTTTCGTGTGTTTATTTTTTTTGGGCTCCGGCCCAATGAATAAATGTGAACCTCGTGAGAACAATATTGAACTCGTGTATATTTGTATTCATACGTTTTAAAAAGTTTTAATTAAATGGGCTTTCCGCTGCTTACGCTGCATAAATCCGCCAAAATACGTCTCTAGGAAGTCGGGTCGTTACACGTAGCGACAATACCTTCACAATCTCATCCACGTCTTCTAACGTGCATGTTTCCTCGTCGACCAAGATTGATTTCCATCTATGAGTGGGATGTGGACACCATTTCGAGGTATTGTCCTCGCAAATTATCCATTGATCATCGACTTGGAACATGATGTTAGTGATCATCGTGATTATCGCGTGCAATTGAAGTAAAATTTTAGAAATATAGACCTAACAGCTTGCGAAAACTCTAACAGCCTGCGAAAACCCTAACAACTTGAGTAACCCTAGTTTACGAGAATGTGATTTTCGAATGCAAAGTGCTTGAGAATGTGATTTTGAAGCATAATTGAAGCCCTAACAGTTTGCAAAACCCTAAGAGCTTTAGAAACCCTAACACCTCGCAAAAACCATAACATCGGGACCCTGCACTACCGCTTGGGGCCCCTGCGTTGATGCGGGGAGGGGACATTAGAGACCCCTGCTCTAGTGCGCGGCCCCTGCACTGATGCGCGGGACCCCAGCACCATCGCACCCCAGCACCATTGCTCGAGGACCCTGCACTGATGAACGGGAACCGCTCCAGCGCGTGGGACCCCTGCCCTAGTGCGCGGGACACCAGACCTAGCGCTCGGGGACCCTGTAAAGACGCGCGGGGCAATTATGCGCGAGGCCCGATCAATGATGCATATGTGTGGGTACCATGAAGCATAATGACCATTGGCTTTCGTCCTTTCAACTGGAAATTCGACACTCTCTTGGCCACGCATCATTTATTTGACACAATCACGTAATTCGAGAGACAGAGCTGTGTAGTTCTTTCAAGACTTCTTTTGCAGATCTTGAGCTCGACTTTGTGATGAAAATGAAGCTGTTTTTTCTTAGAAGATTGATCTGGGGTGGTTGTAGACTTACGTGCTGCTGTGCGTTCAAAGAGTGATATCGATTCTTTTATATAGATACATATGTGCATGTATTTTTATTTTTCTTTTTCTTTTATTTCTAGTTCTATTAATGAGGTTTAAGATGATTAACAGCTACTAATCAAAATGAAAGCCATTGACAAAAAAAAAAACGCCAGCGAGGCTATTTTTTAACGTTGAGTTAATCAATGGATATTTTCTTAAAAGACCCCATTCTTCCCCTATCTCTCTCACACACACACATATATTATATATATATATACGTATATTTATGTAACGATCATTCTACGATCTACGCAGAAGCGTGTCTTCCACATGCATTATTTATTCGATATAACATAAGTTTGGTTTATTTCAACGGCATGTATGCCCTCTCTCTCGCATTCATACCATACAGTTCCATAATTTCAGTTTTAACAATAATAATGGCTCTTGCCGATGGAAGCGGTAATCTTAACTTGGACATTGAGGGGCAGAATCAAATAATATTAGCTAACAATGTTACAAATTCTTCTCCATCACATTTGTGTTCGGAGATTCCACAGTTGATTCGGGCAAAATATCTACATTGAAAACCTTTATAAAAGCCCTTTTCCTCCTTATGGTAAGGAATTTCCCAACCATGTTTCCACTGGGAGATTCACTAATGGCCGCCTGGTCACTAATTTCATCTGTAAGTCACGTTAAGTGTGTTCAATATTCTCAATGTTCATATATTATAAATGACAGGGTTAATAATATTTTCAGTCCCCTAATTTGGGGTGTGTGGCATATTATAGGACAAAGTATTAGTAAGTGACATTTATACGAATAATAACTTCCACAATTAAGCAATTTAGAGACATTTTACGCTGGAACTCTAGTTATTGTCTCAGAAATTGCTTAAGGAAGACTCTTCTTCCCCGCTTTGTCAAGAAATGACTTTCCCCAAATCAAAGGCATACCACAGCCATTCTTGGGCGAGCCGCTTATATGCGAATTGTCGTAATCGCCCGTGTGGTAGCGAGTATCTATGGCAGCTGAAAAAGGCTTCTTTCTTGTCGTCCTTCGAAACTTACGCCTTCTTCCTCTGTTTATGTCAATTACATGCCCGCCTTTATGGACTTGGTTTTCATCGCCACACTTACTAAAGTTTATTGGTTCTTCTTTCTTGATTCGATAGGGTTCTTCAGTTTCAGTCATCATCTTACGATCCTCGTGAATTGAGTGTCTTCTGTGGACTAAAGCCTTACCTTTTTGGCTCCTTTGAGGATGGCTTCAACTAGTGAGGGTGGGCTACGGATCTCCTAGGGACGTCGACCTCCTTAGGGCAGCGACGCCCCTCATTTGCGCTTTTTCGGCAGACATGGGACTACTGTGCTTATGGACATGGTTCTTCAAATGTATGCAGTTTGTAAGATGGGTGTGGTTTTGCTGGTGATGATGATGACCACTGTTGGCTTCCTTAAGTATACGATAGTTATCGATGTCCTTCGTCAGGATTCGAACATCGATTTCTTACTCGAAATGTTCTCAATAAGAGGACTTTCAATGAAGTAAAAGCCTGCCAGTAATTATAACCCATCATTTTCATTACCAAACTGCAGATTAGCCCTTATGCTGCAAGAGTTAAATGTCAAGACCCGACGTTATAATCATTTGGGCTCATGCAATTTGGGCTTGGCTCATATTATGTGTTTCTATAATCTCTTTATATATTGCAGTAGCGACGTATTTGTGAACTAAGCAAAAACAATTATCTCAATTCATTCTAATTTACTCTCTGTTTATTTTCCTTCGTTCTTCTTGGATCGATTCTTCGATCTTCCTCTATGTTCTTCTTCATCTAATCTTCTCTATTCTTATCCTCTTCTATCCAAAGTTCATCATAAGATAATAAATACTACCACGCATACCAACTATTCGACTAAATTCCAAGTAAGAAACCACTTCATATTCGGACAGGATCTTACAAAGTGGTATCAGAGCAGATGATTCTTGACCTATGATTTCACCTATAGCAGATAATACTTTATTCAAGGAGCTGCAAGGGACATTTGAGCAATTGCGTCGTCAGCAAGAAGTTTGCGCCAACATACTGGGTAACATCTCGACCACCCTAGCTTCACTACAGTTGCCTAGATATAGTTCGTCTTTGGGCTTAGCTACAGCTGAAAATCAGGATCGATTAGGATATTTTCATTTTGAAGCTGATGATCCGAATCTAAGAAATCAAACTATGTGGCTTGGTGTACAACCTAAATCCTTACCTAAGCTTGAATTCCCTCGCTTTGACGGTTTAGAATCTAGAATTTGGCTGCAAAGTGCAGCGAATATTTTCAAATTGTAACGTCGTTGAATGTGTATAAGAGGGTTCAGGTTGCCTCGTTGTATTTGGAAGGAGATGCCGAGGTGTGGTACCATTTTCAAGGCTATTGGGAAAATAAGGAGCTGCCGTATTGGGATAAATTCACCACAGCTGTGCTAGCGAAATTTGATACTATGGAGCTGGTTGAGAAGGAGCTGTCATGTGAGACTGAACCGATTTCGACGGAGATATCGAAGTCTATTGTTGGTGATTCATCGGATAGGATTGACCAAATTCTGCTTGAAGATCCGTTGATGTTGGGTGATATGTCAGTTGTTGTGGCTTTGGCGATATTATGGAGGGTGACTTGGATTCGATTGAGAGTGTGTTGAAAATGTGGTTGTTGATCACTCGTCAATGATTGAGGTTGAATAGGCAACGATTGCTATCGGAGACGTGTTGGCGTTGAATGAATCAATGTTAGTAGACGAGGAGTTGGCAATGTTCGACTGTGGGCGTACGTTAGCTGCGGATGGCAATGATGATGCTAACGAGATGGCTGCAGAAATATGTGGCAGGACAGCAGCAGTAGCTGTTCGAGGACTTGAATGTGTTGTTGGAAGCATTAAGGCCAATATACCATTTGATCGAGAGCGCTGGCGTGTTGTCGAAAGAGTGACGGCGAGAGGGGGAAATCTGACGCAAAGCACTGCATTTGTACGAACAAATCTACCCTTCGATCATGGAAGAAGTCCAGCGGCAGTGGTATTGGAATGGCCATGACTCTTTGGTGGGGGTATTCGAGACTTCATTGAGACCGTTCGTGCTGTCGAAGAGTATTCCTTCCTTGCTCAGATGACCAATGGTTTAGCAGCAGTTGCAGCTGAATGGCGAGGCATTATTCACATCGAGACATTCCTCAGAACATGCTTTGTGTCCATGAAAGCTGGAGTGGGAGTGAATGCTCTCATATGGTTTCGTCAATGGCTACCCACAGTAGATGAAATTGTCCCATCAGACTTCTCCAAACTATCCCAAGGTGCACAGCCGCTGGTCATTCTGCTTTAAAGAAGAAAAGAGATCATACACGGACAACTTATGATGATTTCATTCTATCTGAACTCATGTTAGGAAGCATAAGTGTACTTGAGGCTTCGCTTTTCCCTTTCGATCATGGAAAGCGTGAACGAAAGGAAGCAGCTGATGGCCGTGTTTCCAGTGATGAACATTATCGTCACCATGTCAGGAGTTTACTCTCACATCCTCGAGGACGAGGATGTTCAACGGGAGGGTAATGTCAGGACCCGACATTATTATCATTTAGGCTCATGCAAATTGGGCTTGGCCCATTTTATTTTTTTTCTATAATCTCTTTATATACTGCAGTAGCGATGTATTTGTGAACTAAGCAAAAACAATTATCTCAATTCTAGTTTACTCTCTTTATCTTCCTTCGTTCTTCTTGGATTGAGACTTCGATCGGCTATCTTCTTCGATCTTCCTCTATGTTTTTCTTCATCTAATCTTCTCTATTCTTATCCTCTTCTATCCAAAATTCTTCAAAAGATAACAGAAACTACCACGCATACGAACAGTTCGCCTAAATTCCAATTTAGAAACTACTTCATATTCGGACCGGATCTTACATTAAAACCCCCCACCACTCAAGCAAGGACTAGACAACTATTTAAGGTTTTCTCTACTCTGCAAAAACCCATTAGCCATGGCGATTTTTCATGCATTTAAAAGCATAAAATCTACTATTTCTATTCCTTGTGCTTCATGCCTCTGTAAAAATGCACATTACAACAAAGGGCAGTGCTAGGAGAAGGTCTACGAAAAGGATTACGCAAATCAATAATAAATGTTTATGGAGGGCGATGTAAAATGTAGGGTACTCAGACAAGTTTCGCCTGATTCATATAGTCATACTAATACAGTTTCGATGTAAATACAGGCATAGAAGCATATGAAGTTCACGGGAAAATCTTCGGAGAAAATTACCGAACACTACGACAAACCTCTGATTCCAGGGCATAGCATATGCGACATAAGTGAGATTACAGGTTATCACTCATAAATGAGTTCGTACGCTTATTACAAGGCGAGGGATAGAGAGAGAGAGAGAGAGAGAGAGAGAGAGAGAGGGAGAGGGAGAGGGAGAGGGAGAGGGAGAGGGAGAGTGAGAGAGAGATGCGCCAAAAAATGAAATAATCTTTAGCATTTATTTTTTATATGGTTCAAGGTTCAAGGGAAACCAACACAACACATGCACACAAAAGACTAAAGCTTCCTTGTATACCGCTGCCCTCATAGCTCTGTAACTTCGAGGTGAAGCTTTATTAAGAAGCGCCGAACCCTTTTCTTTTCCTCTTGGATAACGCTAGGTTTGTCTTTCTCCTTGTCGTCGGATCGTTCCTCTTCACCTTCATGAGGCTTTTAATCATCCCCCAAAACTGCTGGAGGTAGACCATCGGCACAGAGGCCGTCACCGTGAGAGCATGCCACAGGGGCTGGCCTTGTAGTATAGGCACCATGATATCGTCCGGACACCTAAAGGTGGTCAGGTCGAGTTGGAAATTGGTGTCGTGTACGTTGAGGTATAGGGCCTTCTCATAGATGTGATTGTAAGTAGATAATGATCCATCTGAAATACAAATATAAGTCATTAGCTAAATTTAAATTGAGTCGAAATTCAAATTCATCAAACCATTATGATGAAGCATTTTATAGCATGTTTGATAAAATTGTAATGGAAATATAAGTTCACATATAGGTCATATAGAGTGAACGTTGAGGGAATAATATCATTTCGACACAAGCTTGTAAGTTCTATAAAAATTTGGTCGAAATTTTTCTAAGTGGTCAAGCACTGTTCACCTCATGTTTTTTGTCGCGCGAGAATTGAAATTCTCAATTAAATTGCCTAAGTGTGATTTTGAATTAAATCTGCGTGTTAATTTGCGATCAAAAGAAATTTATTCGCTACTGATAGCTACAGTGAAAAGGACTTAGAAAATTTTCCAGGTGTTTGAACTTAAGGTATGGTACTTTAGCCGAGAAATTTTACGATCGAGAAAAATTTCCGTGTAAATTTACGATCGAGAAATTAGATTTCTAAGTAAATTTACGATCGAGAAATTTTTCACATGTGAATAAAATTTTTTGCAGTGAAAGTTATCGAGCGAGAAAGTATTTCGATTTTAAAAGAAGTTTTCGCTGCGAAATTTTACGATCGAGAAAATTGTCAACGAGAGAGTAAGTCAAGATTTTACGATCGATTAAAATTGTCGCTATGTGTTTTTATGTGGCGCCCCGCCATGTATTAACCTTTCTAGTGTTATCTTACGTGACTAAATACAATATAATAGTTAAAATACGCGAAAATGCGTATTAAATTTTTCCTTTTATATAAAGGAATTCATTATGTATATGCTCATAATATCGCTCCAACCCTATATACAAGGGAGGTGTATTAGTGCGAAGCAAAAGAAACCCTAACGCCCGGCCACACAGGTCGCATCCATGTACACACCACCCCCAAAAGTCGCTGGAAGCTTCAAAAGGTAAGCCTTGCCATCATAAGCGATCACGTACCGTGGTCGCGTGCGCCTACAACACATAAAGTAAGGGGTGAGCTATAAAGCTCAGTAAGTAGGAATATGCAATGTCGTGAACGTGAAAACCCCGCATAGGCATCCGCGCCAATGCATCCCACACCTCGTAAATCAAACTCAATCTCATATCTCTCAGGGCCCTCGGCTAACTTGCTATGCACCATAAAGAGCTCTAATCCAACACGGATAAACGTGGCAGCGACCTACACTGGGTAGCCTACGCTAGGTTTCCCTAGGTCGCACCCTCCCAGGTCGTCCCCTCTGCCCTGCGGTAGCCCACGCTGGTAGCCTACGCTGGTTAGCCTACGCTAGGGTTTCCCCTAGGTCGCTCCTTCTCAGGTCGCACCCTCCAGGTCGCATCCCTCCGCTATAAGGGCATCAGCCCAAATTAAATAAACAGGGCAGAAGCCCAAATAAATATATAATATAATCGACGACGCACCACGCCGTCATGGTGCCATAGAAGTAGCCCTGACTCAACTGTGAGTCGACATCAAATGCCTATATCGGCAAATATCATTCGCCCTCAGGCGATAAAACCCCAAGTGCCTCGTGCATGCATATGAATATGCAACGTGAATTAATACCGTAAATATTTATCATGCAGAAGCATGTCAAATAATTCACGTAATAATATAAACACCCAAGCACATAGTCACGTAATTCAAGCACATAAAAAGTTTATGTGTTGTAGTTGAAATTCCCACTTACCTGGTATCCTTAGCTTATTTCGAATGTCGTACGGTAAGTCGCTAACCTTCAAACCCTAGGTATAGAAGCATATAAAATTAGGGTTTGTTAGTCTAGTTTTAACTTTACGAAATTGGCTTAATTTGAAAACCCTAGTTTCGACTTCTATACTCTCGAAACCCTAAAATTTAGACTTAACCTAAACCAAGCAATACTATTGATATAAATCTTGGTATAAGATGAATTATAGAATCTCGAGCTGTTATTCTAAATATTGAGATGTATGTTGATGTTATACTTAAGATGTCGAGTTATCCTATGAATAAATTTCGACATGAACTTTTAATTTTATTATGGAAAATTCGACATAGGCTTTAACATAAATTTCGAGATTGGTTATAATTACATCTCGAGTTTGGTGGAGGAACTAAATCTCGACATAGGATATTTAGAATGAATGAGTTTTACACAGCATGTCGAGATATCTATTGAGCTCCTACCTAAAATGTCGAGGTATATATTAATATACTTAAGATGTCGAGCTTACATATTAGAATTATCACACAATGTCGGTATTACAACAAGACTTCGAAATTAATGTCAGTATTATAAGTAAATGTCGAGAGGTATATTTCAATATTACACAAGCTAGTATATCTAAAGATATCGAGTTTCGTGATGTTAACAGTCATACTACTATAGATTAAAAAATCTCGACATCAAAGTTGAATTGGACTTCGAGTTTTAACTGAATAACATACAATAATCTCGATATGGGATGAATGTCAAATTTCGAGATTTCATATGACATTTCAAAACCAGTACTAATGCAAGGTTTCGACATCTACTAGCCTTAATCAATGCTATGTTCATTCTAGACATGCTATTGAACGGAAACCCTAAAATTCAAACTTATATAATACTTAAGCAATTAATATTCTTTGTTCCTAGAAATCCTTAAGTACTTCGCTACCTTAAACCCTTAAAACCTTCCAAAACCCTCGCCCAAACCTTATTTTTCCTTAGGAATGATTTGAATATTATAAGAACTACAGTATGCTTTGACTATATCTAACTAAGGCCTTGATGGTTCGTGATTATAAGTAGTGCATCTATACACTTAATGGCACCTAATACATGCTAATATGATAGATAAATAAAGCGACAAGTTGTAGTAAGGAGGTATACCTATCAAACTCGATAGTGAGCTCTCCTTGAATTCTCTTTCTCCTTATTGAAGTTGAGGGTTTGTGTTTAGTTTGTTTTACTGAATTGAAGTTTCGTTTCTTATCTTTAAAGTTGGCGTGCACTAGTGAACAAATGACATCAACATTATTAGTTAATCCTTATCTCATCTTTATCTTATGTATTATATTATTCTCCTCTACACCTTTCTTTGTAATTAAGAAAATTGAATCTGAATCGACATTCCTTGCTCTCGAGTCTTTCAATTCTCGGTCTTCCAAGATTTCGACATCCTCAATTTTCGAAGGCTGAAGTTCTAATATATTGAAATTGTTCCTTAGTTCTCTCGAGATCTTATACATATCAAAGTTAATTATTTCTACATTCATGTTAGCTTTCGACCTTCACTCGGATTTTATACATCTCGAGACTTAAAAGATCTCGAGATCCTTAGATCTCGAGATTCCTTGTTTCGAAACCCTAATGCATTAAAATCTTTATCTAGCCTTTTCGAAATCTATTCCTACCAATTCGTGTTCTCTAAAACGTGGTATTAACACCTAATATACTAAATTAAATTTTCTAGGTTAGCATGCCATGTATTAGAAACCCTAAAATAAATAACTATTCTAATTTCAATTAATTCCTTTACTTGACTAGTAATCTTAATAGCACCCAATTTGAAATCATGTTAACACATAAAATCATAAAACATATTCCATGCAGTCACGTAAGTCACATATTATGTATGCATATTTATTGGCCGGTTTACTTACGGGACTCGGGTATTACATCCTCCCCCCTTAAAAGGGATTTCGCCCCCGAAATCAGGCAGGGAGAAATAGCTCAGGATAGCGATTCCTCATATCATCTTCCCGTTCCCACGTAGCTTCCTCTGTTGACTGATTCTACCACAATACTTTCACTAGAGGAATTTCTTTATTTCGCAATTGCTTAACTTCGTACGTCAAGATTTCTACAGGTTTTTCCTCATAACTCAGGTCTGGCTTAAGCTGTTGGCTAAGCATCTCGTTATTCAGCACGTGACTGGGGTCTGCGATGTACTTCCGCAACATCGATATGTGAAAGATGTCGTGAATTTGAGATAATGAGTCTGGTAATTCCAATTGATAAGAGACCTCGTCAACTCTTCTAAGTATTTTGAACGGTCCAATGTATCTAGGGCTCAACTTGCCTTTCTTTCCGAACCGTTTCACGCCTTTCATAGGGGATACCTTTAAAAATACCCAATCATCTGTTGTAAACTCTAACGGTCTTCGCTTTTGGTCTGCGTAACTCTTCTGTCTGCTCTGGGCCGTTCGCATTCTTTCGCGTATCTTTGAAATGGCCTCCGTCATTTCTTGCACCATATTAGGGCCTAATATTGCTCGTTCGCCAATTTCATCCCAATGAATCGGAGATCTGCATTTAGAGCTTCATAAGGAGCCATTCCAATCGTCGCGTGATAGCTGTTGTTGTAAGAGAATTCGATCAATGGAAGATATCGGCTCCAATTCCCTTTAAAATCGAGTACGCACGCCCTTAACATATCTTCCAATGTCTGGATTGTTCGTTCTGACTGCCCGTCAGTTTGGGGATGATAGGCAGTACTGAAAGAAAGTTTGGTTCCCATTGCCTTCTGCAAGCTCATCCAGAATTTAGAGAGGAACCTCGAATCGCGGTCGGAAATGATCGAAATTGGAACTCCACGGAGTCGAACTATCTCTTGCACATACAATTCTGCGTATCGTTCCAAGGAGAATGTCGAATTGATCGGCAAAAAGTGGGCAGATTTGGTCAATCGATCAACGATTACCCAAATGGCGTCGTGGCCTTTCATTGTTTTCGGCAAGCCAACGACGAAGTCCATTGTAATGTGATCCCATTTCCATTCAGGTATGGGCAAGGATTGTAACGTTCCTGCCGGTCGTTGATGCTCTGCCTTAATTTGTTGGCACGTCAGGCATTGACTTACAAACCTGGCCACCAATAGTTGGCTCGTAGATCCCTATACATCTTCGTTGCTCCCGGGTGTATGGAATAGACCGTAGTATGTGCTTTCGTCAGAATAATCTTGCGAAGCTCCGCGTTATTGGGCACGTATAAGCGATTCTTGTAATATAAGCTTCCATCTTCTCGTACTTCAAAATCGGAGGACACTTCTTCTTTTTGCACGTCTTTAATCTTCAAATAGAATTCATCCTTTTCTTGCGCATTCCTGATCTGCTCTATTAATGTAGGTTGGAGGGTTAGTGCCGCCAATTTCACTTCAACTTCGCCCAATTGTACAATTTCCACCTCGAGTTGTTGTAGCTCCGCGCTCACAGCTTTTCGGCTTAATGCATCGGCGACCACATTTGCTTTGCCTGGATGGTAATTAATTACGCAGTCATAATCTTTAACAAGCTCTAACCACCGTCGCTGCCTCATATTTAACTCCTTCTGGGTGAAGAAGTACTTCAGACTCTTGTGGTCTGTGTAAATTTCGCATCGTTCGCCGTATAGATAGTGCCTCCAAATCTTCAAAGCAAAGACTACTGCGGCGAGCTCCAAATCATGAGTCGGATAATTCTTTCATATTCTTTTAACTGTCGGGAAGCATACGCAACCACGTTTCCATTTTGCAGTAACACACATCCTAGACCGTTTTTCGAAGCATCACTGTATACTGAAAATCCTCCGGTCCCTGTGGGTATTGTCAGAACTGGGGCCGAGGTGAGTCGTCTCTTTAATTCCTGGAACTCTGTTCGCACGCATCGCTCCAGTGAAATGGGGTATTCTTCTTTGTCAACTTCGTTAATGTTGAGGCGATCTTCGAGAAGTCTTTGATAAATTTTCTGTAATACCCCGCTAGGCCAAGAAAACTGCGTACTTCAGTGACATTGGTTGGTTGGGGCCAGCTATTTATAGCTTCGATCTTGCTTGGGTCCACGGAAATTCCTGCTCCTGAGATAACGTGTCCCAAAAATGCGACTTGATTCAGCCAGAACTCGCATTTCTTGAATTTAGCGTATAACTCTTTTTCTCGTAATATCTCAAGAATGATCTTCAAGTGTAGTTTATGCTCCTCCTTTGTCTTAGAATAAATAAGGATGTCATCGATAAATACGATGACAAACTTTTCCAGAAATGGCTTGAACACGCGATTCATCAGGTCCATGAACGCCGCTGGCGCATTAGTCAGCCCAAAAGGCATGACTAAGAACTCGTAGTGTCCATATCTTGTACTGAAAGCGGTCTTTGGAACGTCTTCCTCTCGGATCTTCAACTGGTGATATCCCGATCTTAAGTCTATTTTTGAGAACACCGTTGCACCTTGCAATTGATCAAATAGATCATCAATCCTCGGTAGAGGATACTTGTTCTTGATTGTTATCTTATTCAGTTCTCGGTAATCAATACATAGTCTCATCGATCCATATTTCTTTTTAACAAACAGCACCGGTGCTCCCCATGGTGAGAAACTTGGCTGAATGAATCCCTTCTGTAGTAGTTCATCCAGCTGTTCCTTCAATTCTTTCAATTCTGCAGGAGCTAATCGATAGGGTGCTTTTGAAATAGGTCCAGCTCCAGGTATTAAGTTTATCGTGAACTGAATTTCACGATCAGGAGGGAGTCCAGGTAAGTCTTCAGGAAAAACATCAGAAAATTCTCGAACCACTGGAATCTCTTCTAATTTCGGAGATTGACTCTCTTCAGATGTCACAGCGAAGACAAAATAGGCTTCGCATCCTGCCTTGATCAAACGTCGTGCCTTCAACGCCGAAATCTTCGGAATACCTTTACCTTTAACCGTTCCAGTAAAGACGAATGGTTCACTTTTCTCCAAGCTGAACGTGACTGTCTTGTGGTTACAATCGATCACTGCCCCATATTTAGACAGCCAGTCCATTCCTAAGATTACTTCATAATCGTTCATCGGAATGATTATGAGGTCTACAGGTAGTTCTCTATCACTAACTAATACTGGGCAATCTCGTAAAATTAGGCTAGTTCGGGTCGAAGCCCCATGTGGAATAGTTACGTTATACTCACAATCAGATTGCTGAGGTGTAATCCCGAGTCTCCCCACGTATTTAGATGATGCAAATGAATGCGAGGCTCCTGAATCTATTAATATGCATGTCGGGGTATGGTGTATAGATAAGGTACCTGCTACTACTGACGGGTCGGTATCTGCTTCCTCGGACGTCATGGTATATACACGAGCTGGTACAGTTGGTGGCCTCGTCTGGCTTGCAGCTTGGCTTCCAGAAGTGTTCTCCGGGCATTGTTTCGCATAATGCCCTGGCCTTCCGCATCTGAAGCAGTTATTAGTCTGTGGAGGACAGTTACCAAAATGTCGTCTCCCACACCTTGGACAATTTGGTACTGGTGCGGGAAACCTCGGTGGCATCTGATTTGATTGTTGGGATGGTCCAGGTCTATTCTGAAAATTGGGCTTTGCGCCCTTCACGAAAAACCGCTTCTTCTGCTTTCCTCCACTCCACTGTGTTCCTTGAACAAATTTTCTCTTTGCCTCTTGTGCACGAATGATTCTGGTTTCGGCCTGTTCAGCAACTAATGCCCTCTCCGCAACTTGAGCGTATGTGGCTCCCTGAAGCCCGGCCATATTTACGTCGCGATACAATTCTGGCTTCAGGCCCTCCAAAAAGCGTTCGATCTTCAGGGCATCAGTGCTAACCATGTGAGTGGCAAACCTCGACAACTGTTCGAATTTCCGGATGTACTCCGCCACTGTCATCGGCCCCTGGCGAAGATTAATAAACTCATTCATTCTCTGGGCTCGCACTGGAGCAGTAAAGTACTTGCTCCTGAAGAGTTCTTTGAAACGATCCCAGCTCATCGTGATCGGGTCCTCTATTGCCAGGATGGTGTCCCACCAATGGCCTGCACTTCCCCGGAGTAGAAATGCAGCACATAACACTTTCTCTTCCTCAGGGATGCGGCTGTACTGAAACATGCTTTCAAGGGTTCGAAGCCAATCCTCCGCTGACGTGGGGTCAATTGCGTCTTCGAATGTAGGCGGATTGAGTTTGCGAAACCTTTCCCCAACGATCTCGATTCTTTCTGCCTGGGAAGGTCCGCTGGTTTGCTGCCCCTCAGTGTTTCGTTGTTGGATTAATTCTTGAATTTGGCCAGATTGCTGACGCACTAACTCCGTAAGTTGGAGAATAGCCGCGTCACGATTATCAGTCGGTGTTTCGGGTTCTTTACCCCGATCGGAGCTCCCACTACCTTCGCTTCTTGTTCTACCCATCGTAAATATTCCTACCCTGATGTCCCTAAGGCCAATAAATTACGCAACACAAACAAAAATAACAGGAACAAAAACTTACTAGCAAGGCTGCTTCCACGCTTTTGAGTGTGTGTACATAGACAGTCTACAGAACCTGCAACCGAAGCTCTGATACCACCCTGTGGCGCCCCGCCATCTACTAACCTTTCTAGTGTTATCTTACGTGACTAAATACAATATAATAGTAAACAATACGCGAAAATGCGTATTAAATTTTTCCTTTTATATAAAGGAATTCATTATGTATATGCTCATAATATCGCTCCAACCCTATATACAAGGGAGGTGTATTAGTGCGAAGCAAAAGAAACTGTTAGGATATTTAATTAATTGTGCCTATAGTTTAAGTCTTGGGATTAATTTTGTAATTATCTTTAGCTTGGGCTTTAGACTAGATTGTAATTAATTTATATTTAGTGATTGGGCCTTAATATACCTAGGGTTAATGTGGTATATAAGGTATTACCAACTCACTTTTGAAAGTAATCAAAGATCAAAAGGCTTACTCTTATTTTCACACACTACACACACTCAAAGGTGAGAAACTCTCCCTTCTTCATTCCATTTAGCCTCTTTGATTCCTTGTTTGGTGCATTTCGGGACCAACAAGTGGTATCAGAGCAAACGTGGATCGATCTGCATTGATTTGAATCCAGTTTCGTTCGATTCCAAGCAAGATCAAAGGTGTTTTTGAGCAAAAAATTGTTTTCGGGCATTTTGAGCTTGTTTTGGGGTTTTGATCCTTCGTTTTTATGTTTAAAACCTTCCCCCAGATCGAGTCTATGCCTAAAATGTTTTTAGAACACTTTTGGATCAGTTTTAACGAGTTTTGAGCGAGATTGAAGCAAAAACTTTTCAGAAAAAGGACATCTCGGCCATTCTCTGTTTTCGGTCGATTTGACCCATTTTTTGTTGTTTTTAGTTCACAAATCGGTCGATTATGTGTTTAGGGAAGAATTTCTGAAGTTTAGGATCAAGTTTTAGCGATTTTGGTTGAGATTTGGGTGAAAACAGACGGTTTTTCTGGAAAATGTCGCTACAAAGCAATGGAACAGTACTTGATGTTCTTGCCCGCGAAATTTTGCTGATTCGTTCAAATCCGCGAAAGTTTCATCTCTGCGAAATTGAATCCGAGAATTTTTAAACCGCGAAACTTCTCTTTCACTGAATTTTTTCGCAACGGTCTATGCTCACAATCCGAGAATTTTTACACCGTGAAAATTTCGCTTTCACTGCAGTTTCTCGCAACAACCTATGCTCAAAATCCGAGAAAGTTTGAAACCGCGAAAATTTTTCTTAGGCCCAATTTTTCTCAACTTCGTACTCTTTAAAATCCGAGAATTTCCAAAACCGCGAAAAATTTCTCTAAGACCCAATTTTTCTCAAGTTCGTACTCTTTAAAATCCGAGAAACTTTATACACGAGAAAGTCAATTCCAAGAATCTTTCTAAGCAGCGAATTTTTTTTCTCAGCCAAGAACTTGTTGAAAATTTTTATATCCGAGAATTTTTTTTTTTTTTGACCGCGAAAGTTTTGAAAGTCACGAAAATCTGTACATCCGAGAAAGTTTTCTAAGCCGAGAAAGTTTTCTAAGCCGAGAAAGTTTTTCAAAACCACGTCTATTCCAAATCCGAGAAAATCTCCTAAAAATCACACTTCACCACTCGATGCGATTTTCTTTAACTTGCGAAATTTTCTTGTGAAGATTTTAAAACCCTCAACTTAGAATCATTCCCACACGCGAAACTTTTAAATCCGAGAAAATTTTCACCTGTGAATTTTTTTTTAATTTCTCTTTAAAATTCACAAACACCGAAATTCCTCAACACTTAATTTCTCGGATAACATTTCACTAATCACGTCTCCTTGAGCTGCGAATTTTTTTTCTCTTTCGTGTTAAGTCTTTCTCGTGTTAAAATCTTCTTGGGTTAAATTTTTCTCAAACTTTTTAAAATTTGATCCCCACACTTTAGAACTATCTCCCTAGACCACTTTTGAGATAAATTTTGTTTTTGCTCCCCAAGTCTCAATTTAAATTTCTAGAACTACTCCTAATTTCAAGATATATTTCTCTTTCATACATTATCGACCATCACACACGCTCACTGAGTTCTAAGAAATTCTTTAAACAATTTTATCCTCAAAACTCTACTCATCAAACTCGTATTTCTCATATCGTTCGTTACTAACTCTCTTATCTACGCAAGATCAAAACCACGGACGATTCGACTGCACCAACCATGTCTACCACGAATGACATCTCCACAGTGGGCTCCGACACCAGGCCTCCGATGCTGCGACAAGGCGACTACAGCATATGGACAAACCGGTTCCTCACGTTCATCAGGAACAAAGGCGCACCACTCTCTCAATACCTTCTGGACTCCATCTTCAACGGTCCAGCACAGTTCTGGACAATCATCCCTGCACAGCCAAACGCAAACCCACCCATGGATGAACGCCGCACTCCAAGAGGTCCCATCAATGAGGATGAACTGGCTCGCGAACAGGCCGACGAGACTGCCAAAGGATACCTCTTCCAGGCTATGGGCAACGAAGTCTATGCTCACATCGAGTGCTGCACAACTGCTAAAGAAATATGGGATGAACTCGTTGAAATCATGGCAGGCACAACTGAAAGTGCTCAAGGGAGGAAATCAGCCTGTCTCTCACAGTATGAACACTTCCAAGCCTACGAAGGAGAGGAGCTGTGTGACACGTACCTCAGATACCTGAAAGTCATCAATGAACTCAAGAAAGCCAGGATCTCGAGGGACAAATTCGATATCAACAACCGCTTTCTTGGAAGCCTCAAACCACAATGGGGCAATGCAATCGTGATGATGATTCAGAGTAAGGACCTCTCCAACACTTCCATCCATGCTCTTTATGACAGTCTGTCTGCCTATGCTCCATACGTACAACCTCAGTCCACCAACACTCGAGTTGACCCACTGGCCCTCCTCTCGAACAAAACCAATGAACGATCTTCCACCACTAAGACCAAACAGAACAAAGGGAAGCTACCAGCTGTTGTATCTGACACCTCTTCAGGGTTCGAAGCTGATACAGAATCAGACGAAGATGTTCGTGATATACGCAAGCAACTGGCAATGCTCACTAAGTTGGTCTCAAAGAAGATCGGGAAAAAATCCTCATCCTCTTCCAATCGCCAAAGAACCTATAGCGGCATCAAAAAGACCATTCCCACAGAGGAAGCCAAGCCAACAAAGAAAGAAGAGGACTCCGTACCTCAAAAGTCCGTGAAGTGCTTTCGGTGTGGAAAGATGGGGCACTTTGCCAAAGAATGCCACGCCCCACGCGTGAAGGACTCTGGCTACTACGACCGTAAGGCCAGAATGACCCGCAAGGTGGAAAGTGGGAAAGTTCTACTCACCGAAGAAGCGGAATGGGTGAATGACACTTCAGAAGACGAGGAGCCTAAGGATGAAGATTGCTGCATGGCAAGGCTGATCGAACATGACGAGGACGAGGAGATGGGTCACACCGGTGAAAACACAGCTAATACTCCTACCAACGCTACATCTGAGGTACGAATCTCACACCTAGATGATGTGTTTACTCACCGACATGCCATTAAGAAACCTACCGTAGACGCTAGGGATTATGATGAACTTAAGCTAAAATTTGAAAACAACTATGCCTTACTTAGTCTAAAAGTAGAAGAACTTGCCTATGCAAACGAACGTCTAATGGCCTCTGAAGCCTTAGTCAAACGTCTGCAAAGCAAGAACAAACAAAGTGAGACTAAGGTTAAGGAAACTACACTAGCCATTAGTTCATGTGAAACTTCTCGCCTCCTGACGGCCTCCCAATATGAACTGCTTACAAAGGAAAGAGTTAGGCTATACCGCAAGGTGAAAGAACTTGAAGAACAACTTCACCTTAGAAATGAAAACTCTCGCATCCTATGCCTATTGAACCAACCAGCGGAAACAGAATTCTACGACGCACGAGGGGGGATCGGACTGTCTAGCAATTGCAATCCAACACCGCTAACAGTTAAAAGATATAACATGTGCAACACTGCATTCTTGCAAACAAGAAATGGTGCTCCCCCGCAGCTTAAGCCATTTGTGAGAGCATCCTCCGCTGCCATCTCAGAAGAAACAAGGGAACAGAACATCCATTGGGCAGAAATCGCGCTTGACTACACAGAGTTGAACAATAGAAATAAGACTGAGGTATCCTCACTCTCGGAGGATGTCGAAACCTTACTCCCAAACAAAGAACAGGAAGATGCCTTTCAAGATGAGCTCTCTCGCACTTACATCCCAAAGAAACTACTACTCATAGCAGAACTAGAACGACAACTAGAAGTAGAAAGGAAGGCCTTTGCAAAAGAGCGAGATGAGCTGCTTAGCAAAATCTACACACTAGAAAAATTTCCCAATATGTAAATGTGAGAGGACGGCGAAAATGACTCCTGAAGCTGACATATGTTCTAACACTAACTCTAGTATTCTTATGGATACAGGGAATGTGAGTTCGATGTCTCTGGAAGGCAGCTCGTATCAGACAAAGGCGAACCCACTCTTCGATGACAAGAAGAAAAAACCATCCTATATTCGTCCTTCCTCTCTATTTACTGAATCCCAATATCCTAAGGTCGTAGACAATTATGTAGCCAAAACTTATCTTTCTTTTACCAAACTCATGTCTATGTGCTGCTGCAATGATTTTGTTCTCCCACGATTTCACGAATATGAAACACATGAACACGCAACACTCCGACCTCGCAAGTGAACCTTCTCTGCGACGTCTTTGAATTCTCCTATCTCGACGAAGCCTAAGGTCAAGCGAAAACGTCTCTCGTCGACAAACGCAAACTCACCCACTTCTCGCAAGCCAAAGGCGACCAAAACCGAAGCACGAAAACGACAACCACATTCCCCGCGCCAATTCATGTATAAGGCACCATATATGCAAGCACAAATTAGGAAAATATGGGTTAGAAAAACCATAATCCCGCCTAATCAAACAAACGACAAAGGGAAAGCTAAATTAGAAACACCGCAATCTAATTTAGAATACACATTTCCCATTAAACGCATGAAAATTTTACTTGTTTCACAAGAATGCCCCGTCAGTAAACGGGGACCCAACATTTGCTAATGATTGCAGGTCTGTCATGTGTGGTATCTAGACTCGGGTTGCTCCACACACATGACGGGGAACAAGGAGCTGCTGAGCAACTTCTCCGAGCGCTATCTCGGAAGGGTCTCCTTCGGAAATAGTCAAATGGCGCCAATTCTCGAAACTGGTGATCTCATCCATGACAAATTGACGATCAAGGGCATCTCTTACGTTGAGGGTTTGACCTACAATCTCTTCAGCATTGGTCGTTTCTGCGACAAAGGATACAAGGTTCTCTTCGAATCTGATATCTGCAGCATTATAGATGCCTCGGGACTGCCACTTCTTTCTGGAACGCGCACGTCTCACCTCTACGTACTCAATCTCACGACCTCTCGACCAGTATGCCTTCTCTCTCGTGCTGCACCCAAGTTGAATGATCTATGGCACCGACGTCTTTCACATCTCAATTTCAAGACTACCAACAAACTGCGTCAAGATAAACTCGTCAACGGCCTACCCCAGCTAACATATCATAAGGAACACCTCTGCTCTGCCTGTGAATTGGGGAAGATGAAGCGATCGTCTCACATATCCAAGGAAACACCATCCTCTAAGCTAATCCTCGAGCTCTTACATATGGATCTATGTGGCCCAATGCCTACGCCACACTCGGAGGAAGACGGTATATTCTTGTGATTGTCGACGATTTTTCACGCTACACGTGGACGAAACTCATTCGTACAAAGGATGAAGTTCCTGATATAATCATCGAGTTTGTTGTTACGTCCCAAACTCTTCATCAACAGAAGGTTCGGATTATCAGAACAGACAACGGAACTGAGTTTAAGAACAAGAAACTCAGTGATTTCTATGCCACTCAGGGCATCACTCAGCAGTTCTCAGCTGTGAAGACACCGGAACAGAATGGTGTCGTTGAGCGTAAGAACAGAACACTTGTTGAAGCGGCCAGGACTCTTCTCATACAATCCAGACTTCCTCATTCTCTTTGGGGCGAGGCTATTCAAACGGCCTGCTACACACAGAACCGGGCTTCCATTCACAAGAGATTCAACCGCACCCCATACGAGATGCTGAATAACCGTCGTATTCCCGATATATCCTATCTAAGGGCCTTCGGTTGCCGATGTTTTGTGGCCAATGATCGTCAACATCTTGGGAAGCTTGATCCAAAAGCTCTTGAAGGCATCTTTGTTGGATACTCACTAAACTCAAAGGCATACAGAGTCTATCTGAAGGAGAAACGGTCAGTAATAGAAAGCACGAATGTCACTTTTGACGAATGCGAAGGCGATCTCGCAGCTTCTGGCCATATCAGTCCAGAACCAGGTCTTCTACAGACGTTGACAAAAGGTCAACCTTCAACGGCGGGAACTTCCTCATCTGAGGGCAATTGTGGTGAACTAGATCTTGATCTGCTCTTCGAGTACTTCAACCCAGTTCCCAAGACTCCCGTCGCCACCACTCAACCTACCGCTGCACCCACTCCACCTACACCACCAGCTACCGGCAATAACGTCGTCCCTCCAAACTTGGATGCACTCAATCTCAACGAAGACGACATACTACCCAACCCTGGGAATATTGCTGATTCTGACGCAGAACCCTCTCAATTTAATACGATTGAGATCTCTTCTTCGGACACCGGGCCCCAACCTAATGAGTTTCAAATAGACACAAATGCGGCCAGCTCCTCACAAACCAACGTACCACTTTGGGCTCGCTCTCACCCTACCGATCAGATTATTGGGGATCCCACATCCGGTGTTTCGACACGTTCGGCTACGATGAATGAAAGTTTGTTTGCTTGCTATCTCAGTCAAGTCGAACCATCACGAGTAGCAGAAGCTCTCAACGATCCTGATTGGCTGATTGCAATGCAGGAGGAAATAAATCAGTTTGAACGCTTACAAGTTTGGGAACTCGTACCACGACCTCACAATAGATCCATTATCGGCACAAAATGGATCTTTAAGAACAAAAAGGATGAAGATGGTGTTGTTATTCGCAATAAAGCAAGACTTGTGGCTAAGGGGTACAACCAACAAGAAGGCATCGACTACGATGAAACCTTCGCCCCAGTTGCCAGGATCGAAGCCATACGAATGTTCCTTGCCTTTGCTGCTCACAAGAACTTCAAAGTCTACCAAATGGATGTAAAGACTGCATTTCTGAATGGATTTCTCAAAGAAGAAGTGTACGTTGATCAACCTGAAGGGTTCTTGAGCGAAGAATTTCCTCATCACGTTTATCGACTCTACAAGGCCCTCTACGGACTAAAACAGGCTCCCCGAGCTTGGTATGACGTCCTTTCAGATTTCCTTGTTCAGTCTGGATTCAAGAAAGGATCTCTGGATACAACTCTCTTCACAAAGCGGAGTGGCCCGGACATCATGATTGTACAGATTTATGTCGATGACATCATTTTTGGATCGACTAACCTCAACTGTGCGAAGAGTTCGCAGAATTGATGAAAGAGAAATTCGAAATGAGTATGATGGGTGAACTGAATTTCTTTCTTGGTCTTCAAGTAAAGCAACTCCCCAACGGAATCTTCATCAATCAGTCCAAATACATCCATGACATCCTCGAGAAGTATGGAATGAAGGATGCTAAGACTGCTGCTACGCCTATGTCACCCTCTGGCCGACCCGACGCGGACCCATCTGGTGTTCCCGTTGATCAAACCGTTTATCGAGGGATAATAGGATCTCTTCTGTACCTTACTGCTAGTCGACCGGATATCGTCCTCTCGACAGGAATCTGCGCTCGTTTTCAGGCCACACCAAAGGAATCCCATCTTACTGCTGTCAAAAGGATTCTCCGCTATCTCAAGGGAACACCCAATCTGGGTTTGTGGTACCCCACTCTATCGGACTTCAAATTGGTTGGATTCTCTGACTTGGATTATGCAGGATGCAAGATGGACCAAAAAGCACCTCTGGAGCTGCACACTTCTTGGGCGGTAAACTCGTAAGTTGGTCGTCTCGAAAACAAAACTGTGTCTCAACTTCGTCGACGGAGGCAGAATATGTCGCCGCCGCTAGTTGCTGTTCACAGCTTTTGTGGATGAGAACCCAACTACGAGATTTTAATTTTCATGTTGATAAAATTCCCATTTATTGTGACTCAAAAAGTGCCATCGCGATGACGAGTAATCCTGTACATCACTCAAGAACAAAACACATAGATATTCGTCATCACTTCATCAAAGAACATGTCGAGCAAGGCACGATTGAATTGCACTACATCACAACTGAAGATCAACTGGCCGACATTTTCACAAAACTGTTGGATGTCAAACGATTCCAACACCTAGTGACTATGTTGGGTATGTTGAATATTCAGTTGTGATCAATCGACCCTACATGAACTTTAATAAAGTGTACATATTTCACTTTCACTTCACTTCATTTTCTATGTGTCTTCTGGATTATGTCTGTTGAGGGGGAGTTTTTAGATTAAGGGGGAGCGTCTGATATTTCATTATTTAAAACGGGGAGTTTTTAGATTAAGGGGGAGCGTCTGATATTTCATTATTTAAAACGGGAAGTTTTACGATTAAGGGGGAGTTTTTCTTATTTTTCATTATTTAAAAAAAAAAAAATTTGGGTTGAAATTTTAAAGTCTGGTCAAACTGAGTCAAAATCGGACTGATCAAAACATTTTGGGCTGAATTTCAAATTTTCTAGTTAAAAAGGGTCAAAATTGGGTCCAAGTCCGCGAAATTCAGCTAAGTTAAATTTTTAACCAAGCCCGCGAAAATTCGGCCCATTTACTCAAAAATTTCGCATATACAGTGTCTACAATCGTAAAACCCCAAAACCCTTAACACTTTTCACTATCCTAAAAATCCCGAGAAAATTCAAAAATTCGCAACCCCTCTTTCAAAAAATTCGCAACTCCCCGCATCGTCGTCATCATCAAAATCTGCATTCAAACTTCATTTCCTGCTCACTCCATCATCGCAAATCAGCTTTTCGGTATGAATACATCTTAAATAACCCAATTTCTGTTCGATTTTACCCTATTTTGCCCGTTTTGATTAAATCTGCTTGGTTAGGGTTAAAACTTTCTCGGCTCTGAATCGAACGAATGTTAGGCTTTTAATGTTTAAATCCACCAAATATGTATTTCCCATCCTATTACGAGTCGATTGAGTCCAAATTATTGCATTTTAGTTAAGATTTGAGTAGGTCTAAGGCAAAAATTGATTGCGCTATCTCGCACTCTTACAACTGTGTTCTTCACCGCGAAAAATTCTCAGAAAATTGCTTTAATCGTTAAATTTCGCTGCTACAGTGAGTAACGCCCCGCGAAATTTTTAATTTACCCGAGAAAATTCCTGCACTACAGTGAGTATAGCCCCGCGAAACTTTTATTTCACCGAGAAAAATTCTCAGAAACATTCTCTGAAAAAATTGATTTAATAGTTAAATCTCGCTGCTACAGTTAGATAGGCCCCGCGAAAGTTTTATTTTACCCGAGAAAATTCTTGCACTACAGTGAGTGAGGTCTCGCGAAATTTTATCTGAGAAAGTTTCATACGAGAATTTACATATGTTAAAATTTCGCTGCTACAGCACGTGAAGTCCCGCGAAAATTTCATATACTTCACTTCATAATCCAGATTTTCGCATCTTCACTTTTCTCGCATCTACAGTGAACTAAAAATTTTCTCAATCCACAAAGATTTTTCAACCCGCGAAAATTTCATATACTTCACTTCATAATCCAGATTTTCGCATCTTCACTTTTCTCGCATCTACAGTGAACTAAAAATTTTCTCAATCCACAGATTTTTCAACCCGCGAAAATTTCATATACTTCACTTCATAATCCAGATTTTCGCATATTCACTTTCTCGCATCTACAGTGAACAAAAATTTTCAAACCGCGAAACTTCCATTTAACCTGCGAAATTTTCATTATATGCTAAGTGCGAATTTCCTTGAAACATGAGAAAATTTCTTAACGTGCGAAATTTTTGTGGCTGAGTGCGAAATTTCTTGAAACATGAGAAAATTCCTTGAAACAAAGATAAGCTGCGAATTTTTCTCATTGCATACGAAAATTTTGACAACGTGCGAGATTTCTTAACTTACGAAAATTTTCCATACTTGCTAAATTTTACACAAAATGCGAAAATTTTCTTGACTTATCATTGTGTTACACTTAGTGTCGAAACTCGCCATCACATGACAAATTTCAAATCTTAACAACTATGTCAAAGGGACCCTAAATTAGCTTAAATGTGAATTTTTCTTATATATAATCTTGGGCAATTCTATGTCTATTTTTATCATTTTCGTAACTTAATCAGTACTAATCTTATTACGTTTACTGTAAAGCACAGATATGCCTGACAAAGATCAAAATACACTTGAAGCACTTGAGGCGGCTGCAATCCAAAGGGAGGTCGCTCGCATCGAACTCCACGCGCGTACCTATGTCCCACCACCCGAGGAGATCTTTCCACTAAGTCAATGGGAGGCCCTGATCCCCAACAACTATATGGTGGACTTGGACAGTTTTCGGTGCGATGCCCCCGTTATTATAGAAATTCTCAAAGGGCACCCACTTCGCCACGCCCTCACTCATGGCGAACCAGAAGCACAGGTGTACCTTCAACAATTCTGGCATACGCTGCAGATAGCTGGACCACTACGCCTTGCCAAGACCTTATCCGCCCATATCGATCAAGAAACGGTGGTCCTCACTCCCAAAATACTCCAAGATGTACTTCAACTCCCGGTCTACTCACCCTACGATCCACCACCAACACACGAACAACTCATTGAAGACATCGACAGACTGGGCTATCAACCAGATACCAAGAAGAAGAAAGGCCCACTTGTCCTCAGTGAAGTCACCACCCGCAATCTACCACAACCCTGGCGGACACTGTACCTGCTGGTGAACAAGTGTATGTCAGGAAAGCATGCTGGTCAAGACCGCGGAAACATTCAAATCCTCACAATCATGACCGGCATCGCTCACAACCGCAAGTACAACTACGCCGACATCATCTGGGTGGACCTAGTCTCGATGATCCAGCGACGCGACCGGGAAGTCGCCAAGGGAGTCACGAACCGCTTCGTCCCATACATGCGATGGCTCCCAGCTCTGATCAAGCACTTCCGTCTGCACTCAACCAACATCCGTATCCGTCCGGCAGCGGAACACTTTCAAATCCCAACTGTCGAGAAGTTCGCCAAGAAGAACACACCGGCGAAGGATCGACACGCAATGGTGATTCCGGACGACGTGCTCGCCTACGCCGACCCAACCAACCCGCATGTACAAGAATACCGTGCCTCAACCGCCTCCTTCCGTGAAACCCCGCACCCTCTATCCACTGTCCCTACGGAGCAGATCAACCCCCCTGCTCCTAACCTCGGGACTAGCCAACCCCCCACCACCACCTCCAAAAAGTCATCGAGTCGCGCCGCATCCTCTTCCACACGCGCTCCGAAAAAACGGTCGCGAGAGGATGACGTAAGCCGCCCCACGGAGCGCCGATCGAAACAAAAGCACGATCGACCTCCTCCGCCACAGATAAGCCGAGCCGAACCAGTAGGTACAGGAGGCGATGTGTTCACCTCCCGAGTAGAAGTCGTGGCATCTGGCTCAACCACGCAAACTACCCCACCAACCCACTTGTCTTCCTCTCTACAGGAAGACATTTCATTCCACGAGGAGCCACGTATACCATCGACATCCCACTTGGAGATAGTCGATGTTGAAACAAGCAGTCCCTCGCCTCAGACTGCATCCTCTTCATGCACATCGAGTCTAGTGCCCTCACTCCCCATAATTTCATCCATTTCTAGGACACATATACCTTCCACCGCACCACAGAGTCTTCGTGACTCTGTCAGAACGCTCGGTGATGTCTCTGTGACTGAGAGCAAAAGACCTAGCACGGCCAACATCACAACAACCGTGAGCCTAGGCCATCATACGATTGAGTCTGTCTCATCGGTGATGCCAACGGGAAGTCTGCGTGACCCCGTCTTTTCCCGACCTGTGCAAACGGGCGGCCGATCGGCGATCTTTTCCGATTCGGTGACAGTTGGACATCTTCGTGATTCCAACTTGTTAGATTTACCCGATTCATCACCGAGACCGCGCTAGAGTCACGTCTTCAAGAGTTTGCAAAGACTCTTGAGGCGTCGATTCTCGACAAAGTTTACGCGCGTCTCGATGCGTCCACCGCCGACAAAGGAAAAGGTGTGGCCCCGGAGACGCCACCACCGACTCAAGATGTGGACGCTAAAGCCATTCTCTCTGCCATTTCCGCGAAGGAGCTTTTCTACCTCCTACGAGAACGATTCGAGTCGATGACGGAACTCGACGACGAGGAATGGCAGATGAAGAGAATAATGACTCAGCCCTTGACTTGCCGCGCTCAGGGCGAGTCCAGCGGGATCAGGCGCGACGATCAAGACGATGATCAAGATCGCCGCGAGGGGGAGAATAGGCAGCTGGGCTCACAATCCCAAGGACTCATGCAATCGACGCTGCCCTCCTCTGTACCTGAACGAACGCCCGCAGCAGAAACAGAAACCTCACGCCCCACTAGCCATAAATCCCATCCCATTAACCCCGAGTCACCAGCCAAATCACCCTCACCTCCACCTACTACCGTCTCCGAACCTCCGCGCCTTCGAGTTCAAGCTAGGGCTTCGCGACACACTCACACGCTAATCCACCACCGCTACGCTCAAGATCCAAGACTCCCAACAATTGACACAAAGGGGGAGATTGTTAGGATATTTAATTAATTGTGTCAATAGTTTAAGTCTTGGGATTAATTTTGTAATTATCTTTAGCTTGGGCTTTAGACTAGATTGTAATTAATTTATATTTAGTGATTGGGCCTTAATATACCTAGGGTTAATGTGGTATATAAGGTATTACCAACTCACTTTTGAAAGTAATCAAAGATCAAAAGGCTTACTCTTATTTTCACACACTACACACACTCAAAGGTGAGAAACTCTCCCTTCTTCATTCCATTTAGCCTCTTTGATTCCTTGTTTGGTGCATTTCGGGACCAACAGAAACCCTAACGTCCGGCCACACAGGTCGCATCCATGTACACACCACCCCCAAAAGTCGCTGGAAGCTTCAAAAGGTAAGCCTTGCCATCAAAAGCGATCACGTACCGTGGTCGCGTGCGCCTACAACACGTAAAGTAAGGGGTGAGCTATAAAGCTCAGTAAGTAGGAATATGCAATGTCGTGAACGTGAAAACCCCCGCATAGGCATCCGCGCCAATGCATCCCACACCTCGTAAATCAAACTCAATCTCATATCTCTCAGGGCCCTCGGCTAACTTGCTATGCACCATAAAGAGCTCTAATCCAACACGGATAAACGTGGCAGCGACCTACGCTGGGTAGCCTACGCTAGGTTTCCCTAGGTCGCACCCTCCCAGGTCGTCCCCTCTGCCCTGCGGTAGCCCACGCTGGTAGCCTACGCTGGTTAGCCTACGCTAGGGTTTCCCCTAGGTCGCTCCTTCCCAGGTCGCACCCTCCAGGTCGCATCCCTCCGCTATCAGGGCATCAGCCCAAATAAAATAAACAGGGCAGAAGCCCAAATAAATATATAATATAATCGGCGACGCACCACGCCGTCATGGTGCCATAGAAGTAGCCCTGACTCAACTGTGAGTCGACATTAAATGCCTATATCGGCAAATATCATTCGCCCTCAGGCGATAAAACCCCAAGTGCCTCGTGCATGCATATGAATATGCAACGTGAATTAATACCGTAAATATTTATCATGCAGAAGCATGTCAAATAATTCACGTAATAATATAAACACCCAAGCACATAGTCACGTAATTCAAGCACATAAAAAGTTTATGTATTGTAGTTGAAATTCCCACTTACCTGGTATCCTTAGCTTATTTCGAATGTCGTACGGTAAGTCGCTAACCTTCAAACCCTAGGTATAGAAGCATATAAAATTAGGGTTTGTTAGTCTAGTTTTAACTTTACGAAATTGGCTTAATTTGAAAACCCTAGTTTCGACTTCTATACTCTCGAAACCCTAAAATTTAGACTTAACCTAAACCAAGCAATACTATTGATATAAATCTTGGTATAAGATGAATTATAGAATCTCGAGCTGTTATTCTAAATATTGAGATGTATGTTGATGTTATACTTAAGATGTCGAGTTATCCTATGAATAAATTTCGACATGAACTTTTAATTTTATTATGGAAAATTCGACATAGGCTTTAACATAAATTTCGAGATTGGTTATAATTACATCTCGAGTTTGGTGGAGGAACTAAATCTCGACATAGGATATTTAGAATGAATGAGTTTTACACAGCATGTCGAGATATCTATTGAGCTCCTACCTAAAATGTCGAGGTATATATTAATATACTTAAGATGTCGAGCTTACATATTAGAATTATCACACAATGTCGGTATTACAACAAGACTTCGAAATTAATGTCAGTATTATAAGTAAATGTCGAGAGGTATATTTCAATATTACACAAGCTAGTATATCTAAAGATATCGAGTTTCGTGATGTTAACAGTCATACTACTATAGATTAAAAAATCTCGACATCAAAGTTGAATTGGACTTCGAGTTTTAACTGAATAACATACAATAATCTCGATATGGGATGAATGTCAAATTTCGAGATTTCATATGACATTTCAAAACCAGTACTAATGCAAGGTTTCGACATCTACTAGCCTTAATCAATGCTATGTTCATTCTAGACATGCTATTGAACGGAAACCCTAAAATTCAAACTTATATAATACTTAAGCAATTAATATTCTTTGTTCCTAGAAATCCTTAAGTACTTCGCTACCTTAAACCCTTAAAACCTTCCAAAACCCTCGCCCAAACCTTATTTTTCCTTAGGAATGATTTGAATATTATAAGAACTACAGTATGCTTTGACTATATCTGATAACTAAGGCCTTGATGGTTCGTGATTATAAGTAGTGCATCTATACACTTAATGGCACCTAATACATGCTAATATGATAGATAAATAAAGCGACAAGTTGTAGTAAGGAGGTATACCTATCAAACTCGATAGTGAGCTCTCTTTGAATTCTCTTTCTCCTTATTGAAGTTGAGGGTTTGTGTTTAGTTTGTTTTACTGAATTGAAGTTTCGTTTCTTATCTTTAAAGTTGGCGTGCACTAGTGAACAAATGACATCAACATTATTAGTTAATCCTTATCTCATCTTTATCATTATTAAGAAAATTGAATCTGAATCGACATTCCTTGCTCTCGAGTCTTTCAATTCTCGGTCTTCCAAGATTTCGACATCCTCAATTTTCGAAGGCTGAAGTTCTAATATATTGAAATTGTTCCTTAGTTCTCTCGAGATCTTATACATATCAAAGTTAATTATTTCTACATTCATGTTAGCTTTCGACCTTCACTCGGATTTTATACATCTCGAGACTTAAAAGATCTCGAGATCCTTAGATCTCGAGATTCCTTGTTTCGAAACCCTAATGCATTAAAATCTTTATCTAGCCTTTTCGAAATCTATTCCTACCAATTCGTGTTCTCTAAAACGTGGTATTAACACCTAATATACTAAATTAAATTTTCTAGGTTAGCATGCCATGTATTAGAAACCCTAAAATAAATAACTATTCTAATTTCAATTAATTCCTTTACTTGACTAGTAATCTTAATAGCACCCAATTTGAAATCATGTTAACACATAAAATCATAAAACATATTCCATGCAGTCACGTAAGTCACATATTATGTATGCATATTTATTGGCCGGTTTACTTACGGGACTCGGGTATTACATTTTACGATCGAGAAATTTTATCGTCGAATAATTTACTTTATCGCCGCTAAAATTTTCGACCAAGAATCAAAATTGAAATCGAAATAACTGTTTTCGACTGTAAGTTTTGCGCTCGAAACAAAAAAATTGCACCTATATCTATTCCTCTCATTAATATTTCGCTCGCATAAAATCAAAATTACATTTCTCGATTGTAAGTGATATTCGATCTACGTTATTTATCTTATTGACTAAGTCAATGCGATCGAAACTCTTTTACGATGCAAACAGTTGAGATTCAAAATTTCTACTGTTTGCGACCGAAAAAGTTCTTCGACGCCTTTAAACGTTGGAAAACCCAGTTTAGTCTTATCTATTAATCGACCTATAATAACGCAGAAAACGAAACAATCTATACTCAAAACGATCAAGAGACTTCGAACTGTCTTAATATGCACTTTTTATCCTAGATTATACTTAGAAATTGGTCTAAAACACTGCGAACAAGCATTCGAGTTCTCAGAATATGAACAGCGAGAAATTAACACAAAATCATGCAAAATATTTCAAAATACAGATGCAAATGAAGTTTAGATACATGATAATCCCTAAAAGAGGTCAAATCTACCTTCTAAAGACGAAAATCAGAGGAAAAATCGAAAGATTTGAAGGGTTTTGACGTTTGTCTTTTGAGAGAAAAAGTTTTTCGCACGAAAATATGACTGTTGAGTTTTGCGATCGATGGTTTTGTCGTGTATTTAGGGATTTTCCACTGCAAGCAATGATTTCATTTAATTGTGCTGACTAGACGTTTTACGAGACTTAGTGAATTTAAGCCCATTACTGTTTGTGATTGAGAAAATCACGATCGAGAAATATTCTTTGGTTACTATTTAACTTTCGCTCTACGATTCCGATCGAGAATCATTTGGTTCCTGTTTAATTCTCGCTCGTCAATGTGAAAGCGAAAATTATAACATTGTCCCAAATCAATTTTCGCTCGAGAAGCTGCGAGGGAAAATTACGAAAATTACGAAATTCGCATTCAGTCAATTCCGTTTAAATGCAAAGTCACATTGTATATTAAAATGTGCGAATTAAAAGTATTTTATATAAGATTTTTATTATTATGATTATTATTGTATTATATATACTAATTTATTAATAATATGTGGTCAGATTATTTTGCTTCGATCATTGTCAGCCTAAAAGTCACAGGACAGTTTAAATGTTTTTATGCCGTCTAGTCACGTCAGCATACTAAAGTCCTAAGTTCAAAGTAGTATCCATTTCGACAACTCTCACTAGGTTCGCTCTAGCACTCATTTATTTTTAACTAGGAATTTTTATATTTATAGCACTCAAGTCAACACAACTCATATTAAGTTAATTTACCTGTGATCGAGGTGCTTTTAATCATTTCACCGAGCGAGAGACCGTCGTTTTGGAATTAAAGGGACTTTGAAGGCTTTAATTTGGTTATGACTAAGAAGGGAGGGAACTTATTGGGAAAAGTGAGCTTTATGTTTTCCATTCCTTCGTCGTTCTCCTTTTCTCCGGCATTTTCTCTTTCGTCTTTTCATTCTCATCCTTTAAATTTTCCATATTCGTTTGCACTTGCTCAAGCTGAAGCTCCTTCTTTACGAGGCTGAGAGATTATCTATGGTGAAGTTCTTTCTTGTTGGTTCTTGGCCGATACCGTGCTCATTTTCTCTTTATCCCTAGAGAGGTTTCAGAGATTATCGATTTGAAGAAGTTCACAGTTATGGAATTCGAGCCCAAGGTCATGCTCCTCTTCTCGTTGTCTCGAATAAGACCGGATTATCGTTGGAGAAGTTCACTTCGTGGTGCTCCTCTTTCCAGCCGTTCTGACAAGTGTACGAGATTATCGATGGAGAAGTTCACAACAAGATCCATGCCCCCTTCATAAATATTTTGCGATTGATAGTATCGAGAGGCAGGTTCTTTTGGTCTGCTTTTTGTGCGTTGAGCATTCCTCGTGTGCGCTTTCCACCTTCTTTTGTCATCTTTTTCTTTTTTTTTCGTCTCATATTTCTCCCCCTCCTTTTCTTGTTTGGACATCCCGTCGAAAATTTAGATAGTTGGTTGAAGGCTCAAAGGGTTTTCAAATAAAGAAAAGGAATTTGGAGAAGGTTCAAAATGGATGACTAAAGGTAATGTTCAAGGAATGAAAAATTTTTATATTTGGCCGAGCAAAGAATTTCCTAACTGCCCTAATCATTTTCCCAACGTTCTAACACAAGGCAAGTATGAGACCAAGAATCACTAGTTAAGACAAGCAATGATTGTGTGACACGCTCAAGGATAGATCCGTTGAAAGAGATAAAAGGCTAGAAATCTCACTTATATAAAGTGGATTTGTGTGTAATGGAATTTAGGAAAGAACTTTAGACACAAGTATGCGATTTAGACTGACAAAATTAAGCACTTGATGAGTCGTATGTCAGGGAAATTCATACGTGCCTTAGATCGAGCGTTCTAAAGATATCTTCATTCCCCTAGTATTATACTTATATGTATAATATTTTTGGATTTTTATTATATTAGTTAGTTCAATTAATATAAGATATTTCACGCAAGATATGGCATTTAAAGTACAGAAAACACATAACTTAGAACATGGGAAGGGACATAGGATCACGTAAGCACAAATTACGGAAGGTTCAACATGCCTAATTCTCCGACAAGGAATTTGAATCGTTTTTCATCCAATGCCTTGGTGAAAATGTCAGCTAGTTGAAATTCCGTGTTCACAAATACATGCCAATGGTGCACTATGTGATCTTTGATAAAGTGATATTGTATGTCTATGTGTTTTGTGCGTGAGTGGTGAATAGGATTACACGTAATCGCAATGGCACTTTGGCTATCGCTCTAAATGGGTATATTATTTAGATTGTACCCGTAGTCGCGAAGCTGAGTCCGCATCCACAGCATTTGCGAGCAATAGCTGGCAGCCGCGACGTATTCTGCCTCGGCCGTTGACGTCGAAATGCAGTTCTGCTTCTTCGTTGACCAGCAGACTAGCTTTTCGCCTAGAAATTGAGCGCCACCGGATGTGCTTTTCCTGTCCATTCGGCAACCTGCATAATCAGCGTCAGTATAGCCAATCAGTTTGAAGTTTGTGCCTTTAGGGTACCACAAACCTAAGGTCGAGGTGCCCTTTAGGTAGCGAAGAATCCGCTTGACCACGAGCATGTGAGATTCTTTGGGGTCGGCTTGGAAACGAGTGCATAGACATGTGGCAAACATGATGTCCGGCCGGCTTGAGGTGAGATAGAGAAGAGAGCCGATGATGCTGCGATATAATGTAATGTCGATCGCTTTTCCAGTGGCATCGGCATCCAACTTGCAGCTTGTAGACATGGGAGTGCTTATCGGCTTGCTCTGATCTTGATGGAATTTCTTCAAAATGTCCTTAATGTATTTATTCTGACTGATGAATATCCCATCATGGAGCTGCCTTACTTGAAGTCCTAGGAAGAACTACATCTCTCCCATGTGACTCATTTCAAATTTGCTCTTCATCAAATCTCCAAATCTCTTGCATAGCCGTGGATTTGTTGATCCGGAGATGATGTCGTCTACATAAACTTGGACAACCGATCTTTGTCTTGCCATTTTATGAAGAGGGTCGTATCGTTCGTTCATCGGATAAATTCAGATTTTACGAGGAAATCGCTCAAGACGTCATACCAAGCACGTGAGGCTTATAGAGAGCTTTGTCAATCGATAGACGTGATCAGGATGTTCTTGATCAACAAAGCCTTCTGGCTGAGCGACGTAGACTTCCTCTTTTGCCGTTAAGAAAGGTGGTGTTTACATCCATTTGGTAGACTTTGAAGTCTTTATGAGCCGCACAAGCCAGGAAGAGACGAATGGCTTCGATTCAGGCAACATGAGCATATGTCTCGTCGTAGTCAATTCCTTCCTGTTAATTATATCCCTTCGCAACCACTCTCGCTTTGTTCCTAATCACTTCGCCATCTTCATTCTTCTTGTTCTTAAATACCCATTTCATCTCGATGATTGTTTTCCATGCGGACGGGGTACTAAGGTCCACACTTGAAGACGCTCAAATTGGTTGATTTCATCTTGCATTGCTATTACCCAATCTGAGTCTTTTAGTGCGTCTGCTACCTTGGTTGGCTCATTTTGGCTTAAGAAGCAGCTGAAGAGACTGTGTTGATGACGTGTCCGTACTCCACTCGAAGGATCACCAATAATCTGATCAACCGGATGTGCTCGAGTCCATTTTCGCTATGAGGTAGTGCAGAGCTAGACGCATCGGCCATTTGTGGACTGAGACTTCCAAGGATTTCAGATTGTTCACTTGGTTGAGGTAAGTCAGATTTTGCACTTGAATCGAGTGATTCTGATGAGACTTCCTCATTGACTGTTGTAGGATCTTCAATGATCTGTGGTAATTATGAATCGGATGAGGTAGGGACATTTGAAGAGCTCGGTACGTCGGCCTCGTCGAGTGGGGGCTCCACTAAAGGTGTAGCAATAATGGTTTCTGGCTGATATACGGGCTCAAAGAGAGAGTCCAAATCTTCCAACGCAAGTTTCAGAGCTTCTTCAGACGTTGAGTCCGGAACTATTGCCATCTTCTGTTGGTTTAGTGCCAACACACCAGTGTATACGGGTTCTGAACTTTCGTATTCAGAAGCCATCGAGTTTGGCACGGGTCCTGAACTGAGGTGTGCAGGAGCCATAGGGTTATGCACGGGTCCTGGATTGATGTGACTAGAAGGCATCTCTGCCACTTCGTGGAAAGTGACGTTGTAGCTTTCTTTGATTGATCGGTTGGACTTGTGTAAACTGGGTACGCCTTTGACATTGATGAATACCCGACGAATGTAACTTCGAATGCTTTAGGGTCGAACTTAGCACGTTGCTCTTTGTCGTTCAAAGCACTTGCACCCGAAGACCTTAAAGAATGAGATATTGGGTACTCGATTGTTTATTATTTCGTACGGAGTCTTATCGAAGCACTTGTAAACCAACGTCCTGTTCTGAGTGAAACAGACGGTATTTACTGCTTCATCCCAAAGGAAGTGTGGGAGGCCGGAATGGATCAGCATTGTACGGGCGGCTTCCACTAGAGTCATGTTCTTCCTTTCAACGACCCTGTTCTGTTGACGCGTCTTAGCGGCTGAGAATTGCTGACTGATGCCAAGTGTCTGATAAAATTCATTGAGATACTTGTTTTTGATCTCAGTGCCATTGTCTGTTCGGATGACTTGGACGGTTTGTTGCAGCAAATTCTGAGTAGTGTTCACAAAATTGACTATCAAGTCCCCTGTCTCATCTTTGGTTCGGAGGAACTTTGTCCAAGTGTAGCGATAGAAGTCATCAACAATGACCAGACTTGCGTCCATTAATACTCTGTGTTTGCATAGGTCCACAGAGGTCCATGTGAAGCAATTCCAGTGGACGGGAAGTAGAAGCAATCTGTTTTATTTGATGAGATGCTCGCTTCATTCTTCCTAATACACACGCCGAACATTGATGCTCTTTCTGTAATACTATAGTTGGAAGACCGTAGACCAACTTTTTCGTCGAAAGCCGTTGAAGAGCTTTAATGTTGAGATGAGACATACGTTGATGCCATAAGCTGTTCCTCTGAATTACAGTCTGAGAGATAAGGCAAACAGCTGTCGAAGGGCGCACGGACGTCAGGGTGATCGTGTAAAGATTTGATTCCGAAGTCCTTCGAGGAGTTCTTTGTTCTGACTGTCCAAAATCTGCACCGGTCAGCAAGAAAGACCAACTGGAATCCTTTGTTGCAGAATTGGCCTATCCTGAACAAGTTATGGTGGAGACCTTCGACGTACGAGACACCCTTTATCGTCAGATTTTTCAAAATGATGTCCCCGAATCCTAGTATGGGGGCTAAGTCGTTGTTGCCGAATCTGACTTTTCCATTTGCTAAGCAGCTCTTGTTTCCCGTCATGTGTGTGGAGCAACCAGAGTCGAGGTACCACACATGATGGATCTGCAAAAACAATTAGAGCGCTTTAGGTACCCACTTATAAATGGATCATCTCTGATTAGCAAATTTAAGTGTTGGTTCAGATATGGTTCCTAAATTAGTACACGTAGGTGTTTTAGTGACCCAAGTCATCTTCGTAGAAGTCGATTTGGGTTTGCCCTTTGTAGAAGACTTGGCCTTTCCGGCTTTTGTTTTCTTGGGCGGAGTTTTGGGAACCCATTTAGGTTGAACCTGGCAGAGAAGATTAATTTCAGCACGGACAAATGTTTCGGTAGGCTTAACCGAGGAAAAGATCTTTCATTCGCTAGTCTCCTAAGGTGCTTGGGGGATTCGATTTTTACAGGATACCTTAGGTGAGAGCAAGCATGAATAGCGCTATAAGCCTTTTTAATGGCTGAATCTTATTTCCTATGGGTCTTCCTAGTCACATTTGTTTTAGAATGATTATTTTTAATTTTTGATGTAGAACCTATTTCAAAATTAGTGCTTCTAAAAATGGTAGGCTGAAGAGAACAAGTAGAAGCAATTATTTAAACGGAAGAAACAGCTCTTTTATTCCTACGAGTGTCTTTTATTTGTACAGAAGATGTATTCTTGGAAGTTTTCAAATCTACGGTCTTCTTCTCTATTTTACTATTAGACACTCTCTCCTATAATTCTAATACTGGCCCTACGCTTCCTGTAAACATAAGTGAACCAGAATTAGATTTATCATTTTTCAAGATATTAATTTTTCGTTTTTAATCGTTTGAAGGCGATTTTTCTTTCTTCACGCTCTTTAGAAGATTTTTATCCTTTGAGGAAGATGCGTGAGAAGTGGCTTGGGAGGAAGTTTTAAGATTTTCCATATCTTTTCGGAATCTTTTCTTTTCAGCTTCAAAATCCTCTCTTTCCTTTTCTAAAGCGGCTCTTAACTCCTCTATTTTCTTAACTATGGGAGGGATGTAAAGAGAATTTTTATTATGATGATTTTGAACCTCCTCATTTTTAGAATGATCTTCAAGAAAATGAACTGTTTCAAGGCTCCAGCACTTGGGAGGTACCCAAGTTTTGTCGCGTTGATTCAGTTCGATGTAGGAAAAGGGTATTTCAGCCCTAGTGTTGGCTTGTCGCTTGGCTTCTTCTTCCTCAAACGTTACTTTTGCGTTAGTAAAGTTCATGAGAGAAGTTAGTCCGAGACCCACGTACGGATATCATAAAGTTGTTTGCAGTTAACTTTGTTCAAGTTACGTGGGTTCTCATAGCCTAAGCCATACTTATAGTCATAGAATTCTAAATCCTTGGACTGATTCAAAAATATAGTTTGATCAGTATGTGCCCTTTTCACAAAAAGATCTTCTAATTTCTTAATTTTATTATATAGCTTCTTACGCTCAGCGTCTAAGGTAGCATTGTTATTTAGAACGGTGCTCTTTTCGGCCTGACAGGCGTCTAGACTTTTACGTAGTTCACTAATCTTAGAATTTGACTTAGTCAATTCTTCTTCGAAATTAGTGACCTTCTTAGTTGCTGCCTCAAGTCTACTTTTTACAAGACTCTTTTCTTCCAAGTTCCTTAGTAGACATTTGTGGTTATTGTCTAGTCTGTCCTCTAGTTCTTTTATTACCGAACTATGCTTATCTAATGAGGTGTGCTTAGTCTCTTTAGACTGCAGTCTCTTAGTCAGTTCATCTATTTTGAGACTATAACTCCTAACTTGTTCTTTGAGACTAGCTATGGTTTCTTTAGACCTAAGAAGCATTTTCTCTACTTTTATTCCTCGTTTCTGCTCAGTTACCATGTTAGCAAATTTAGAGCTTAACTCAACTAACAAGTCAGAATTTGTATAGTCAGAGGTTTCTACCTCCTGAGATGAGGTGGATGCTTTCTCGTCGTCCGTCTCTGCGGGAGTATCATCTTCTTTTTCATCATCAAGGCGTGCCATTAGGGCAAGATTGTCGGTGTCAAAATCTGAGCTGTCCGCTAGTCAGTGGTCCTGCTCTGCCATAAGAGCTACTCCAGCTTCCTTTTGTTTGGATAGTTAAAGCTTCCTGGAGTAGTAGTTAGCATCCTTTTTTCTTTGGGAGGGTGCACTCCCTGGCAAAGTGACCTGTGTTTCCACAATTAAACATTTTAGTATGTCTTTGGAAATTGTGGCTTCTGAGGACTCAGCCGGCTTGTCTTTATTCTTCGAGCTTGTAGTTCGAAGTCTGTTGGCAGAAGATGATGACTTCTTCTTGAAGTACTGCTTTGTCATCATCTTGGCGACTAATGCCAGCTGTTTGCCAAATTCTTTGATCTCAGTGGAAAGTTCTGAATCAGATGTGTCTTCATCCTCTAAGGAGCTAGGGAGCTTGACGTGCTTTTCCTTGCGTGAGCGGGAGCTCTTCTTCTCAGAAACTAGAGCTATGGAGTCCTCGGCCTGTTTGCCCTTTTGCTCCTTTTGTAACTCGCCTATGTCTTCTTCATGTTGTGTGAGGTTATCAAAAACAGCGTGAATATCCATCTCGTCCAAGTCCTTATTTTGTCGGAGTTGGGTAGAGATCTTCTTCCAGTCGGTGGGCAGTGGGGACAGAGACCGAATGTTCATCTCCATGTTAGTCTTTTTTATCTCAATCTTCCTCATTTCGTTGAGAAGAGTGAGGTACCGCTGATAAAGATCATGTAAGCTCTCCTCACTTTTGGCCTTGAAGGAGTCATAAGCTGTGAGTATGTTAGCCTTCTTAGCTTTGGCACCGACTTCGGTTCTTTGCATCATTCGCTTCAGTTCATCCCACATCCCTTTAGCAGTTGGGATGCTATCTATTTGTCTATAGATATCGTTCGGGATACCCTGCATCAGTGTGTTCTTAGCTATAAGATCTGCTCTTGCTCTTCTTTTCTCAACTTCATCGTACTCACTAGGTAATTTTATTCGCCTGGTGGGTTCGATTGGAGGATTGTTCGAGCTATCACCTTCTTGGGTTATGTAAAAAGTTTCCGGTCCATCATGAAGTTATTTGAGCAAATCTTCAGCCTGATCTTTAAGTTCGATGAAGTTTAAGAACCGGTTTCTCCAAACTGTGTATTCGCCCCTTTTGAGAATTAGAGGACGATTATCATTTCCTAGAGAATAGGCATCTATTTCTTCTTTGAGTTGATGTAGGATCTTCTTTTGTTGTTTTGATGTCTTGAACTGATGTGGTGTGCTTCACAAGTAGCAGATTAGTTAGTAGCGTTTGATTCTAGAGCAGTTTCGAGAATAATTTTTGACTCAATCTTTAAAGTTTGATAAAAAATTCTCGAGAAAAATTGGCGCTGTTACTGTTCTCGTGCAAGAAGGTACGTCAGCGAAAAATTTTTCGAGCGAGAAAAATTGCTCAAAATCTTTGGTCGAGAAAAAAAATTTGGATCGTGAATTTATTTTTTTGCTGGGTAAAAATAATTCGTTGACTGAAAAGGTTTCTCGTACGCAAATGAATTTCGCTTATTCAAACTGAGAAGTCTGACCGAAAAAGTTTTTCGACAGTAAGTTTTACGCGCGCAAAGTTAAAATTGGTCTTTGTCGAAAAAAATTTTCGCTAAGTAATGCTCGAGAAATTTTTCTACTAATGTCGTTCTTGATAGAGGTGGCTTTAGGTCTGACTCAGTATTCTGATCGAGAAAAATTTTCGCGCAGAGTGTTTCGATCGAGAAATTAATCTGATCGAAGAACCTTGCGAGAAAAATTGAAATTATCGCAAAAATTCACAGAATACAGTTAACACAGCTTCAAGCAAAAACACCAAATTTGAACGTGAAATTGCAAGTATTTGCTCGCAATCATCTACTTAGCACACATGAACAAGTAATTAAACATGTTATGAAGCAACGTATATGGAATTTGATCAAAATCATCAGAACACGTTCAAACTGTTTATCGCGTGAATCGAAGTTCAAACAGCTACGAATCTACTCGCGATCAATGATAACACTAAATCAAGTACAGTACCCGAACTCAAATTTCGATCCAATTCTAAAAAATTCGATTCAAAACATAATGAATCCGCTCTGATACCAATTGTTAGGTCCTAGTTTATCAACTCTATGATCCTAGACATGAATTCTAAGGTTATCGATTAGAATTGAATAGAATCGAATTTCGATTGAAAACCTCTTTGAAGAACACGAGAGAAAATCCTTGTAGTAAAAGAATATATTTGTTGTTTCTCTCTCTAGAAATTGAATTGCAAGCCTTTCAGATCAATTTTCTAAAACTTCCCTATTAGCTCAATGTTTGTACATCTATTTATACCAACATACTTGGTATAAATATCAAACTAGTCCTAAACTAAGGACAAATACATGAAACGCCCCAAATTACAAGGACAACTAATAAATCAAAGCACAACTTAAGACATGATATTCTACAGTTATCGTATCACTCTTTAAGAAAATAGCAACATTTTTTTATACTAACTTTAAATATACTAATATATAAAAAGTTATCAATATTAATATTTAATTTATATAAATAAAATATATTCATATGACATAAATATTACTAATGAATTATGCAAAATTAAATATTGACTTTATTAACATGGTTTTAATATGCTACAGTATAATTAACGCTAAATTTAAAATGGTGAGTTTTCAGGCTACTTGTAGTCATTCATATTCGTATTTTCAAGCTACTATTTCGATGGGGAGAAAACACAAAATGGCCCACGATGCTTACCAAATAGACCAATTTAGTTCTCGATGTTTCACGTGGACAAATTTAGTCCCCATGTTGTCGATTTTGACCAAATTGGTCATGCCGTTAGATGACCAAAAAATAACACTAAAATGGAAAAAAATTCAAGAAAAGAAAGAAAAGTTCAAATTCAAAACAGGGGGAAAAATACTAATAAATTAAATTAAAATAAAAGAGAGAACAAAAATACTGGGACGATTGTGTCCTCATTAAGCAGTAACGGGGATGGGATTCTCGTAAACTTTACTGGCATTTTAATCTTTATTTTCGTTTTCACTTATTTTTTAGTTTGTAATAGTTAAATATTTTTTATTTATTATTTCTTATTTTTATTCTCTCTCATTTTTTTTGTTATTTTTTATTTATAAAATTTTGTAGGTTGTTATTTCTTTGTGTTGATGCTCAAACTTTAAATGTGCCGCTTTGTTTTCTGAATTTGCAAAACCTGTCATTTTTGTTCATTTGACCTAAGGAACACGTAAAAGGAACCAAAAGGAAATAGTTTTGCAAAGTTCGACACATAAAAGTCTTACCACCAGCATATAGATTTTTCCCATACATACATGATATTGTGTTAAATTGATATAAAACTCATATTCAGTCACCATGAGATTTTTTTTTAACTTTTTTATTTAAAAAGCATCTCAACACAATTACATCATAATCATTTATTCATCTTGATAAAACAAAAAAGTTAAAAAAATATGTAAAAAATTTATTGTTGGTGTTCATACTTTTGAAAATTCCAGTGTGACTGTGTTGATATGCATCATGAAAAAAACAAAAGAAACTATCGTAGACAAAGAAGTTAAAAAATATGTAAAAAAATTATTGTTGGTGTTCATACTTTTGAAAATTCCGGTGTGACGTGTTGGTATGCATCGTGAAAAAAACAAAAGAAATTGTCGTGGTGATCGAAATTGGATTTTATATTTAGTTTTAGTATAACATGCAATTAAAAATTCTAATTATTGGTGCTTAAACTTCTAAATGTGCGGTTTTGATTCTTGAACTTTGCAAAGCTGTTTCGTATTGCTTCTTTTACTTGTTTAGGTCAACCCCTCCTACTAGCAAATTATTTAGAAATTTTGTACGTAATTGTGTATGTATTGTGCGGCGCCCACTATAATGAGCAAAGGGATGTTTCGGTAACTACCAACATCTTATTAATTTTGACCACAACGAATTATACCAAAGCTCAAAGTCAGAAGACAACAGACCGAACCATTACAGATACAGACACTTAAAAAAAACAATATTAAGTAAATCAATTTAGCAACAACATTATTATATTCGAGAGCGAATCAAATTTTTCATTAAAATAAAGAAAGAAAATCACGAGTCCCAAATAGGTCCAAAGGGCGGCGATGCCATTGTTCTTACAAGCGCCGACGACGTCTCGACTTCCCTCGGGATTGCTCGTAACGATGACAACCTCAGCGCCGAACTTGTTAGCCGTGTCGACCCATAACCGCCGTGTCGTGAAGTATAACCTCGTTGCCATTATTAGGATTCATCGTCATCCACTCATTAATCTCACTCCCAAAGTTCTGCTCGACGTTCTTCGTCACCCAAAGAACGCGCACTTTGGCCCTACAAGGCTGCAATAGAAACAATAGAGACATGCAAATTCCCGAGCCAGTGGCTACCAAAAGAACCGTATCGTACATATTCGTCAGATAGGCAGACCCGCAAAGTGAACCTTTTGAACCCACAAGTGGGTCGGCGGGTTCGACACTAAGGCTCTCGTGAAGTCCCCTCAGCACCAGCGAGCATCATGTGCTCTTTCTTGTTGTCAGAAATGATCCCAAAAGCATGCCATTCAGACAACGGAGATTGGCATATCCTTCCCAATATTCCCGCCTTTATACCTCCTTCGAACTTTATGATCGAAGCATGTCACGAGGACGAACTCACCCTAACTGGGACTCTCCTTACGGTCATCCATGAAAGTATCACATGGTGATCCCTAAAGTGAACCAAAACCCTTGAGTTCTCAACAACCTGGATCCCATGTCGTCTGCATAAGATTTCTTCTCTTTGTCGTAACCTACGGTTAGGGTTACGAAAGCCTGTTAGGAATTATTTATTGTGTTCAATTAATTATTTAATCTTAATCTGGTAATTTATTTAAGTGAACTGGGCTTTAATATTTTAGAGCCCAGTGATCTTATCCTTGCAATGGGCTTACAAGGGTCTAAGTATTATATACCAGCATGTGGTATAAATACTAAAATACTAACACGTATTTAGGGTTGTCTTGTGCGTGATAATTAATAGAGAAAGAACTTTCAGAGAAGGAGCCTCCCAAACCTCCTCAAGAACGCACGCACATACCCCACGCTAAGTGAATTCTTTCATTTATTTTCGTGGTATGATTGCTTGAAATATGCTTTAGTTGGATATAAACAGACCAACAAGTGGTATCAGAGCCAAACGCGCTCAAATTTGAGAAAAATATGCGAAATATTTTTGTTTAATGTTCTTTGAGGGTTCTTCATGATTTTCGAAAATTGTGATAGGTTTTGATGATTCTATTCTTAATCGAGTGTTTTCGACATCCTAGATTTGCAATTTTGACTTCACAATAACCTGATGAAAATCATCTAAGTTGTTTTTTCAGCGAATTCAGTCGAAGATTCGATTTTGACGACGAACAGGAACTTTTCGAAGAGCAAAATATTTTCCGAGCCGTTCTCAATCTCAATTGCCCGAAATCCGTTGTTAATTTCAAAGTAGTGCTTTTCGAAATTTCCATCGAGATCTCCCCTTAATTTCAAATTCTAGCTTCTCGAGAATTTTATCGAAATCGGTCGTTCAATTCAATTTAAAGCTCCTCGAGATTTTTATCGAAACCTACTCTTAATTTTGATTGTGAACTTCTCGAAATTTCTCTCGAAATCGTATTTAACTGCAATTCTGTGCTTTCTCAACATTTTTTGTCGAAATATCTCTTAATTATAAGGTTCTTGAAGACTGCTAAATTCCATCCCAAATTTCAAGATTCTCGAACTTAGCGATTTTAAAGCTTTCGACATCCTCGAATTTCAGCTTCACTAGAACTTCTAGAGAAAGTAAATTTCAGAAAATCAGATTTAAAATCCTAAGACTTCGATCATCTACTTACTTTAAAGATCTCGGTATTCACTTCAAGAAATTCAATATTGATTCCAGTGATTCAAATTACAAGAATTCTTCGAAGACATGACTCACTCTTTCGAAACATTTTAGACCAATCACCATACTCCACTCATCATCATAATCATTATGCACATATACCCATCCGTTCTCATGATACACGTGGCTCCATTAGTTCACTCCTCATCATCCTCATTTGATTGCCACATCACTATAATCGTTACTCATCAAAACAAAAAAAATAAATAATTCTCAAATCTAAAAAGCGCATCAACGATCATATATCCTACTAGATTAATATAAAACAAAAGGGATGGACTTAAACACAACGACTTCTACTTCTGTACAAAAGCGAAGTTTCTCTATCGATCAAGAAAGTACTATAAAGGAATTAGAAGCTCGCTTAGAGAATAACCATAACTGTCTCCTTGTGAGCTTAAGAGAAAAAAGCATATCTCAATTGCAAGCTTGAAGCAATGCAAATGAGAGTCGATGATCGTGACAAAGAAATAACTGAAAGCGATAATTAGTGAGTTAGCTACTAGTTTGAAAAAGAGCGAAGACGAGATACTCAATAAGACTTGTCAATATAACTTCATGTATAGCGAGCGTAGCGAGTTATACGTTAAATTTAGGAGTTTAGAGGACATCCTAACAAAAAGAGGGCATGCGGATCAAAATTCCTCTAAGAACCTAGCGTCAAACGGGGAAAGTAATTTACATTGTAATAGACTTATCTCGTGGTTGGAAATTCCGAAGGTTGCCAGTAAAATTTCCGAATTGAACGCAACATTGGAATCGGAAAGAGTAGGCTTTCGAGCGGAGAAGGAAAAACTTTTAGAGGAGATATCAAATCTCAAAAGTTCCCTGCCCTCACCTGTCCCAAATAATCATTCTATAGAAATATCATTATCTAAGCAGGATAAGGGAACTCAAATTGACGCTTTTGTTCCTAAAATTTAAACAAAGAAAATTTACGAATAATTCTAAGTCAATATTGACTGAAACTGAAACGTTAAGTAAAAGTCGAGCTTTAAAGATAGCTAAGGAACAAATGAAATTAGGAAGAGAAAGGAAAATCAAAATTGTCTGCGAAAATTAAAGTCGAAAATGTTCAAAAGTTTTCCTCTCCCATTTCTATCAAAAGAGAAGCGTGCAAGGAAGAAGTTCCAAGCTCAAGCAAGCGAACTTCTCAAACCCCAAAACCATCTCTTTCTTTAAAGAATGATAGATGCGGAATTGCTTACCCATCCAAAAATGTTAATCATTCTAGTAAGCAAAGTTCTAAGAGAAGTCATCATTTTGATATGAATCGTGTGAACACTTCACGTAGGAAGAACATTTTATGTACTAACAATGCATATAATTCTATATGTTCTTATGCCTTCCTGAAATATTCAGTCCATGTTAAGTCTGAGAAACATCTTATGCGACTGGCCTCGGAGAAAATTTTTAAATCTTCTTCGAATAACACGTTCACTTGTGCTGAAGGGTCATACCCGTGTCAAATTAGTCCTAAATGGGTACCTAAAGCTACATTAATGGATGATTTTGGACAAGATTTTACACCTTATGTGCTTAACCCGTATTATGCTAATTAGGGAGGACCCATCCAAAGATGGGTACCAAAGTCCCGATAATGTTTTGCAGATATCCCAGCGGGTAGGTACTAAGAGAGCTCGATTTTTTCTTCGTAGATCCAATTAGAATTTGACCTCCTATGAATTAAAGAAAAGAGGAGGCCAATAAAAAAAAAAAAGAAATGTTAATTAATCAAAGGTCCAACTGATCACCACTGGTATGCGACAAGGGCAGCCAAACATCCCAGCATGGTAACCATAACATATGCCAAATCGATGAAAAATACCTGAATGATGCGATAACAAGTTTCGAAATAATAATAATAACAGTTTCGCACTGAAAAAAAAAAAACACTTCCTTTCATTTGAATTAAAAATAGTCTTTTATTGAGTACTACACGCTGTAGACGAGAATACCAATACTAATACAACGAATAACAAATTTGCCAATTTTGCGATAAAATGTTTAACCCTAACATATGCCAAATCGACGAAAAATACCTAAATGATGCGATAACAAGTTTCGAAACAAAAATAACAGTTTTAAGCTAAAAAAAACACTTCCTTTCATTTTGATAACAAAGAATCTTGTATTGAGTACTACAAGCTGTTTATTCTGATAATTAAGTCCGACGTATCATTGATAATTTTAAATCATTAACTAAATATTAAATATAACATTAAATACATTAAATAGTGATATTATTAGGTTTAGAGGAAAATATAGAGGAGATGGTTGGAGTTGTCGGTACTGTTTAAACTGTATGTATAGAGAAATTTTAACTGTAGCAACGTTATATATATAGGGAATGGTTGGAGATGGCCTTACGCTTTTTCCTTGCTTTCTCCAAAATACAACTATCCCCTCAGCTTTAGGGTTCTTAGACTGCTACTAAGAATAAGTGCTTTACTCAACCTGTTTGGGAATTGATCTTTCCCAGCGTGCCTATTGTTGCAAGGAGCATCAGAGGTTTGTACGCGGCTTGTGTATAACTCTGTATCGTTCGGTGTTCTTCTGTATTCTTCATCGGTTCTTACTTTATGATGTATATCTGTAAAATTGATGATCATCAATAAAGGTTTCAATCATTGGCCGTGGACGTAGGATTCTTCAAAAGAATCCGAACCACGTAAACACACTGTGTTCAAGATTTTCTTCTTTCTTGTTAGATTGATTTCATTTTTTATCAGAAAGGAGAAATCCATGAAAGTCAAGTCGTGTGCGTTGTTTGTTCCTACACAAGTTGCATAATTAATAAATCTTGGCTAGGCATGGCAATGGGGCGGGTTTTGCCGGACCCGAGACCCGCCCCGGTTACTTTTCCCCGGATCCGGGACCTGCCCCGCCCCGCTTCGGGTCTAGACCCGCCCCGCCCCAGGTCAGACCCGAGCGGGGCGGGTCCAACCCGCCATACCCAGTTATACTGATTTTTTTATTTTTTTTCTTTTCTTTTTATATTTTTTAAAAGATAAAATGGATAAATGTAGTGTTTGAGACTCGAACCCGCGACCTTACCTTTATAATACCAAGCCTCTACCATAACACCAACAGATTTTCTATTCATAATATTAGCAATAATTCTATATAATACATAATTACGAATTGAATTATAATATATATATATATTTCCGGGGCGGGTTTCGGGCCGGGTCTCGGGGCGGGGTTTCGGACCCGCCCCGAGACCCGGAATATCGGGTAAAACCCAGTTATTTCGGGGCGGGTCCAAGGCGGGTCCGGGTCCGGACCCGCCCCATTGCCATCTTGGCTCGAGTGGAGGCCGTGTTGAAGTAATAAACACTGAAGAAACAATCGTTTTTACTTTGTTTTTATGTAAGAATAATCCAACTATAAATATGTGCGGCAAACGTGTGCGTTGGTTGTTCCTACACAAGTTGCATAATTAATAAAGCAACGCGACTAGTTATAGCCTCTCCTTGAAATCAAACATAACATCCCGCCAAATATGTGCGGCAAACAAATCTCTTATATATCTTTTTCTGGCCTCTCTTTGAAATCAAGCGTAACATCCCGCCAAATATGCGCGGCAAACAAATCTCTTATTTATTTTCTTCTGTCCCGATGTATCCTCACTCGACCTGGTTATGAGCTAGCTCCTAAATATTGGGATGGACTTACGCCACACATTCCAATGATGGGACAAATCCTCGGGGGCAGATGGATATGTCCTAAATTCACCCGACTACTCAAGAAATTTTGGGATGAAGGATTTGATTACACGACCTAACCACAAGTTCTTAAGGCCTCTTCCTTGCCAACTGCTAGGCCAAGGCCTCATTGGCAAATCTCATTCAATTCAAACAATTTTAATACTCAACTCAAAATTCATAGCACAATACTTCTTACCGAAAAAACTGGGCCTTGTGTTCCAACCACTACGTTTCTTAAAGGTCTGTTTGATATGCGGATTCGCCGTAGAAAGAAAAGAAAATGTGTTATGATACGACACACGGAGAGTAATGTACAATGATATGATGCGTATCATTACATTTTCTTTTCTTTTCTCAATTGAATTCCGCTTACTAAACGCCCTAAGAGATCTTCGATTTTCATCCTACGAAAAAAATTTCTGTTTTTTCATCCATCACTTGGTGAGCTATAATATTTCTAAGTTACATTTAGTAATAATCGTGCATCAGATAGTTATATCGTAATTGTAATATCATCTTCTGCCCTATTTTTTAATAGTACCTATGTAATTTACAACTTTACAAATTAGACCACACTTTTATTAAAATTTGATTGAAACAATAACTTTAATAAACTCAATATTTTTTTCATATAAAAAACATAGAAAAAATCATTAATGAAGTGAGTCCTTTTATATATTTTTATTTATTCTTTATTTTTATATGTGTACAAAAGAGCATATATTGTAACTTTTAAAACGTCAAACCAATGTTTTAAAAAGCGTGTAGCGTAGTGTGTCGCGTTTTAGTGCCGGTAGCGCGTAGCGTAAATAGCGTAGCGCAATGCGTGAGTATTTCGGGTAATCTATATATAATGTAATAAATTATATATAATATATAATAAATATAAATATGCTACGTTCGGTTATTTTTTATGTCATTATTGTAGTTATGAGACTAAATAACCAATATTTTCTCAAATTATTTAATGAAATAAAAAACATGGTACAATTAATTGATTAAAATAAAAAAAATTCAATATATATATATGAATAATATATTTTAAAGTTTATATAGGCCCACAACAAAAAAAATAACATAAAATAGTGTAACACGCTATATGCGCAATTTGGCACGCTATATGCGCAATTTGGCACGCTATTTACGCTATTTCTCAAAATATTCGCGCTTTTCAGGACAAAACGCTATATTTTTTACGCTTTAACGCGTTTTTCTGCAAAATTGCGCTATTTCGCGCTACGAAACACGCTACACTACGCTATTTAAAACACTGCGTCAAACGCATCTTCGGAATATCTCATTCTTAAACGCAAATATGCGTTTAAAACATGAGAGAAGATGAAAGCGCATTTTGAGTTGCGTTAGGGATACAGAGAATTGGAGATTAGAGATGCTCTATTGAAAACGCTTTTTGAATATCGGAGATGCTCTTAGGACAAAGGAATTAAGTCTTCTTTGTTAAAAAATAACACATCGTGCAGTAGAATCACATAAGAAACCTCTCTATATTCTGTGTTGCTCCATAGAAGAAGATAGTTGAAAACATATAAACACCCTTCGACAGAAATGGTTCGAGGTCAGTTTACAATTTTTCCTAGAGATGGGTTCTTGCAAAAAAGTAGATCAAATCAGTGCACAGTAAGACTACAAATTTCCAATGACGAAGCAATGCTCGGGAAAAGTCAAAGTAGATGTTCAGAACTTGCAGCGAGGGTCATGCATGCGCAAAATCTGCATATAGACACGCAAATTCCATTGTTTGAATTGGAAGGCGAATTTCTATTCATGACAATGAGTAGGCTCTACAGTTATAAGCAAGCTTTCAAAGCTCCATGTTAAAAAAAAAAAAAATTAATACGTACATGGAGTTTCTTCCTAGGTGGACTGTCATTGTTGGGCGTGGTAAAAATGAGGAGCAATCTCTTTCAGCCACGAAGGATCTACAGTTGTTGCGTTGCGCATGTACTTACGATCCGTTGAAACGATCGAGTGGTAGACCACCCATTTTGGGTTCACTCTAAAAAAATATTTCGAGATTAAAAAACATAAATAAATCAGTTGCATGAATGATTTTAGCGCAGAGTTTGAAGGAAAGAAAGGGACTAAACAAACCTGAATAACACCGAAGAAGGATGGATGTAAACTTCTTGGGAACTCCTTATGGTCTTGTATTGTCCATTATGACTAAATGGCTGTAATAACACAGTAGAGGTCGTATACGTTTCACAGTACCAATTGTTTTGCTATTTGAAGTAAAAAGACGCTTACTTCTAAAAGACAAGCATTTGAGAAAAATCCAGCTGTAACTGCTCTCCTCACTACCTGAAGAGCGATGAAAATTTTACGAAATAATACATGATATATGCATATATGTATGTGAATATTGCAAAACAGCTACATAAAGTTTACCTGCATGTCCCCTTCACAAGATTTTAATGCTATGCCCAAACGTTGGGCGATTCTTCTTAGCTGTTGTCTGATTTCATCAACCTTTTTCTGCAGGTAAACAATGTGAAGTATTGTGGAAAAAAGACATGATAAAGAATGAGTCAGATGCTCACCATGGCATGGTAGTTTACATGGTTCTTGTGGCACCATTTCGAAGATTTGCTAGACTGGACGAAACCTTTATACACGTTTAAAAAGGTTACAGAATCACCCTGTAAGAATGGAATAATGGGAATCATGCAACGTTGTAAGTAAAATTTTCGCGTTTAAGTCTTGTAAAGATCAAGAACATGAGAGATGAAAAGGCATGAAAACCTCAGCAGCAGCAAATCTCAGCTTGGCTTCAACCAATTCTTTCTGCGCTCCACGGACGGAAAACCAGATCGACTGCATGGAGAATAATAATAATAATTAGGCACAGAGAAAGCATTTCGGAGCATGCAGTATAAATAATCAGCAAAAGCTAAAAAAAGATAACCTTATAAGAGACAAATAAAGAAACTGACCTGTACGGAGAGCACAGAAGCGATGGTGATGGCTTCTTCAGAACATCCATAATCACTTGAAGCTATAATCATTTTAGAAATCATGGGATCCTGCAAAGGATAATAACTGCTAAAAATGGGATCTAGAAAGCAAAAAGAGAGAGTTGCGTGAGAATATATCTCAGAGATAATTGGAGAGCAAAGCACAAATTTAAAATCCAATGAGTGGGAGGAATTAGAATGCAACTGGACTGCTACGTATAAAGATCAATCGCCAAAAGTCAAACGAACTCGCAGAGAATCTTATTTTTTAAACTTGCCAGTTATTAGCATAAAGAAGACAACATCAAGGGTTTTTTAAGACATACTAATGGGATCTCTGCAATCTGAAATCCAACGGGTGATGTAAGTTTTGCATCATCGTCAAGGACTCCGAGGGAATACAATATTTCAAGTGCTCTGATGAGCGCTTCGGGATACGGTGGTGCGAGCCAATCAAACCCCAAAATATTGTCTATACCTAAGGATTTTAACTACAGATAAAAGCAGAGAAAGTAGTTAATATAAAAATCACATCTGAACATTGTGTCAAAATAGATAAGCATCGACTTAGAAGACCAAAGGCGAAGCTTGAAAATGGTGAAAGAAGAGTACCCCTTCGGTCATAATCCATGTGTAAATAAGACAAATACGAAATGAAGCACTTAGACCTGAATCACGCAAGAAACCAGGTTTGACCTCTGCATCTCTGGAATTCCATCTGCGGGCATCTCGTTATTAAAATATTCCTCCGTGTAGAGTCTGATAACGAAAGGGGAAAAAAGGCCATGTTACAGTAAATTGTTAGTTCAAAGTTCATTGCTCGTCTTAAGATTGACGAACACTGTTAAGAGAATTAAGGCATAAACAATACAATCTCCGCAAGAAATGCTATAAGGGAAAGAAGAATGAAGGCATTGGTGATCTTTGACTTTTCAAAAAGTATACCAAGCAAAATTAATAGATAGAAAAACACAGCATGGTCGATTTACTAACGCAAACCTGTAACACTTTCCTGGACGAACACGTCCAGCTCTACCAGCCCTTTGACGTGCAGAGGCCTTAGAAATTGGTGCCACGATCAAATTATCAATATCAGTTAACTGTTGACAAGTGGAGAATAATGAAGTCAAAATCATAAGCATGGTCGGTGTGCTTGGAGGTTGAATCCGGACTGAATTTCAGAAGGATCACTGAAGCAGCTTGAGAAAAATACAACGGAATTAAGAAACAAGAAAAGGTTGAAGCAAGGGGAGGATGAGGAAAAATAGAAATAAATAATTACTGGATTATAGAAGGGTTGCTTAGAGAAACCACAGTCAATAACATATACAGTTCCCTGAAATAAGAATAAGGACAAAAGAAAAAATCAATGCATGAATCATCTGCCAAACTAATTAAGAACAGGAAGATTCTGTTCAATTTGAATATGGTACCTCCAATGTCAAAGAAGTCTCCGCAATATTTGTTGATATTATAACTTTTCTTTTGCCACGTGGTGTAGGAGAAAACACAAGATCCTAACATGTAACAAAAAGAACTATTCAATTTCGAAATAACGAGAAAAATACGTGAATGCTTTTCAACAAGAAACTAAAACTAATGACCTGATTCGCACGTGGCAGCCCAGAGTATAGGGGCACAACAATCAATTCTGCAGGTGAAAAGGAACAGCCACAATTTTCAGAATGCGAACTGCAGAATATAGTAAACAAATTTGAATCTATAAAGCACCTTGCTTTCTGGCATTAGAATCTTCAGTAAGCAACCGAATTGCAGCATCAATATCATCTTGGCCAGTAAGAAACACCAGAATATCTCCCACAGGCTCCTGGAAAGTGATAAGATAAAAAAGACCAATCAAATATTTATTCTGGAGTAAAAAAGCAGAAACAAAAAAAGAACTAAATAGAATAATATGAATGGAAAATGACTTCGTGACATACAAATGTGTGTGCTAAGCATTTCAGTTGAATGATAGGTCTTTATTAGACTTAAAACATACCTCGTCGTGAATAAGAGATACAGCTGATACTGCAGCTCCGATATAATCTGATACAGGTTCCTCAGCATAAAATATTTGCACGTTGTAAGCTCGGCCCTATGAATTAAAAACGTATTATTCAGTCGGTCTTAATGAAACTATATCTGCCAACCAATTCAAGTATATACACATGTAAATGCACTACTGTTATGTACCTCAACTGAGAGAATAGCAGGAACTTTCTTCGGCATAGATTTCTCATCATCACTTCCTTGTCGCCTTCGGCTTTTCATCAAATATTTTTTTGAAGAAAGAAAGAAAAAGAAAATGATCTTGAATGTTAGCAATAAAAAGACAATACAGTTCACAATTTCAGAATAAATGAAACTTAGTGTCCAAGTTCTTTGGAATGAATCATGTTGCCAACCAAAATCTAAAAATTTAAAAATGGATCTTTCACAAGCATGAGAACCTGCCTACTATAATGTAAGTAGAGACGACGAACCTGGCGTTGAAAAAAGAAGCCATTGCTTTTGCTTCGATTGTAGCGGATGAGATGACAAGGCGAAGTTCAGGACGGCGCTTTTGAATCTGATAAGCAGTAACAAGTCCATAACATATTCAGACAATGACAGAAACATACAGCAATTATGAACAAAGACAGCAATCACTAGCCCTATAAATTCTATGCCAGGATGCACCTTTTTCAGAAGGCCAAGCAAAATATCGGTTGAAAGTGAACGTTCGTGAGCTTCATCTACCATGATTACACTGTAAGGACAGACCAGAAATTTTCAGACAGGAGAATAGAATGACATGATCGAGTGAGTGCCATTATAATTCACTCATCGTTCATACCAACGGGCGCCTTATCACCTAGCTTAAATCGATTTAAACGACCAGTCCAAGAGCCTCTATGAACAAAATTGGCCAACTAACAAAATATGGCTCATCCTTAAGTGCTATTGTAATTGGTCAGCTTCAATTCGCAACACATTGATTAAATTTCACAAAGTATTTGTTATAACTTCGCACTCCCTATTCCAAGTTCAATACAATGATTACGAAGTACTTGGATTTAAAATAATTGAATGCAGAATCATTAAAGAAGCATAAACCAACCTATATTTGCTCAACAGGGGATCTTCCATCATTTCTTTCAGTAACACTCCATCAGTAAGAAATTTGATCCGTGTTAGCTCCTGCAACAAAAAAAAGCAGAATAATATATATTACAAGATCATTAAAAAAGATCACTTGCATTGCGAACATAACACAGAAAGAAAGCACAACTACTCACCTTGTCCGAGACATCTTCAAAACGGATTGTGTAACCAACTTCTTCACCTAGTTTAACGCCCATCTCTTCGGCTACCCTTGCTGCAACAGACTAAACAAAAGTATAAGTAAAAACCGAAGGTTCATTTTAACAGTTTCTAGTCAGATGTATGAGGGCATAAAAATGCAAGTTAATAAACTGTAATCAGCAGCAGTCTCAAAACCTGTTGAAAGAGTGACGAGTACCAAATTATAGGCATTTTTATGCCATTCTATTCAAAACCTTTCTGTGATATCAGATGATGGGGAACAGGACAATATATGAACAGTAAGCGCAGTGATCTTATGAACGAGGTTTTACACTAACAAACGAGGTTTTACCTGCACGGCCAACCGCCTAGGTTGTGTGCAGGCTATGATATATCCATCATTTGCCCATCCCCCTTCTTTCAAATACTGCAAATCAAGCAAGTTTCATTGGAAGAAAACATCAAACAACAGGATGAAAGTAAGTAAACAGTTAGATCAATATTAAGAAAGCAAGGGCAATCCATGATCGATTACACATTCAAGAACTAATGCATTCCCCAGAAAGATGATAAATATTAGAACAACTCAAAGAAGCATAGTTCGTTAAAAAACATCCTCCACAAAGAAAAATTGAGCAATATATGAAAAGGAAACCAACGAAAAACCCATCAATAATCAATATCCAGCAATATATAATACTTCAACAAACAAAAAAAACGCAAGACCTGAGGAATCTGAGTGGTCTTTCCACTCCCAGTTTCTCCGACGATAATAGTCGTGGCGTGCGTCTCAACTACGTATAGTATTGCCATTTTGCTCTTGTACGCGGGCAGCCTCTGGCTCTGCCTTTCAATGTTTCCATAGCCATACCTATCATTTTCATCACCAAATTCAACAAAAGGGGTTAACGAACATTAGACTGATATGAAGAGAGATGATGTTTATGAGCTGTGTAAACCCCGAAGATGATGACGACGAAGCTGCGTAGAACAAAACTCCGCCTTCTTCGTCTTCGACTAGCCGAGGTTTCTCTGCACCAGGTTTCCAAAACCTAGACATCTTCGAATTTCAAATAGCATTCAGTAAATTAGGAGCTCGCTAGCCCAAACTCAGAGCGCGACTATGTTCTCCCAAAAACCATCCGCCGATTAACGGTGATCCGACCGCAAGTTTGAACCTTTGACCCGGTTTGATGGGTGAAAATGTGTGCCGCTTCAGCCGTAACTGGGTCTAACGTTGAAATAGGTCGGGTGGGATCGGGTCGGGTTTTTTTTGGGGTTTTCCGGGTCGGTACCCGATAATATCGGTTAGTGAATTTAATACTCGATCCCGACCCGATCAAATACGGGAACCCGCCGACGCTGGTCGGGATCGGGTTTTTCTTCTTTATTTTTTTACTTTTTTTTATATTTTTTAATTTGTTAAAAATATTCAGTCAAAAACCTAAAATAGTTCCCTCTCTGGAACAATTTAGTCCCCGATGTTATTAAATAGCCGTTAATCTGGATAGAAGTTGACACATGTCGACATGCGAGTGGTCAAACTTAAAAATCAAAAATTAAACTCCAAACGGTGAAAAATTCAAACAATAGAGTAAAAAATTCAAAAATAAAATTATTAATAACTTAAATAAAAATTATATTAAAAATTAAAATTTAAAAATAATAAATTAAACATTAAAAAAGAGAAAAAAATCCAAAAATGGAAAAGATTAAAAAAAGAAAAAGAAAAAATAATAAATTAAAAAAAAAATAAACGAGAATAAAATTAAATTATAAATAAATTAATCCAATTTAAAATAAAATGATGATAAAAAAGTATTAATATAAGGGATCTTTATAGATAAGTACCTAGTTGGATAAAAACTTGTAATTTAGTACTCTGTAAGTATTTTTTATATGTAGGTACCTAATATAATAAATTTTTTGCACATAGGTACCCGATCCCCGAAAATACACCATACAACACATTTGGGTACCCTATATCAACATATTTGGGTACCCTATATAACAGAAAATGGTACGACGTATGCTATATTTAGGTACGCTCTATGTAACACACATGTATGCATTAGGTACGACGTATGCTATATTTAGGTACCTTATATCAACGTGTTATGGTACGCAATATACACACAGGAAGGTACGACATGACTAAAGAAACTGGAAAAAATTAAATTGGGTACCTATCTGTAAAATTTTCTGACATGGGTACCTATGTGTAAAAATTTTATCTAATTGGGTATTTTTCTATAGATTCACCTTAATATAATAAATTAAAATAGAGAAAAAATACAAAACTAAAATAACTTAAGTAAAAAATAAACAAAAAAGAGAGAGAAAATGTTAAAATTAAAAAAAAATAAGAAAAATATAAAATATTTATATATTAAAAACTAAAAATAAGTGAAAAAAATAAAATAGGATAAACTGAAAGTTGACGAGAATTCTCGATCTGGTCTCTGTCCAGTTAACGGAGATGCCGTCCCATTATATTTGTTAAAAACAAATTCGAGAACTGGGACGATTATGTCCTCATTAACTTGGTAGGGACGGCCTTCGTAAAACTTTTAGAGGTATTTTTTATCTTTAATTTTGTTTTTCCTTTTTTTTGTTTTTAATAAATAAATTAATATTCTTTATTTCTATATCTTAAATTTTATTTATCATTTTTTTATTTTAATCTGCTAGCCCTATTTATTTTTAAAATTTTCTCTTGTATTTTTTTGTTTAATTTATTATTTTGAATATATTTTCATTCTCTCTTTCTTTTTATTTGATTTTAATTTTTTTAAATTTTATTTTTTAAAATTTATTTATTTTTTATTTAATTTATTAGTAATTTTCTCCTTTTTTTTCAATTTGTTACTCTATTTTTTGATGTTTTTCCATTTTTTTGGATTTTCCCCTTTTTAATGTTAAATTTATGATTTTTAAGTCTGGTCAATCGCATGTCGACACATGTCAACTTCCATCCAAATTAACGTCTATTTAACGTGGACCAATTTGGTTCAAATTCAATAACATCGGGGACTAAATTGGTCCTCGCGAAACATCGGGGACTAAATTGGTCCAGGTGTAAACATTGGTGACCATTTTTGGTTTTTGCCCAAAATATTTAAAATGTGGGAATCGACCCATGACATAGAAAGGGCATTCAACTTATAACTTTTGCTTCAACCATTGGGCCAAGCAATTTTGTTTAAATTTTTACATAAACTCTACTAGTACTATCCGAAAGTGTTGTAAAACGCGGCCTAGGCGGCCGCCTAGTCGCTGGTCGGACCTTCACCGAACCGAAAACCCCTAAATCGGTCCTTCTATGCGGTGTTGCCGATTAGTCGGCGCTGAAGGCGATTAATAGGCGCCTAAGGCGATTAGTCGGCGCCTAAGGCGATTTTGATAGTAAAATTAGACAAACTAACCCTCAAATCAAAACACGACTAATATGGGTTAGCCGCCGCGTCGGAGATAAGGCACTGTTTTTCGTGATCTGTCCTTCAAGGCCGAGATCTCGACGGCTTAATGACTGTAGTTTCAGCATTTTCATCTCCATAAAATTAAGGAGCTGCGCAAGTTGGTAATTGAGCGGCGGTATTAAGATGAGAGAGGTACAGAGGTAAAACCCTAAATTATATATGTTGGATCGTAAATGGACCAATTTAATATTAATGGACTCATTTAACTTGTTGGGCCTTATACAAATATATAATTCAAGTAAAATGTAACTAATAATGTTGTGCTTTATTTAATTTTGTCCTTTGATGTATGTGAGTAACTATCGAAATATCTAAGAACATTTTTGGGAATTTTTTTCTAAATAAAAATAAGTATTATTGAGATCGACATTATTTTATTTATATCTATAAATTGATATCTTTTATTTTAGTATATTAGCATATCAATAAAAATAATAAAAATTTTGTATACCGATTAATTTCCGCCTAGAAACCGCCTATGCCCCGCCTATACCGCCTAGGCGCTAGGCCCCACTCGGGCGCCCGACTAGCGCCTAGCGAGTTTTACAACATTGCTATCCGACATCCGTGGGTCAGTTTCTTATAGGAAATTCAATTGTCCCACGTCGGATGTTCAGTTAAATTTTGGGTGTTTCTATATAAACCCACACCTCACTACATAAATTCCCATAATGAATTTGTTAAGTAGCCATTTAATTTCAGTGGCACTTGCGAGTGCGAGCTGGATTTGTGTACCCCATTGGGTAATTCGGGTAGCAATTTGCTACCCGAAACCCGATCGAAGTTCGTAATCGGGTATCGGGTTTAGTTTTGTAATAGTGTGAGAAAGTTATGTATATTTGTAATAGCACTATATAAAATAACACTATTTGTGTCATTCTCTCTACAAGATACGGAACATCTTGTTTCTGTACGATATAGTGATTACAACACTCAAGCAAGATGATTTTGGGAAATTTGCGGTTGTACAGTTGCCGCTCGAGGACGCTAGAAGCGAGGATTTACAATGAGGATAAGGCAGAGTTTGGTGGGTTATAGTCATCGTTGTAGTGGATTAGTTGATGGGTTGTCAAATTGGTGTTCCTGCATCTCGATTTTCCTCTTCTGTAGAAGATGAAAGAGATTCTAGCATTTGTTTTTTTGGGAATTGCTATTCACCGCCCCCTTTTTCCTAGTTACCGCCCCCTAAAGGGCTTGAAAATGACTTTTTTGCCCTTATGATATTTAAATTAATTTAAAAGAAAAAACTAACTGAATATATAATTCTGGTACGAAATACTGAAAACTACATACACAAATAAATTCGAACGATCGATCGATACGAAAAAAAAATTTGATTTAACATTTTAGGACCGATTGATCGATATTTTCGGACCGATCGATCGATATTTTCGGACCGATCGATCGATATTGTCGTAAAAATCATTCGTACGTAGATGAATTAGCGAACACGGATCGAAATAGTTTGAAAAAGTCCCGACCGAAACACAATTTCGGTCGCCACAAGGCACAACCGAACAGTAATTTCGGTCGCCACAAGGCACGACCGAAACAGGATTTCGGCTATGACATGCGGCGACCGAAATTGTGTTTCGGTCGTGCCTTGTGGCGACCGAAATTTCGTTTTGGTCGTGCCAGGTCCGACCGAAATCTTGTTTTGGTCGTGCCAGCTCCGACCGAAATCTTGTTTTGGTCGTGCCAGCTTCGACCGAACCAAAATTTCGGTCGGAACTGGCACGACCAAAACGAAATTTCGGTCGCCACAAGGCACGACCGAAACACAATTTCGGTCGCCGCATGTCATAGCCGAAATCCTGTTTCGGTCGTGCCTTGTGGCGACCGAAATTACTGTTCGGTTGTGCCTTGTGGCGACCGAAATTGTGTTTCGGTCGGGACTTTTTCAAACTATTTCGATCCGTGTTCGCTAATTCATCTACGTACGAATGATTTTTACGACAATATCGATCGATCGGTCCGAAAATATCGATCGATCGGTCCGAAAATATCGATCGATCGGTCCTAAAATGTTAAATCAAATTTTTTTTTTCCGTATCGATCGATCGTTCGAATTTATTTGTGTATGTAGTTTTCAATATTTCGTACCGAAATTATATATTTAGTTAGTTTTTTATTTTTAAATTAACTTAAATATCATAAGGGCAAAAATGTCTTTTTATAGCCCTTTAGGGGGCGGTGAATAGGAAAAAGGGGGCGGTGAATAGCAATCCAGTTTTTTCTGTATAGTAGGAGTCAGTCAATCATAGATAGGGTTTCTTTCCATTAGGCTCAGTAAGGAATGAAATGGCCTATTTGGACAGTTGCTATATTCTAAGTTCATATATACTTTTCTTGTAGATAAAATTCCAATTGGAACTAAAATTTAGCAGAGTAATAGACACACATTCATGTTTCTCCTTTACATTTCGTGCGTGATTCCACATAGAGCAAAGTATTCTGTTTGCATGTCTAAATGGTCATTTTCTTTGCAGGTGCAAATCATTAGCAGATAAATAATGACGGAGAGGTCAACTGGGCTCGTTATATCCTCCAAAACCAATTTTCGTTATATGCTCCGAAACCATCCGCCAGTATTTAAATGTCAGTATTTTAGGCTTGAAGTTAATTGTTTTTGTTTTGGTTTAGGCATTTTGTTGTTGAATTCAAGTAGTTGATTTCGTATTAATGTGAAGTTTCTATCAAGATTAGTTTTTGGTGTTGGTGATGATTAATGCCCTTATTGTGTGAGATTTTGATCAAACCCAATAATTTTAGTCATAGATGGTCCTTACCAATCGAAGAGTATTTTATGTTTAACTATCAGTATTTTAAGCTTGAAATTAGGTATTTTTGTTTGATATATGTATTTAATCAGTGAATTCAATAGTTGACTTATTATGAATGCGAAGTCTTTACCAAACTCCTTTTTTTTTGTGTTGGTGATCATTTATGTCCTTGTTATGTGAAATGTTTGATCAAACCCAACACTTTTAGTCTTTTATGATTCTCACCAATCAACGGGTATTTCATGCTTAAATATCAATAGTTTATACTTGAGATTAAGTGTTTTTTTTTATTTTGGTATTTTATCGTTGCAATAGTTATAGTGTATTTATTATTTTAATTAGGTTGACTAGTAAGACATAAAAGTTACTATATGACCATCGCATACTAAATTATCAACATATCAAGCAATAAGTTACACTCAAACCTAATCCTAGCAACTTCATTTTGAAACTTTTCAAAAGCCTCGTTTCGAGCAAACTCTTTTCTTTTATGTTGGTGATTATCAATGTCATTACTACGTATGATGTATGATCAAAAACCTTGTTTACTTGGTCATGATCAGTGTTTTAAAACGCGCATAGCGCAACGCGTCGCGTTTTGGTTCAGATAGGGGGTAGCGTAAATAGCTAGCGTATTGCGTGAGTATTTCGGACAAGCCATTTATTACGTTAAGAAACATAATTTACGTCAAATTATTAACCATAAGCACATTATTCAGTAAGTTTTATATAAAATTTGGGTTCAATAATATATGTAAAATCTAATAGTATATATCCCCAAGAAAATATACATAAATATATATTTACACACAATTCATGTATATCAAATCTAATAGAATTTTAAAATCTAATTCACGCTCCAGCGTTAAACAAATATTGAAAAAGGTAACTAATACAATTTTAGGTAATATGGACTTAAGAAATGTAGTATTTAGAAATGATTCCTATGGATATTGATAAATGGAATTTATATCGTATTTTATACCCCGTAAAAGCGTAATATTGGTTGTTATTTATTTGAATTTCCTTGAATATCATAAAATTGCGTTTATATTTCATTTTCGACAGATAATGGAAAGAAGAACTACAAGCGGGAATATTCGGGCTTGAATTTGAGGAACCGTCGAATCAAATATCGGCCCAAAAATAATTGGGCCGAAGAGTAAATTGCAGCCCATCAGTTCCAGCCCAAGAAAGGCCAAAGTCCAAAACTAAGAAGCCCATGTAGGAATATCATAAGATGATAAATACAATATACACATACATCCAACACACGCACACACGCCGAAAGCAAAGAAGAAAAAATAACAAGGCTCACTGCTCAAGGAGGAAATGGGAGATCTCACGCAGTCTTAAGCAGCTCAGAAATGATTCTTGTCTCCCATGTACCATCTATAAAAAGGGGTAGCAACAAAGAGAAAGAGGAAGGAACGTAAAGAGCAGAACTTGGGGGGTGGAGGATCAACGTGCAAGGATTGGAGGTGACGAAGCCATATACACGTACAACGCGGCAGGGCTGATCGGCTACGGAAGCACGGGGCTGACCCTTGGGCTGTGAGCGGTGCGTGTGAGCAATAGCTACGAGCCGGGTGCACGGTACTGACGAAGGGCTGATCCGAGCCGGGTTCACGCGCGAGGTAACAAGCTAAATTCCGGTTACGATTGGGCTGCGGCGGGCTGCGGGCGTAGGAGGAGAAGCGACCGAGCAGTGCAGAGGTCTCGTAAGAAAAGGAGAAGCTGAGACGCCCACCAACTGTTCGACGAAACGCCTCAACGAAGGATTAAACGCGGAGCCGAAATTCAGGGAAGAAACATGTTTTTCTCGTTGTTATTTACGCTCGTCATTGTGTTAATATTTAATATGAGTAGCTGAATCCCGTAGTATTTGAGATTAGATGAACCCTAGCGAGATCGTACGTATGTTGAACGTATTATTGATATGCTTTTTATTATGACTCGGTTATGATTTATGTTATTGTTTTGATTATGTCTATGTGGTCGAAATAATTGTCGGAAAATCGTACGCTACGCTCGAGAGAGGGGCGAACGATTAGACCACTCATAAACGAGCGGAATAAATCCATCGCTAGAGATAGGTTGGGCTATCCCGTCGGATTAGAGTCAAATCTAATAGCGGGATTCGTCGTGTTTTAACGCGATCTTCGTTTGAGTAGTTAGGGAAGCTTGCCCAGCTACTTAATTCGTAGATTAGTTGTTTACGACTCTTATGTGATAAGGCGCAGTTTCGTCAGTCGTATAAATTCGTACGCATGCTCTAGGAATCCTCACGGTATAATAATTAGCTAAAATATATAACTTGTTTGTCGTTCGATTGAGCTAGGGGGATTCGAAGTCTCAAATACGTTTTCTTCACAAAGTCGTCGCGTTTATTATTATTATTAGCTTTTATTTAAGTGTTTACTGTGTTTTTCATTTTCCAAAACAAAAACATCGACTTTTCTACTAGGATATTTAAACGACGTTTTCTAGAGTATATAGTTCCTTTGGGTTCGATACTCGAATACCTGCCAATTCTATACTATTTTCGATAGGTACACTTGCCTGTTGAGCGTAGGATAGTTCGTCGATATTCGTTTTATTTTTATTACTCGATCCGCTCGATCAAGTTTTTGGCGCCGTTGCCGGGGAACTATTGATATTTTGAGAACTTAGTTTATTATTCTAGCTTTATTATTATTATTATTATTATTATTATTATTATTATTATTTCTACGCTTATTATTTTTACTTATTTTCTTCCGTTATTTTCGTTATTTTTATTATTATTATTCGCCGTTATTTTTTTTATTATATATATATATATATATATTTTTTTGCTTAATCGAATTTCTTTTGGTCTTGGTACGTTTATTAATATTATTATTATATTTCTTCAAACTATCTATTTATTTTTATCATCACTATTAAAAAAAAATATTATTATTATAGTTATTATTATATCCTTATTATTATTAGCACTCTCTTATTTTTATTTTTATTTTTAGCAATATATTTTGTTTTATTGGTTTTTATTTCTAAATCTTTTATTGCTATTGTTATCTTTATTTTGTTGTCTAGGTACGTGAACGCTCGTGCATGACCCGAAGAAATCCCTCGCGACCAATCGTTGAAGGAGACCCGGAGATCGAAAGAACGTTCCGACATAACCTACGAGAAACGCAAGGCGAGTCGAAATGGCGACTCAAGATCGTGACGATATGCCGCTTGTAGCTAGAGAGCCTCCAATGAGAGAGCTGTGGAGAAACAACGCCGTACGATCGGTCGGCTCGGCGATAGTCCTTCCTCAAGTCCCGAACAACTTTGAGCTGAAACATCATTGGCTTCAAATGCTTCAGACGACGGCTCAATACGATGGACTCTCCGAGGAAGACGCTTACCGACACATACGAGACTTCCTGTCCGTCACCGACACAATACGAGTACAAGGAGTAAGTTCTGAAACGATCCGGCTCTACTTGTTTCCGTTCTCCCTAAGAGGTAACGCCAAGGAGTGGTATAATCTACTACCCGAACGATCCGTCACCACTTGGGACGAGATGCACGCCACCTTCATTACGCACTTCTTTCCGCCATCAAAGGTGCTGAGACTAAAAATGGACCTTACGGCATTCAAGCAGAAGGAAGGCGAGAATTTATACGACGTATGGACACGTTTCAAGACGCTTCTCAATCGCTTCCCACAACATGGTATGACGAAGAGCGAATTGATTCAGCGGTTCCATGAATCGTTGAATGATATTACCGTGCAACTACTTGACGGGGCATGCAATGGAGGTTTATGCAATTTAAGCGCAACGGAAGGGTGGAATCTGATCGAAGAATATAGCGCAAATAGCTTCCGGCGCGGGAGTTCCAGCAATAGAGGCAAACCACCGGGGATGTACGATGTCGATAATACAACTGCGATAAATGCCAAGTTCGACACACTCCAACAACAAATCGCAGCTAACAACCTCCAAATGCAAACGTTGATGAATACACTATTACCAACGCTAACAACAAAGCCGGTTGTTAATGCTGTGCAGGTACAATCTGTCCCGAGGACTTCTGCAGCTGCTCCACCTCCTCATTCGTACCCAAATTATACTCCGCCATGCGCTACATGCGGCGAAAGTCACGACGCAACCCGTTGTCCATCCACTATTCCGATGGAGCACGTCGACTACATGGGTAACTACCAAGGCCAACGAAGCTACGTCCCGAACCGAGTTCATCCGAACTTGGCCTACGGTAATCAACAACAAGCTCCACCAGGATTTCAAAACCAAAGAACGCAAGGATACCATAGTGCGAATGCTGAGGCCACCTTATATAGTCGCGTTGATAAGCTCGAGGGAATGATCGAGAAGCTAATGGGAAAGCTCGACTCTCGCTTGGATAATCAAGAAGCACGGTTACAAAACACCGAGTCTTCCCTAAGGGCCTTAGAGAAACAAGTTGGGCAGATTGCCGAATCCATCCAACAACGTCCTTCCGGTTCATTGCCAAGCTACACCGAGACCAATCCAAAGGACCACCATGTAAAGGCGGTGACACTTCGTAACGGGAGAGAGCTCGAGGAAGTACAGAAAACGAAGAAAAATATTGAACCAACGCAACCGAGCAGCGAGGCCGACAAACAAGAGGAGACTGTATCTAAGCCACCTGTCAGACGTATCAACCAAAAATTCCATACCCAGCAAGGCTTAAACGGGAAATCGTTGATGATCAATTCGGTAAATTTCTCGCTATTTTTAAACAATTACATATTAATTTACCACTTGTTGATGCCCTTGCGCAGATGCCCCGTTGGGCAAAGTTTTTGAAGGATCTTATCACGAACAAGCGCAAGCTTGAAGACGTTTCTACCGTTGAGTTGCGAGGAGAGTGCTCTGCCATTCTACAGAACAAGCTACCGAAAAAGCTTAAGGACCCAGGGAGTTTTACTATACCATGTTTAATAGGCGATTTAGTCGTAAGTAAGGCATTGGCCGATTTAGGAGCAAGTATTAATTTGATGCCTTATTCTATGTTTAAACGACTTGGTTTAGGAGAGCCAAAACCCACTAGGATGAGTTTACAATTAGCGGATAGATCTGTTAAGTATCCTAGGGGTATCATTGAAGATGTGCTGGTTAAGGTCGATAAATTTATAATTCCTGCAGATTTTGTTATTCTCGATATGGAGGAGGATGAAAATATTCCTCTAATCTTGGGTAGGCCATTTCTCGCTACTGGAGGAACCATGGTCGATGTTCGTAACGGGACATTGACGTTAACTATAGATGGCGAAAAGTTACATTTGATATGACCGAATCCATGAAAAATTCCGAGAAATTAGACGATAAGTGCTTTTATATTGATGCATGGAATGACTTTTTATCATTGCAGGGACTATCACAACCAGAAACTTTTGCTTCGATGTCAGGATTAGCAGAGATTGAAGAGCCAAGGCATGAACGATCTTTTGAAGTTGACCAAATAGATGCAGATGAAGACGAGGGGGAACCTGCCATCGAGGTGCACCAGAGCAGAGAAGAGGAAAGAGAAAAATGTTCAATTGAAGATCCACCAAAGCTTGAACTCAAACAATTACCCGATCACTTGGAGTACGCATTTCTGGAGGACGATTCAAAGCTTCCAGTGATCATAGCGGCAAATTTAGAAAAGGATCAGAAGATCATGCTCCTAGACCTGTTACGGGAGCATAAGAAGGCGCTCGCATGGAAGATATCAGATATTCGAGGAATCAGCCCGACCTTCTGCATGCATAGGATCCTGATGGAAAACGAGTTCAAGCCTGTGGTGCAACATCAAAGGCGTCTAAACCCGAACATGAAGGAGGTAGTAAAAGCTGAGGTTATAAAGCTACTTGATGCGGGAGTCATATATCCGATCTCCGACAGCGCATGGGTGAGCCCAGTTCAAGTGGAGCCAAAGAAGGGAGGAATGACGGTGGTAACCAACGATAAAAATGAACTCATTCCAACAAGGACCGTTACAGGGTGGCGAGTGTGCATCGACTACCGGAAATTAAACGACGCGACACGAAAAGATCACTTTCCTTTACCGTTCATTGATCAAATGCTTGAGCGTTTATCCGATCATGAATTTTATTGTTTTCTTGATGGTCTTTCAGGTTATTTGCAGATCCCGATCGAACCAGAAGATCAAGAGAAGACGACTTTTACGTGCCCATTCGAAACCTTTGCATATCGGAGGATGCCTTTCGGACTGTGTGATGCCCCGGCTACCTTCCAACGGTGTATGATGGCCATTTTTGACAAATTAATCGGTAAAGGAATGGAGGTATTCATGGATGACTTTTCGATTTTTGGTAACTCATTTGAAGTATGTCTTCCAATCTTAAGGCGGTGCTTAAACGATGCGAGGAAACGAACCTTGTGCTAAACTGGGAAAATGTCATTTTATGGTTAGAGAAGGTATCGTTTTAGGTCATAAGATATCGGCTAGAGGAATCGAGGTAGATAGAGCAAAAATAGAAACTATTGAACGATTACCTCCACCCTCGTCGGTAAAAGCAATTAGAAGTTTCTTAGGACATGTTGGTTTTTATCGTAGATTTATTAAAGATTTTTCTAAAATTGCTAGACCTTTAACTCGCTTGCTAGAAAAAGATATACCTTATGAGTTTACGACCGACTGTATGAATGCTTTTACTATACTCAAGGATAAGCTTATTAATGCCCCTGTCATGGTAGTCCCGGATTGGAGGCTACCATTCGAACTAATGTGCGATGCCAGTGATTTTGCAGTAGGTGCAGTTTTGGGGCAGCGACGGGAAAAATATTTCCAACCGATACACTACGCAAGCAAGACTCTAAATGAGGCGCAATCGAATTATACTACCACCGAGAAGGAATTGCTTGCAGTCGTGTTTGCAATCCACAAGTTCCGTCAATATCTTATCCTATCGAAGGTCATCATCTACACAGATCATTCAGCCATTAAGCATCTCTTTGCAAAACCGGATGCAAAGCCGAGGCTGATCCGATGGATTCTACTACTCCAAGAGTTCGACGTGGAGTTCCGCGACCAAAAGGGAACGGAGAATCTTGCCACAGACCACTTGTCGAGACTAGAAGAGACATCCTGTGATGTTACAAAAGATGAGACGATCCGAGACTACTTTCCCGACGAACATCTTTACGCTATACATGAGGTACCTGATGAACTTCCATGGTATGCCGATATTGCTATCTTGTAGCGAGGATCTTACCAAGGGGATACACGAGTCACCAGAGGAAAAAATTCTTCTCGGACTTGAAGTATTACTTTTGGGATGATCCTTACCTATTTAGGATTTGTGCGGATAATATAATCAGGCGATGCGTAACCTTCCCTGAAACAATCGATATCTTGGGGCATTGCCACACGGGACCGTGCGGAGGTCATTATGGAGGCAACCGAACTGCACAGAAGGTACTAGAATGTGGATTCTACTGGCCAACAATTTTCAAGGACGCGCAAAGGTATGTAGAAATGTGCGATAGGTGCCAACGAACAGGTAATATCTCTAAGCGCAATGAAATGCCTCATAATTTTATACTCGTTTGTGAAATATTTGATGTATGGGGCATTGATTTTATGGGTCCGTTTCCGACATCTTTTAAAAATCGATATATCCTAGTTGCAGTTGATTATGTGTCAAAATGGGTAGAAGCGCAAGCGCTACCTACTAATGATGCTAGGGTAGTCGTTAAATTTCTGAAATCTTTATTTTCACGATTTGGTTCACCTCGTTGCATTATTAGCGATAAAGGTACGCACTTCTGTAACACGCAATTTGCAAAGACGCTCGAGAAATACGGTGTTAAACATAGTGTTACCACTGCGTACCATCCTCAAGCGAGCGGCCAAGTGGAAGTCGTAAACAGGGAGCTGAAGCGTATACTAGAGAAGACCGTGGAACACCATAGGCGAGATTGGCCAAACAAGTTAAACGACGCATTATGGGCGTACCGGACAGCATACAAGACGCCTATAGGATCCACACCTTATCGCCTTGTTTACGGGAAATCTTGTCATTTACCTGTCGAGCTAGAACACAAAGCGTATTGGGCTCTAAAAAAGCTAAATTTTGATTTGAATCTTGCAGGTGAAAAGCGTAACTTGCAGATCAACGAGCTCGACGAGTGGAGGCAAATGGCTTACGAGAATACTCGCCTCTACAAGGAGCGTACGAAGTTGTATCATGATCGTAAAATCATGAAACGGGAATTTCAAGAAGGCGACCTGGTCTTGCTCTACAACTCGCGCCTGCGGCTATTTCCCGGTAAATTGAAATCTAGATGGTCTGGACCATTACGGTGACCCGAGCATTTCCGTACGGAACTGTCGAGATCACACATCCGGAGAAGGGGACCTTCAAGGTGAACGGGCACCGACTCAAGCATTACTATGGCGGTACCATCGAGGCGCTCGGAAAAGAAACCATCCACCTCCTCGATACCACCCGGAGCTAAAAATCACCGAAGAATGTCTAGCTAAAAGACATTAAAGAAAACGCTACTTGGGAGGCACCCCAAGCCTATCCTATGTTTTTACTTTATTTCTATGCGCATTTTTTATTTTGTCTTTCAACGATCGCAGGGAATTCAAGATCTCAAGTGTGGGGAGGAGCCGTACAAAGCATGCATATCGAACTATTCAGGGAAGTTCGCTTATCTTTCTATTTCCTTTTCCTTGTGTTACATGATTGTTACGTTGAGGACAACGTAAATCTTAAGTGTGGGGAGGGGAATTTCTGTGAAATTTAGGCGAACATGTTATATATATGCATGTCTTGATTTTTGGTACAAATTTTTTCGAAAATTTGGCATAACATGTTTTTCTCGAAAATTATGTTTCTTATCATGAAGGGATGACTTTATGTTTGGAAATTTGTGAGTAATTAGGATACATATGCGTAGTCTACTTCTTTCTTACATGATGAACTTGGCGATACTTGAGAGATCCGTACACATAACCCGATTTTTGTGAGATTTTTGAGCCTACGAGCTTTTTGCTCATTTCTTTGGTTGTGTGAATCATGCTTAGTTTATTTCTCTTCAGAACTTGCTTGTGTATTACATGTTGAAACTACTTAAAGTGAGATTGCGTGAAAATGAGGAAGGCATTAGGAATCAGTCCATGGCCAAAGTATCCAACCACGACTGACCCCGTAGTTAGCCACTTTGAGCCTGAGCCTTTTATTTGAAAAAACCCGATTATAAATTGCCACACTGATTAAGCCTTCAGACATAAACCCATTGGAGCGATAGTAGAAGTGGAGGTTGAATGCCGGACTCAAGAAGCGCAACCAGTGCTAAATTTTCGAGCTGAGCAAAAAAAAAAAGAATGAATGGAAAAAAAAAGAAAAAAAAGTAGCAGAAAAAAGAGAGAGAGAGAGAATTATATATCGACTAGAACCCTTCCTCCGATAATCTTTCACTCTCGAAAGCATATTATCGATTCCCTAGATCGAGGAGTTGAGAGAAGAAGGGCTTGGTGGAAAGAAAAAAAAAAGAGAGACGAATGCAAAAGAAAGAAAGTGATGAACAAGAACGATGGATTTTGGCGTATTCGAGATGATGGCATGATTCCGACACGACTACGGCTCATATCCTTTTTACGCTTATTCCTTGCATATCTATATATCTCAGCCATTTTATAACCCAGTAAAGACCTTCCGATTCACACTTGATCATTGAAAGTAGTAGATTTTACGAATTGCTTGCAAGCTTATGGTAGAGATTAGATTAGTGCATGACCCGAGCGATATCACTGACATCTTAACCTATACACTTAGTGATTTGAGTGAATCTCTGTGAGGTGCGGATTTTGATAGGTATCGCTAAAGAAAATCGTGTAGTTAGTCGTTGATTTCAAATATGCTTTCCGACTTTACTTGCGCTTTTTCCTACGTGATTTTGTTCTTGATTGATATGTTGCATGATTTTATATGGCATTATTATTTCTTTGCTTGAGGGCAAGCAAACGCTTAAGTGTGGGGAGATTTGATAAATGGAATTTATATCGTATTTTATACCCCGTAAAAGCGTAATATTGGTTGTTATTTATTTGAATTTCCTTGAATATCATAAAATTGCGTTTATATTTCATTTTCGACAGATAATGGAAAGAAGAACTACAAGCGGGAATATTCGGGCTTGAATTTGAGGAACCGTCGAATCAAATATCGGCCCAAAAATAATTGGGCCGAAGAGTAAATTGCAGCCCATCAGTTCCAGCCCAAGAAAGGCCAAAGTCCAAAACTAAGAAGCCCATGTAGGAATATCATAAGATGATAAATACAATATACACATACATCCAACACACGCACACACGCCGAAAGCAAAGAAGAAAAAATAACAAGGCTCACTGCTCAAGGAGGAAATGGGAGATCTCACGCAGTCTTAAGCAGCTCAGAAATGATTCTTGTCTCCCATGTACCATCTATAAAAAGGGGTAGCAACAAAGAGAAAGAGGAAGGAACGTAAAGAGCAGAACTTGGGGGTGGAGGATCAACGTGCAAGGATTGGAGGTGACGAAGCCATATACACGTACAACGCGGCAGGGCTGATCGGCTACGGAAGCACGGGGCTGACCCTTGGGCTGTGAGCGGTGCGTGTGAGCAATAGCTACGAGCCGGGTGCACGGTACTGACGAAGGGCTGATCCGAGCCGGGTTCACGCGCGAGGTAACAAGCTAAATTCCGGTTACGATTGGGCTGCGGCGGGCTGCGGGCGTAGGAGGAGAAGCGACCGAGCAGTGCAGAGGTCTCGTAAGAAAAGGAGAAGCTGAGACGCCCACCAACTGTTCGACGAAACGCCTCAACGAAGGATTAAACGCGGAGCCGAAATTCAGGAAGAAACATGTTTTTCTCGTTGTTATTTACGCTCGTCGTTGTGTTAATATTTAATATGAGTAGCTGAATCCCGTAGTATTTGAGATTAGATGAACCCTAGCGAGATCGTACGTATGTTGAACGTATTATTGATATGCTTTTTATTATGACTCGGTTATGATTTATGTTATTGTTTTGATTATGTCTATGTGGTCGAAATAATTGTCGGAAAATCGTACGCTACGCTCGAGAGAGGGGCGAACGATTAGACCACTCATAAACGAGCGGAATAAATCCATCGCTAGAGATAGGTTGGGCTATCCCGTCGGATTAGAGTCAAATCTAATAGCGGGATTCGTCGTGTTTTAACGCGATCTTCGTTTGAGTAGTTAGGGAAGCTTGCCCAGCTACTTAATTCGTAGATTAGTTGTTTACGACTCTTATGTGATAAGGCGCAGTTTCGTCAGTCGTATAAATTCGTACGCATGCTCTAGGAATCCTCACGGTATAATAATTAGCTAAATATATAACTTGTTTGTCGTTCGATTGAGCTAGGGGGATTCGAAGTCTCAAATACGTTTTCTTCACAAAGTCGTCGCGTTTATTATTATTATTAGCTTTTATTTAAGTGTTTACTGTGTTTTTCATTTTCCAAAACAAAAACATCGACTTTTCTACTAGGATATTTAAACGACGTTTTCTAGAGTATATAGTTCCTTTGGGTTCGATACTCGAATACCTGCCAATTCTATACTATTTTCGATAGGTATACTTGCCTGTTGAGCGTAGGATAGTTCGTCGATATTCGTTTTATTTTTATTACTCGATCCGCTCGATCAGATATCGAAGAATATAATATATGCATGTCATTTTGATCGTTGTTAAACAAAGAATAAATTAAATAAATTTATTTATTTTTATCACGTAAATTACATTAAATAATTGATATTTTATTGTTTGGTTGAAGTAATTAAAAAGTCAAGGAAATTAAAAAACTAAAATAAAAGTTATTAGTCAGATCGGACGTTTCACATCACAATACCATCCCTAGTCACAATAAATCGTCTTCCTCTTTTCCAAGGACAGTCTTACGCTATTTTTACCACACATCGTCGCGTTTTCAAATTAATTTACGCTAATGCGCGCTATAAAGCGCGCGATACTACGCCTTTTAAAACAATGGTCATGATCAATATCCTTACCGTGATAAAACTTCCTATGAAAACCAACCATTTCAATGAAAGTCTCGCTCCAATTTACATAGATATCGGAATTTTGGTTCTAAAATCATACAATTTCATCAAATATGTTAAATGGTAGTACATTTATCATCACTGACATAATTTACGAAGTTTTCCTTCAATTTAGTCAAATACTTGATTTCCACTAAGATATACCTAAATCGAGATTAAAATTGTAGTTTAAAAAATTAATGTGAATTTGTGGTATTATGTTTATTATTTGTTATGTAATTTTGAATCATAAATTCACATATTGTTTGAATTATAATGTGTAGAAATTCTTATATAAAAATATATATTTTTTTATATTTTTTTTTGGTAGAATGAAATTTTCATTTACCACGTAACCAAAGGACCATTTACATCACCACTTCTCGCAAACACACCACTATAGCACAAACTAAAACAAGCAAGCCTGAACTAAAACAGAAACTATTAATCTGCTTTAAATGGCTAAAGCTCTGCAGCCTGAGGACCATTTCCCGTTTGATCATGAGTGTGATCTTCTCTGCAGTCCCCACTTCTTGTAATCGTCTGTTGCGCTCACCCCACAAGTGGTGAATTGTAGACGCGTAGCAAGCCACACTTACGCGGTGGGTCGCATTTCTCTTCCTTCCCATACGTATCATCCAGCTACATAGGTCGTCAAAGGTCTGAACCGAGTCGCCAATATTAAGCCATGCATTAATCCTTGTGATCACCTGTTGTCTATACGGAATAAAAATTATTTAGAAAAGAAAATATAAAAACTAGAAGAAAAATAAATTTCAAAACCGGATGCGGATATCTGGTTTAAATATCCGAATAAAGCAGATATCCAATTTTCTGATATTCGATTAAAATCGGACCAGATACGATATCATTTTTCGATTCCAAAAATCTGGATATCCGAATTTTGGATATCCGAAATTCCGGATAACTGGTTTTGCTCACCCCTAATATTAAGTGCATTTATGATCACAACACCATAAAATGAGATTGTTCGCATCTCACATTGGTTCCCTAGCTATGTTAGTTACCCCTTTTCTACATAAATCCTCCATAATCGAGCAATAGATTAATGTGAAAACATGAAAAGCATATCTGTATCACCCTCCATGAACCAGAAAGAAGCTTAAATGGATGCCATCTTTTCTCAATCATCATGGCAGGAAGTGCCATTTCTTTGTACAACTTATCCATTAATTTCTATATTCGACCGATAGCTATATTTGGATGAAGCAAGGTTCTGAAACAGAATTATCGAACCGAACCAGAAATTTTAGTGGTTTAAGGTTTAGTAGACTAACCGGTATAAAGTCCGAGTCAAACCGGAGTAAAACCGGTATCTCTACATATAACAAACAATATATTTTTTAAACGAATCACAGGAAATAGACATGTTGTATGAACTTTTGCCAAATTACAATTTTATAAAATTAAGTGGCAAAATTAAATAAAAGTAAATTGTATTGGGGTTAAAATTAATTATAACATGGGATGTCAAATATGAAAATCTATAAATTTGGGGTCAAAATTAAATAAAAAGAAAATATTGGATTAATAAACTAATTATAAAATTAAAAATATGTGTGTTGGGCTGAAATCAAACTCAGACCAATAAGAAATTCACAGATCAGACCATAACCACTAGACCAAGCGTCGTTAACTCATACTTTTTGGTACAACTTACTAACATTTTATATCTATTCTTTTATTTTTAAATTAAAGCAGAGACCGGACCGGATGCAAATCGGATTTTCGGCCGGTCGCGATTTTCCGGTCCGAACAGGGCGATCCGATATGGTCTTCAAAACCTTGGGATGAAGTAGGCTTTAATATCTGTCGGGCGTCGTGTGATTTATATACATTTATTTGTTCTCTATTTCTTTATTTGGGAAAGACAATGGGCAATATTGCAATTTAGCACAACGGAGTTTAAAGCAAAATTCTGCATAATGTCAGTACTTGTTCACAAAAATAAAATATGTAGGGACTGATTACTAAGACCAAACTCTACTTAGGTATTTTTAGCTAAATTACTCTATAAAAACGTCACTTCAAATCTCAAAAATCAGAGATCAAATGGTACTCAAGAAACTAAACAGGCGTCGGCACCGTGTCGGCTGCATCCGTCGCCGACGTTGCCCCCGCGGCCGCCCGCCGCTGCCTTCGACGCCGCCGACACTACACCAGCCATGGCCGCATTTGGTGTCCAGCTCAAGAAGGATTTCGGAAAAGTTGGGGTTTTCTAAGCCCTCTGACCTATCTTTTAGAGGAAATTTAAAATAGTTGTTTCATTAAAATTTTCTCACCTACCCCCTCCCCCTCCTCTTTCCATCTTACTTCCACCTACACCTTCCACCACCGTCCTTCCACTTCTTCCCCCCCTCTTCTTTGCACCTACCCCCTCCCCTCCCCTATCTACCTCCTCCCCCACAACCGCCGCCCTCCCCACCCCCTCCTCCACCATCTTCCTTCCACCTATTCCCCTCCTCCCACCCACCACTGCCGCCCTCTCCATTTTTCCCCCTTTCCGAAAAAATTTGGAGAAAAACAAATAATAATAATAATAATAATGATAATAATTCTCTTTATGAATGGGGCCAGTGGGTGGTAGTTGATTCCGACGTCGTCTTCTGAGTCGGGCTGCTTTGCTAGGTTTTGGAAATTCGTTACATTGAATCGCTAGGGTTTTGGGGTTTCACGGAGTATGGCATCAGTTATGTCGTCTTGTGGATCGTCGATGTCGTCATCTTCGACGGCGGCGATGGCGACTATTCGACGTCACGTCGTTCTCATCATTAATGGATCGGGTCCAGGGGGAGCGACGGAGGTGGACGGGGACGATCGTATGGCGGCTGTTGGTGGCGGCCACGATGCTGGGGACGTTCGATCGGGGGCTGCATTTACAGCAGCCACGATTGGGCCGGGTTTGGAAGGTGGACGAGTCGGGGTTGTGTATTCGGCTAAGGTGCGGGATCACGGACCACAGCCGAGCATTCTACGGCGGTGCAAGGATACTCCGTCTCGGCCGCGGCGATTGGCAGACAGCCCTAATGGGCCGACCAAGGGACATGCTAAGACGACTAGGACGAGATTAGGGTTTCTTGATGAGGGATCTTCCACTCTGCTGAATGCGGCGCCGATCCCAAACATGGACAAGGATGACTTTGTGGAAGTCGGGGATCTCAGTGATGGGGATGGAGATGAGGATGGGGTTGATCCGGTGATGGAGTCGAGGATCTTCCCAATGGTGGGTCGTTTTTTCCAGACGACGTGGGATGGGGTCGTTGAGATTCGAGCAACGCAGAAGGGGTTCTTCAACTTCCGCTTCCAGTCGGCCTCGGCGATGGAGAAGGTGTTAGAAGGCGGGTCGTGGCTCTACCTGGGACAGCCCTTGTTCCTGGAGGAGTGGCACCCAGGAATGACTCTGGCGAAAAACGATCATGAGGCGATTCCTACGTGGGTTAAGCTCGGGCACGTTCCATTGGAGTTCTGGACACATGAAGGTTTAGGATGCTAACTAGTGCTGTGGGGCGCCCACTCTCTGTGGACGGATTGACGAAGCGGGCCGAGCATATTGACTTTGCGCGCGTGTGTGTGATGAAGGACCTAGTTGAGCCATATCTTGAGAATTTGAAAATTAGGCTACCAACCAAGGATGGGACGGACGCAAGAACTGTAGACGTTTGAGTGGAATATGAATGGAAGCCTACCAAGTGTGATGTGTGCCAAACATTCTCACATAGTTCACTGGCGTGCCCGACTAAGCAACCGGTGGGGGTGCAGCCAAACACCACCGTCTAGGGAAGACGCGTACAACGTCACGCCGTGGGCTGCCACAGACGCAATGGTGGCCGGTGGGACACCGAGAGCCGCGACAGATTGCGTGGCCGGGTATTTCACAAGGTAACGAGGCCTAGGGGGCTTACACAAGCGCAGGGACTTGGTAGGTAGTGCGCTGGGAGGGCCATGCTCGACGTTTAAGAACTCGTTTGTAGCATTGGCAGATTTAGTTGACGATGAAAGCTTATTAACTACGAGCCCTAAGAACGCAGCCCATGGCGGGGTTTCCTTATGATCCCGCTCGCTAGTTGGAGCGAGAGGGGTCTCAATAAGCGGGACCATATTAGGGTGGTGGACGATCTGATTGCGAAGTTTGGAATTCAACTTATTGGTCTACTATGGACGTGGGTTGCGGCTGATAATGCCGCTAGGGTCACTCAGGCCATTCGGCCATAATGGCGATGGTTCTGGGACTATGTTGCGGGGACATGGAATCACATTTTGATTGGATGGAACGCAAGTTATCTCATAATGGATGTCGAGGGCGTCTCTTCACAGTCGGTGCATTGTAAGGTTGTGATGTTGGAGGATGGCCGAGAGACTAGGGTCTTGTGTATGGGCGGAATAGTGTTGTGGAGCGCATGGCCCTATGGGCTGACCTTAGCACAAAACGGGGTTGGATAATTCTCATGCATGGATAGTATCAGGGGATTTCAACGCGGTACTGAAGGTCGCTGAAAGCCGCAGGGGAATACCTAATGTTCGCGATTGTGCTTCTTTTGAAGCGTGCATGATTGAGGCAAATCTTGCTATGATACCAATGACAGGTTGCTTCTTTACATGGTACAATCAGCAAGCTCCACCTGCGGGCATCTAGAGGCGGCTTGATCGGATGATGGCGAACCCGATGTGGTTTGCTATGTGGCTGAATGTTCGTTATCGAAGCGAGTTGCTGAGCACATTGGACCATTCCCCTATCGTCCTTGATAGAGAGGAGGCGGGTAGGGAGGGGGTCTTTTTTTGTTTTGAGAATTTCCTTACGAAGGATCCTCCTTTTCCTCCATGTGGTAGAGAAAATATGGCGCATGCACGTCCAAGGATTTCCTATGTACGTTATTTACGAGCGGCTTAAGATACTGAAACCACTATTTAAGCGAATGCGGTAAGAGAGGGGGAACTTAGCGCAGAACGTGGTGGAGGCGAAACGATTTCTCGACGTTTCGCAGCAGCTACTCACTAACTACCACGACGTAGTGGGTTTGTTGTGGCTTGAGCATTTCTGTCGTGCCTTGTATGCTTGCGCTGTGGCGATGGAGCATCGAGCATTGGCGCGAAGGGCCAAGCAACGTTGGCTGAAGGATAGGGATAGCTGCTCCTTTTTCTTCTTTAAAAAGGTGGCCATGCGTCGGGCGAGGAATCGTATTTTTTACTTGGAGAGGGAAAATGGGGAGATTGCGCAAGGGCCGGATCAAGTAAATGAGGAGCTTTTACGGTTCTACTCGCCGTTGTTGGGCACTTCGATGCGAACGACCTTCGGTGGAGGAGGTGAGACCTTTGTGCGGAAGGTGGTGCGCCCTATTGATGCGCAGCTGATGGTGCGCATGGTGGATTATGTGGAAGTCAAGGAAGCCCTGTTCACGACAACTTTCTTCAAGGCTTCGTGGACGATTGTGGGCACAGATATCACGACAGCAGTAAGTGATTTTTTTCCAAACCGGTCACCTACATAAGGAAATCAATGCTACTTTGATTACGTTGATACCAAAGACTGATTCGCCACGTCGACCATCGGACTTTCGTCCCATCTCATGTTGCAATGTACTGTATAAGGTTATTTCCAAAGTCCTTGCTAATAGGTTGAAACAGGTGTTGCCGCACCTGGTTCACCCCACTCAGACGGCTTTCGCCCCAGGGCGTCACATTACGGATAATATTCTAATGGCACATGAGGTGGTAGTGTTGGGTATTTAGTGGACTAATGGGCCATTGTGCCTAAAGTGGATAATAACCTATTTAATAAAAGTAGTCCCGATTTTAGTTAAAGCGGGAAGCCATCGGATGTCGAACGAGAAACCGTTGGAAGATTACAAATCTACGTTTCACGGGGAACCTAACGAATATTAATATGCTCAAAACCGAGTTCGGGTTAATGAGAAATTAATTTTCGAAGTTCGCCCAATAACCATTAAAATGGTTGAATAGTGTATAATTGAGGGGATTAAGTGTCCGACATTGGTTAAACAATAAGAAAATCTTCACTGTAAATATGGAAACCCATGAGGGTTTATTCAAAAAGGCTTGCCTAGTAATGAACTTGAATGGGCTTGAAATGGGCTTAAATGGGCTTGAGAAAATTGGGTGAGTTTTGGCCAAAAAATACTCCTCGCACCGACGAGCACCGAGCACCGAGTGCCCGTGCCCGAGCCCGAGGCTGAGCCGTGTCGTGCCAAAGTGCACAATGGGTGCTTTGAGGTGCACACTTTGCACTTCGCACGACGCATCACAAACTCATGCTCGAATTGTTCATCATGTGGTCCTTACTCGGACTCGCATTAGCAGTTTTCGTGTGCTGGGTCCTCACGCACTGTACGTGTATCTGAAGATAACACTCCATCTTCTGACTACATTCAAGACAACTACTGCTACAAATCACTAATTCGAAGTTCTATCTGCCGCCGACCAGACCGCAACAAAAGAAACAACAATCGTAAGACGAAATTCTTGTTCGTGATCTGATCGATGGCAACTACTGCAGCAACGATCCATGCCAGAAACCACGTCGAACTTCCTGCCAAGTTCAACGGGACGGAGTCCAAACGTTGGCAGCAGAATATGATGTTCTACCTGACGACGCTCCACCTGGTCCGATTCCTGAAAACGACCGCCCCTACAGAATTTGCCCCACTAGCTAAGGGTGAAAACCCTGACGATGCAGACTATACTGCTCGTGTCGCTCAATTTAAGCAAGAAAAGATTGCATTATATGCATGGAATCATAATGATTTCATGTGCCACAACTATATCCTGAACGCTTTAGACGACTCGCTATATAACGTCTATGCAGTGGCTACGACTGCGAAAGAGTTGTGGGACTCGTTGGACATGAAGTATAAGACCGATGATGCTGGTCTGAAAAAGTTCATCGTCGACAAATTCTTGGATTTTAAGATGACCGACTCTAAGCCGGTGCTGGATCAATTACGCAATCTACAGCTGATTATTCACGATATTCATGCTGAAAATATGCAGATCAGCGAAACCTTGCAAGTAACTGCGATTATCGAGAAGCTGCCACCTCTGTGGAAGGATTTCAAGAATCCTTAAGCACAAACGAAAGGAGATCGGGCTTGAGGAACTGATTGTGAGGCTTCGGATCGAAGAAGATAACCGAAGGAACGAAGCCAAGAACAAGAGGGGCAGTATGGAGGCGAGAACCAACTTGGTCGAGCCGGGCTACGGCAACAAGCGGAAAAGGCCAGGTCCACTACAAAAGAAACAAGACCCGAATTCCAAGAGAACTAAGGGCAACTGCTATAATTGCGATAAATCTGGGCATATGGCCAAGGATTGTCGTAAGAAGAAGAGATTTAAAATGATTCGTGCATCTCACTGAAGAGAAGCAGCTGGCGGCGGACATGTCGGAGCTAGACTTGACTGCAGTCGTGTACGAGGCACACGTCGTGAAAACCCGAACTTCTGGTACATCGACAACGGAGCAACGCGCCATTTCTGCTCTGACAAAGAAATGTTCTCCACCTACACACCAGTTTCGGGTAGGACGCTCTATATGGGGAACGCGGCGACGTCCAACATCGTAGGATTCAGACGGATGGTTCTGAAGATGACCTCAGGCAAGGAAGTGACGCTTGTGGACGTGCTGCATGTCCCAGACATCAGCAAAAACCTGGTGTTCGGTGCTCTGCTTAGTAACGCTGGATTAAGACAAGTATTTGAGGATGGAAAATATATACCGACAAAAATGGTCATTTTATTGGCAAAGGTTACCTCGAGAAGGGCCTTTTTAAATTATCTGTAATGCCTGTAAAACGCGAGGTTAAGCACGCTGATATAAATAAAGCAAATTATTCTTACTTGGTTGAGTTGTCTAATTTATGTCATGGTAGATTAGGATACGTGAGTTTAAACAAATTGAAAAAGCTAATAAGTTTAAACTTACATCCACAAATGGAAATCGATTCACAAGACAAGTGCAAAATCTGCGTTGAAGCAAAGATGGTCAAGATACCATTTTCTCTGTCGAGAGAAATAACTCACCACTAGAATTGATCCATACTGATATATGCGATCTGAAATTCGTGCAAACTAGATATGGAAAGAAATATTTTATTACGTTCATCGATGACTGCACGAAGTACTATCACGTGTATCTTTTCAATGGTAAAGACGAAGCACTTGATGCCTTCAAAAGATATAAGAGTGAAGTTGAGAATCAACTTAACTCTAAGATTAAAATAATAAGAACTGACCGAGGAGGAGGCACCGTTTGAGGAATTTTGCCGAGAACACGGTATTATTCAACAAACGACGGCGTCATATTCACCTCAATCAAATGGCGTTGCTGAACGAAAAAATAGAACTCTTAAAGAGATGATGAATGTTATGCTAATCAATTCAGGGCTACCCTACAATTTGTGGGGGGAAGCCATACTGTCATCAAACCGCATTCTAAATATGTTGCCACACAAGAAACGGGATAAAACACCGTACAAACTGTGGAAAGGTAGGCAACCTTCCTACGAATATCTTAAAGTGTGGGGGTGCCTAGCAAAGGTCGAAGTACCTAACCAAAACAAGTTAAGCTAGGACCCAAAACTGTTGACTACATTTCATTGGATATGCCAAAAAACAGTAATGCATACAGATTTCTAGTGAACAAGTCAAAAATTCCCGACATGAACGTTGGGATGGAAATTGAATCGAGAAATGCTATATTTTTCGAGGATATTCCCTAAGAAGAAAAGAAATTAAATAAGTGCTGAAAAAAGAATTTATGAAGCCGTTGAAAGTTCACCGCCAGAAGTTGAGGAACCACGGCAAAGTAAACGCAAGAAAGTGGCCAAATCATTTGGGTCTGATTTCCTAACATATATGTTAGATGACGAACCTCGGACAGTGCAAGAAACTCTATCGAGTCCAGAAGCTCAGTTCTGGAAAGAAGCTTTGAACAGGGAAATTGAGTCAATCATGCAGAATCACACTTGGGAGTTAGTAGATCTCCCCAAAGGGGTGTAAACCTTTAGGATTGTGTTGCAACTTATGTGAGTATGTGGGATTCATATTTGAGTAATTCATTAGGCACATAAATTCGATTTTAGAAACAGAAATATCTGTGTCTGATTTTGAAATTATTCTTCATTAGTAGACATGGATTTGAGATGGAATTATCTGTGACAAAATCTATTTTAGAAATGGAATCTTATCCGTATCCAATTTGCCACGAGAGCAATACTGACAGATTCAGACACAGATAATTCCGTGTCTAATGTATCAGTTGAAATGGAATTTTAGTTTTAGACACACAAATTTCCGTGTCTAATACTGTTTTTTCTAGTAGTGTTAACCACAGATGAATTATATGCAATTTAGCCCTAAATTTATGCCAATTATAGTTTCTAAAATGTAATTTATATATATATATATATATACATATATTTAAAAACACAAATTTAACTACGTTTTAGTTGAGAACCTGATTTATGCATTCAACAAACACACACACACGTACATATCAACGACAAACAATAAACACGTATTACACATTTCAAATCAAGACCCTAAAACCCTAAACCCTAAGTGGCAAGCGAAGATTGCGACTGCTTCTCATACTTAAAACCTAATCCCATGGAATCTTCGGCAGACCAGACAAAGATTCCATGAAGATTTCCCTGACTCTTCAACTTATTGCACGCCGTAAAGAAATCATTGTCCGGCAATAGCCCACCACTTCCGTCGTTATGAAGCTCGCCAGCACTTTCCCTCCGTTATAGTTCGAACTCTGCTTCGCGAAGTAGCCCATGAACTCCGAGACGCTCGTCCCCTCATCGTAAGCATAGAATTGAAAGTTCACATAGTAGATCAAGTGCTCGTAGCTCTTCCACAAAGCCATGTAGTGGCTCTGAACCGCGTCGTCGTCGAAAGGGGCGATCGATGCAAATTTAATTACGCCGTTGCTTTTGAGTGCTGTCATGAGCTAGCTTGTTGGAAATAAAACATAAAAAAAACTCAAAATATGGTTGGTCTACCTACAAGCTTGAGCATTTAGGTGAACTGGTCGTTGAACATGGTATTAGTGCTTGGGTCAAAAGGTCATCGATACAAATCCTCGCAAGATCCATCTAAGTAAATTTCACGTCTAAGGCTATACAAAGACAACACCCAAGATGCGAGGAAGAGTGTTGAAAATATCAAATTAAAATAAGACCCTGTTAGGAATATGCCCTCGAATGCTATACGGGGAGGATTGGATTGTGTAGGGCATTAGCTTATTATCATTCGACCTCTTATGTACTAAGATATTTTCGTGTGTTTAATAAAGGCATTGTTCGCTTATTGGATATATGAGTTCTTTACTTAGCATCCGGTAAAGCAATAAATAAACAAATCCAAATGTGTCGAGTTGAGTCACTGTTCTCGATGGGCACGAGAGAGGAAGGCACAAGTGGACTCTTAATCTCGAACATTAAAAGTCCGTAAGTCTAATGCTCCAGTTGGATGCTGGGTAACCAATTACGACTTATTTGTCGATGACATATCGTGTGCCGATATCCCGCTTGGAAGCGGAGGTCATGACTTGTGATACGAATCGAACAAGGGATTGAATCGTATCATGGACACTGACTCATGGGTCGTATGGTCGGACATGGCTTATTGCTCAAGGAGTGTCAATGACCGAAGACAACGCTATAGTAGTCTACGTGAATCTTAGATCGAAAGGGGCTTTGACGGAGTTGACTTTGAAGTCTCGACTGTCACTGGTTTTTGTCAACCCGATTTTTTGTTGCATTGGTCAGCGGGCCAGATGCGGTCTTGATAACGACTTGTGATTGCCGGGCTCAGACCGCCAAATATGAATTCACAGTCGCGTAAGTAGTCGAGACAAGTGTCCTATGTGGACGGCGACGGGAAATTACGAAATCCTTGGCCAAGGTATTTAACTAAATCATGTTAATCATGAAGGGTAGTTTGGTAATTTGCCTCGTCTCCGTTTCATCATAGGATCGAGTTCAGTGAGTTTGACATAGACTGTAGCGACCCTCATTTCCTAAGCAAGATTAGTGGCGGATTTTCGCAACGTAAGTCGCGGGAGGCCCGTCTAAAAAAAACTTTTTCCTATTAAAATAAAATACACTGCTACAAAAAAATACGTACATGGTTGTATATTTACAAAGGGCGAAACCTCAAATAACAAAATAACAAACTGCCCTAACGTCACTCCACAGGTCTTCATCTATGTACCGCCTCGTCCTCAAAAGTCCGTGAGTCACCGCCAACAGCCCGCCTTAGTCGTCACGACGTACCTCGACGTCGGACTCGGTACCTACAACACGTAAACCTGAGCGATGTGCTCACTAAGTAAAAATGTGCGTGAATGCAGCGTGCCCTCAAATCCCATCCCCAAGCACCTCACAATAAAATTATGCACTCTCAACCTTTCCTTTCTCCTCAACCTATAGTATCTCATCATATCTCTTTAGGGCCCTAGGCTAGACTAGGCACCACGTGCGCAACAATCAATCATCGAGTCAGGGGCCGTGCTCGGGTAGCCCACACCAGTAGTGCACCTGGACGATCACGCCAATCATCCCCCTACTAGGTCGCTCCTTCCCGAGTTTCCTCCTGCTCGAGCGGTAGCCCCACGCTGGTAGTGCACGTGAACGATCACGCCAAGCATCCCCCCTACCAGGTCGCTCCTTCTGCTAACATATATATCTCAAGCAGTAGCCTACACTAGTAGTCCATCTGAACGATCACGCCAGACATGCCCCTACTAGGTTGTGCAACTCATCCGACGGTCTCCCGTCTGGTGCCTCAGTCCTAACCTCATAACTCAACTGTGAGTTGACGACCAACTTCGGTCACAATTTCTCTTTCCCCGCTCATAGCCACTATACAGTGGCACCGTGTTCACACGGTCAACGTTTCTCAATATGACGTGCAAGTGTGATACAGATAAATTGCAATAATATATAAATTGGTTTGGCCCAAAAAGTTACAAGCCAACACCCGAATTTCATAAAAAAAAAACACGGAAGTTCACGAAATGTCCTTACCCGAAAGTGTTAACCTAAGTTGGAATTATTAAAATTTTAAGGCATAAGATAACGTAAGTTGCCCGAGTGCAAAAATGTTAGAATATGCTGAAGTTAAATATTCTTAACCTAAGATTATTGAATCGTCCGAAAGCTACCAATGTAATTCATTGTCCAAATCACCTCAGTTCGGCCATTCCTAGAATTGGTCGAAACTCACTGTGCAAAAATTATTAACTATTCTAAGAGCTAAAATGGTCTCCGTCGCCCGATTTCGAAAGTGTTAAACTGTGCTAAAGTTATTAGAATATTCTAAAGTCTGATATAACCTAGATCGCCCGTATGTCCTTTCATTTGCCTTATTATTATAATCAAAATATTCTAAGACCTAATTATGCCTAGATCACTCGTATGTTCCCCCTGCCTTATTATTATAATCAAAATATTCTTAACACCTAATATAACATAAGTCGGCCGAAAGTGCTTATTGATTTCTATTCAATTGATTGCTTTAAGATTAAGAGACTTAGTCTTAGTCATGCTCAACATTTTATCTAAGCCCTCCACATGTACTACTTTAGTTCTTTTGATGAATTCACCTCAATTTTTTATATATAAATGTGTAAGTAGTCACATCATCGATTTCCACATGGCCACAAAAGTGACTTACTAAGGCATGATAGAATATCAATCGACCGAATGTTCACTTTAAGTCGCCTAGCGTCAGCTTCGATCGAAACCTATTTGATTTATCAAAATATTCCAAAAGCTGTATTTCGCTAAATCGCCCGAATGGAGATCGAACCTACTATGTTGGATTCATTACATTATTCTAAATTCTGGAATTCACTACATCGCCCGAATGATGACTTATTACATTATTGTAGCCTCACTTGATCCATGATGAAATCGACTACCCACAAATAATTAAAGTTAGTCCACAAGTTAGGTTTTTCAAGTGCACAAAATCATTCAAGGGTCCCATGTACAATCATAGATAATATAAGTCAATAAACTATAATAACTTTACGTATTGGTTCCCCTTTCGTTTCTTGTTCTGTTCTTATGTGTAGGTTTTTATTTAAGTGCTTACTAGATATACACGAATTAAAGCTTGGAAATCGTTCTTGGAAAAGACAGGGAGGTGATGCTAATTTCCTCTTGGCTAAGAAACCTTATAACTAGCTAAGTCACTCGAATGTTAAGTTAACATAATCGCCCTGTAATTGAACATTCCTTTGCTGTCCGAATTATTTTTGAGTATAATATGAGTGGTGATTGGTCATGATCTCATAACCTAAACAATTTTCGCCAAGGCTATCAGTGGTTTTAAGATCATCTAAATTTTCTCTTCAATTTCGGGTATTATTCTTACTTGGCTTCAAATAAATTTCGAGTTTATATAAATTATATTTTCAATTCAGGATTTCGAGTCTCTATTAAAAATCTCTAAATTTCGATTTACATGGCTAATTACATCAAAATCCCATAATTAAATTTACGGGTGTTACATCATCCCCTTAAAAGAATTTCGTCCCCGAAATTACGCCAATTGGAATAACTCGGGATAACGAACTCTCGTATCATCTTCACGCTCCCAAGTGTCTTCTTCAATTGATTGATTTCGCCACAAAACCTTAACTAGCGAAATAGTCTTATTCCGGAGCTGTTTGATTTCATACAGCAAAATCTCTTCAGGCTTCTCTTCATAACTCAAGTCAGGCTTGAGCTGTTGATAAAGAAGCTCGTTCTGGATTACATGGCTTGGGTCGCGACGTACTTTCGTAATGTCGATACGTGAAATACGTCGTGGACTTGCGATAAAGAAGCTGGCAACTCTATTTGGTACGCGACTTCGCCGACTCGCTTAATGATCTTGAATGGGCCTATGTATCTGGGACTCAGCTTGCCCTTTCGTCCGAAACGCTTCACGCCTTTCATCGGGGAAATATTTAGAAATACTTTGTCGTCTTCTGCAAACTCTAAAGGTCGTCGCCTGTGATCTGCGTAACTCTTTTGCCGACTTTGAGCAGTTTGCATCCTTTCCCGAATTTTCGTCACTGTTCGGTCATTTCACAGATCATATCAGGCCCTAATATTGTCCGTTCACCGATTGCATCCCAATGGACTGGGGAGCGCCACTTGCATCCGTATAACGCCTCATACGGCGCCATTCCTATCGTAGCGTGGAAGCTATTATTGTAGGAGAATTCGATCAGCGGTAGGTATTTGCTCCAATTTCCTTTGAAATCGAGTACGCATGCTCGTAACATATCTTCGAGGGTTTGGATTGTTCGTTCGGATTGCCCGTCGGTTTGAGGATGATATGCAGTGCTGAATGATAGTTTGGTTCCCATGGCTTTCTGCAAGTTTTGCCAAAAGTTTGATAAAAATCTCGAATCTCGATCTGAGACGATACAGGTCGGAATTCCATGGAGTCGGATAATTTTCTGAATATATAATTCAGCGTAGCGTTCCATTGAGATAGTAGAACTGATTGGAAGGAAATGAGCTGATTTAGTTAGGCGATTAACAATCACTCAGGTAGCATCATAGCCTTTCGTCGTCTTTGGTAAACCAACGACGAAATCCATCGTGATATTATCCCACTTCCATTCTGGGACTGGTAGAGCCTGTAGAGTCCCAGGGGGGTCGCTGGTGTTCTGCTTCGATCAGCTGGCAAGTCATGCGTCGATTTACGGATGCAGCGATATCCTTCTTCATTCCTGGCCACCAGTACCTCACTCGCAAGTCTTGATACATTTTTGTCGTGCCCCGGGTTTATTGAATACGTTGTTGCATGTGCTTCTGTCATTATAGTTCGTCGTAACTCCTCATTGTCAGGTACATAGAGACGATTCTTGTACAGTAAGGCTCCATCCTCTCGGATTTTGGAATCCTCCGGTAGTGCATCTTTCACTTTCAGATAGTATTCATCTTTTTCTTGTGTTTTTCTGATCAGTTCTAGTAGCATGGGTTGAAGAGTTGACGCTGCTAGTCTTGTCTCAACTTCACCTAAATTGACTACTTCTACTCCCAGCTTATGTAATTCTGCATTCACAGCTTTACGACTCAACGCATCTGCGACTACGTTTCCTTTGCCTGGATGATAGTTGATGATGCAATCATAGTCCTTTACGAGCTCTAGCCATCGTCGCTGTCGCATATTCAATTCCTTCTAAGTGAAGAAATACTTCAAGCTCTTATGGTATGTGAAGATTTCGCACCTCTCTCCATAGAGATAATGTCTCCAGATCTTCAAAGCGAAGACCACTGCTGCTAGTTCCAGGTCTTGGATTGAGTAGTTCTTCTTGTACTCCTTCAGTTGCCGAGAAGCATAAGCGATAACCTTCCCATTCTGCATCAGTACGCACCCAAAGCCATTCTTCGAAGCATTGCTGTATACTGAATCCTCCGGTCTCCGATGGTATTGCCAAGATTGGGGCTGATGTAAGTCTCTTCTTCAATTCTTGGAAGTTCTTCTCATACGACTCCGTCCATTTGAATGGAACGTTTCTCTTTGTTAAGTTGGTCGTTGTCGAGGCAATGCTGGAGAAGTCAGCTATGAACTTACGGTAGTATCCCGCACGTCCAAGAAACTTCGAACTTCGGTCGAAATGGTTTGACGTGGCCAGTTATTAACAACTTCGATCTTACTTGGGTCCACAGAAATTCCATTCCCAGAAATTACATGTCCCAAGAAGGCCACTTGCTCGAGCCAAAATTCACATTTCTTGAATTTTGCATAGAGTTGTTTCTTTCGCAGAATTTCTAAAACGATCCGTAAATGAACAACATGTTCTTCCATCGTTTTAGAATAGATAATAATATCGTCGATAAAGACGATAACAAAGCGATCGAGAAAATCCTTGAAAACCCGATTCATCAGGTCTATAAAGGCAGCTGGAGCATTAGTCAGCCCGAAAGGCATGGCCAGAAACTCATAATGGCCGTACCTCGTACTAAATGCAGTTTTAGGAACATCTATCTCCCTGATCTTCAACTGATGGTATCCCGAACAGAGATCGATTTTTGAGAATACCGTAGCGCCTTGAAGCTGATCAAATAAATCATCAATCCTAGGTAGTGGGTACTTATTCTTGATTGTAATTTTATTCAGCTCCCGATAGTCGATGCACAGTCACATCGACCCATCTTTCTTTCGCACAAATAATACCGGTGCTCCCCAAGGTGAGAAGCTGGGCTGAATAAATCCCTTCTGTAGTAATTCATCTAACTATTCCTTTAACTCCCTAACTTATTTGGAGCCAGTCGATAGGGGGCCTTAGAAATTGGGGCTGAACCTGGTACTAACTCAATAGCGAACTATATCTCTCGATCAGGGGGTAACCAGGGAGATCATCGGGAAATGCATCAGCAAACTCATTTACGATAGGTACATCCTTCCGCTCAGGTTGAGGTATTTCTTCCACCTTTACTACGTACACAAGGAAAGACTCGCAACCCGATCTCAAAAGTCGTTGAGCCTTCAGAGCAGAAATTCGAGGCATATTACTTTGGTTCGCCCTACCCAAAAAAATAAACACCTCTTCTTCGGGCAATTGAAATTTAACGATCTTCTTGTTACATTCGATAATGGCTCCATATGTTGAAAGCCGGTGAATATGACGTCATAGTCGTTCACCGGGATTACAATCAGATCGACACTCAAGTTCGTACCCTCAATAATTACGGAGCATCCTTCTAACACTTGGTTAGTGCGCGTCGGGTCCCCATGTGGTAACGTCACTATATAATTACATTTAGACAAGGTAGGAGATATTCCTACCTTTGCCAGATATTTTGCCGACACAAACGAATGTGTGGCTCCAGAATCAATGAATATCGAAGTAGGCACGTTATAGATGTTTAACGTACCTGTCACCACTGTTGGGTTCGTTTTTGCCTCCTCATTGGTTAATGTGAAAACACGTGCTGGAACTAGTGGTGGTCGTATGGGTGTCTGAACCTGGTTCCCGGGTTGGTTTCAATTTCTCGCGTAATGTCCCAGCCTCCCACGTTTGTAACAAACGGTATTAGGAGTGGGTCCTGGTCCGTAGCAAGCGCCTGGGTGGAAACGTCCACATTGTCGGCATTGGGGTACAATATATTGAGGTCGGTTGGGGACATTGGCAGGTCCCTGATTAGGTCTTGGACGCCAGTTTTGTTGGCCCTGGCGGTTTCCTTGATTATTGGGCCCTTTTCCCAAGAACAGGCGTTTTCTGTCTCCTACCCCTCCACCGTGCTGGTTCTCTCTCCTCTTTCTCGCTTCCTGAGCTTCAACGACCACCCGTTCTGCTTGCTCTGCTATTAACGCACGTTCAGTCACTTGCATAAACTCCAACTGTCGCGCCCCTGCGATACTTAGGTCTCGATAAATTTCAGGTTTGAGTACCTGAATGAACCGCGTCACCTTCAGCGTATTGGTTGCCACTAAATATGGGGCAAATCGAGATAGCTCTTCAAATTTGCGGATATATTCCGCAACTGGCATACTCCCTTGCTTCAAGTTCATAAACTCATACATCCTCTGCTCCTGGACATGGGTTGTAAAGTAAAAAATAGCTCCTTATTGGTCCCATGCCATCGTTATTGGGCTCTCTAAGACTTTCACAGTATTCCACCAGAATCGCGCATTTCCCCGGAGTAGTGAACGGCGCACAAGACCTTCTCATCATCAGGTACTCGACTGTAGACGAACATATCCTCTATCGTGCTTAACCAGTCTTCCGCCACCGTAGGATTGACGGCTTCTGTGAACGTTGGGGGGTTCAGTTTTCGGAATCGTTCACCAAATATTTCGAATTGATCGGGCTGTGGAGAGGAACGACGTTCCGAAGAGTTCTGGTGTGTATCAAATCGTTAATTTGATGACTACCATCGGATTAGGTAAGTCAGTTGGTGAATAGTAGATCGATCGTCATTTGGTGGGGACTCTGACCCGCCTCACGACTAGATTCGCCCAAAGCCTCCCTTCGTGTTTTCGGCATTGTCTCACTCGCTTTCTACATTTATTAAATCATGTAACATATCGTTAATAGCACATGATCAAGTCATAATACGATACTTACAGGCAAGGCTGGTCCTCCCGGCTTTTGAGCGGCAGTACATAGATAGTCTTCAGAATCTAAGCCGAAGCTCTGATACCACCTGTAGCGACCCTTATTTCCTAAGCAAGATTAGTGGCAGATTTTTGCAACGTAAGTCGCGGGAGACCCGTCTACAAAAAACTTTTTCCTAGTAAAATAAAATATATTGCTACAAAATAATACGTACATGGTTGTATATTTACAAAGGGCGAAACCTCAAAATAACAAAATAACAAACTGCCCAAACGTTACTCCACAGGTCTTCATCTATGTACCGCTTCGCCCTCAAAAGTCCGTGGAGTCACCGCCAACAGCCCGCCTTAGTCGTCACGACGTACCTCGACGTCGGACTCGGTACCTATAACACGTAAACCTAAGCGATATGCTCAGTAGGTAAAAATGTGCGTAAATGCAGCTTGCCCTCAAATCCCATCCCCAAGCACCTCACAATAAAATTATGCACTCTCAACCTTTCCATTCTCTTCAACCTATCGTATCTCATCATATCTCTTTAGGGCCCTAGGCTAGACTAGGCACCACGCGCGCAACAATCAATCATCGAGTCAGGGGCCGCGCTCGGGTAGCCCACACCAGTAGTGCACCTGGACGATCACGCCAAGCATCCCCCTACTTGGTCGCTCATTCCCGAGTTTCCTCATGCTCGAGCGGTAGCCCCACGCTGGTAGTGCACGTGAACGATCACGCCAAGCATCCCCCTACCAGGTCGCTCCTTCCGCTAACATATATATCTCAAGCAGTAGCCTACACTAGTAGTCCATCTGAACGATCACGCCAGACATGCCCCTACTAGGTTCTGCAACTCATCCGACGGTCCCCCTTCTGGTGCCTCAGTCCTAACCTCATAACTCAACTGTGAGTTGACGACCAACTTTGGTCACAATTTCTCTTTCACCCCGCTCATAGCCACTATACAGTGGCACCGTGTTCACACGGTCAACTTTTCTCAATATTACGTGCAAGTGTGATACAGATAAATTGCAATAATATATAAATTGGTTTGGTCCGAAAAGTTACAAGCCAACACCCGAATTTCAGAAGAAAAAAAACACGGAATTTCACGAAATGGACCCAAAAGTGTTAACCTAAGTTGGAATTATTAAAATTTTAAGGCATAAGATAACGTAAGTTGCCCGAATGCAAAAATGTTAGAATATGCCGAAGTTTTTAAATATTCTAAACCTAAGATTATTGAATCGCCCGAAAGCTACCAATCAAATTCATTGTCCAAATCACCTCAGCTCGGCGATACCTAGAATTGGTCGAAACTCACTGTGCAAAAATTATTAAATATCCTAAGAGATAAAATGGTCTCCATCGCCCGATTTCAAAAGTGTTAAACTGTGCTAAAGTTATTAAAATATTCTAAAGTATGATATAACCTAGATCGCCCGTATGTCCTTTCATTTGCCTTATTATTATAATCAAAATATTCTAAGACCTAATAATGCCTAGATCGCTCGTATGTACCCCCCCCCCCCCTCCCACCCCTCTTTGCCTTATTATTGTAATCAAAATATTCTTAACACCTAATATAACATAAGTCGACCGAAAGTGCTTATTGATTTTATCAAATTGAAAGGATGGTGAAATCTATATTGATGATCGATCACTGATTACAGATTACAGAGTGACTACGTACTTCAACAGAATAATCACACTCTGCACATGCGCTAATTTATATCCCCTTTTAACTCTTCGCGCCAAATTACCAAACTAATCTGTTCTCGCTTAGTTGTATTCAACAGAATAATCACACTCTGCACATGCGCTAATTTATATCCCCTTTTAACTCTTCGCGCCAAATTACCAAACTAATCTGTTCTCGCTTAGTTGTATGAGAAACGTCACTCATGCCAACGACTCTATAAGTGACTAAAGGAGCTTCTTTTAATTAAACACGCTTCCTGGAATACTTCAGAGTTTCTTCACAGTTGAATGGTTCTGCTCTTTGTTGCATGGCTTGATGATCACTGCGTTGCTTGCTCTCATTTCTTGGCTTTAATTCCAACACCCCCCGCAAGATGGATGGTACAGATCATGTACAGACATCTTGAATAACAGGTGCTGCAAAACTGGTCCACTGAGAGGCTTTGTAAATAAGTCTGCGAGTTGATCTCCTGATCTAACTGGTAGCAGCTTAATTGTTCCACATGAAACATGATGCCGTATGAAATGGCAATCTATTTCAATGTGCTTGGATCGCTCGTGGAATTTAGGATTGGTAGCTAACTTAAGCGCTGACAAGTTGTCACAGAATACCACTGGTTTCTGTTCTGTTCTGATACCCAGTTCTTCTAACAGCTGCTTTATCCAGATCACTTCTGCCACTACCGTTCCCAGCGTCCTATATTCTGCCTTGGTGGAAGATCTTGACACGGTGTCTTGTTCCTTCGCTTTCCAAGTGATTAATGAGTTTCCCAAAAAAGTGCAGAAACCTGTCACAGACTTTCTAGAGTCTTGACATGCACCCCAATCTGCGTCTGAGAAGGCTCTTATGTCTAAACTCTGATCTGATGACATGAATATTCCTTGCCCTGGTGAATTCTTCAGGTATCTAAGTAAGTGATGAGCTGCCATTAGGTGCGTTGTTCGGGGCTGGCTCATGTATTGGCTTAGCTTATGCACAGCATAAGCTATGTCTGGTCTCGTAAAGGTTAGATAGAGTAGGCGCCCAATCAGTCTTCTGTATTGGAACGGGTCAGAAAGTGGCTCTCCATCACCAGCTGAAAGCTTGTCACTTGGATTCATTGGAGTAGATAATGGCTTCGCATCAATGTACCCTGTATCTGTGAGCAACTGGACAGTATACTGCCTCTGTGTTAGGTAGATTCCTGTCTTTCCTCTTGCCACTTCTATCCCGAGAAAGAACCTCAATTCCCCTAAGTCCTTGACCTTAAAGCAAGTGCTGAGAAAGGTCTTTGCCTGCTGCAATGTCTCAATTGATGGGCCAGCAAGGATGATGTCATCCACATACACTAGTAGGATGACTTGCTGATCTCCCTTACCCTTAACAAAGAGCGAGTGGTCTGACTGCGTTTGGACAAAACCATAGTCCTTTACTGCCTCTGTGAACCTTAAGTTCCACTGCCTCGAAGCCTGCTTCAGACCATACAGTGATTTATTGAGTTTGCACACCAGCCTTTCCTTTCCTATTCTTGCACAGTTTGGGTGATACCCCTGAGGTATGTCCATGAACACTTCCTCTGTGAGTGTGCCATTTAAAAAGGCATTGTTGACGTCCATTTGCATGAGATTCCAGCCCTTCTTTGCTGCCAATGATAGTATGATTTTGATGGTGTTGGGTTTTGCTACCGGGGCAAAAGTGTCTACATAATCAACCCCCTCCCTTTGATCGTAGCCTTTAGCTACAAGGCGGGCCTTGTGCTTTTCTACTCCTCCTTCTGAATTGAATTTGACCTTATACACCCACCTGCTTCCAATTGACTTCTTTCCTTGTGGGAGTGGGACTATGGTCCAAGTCTGATTCTCCTCCAATGCCCTTAGTTCTTCCTCCATGGCTGCTGACCATTTCTGGGACCTGCTGGCTTGCTGAAAACTCCTAGGTTCCTCCTCTGCCATAGACATGTTGTTGATGGCCTTTTGGTAATGTGATGTGAAGTTCTGGTAGGATAGATGCCTTGACAGTGGGTACTGTGTTTTCCTCCCTGTGACTTGGTTGCAGTGATAATCTTGCAGATAGGAAGGCCTTTTGAGCTCTCTCCCAGACCTGCTGTGTGGCTCATGATGAGGCTGATGTCCACCATGCACCTGCTGAGGCTGCTGAAACTGCTGACCACCATGCGTGTCCTGAGGATGATGTAACCCCTGCTGCTAAGTCTCATGGTGAGGCTGGAGTCCATTATGCATTTCCTGAGAATGTTGTAACCCCTGTATGTTGTCCCCCTGACTTCCTAGCTGCACTTCAGAGTATTCTTCAACTGGACTGGGCTTATCAGAGTTCTGGAAGGGTACTCCAGTATGCAACTCCTGAGGCTGATGATCTAGTGTTATAGTGTGATCAGCATGAGGAACAAGTGGTCTGGGCAGCACTTGAAAAGAAAAAGGATCTCTTGCTTGAGCTGAGGTGCTCTCCCTTTTGAATGGGAATTCTTTTCCCTCAAAGTGGACATCCCTGCTAACAAACACCTCCCTTGTCATTACATCCATGACCTTGTAGCCCTTTGTACCATTTGGATATCCAAGGAATACGCATTCTCTAGCTCTAGGGTCAAACTTCCTTCTACCTGCGGCAAGAGTAGAGCAAAAGCAGAGGCATCCAAAGACTCGAAGAGAATCATAATTAAATGGTTTTTGATAAAGCAAATCATAAGGACTCTTATTATGCAAAAGAACTGAAGGTGTTCTATTGATCAAGAATGCTGCTGTGAGAGCGCATTCTGACCAATATTCTATGGGAACACTTGACTGAAAGTACAAGGACCGGGCTACGTTCATTAGGTGTTGATGCTTTCTTTCTACGATCGAGTTTTGCTGAGGTGTTTGCACACATGATAGATGGTGTAAGATTCCTCTACTTCTAAACAGACTTGACAAATCAAATTCCTTAGCATTATCAGTTCGAACTGTTCTAATTCTGCTCCTAAATTGTGTCTCAACGAAAGCAAGAAAGCTTGGTAAAACTGTTCTTACTTCAGACTTATTTCTGATAATGTATAACCAAGTGTACCGTGAGTGGTCATACAATGGTAACAAAGTATTGGTGACCAAGGTGTGACGGGGCATGAAAGGGTCCCCAAACGTCACAATGTATAAGATCAAAAACTTGGCAAGCAGACATATTATTATTAGGAAAGGAGTTTCTCTTTTGTTTTGCTAGGGGGCATATTTTGCAATAAGAATCATCACTCCTGTCTACACGCTTCAGTGAGCCTTTAAGTATATCTAAAACTTTACTAGAAGGATGGCCTAGCCTTCTATGCCAAAGATCCCCTGACTATTTATTTAGGTAAACCATTCTGTCAGATACTACATTAGTTCTGTCATCAGCTTCTGCTCTTACTACATACAAGCCTGCTGTCAACTCAGCCCTGCCAATCGTTTGGTGGAAATGGTCCTGTATGATCATTTCATTAGCATCAAAGCAGAACTTATAATGACCAGTACTAGCTAAGGAACTTACTGATATCAAGTTAAACTGGAATTCAGGCACAAGTAAAACATCTGTGAGTAATATTGACTGATTTAGCCTGAAGTTTCCAGCCCTATTTACTCTTATAATGGAGTTGTCTGGCAACATTACCTTAGATTCCTGTATCTTATGCACATTATATAGCAGGCTGTGGTTACCACAGACATGTCTTGTGGCACCAGAATCCACTAACCACAGATTAGGATCAGTTAGCCCATTCAAGTTAGAATAGAAACAGATACCTGCTTTGCCCTCAATTTGTGGTGGAAGTTGACCTATTTTCTGGGGTTGTTCCTTCAGTTGAGTGACTGATCAAGGCCCTCAATCCTTGAAGCTGGTATGGAGTGAGTTGAAGCTGGATGAGTGCATCACCTTGACCTACCTGGCTGCTTTGTTGCATTTCTGCATGCCTCATGTCCACTGAGATTTGATTCACCCTGCCCCTTTATACCTTGCATTCTGTCTGAATCCAGGTGGAAAACCGTGGATCTGGTAGCAAGTTTCCACAGTGTGTCCCCTTTTGTTGCAGTGGGTACACACTGGTTTAGTGTTGTCTTTCTTCTGGTTATAGTACCCTTTCTTGGCTGTACTCTGTTCTGTTCTGGCAGCCAGCACTGCCATGTTGTTGGCCTGATCTTCTTGTACTCAATCCTGATTCAGTGCCATGGATCTTTGCTTCTCTTCTTGCACTAACAATGAAAACACCCTGTTAATGGATGGCATTGGGTCCATAATCAATATCTGCCCTCGGATCTGTGAGTATGTCTCGTTTAAGCCCATCAAGAATGCCAGGACATATTCTTCTTCCAGATATTCCCTTCATTACCTTTGCTCCTGCACATGTACATTGGCAGATTGGCCTGTAGTTTGTTAATTCATCCCACACTGTTTTCAGGCGAGTAAAGTATACTGCTATGGTGTTGGACCCCTGAGCTAGATTAATCAATTCCTTTTTCAATTGAAATACCCTGGGCTTGTTTGTCTTCCCATATCTTTCCTGAAGATCTACCCATACATCTCTAGCCGAAGAATTATACAATATACTCGCAGATATTTCTTTTGAGACTGAGTTTAGAATCCATGATATGACTATATTATTGTTTCTCTTCCAAGATATTACCTTGTTCTGATCATCAGCTGGCGGTGGGACAAGATCGCCGTTCACAAAGCCATCTTTGTTTCTACCAATTAGCGCTATCATGAAAGCCCTGCTCCAGGTAGCATAGTTGTCTCTATTCAGCTGTTCTTGTACCAACAGATGGCCTCCTGTGTCATTTCCACTCAGATAGTAAGGATCACTGTCGACAAAGCGCAAGATCGTTGGATTCATCGTCGGGGCATTCGATCCATTCCCCCTATTGGACTCAGTTGAAGTTTCCTCGTCCTCTGTCGCCATTTCTTCAAGAATTAAGGTGTGCGCAGCTTCGAAAACGAGCTAAAGCTCTGATACCATATCAAATTGAAAGTAAGAAATCGACAAGAATCTTTACGTGGTTCGGATTTGTCAATCCTACGTCCACGGATCAATGGTGAAATCTATATTGATGATCGATCACTGATTACAGATTACAGAGTGACTACGTACTTCAACAGAATAATCACACTCTGCACATGCGCTAATTTATATCCCCTTTTAACTCTTCGCGCCAAATTACCAAACTAATCTGTTCTCGCTTAGTTGTATGAGAAACGTCACTCATGCCAACGACTCTATAAGTGACTGAAGGAGCTTCTTTTAATTAAACACGCTTCCTTGAATACTTCAGCGTTTCTTCACAGTTGAATGGTTCTGCTCTTTGTTGCATGCTTGATGATCACTGCGTTGCTTGCTCTCATTTCTTGGCTTTAATTCCAACAGATTTCTATTCAATCGATTGCTTTAAGATTAAGAGACTTAGTCTTAGTCATGCTCATCTAAGCCTACCACGTGTACTACTTTAGTTCTTTTGATGAATTCACCTCAATTATTTTATATATAAATGTGTAAGTAGTCACATCATCGATTTCCACATGGCCACAAAAGTTACTTAGTAAGGCATGATAGAATATCAATCGATCGAATGTTCACTTTAAGTCGCCTAGCTTCAGCTTCGATCGAAACCTATTGGATTTATTAAATATTCCAAAAGCTGTATTTCACTAAATCGACCGAATGGAGATCGAACCTACTATGTTGGATTCATTACATTATTCTAAATTCTGGAATTCACTACATCGCCCGAGTGATGACTTATTACATTATTGTAGCCTCACTTGATCCATGATGAAATCGACTACCCACAAATAATTCAACCAGTCATATCCAAAACTCATGAAATATCCGTACACATAAATTTCTACAAGTTCGAAAGTTGGCATCACTACCTAAAATTAAATTATTCTACTCCCTATAGTTTCATCTACTGATTCTTTTATTCTTATGCAGGTATACAACGACACATAACTTGCACCACAAAGTTAGTCCACAAATTAGGTTTTTCAAGTGCACAAAATCTTTCAAGGGTCCCATGTACAATCATAGATAATATAAGTCAATAAACTATAATAACTTTACGTATTGTAGGTGTTATTTTCACCTACCTCACTTCCAGTTTGTTGCCACTTTAATAACTTGACTTATCCGAATTTGATCTCGTTGGAAACCTCCTTCTTTTCTATTGCTTCCCCTTTCGTTTCTTGTTCTGTTCTTATGTGTAGGTTTTTATTTAAGTGCTTACTAGATATACACGAATTAAAGCTTGGAAATCGTTCTTGGAAAAGACAGGGAGGTGATGCTAATTTCCTCTTGGCTAAGAAACCTTATAACTAGCTAAGTCACTCGAATGTTAAGTTAACATAATCGCCCTATAATTGAACATTCCTTTGCTGTCCGAATTATTTTTGAGTATAATATGAGTGGTGATTGGTCATGATCTCATAACCTAAACAATTTTCGCCAAGGCTATCAGTGGTTTTAAGATCATCTAAATTTTCTCTTCAATTTCGGGTATTATTCTTACTTGGCTTCAAATAAATTTCGAGTTTATATAAATTATATTTTCAATTCAGGATTTCGAGTCTCTATTATCTCTAAATTCCGATTTACATGGCTAATTACATCAAAATCCCATAATTAAATTTACGGATGTTACATAGACCATGGCTCTCACTCGATAGGGACATAGCTGAAGGATTTGTACGTAGTACCATAATCTATAGTAAGGTTCTGTAATAAAGACTGGGTCGAAATTCGCACTCGAATCGGGTTACGGTCCGGTACTGCGGGATTGGCTAGGTAACTACCGGACTCTTGGATTCCTCCCTTGCCGATTGAGTCGAACCTAGAGAGTCGGACTTAAAAAGGATCATCAACGTGCCAATGAGGAGAAAAATGTTTTGGGCCTTAACGGGCCTTGGGCCGTTGGGCTGCGCCTTAATGGGCATCGGGCCATTTATTGGACCGAAGTCGGACTTCATAAGAAACTAACTTTGGCCAAGTGCTTAACGGGCTTGAGGGTAAAATTGGACTTCACCTTAAGTTAATTTCGAAATATGCCTTTCTGGGTATTTTTGAAATTTATATATTTGACATAAATAAATATGGAATAAAAATATTCGGAATATTATTTATTTAAAACTGAAAATTCGAAATTAATATGGTATAAGTTTCGATTTTTCAATCCATATTTAAAGATATTTTCTTTGATTTGAATATCTTAGTTAGTTCTCTAATAATAGCAAGTTTCCTTAAGTTTGAATTTGGAATTCAAAAGAGAGAAAGATATGGCAAAACTCTCTCCACTTAAGGAGGAAAAATCGAAAATCATATCTTGAGAAGATCTTGGGATTTTCGAATCTGGCATAATATAAATAGGGCAGCCCTAGACCAAAATTAAAAAGAGACTTTTGAAATCACACAAGGCACAAACACACACATCGAAACACACACATCTTCTCCTAAGCGACGGATCAATTCTCTCTAGCCATCTTTAGAGAATTGGATCTGTGGTGCGCTGCGAGGTCGGCGTGACAATCTAGTGCCATCCACCACCATCGCCGTAGTTGAAGAAAGGGACGAGGAGCTGCCACTCCTTCAACTGGTAAATCTCTACGGGTTTGACCCGCCCTATTACGTGTCAATGTGTTACTATTCTGATCCGAGCTACGAGGGCAATTGGGAAACCTGGAAATTTTTTATTACGCACCGTATTCGGGGACGTGGCGTCTCCGATACACACATTGTAACCCAACAGACCCAAGTAAGTAATTCCACGTCTAAGGCTAAATAAGAACAGAAGTAAGGAGCATTGTAAATAAAGTAGAAACTTAAAATATTTTCCCCACAATAGGTGGAGTGGTAATCAACATGGTGTCAATAACCAAGGTCAAAGGTAGTCTGTAAAAACTCCCTGCGACTACTCAATTCAGGGAAAAAAACACGGCTAGGAAAAAAACCAAATCAGTCTACATGTGATGAGTCATGTCAGAAATATATATTATATTGTAATACCCGAGTCCCGTAAGTAAGCCGGCCAATAAATATGCATACATATTATATGACTTACGTGACTGCATGAGACATGTTTTGTGACTTTTATGTGCTTAAATGATTTCATGTTATATGCCAACATGACATGTATAAATTAGGAAGTAGATTTCTAATTTAGGTTAGTTATTGATTTTAGGGTTTCTAATACATGGTAAGCTAACCTAGAAAATTTGATTTAATGTATTAAGTATTAATACCACGTTTTGGGAGAAACACGAATTAGTAGGAATAGATATCAATATCAATTAAGACAAAAACATCAACGACTGGCAGGAACCTTGCAATCCCTGCCAGTACTTGAATGGAAGTGGGACCACATTACGATGGACTTCATTGTTGGCTTGCCTAAGACTGTGAAAGGCCACGATGCTATATGGGTTATCGTTGATCGATTAACCAAGTATGCCCAATTTCTGCCTATCAGTTCAACATTTTCAATGGAATGATACGCGGAACTATATATTCAAGAAATAGTACGACTTCACGGAGTTCCAATCTCGATTGTTTCCGATCGTGATTCGAGATTCTTATCCAAGTTCTGGATGAGTTTGCAAAAGGCCATGGGAACCAAGTTATCATTCAGTACAGCCTATCATCCCCAGACAGACGGGCAGTCTGAACGAACAATCCAGACGTTGGAAGATATGCTAAGAACCTGTGTGCTCGACTTTAAAGGAAATTGGAGCGATACCTTCCATTGATTGAATTCTCATACAACAACAGCTTCCACGCAACAATCGGAATGGCTCCATATGAAGCATTATACGGAGGCAAATGCAGATCTGCAATCCATTGGGATGAAGTTGGAGAACGGACGATACTAGGCCCCGATCTGGTACAAGAAATGACAGAAGTCATTGCTCAAATACGGGAACGGATGAAAACGGCTCAAAGTAGGCAGAAAAGCTACGCAAACCAAAAGCGTAGACCACTGGAATTCCAAGCAGATGACTTCGTATTTTTGAAGGTGTCCCCAATGAAAGGCGTGAAGCGGTTTGGGAAAAGGGCAAGTTAAGTCCAAGGTATATAGGACCGTTTCGTATCCTTAGAAAGGTTGGAGAAGTTGCATACCAACTTGAGTTACCAAATTCGTTGGCTCAAGTACATGATATCTTTCATGTATCGACGCTGCGAAAATACGTCGCAGATCCAAGTCATGTGCTGAACACTGAGAATCTTCATCAACAACTCAAGCCAGATTTAATTTATGAGGAAAAGCCAGTGGAGATTCTAATGTTTGACGTGAAACGATTACGGAATAAAGAAATTCCGTTAGTCAAGGTATTATGGCAGAATCAATCCATGGAAGAAGCTACGTGGGAACGGGAAGGCGATATGAGAAATAGCTACCCTGAGTTATTTCTCGCTACCTGATTTCGGGGGTGAAATCCCTTTTAAGGGGGGAGGACCCGAGTCCCGTAAGTAAGCCGGCCAATAAATATGCACACATATTATATGACTACGTGACTGCATGAGACATGTTTTCTGACTTTTATGTGCTTAAATGATTTCATGTTATATGCCAACATGACATGTATAATTTGGAAGTAGATTTCTAATTTAGGTTAGTTATTGATTTTAGGGTTTCTAATACATGGTAAGCTAACCTAGAAAATTTGATTTAATGTATTAAGTATTAATACCACGTTTTGGGAGAAACACGAATTAGTAGGAATAGATTTCAATATCAATTAAGACAAAAATTGGGACTAGTAAGATTTCAAAACCCTTGAAACTGAAATTTAACGAAACCCATAAACTCAACATATTAAATCTCGAAATAGAAATTGTGTATTATTAAAAGAGGATCTCAAAAAGGAATAAAAGTTGAATAATTAGATGTCGAAATATTAACATTATTAAGCAACTCGATGATTTCGAAATCTTAGATACTTGACAAATTTAAAGCTTGAAATTGATGGTACTTGAAGTCTTTGAAATTGAGATCTTTAAATTCGAGAGCATGGCATAGTTAAAGAATTCGAAAGAAGATATAAGGGTTGATAACTTAGCTAGAAATAAAAGTAAGGTAAAAATTGAATAACGATAAGGACTTGTTAAATACCAATTGTTTACTCAAACACGCCACCTTTAAGGATAAAGAATGAAAACTCCAACTCATTAAACATACACCATCGAGAACTTGGAGTAAGAAGAACTAAGAGTTGTATTGAATTTCGCACAAAGCTAAGGAGGTATGAAATTTCTATCCTAATCTATATATTTGAATTCATACTTAGCATATTAATTATGAGTATTACGTTTTAAAAATCAGGGACTAGTAAAAATAATTCCTTGGTTAAAGACCAGATATGGTACTCAAATCGCATATTTTGAAGTTCATACGGTATTTAAACTGTTCTTGAAAAGTAGGTGTTTTAATCGAAGGTTTAGATGATTTTGTATAAAAAGAACGTTTTTGATAAGATATGATTTACAAGTTCTGATTTTCGAAACCCTAGCTATGTTATAAGAGAAATGTCGAAATCAATAATGAGAAGAAAAATTTTTCGAAACCAAGTTCGAAATGAATTTCGAACTGATCATTTCGAAATTCAGTTTCGAAATTCTTAAGAATATCGAAACAGGAATTGGAGGAGTTCGAGAACTTTAATTAATTAACCTTGAAATCCAATTCAAAGTCCATCTCGAGATTTATCTGAAGGTTGATATCGAAATCTTTAGTGTAATGTCGAGATCTATCCATACAATAAACGTCGAGATCTTTGTGCACTATTTAAAATACCGAATTTTGTATATACATCTCGAAATCTTACCATGTCGAAATCTAGGTGTTATTTAGTCTAAATCTCGAAATCATTGTATGTCTTATATCGAGATCTTATTTCACCACCAAGCTTGAGAACTTATAACTATATCGAAATCTTATGAAGACATCTCGACATCTTTAGCACAATATCGAAATCATTTCATGCTTTATGCCGAGATCTTTAGGTAATGTTAAATGTCAAACCCTTATATATCATGTCGAAATCCAACTTACCATGCAATTCGAAATTCATCAACATGTCGAGATTTAACTATTATCCATCTCGAGATTTATGATTTATGTTAAAGCCCATGTTGAAATTCAATAATAAAAATTAAAAGTCATATCGAGATTCTCATAAATTTCAAAATGATAATTTTCTAATGTAGGTCAAGTTCGAAACTTTAAGTTGTAGAAATTTATAGAAATCAAAACTAGGGTTTCCTAAATTAAGTCATTTCAATGAAACCATAATTAAACTAACAAACCCTAATTTTATATGTTCCTATATTTAGGGTTTGAAGGTTAGCGACTTACCGATAACCTAATAGCTAAGGATACCAGGTAAGTGGAAGTCCCAACTACAACACATAATTATAGGTGCATGAAATTATGCGTTATATGTTTATGTGAATTTATGTGACTTCCTACGTGAATTATTTGCGTCACATGACAACCATGATTTAATTATATGATATTATGGCATGACACGCATATTCATGACATGAGCATGTGCACGCACGTCAGAACGAAAGGCATGATATGATAGCCTGCATAATATACTATCGCCTGAGAGCGATAAAGATTCGCTGATATGGGCGTCTGATGTCGACTCACAGTTGAGTCACGGCTCTTCTATGCTACCATGGTGACGTCGTATGGCGCTGCCATTAATACATGACATGTACAAGGCAAGAAATGATTTTAGGGCTAATGCCCTCATGGCGGGTCGTGAAAGCTGGAGGATGCGAGCTGAGGGAGTAAGCGACACCGAGGGTACCTCTGGTGTTGACTACCTCAGAATAGGCTACCAGTGTGAAGCGTCTGCGTGGCGTATGAAACCACATTGGGACAGAAAAGGCGCCCTAGGGTTAGCCTCCCTTGAGTGGGTATTGCCACTTATATTTATTTATCCTTAGTGGATTCGAGCTCCATGATGGTGCATAGGAAGATAGCCGAGGGCCCTACATGACAAGACAAGACAAGGAAAAATATGAGGTCTAGGGAGCATTGGCGCGGATGCCTTTGCGAGTTTAGGACACGTGCATGGCATGCATGGCTTTCACTTACCGAGCTTTATAAGCTCATTCCACGTATTTATGTGTTGTAGGTTCACGGGATCACGGTACGTGATCTTTATGAGGCGAGGCCAAATTGTGAAGCTTCCGGAGGACTTTTGAGGTGGCAGTGTGTACATGGATGCGACCTGAGTGTTGGGCCAATAGATTATTTTGAACACGCATGCGCACTCTACCTTGTACTTATGTCCTAGGAATATTTTGTACTGTACGAAGAATTTCCTTTATATAAAAGGAAAAATTTTGTACGCATTTTCGTATATTGATTTCATTATATCACATGCAGTCACATAGAATAGTAGTAAGAATGGGCGGTAGAAGTCAGGGGCGCCGCAGGTGGTATCAGAGCTTTCGGTTACAAGTTCTGTAGACTGTCCAGTACACACACTCAAAAGCACGGAAGCGGCCTTGCTAGTAAGTTTTATGTTTCTATGAATGTTGTATGTGCGTAATTTATTGGCCATAGGGACTATTAGGATATCAGGACAAGAATGGGTAGAACTAGATGTGAGGGTAGCGGGAGCGTTAGTAAAGGCAAAGAACCCGAAACACAAATCGATAATCGCGATAGGGCGATTATTCAGCTCACGGAACTGGTCCGTCAACAGTCTACCCAAATACAAGAACTAATTCAGCAGCGCAACAAGGGCGGACAACCAAGTGGTGGACTTTCTCAAGCCGAGAGGAAATAGTGGGGGAAAGATTTCGCAAACTCAACCCCCCGACTTTTGAAGATGCTATCGACCCTACTGCGGCCGAGGGCTGGCTCCGAACACTGGAAAGCATGTTCCAGTACAGCAGAATTCCTGAGGAGGAAAAGTCTTGTGCGCCGCCTTCCTCCTGAGAGGAAGCGCAGGCCACTGGTGGGATACAATTCTCGCCTTTGAAGACCCTATCACGATGACATGATACCGATTCAAGGAGCTTTCTCGAAGCAAGTACTTCACCGCCCCAGTACGAGCCCAGAGGATGAATGAATTTATCAATCTGCGACAGGGCCCGATGACAGTGGCAGAGTATATTCGGAAATTTGAACAGCTGTCTCGATTTGCAGCTCATATGGTGAGCACAGATACGTTGAAGGTGGAGCGCTTCCTAGAATGCCTGAAACCTGAGCTGTATAGAGACGTGAACATGGCCGGATCTCAAGGAGCTACCTATGCTCAAGTAGCTGAACGCGCTTTAATGGCAGAGCAAGCTGAACACCGAATTATGCGAGCCCATGAAGCGAAGAGAAAATTCGTTCAAGGAACGAAGTGGAGCGGAGGTAACCCAAAGAAGCCCTTTAACCCTAAGAATGCCAGACCTAACTTCCAGAATCGACCCGGACCTCCACAACCATTCAGTCCTAATCAGGGAAGACCCCCAATGAGCATACCCCCATGTCCCAGGTGCACACGGCGATATCTGGGTGTGTGCTACTCTCAGAATGCTATCTGCTATAAGTGTGGCAAGACAGGCCACTTCTCCAAGGCATGCACGGAAATGGCGTCTGGAAGTCAAGCACCTGCTCAAACTAGGCCACCTACGGTACCTGCTAGGGTTTACACGCTAACTTCTGAAGAGGCGGAGAACAACCCGTCTGTGGTGACAGGTACTTTCCTTATCCATTCAACCCCGACATGCATATTAGTTGATTCAGGAGCCACGCATTCATTTGCATCTACTAACTACGTGGCGAGACTCGGGGTTACGCCTAACCTAGTTAGCTACGAATACAATGTTCGCATACCCCATGGAACCTCTACGAGAACCAACCAAATTTTACGAGATAGCCCCGTAATAGTGAACGATAGGACCTCCCGTTGACCTGATAGTCATTCCAATGAACGATTATGAAGTAATCCTTGGAATGGACTGGCTATCGAAGTACGGAGCAGTTATTGACTGTAACCGTAAGCAAGTGACCTTTAACCTAGAAGACAACGAACCATTCACATTTATGGGAACCAGCAAGAGTAATAAGATTCCCAAGATTTCAGCAATAAAGGCACATCGTTTACTCAAGACAGGATGCGAAGCTTACCTAATATTTGCGATATCATCCGAGGAACGTACCTCTCCAAAGTTAGAAGAAGTCCCAGTAGTACAAGATTTTCACGATGTGTTTCCTGAAGATTTACTCGGACTTCCGCCAGATCGTGAGATTCAATTCACGATTGACCTAGTACCAGGAGCAACACCAATCCCTAAGGCACCATACCGACTCGCTCCGGCTGAGTTAAAGGAATTGAGGGAGCAACTGGATGAACTGTTGCAAAAAGGGTTCATTCAGCCGAGCTTCTCACCATGGGGAGCACCAGTTCTGTTCGTTAAGAAGAAAGATGGGTCGATGCAGCTCTGCATCGATTATAGGGAGTTGAACAAGATTACGATCAAGAACAAATACCCCCTCCCTCGAATTGACGACTTATTCGATCAATTGCAAGGCGCAATCGTCTTTTCGAAGATCGACTTAAGGTCAGGATATCACCAATTGAAGATTCGAGAAGAGGATATTCCGAAGATTGCTTTTAGTACCCGCTACGGACACTACGAGTTCCTAGTCATGCCTTTTGGGCTGACTAATGCACCGGCAGCCTTCATGGATCTGATGAATCGAGTATTCAAACCATACTTGGACAAGTGTGTCATCGTATTCATCGATGACATTCTCATCTATTCGAAGACCAAGGAGGAGCACGAACAACACTTGAAAATTGTACTGGGAATATTGCGAGACAATCAGTTGTATGCGAAATTCAAGAAATGCGAATTCTGGCTCGATCAAGTCGCATTTCTTGGACACGTTATTTCAGGAGCGGAAATTTCTGTTGACCCCAGTAAGATTGAGGCTATTAATAACTGGCCTCAGCCGACGAATGTGACGGAAATACGAAGTTTTCTAGGACTAGCTGGGTATTACCGAAAATTTATCAAGGATTTCTCCAGAATTGCATCAACCTTGACAAAGCTAACAAAGAAGAATACTCTATTTCAATGGGACGATGCTTGCGAGCAGAGTTTTCAGGAACTTAAGCGACGACTCACTACGGCTCCAGTGTTAACTATTCCAACAGGAACTGGAGGATTTTCTGTTTACAGTGATGCGTCTAAAAATGGCCTAGGGTGTGTCCTAATGCAGAATGGAAATGTCGTAGCATATGCCTCGCAACAACTCAAAGATTATGAGAAGAACTACCCGACTCACGACCTAGAGCTTGCCGCGGTAGTATTTTGCTCTTAAGATCTGGAGGCACTACTTGTACGGCGAGCGATGCGAGATTTTCACTGACCACAAGAGTCTCAAATACTTCTTCACTCAGAAGAAGTTAAATATGAGACAATGACGATGGCTCGAGTTAGTCAAGGACTATGACTGCGTGATTAGCTACCATCCAGGAAAAGCAAATGTAGTCGCGGATGCATTGAGCCGCAAGACTGTGAACATAGAATTACAAAAGCTCGAAGTAGAAGTCATACAAATGGGCAAAATTGAAACGAGATTAGCGGCACTAACACTTCGACCTACGTTGATGGAGCAAATTACGAAGGCCCAAGAGAATGATGAATTGTACTCAGAAATCAAAGAAACCCCTATAGAGCAGAGATCCTCAGACTTCACTATACACGACGATGGAACCTTATATTATAGAAGACGTCTCTATGTCCCAAACGACACCGAACTTCGAAAGACAATCATGACAGAAGCCCACACTACCGTATACTCTATTCACCTAGGAGCGACGAAAATGTATAGGGATCTACGAGCCAACTATTGGTGGCCAGGGATGAAAAGAGAAATTGCAACTTTTGTGAGTCAATGCTTAACATGTCAGCAAATTAAGGTAGAACATCAACGACCAGCAGGAACCTTGCAATACCTGCCAGTACCTGAATGGAAGTGGGACCACATTACAATGGACTTCATTGTTGGCTTGCCTAAGACTGTGAAAGGCCACGATGCTATATGGGTTATCGTTGATCGATTAACCAAGTCTGCCCACTTTCTGCCTATCAGTTCAACATTTTCAATGGAACGATACGCGGAACTATATATTCAAGAAATAGTACGACTTCACGGAGTTCCAATCTCGATTGTTTCCGATCGTGATTCGAGATTCTTATCCAAGTTCTGGATGGGTTTGCAAAAGGCCATAGGAACCAAGTTATCATTCAGTACAGCCTATCATCCCCAGACAGACGGGCAGTCTGAACGAACAATCCAGACGTTGGAAGATATGCTAAGAGCCTGTGTGCTCGACTTTTAAAGGAAATTGGAGCCGATACCTTCCATTAATTGAATTCTCATACAACAACAGCTTCCACGCAACAATCGGAATGGCTCCATATGAAGCATTATACGGAGGCAAATGCAGATCTCCAATCCATTGGGATGAAGTTGGAGAACGGACGATACTAGGCCCCGATCTGGTACAAGAAATGACAGAAGCCATTGCTCAAATACGGGAACGGATGAAAAAGGCTCAAAGTAGGCAGAAAAGCTAGGCAGACCAAAAGCGTAGACCACTGGAATTCCAAGCAGATGACTTCGTATTTTTGAAGGTGTCCCCAATGAAAGGCGTGAAGCGGTTTGGGAAAAAGGGCAACTTAAGTCCAAGGTATATAGGACCGTTTCGTATCCTTAGAAAGGTTGGCGAAGTTGCATACCAACTTGAGTTACCAAATTCGTTGGCTCAAGTACATGATATCTTTCATGTATCGACGCTGCGAAAATACGTCGCAGATCCAAGTCATGTGCTGAACACTGAGAATCTTCATCAACAACTCAAGCCAGATTTAATTTATGAGGAAAAGCCAGTGGATATTCTAATGTTTGACGTGAAACGATTACGGAATAAAGAAATTCCGTTAGTCAAGGTATTATGGCAGAATCAATCCACGGAAGAAGCTACGTGGGAACGGAAGGCGATATGAGGAATAGCTACCCTGAGTTATTTCTCCCTACCTGATTTCGGGGGCGAAATCCCTTTTAAGGGGGGAGGACCCGAGTCCCGTAAGTAAGCCGACCAATAAATATGCACACATATTATATGACTTACGTGACTGCATGAGACATGTTTTGTGACTTTTATGTGCTTAAACGATTTCATGTTATATGCCAACATGACATGTATAATTAGGAAGTAGATTTCTAATTTAGGTTAGTTATTGATTTTAGGGTTTCTAATACATGGTAAGCTAACCTAGAAAATTTGATTTAATGTATCAAGTATTAATACCACGTTTTGGGAGAAACACGAATTAGTAGGAATAGATTTCAATATCAATTAAGACAAAAATTGGGACTAGTAAGATTTCAAAACCCTTGAAACTGAAATTTAACGAAACCCTTAAACTCAACATATTAAATCTCGAAATAGAAATTGTGTATTATTAAAAGATAGGATCTCAAAAGGAATAAAAGTTGAATAATTAGATGTCGAAATATTAACATTATTAAGCAACTCGATGATTTCGAAATCTTAGATACTTGACAAATTTAAAGCTTGAAATTGATGGTACTTGAAGTCTTTGAAATTGAGATCTTTAAAATTCGAGAGCATGGCATAGTTAAAGAATTCGAAAGAAGAGATAAGTGTTGATAACTTAGCTAGAAAGAAAAGTAAGGTAAAAATTGAATAACGATAAGGACTTGTTAAATACCAATTGTTTACTCAAACACGCCACCTTTAAGGATAAAGAATGAAAACTCAAACTCATTAAACATAAACCATCGAGAACTTGGAGTAAGAAGAACTAAGAGCTGTATTGAATTTCGCACAATGCTAAGGAGGTATGAAATTTCTATCCTAATCTATATATTTGAATTCATACTTAGCATATTAACTATGAGTATTACGTTTTAAAAATCAGGGACTAGTAAAAATAATTCCTTAGTTAAAGACCAGATATGGTACTCAAATTGCATATTTTGAAGTTCATACGGTATTTAAACTGTTCTTGAAAAGTAGGTGTTTGATCGAAGGTTTAGATGATTTTGTATAAAAAGAACGTTTTTGATAAGATATGATTTACAAGTTCTGATTTTCAAAACCCTAGCTATGTTATAAGAGAAATGTCGAAATCAATTATGAGAAGAAAAAATTATCGAAACCAACTTCGAAATGAATTTCGAACTGATCATTTAGAAATTCAGTTTCGAAAAAATTCTTAAGAATATCGAAACAGGAATTGGTGGAGTTCGAGAACTTTAATTAATTAACCTTGAAATCCAATTCAAAGTCCATCTCGAGATTTATCTGAAGGTTGATATCGAAATCTTTAGTTTAATGTCGAGATATATCCATACAATAAACGTCGAGATCTTTGTGCACTATTTAAAATACCGAATTTTGTATATACATCTCGAAATCTTACCATGTCGAAATCTAGGTGTTATTTAGTCTAAATCTCAAAATCATCGTATGTCTTATATCGAGATCTTATTTCACCACCAAGCTTGAGAACTTATAACTATATCGAAATCTTATGAAGACATCTCGACATCTTTAGCACAATATCGAAATCATTTCATGCTTTTTGCCGAGATCTTTAGGTAATGTTAAATGTCAAACCCTTATATATCATGTCGAAATCCAACTTACCATGCAATTCGAAATTCATCAACATGTCGAGATTTAACTATAACCCATCTCGAGATTTATTATTTATGTTAAAGACCATGTTTAAATTCAATAATAAAAATTAAAAGTCATATCGAGATTCTCATAAATTTCAAAATGATAATTTTCTAATGTAGGTCAAGTTCGAAACTTTAAGTTGTAGAAATTTACAGAAATCAAAACTAGGGTTTTCTAAATTAAGTCATTTCAATGAAACCATAATTAAACTAACAAACCCTAATTTTATATGTTCCTATATTTAGGGTTTGAAGGTTAGCGACTTACCGATAACCTAATAGCTAAGGATACCGGGTAAGTGGAAGTCCCAACTACAACACATAATTATAGGTGCATGAAATTATGCGTTATATGTTTATGTGAATTTATGTGACTTCCTACGTGAATTATTTGCGTCACATGACAACCATGATTTAATTATATGATATTATGGCATGACACGCATATTCATGACATGAGCATGTGCACGCACGTCAGAACGAAAGGCATGATATGATAGCCTGCATAATATACGATCGCCTGAGAGCGATAAAGATTCGTCGATATGGGCGTCTGATGTCGACTCACAGTTGAGTCACGGCTCTTCTATGCTACCATGGTGACGTCGTATGGCGCTGCCGTTAATACATGACATGTACAAGGCAAGACATGATTTTAGGGCTAATGCCCTCATGGCGGGTCGTGAAACCTGGAGGATGCGAGCTGAGGGAGTAAGCGACACCGAGGGTACCTCTGGTGTTGACTACCTCAGAATAGGCTACCAGTGTCAAGCGTCCGCGTGGCATATGAAACCACCTTGGGACAGAAAAGGCGCCCTAGGGTTAGCCTCCCTTGAGTGGGTATTGCCACTTATATTTATTTATTCCTAGTGGATTCGAGCTCCATGATGGTGCATAGCAAGATAGCCGAGGGCCCTATATGACAAGACAAGACAAGGAAAAATATGAGGTCTAGGGAGCATTGGCGCGGATGCCTTTGCGAATTTAGGACACGTGCATGGCATGCATGGCTTTCACTTACTGAGCTTTATAAGCTCATTCCACGTATTTATGTGTTGTAGGTTCACGGGATCACGGCACGTGATCTTTACGAAGGCGAGGCCAAATTGTGAAGCTTCCGGAGGACTTTTGAGGTGGCAGTGTGTACATGGATGCGACCTGAGTGGCGGGCCAATAGATTATTTTGAACATGCATGCGCACTCTACCTTGTATTTATGTCCTAGGAATATTTTGTATTGTACGAAGAATTTCCTTTATATAAAAGGAAAAATTTTGTACGCATTTTCGTATATTAATTTCATTATATCACATGCAGTCACATAGAATAGTAGTAAGAATGGGCGGTAGAAGTCATTGGCGCCGCATACACTCCGCAAACGTCTCAGGGTCAGCCTTGAAATGCTCGTAGTCTATATCAATCCCGTCCAAACCGTACGTCTGAATTATGTGTGTCAGTGACGTCACATCATTGGGCACCCACGAGCCGACCGATGATGGATTGAAGTACGTCGATCCCTCGTTAACTGAGTCACCACCTAAGCTTAGGGAAACCTTAACGTTCGAGTGTTGGGATTTTATGGACGAGACTTGAGATGGGCTAAGGTTGTTTGTGTCCCAAAATACGTTGAATTGCTCGTCGGCCGGCTTGGAGGGAGACGAGGTTGTGTAGTCTATGGCGAAGGAAAGTATGAAGTGAAGAACGACTTCAGAGTTTATGGGCACGTCAGAGAACCTCGCGTTCTTGAACTCGGCTCCTTTGTATTCGCGGAAGAGATTTGAGTCAACCGATTGGGTTGCTACAAGAATGAGCTGAGATGAAATAGTTGAGTACAAGAGCTTCATCTTTTTTCTTGTTTTCTTTTTACGGGCAATGTGTGTAGCTTTTGTGGTCTTAGATTTGTGTAGTTGGATTGGAATGACTTTGTTGTAATGAATTGCTTGGGTGTGAAAAGGGTTGTTTGGAACATAGGCTATGGCATGTGGGTCGGAAGAATCTTGATTTATGGTCGTTGATTGTTTCACGTGCCGTTGGGGGAACAAAGTTTATGTTAGGATATGCTTTTTTTTTAATTTGAATGATATTTTGGTATGTGAATATATATTAACAAGATATGTAATTTGGGTCATGGTGTGGTGTGTGACCAATTATTTTGATCTATTTTTTAGATTATTTACACCAAACTATAAAAATATAAATATGCTAAGTTCTCAACATTTATATTTAACTTACTTAAAAAAATATTCATATTATAAGCTTTTTTGTTAGAGAATATTTCTTATTAAACTAAAATATAGACTAAAATAAACTGAAATAATAATGGTTAGTTAAAGAGTTGCGTTATGTTTAGCAGTGTATTTAGTCATATAACTAGTTATTACATGTTAATAATGTAACATTCTTATATAGTGGATACTTGCAATGCAATAGCTACTCTTTTATAAATAGCATGAGAAGGATAAAAACTATCAATGTCGTTTTAAGTTTGTTGGGTACAAATATGTGTGTCCTAGTATATTAAATGTATCGATCGTACGCGGGCGCAAACTGGTTTTATTGTCGAGGCTAGCGTTCGACGCTATGTCCTTAAAACGATATTGTCCCGCACATAGTGCTTACGGAATACAGGAATCGTTTCCAAGATACCACGACAAACGTCTCGTAAGGAGCACTCTAAATTGCAAGACCAACAAACTTAATCGATGTTTTTTGGACTCTCCGAGGATGTTTTGAATAACGAAATATACTAAATATATTTCACAACATTAGAAGTAAACCCTTGTAATTCTAAGAATCGAGAGAGGATCTCGATGCATTGAGTATATGAGCAAATGAACCTCCCCATGTGATGGGGCTGTTGCTTAAGAATTGTGTCTGCTCATGTTTGGTGCAACCTTTCACTTCAACAGATTCATCTATTAGACAAATAGATGCAATTCTTAACGAATTGATGCGTTTCAAACGAAGAGTTACAAACCATTGCATTTAATAATTTGTCCAACAAAAAGTTAATTACAATTTTAATGTGAAAGTATATTACAATTTTATCATTAAATTTAAATATAAAATTTTAAATAACTTATAATAAAATATTTAGGTTATAAAATATTTTGATATGTTTGCACATAGTGCTTGCTTAAATACTATTGTAGAAAGAAACAAATGTCTCGTAAATTATTCTTGTCTTCGTCAGACAACCAATAAGGATCAGCCCACGACTAACTGATCGTTCCTATGACGATCATTTTCAGCCTTGTTATGATGCAAGCCCATATAAGTATCGATCTTATACATTATCTCCAAGATATTGCTCACAAGGATACTTGAACTATCATAAGCTTGAATCACAATTGTTTGAATTCCATCGGCGCGTCATCCCCGCAAGTCTCCAGATCGCCCAAGGCGGCACTCAACGTCGTTCGAAAATCCGCCATTCTCTCTACGCTAAAACTCTCGCACGGCAACGATTTATTGAGGCTCCCAAAGCCAGGGAAAGCACCATTTGACAAGTACGCAATGATGAGAGGATCAAGGGTTTGTCATTCTTCTGCAACAACAGTCTTCCTAATGCACTGTTATCCGAGAAATTGTTCGACACCTTCACTACTTCGGGGATGGAAACTTGGGCAGAGAAGTTATACAGGAAACCAGCGTCGTAAACGGCGGTTTAGGGCTTTGTATCATCGGACTTATGCTGATATAACATTCTTTAGGGTGCCGAGTGTGCTTGCAAAGATTGCCGAGGGTGGTCGAAAAAGTTTTCTGACTAGTATTTGATTTGCCTTGGCACGTTGACGCACCACAAGCAATTGATATTAGGAAGATACATATATATGAAACTAAGACCGTAAGAATCCATCTTGATGATTTTTGATATCCTTCAAGTATATTATAGGGAATTACTATTTACCGCCCCTTTTTCCTAGTTACCGCCCCTTAAAGGGCTGAAAAAAGACGTTTTTGCCCTTATGTTATTTAAATTAATTTTAAAAAGAATAAACTATAATAAACAGTAAAAATTTCTATTTAAAGTACTTTACCACACAACACTTTTCAAATCATACATCCAAATCAGACAAAAAACAGAGAAAATTCAAATCGCAATGGATCGGCGACAAGGACAGGGAAAGGGAAAGGGGTGTTCTCACGACTGGTAAGCAAATTGTCGTAAAAGTCATTCGTACGTAGATAGATTGTCGAAAATGGGTCGGAATAGGGTGAAAAAAGGCCGATCGAAGGCAAATTCAGGACGAAACTCGGCACGGCCGAAACATAATTTCGGTCGGCCAAGTCACAGCCGAAACATGATTTCGGATGTGTGAGTTGCGGCCGAAATCACGTCTCGGCCGTGACTTCGCCGGCCGAAATCGTGTTTCGGCCGCGCAAGAGTCGGCCGAAATCGAGTTTTGGCCGGAACTGCGGCGGCCGAAATCATGTGTCAGTCGGCACTGTTCCGGCCGAAAATCTCGATCGGCTGTTTTAATATTTTTTTAAATAAATATCTAATTGCAGGCCAAGGGTGGGAAGTCCCTACTCGGAGGTAGCAGCAGATCACCCCCGGTGGAGGTATCTGGAGAGCGTCACACGAGGACGCGCGGCGTTGAGGCATCCGTTCGTAGAGAGCGGGAGGAGGAGAGGCGGCAGCGAGCGGCTGCTTCTCATTCCGTATATGCGGATCACGATCCGCATGCGGATGAGGACGTGCCGGATTATGCAGCGTCGTTTCAGTCGTCCGACGACGATGTGATACCGGCCTCCTCAGGTAGTTCCCTTATCCAGTAACAACTGAATTGCGATGTCGTGTCTTAATATGCTTAAAAAAATTAAATTTATTTTTGGGTATTCGTAAAAAATGAAATAGGGAGCAAGCGCTCCAGGGTCGTTGATGACGATTCCTGGAGGGTGCAGGGGCCACAACCCGGTGGTCCAGAAGATGGCGAGGTAATCTCTAGTTATCTGGGGCATATCGCGCCACGCATCTGGATGGGCGAGGAGGAGAGGCCCCTGCTGAAGTGCAAGCAGCGGTCGTTAGTGCTTCGATCGCTGACGCAGTGGTACTGCCAGTTCCCGCCGGAGACGCAGAGCCAGATCGATGGCACGGGGCTTAGGCACCTCTTAGATGCCATGGTGGGTCACTTGAACCAGCCTCTTCTGTGCGCTTTTGTGGAGCGCTGGCAGTCCGACACGAACACATTCCACATGCCATTCGGGGAGATGACGATCATGCTCCACAACGTCGAGCAGATCCTGTGTATCCCGACGATGGGGCGATGGTATCGGGCACCCCGGACGTCGGCGATGGGCAGATTGCGGCGACGCAGATTATGGGCGTCTCCGCAAACGAGCTGAGGGGTTATTGGAGAGGCGGTGGGGTTGCGTCGAAAGACGTGATGCAGGTGATGCGGGGGGTCGGCCGGAGGGGTTTCAGGCCATCACTTGGTTGTGAATTCTTTTGGGATCGACGCTCTTCGTCGACAAGAGCGGGACCCGTGTGAAGCCCGACATCATGCATGAGTTCTATCGGTCGTTGGCCTCTGCCAGCCAGTACTCGTGGGGATCGACCGCTCTTGCTTACCTTTATCGCCAGCTAGGACTCGCAAGCCGCGCGGATTCGAGGGGTGTTGCTGGGTGCCTCTCGTTACTCTAGGCGTGGATCTACGAGTACTTCCCATGCGTTCGCCCACATCGTCTCCCCCATCATGTGGAGCCTGGCCAGCCACGATCACGCATGTGGTCTGTATTTCAGTACGAGCGGACGGGCCACCGTTTGATTGAGATCCGCCGTCAGCTAGATGTCATGACTGCGAGTGAGGTATATTAACAATTTATATTCTTCTTTGACGACCATTATGTAAAAACTGTGAATTGTTATCAGGTTGCTTGGTTGCCGTACGGTCCCGATCCAGCGACGCAGCACATGAGGACTCTTTTCGTAGGCTGGGTTCGATATCGCGGTATCGTTGAGCCCTACGTACCCTCGAGAGTGTTGCGCCAGCTTTGTTACGTGCAGCACATCCCGCCGCCGATGAGTCCGCCACAGAAGGCGGTCATGCCAGCAGACCCGTCGAGGTATAAGGTGCACCATTCTGGCGATGCAGCAGAATTTGCTTGGCGGCAGTTCCCGTAACGCATACATCCACGACTTCTCGTACATCAACCGGACGTCCGCAGAGTACCTTGGTGAGACCGTCGAAGGGTACATGGACTGGTTTGAGCGGCATTCTCATCCTCGCCTGCTTTCGTTAGAGACGGGATCCTCATCGAGCGGCATACCCCCGCGCCATCACGTGGACTATGTACGTAATATTAATGTGACTTGGATCTTTTATATTTATATGTTTAATCACTTTTTATATGTATCATTTCTGTGTACAGTGGTACAGCTTGATGTACACCTTGACTAGCGATATGCGCTACGCTGCAGCTTGAGGACTCGAACGCGACGGAGCAGTACAGAGACAGGCTGGACGACCTGAACGACCGTTGGCGCAATGCCCCGTGATGTGCTTTTATTTTCTTTATCCTTCGTTTATGTATCGGACGCGTACTTTTTTATTTATATTATTTCTATGTCTCTACTGTCTATGTTTGGAATACAAAAAAAAATAATAATACAAAAATATTAATATTACAAAATAATAACAACAAAATAATATTAATAATAAAATAATATTAATAATACAAAATAATATTAATAAAAAATTAGAAATACACTAGGTTAATAACAAAAAATATTAATATTACAAAATAATATTAATAATCAAAAAATATTAATATTACTTAATCATAACAACAAAAAATATTAATAACAAAATATATTAATAATACAAAATTATATTAATAAAAAAAATTAGTAATACACGAGGTATAATAACAAATAATATTAATATATCAAAATAATATTACTAATAAAAAATAAGAATATTACAAAATAATTACAACAAAATAATATTAATAATAAAAAATATTTATAATACAAAATAATATTAAATAAAAAAAATTAGAAATACACGAGGTATAATAACAAATAATATTAATATTACAAAATAATATTAGCAATAAAAAAATATTAATATTACAAAATAATTACCACAAAATAATATTAATAATAAAAAATATTAATAGTACAAAAAAATAACAACCATAGATGATCTCTACTTATAAAGCTGCATCAGGTTCATCCAGTGATCGAATCGACTCTGATATCTCATTTTCCAACCGTCAACTCGACGATCACGATACGTATTCCAGTACAGATGTTACATGGGCATAGAAAATCAGGGCATCAATTAAGTCTAATGTAATGCTGATAATCATCTCATATCCCATTATCGAAATTGCATAGTGTGAAACTCTATACAATATCGTGTGGAATGGAAATCCTGAGTTTCTTATAATTCGTTTCGAGCGGGACTCCTCCAGTGCCTGCATGTCAACATAAAAAATTATTAGATAAGTGTTTCTTACCAACAGGTAATAATAATTAATTTACCATTCTGATGCGAATCAGTTGGTTCTGAATCTGCTCGTTCACCTTCACCCACACGGTGTCAAGAGACATAGTCGCCGAGTTCAGCCATTGCTTCAGCTCGCTGTGAGCACTCTCCACACGACATGTAGTGGTGTTCCCAAAATGAACCACATGGTTCGTCCAAGCTTTGGCGAACTTCTCCTTATGCACTAACCATGTCTGCTCAACGTACTGCAAGATAGCGGATTCACCTTTCCAAAGCAGACGCATGTCACTCACGGCCTGATCGTGTTTCTCGATTGTCGGAGCTTCTATGACTGCTTTTCAGGCCTTATGTGTGAAGTGCGTTGCGGTCTTTTTGTTCTTTCCCTTAATCCAATAAACTCTGTTCTCCACGTCTTTGTAGATATGCCAAGTGCACAACAGATGGTGAGATCGCGGAAATACCATCTGTATGGGTCGGAGAAGGCCCAACTCACGATCAGTCACAATCGCTGAAGGGTAGACATCTGGCCCTAGAATATCCCGAAGAGACTGCAACACCCACCCATAACTTCTCTCCGTCTCATCTTCCATAACGGCAAACCCACACATGAAGTTATGATTACAGGGAGTCATCCCTATAATCTCAACTAGAGGCATCTTATACCTATTGGTCTTGTACGTAGAGTCAATCCCAATAAAGTACGGATACGTCCTCATCAGTGCGAGTGAGTCCGGGTGTGCGAGAAAAACATGTGTCAGCGCATTAGTCTCCTCGTCTCCCAGGGCTTGAACAAAATATCCGGCCTGATTCGCCTGGTGCATCAACTGGCTCACCACGTCTCGGCCCTCAGAGTAATCCTTCTTCAAACGATCTCTGTAATTATATATATGTTGGATCGTCGCGTTATCTTCTGCGTGTTGAGCCCTCATAGCTGTGAGGATATGAGCTGGTTTCGCTTGCGCAGCAGTCATTCCCTTTACGACCTTCCTTGCCTGGCTGCTTAACCCACTCGTCTGGCGGTGTCCCTCGAGATACTGTATCAGAGGGTGATTGTGCGTGGATTTTTCAGGTGGGCCCGTACGAATGTACCATTCCCTAGTAACTGGATCCTCTTGGGCTATGAGTAGAAACAGACACCTGCACTTGTTAGACTTCGACCGCCTCTCCAATTCATCCCCGTTGCCTCAATAACGTTCTCCGCGAGAACATCTAATCAATTTTTTCGTACCGCAGTTCTTATGCGACGAAATAATTACCTCGAAACCAAGAGCAATAGCGACGCTTTTTGCCCAGTTAATGGCTTCCACGTCGGTCGGAAATTGTCCTCCTTGACGGAAATGCTCACTGTAATTTATCCCGTCTCCGATAAAATCCTCCAGGATGTGGACATCACTCTCGTCGTCTGGAAAAAAAAATTTCCGGCCAAACTGAAATTTCGGCCGCTTGTACTGACAGCCGAAATCAGATTTCGGCCCTGCATGAGCGGGCCGAAATCAGATTTCGGCGAGACCACTCACGGCCAAACAATAAATTCGGCCCTGCCAGCTCCAACCGAACTAGAATTTCGGCCCTCAGTAGGACAGCTGAATAACAATTTCGGCTGTCCTGTGCAGGGCCGAAATTTTTTTTGGCCCCCACATGGTGAGGCCGAAATTATGTTTCGGCCGCACCATGTGGGAGCCGAAATTCTACTTCGGTCGGGCCATTTTTTTCGAGCTAATCCGATCGATGTTCGGTAATTAATCTACGTACGAACGAATTTTACGAGAATTTGCTTACCAGTCGTGCTAATAGACCCTTTCATTTTCCCTGTCCCTTTACCCTGTCCTCGATCCATTGCGATTTGAGTTTTTTTTGTTATGTTTGAGTATGATTTGAATGTATGATTGCGATATGGAAACTGTTGTAATGAAAAGGACTTTAAATAGAAATTTACATTCAAAAGGGCAAAATTGTCTTTTTTTCAGCCCTTTAGGAGGCGGTGACTAGGAAAAAGGGGGCGGTGAATAGTAATTGAGTTATAGGATAAGATAATAACCACGGTCCCCAGTTTATATATAGATGGGCGGTGATACGCTGTAATGAGATTACCATGATAGGAGATTTTCGAATATAATTAATACTCTTTAGATTTTGAAGATATGTCACTTTAAAATTTATTTTATATTAAATACAAATCGTTTTACAATTTTCCAAATAATTTCCTATTTTACCATTCTTAATTAGAAGTTGTTGAATTAAATAAGAAATATCATTAATTAAATTTAGGGGATTCAACACTTAAATACCTACATCAATAAAAATAAGACAGATCAGTCCCTTGTCAGATCCATTTTTAATCTAGGTACCTAGTTGACTTTAATTTTACTGATAGGTACCTAACTGACGGATTTACCCCTGCTAAAACAACTTTATTACATCTTTTACCTGTTTTCTTCTTCACGTTCTTTCATTCCTAAAGAAAAAAAGTTCTCACTCTCACAAACCCAAATCGCAGATTTAATCCCAGAAATCGAGCCGTGTTCGTTGTTGCGTCAGATTCAACGTCGTCTGTCCACTCGTTCGTCGTGGTATTCCCCTTCTGAAATCGGTAGGTAAGTCATTCGCAGTAATACCGTACGTCGTCGCATTTAGTCGCAGTATTTCCGTCCTCAATAGGCTTGTATCTAGTTTGATTTTGTCATTATTCGTTGGGTTTAAGCATTTTCGGTTAATGTTCGTAACAATGGCTGCGTGTTTTTGGAATAACATCAATTTGTTGTTCGATTAGGGGTTTTTTGTGCTTGTATTTTCGGATGGGTGGATTAATTGTTGCTGATTTGGGTTTTTTTGGAATGGGTTGGTTTTGATTTGTTCTAATGGGGTCAATTTGTTTTGGTACTACATTATCACTGCATTTGGTACCCTCTGTTTGGGCAAAGTGGTACCCCTTGTGTGAATAAATTGGTACTGCTTGTTAACTGGTTTTTTCAAATGAGGTCAATTTATTTTGGTACTATATAATCACTGCATTTGGTACCCCCAGTTTGGGCAAATTGGTACCCCTTGTGTGAATAAAATGGTACTGCTTGTTAAATGGTTTTTCGAATGGGGTCAATTTCTTTAGGTACTACATTATCACTGCTTTTGGTACCCTCTGTTTGGGCAAATTGGTACCCCTTATGTAATATAATGGTACTTCTTTTTTACAGTATATTTTTTGCAGAAATGCCTCCGCGGAACAGATCTGAGCTGTCTTCAAGGTGTCATCCGGCGCTGTTTTGATCTACCATAAGCAACTTGGAGGGTAGCATGACCCCAGATAAAAAAGAAGCTATAAGAAGGTCTCCGCTTCACTTTTTGTAGATATGCTTAAGATGTCACATTCGTTTGCTCGAATTGTGGCATTGATAAAGTGTTATAGTGTATCTTGCTTCTATGGCTGCTTGCATTTTACGTGACGAGCACAATTGTATGCTTGATCTGTTTGGTTAAGTTACTTGAATATGATGTGAGACTGTTTGGAGACTTTGTTTATGTAGGTTAACTTCTTTTGAGTTTGGGATGAGACCGTTTTGAGACTGTTTGGATTTTGTTCATGACTCAGTATTGTTTGGAAGAGGATGAGGTTGAGGCTAATGAAGGAGGATGCGATGATGTGTCCAAGGAGGATGCGATTGAAGAGGAAGAGGTTGAGGCTAATGAAGTCAACATGGGGATGAGACTGTTTGGAAACTTTGTTGTTTATGTTCATTAAGTTGTTCTTAGACTTGGGGATGAGACTGTTTGGAGACTCAGTGATGTCGTTTGTTGTGTAGTTCTATGAGACTGTCCGTATTTTTGATCTGTTTGGTTAAGTTACTTGAGTATGCTGTGAGACTGTTTGGAGACTTTGTTAATGTAGGTTAACTTCCTTTGAGTTGGGGATAAGACTGTTTGGAGTTTGTTCATGACTCAGTGATGTTCGTTTGTTGTGTAGTTCTGTAAATCTGTCTGTATATTATGCAGTACCATAGGTTTTTATATTGCCGTACCTTTTCTTCACATACAGAGTACCATAATATGCAGCCTAATCGTACCATTATGTACAAATATACCGTACCAAAACAGAAGATATGAAGAACCTTGTATTGTTTGTATATTACCGTATCACATCTTTTACATACGGAGTACCAAAATATGCAGCTTAATCGTACCATTATGTAAATGTATGGCGTACCATACACATAAGATATGAAGTACCTTGTCTTTGATATTACCGCACCAGAACTTTTACATACAGAGTACCTTAATATGCATGTTAACAGTACCACTGGGTATGTATATATATCGTACCATAAACATAATATATGAAGTACCTTGTCTGTGGTACAGCAAGGTACCTTATCTTGTACTTTAAGGTACCTTATCATTTACATATACCTTATCATTTACATATACTGTACCATAATCTGCAGCTTCACCGTATCACTATGCAAGTGTACCGTACCGTATCGCTTACATATAGAGTACCGTAATTTGCAGGTTAACCGTACCATTACGTAAATATATATCGTACCGTATATATCGCACATGAAGTATCTTATCTGTTGTACACTAAGGTACCTTGTGTTTTACAGAAGGTACCTTATCATTTACCTATATAGTACCATAACCTGCAGGTTTACCGTATCTATAATTACACATATACAGTACCCAGATATGAAAGTATATCGTACCATTTGTTATACGATCAAAAAATAAATACATTCCTAATCGAATCGCGTTGTCCTGCGTGATTTTGACAATACATAACAATAACGAAATGAAAAAAAATATGAAAGCCTAATGCACCGAATTCGCATATGTAGCACTCACCACATTATTCAAATTATGTTGTAGATGTTCTTGCTTCTATCCTTATACTATAATGAATCTTGGTATTCTAAGATTTATTCATGCGTGCGGGGCCTAATGCACCGAATTTGATCTGAAACGTATTTAATACTATATATTACTGTTCTACGGTGGTTCGAGATGAAAAAGTAATTCGACCGACCTCGAAAAATACTAACCCTAGTATGACGTATCATATATATAAGGGACACCGTACCTTAAATATCTTTGTAGGGGTACCTGTCGTTTTGTTTAAAGCGTACCAACGTAGCCACGGTTGCAGTACCCAAAATTACATATGAAATAAACATTTTATGAAAGTCACTGACATGTCAGATGAGCTGTCTTTTATTATTTAATACCTCGTATGTCAGAATCAAACCACTTATGACATAGAAAATGTCAGAAATTTGTCCACTCATGACTGAAAAACGTCAGAAAAGTGTGCAATCATTACAGAAAAAGTCAGAAATTGTCTATCCCTTTATCTACATCAACATCTACTGAAATGCTTCATTTCTGCGAAATATAGCCAAATCTTAAATTCGAAGTCTTACTTTAATTATACGGTACTTACTTCTGAAACGATACAGTACCTTATGTCGTACACTTAAAGTACCTATATGACCTACATTACGGTACCAAAGTTGCGTATATTAACGTACCAAATTGGCATATATTACAGTACCAAATTTACATATATTACGGTGCCAAATGTGCATACATTACCAAACTAGCATATACGGTACCAAATATGCATATCGTAGGGTACCAAACTGGCATATATTACAGTACCAAACAGACATATATTACGTTACCAAATACGCATATCGTAGGGTACCAAACTGGCATATATTCCAGTACCAAATTTACATATATTACGGTGCCAAATGTGCATACATTACCAAACTGGCATAGGTTACGGTACCAAATATGCATATCGTATGGTACCAAATGGCATATATTACAGTACCAAACAGGCATATATTATGGTACCTAATTTTGGTATTTTAGGGTATCAAACTGGCATATATTACAGTACCAATTTGCATATATTACGGTACCAAATGTGCATACGTTACGGTACCAAACTGGCATAAAATATAGTACCAAATTTGCATATATTACGGTATCACTGGCATATATTACAATACCACACTGGTATATATTAGAAGTACCAAATTTGCATATTTGCGGTATCAAACTGGTATATATTACGGTACCAAATATGCATATATTACTGTACCAAACTGGTATATATTACAGTACCAAATATGCATATACTACTGTACCAAACTGACATGTATTACAATACCAAATTTGCATATTTACGGTATCAAACTGTTATATGTTACAACCCCAAATTTGCATATATTATAGTACCAAATGTGCATATATATGGTACCAAACTGGCATATATTACACTACCAAATTTGCATATATTACGGTACCAAATGTTCATATATTACTGTACCAAACTGGCATAAAATACAGTACCAAATTTGCATATATTACGGTATCAAACTGGCATATAGTACCAAAAGTACCAAATGTGCATATATTACTGTACCAGACAGGCATAAATTACAGTACCAAATTTGCATATATTACGATACCAAATTGGCATATATTACATTACCAAATTTACATATATTACAGTACCAAATGTGCATATATTACTGTACCAAACTGGCATAAATTACAGTACCAAATTTGCATATATTACGGACATTTTGGTACGCTGTATAGTTTAGATTGGTACTGCATAACCAGACATTTTGGTACCGTATAGACAGGTTACTTGGTACGTAATATAAATACACAAAGATACTACATAACATAAATGTCCAATCGGACTGTATCGCATTATATTTAGGTACGGTAAAACAACATACAATGGTACGTCATATACATAAGAAATGGTACGTCGTAACAATTATATAAAAAAATCCGAAATCTCGATGGATTAGCCCCAACAACGATCAAATCCTAACATTCCACCCTTATATGGAGCTCTTGGATCGCATTGAACTCCCGGATTTGGGCTAAGTCTTGAATAAATGCGTGAAATCGATTAACCAAACCCGAACCAAAAGAAAAGCTTACCTGACAAAATCAACGCCCAAAATCGAGAACCCACCGTTCAAGAGGCTCGTCGATCGTTGTCCGCCGCCGGCACGAGCAGAAGGAGGTGGTCGGCAAGAAGAAATTCGTCGACGGGGGATGGAGCTCGATTTTTGCAGAGAAAGAAAAATGCTGAAATGAAATTCTAAATCATTTAATAAGGGTATTTTGATAATCTTAGGTGATTAGGTACCTAAGTGTAAAATTTTTATTCAACTGGGTACCTAGCTATAAAATAAGTCTGACAAGGTACCTAAGTGGCTTTTTTGTTTTCTATTGGGTATTTATGTGTAGATTCCCGTTAAATTTATAATAGAGATTTCACTTTGTTTCTTAATAACTTAATTTTGTATATAAAAAAAATATTTTATTAATGAACCGAACAGAACTTCAAACAAGTGGATGTACTTAAAATAAATAAATAAATATAGAAACACTTCCAACCGAGTTTATAAACAATTATATTAACTAAAAATATTCATAAAGATCTTAAATAAATTGAAAAGGATCAAGCAGAGTCTTGTAGCCAAATACACAAGTAATACACACGAATAAATATAACATTCTTATATCATAAATAACGCAAAAAATATATTATATGTAGAATTAGTTTCTCACACTTTGTTCTTGCCTTGGTCAGACATCCACTACCCACTGATTGTTCCTACGAGGATCATTTTCGAACTTCTTATCATGCGAGCCCATACAACTATCAATCTTCGATATTATCTCCAAGCTATTGCTCACAAGTTCTGTGGAATTACCCAAAGTTTGAGCCACAATACTTTTAAGGTTGTGGAAAATCCATCATTTTTCCAATGCTAAAACTCTTCCCGGGCAACGAAAGTTTAAGGTTGTCAAAAGCCAGCGAAAGCAAAGTATGACAAGTACTCAATGATGAGTGGGGTTTTTCATTTTTCGCCAACATTCTTCCTAAGGCTCCTTCATCCGAAAAATTGTTCTAGACTTTCAGTACACTGTTGATGGAAACTTGGACAGAGAGTTTGTACGAGAACTCCGCGTCAAAAACAGCAGGGCTTGATATCATCGGACTTAGCTGATGTAATATTCTTTAGGTATAGAGTACAGTTGCAAAGATTGTCGGGTGGTCGAAAAGGTTTTTTAAGCAGTATTTGATTTGCCTTGCCATGTTGACGCACCATAAGAAAGTGATATTAGGAAGATACACATGAAAACAAGATTGTCAGAAGCCATGATATGTAATGAAATATTTGTTTGATATGCTTCAGATATACTATATTGGATAATAATCATGATACGCCATATATATACATAGGTGGGCGTGGGATAAGGATTTCATGTAATGAGATGGCGATACCATAATTAGGGATGAGAGATTTTGAATAATCACTACTCTATATACAATTCCTTACGTTATGTATTTGGGTAGCACTAAGATGTATCAAAACCTCAAATCTCACTATTAGTAGCTAAGAATGAAAGGGATTGTAGCCAAATATGTGCTGAAATGTCTAACTTGTCAACAGATTAGAGCTGAATACCAAGCTCTCGTGGGTACAATTCTATCCTTTACCCTTATCAGTTTGAAAAGGAATATATAACGATAGATTTTCGTTAATGTCTACCTCCAACAGCTGAGAAAAGTGACACTACTTGAGTAATTATCGGTAGGTTTACGGAGTCTGCTCATTGTTTGACGTTTCAATGGGGTTTTACAATGGAATATCTAGTGAAAAGACATGTCAATGAGACAGTTCGACTACATAGAGTATCCATGTTTATTGTGTTTGATCATAATTTCTGATTGGCTTTCAGAATTTCGGGTAAGTTTACAGGAAGCGCTCAGAATTAAGTTATGTTTAGTATGGCGTTCATACATGGATAGGTCGACAATCAGAAAGAATGTTACAGATATTGAAGGATATGCTTTGAGAGTGTATAATTAAATACAAAGGATCATGGAATGATTATATAGCGCTAATGGAATTAGCCTATAATAATCAGTACCATCTAGTATTGGCATGACACCATATGAAATTTTGTATGATTAACGGTGTAAAATCGGTATGAGGGATAAAGAGGGAACGAATATTACAAGGGTCAGATTTGATCCAGGATACAATGGAAAAGATGAAAAATCGACTTAAAGTAGCTTAAGAGCGATAAAGGAGTTATACTGATCGATTTCGACGGATAATGAAATAAGCGGTTGAGGGAAACAGAAAAGAAAAATTAATTCAACTATATATATATATATATATATATATATATATATATATATTGGACTGTCTGAGATATTTGAAAGAATTGGACCGTTGGCATACTGATGGGCGTTACCATCCGAAAAGTCACAGATATGCAATATATTTGCGACAGTATGTTACGAAGATACAGATTAGATCCTTCCCATGTATTAAGTGACGAAACAGTAAGTGTTGTTGAGGATTTCAGGTAGAAGATTTAGCAGAAATTCTTGAATATGCTGCTAGACAATTGCGGAATAAGACAATTCCGACGGTAAAATTATGATAGAAAATCACATGACGTATAAAGTTACTTGGGAAGTGATAGGAAATATGAAGACACAGTACCCATGATTATTTAGGATATAGTGTGAAATTTCGAGGCCGAAATTTTTAAAGGGAGGGAGAATTGTCAGGAACCGAAACTAAGACCTTATATCATTTCATGTATTTATGTGAATACATAAATTTGCATAATTAATCTCATGGTATATGCATGGAGGATAATAATATTCGACTAAGGTACTTTAAGTTTTTGGTATGAAAATAAATAGTTAAAGAAAATAAAGGTATATGTGTTTGAAAAGGATAATTTTCGGATAGAACAATTGTAAGAATTAGATTCTGAAGGGAAAATCATATTTGGAAAATGGTACTACGAAAGAATATGTGTCATGAAAAATAGTAATTGAATTGAGGAAGTTTTTGAATAATATTTAAAGTAAAGAAAAGTTTTCAATATAGGTTTTAAGCAAAAGAAAATTTCTGTGGTCTTCTAATAAGGATAAAAAGTATTGATAGCAACTAACTCAAGTGGAATTTAAGTTTTCGATAGAACACATAAACTTGGGAACAGAGGTTTTCGATATTAGGTATAAGTAGAGAAAGTTATCGTAACCATCATATGATAAATATTAAATAGAATTAAGTTTTCAATAAGAACCTTAAGGAAAGTTTTCGATAGAAAAGATAAAACAAATACTTAGCATGGGAGGTAAAGGAATCGAATTAGCTACTTGTCCCATCAACTTTTATGTGATATACATCTATAACATATCCCTAGACCTTGGAAAGAAACTAACAAGGAATTTCAAACAAGAGGAAAGTAACGAAAAGACTTAGCCAATTCAAATCTTCGAAGGTAAAGAATGTAAATGATGTTTTTAGTAACATATATATATATATATATATATATATTGTTAGGATCGGTTTATGCGTTTAGAGGGGGGGTGAATAAACGCTTGTCTCTTTTTCGGTTTGTCTATTCGAGGACAAGTACTCAATCAGTGACCAGTCAGTATAAGTGCGGAAAATGATACTGAGCGGTTGAAACCGATATGTGAATGAGTAAGTGTGTGTATATGTATGTGTGAGACCGGTTTGTTTCTGGAAGTTCGGAGTTAAAATCTCCTACGTCTCCCCTTCTTCCTCGCAAGGAAGGTTCACTAGATCTTCAGTTATAGAACCTTGTACAACCTACCCAGCTGAATCTCAGCTCAAATCTAGTGAGTTCCCTAGGCAGTTGTTTACAACAATCCACCTACTTCAACAGCTTTTTACAGTCCGTTGGAAATGATAAATATAAACTAAGATCAGAAAAGAAATGGCAGTGTCTTTGGACTTCATTCTTGCTTTTATGCTCTCCTCACAGTACTTGAGACTAGCTCGATTGTCGTATTTTTGAGGATGAGATTTCAAGGTCGTAAAATCGTGAGAGTTCAGTGAAGTAAGTGGTCTTCTTCTTGCATCTCTCCTTTTATGCTTGGGGTTTGAAATTCAAACCGTTGTGAGATAGACTCTTCACTCTGATCAGTGCATTAATTGACTTTCCCAAAATGGGTCTGCCCAGTTTGTGCCGCAGTCTATCCTGTCACTTGCTTTGTTCCTTATTTGCGTTAGTTGACCTTGTCTATACTCTGGATCCGCAGCATTGCATTGATTGTCTGAAATTTCCTTTTTGTTTTAGCATGCTCTTATCTTGATTGTCCAATCTGTCACATGTCCGGTATAGCGTACTGTCATGCTTCCTGAATCCTCATTCAAGACCGGTATCTTCAATCGGTATTCTTCATAGTCTTTCGTGCTTGCGACAGTCCGGTCACATATATACCGCTTTTAATCCTTAGTATAAACGATGCTTTAGGTCTCCGGTTTTCACATGATTAGTCAGTTGCGTCAACACCAAAACTGTTAATCCGAATGTTTGAATTCGTATTACTAACATATATATATATATATATTATATAATATATATATGTATATGCATATACATGGGGTTGAGATCCTCTATTCCACTTTCTGTATTCCACTCCGTATTCCAACGAACGAAAATCGTTACACCTCCCCCCGACAAGTGTTAAAACACACATAAACATCATTACACCTATGAATTTCATTACAACAAGTGTTTAAACAAAAAAACAACCTCATTATTACGTATTTTTCTATTTTAATATATAATACTGATTTTTTCTACTCCACGTAATAATGAGGTTTTTTTTTGTTTAAACACTTGTTGTAATGAAATTCATATGTGTAATGATGTTTATGTGTGTTTTAACACTTGTCGGGGGAAGGTGTAACGATTTTCGTTCGTTGGAATACGGAGTGGAATACAGAAAGTGGAACAGAGGATCCCAACCCATATACATGGTGGACAATTATGTAAAGTATATGTTGATAATCATTACAAGGGTTTTCGATATTAGAACTACTTGTTATATCTGAAAAGTATTTGAGCCTTTTGAATAAATCTTTAACATTTGAATGATTTCGGTGTTTTAGAATTTTTAGTGATACTTTAGTATCCAGAATATTATTGAGGAATTAAATGGTTTTGGGAAGTTCTCGACAAGCTTCAAAAAACAAAATTGTAAAATTTCAATAAAATAGGGTTTCAGCATTTAGGGCTTTTCCAGATTTTGAAAGGATTTCATACCTGCTTATCTAAATGACTTTGGGTATTAGAACATGATGATGATGTTGGAATCTTTTAAGATAAATATGTCCAGTGATTTAAGGTATTTTGGACCGATAGATAATTCTTAATATATGAACAAGCTTTAGCATGTAAAATGATATTAGTGTCATAGGGTTTTCGATGGAGTTATACTTTTGGAATTTATTAAGTATTGGAACTATTTTGACTTTAAGAAAGTGTGTAGTAAGCCTTATATGCTTTGCTAGATAAGTTTTCGGTGCTTTACTTTGGTATACAAGTTTCAACAAATGAAAAAGTTTTCGATGTGCAAATAAAATATAAAAACTTCCGATATCCATTCATGAGTTTTAAATATTTAAATGATTATAAAGTTTTGGCACTCAGGTACAAAAAGTTTCGGGTCCATATGTATAAAGTTTTCTGCTTGTATTTATTATTTAATATTCCCATGAAGGTCTTGTCATTTAGCTCTATAAGTTCAATATTTAACTATAAAGTTTCGACACTCCTTGTGACCCATAAAATAAAGTTTTCGCAATTCCTTATGACTCACCACATCCCCTTTTTCAATAAGTCTCGATCTTAATATGTCGAAGTTCTTAGTTTCCACTAATAAAGTTTTCGGTAAGCTTATATTTTAATATATAAGATTTCGGTATAGTTTGGTACACAATTTTCGATATAAGCCCCAACGTTTTCGGCATTAACATTATAAACTTTTCGGCATCATTATTTCAATTATGAAGTTTTCGGCATTGTTATATTATAAAGTTTTCGGTACCAAATTTTAAATAAAGTTTTTGGCATATGCTTGCTTAGAAGGTTTTCGGCAGTTAATAGATCTTTGATATATTAGGGTTTTCAACAAAATAAGAGTTAGAGTTTTTCGTAATATTTCGGTACTAAGTAAAATAAAACGTTTAAGCCGAAAGTAAAGTATATCGAAATGATTAAATAAATTGAAAATAAGGCAAGGATTATATATATATAAAAGAACATGGTCGTGCATAATGAAGCATGCATATCACGACATATGTATCATGTTAGGGATCTCATATTTATCGAAAAATAATATATCTATAGGTCAGGATCCCAATCAAGGCAAGGACATGGTTGGTTAGCGAACGGGGAGTATAAACGAAATTTGTGAGTATGATTTGAAACATGTGTTAAGTTTTTATGTATCTTGCGTGTTTATGTGTTATATGGATTTATTGATTTATAATTCTATGATATACGTGCTATATAGATTGATTGGACTAATGTGCCGTAACGTGTTCTTATATGACAAAGGTGATTTGATAGATTTATGAGATTTGTGAAATAAGGATATGGGCATAGCATTTGCATCCGTCCCTATCGGGACCTGTGGGTTGGGCCCACCACACTTCGACTGATAGTCTAGCCCCACTGTATCACCACTTAACCTTCCAGCGTGCTTCGCACTGCACGCACCCTGAGCTACTTCCCAGGGGGTCACCCATCCTAAAATTTCCCCAAGTCAAGCACGTTTAACTTTGAAGTTCTTTTGGATGGACTCACGAAAAGGTAGGTCGACCTTGGTGATATGAGTAGTACTATCAATTCTCTTATACGATTCCGAGCCTGACACGCCCATACATTGTCAGTCTCAAGATTCCCTCTCATTCGGGTGTCGGATCGGTTCATTCATTTACCCCTTCCCGTGGTTTGCACCTCCGATTGTACTCCCGTACATCAAGGTGCTGGGAAACCCCGAGTGACCCGAGGCTCGCCCCGGATGCAGCGGAATTTAAATTCTTTTCCGGATTCCCCATACGGATTCCCCTGGATACTCGGTTAAAAAAGAAAAATGCATGTAGACACGTATAAGGTATAAGGATCTTACCCTCGTCGCGAAGATCCTTACCTCCCGTAGCTCACGAACTGTGCCGAAGAGTATCACGCCAACCCCGTCACGTGCCGCCGACTTCACCTCTCCAAGGATGGCTAGAGGAAGTGAAGAATGGTTGTGTAGAGATGAGTATGTGGGTGTGTGATTTCTAAAACTCACAAACATTTAGGGTATTCTCAAGAACAACCCCAAATGCTCTAGCTTCTCTCTAAAATCTCTAAGATAGTGTGAGCAAGAGCTTGAATTATTATTGACGAATTTTCTGCAAGAAATATTAATAAAAGTCCATTTTTAACTTAGAAAATGACCTTAAGCTCAATCAAATGAGATCATGTCCTACATGTCATCTTTGCATTATTTCTTTTGAATTATATCATCTAGATATTGTCCCACAATAATAACAAAAGAACAACAAACGAAATTGGGTTAGGTTTGGCCAAGAAAATGACATTTTGATGCGCTCACGGGCTCGGCCCGCCTGTCACTGTCGTGAATCATCATTGGCTATCTTCTGACGTTCCTCACAGCCATTGGCACGGCTGTGACTGTAGCCTGGAGGCCTTCACGGCCTTGGCTATAAGTGTCACGGCCGTGACACTGTTGGGCAGCCTATGACTCGCCCACTGCCGGTCGTCACGACCACGTGCAAGACGTTCACGGTTGTGACGCTTTTGAAGCATTGTGGCAGTTTCGTATTTCTCTCAGATCGAGAGGTAAACGATGTCCGATTGCCCTAAAATTTTAACCATAGATAGAAGAACTCACCAATCTTGATTCTGATCAAAGGGATTCTCAATCCGAGGTCTAGATTGGGGGATATGAATTTTTGAAGCTACTGCTACTTTGCAGACATGCTTCACGACCGTGACGAGCCTTTCTCGTCGTTGTGAACCCTATTTACGCCTCATTCTTCAACTTCGTTCCGTGAATTTACGTCCATATAAATACAATTTCTAAAGCTTGAATTAACGTTTTTAGTTAGGCACAATCACAGCGATCATTTTTAAGCCCGACTCTCTTGGTTCGTCTCAACCCGGCAAGGGACATCCAAGAATTCGGTAGGCACCTAGCCAATCCCACGGTACCGAATAGATCCCGTGTTGAGTACGATCTTCGTTCTACGAACCGACTATAGATTATCATCGTACGTATGGACCCTTCACAAATGTCCCGGTCGAGTGAGACTCATGGTTACGTCAAACTCACTAGACTCGACTCTATGACTAATTCATGAGTAGCAAAATTACTAAACTGCCCTTACGTCCCATGTAAGTCATTTTATAGCTTCGGCCGAAGACTTCGTAATTTCCCGTCCCCGAATATGCATAGGACACATATCTCGGTTACCAACGAGACAGTGAATCCCTCACGATAGTCTAAGCATGGTAGTTACCATTCGTTGTCAAGACCGCATGTCGCCGCCGACACATGCTCGTCCCCGAACAAGGTGGACTTAGAAAACTAGTGAAAAGTGAAGACCCCAAAGTCAGCTCCGTCAAAGACCCTTCGGTCTAAGGTCCATGCACACTACTATAGTCAATCGATCGATCATTGACGCTACCCAGAGTAACAATAAGGCCATGTGATCGTCGATTGCGAGTCGTGTCCAAGTACAAGTTAATCCCCTGATTCAACTTATACCAATGTTACGACTTTCAATTTCCCAAGCGAAAGGTTGGCACAACCATATTAGAGTCGTCAACAAATAAGTCATGATCGACACTCAGTCACCCTACTGAGGTCTAAGACTTATCGGAGTATAATAGCTCATCGGTGCCCCTCTCTCATCCCATGAGAACGGTGACTAAACTCACGATATATGGGATTTATTTATTTACCGTCTCACCGGATGCCTAGTAAGACTTGATTGGTAAATAAATAATATGTCTTTTAAAGAATGAATAATGAAATATAAATTCCATTGAGACGTATAAGAATACATTATAAAAATACAGTGCGAATAGTACATTATTAAATATGTGCCCTATTCATTACATCCCTGAATGGCATTCCGAGGACACAACCCTAACAACGAGTATACGAGTGGCTCACCCCGTCTCCACGTGTAATACCCGTAAAGTTAATACGGGATTTTGCTATAACTATCTGTGTAATTATTTTGCATATTAAGCACATTAACAACAAAAATCAAGTTATGCCACGAAAAATATGAATTTTAATAATTTCAAATTTATTCCGAAATTGAGCGAAGAATTAAATATAATTAATAAATAAGAAAATTTTGGACTAACATTTAACATTCAAAGTTAGGCCAAGATTTAATTTAGGCCCAAAATTATATACATAATATATTAGATAAATTTCATTAAGCTTAGGGAAGAGAAATCGTTATCTCTCCCTTGTCCCATCAAACTTTCTTTTAACCATGTAGTACTTATCTACTTTTACAAAGACTATAACGTCATTTTGAGGAAGAAAACCCCTAAGAGAAGAAAATAAGAAACAACATCATCAGTGAAGGAGTTCTTCAACGAAATTAAGAATCTAACACCAAAAAGGAGTTCGAAGGTGATAGTTACCAAAGGTAAAATCTCTTTAGCCTTAATATTTAAATTATTTTGGTAACCAATGCTACTACACGGCTATATGAAGGTTTTAGAAAATTTCTAAACTTATAAGGTTTAAGAATATTGAAGAAGTCGAAACTTTAGACCAGATTCTTGTGTAGTTAAATAGCCGTTCGTAAGAAATCAATCATTGTAAGGCTTCGACATATAGTCTCGACTTCTATCAACTATGCAATTCGACATCTTCCTATCACTATCACATATCGACATTTATATTGGTAAGATCTCGATAAGTAAAGACTTTGATATTTATAAAGCTCGACATTTTCTTTTAATGATCTCGACAAAGTAGACCTCGACATTTGTACAAGTTTGACACCTTATAGAGTTAGTAACTAAGATCTCGATATGGTTTAATAATCTCGACATCCTCCATGATATAATTCGATATTTATTAGACCTTGAGAGGTGAGAAATCTCGACAAGTGATAAGCAAGGTCTCGACATTTCCTTCTCGAGACATATTTTTATACAAGGATGTCTCGACATTTTTATACAAGGAGGTCTCGACATTTATAAAACTAGATATTATTTGATGAGTTCGACATTTAATTTCCTTATCAAATCTCGACATCTATGTCTCGACATTTCCAAGATTTCGACATGGTATTTCAGTTAATAAATTTTCAGTATTTTAGGGTTTTGCCATTTCTAGGGTTTAATTATTTTTATAAACTTCATTATTTTTAGGTTTTCATAAATTTTAGGGTTTTGATAATTTTAGTATTCTCAAAATTTATGTGACTTAATAAATATATATTAATATGAAAATATTTATTATATTCAGAGGATCAATATATAGGGACCACACCGGACTTTTTATTTGACGCTAACAGGAGGACAGGTAGGTGGATCATCCATCTACAACGCGTAAACACATACGTGATTTATGTGCTTTATGTGATTCGATGACTTACGTGACTTACATGATCTATGTGCTTTACCTGTTCTACATACGTTTAATATAAATCATGTTATATGAGATTTCTTGTATATGCATGGCATGTGCATATCACGTCAGGCTGAGAGATGATTCCCCACCGTATTGAGACGGTGATGATTCGATATGTTGTTACGTGGGGTAGATTGAGAATATTTGTGACCGGTTAGGCTCACAGGATTCCTGGCGGAGACAGACGTGATCGATCTGTCTACTCGGACGTGGTCGGTTCGAGGTGCACACCGCCAGAAGGGATATGGGTGTTAACACCCATGATATATATATATGGATACGGGCGTTATCGCCCAAGACTTATGGATACGGGTTTAACCACCCATGATATTGGATTCGGGTGTGATCACGTGACCACCCATGATATTTATTGCGCGCGTGAGCCTAACCTAGGGCCCTGTATTGTGTGAAATAGGAACATTGGAAAATAAAGAGTGTGCATCATATCATGTTGTGAGATATTGGGATTGGGATTGAGTGCACACTTGAATACATGCATTTTATTCACCTACTGGGCAAATTGCTCAGTGTTTACGTGTTGTAGGTACTGAGTCTGACGCCGATACGCGTCAAGACTGAGGCGGCTGGTGGCGGTGCTCCACGGACTTTTGAGGGCGGGGCGGTACATGGATGAAGACCTTTGGAGCGGCTTTAGGACTTTTCGTTCTTTTGTTATTTTTGGGGCTTCGGCCCGTGTACAGAAATAACGATGTAGACTGACTTTATATTAGTGTATATTATTTTAGGAAAAAGTTTTAATTGGACGGGCCTTCCGCAGCTTACGTTGCGGAAATCCCCCACTAATCCTAGTTAGAGAAGTCGGGTCGCCACAGGTGGTATCAGAGCTTCGGCTTTAGATTCTGAAGACTGTCCATGTACTGCCGCTCAAAAGCCTGAGGAACCAGCCTGGCCTGTAAGTTTAAATAATTGATTATATGATTATGTGGTATTTGATATATGTGCTTTCTATGAATGATTGTAGAACTAGTTTAACATGCCAAAGGGACGTCGGGAGTATGTGGGTAGTTCTAGTCGTAGGGCGGGTTCTACTATTCATCAACTGACCGATCTGATCCGACGACAGTCAGATCAAATTAACGACCTCATTCACCGTCAAAATTCCTCGGAGCGTCACTCATCCCCTGGCCCAGAACGTGCTGAAGCGGCCGGGGAGAGGTTCCGAATATTAAATCCCCCTGCCTTCGAGGAAGCCGCTGATCCTACCTATGCGGAGGATTGTCTTAGAACCATCGAGAATATGTTTCGCGTTAGCCACCTACCCGTACTGAGAAGGTGACTTGTGCCACCTTCATGTTACGTGGGAACGCGGGCTACTGGTGGGATACCATTCAGGTGCTCGAGGATCTCACTATGATGACTTGGGAGAGGTTCAAAATACTCTTCCGAGAAAAGTATTTCACGGCGCCAGATCGGGCGCAAAAGCTGAACAAATTCATCAATCTCAAGCAAGGAGGAATGTCAGTGGCGGATTACATCCGCAAGTTCGAGCAACTTTCGAGATTTGCGCCACATATAGTGGCTACTGATGAGCTGAAGATTGCGAACGTTTCTTAGAAGGTCTCAAACCCGAGATCTTTCGAAGCGTAAGCATGTACGACGCGGAGGGAAAGACGTATGCGCATATTGCTGAACGGGCCATCTTAGCTGAACAAGCGGAGACTAGAGTTGCTAAGGCACAAGATACAAAGAGGAGAATAAAAGGACAGCAAGGAGGAGGAACTCAGAAACGTCAGTTCTTTGGAAAGGCGCCAAACTATTGCGGGAATCAACAGGGTCAACAGAATTGGCGACCAAGACCAAATCAGGGACCAGTTAATATTCCAAACCGACCTCCGATTACCACACCACAGTGTCAACGGACGCTATCACTTTGGCGTATGTCGTACTCCACAGTGTTTTCGATGCGGAAAGGTTGGACACTATGCCAGGACGTGTCATGTGAATGTGCCTCAAGTCCCGAATCAACCATTGATTCGACCCCCTCCAGTGCCAGCACGAGTTTTTACTCTGACTAATGAGGAGGCCGAAGCAAATCCTTCTGTAGTAACGGGTACGTTGACTATCTATAACGTGCCCACTTCTGTGTTAATTGACTCTGGGGCCACACATTCGTTCGTGTCGGCCAAGTATGTGGAAAAGGTGGGAATCTCTCCTACTTTATCTGAATGCAATTACATAGTTACTTTACCACACGGTGATCCAACGCACACTAACCAAGTGCTGGAAGGATGCTCCGTTAACATTGAGGGTAGAGATCTGAGCGTCGACCTGATTGTAATCCCAATGAACGACTATGATGTTATTTTTGGGATGGATTGGCTTTTGAGATACGGAGCCATCATAGATTGCAACAAGAAGGTCGTAAAATTTCAACTGTCCGAAGAAGAAGTGTTTACTTTTTCGGGAAAAACTACTTTGAATCGTATTCCGCGAATCTCTGCGCTGAAGGCTCAACGACAATTGAGATCCGGTTGTGAGTCTTATATCCTATATGCAGTAAAGGCAGAGGAGTTACCTCAGCCAGAACTAAAGGACGTACGAATAGTCAACGAATGTGCCGATGTATTTCCCGATGATCTCCCGGGGTTACCCCCTGATCGAGAAATACAGTTTACGATAGATCTGATGCCGGGGTCCGCCCCAATTTCTAAAGTTCCTTATCGCCTAGCGCCGAATGAACTGAAGGAGTTGAAGGAACAGCTAGAGGACTTGTTGCAGAAAGGGTTTATTCAACCCAGTTTTTCACCATGGGGAGCGCCGGTGTTATTCGTACGGAAGAAAGATGGGTCGATGCGACTATGTATCGACTATCGGGAGTTAAACAAGATCACGATCAAGAATAAATATCCATTGCCGAGGATCGATGATCTGTTCGACCAACTACAGGGTGCTACGGTGTAAATCCAGATTATCCAAGAACACTTCAACAGATTAAACCTTCGTAATATGTGAATAGTTTGCTTTTGAGGTTTAGTGTTGAGTACGTGAGATTTTAGCAAAATGGAAACTTGCATTAATGAAGTTAGGGTTTAAGCTTAAATACCTTGTGAGGTATTTAAGCCCATTGGGCCCCTAACAAGCCCATTACAACTACAACTCAAATACATAAATAGAACATCTATAAAATACATAGAAAAGAAATTACAAGACTTAGAATTAATATTTTGGACACTTCTAAAATATTCCTAACATTCTTCCCCTAAGTGTCCAAATTACAATCGAGCAAATAAACTAAGTCTTCATTTCTTTTTCTTCGAGCGAGGTGGAGGTGGAGGTTCTCTATGAGCTAAGTAGGTCTTCCTGAATCCAAGGGCAGTCTCGAACTGTCTGATGTCGTTCCGAAGAACGATCCGATATCTTATCTTCTCGATGAGTTTCCGTAGGACATCTTTCTCTTCCAGTTCTGTTCCTTCTAGTTTGTCCTCTTCGGAAACTGTCTTCTTCTTGGTTCGAAGTTGGTTGAGGATAATCTTCAATGTTCCATCTGAAAATTTGGAGATCTCTGACAGAAGTAGCACCTGCTTTACTTTCTTCTGAGCTTGTAGATAGGTGACCCCTGGTTGTGGTTCAAGGAAGATAAATCCCTCATCAAACTTTTCGAGATCCTTATATCTGTTGTCTGGACGTGTCAGGTTGACCTTGCTCATATTGCTTTCCAAGGCCATTTGGAAGTCATGAGCAGCGAAGTACTTGACCTGCCTCAGCATGCACTCTTTGATAGCTCTATAACCATCTCGTCTTGTGTGAGTGTCCAGGGGAAACTTATTGCGATAAATATTATAGAGCTTGTTGAGTTCCCCCAGTGGAAGATAGGGAAGATCTGCTTCTGAATATCTTACAATTTTCCTGTCATATCGATCAATAACAAAGACAGGGCCTACATATCTTCCTACCGCCCATTCGACGTCCACAATATCACAGATGGCCGATTGATCTCTCATGTACTTCCTGTATTGATCTCTATTCATCCCTTTCTTGGCCGTGACTTCCCAGAGCATAATCTGATGGCTAAGTCCCCTATACGTCCCTCTTAGGTGCTCAAGGCCTCGAAGATTCAGCTCGTTGACTCCCTTTATTTCTTCTTCCTTCCTCCAGATCTTTGGATAAAGATCCTCAAGAAAGGGTGCCTTGATCTTCGCGTTTCTCCAACGAGTTTCTATGAACTCGTAGCCTGGCGTTGGTTCCTCGGGCACCTGATGCTGAAGGAGTTCTGGAAGTTCTGGAAGTTCTGCCTCAGGATTCTCTCCTTGCTCCTCTTCCTCTCGCTCGATGAAGCAGAAGTCTGCTGCTGCCGCCTTTAATAAATACGAACGCTTTCAATCCTTAGGCGGGACTCTTCTGCTGTCTCTGTTCTCGTCATCCATTCCTCGTCTAAGATATATCTGCCGATGTAGTCTTGAGGATCTTTTGACGAGGAGTTGTAGTTGCTTGGACTGGTTGGGTGGAGATCCTCGAGGGAGCAGACTCGACTCCACCAAGGGAAGTTGTCTGGTTCGCCCTGGTGTAGCTTGTCTGCCCCTGGAGGACCTTGGTGGTGGATTAGGTGGTCGTGACGAACTGCCTCCACGCGTTTGAACTCCGCGTGTTCTGCCTCTTCCGCCCCGAGCAACAGAAGACGTGGTTCTCGGTCTCTTGCTGCTCTCCCCCTCAGGACGATCCTGGTCGTCTGGATCGTCATGACGACGTTTCTGACTGGGGCCTTCTTGGCGGCATGTGTCAGTTGGGATGCTCGCATCTTGAGATGGGATGACGCCTCCTGCGACCAGCTTCCTGTAGAGGTCTTCTTCTTCAAAGCTCCGGTTGCTGTCGAGTTCAATCATGCGAGCAATGCCAACATCAAAAAGCTCTAGCAGAGGCACTGTGTACAAGTTGGGTGTCGGCGGGTTGCGTGGTGGCAAGGTGAGAAGTCGGGGAAGTACCGGCTGTTGAGGAGGAGGTTGGTCAGATATGGGAGCCTTCCCTTTGTCGGTGGAAGTTGCTTGAACCGCCTCCTTAATAAGACCTTTGACCCTTGGTAGGGTTACGGTCTCGAAGAATTCGAACAACGGTTCTCCAAGTAGGCAGTCGTCACCTGTGTTGGAATTGATCCGGCGCCACTAGAGGGAGCCGTTGGCACACGTTCAGAACTAGGTTCTGGACGGTGGCCCTCGTCACCCGAAGTTCGTGGAACTTCAGGATCCTTGGGTCTTCCGACCACTCCTTGCGACGCATCAATTGGAGATGGTGCTCGGGTCGTTGTTGCCACGTCAGTGGGACGGGCTTGGGTGAAAGTATCTCCGGGATCGTCAAGGCGTCCCGTTAGCACGCGTCCAGAACTAGGTTCTGTACGGTGGCTCGCGGATGGTGAGCTGCTGAAATCATCAACATCCGAGAGACTTCCGTCCAATCCTTGAAGAGCCTCTATTTGGGGCTCTTCTATGAACGTTGTTGCCTGAGGATCAGGCTGAGGCTCGGTCTGTGTCACGGGAATGGGTATTTCTTGAGTTGATTCAGACACAGGGACCGAGCTGCTGGAGGTTTGGGGTGGTTCACGTTGTGTTGAGACACTTGTCTGTTGGGAGACAAGTGAATGGTCTGGTGGGGTTCGCTCATGCGTCGTTGGGTCGACTACGACGTCTTCTATCCTAGGGAGTGACCCGGCTCTTTCTGACTGAGTTATTGCTGTTGTGATCGTCTCGGGAACAACTATGTGTGGTTGTTCGTCGAGCGATGGTTCGGGTATTGTGTGTTCAGAGGATGGTGGTGGTTGGTCGAGGATTGTTTCTTGAGATGAAGACTGTGGTGCGTGTGGGATAGGGTTGGTTTCTGTGGTTTCTGTCAAGGTCTCACTCTCTCTTTCTCTCTCGCTCCTTTCTGCTCTCTCAGTCTCACTAACCCCTGGGTTAGACTCAGGTGGGTTATCCTGTGTCATGGGGTGAGGAACTTTGTAAACGCTGCAATAGGCATCAATATGGTCGGGTTTGCTAGAACGAGTAATTCGCGAGGGATTGGCATTGCCTTGCGCGAATATTTGTCATCAGGCTTTCCCTTCTGAAGGTAGCGCAGTTTGGGTGGGGTGAAATTTTCTTCTGCTGGTCGTGATGGTATTCCCTGTGTTGTGGTCAGGAAATGATTGATGATAAGTGAGAACCACCGGGGATATGGCAAATTCTGTGGCCTTTTGGACTTTGAACGTTGGTGTAGTTGGTCGTCGAGGTCCGTGATGATAAGCTTGACAAAATCGTAATTTCTTCGAAACACAATCCCATGGAAGATGCGAAGGATTGTGATATTGCATCTATCCCATCCTGAGTGCTTGGGTGAGAAGCACTTATTGACAAATGTAAAGAGTGTTCGCCAAGGATGTGGGATCATGGAGTTCTGAAAATGGGAGACAAACTTGATAGGCGTGTAATATCCCATCTTCATCATATCATCCACAAGCTCATTCTCAGCAGCCTCGGGTTCGTAGTGAGGTTGACTTGGCAATCTGAGAATACTCCGAATGAGATCGCTTGTGATGCTGACAGTCTCATTTGCTATTTGGGCCTCGTAGTATATACTGTTATCCTGAGCGATTTTTGTCTTCATCGTCCCCCAGAATTGCTGAAGGTAGACTGTAGGGACTTGGACCGAGGCCGAAAAGGCATACCCAAGATGATGATTCCTCAGAATGGATAATATAACTTCGTCCTTGCACTTGACATGTATGAAGGTCAAGTTGGAAATTATTGTCCTTGATCGTTATCCATTGTGAGGTTGGGTAAACGATGTCCGTAGGTGTCGTCATGTTTCTCTTTTTTTTTTTTTTTTTTTTTTTTTTTTGTTTGTTTTTTTTTTTTTTTTTTAATATATTTTTGACACCGGGAAGTGCTGCTGAGACTGCAAGAAGAAAGAATAATGGAATCAGTGTCATGATATTATAACAATTGAATATCAAGAGAATATTGTTAAAGTATGGGCTTTAAAACAAAAAAAAAAAAAACGTTTAGAAAAGATTGGCCCATTCCTGTTGGGCCCATTTATGTGACGAAATATTTTGGCCGAAAAATTTACTAAGTATGGATTGCGGGTTGAGTTGAAAAAGAACTTTGCGAATTGAGCATTTGAAATATCGGGTAAACTATGAGTCGCAAAGTAACAATTCGCGAAGTGAATCGTGCGCATATCTAACTGTGCAAACTTAGAGTTCGCAGAATGAGCTTAGAATTCGCAAAGTAACGCAACCTTAGAATTCGCAATCTTATAATTCGCAAAGTAGAACTCGCAAAGCAAATTTAGAATTCGCCAAGTAAAGCAATCTTAGAATTCGCAAAGTAGAATTCGCAAAGTTCGCAAAGTAAACTTAGAGTTCGCAAAATAAGCTTAGAATTCGCAAAGTAAATCAATCTTGGAATTCGCAGAGTAGAATTCGCAAAGTAAACTTAGAGTTCGCACAGTAAGCTTAGAGTTCGCAAAGTAAGTTTAGAATTCACAAAGTAAAGCAGTCTTATAATTCGCAAAGTAGAATTCGCAGAACAAACTTGGAGTTCGCAAAGTAAACTTAGAATACGCAAAGTAAACTTAGAATTCGCAGAATAAGCTTAGAATTCGCAAAGTAGAGCGCAATCTTAGAATTCGCAGAGTAGAATTCGCAAAGCAAAGCGAAGTTTGCGACTTTGACAGGATTTGCAAAGCACAAGGTTTGCGATTTGTGCAAAACAGTTTTTGAGTTCGCAAAACTGTACTTCGACCGATTAAACGAAGACATTTAAAATGAAATTAAAAGTTCTAATTAACAAGCAAACCCAGAAGCTCAAAAATCGACATTTACCCAGAAATATCCCAATCAGAAACTAACAACATAAACAGAAATTCATCGATAATAATAAAAAAATCCGAGTATGGCCCTGTTCTTCACGATTTAAACCTGCAAAGCTGAAAAAGAAAGACATTTCATTGTAGGAACTATATCGAGTGATTCCTTACCACCGAAGAGTTTCTGAGAACGAGGACTGGGATATGCTATTGAGACTGCGATTTGAGGTTCGCAAAATTTTATCTAAACTGACAGAGGTTTGCGATTTGAGAGTGTTGCGTGTTTGAGAGAGGTTTGCGAATTGAGAGTGTTGTGTATTTGAGAGAGGTTTGCGAATTGGTATTTAGAAGCAACTTTGCGGGCCTAAAGTGTAAAACCCTAGTTTTGAGTTGGGCTGTAAACTTTTGAGATAAGGGCCCACTTTAGATTCGCGAAGTTGTAGTTTGCGAATCGATCAGTTTGCGAATTGAGAGCCGTGAGTTCGCAACTTGATTCATTGACTTGGTCAAAATTGAAAATGGTTTGCGAATAACAATTGTTCAAATTAAGTTTAGTTTTGCGAATCCAAATTCTAATAATTAATTTGTAATGGAATTTTTGAAATTGACTAGGGAAAGATACCAAAAATCTAGAAAAGACCAAGTACTACCAATTTAGCGCGATCAATTACAAGGATAACATCAAATCAATGGGTTTTTCAAGATCGATTTTCATGATACGATATCCTTATTGAAAAAGAAAATCTTCGCCTTAGTCAAAAATTCGTCTTAATGTCGGGACAATAAATGACGTAAGTTTCCTTCGTGTTAATAAATAGATAGGTCTCAAATCTCATTGAAGTACCTTACATCTAAGAACTAACAAATTTCTTATTTTCTCGTTTACAGATGGATTGGCAGAAGCAAGAAGAAGAAAAGAAGCTCAAGGAACAGGCAGAGTTAAGACGCAACTTTGAGCATAATTTGAATATGCTTGTTTTTTAGATTTACCTTCTTTTGAGCTTATTTGTTGTTTTACTTGCTATTTTGCTTTGGATTTTTATAGGGAATACGAGTTTTTGAGAGCTCCCCCTATATGTTTGGATTTCTTTGAATAAGTATTTGAGTTGTTGTACGAAAACTCCCCCTAAATGTAATGCCTATCGAGTATCTGAAAAATGATTGAACTCACTCCCCCTAAATATAATGCCTATCGAGTATCTGAAAAATGATTGAACTCACTCCCCCTCGATGCATGGATATAGCTTTTCTCCCCCTCGATGTAACGCCATCAGCATTGGCGCAACATCGACTTATTGGACACAAGAAACAATTTATTGAAAAAAAATAAAAAACTTAAAAAAATCCTAAATAGATGGTTAACATAATAAACACACACAGAATAAGAGATTAGTAACATAGCAGATAGATAAATGGTGAACTGTAGGAGGGCATAGGCAAAATTAAAAGTTGAGGTTCAACATTCCCAACTTTGCTACTAAGCATTGGAAGCGTTTTTCATCCAATGCTTTTGTAAGCAAATCGGCTAGTTGAATCTCTGTATTGACAAAGTACATTTCTATTATGCCTCGCTCTACGTGATCCTTTATGAAGTGATAGCGAAGATCTATGTGCTTAGTGCGTGAGTGATGAACAGGATTGCATGTAATTGCAATAGCACTCTTGGAATCACAGTAAATAGGAATTCTATTTAGATCGAACCCGTAGTCCCGTAGTTGAGTTCTGATCCACAAAATTTGTGAGCAACAACTGGCTGCAGCCACGTATTCTGCTTCCGCCGTGGAAGTTGACACACAATTTTGTTTCTTCGAGGCCCAACATACAAGCTTGTCGCCTAGGAATTGGATGTGTCCAGAAGTGCTTTTTCTATCTAATCTGCAACCTGCAAAGTCTGCGTCAGAATACCCTATTAGTTTCATATTTGAATTCTTAGGATACCACAGTCCAAGGTCTGGTGTTCCTTTCAGATATTTCAAGATTCTTTTGACAGCATGAAGATGCGACTCCTTGGGTTAGCTTGAAATCGAGCACAAAGACATGTAGAGAATAAGATGTCTGGCCGACTGGCTGTGAGATAGAGTAATGATCCAATGATCCCTCGGTAATGAGTAACATCAACAGGTTCACCTAAATGATCTGCATCGAGTGAGCATGATGTTGACATGGGTGTACTCGATGATTTGCTCTTGTCAATCCCATATTTTTTGAGAATATCGTGAATATACTTTGATTGATTAATAAAGATCCCATCCTGAAGTTGTTTGATTTGTAATCCGAGGAAGAATGACATTTCTCCCATCATACTCATTTCAAACTGTGATTGCATCAGAATGCTAAATTCTTCACAAAGTTTAGGGTTTGTAGAGCCAAAAATGATATCATCCACATAGATTTGCACAAGCATGATATCAGAACCATCTTTCTTTACGAACAAGGTAGTGTCAATTTTCCCTTTAGTGAAGCCTGAGGAGATAAGAAAGTCGGAAAGCACCTCATACCAGGCTCTTGGAGCTTGTTTAAGGCCGTACAGTGATTTGTCAAGTTTGTAAACAAAGTCGGGATGATCAGCATTGAGAAATCCGTCTGGCTGTGACACATACACTTCTTCTTTCAGAATTCCGTTTAAGAAGGCTGTTTTTACATCCATTTGATAGACAGTGAAATCTTTGTGTGCTGCGTATGCAAGGAACAACCTAATAGCTTCGATTCTAGCTACAGGGGCAAATGTTTCATCGTAATCAATTCCTTCCTGTTGATTATATCCCTTAGCGACAAGCCTAGCCTTGTTCCGAATAACAACACCATCTTCATCCTTTTTGTTTTTAAATACCCACTTTGTTCCAATCACCGTTTTTCCTTTGGGCGAGGAACTAAGTTCCAGACTTTGAGGCGCTCGAATTGATTAATCTCCTCTTGCATAGCCACTATCCAGTTAGGATCTCGTAGTGCGTCAACTACTCTTTTAGGTTCTGTTTGACTCAAGAAACATGTGAACAGACATTCATTTGAAAGTGATATTCTAGTCGTTACTCCTGTATTTGGATCCCCTATTATTTGATCAGTAGGATGATGTCGAACCCATTTCTTTTCGTGGGGTAGTGTCGTTTCGTCTATTTGCGACTCATCACTTAGTGGATAGTCGATTGCAGACACGATAATGTTGCCAGCTGGAGTTGAGGAGGAGGCCTCTGTCTGCGTTGTGGTCAAAGTTGTTGTTGGGGTCGAGGCTTCTGCATCTGAGGGAGGAAGGGTCTGGTTAGGAATAGGTTCTGAATCATGAGTTGACAAACTAGGACTGGATTCAGTATTTGGAAATGAATCAGTAGATGTTCTTGTCTGATTTTGAGAAATATAAATATGCTCAAAAAGTAGATCCAAATCCCGTTCTTCTTGAGCTCGTTGAGTAAAGCATGTGTCAGTTGCTTGTTGATCTGAAGAGTTCCATTCAGAGGCATCTCTCGAACATTCTCCTTCTTCATTATGAGAATGAATAAGGTGTGGTGTTCTAGAGACTTGTCCCAAACTGCTACGTCCAGTCAAAAGTTCGAGTCCCTCGTCAAAGGTGACATTTATACTTTCAATGATTATCCTTCTGTCTCTGAGAAATATCCTGTACGCCTTAGATTGAGCAGAGTAGCCTACGAAGATTCCTTCAGTTGCTTTTGGATCAAGTTTGGACTTGTCTTCCCGGTCGTTGGCGACGAAGCACTTGCATCCAAAAATTCGAAAATGAGCAATGTTGGGCAGTCTGCCATTTATAAGTTCATATGGCGTCTTTCCAAATCTTAGATGAATGCTTGTGCGATTCTGCGTATAGCAAGCAGTATTCATTGCTTCAGCCCAAAGAAAATGAGGTAGTGATGATTGAATGATCATTGTTCGTGCAGCCTCTACGAGTGTTCGATTTCGCCTTTCAACAACCCCATTTTGTTGAGGTGTGTAGACAGCAGACAACTGTTGGGTAATCCCTATGGATTCGTAGAAGTCGCTGAGCTGTTGATTCTTGAATTCTGTTCCATTGTCTGATCTAACTATTTTAACACTCCTCTGGAGTAGGTTCTGCGTTGTTCTGATTAGGTTTGGAATATGATCAACTGTCTCTGATTTAGTCCGTACAAAACGTACCCAAGTATATCGGGAATAGTCATCAACGATAACCAGCATATATCGCTTTCCACTTATGCTTTCAGTTCGCATTGGGCCACACAGATCCATGTGTAAAAGCTCTAGAGGATGTTGAGTGGAAGCGGTGTGTTTTGTAGGATGTGAGGCTTTCTTCATTTTTCCTTTCTCACAAGCAGAGCATATATGCTCTTTTTGATACTTCAGTGGTGGTAGTCCAATCGCCAATTTGTTGGTTGACAGCTTGTTGATGGTCTTGAAGTTAAGATGAGATAACCGTTGGTGCCATAAGTCATTCTGAGTTGAAGTTGCTTTGGAGATTAGGCAGATATCAGTCTTTGGTTTGACAGTTCTAATATCAATGGTGTAAAGATTTGTCTTGCGAGTTCCAGTAAGGAGTTCTTCACCATTGGCATTGAGAATTTTGCAAGTTTTCTTTAGAAACACAACTTGGAGTCCAAAATCACTGAACTGTCCTATTGACAAGAGGTTGTGTGTCAGTCCTTCAACATACGAGACTTGTTTAATTGTGAGTCGATTGCATATGAGATCGCCATGACCAAGGATTCTGGCTCCATTGCTATTTCCAAAGCGTACCAGTCCTCCAGGTCTATCAATGTAGTTGCTCAACAGTTCCTTTGTCCCAGTCATGTGTGTGGAGCAACCAGAATCTAAGTACCACACATGAAGGGCCTGCAAATATAAAACTAGAGGGTTTTAGGTACCCATTGAAATATGGGTCCACCTCTGTCAATTTTGTTAGTCCGTTTAGACTTCCTAGACTTTCCTTTGTTAAGGAATGACACAGAGTTACTACCTATTTCTAGGTTAGGGATTTGTGTTCCTGCAGTTTGAAGTTTTGGAATCCATTTGTGCTCTAGTGAGAGTCTTTTTGTCTTCGGTTTAGACTCGAGTTTTTTGATTTTTGTAAGTTTGACAGGTTCTTGATAGCTTTTGATTTTGATTCTTGTTTTGACGTTGTAGTTTTGTTTTTAGGAATTGTTTTGTGAGTTTGTTTGGTGACATGATCATGCATGGAAAACTTTGTTTTTGTTGAAGAAGATAATTTTTTGGATACATGACCAAATAAAGAAGGTACAAAAGTTTTGGAAGGAAAATACTCAATGACAAAAGGTACATTAAGATCACGATTCTCCTTCAAGATATCTTCCTTTTTAACCCAAACTTGACTCTTCAATGGCTCTTTTGTGGGTCCTGAAAATTTTAATGAATTAGTGCAGGAAATTTTGTCATTTGAAATTAAGGTGTATGAAATAGTGTGTATTCTTATTTTTTCTTTAAGTGAAGATATTTCATGAAGAAGTTTGTGCCTTTCTTCATCAAATGACTTTCTCTCGCTTTCGAGAGTGGAGTGAAGATCACTGATTTTCTTTATGCACTCAGGCATATATCCAGTTGCATAAGTAGTCATCGGTGTCTTATTTCCGAAGTACCTGAAGTTTCTCCTTCACTTGGGTGAAAAATATCTGTTTCAAATTCAGTTATTGCTGGACAATTTCTTTCTTTATAACTATCATTTAATTCTGTGTAGTTAAAAGTTTTTTGAGTTTCACTGTGTGTCGCTGTCTCATTCTCACTAACAAAAGACATTAGATTCGCAAGACAACCTGTCTGCATAAATTTGAAATCATATAGGTAGGGTGAATTTGATATGGCTTCTTTTAACTTACCTGGGTTTTCAAAACCTAGTCCCTTATAAGGATTGTAAAAATCAACGTTAGCTGGTTTGTTTAAGAAGATTGTTTGTTCCGATTGATCTCGTCGGGTTAAAAGATCCTCCAATTTTTTTATTTTGGAGTACAGTTTTTCCCGTTCTTTACTTAGTAAGTCATATTTAATTGTTGCGTCCATTGCCTGATCTCTGTGAGATTTCATTTCTTTTTCTAAATTCTTGGCTTTAGCTTCGGTTTTTTGCACTTGTATTTCTAGCTTAGCAATTTTTTCATTTGCAACAATTACGCGATTCTTCTCACAGGCATAATCATATCTAAACTTATCTAATACTGCTAAATTTTTTTCTAAGTTAGCTTCTAGTTCCTTGATTTTTCTTTTACCTAATTTGTTAGATTTATATAGGGATAAAAATTCATTTTTCATCTTAAGTAAAGAATCATAATCTGTTTCACTTACCTCCACCATTTCAGAGTTGTTAGAGGTTTCCCTGTCTGGTTCGCCTTCTCCATCTCCAGCCCCGTCTTCTTCGTCATCCAGCTTGGCCATCAGTGCCGTGTTCTCATTCTCGCTGTCTGAGGTATCTTCAAGCCAATGGTCCTCTTCTGCCATTAAGACCAGTCCCTTCTCCTTTTGTTCGGCCAATTGAACCTTTCGACGGTAATAGTTAACATCCTTTTTCTTGGGCATTCTGCACTCTCGAGCAAAGTGTCCAATCTTTCCGCAGTTGAAGCATTTTCCGCCTTGATGAGGAGTTTCAGAGTTGTTTTCCTCATCCTGAGTCTTTCCTCTAGAGTTGGAGGAAGTCCTTTGACGATTTGAGGAGGATCCAGTCTTCTTATAAAATTTCTTCTGCACAAAATTTGAGACCAGAGCGAGTTGCTTAGCAAGATCCTTGAGAGTAATCTCCTGGTCTCCAATTTTTGAAAGCTCCTTGGATTCGTCATCAGAATCAGAGTCTCCTCCTTCCTTAACTTGTGATGACTGCAAAATTTCTTTGTCCTTGGTTGGTTTTCTTGATGATCGTTCAGTCATAAGAGCAAGTGAGTCGCTTCCTAATGATTTGATTTCCTCCCTTCGTTTCTCCACATGATTGGAATGTTGATTGAGGTAGTCGAATAGTGTATGAATGCTAACTTTGGTTAAGTCGTTCATTTGTCTTATCATAATTGCAGTAGCCTCCCATTCTGAATGAAGTGATCCTAAGAATTTGATATTGATCTCCATTACGCTTTTTGTGACTCCATTCATCTTTAGCTCGTTTAGAAGGACAAGAAATCGATGGAAGGTTTCTTGAAGAGTTTCCCTTTGTTAGCATGAAAGCGGTCATAAGAGATGAGTGTGTTCGCCATTCTTGCCATTGTATTGACTTCTGTCCCCTGCATCATGATTCGACGAGCATCCCACATTTCTTTTGCACTATCACCACATTCGAGTTGCATCAAAATGTCGTTGGGAATGGCCTGCATCATGTATGATTTTGCCACTTTGTCTGCCTTTAGTCGCAGTTTTTCTTCATCACTGCATTGGTCAGCAGTTTTCAAGATTCTCTGTTCCTCTCTTGCAGGAGCGGTGTCAGTAGTGGCGGGGATTATAGTCCAGTACTGTGTAGGTCCATTGTAAATAGATTCCAACAGGTTCTCGGAATTGTCCTTACTTTCTATGAAGTTGATGAATCTTCTCTTCCAAACTGCGTATTCTCCATGTCGGATGATGGGAGGTCTAACATCATTTCCCATGCTGAAAGAGTCCATTGCTAGTGTTTTGGATATGATCGTTAACGTGTAATGTGAGGAAAAAAATTGAAATTGAATTAAGAATTTTGGTCAAAATCAAATTTGGAATTGATTTTGAAATATATGGGTATGTATCGCAAAAGTGGATAGGACAAAGTGTTTGCGAATTAAGGTATTTTGCTCGTTTGCGAATTGAGAGAGTGAATTCGCAAAGTTATCGCTTTGCGAATTGATCGTGAGTTCGCAAAGTTATCGCTTTGCGAATTGATCGTGAGTTCGCAAAGTTATCACTTCACGGGTTAATGAGAGGAGTCGCAAACTAGCTTAATTCGCAAAGTGTGCAGAGTTTGCAAAGTGCTATTTGAGTTCGCAACCTGTCCTGAATTCGCGAAGTAATCTTGAGTTCGCAAAGTGCTATGAATTCGCAAAATAAGCTGGAGTTCGCAAAGTGAGCAAAGTTCACACAGTGATTAAATGAAACCGCAAACTGTCCTGGGTTCGCAAAGCCGTTGTGAGTTCGCAAAGAGTCAAAGAGGTCGCAAAGTGTTTCCAATTCGCAAAGTGGACCGGAGATCGCAAAGTGAAGAATAATCCTGAGACGTTGATCTTCGAGAATCTGACGGCTTGGTGACCTTGAACTCGCAAAGTAGAGCTTTGCGAAGTGCCGATGCGCAAACTTGAAAAAACAGCAAACCAAGTTCCCAAAAATAGTTCCGTTCGTAATCTCAAGAACACACTGAAGAGCAGGACTGTTCTTCAAATATTTTAGACAGAAATCCAACAAAAACTGAAATAACCTCCACGAAGACCACTTTGATGACTCAGAATTGATAGCAATACAAGCTTGCCTTAACAAACAGAGTATCTCCGAGAGTGGCTAATAAACGAGAGTTTAAGCTTTGAAACAGAGAATAGCAACCACGCAAGAGTTCAAACTGCTTAATCCCTAAAAGCTTGAAATGAAGTTTCCTCACCTACACGCTTGGCTCTGATACCACTTGTAAATCCAGATTATCCAAGAACACTTCAACAGATTAAACCTTCGTAATATGTGAATAGTTTGCTTTTGAGGTTTAGTGTTGAGTACGTGAGATTTTAGCAAAATGGAAACTTGCATTAATGAAGTTAGGGTTTAAGCTTAAATACCTTGTGAGGTATTTAAGCCCATTGGGCCCCTAACAAGCCCATTACAACTACAACTCAAATACATAAATAGAACATCTATAAAATACATAGAAAAGAAATTACAAGACTTAGAATTAATATTTTGGACACTTCTAAAATATTCCTAACATACGGTATTCTCGAAAATCGATCTCCATTCGGGATACCATCAGTTAAAGATCAGGGAGACAGATGTTCCTAAAACGGCTTTCAGTACGAGGTACGATCATTACGAGTTTTAGGTCATGCCCTTCGGACTGACTAATGCTCCAGCTGCATTCATGGATCTTATGAACAGAGTCTTTAAAGACTATCTCGACCGCTTTGTAATCGTCTTTATTGACGATATTTTGATCTATTCTAAGACGAAGGAGGAACATGAGAATCATTTACGAATCGTCTTAGGAATCCTGCGAGAGAAACAGCTTTACGCCAAATTCAAGAAATGCGAATTTTGGCTTGAGCAAGTAGCCTTCTTGGGACACGTGATTTCCGGGAGTGGAATCTCCGTGGACCCGAGTAAGATTGAGGCCGTGAACAATTGGCCACGACCAACTACTCCGACCGAGGTCCGAAGTTTCCTAGGACTTGCGGGATACTACCGCAAGTTTATAGCTGACTTCTCTAGAATCGCCTCAGCACTGACGAACTTGACCAGGAAGAACGTACCTTTCAAGTGGTCTGAAGCGTGCGAACAAAGTTTTCAGGAATTGAAGAAGCGACTCACTTTTGCTCCCATTCTAACAATACCCTCGGGAACTGGAGGATTCTCAGTCTATAGCGACGCCTCGAAGAATGGACTGGGATGCGTATTGATGCAGAATGGTAAAGTAATCGCGTATGCCTTCAGACAACTGAAGGAGTACGAGAAGAATTATCCGACCCATGATCTAGAACTAGCAGCAGTGGTCTTTGCCTTAAAGATCTGGAGACATTACCTTTACGGAGAAAGGTGTGAGATCTTCACAGATCATAAAAGCCTGAAGTACTTCTTCACCCAGAAGGAGTTAAACATGCGACAACGACGATGGCTAGAGCTCGTAAAAGACTACGACTGTGTTATCAATTATCATCCGAGCAAAGCGAACGTAGTCGCAGACGCGCTTAGTCGAAAGGCGATGAGTACGGAATTGCACAGGCTTGGAGTGGAAATAGTCAATTTGGGCGAAGTCGAAATGAAACTAGCAGCGCTGACTCTTCAGCCGCCGTTGCTAGAACGAATTCAAAGAGCACAAGAAGAGGATGAATTCTACCTAAAGGCGAAGGATACACTACCCGAAGACTCCGAAATCCTGGCAAACGGAACCTTGTTATACAAGAATCGGCTATACGTGCCCAACGACGAGGAGTTACGACGAACGATAATGACAGAGGCGCACGCAACAACGTACTCAGTACACCCGGGCGCAACAAAGATGTACCAAGATTTGCGAATCATATATTGGTGGCCGGGAATGAAGAAGGATATCGCTACTTTCGTAAGTAGATGTATGACGTGCCAGCTGATCAAAGCGGAACACCAGCGACCAGCTGGAACTCTGCAGCCTTTACCGATTCCTGAATGGAAATGGGACCATATCACGATGGACTTCGTCGTTGGTTTGCGTAAAACGACGAAAGGCCACGATGCCATTTGGGTGATTGTTGATCGTCTAACCAAATCAGCCCATTTCATTCCTATCAGCTCTACTTTTTCCATGGAACACTACGCTGAATTATAGGTTCAGGAAATTGTTCGACTCCATGGAATCCCAATCTCCATCGTCTCGGATCGAGATTCGAGATTTCTATCCAACTTCTGGCAAAGCTTACAAAAAGCGATGGGTACGAAGCTCTCGTTCAGTACTGCATATCATCCCCAGACCGATGGGCAGTCTGAACGGACGATCCAAACCCTTGAGGACATGTTACGAGCGTGCGTGCTAGAATTCAAGGGAAATTGGAGCAAATATTTGCCGCTGATCGAATTTTCTTACAATAATAGCTTCCATGCTACGATCGGGATGGCACCGTACGAGGCATTGTACGGGCGTAAGTGCCGATCTCCTATTCACTGGGATGAAATAGGTGAACGGGCATTGCTGGGACCAGATATGATCCGTGAGACTACAGAGGCCGTGACGAAAATTCGAGAACGAATGCGAACTGCTCAAAGTCGACAAAAGAGTTATGCAGATCATCGCCGACGACCCTTGGAGTTCGCAGAAGTTGACCAAGTATTTCTAAAGATCTCCCCGATGAAAGGAGTAAAGCGTTTTGGAAAGAAGGGCACGCTAAGTCCCAGATACATAGGCCCCTTCAAGATAGTCAAACGAGTTGGCGAAGTCGCGTATCAATTAGAATTGCCAGCTTTCCTATCACAAGTTCACGACGTATTTCACGTATCGACATTACGAAAGTACGTCGCGGACCCGAGCTATGTTATTCAGAACGAGCTTCTTTATCAACAGCTCAAGCCCGACTTGAGTTACGAAGAGAAGCCCGTAGAAATTTTGATGTACGAATCGAAACGACTACGGAATAAAACTATTCCGTTAGTTAAGGTTTTGTGGCGGAACCAATCAGTTGAGGAATCCACTTGGGAGCGTGAGGATGATATGAGAGTTCGTTATCCCGAGTTATTCCAGTCGGCGTAATTTCGGGGACGAAATTCTTTTAAGGTGGGAAGGATGTAATACCCGTAAAGTTAATACGGGATTTTGCTATAACTATTTGTGTAATTATTTTTCATATTAAGCACATTAACAACAAAAATCAAGTTATGCCACGAAAAATATGAATTTTAATAATTTCAAATTTATTCCGAAATTGAGCGAAGAATTAAATATAATTAATAAATAAGAAAATTTTGGATTAACATTTAACATTCAAAGTTAGGCCCAGATTTAATTTAGGCCCAAAATTATATACATAATATATTAGATAAATTTCATTAAGCTTAGGGAAGAGAAATCGTTATCTCTCCCTTGTCCCATCAAACTTTCTTTTAACCATGTAGTACTTATCTACTTTTACAAAGACTATAACGTCATTTTGAGGAAGAAAACCCCTAAGAGAAGAAAATAAGAAACAACATCATCAGTGAAGGAGTTCTTCAACGAAATTAAGAATCTAACACCAAAAAGGAGTTCGAAGGTGATAGTTACCCAAAGGTAAAATCTCTTTAGCCTTAATATTTAAATTATTTTGGTAACCAATGCTACTACACGACTATATGAAGGTTTTAGAAAAATTTCTAAACTTATAAGGTTTAAGAATATTGAAGAAGTCGAAACTTTAGACCAGATTCTTGTGTAGTTAAATAGCCGTTCATAAGAAATCAATCATTATAAGCTGTATTAGTTCTGGATTAGTGTAGTACTGAAGGATTAGTTTTGGAGGATGATTTTAATGGTACAGTTTTAGGGTTTTGGTAGAAATCGGACGATTTAAGCTGTGCAGTAGAAAAGATTTCGATATTATAGGATCTCGAGATGTATTTAGGAAAAATGTCGAATGAAATCTCGGTATGTATAAGATCTCGACATTCTATAAGGGTTTCGACATTTTCAAGAAATAGTGGTCTCGACATTTGTAAGGCTTCGACATATAGTCTCGACTTCTATCAACTATGCAATTCGACATCTTCCTATCACTATCACATATCGACATTTATATTGGTAAGATCTCGATAAGTAAAGACTTTGATATTTATAAAGCTCGACATTTTCTTTTAATGATCTCGACAAAGTAGACCTCGACATTTGTACAAGTTTGACACCTTATAGAGTTAGTAACTAAGATCTCGATATGGTTTAATAATCTCGACATCCTCCATGATATAATTCGATATTTATTAGACCTTGAGAGGTGAGAAATCTCGACAAGTGATAAGCAAGGTCTCGACATTTCCTTCTCGAGACATATTTTTATACAAGGATGTCTCGACATTTTTATACAAGGAGGTCTCGACATTTATAAAACTAGATATTATTTGATGAGTTCGACATTTAATTTCCTTATCAAATCTCGACATCTATGTCTCGACATTTCCAAGATTTCGACATTGTATTTCAGTTAATAAATTTTCAGTATTTTAGGGTTTTGCCATTTCTAGGGTTTAATTATTTTTAGAAACTTCATTATTTTTAGGTTTTCATAAATTTTAGGGTTTTGATAATTTTAGTATTCTCAAAATTTATGTGACCTAATAAATATATATTAATATGAAAATATTTATGATATTCAGAGGATCGATATATAGGGACCACACCGGACTTTTTATTTGACGCTAACAGGAGGACAGGTAGGTGGATCATCCATCTACAACGCGTAAACACATACGAGATTTATGTGCTTTATGTGATTCGATGACTTACGTGACTTACATGATCTATGTGCTTTACCTGTTCTACATACGTTTAGTATAAATCATGTTCTATGAGATTTCTTGTATATGCATGGCATGTGCATATCACGTCAGGCTGAGAGATGATTCCCACCATATTGAGACGGTGATGATTCGATATGTTGTTACGTGGGGTAGATTGAGAAGATTTGTGACCGGTTAGGCTCACAGGATTCCTGGCGGAGACAGACGTGATCGATCTGTCTACTCGAACGTGGTCGGTTCGAGGTGCACACCGCCAGAAGGGATACGGGTGTTAACACCCACGATATATATATGGATACGTCGCCCAAGACTTATGGATACGGGTTTAACCACCCATGATATTGGATTCGGGTGTGATCACATGACCACCCATGATATTTATTGCGCGCGTGAGCCTAACCTAGGGCCCTGTATTGTGTGAAATAGGAACGTTGGAAAATAAAGAGTGTGCATCATATCATGTTGTGAGATATTGGGATTGGGGTTGAGTGCACACTTGCATACATGCATTTCATTCACCTACTGGGCAAATTGCTCAGTGTTTACGTGTTGTAGGTACTGAGTCTGACGCCGATACGCGTCAAGACTGAGGCGGCTGGTGGCGGTGCTCCACGGACTTTTGAGGGCGGGGCGGTACATGGATGAAGACCTTTGGAGCGGCTTTAGGACTTTTCGTTCTTTTGTTATTTTTGGGGCTTCGGCCCGTGTACAGAAATAACTATGTAGACTGACTTTTATATTAGTGTATATTATTTTAGGAAAAAGTTTTAATTGGACGGGCCTTCCGCAGCTTACGTTGCGGAAATCCGCCACTAATCCTAGTTAGAGAAGTCGGGTCGCCACACCACGGCCCGGGTGTCACATGCCCACCAACATTGAGAGGTTGTGCTCTAATACCACCTGTGGTGAACCCGTACTTTCTAACTAATGTTGGTGGCAGATTTTCTCAACGTAAGTCGTGGAAGACCCGTCTAACAAAAACTTTTTCCTAAAATATAATATTACGATAAAGCGTCACCTACATCGTAGTAATTATACAAAGGCCGAAGCTTCAAAATATCTATAACATCAAAACATCCTATCATCGCTCCACAAGTCGTCATCCATGTACAACATCGCCCTCAAAAGACCGTCGAGTACCGCCATCAGCCTGCCTTAGCCATGCCGTTTCTCAACGTCTGACTCTATCGTACATACAACACATAAAACGTGGAATGAGCTATAAAGCTCAGTAAGTGGAAATTATGCATGTTGTGCATGTGTCGTAATTTGCAAAGGCATCCGCGCATGCTTTCTAATCCTCACCTTATTCTTGTCTTATCTTGTCATGTAGGGCCCTTGGCTTATCTTGCTATGCACCATCATGAAGCTTCCACTGAGAGGCTAACCCTAAGGCGCCTTTTCAATCCCAATGTAGTTTATCGGTCATGCGGACGCTCAGGCTGGTAGACTCATTCCGAGGTTGCTAACACCAGATATACCCTCGATGCCGCTTATTCCCTCAGGTTGCATCTTCCAGGTCACAACTTTCCGCCATGAGGGCATTTGCCCTAATACATGTCTTGCCTTGAACATGTTCTTGCCTTGAAATCGGTGACATAGAAAGTCACCATGGTCGCATAGAAGAGCCGTGACTCAACTGTGAGTCGACATCAGATGCCAATATCGGCAAATATCTATCGCGTACAAGCGATTATGTGCAATACATGTTCGTGTCTTATAACCCTCGTGGGATTCGTGTATGCACGTGATAATGCGTACATGATTAATGCCGTAGTGCATGTCATGCGACTTCATATAACAATTAACTTACTCAAATAAATCACATAGGACTTCACGTAAAGTCATAGAAGCACATAATCATGTTGCACATATAATTTATGTGTTGTAGTTAGGATCTCCACTTACCTGTCGTCCAGGCTTAAGTAATTTACTGCCTTGGGACGTCCTCACTTTTCGACCCTTAGACAAAATATCATAGTATCAGTATCCCATCTACATTAAATGACTAGGCTGAATTAAATTGTCTTGACTTTACTAATTTGCTAAAACCCTGAGTGACTACATTTCTAATTTAGGCTAAGTGAGAGTCAAGACTATCTAAGTTAGGTCAACACTCAATTGAAATTTTCACATGTAGGGCTCGATTCTTTAACCCTAGAATCGCACGATCGATCATACATTACATAGCACAAATTTTGCCCAATTATCATGCCTTGAGAATCCACACTCACCCGATTGGCTAGGTATTCAAGCTAACATTCGTCGTGTGTTCTCACCTTTCACATTCGCCTGATCGTTCACTCTTTGAATCGTCCGATTGCATCATGTGTCAACATGAGTTTCGCCGTTCATTGAGTCGCCCGAATGTGCACCCTGAATCACCCGATTGTGTCATGTCCAACGTTGGTTTCGCCGGGCCCCTTTTTCCTTGGAATCGCCCGATCATATGATGCTCTAGTCGGCCGATTTTAGCCTGCCTCAACTCACTTTCGCCGAATTGTTTGTCCTTGCATCGCCCGATTCTCCATTCCAAGTCGCCCGATTCCTTTGCTTAGGGTCTAGTTTCGGTCAAAACCCCAGGTTCTTAAATCAATTCATCCGATTATTCATATGGTTTCTCACATTCGACCGAAAGTTCTTCAAATCTTCTAATATTCATCTACTCGAACTTAATTTTTCCAATTATTCTACCCAGAATCCTTAAGTCCTAAAATTTCTTATCCTTTAAAGTATGCAATACTATCCAAAGATCTTTCTATATTAAGGTCATAAACCCTAAAAACATATTAGGCCGCTCGAAACAATACTTAACTTAAAGTGAACATATTAATATAAATCTATATCCTAGACTAAGGCTTTTACCGTTTCTCTTACATCAAAATTTCAAGGGTTTTATTAAATTCTTAGAGTTATAGTACCTCAGCTAACCAATGTTACGAAATCATAATTAATATTTTTACTTACCAAAGTTCGAAGTTTTAGGCTACTGGAATTCTTAGTTGAGCAGTTCCTCTCGGCTTCTCCCTTTCTTTCGTATAAGTGAGTTTAGGTTTTTGAGGGTTTCTTCTCACTCTTATTTCTTATATAGATTCTTCCTACGGTTCCTTTGATTTTATTGATAAGCTTGGAAGAATGTGCTTTGAAATGACTAGTAGGTGACTAAGCATAAAATTTTCCTCTTAGGTTAAGAAATCTTTACGTGGCTTTTGTTTATTCAACTTTATTTAATTGTGATTGGGCGAATTCTTCCCACACTACACTCACCAATCGGCCAATTCTTAGATACACATAGTCGCTTGATCTACTTGTTTAGAATTAATTTCTCGGCGAAAGTTGGCTTTCATGGGCATTGCATCGGCCAATTTGCTTTTCTAGGATTGATCTAAGCTTCTTGATTGGAATCGGCCAATTCTACTTCTTGTATTTCCTTTCTCAGCGAAAGCTAGTTTAATAAGTAGATACACATAGTCGCTTGATTCTACTTATTTAGAATTAATTTCTCGGCGGAAGTTGGCTTTCATGGGCATTGTATCGGCCAATTTGCTTTTCTAGGATTGATCTAAGCTTCTTGATTGGAATCGGCCGATTCTACTTCTTGTATTTCCTTTCTCGGCGAAAGCTAGTTTAATAAGTTGTGATCGGCCGAAAACTTCAACTCAAGGTTTGTCTAAATCTTTGTGCTATGATCGGCCGATTCCAGTTTGGCTTATGCCTTTGCCCGATTTCAATTCCATTTACTCGGTGATTCAACCTCTTACATGTATGAGAATCGGTCGATTCTTACTTGCATCAAGCTCGGCGATTCTAACACTATAAATATGGTAATCGGCCGAACTCCCTCCTCTCAATCTAAGTTTCTTATTTGGAATCGCCCGATTTATTCCCTTATTTGCTCGGCGATTTCAACTTGTACATGCATGGGAATTAGTCGAATCCTATCCTCACCAAAATCAATCGAAACCTGACTTTATACTATATGCTTTGTTTCGCCGAGTTTCTTCTATAGTTTTAATTATATTTTTATGCTTATTAAATTTTTCCTTAAGTCTTAATGTTATCACATAATGCATATATCACGTACTGTGCATATAATGCGTAGCACGTACTCATATAGACACATACCATGCATTCACATAAATCACGTGTGGAATTTATTGGTCGATGTTGATTTTACATGACTTGATCGAATTTAGCTATAGTACTCGAAATAGTAGATAAGTCCACAAAATAATTTACGCATTGATTTTCTTGTAGTCCTAGCTTCTTTATTTAATTAATCCAACAAAATTTCTAATTAAATATTTTCACCGCTAATTAAATCGTAAATCCCGTAATTAAATTTTGCGGTATTACATCCTCCCCCCTAAAAGAATTTCGCCCCCGAAATTCCGTTAACCGGAACAATGCAGGGTAATGATCGATAGGGGATTGACCTGGCTTGGTTAGGTGATGGAAAATCATCTAATTACCCTTAAAGGTAATCCTTACTGAGGAAATGAAATGAATGGATCTTCTGGAGGATAAAATGTGATTTTGATTTAAAGGAAAGGAGTGGAAGTTGTTGTTAACCTTTTCGTCTTAATTGATGACTTTAGGCTAAAAGCCTTCCCCTCTTGGTGGTAAAAGATCAGTAGGGGATTTGGAATAATTTCCGAAGATAGTACAAAATAGGACGAAGATTTTTGAATCAAGCACAAAAATTTGGGATTACTAGTCTTGCGAAACTTGTTCGGGTAAGGAAGATCCCAGAGGTTGTCCTGAAGCAACTAAAATTCTGGTATTGATCTTTTTCTTGTCTAGGAACTTATCACAGCAAAATAATCCTAATTCCCGACTTCATATTACTTGCATTCAAAACCTCGATTGTTCTAGGATCAGAATCGAATAACAAAAACGGGAGGTCATAAGCGGCTAGATCATCATAAATCAAGGGATTCAGCGAAACGATATTCCTTGCCTTGGATCGTTTTCCCGACATGCAAGGTTTCATCTAAGATTTCTGTAAGCTTCTAAAGTGCTAATTGTAGGGTACATTCTTGTCCTGAATCTTAACAGTCATCCTATTTTTCAGTAGGGGACGGAAATCCTACGGCTAGTCCATAATCTCTCTCCCCCTTAAAAGAATTTTGCCTAATCTCCATTTCTAGAGATCTGGAAAGGAATGTTCATGTAGTGGCAGGACTTCAAGAAAGAAAACATTCCATTGAAGAATAATGAACGGACACAAATTTGTAAAGGTTAAAGTAGGGTCTCTCTTGTCATCTTAGATTCTGACAATTAATTCCTGATAGAACGCGTATGCACCTTATATCTCTGTCAAGCGTAAAGGTATTCATATTACAAATCTTACTCGAACTGCTCGTTTTTTATCCGAAGCCTGCGATTTGGTTTTTGATGCAGCAAGACGTCACCTAAGTTGGTCGGACCTCTATCGCCTTGAGGTTGAGCTAACGAGAACAGTTATAATTCTGATTCAGATAAGAATTTAGAAATCATGAGCATCCACCACGCTGCCGCTGTGCCACTCTAATACAGAGCATGTATGGCTTACAAGATGGACAACAATATCGAGACCTAAGATTATACTTTGATATTGCAGTATTTAGACTTGTTATGTTGAAAGAAGTGGAATGTGGCTTCATCATTATATTCCAGAAAGAAAGAATATTCAAAGAAAAAGGAATATAGCTTTGATCGTGAATTGATCAGGGGAAAATCTTGAAATATTATCGGAATATACATTGTGATCTTTGATAGCTATTGGCACCATTTTGGTTAAGACTGAGGTAATTTCTCCGTCTAACCACTTAAGCGCGAAACGATGCGTAACTTGTCCTAAAAAGTTACTGAGGCTTTGAATTAGATGTTTAGAAATTCTACTTTGGCTGGTCTTACTCGCAAGATGGATATTTTTCCTCTAGAGTAATTGAAGCCTATGATTTTTCCTAGGAAAATTAGATACGACTTCATATGTTGAAAGCCTATCTGTCGTACTTACGGTTTAGACCAATATTCAGGCTGTTATCCTAAATAATGATGGAGTATTTTTGTGGCGACCCTACTTTTCTAATTAAGATTATTGGCGGATTTCCGCAACGTAAGCCGCGGAAGGCCCGTCTAATTAAAACTTTTTCCTAAAATAATATACATTATTATAACATACGTCTACATGGTCATCTCTATACACGGGCGGAAGCCCCAAAAATATCAAAAGAACAAAAAGCGCTAATGCCGCTCCACAGGTCTTCATCCATGTACCGCACCGCCCTCAAAAGTCCGTGGAGCACCGCCACCAGCCGCCTCAGTCTCGACGCGTATCAGCGTCAGACTCAGTACCTACAACACGTAAACACTGAGCAATTTGCCCAGTAGGTGAATAAAATGCATGTATGCAAGTGTGCACTCAATCCGATCCCAATATCTCACAACATGATATAATGCACACTCTTTCTTTCCCACATTCCTATTTCATACAATACAGGGCCCTAGGTTAGGCTCGACACCTCCGCGCGCAATAGACTACTGGGAGGCCACCCCCAAGTCTCGCGGCGAGCTACGCCGGTAGTGCACTGATCGATCACGTCAATGTCCTCCTACCAGGTCGTATATCTCCCGCACCAATCAAAAATCCCATCCGGCGGTATGCACCTCGAATCGATCACGTCCGAGTAGACAGATCGATCACGTCTGTCTCCGCCAGGTGCCCAGTGAGCCCAACCTCGACTCCTCTAAGAGTCACCAATCACAAGCATCTCTTTCTACCCCGTACGTCAATATCTCATATTATTACCGTCTCACTACGGTATAAACATCTCTCGCCCTAACGTGATATGCACGTGCCATTCATATAAAAATATCATAAAACATGATTTATATAAAACGCACGTAAAACATGTAAATCACATAAGTCACGTAAACCACATAATCACATGAAACACATAATTGTGTTTACGTATTGTAGATGGATAATCCACCTACCTGCCCTCCTGCTATTGTCAATCAAGGGATCTGGTGGAATCCGTAAATGTCGAACCTCTAAATAAATAAATATTATTAGTTTATGTGCTAGTTCTCGAAAACCCTAAAATTTATAAAAACCTAAAAATAATGAAATTATTATTAAAAATAAATAAACCCTAAAATATTGAAAACCTTCGAAATAGCAAAATTCTAAAATACCGAAAATTTATTAATTAAAACACAATGTCGAAATATTTATACAATTATCGAGGTCTTTAATATAAATGTCGAGATCTATATATATATATAACTAATGTCGAAAACATCAACCATATCGACATTCTATAAATGTCGATAGAAATGTCGAGTATATTGAAAATGTCGAGCTCCTTTGTAAAACAAATAATATCGAGACCTTATTATAGGGTATGAAAATGTCGAGACTTCTTAGGATAAAATGTCGAGACAGCATAATAGAAAATATCGAGACCTTCTAAAACAAATATAAATGTCGAGACACAACATAATAAGTAATATCGAGATCATATTTGTCCGAGAACTTGGATGTCGAAATTAAAATGTCGAGACCTTAAACTAATGTCGAGTCATATATATATTGTCGAGATCCTCTTGTCGAACCCTAATAATGTCGAAATCTTTAAAAATGTCGAGACCCTATTTCTTGAAAATGTCGAGACCATGCTTATTAAATATCGAGACATAGATGTCGAAACCCCTATAAAATGTCGGGACGTAATATAACATACCGAAATCTATGTCGACATTTTCCCTAAATACACCTCGAGATCTTACCTAAAAACTGTAATTCTCCTAGAAAACCCTAAAATTCTTACTTATCGAAAACTTCATGATATGAATTACTAGCTATTAACGAGGTCGAAAGTTAACCACAAGTCCTAGGTAATTCATGTCCAGAACCGTTTAAAATATCATCACTGTTCTTACATCGAAACCTTCAAAATACTAAATCCTCGTGATCATTCTTATACTTTCGAAAATCTCCACACCCTTCTATATTCGTGAATCTCACCTAAACCCATATAATTTATTTTATTCTAATCTCAGGTTGTAATCAGGTACCCACAATCTCATAAAACAAATATATTAGATAAATCATACTGTCACTATCTATCGAAAACACCTAGAACACATACTCACGTCCTTTTAACATGAAACTACTATCTAAACGAAAATATTCTCAACATCACTATTAAACAAATCTGAGCTGAGCTCTAAACTTCAAATATAAATCACGAAACTTGTACAACTCACCTTAGCCCACGTATGAAATTAGTTTGTTAAGGATTTATGTTGTCGAAATTCCTTTTCTTTCTCCCTGTTCCATCCTTACGTTTCTATCTTCTGCCTTTTCTTTCTTTCTCTTACCTTCGTTCTTTTCAGTAGTTTGTAGGCTAATGATGATCTTTAGCAAGTAGGAAATAAGTCTACGTGGTTTTTCCCTATTCATTAAGTAACTCCATTCTTATCTCAAATTATTGGGCCAATATTTAAATTTCTACTTGGGCCTTTCCTATATTAATTGATCATTTCAAGTTGGACCTTCACCAACTTATTTGGGTTCTATTATTATTTGATCTATTTTATTGTTTGGGGCTTTCTAAGCATTTTCGGCCCATCTTAATTTATCCAACCCTCGAACCCAACTATTATATTCGATTTGATTCCGAAAAATAATCCGTTTTGTCCGAAACCAACTCCATTAATTTCGAACACTTACCAAAATAATCCCGTATTAATTTTACGGGTATTACATCCTCCCCCCCTTAAAAGAATTTCGTCCCCGAAATTACACCGATTGGTATAACTCAGGTGACGATTCTTCCTATTCTCTTAGCGATTTATCTATATCCTATTAAGGTAGAATTTATTCCTACCTTCATCACGCAGTTAAGGTGACACCTTTATATGTGTGACCCAATTTCTAAGATCATCTGATTCCTTATGTCTGGACTCGCCCATACATTCCCTATGTCTTCTCGACATACTTATTTCTATTCTCACCACGCTTCCGCTGCGCACTCTAGGCATACTTGAATAAAATGCACAATACAACGAGGACTCCGACTTGATCCTATAATAAATAATACGCAAAACGGACACTCGGCTTTTTCTTCTTATCTCCTCACGATTTATCAATCTTAGCACCCGGAAAATAAATGAAGTGTTGAAAAGTGTTTGACCAGAAAATACATAGTCAATCAATTCACAATGCTTTAAAATTTGTAAATTTCTCTAGCCACCTGAAAATTGAGAGACCCATATACTCGAAAGTTTTAGTTGTTTCACAATTTGTACTACCCTAGATAATGACTAAAATAATACTCCAAAGTTTGAAATCTATCAGACCCGAATATTTATGCTACGACATTTAAGGATTAGCAAGAATCAAAAGTAGTTTATTCTCCTGTGTCCCTCATAAAGAATTTTCACCAAGTCCGAAAATTCCCTATAAAACTTGGGAATAAGATATCGCCTTCCCTTCTACCCGAATTTAGATTGGAAATACCTGAAACTTCAATTGATTTAAATTCCTGTAAACTTCATAATCTTAACGAGAACAACCTATGCCGAACATTGTTCTACTAGAAACCACGAGATTTCTATCCGAATTTATATTACTCAGCTACCCAAATTTTCTTCTACATATCCAACCTGGAACTTATCCTAAAGAGGCTCGAAAATCTGTAACCTTAAAGTATAATCTACCTGAAAATTCCCACTTCTATACCAAAAATTATACTATTTATTCATACCCAATTCTCTTCAAGGAAGTTTCGTGTATTCATATGGGAAAAATACGAGCGGGCACCTTAGCACCCATATAAATTCTGACACAAGGATTTCAAAATATAACTTATGCCCGAAATTTCCACATAAGTCACACAGTTACATATAAGCATAGTAACACATAATCACATAGTTTTCTGCAATCACCAAAACATGTAACACAAATCAACAATCAAATAGTCACGTCAAATCTTAAAACTTACAGGCGAGGCTGGTTCTCCAGGCTTTTGAGCGGCAGTACATGGACAGTCTTCAGAATCTAAAGCCGAAGCTCTGATACCACCTGTGGCGACCCTACTTTTCTAATTAAGATTATTGGCGGATTTCCGCAACGTAAGCCGCGGAAGGCCCGTCTAATTAAAACTTTTTCCTAAAATAATATACATTATTATAACATACGTCTACATGGTCATCTCTATACACGGGCGGAAGCCCCAAAAATATCAAAAGAACAAAAAGCGCTAATGCCGCTCCACAGGTCTTCATCCATGTACCGCACCACCCTCAAAAGTCCGTGGAGCACCGCCACCAGCCGCCTCAGTCTCGACGCGTATCAGCGTCAGACTCAGTACCTACAACACGTAAACACTGAGCAATTTGCCCAGTAGGTGAATAAAATGCATGTATGCAAGTGTGCACTCAATCCCGATCCCAATATCTCACAACATGATATAATGCACACTCTTTCTTTTCCCACATTCCTATTTCATACAATACAGGGCCCTAGGTTAGGCTCGACACCTCCGCGCGCAATAGACTACTGGGAGGCCACCCCAAGTCTCGCGGCGAGCTACGCCGGTAGTGCACTGATCGATCACGTCAATGTCCTCCTACCAGGTCGTATATCTCCCGCACCAATCAAAAATCCCATCCGGCGGTATGCACCTCGAATCGATCACGTCCGAGTAGACAGATCGATCACGTCTGTCTCCGCCAGGTGCCCAGTGAGCCCAACCTCGACTCCTCTAAGAGTCACCAATCACAAGCATCTCTTTCTACCCCGTACGTCAATATCTCATATTATTACCGTCTCACTACGGTATAAACATCTCTCGCCCTAACGTGATATGCACGTGCCATTCATATAAAAATATCATAAAACATGATTTATATAAAACGCACGTAAAACATGTAAATCACATAAGTCACGTAAACCACATAATCACATGAAACACATAATTGTGTTTACGTATTGTAGATGGATAATCCACCTACCTGCCCTCCTGCTATTGTCAATCAAGGGATCTGGTGGAATCCGTAAATGTCGAACCTCTAAATAAATAAATATTATTAGTTTATGTGCTAGTTCTCGAAAACCCTAAAATTTATAAAAACCTAAAAATAATGAAATTATTATTAAAAATAAATAAACCCTAAAATATTGAAAACCTTCGAAATAGCAAAATTCTAAAATACCGAAAATTTATTAATTAAAACACAATGTCGAAATATTTATACAATTATCGAGGTCTTTAATATAAATGTCGAGATCTATATATATATATAACTAATGTCGAAAACATCAACCATATCGACATTCTATAAATGTCGATAGAAATGTCGAGTATATTGAAAATGTCGAGCTCCTTTGTAAAACAAATAATATCGAGACCTTATTATAGGGTATGAAAATGTCGAGACTTCTTAGGATAAAATGTCGAGACAGCATAATAGAAAATATCGAGACCTTCTAAAACAAATATAAATGTCGAGACACAACATAATAAGTAATATCGAGATCATATTTGTCCGAGAACTTGGATGTCGAAATTAAAATGTCGAGACCTTAAACTAATGTCGAGTCATATATATATTGTCGAGATCCTCTTGTCGAACCCTAATAATGTCGAAATCTTTAAAAATGTCGAGACCCTATTTCTTGAAAATGTCGAGACCATGCTTATTAAATATCGAGACATAGATGTCGAAACCCCTATAAAATGTCGGGACGTAATATAACATACCGAAATCTATGTCGACATTTTCCCTAAATACACCTCGAGATCTTACCTAAAAACTGTAATTCTCCTAGAATACCCTAAAATTCTTACTTATCGAAAACTTCATGATATGAATTACTAGCTATTAACGAGGTCGAAAGTTAACCACAAGTCCTAGGTAATTCATGTCCAGAACCGTTTAAAATATCATCACTGTTCTTACATCGAAACCTTCAAAATACTAAATCCTCGTGATCATTCTTATACTTTCGAAAATCTCCACACCCTTCTATATTCGTGAATCTCACCTAAACCCATATAATTTATTTTATTCTAATCTCAGGTTGTAATCAGGTACCCACAATCTCATAAAACAAATATATTAGATAAATCATACTGTCACTATCTATCGAAAACACCTAGAACACATACTCACGTCCTTTTAACATGAAACTACTATCTAAACGAAAATATTCTCAACATCACTATTAAACAAATCTGAGCTGAGCTCTAAACTTCAAATATAAATCACGAAACTTGTACAACTCACCTTAGCCCACGTATGAAATTAGTTTGTTAAGGATTTATGTTGTCGAAATTCCTTTTCTTTCTCCCTGTTCCATCCTTACGTTTCTATCTTCTGCCTTTTCTTTCTTTCTCTTACCTTCGTTCTTTTCAGTAGTTTGTAGGCTAATGATGATCTTTAGCAAGTAGGAAATAAGTCTACGTGGTTTTTCCCTATTCATTAAGTAACTCCATTCTTATCTCAAATTATTGGGCTAATATTTAAATTTCTACTTGGGCCTTTTCCTATATTAATTGATCATTTCAAGTTGGACCTTCACCAACTTATTTGGGTTCTATTATTATTTGATCTATTTTATTGTTTGGGGCTTTCTAAGCATTTTCGGCCCATCTTAATTTATCCAACCCTCGAACCCAATTATTATATTCGATTTGATTCCGAAAAATAATCCGTTTTGTCCGAAACCAACTCCATTAATTTCGAACACTTACCAAAATAATCCCGTATTAATTTTACGGGTATTACAATTTTTCCAACACTTAATTATTTCGTGTTGGACCTCCATATGGCAGATTAATACGTCCCTATGTACACAATATTGGCGACACTTTTAAATGTGTGGCTGAATTTCCTGAAATTAACAATTGCAGTATAGGTACATTATAAATTGTAAACGTACCCGTTATTTCCATGGGAGGAATTTCTGTTTCATCTAGGTTTAGGTTGGACATCCGTGGAGGAACTGGGGAGGGTTGTATCGATGTTTGGTCTGGCTCCAATGGTGTGTACATCTCACAGATTCTAAAGTGTCCTTGTCTTCCACACTTAAAACATTTGGCACTCTGTGAATAGCAAATGCCTCGGTGCTGTCGTCCGTACTGTTGGCATCGAGGTACGGGGTTCGGAACATGAACATGAAAAGTAGTATCCATCGGGTTTGGCCTTGATTGCCAATTTTGAGACCCTTGACGATTTATTTGTACATTGTGGGGGGTTCTTGAAATATAGAGGCTTTTTGTTAGTTTCCGGCTCTGGCCTATCTCCCATCTTTCGTTTTCCTTTCTGATTTTGGGAACTTTGGGCTTCTTTCCTAACAGGGTTAGCAATATTTGCAGGTAAGTATCTACGGGGTTCGGATGAACTTTGGTCATTAACGAGCTTATAGACCAAGTTCTTGAGTTCGCCGACTTGACCTTTAAGTTCACTAATCTGATCCGATTGCCAATGGATCAGTTCGGTAAGGTGTAAAAGTGCTGAGTCTCGTTCGTTCATAGGGAACTTAGGTGTAACCCCACGGCTCGACTCACCAGTAAATTCGCTAGTCATTCTACAATTAGTCAAACAAATAGGTACGTTATTGTAAGCACATAATTATATCAGACGTAAACTTACAGGCAAGGCTGATCCTCCAGACTTCTGAGCGGACGTACATGGACAGTCTACAGAACCTATAACCTAAACTCTGATACATCCGTCCCTACTGGGACCTGTGGGGTTGGGCCCACCACACTCCGACTGATAGTCTGGCCCCACTGTATCACCACATAACCTTCCAGTGTGCTTCGCACTGCACGCAGCCTGAGCTACTTCCCAGGGGGTCACCCATCCTAAGATTTCCCCAAGTCAAGCATGCTTAACTTTGAAGTTCTTATGGATGGACTCCCGAAAAGGTAGGTCGACCTTGGTGATATGAGTAGTACTATCAATTCTCTTATGTGATTCCGAGCCTGACACGCCCATACATTGTCAGTCTCAGGATCCCCTCTCATTCGGGTGTCGATCGGTTCGTTCATGTACCACTCCCCATGGTTTGCATCTCGGACTGTACTCCCATACATCGGAGTAGACGAGTGGCTCACCCCCGTCTCCATGTCCCGGGTGTCACAGGCGCCCACCGGGCCTACTGGTACGAGTCTAGCCAGTCTATGACGGTGATATCAAAAGAAAATGATCATATAGAATTGCGTTGATCTATAGTTCATATGAATGGATATGTGGAGTATGGCTACGTGACGGAATTCATGATTGATTATGTGATGGTTATATGATTTTAAGTGTTTACAATACAATTGCTTTTAGATCTACGGATCTTATGTGATCGATGGTATATGGTGGAGGTATAGAATGGCATTTGATACGGATCTTATGAACGATGGTTTTATAAATGAAGGGTTACGGAATGGGTATAGGAAAGGAATGTTATGATAATATTTATGAAAAACGGATTGATATCTTGTTACAGTTTTATTTATTATATGATGGAATAACATGTTGCGTTTATACTCTGAATAATTGATTTACAGTGTTGTAGATATCTAACAGGCTACATAGAAAGCATAAACATACGAAAGCATGGATTCAAGGTTGGCTGGCAACACTCACATCCTACTCCCCACAGTTCATCGTCTGCATATAGTTTAAGGAACATTAGTAAGATTTCTATACGATGTTAAAATAATTATGTTGTACATATATGTACGTTATGAGTGAAAGGGAATAGACATATGTACGCCCCCGTTTATGTTCAAAAGGAATGGTTATGAAATGAAAAGAAAAGCGAAAAATTTTATGTGAAAAATGTATTAGCTGCGTAAATAAAAGAAAAAGGAAAGGCGCTACAACTATTCATAGTCAAGATTTACACACTCAAGCTCACTTCTCTCGTTACAGTGTTTTTATGGTGAAGAGTTCTCTACAGGAAAATCACTAAGTGCTGGTGTGTTCTTCTTGAATCTGATCTATCTATCTCTCTCTCTCTCTCTCTCTCTCTCTCTCCTCTCTCCATATAGCCTTGTCCCATGTGCCTAGCTGGCCTCCCCGTTGGGACCACTTGACAACAGTTTCTGGTACAACCTAGGATGAATAGTAGCTGCTAGTGTACTATTGCCACTCTGGCGTAGCCTCTTTCTAGCTGTAATGTCACCAATTCATTGCCCTCCACGTGTCTTCTGGTCGGTCATGCCCAATGTTTCCCGGTCAAAATATCTCTTTGTCAGAACCCTTCATATTTCTTCCGTACACCACCTCTGAACCCCAGCTCTCCCTCTCACCTGCGTCATGTCCTGAAAATTACTCTCTGCAGGTAATTAGGTTAGGAGGAATGCTGAATCGAAGATCACCCCTATCAACAACATTTGTGGTTTGAAAACTAAACACCAAAATCCTTGTGATTTGCACCCTTGTGGTCATGCACTCTTTGTATTTGACCCCTTATTCCGGGTATAATGGTAAATTTGAAATAACATTGGGAGTATGATTCTAAGTTCTAGGTTATATTGTGCTAAGTTGAGACCATCACAAGGGAGTTTCACGCAGAATAAGCTAACAGTCTTATATCATAGATATTGCAAATAAGTTATAGAAAGAAAAAAAAAAGTCTCAAAGTTGGTTTTTGTCTTCATTACACAACCAAGAATTCCAGAAAAACTTCAAGTGGATTAAATTATATGTATACACACAACCACACATACATATATATACTCATAAACATCTAATATCAAACTGAAGTCGCATAGTACCTATACACAAAACCCAACACTCAACAATACTTAAGAAAAATCGAATTGTAAGAAAATATCAATTGATCAAATACTATAATATATAATCCGAATTAATATCAATAAATTCAAATAGTACCACATAAAAATCAACAATAAAATATATCTAAGAAACTTTTATTTAAAGAAATTTGAAGTGGATCAAATTATAGTAACATCGTATCTATGTACACAAACCAACACTTAACCAAAAACTATATCCACTTAGTATGAACTCATCTCTTGAGATCTTTTATGTATTAACTAGATGACGAGGCCGCACGTTGTGCGGCTTTCACGTAACCGCACCCTGGAACCGAATGACACCGAATGTGGGACGATGTTATGTTATATATACATGAATGTGATAAAATAACGGAACATAGCTTTCACGACGTTTATATCATGAGGATACGCACCTAACATTCATTAGTGACACGAATTTCGAACTGGAGCCAATAATTTCAATACCATAAGCGTAAAGTATATTAAAGCGTATCCATACAATTTGGATGTATCTACAAAGGCTGGCATATGAAACATGCAACTACAGATCCAAAGGCCGCCATAAGTATATCGACTGGGAATCGTAGCTGCTCGCCCGTGACTAATTTCTTTAGAAATGGGCTGTTGTTTGGCACGAGACAAGTAGTCCACGACACTGCAACAAGGAGCTCGAACTCTTCTCTTTGTTGATCTGACTCGCATAATTCTTCTCTTGTGGAGACAGGGTACGAATCGGAAAAGAAATCTTGTTTCGTTAGACCCTCTTTTTCGTGAAGAAAATGATTCCTTTTATTGTCCGTGTTACGAAGACTGATATTCAATTTCTGCCGATGTGAGGACTTCCTTGTAGACAATATTTTTTGTACGACCGTTTGTTAGTGTTTGCGGTGATGTTGGTCTTATGAAGACCTTTAATTGTTGAACGGATTTAGCTCTAGATAAGGCCACGTAAAGTTGCTCGTGTGAGAAAACAGGTTCCTTAAGATAGATTCCAACAAAATCGAGCGTCTGCCCTTCGGCTTTATTAATCGTCATCGCAAAACACAAACGGATTGAAAATTGTTTTCTCTTGAAGTGTATGGAATTAAAATCGTTTTTGGGTGATTCTAAGTTTATACGTGGGATAAACACAGGTTTTCCAATATGTGTGCCGACTGAAATTTCCGCGTAAATGACATTACTATTAAAGTCTTTGCAGATGAGGCGTGTCCCGTTACAAAGACCTTCTGTCGGATTAAGATTTCGAAGTAAAATAATCGGTGCATTTTTTTCAATGCTAGTATGCGGGGGAGCCCATTCGGAGTAAGAGAGTGGAACAATTCTTCTTGGTTTGGTATAGAGCAAGCACCAACTTTCTCATCGATACTTGAGTACAATACTTCTTCACCAGGAAATATAGCAAGCAAGACGTCGTTTCTCTCATGGACAAAATCATTCCTTGTAGTTAACATAGCTCTTTTCACGAATGATTGAGGTTGGAAGTTGAGTTCGATAGATGGGAATACTGCAGTTATTAATTTATTCAACGAGGTCTCGTCATCCTCAAAGTTGATGTTCGACTCTAGGGAAATCTGAATTTGACAGTAATCGTCGCCATATTCTTCACCATTGCCAACTTTCAGCAAGTATAAAGAAAATTGAGGATCAAGTAATGCTCGCATATTTTGGTGCCACTTTATTTTCTCAAATTTAGGCCATAAAGGCTACATCACAATTGAAGCGTCTATTATATCTTCTTTGCTACCTCGTGCCACCACTGGTAGCGTATGACGAAAATTGCCTCCAAATACAATAATTTTACCGCCAAATGTATATTTGAATCCATAATGTCTCTCAACATTTCGTCAAATTTCTCGATCACACTACGGTTTGCCATTGTTGCTTCGTCTCATATAATCAGTTCGTTGTTCGTAGCATATAAGCCAGCGTGCTTTGTTTGCTGATATTACATGAGTTCGAACTATTTTCATCCAACGTGATTTTAAATCTCGAATGGGAAGTGCGTCCCCCAGGAAAGATGTTGCAACTCCTGAAGTGCCGTAGCGAGAGCTATTTGTTTCGAAGACCTTGTCGTACCAAGCAATGCTTTATAAAGAAATGTTTTCCCGGTGCCTCCAGGACCATCAATAAAAAATACTCTTGGTAAATTATTATTGACGTGATGTAGTATCTTATCGTAAGCAATGTGTTGTTCTTTATTTAGCCTTGTAAATGCTATAATATCTTCCTCAGTAACAACAATGTTTTGTTCAGTTTGTATTTTCTTTGTCAAATTCGTACTGGAATTTACCGCTATGTGGTCGTTTAGAAAGGGAAAATCTTCTATTCTTTTGCCCATCGAATAAAGATTGTATGCAACAGAATCAAACGTTTTAACTAATTCCGGCGTAAGCGTCTTGTCCTTCTTGAAATCGTCTGAAAGATATTCCTCGAATTTTGTCCATAGGTCTTCAGGATTACTTGGTGAATAGTAAATAGGTAATGTGGCTAACAATTGTCTTAAAGCAGAAGGCATCAGATATGATACACTTTCTGTAAGACACTCTTCACATGTACAATCGGTGACACTAACGACACTATATGGTCATTAATGGATAAGTCATATTCGGATATCTAGTCACCCACCTAAAATCCTTAGACTTATGGACTTTTTATTTAATGATGAGATTAAGGACCGTCTGATGTCTCCTCTGTTGTCCCCACGAGTATCAAACGTCCAACTCAAACATTTGGTTGTTATTTATTTGTCGCACCGCCGGATAACAAGCAGACTTTAAATTCGATAAATAAGTAATAATACCTTTATAATAAATCAACAAAAGACTACTCACCGTCTCAGGATGAGGGAAAAAACTAAAGACTTGTTCATGAAACCATCTCGCATAACAAAGAGGGTTTCCTTCCAACCACAAGATTCGAAGATAGTGAAGGGTAGCCAGGATCTCAACCTCAGAAAAATTAGAATTGATATTGTAAGAAAGATCATGGTCTTCGATGGACCTCATATTCAATTCCATGCAATGTGGTTAAAGCATTGTTCCTCAACACAAGTTTAACCGTCTGACAAGAAACTTATAGAAAATAGAGAGCAAGTAATGTTCTTTTATTGATCGTATGTGAAAATTACAGAGAGAGAGACTGTTACATTGCCTTCATATATGTGTCCATAGTCCATAGTCCGTACAATCGATAATTAATTGAAAGTATTTAAACAAATATTGTTTTAGTATTCTTAAAAAAATTCCACACGCCACCAAGAGGAATCGAAATCTGGACCTCTCGCCTAACGACGATATTCCGCGATACCACTCGGCTAGAGGCGTTTTGTTGTATATTTGACTTTTTTAAAATATTCATATTAGTGTAAGATTAACACAAATAAAATAACCGTAAATAAGAATAACATTACCATACTTCACTCGTGAAAGTATCTCGACGGAGGTTGATCGTTGCCGGAGAGCGCCCGTGCTGATAACGTGTTCTAAAAATATTATTGTGATTAGTATTTATATTCTGATTATTATGATAATATAATTAATAGAGAGAAATATTTAGGGAGAGGAAGTATGGATTTTTCCAATATTTGGTGAGTCAATACAACTCAAGAAACCTATTATAGGCAAATTTCTCAAATTACAACTACAAAATAAAATATTACATTCTTATGATCACATCTAATTTATATTCTTATCTATTCCATCCATATCTTATCAACCAATACATACCCAATGAACCACAAGTTGATGGCGGATTCATAATTACCCACCCCTTATTACCATATATTTTTGATATATTTATAAGTGATTTATATTATTATTATCTTATAGTTCAACATGATATTTGCACTACTATTATAAAAATGGTAAAAAAAAACGGGGGGGGGGGGGGGGGGGGGGGGGGGGGTAAGCACAATCTTTGTCAAATATTTCTTTTAATATTACTAATGTATAAGTTAAATATTAAATATTTGCATATTTTAACAAAATACAAAAGGGCAAACAAAACACGTTCTATTATGATCTATATTATATACACATATATGTATGCATTATTATCTAAAAAAGTTGGCAACCTGAAAATGCAGGTAATAAATTCTAACAATTAAGTGTAACTATTAACCTGCAACCCACAATAGAAACTGGCCACATTCTCATTTTTATAGTAGTATAGAGTATAGATATACAACCAACATCTAACCCCCTCTATTCTATGTATACACGTGTAATTTATATATATGTGATACTCCGAAACATTTAATACCAATTAAAGTTAAAGTCCTATCGTACCAATAAACACAAACCAAGATTCAACCACAACAATATCTACTAGAATATAATCACTACTTTTACATTTACTCTGTATTTTCTATTCCTTTTTTTTTTTTGCTTTAATTTTGAGCAAACTGCATATGTTTTTCGCGGATATCCTGTAATGAGATTATGATACTAAAGAGATACGAGATTTTCGAATATAATTACTATTTCGTCGGACGTTCTGCCCAAAAACGTAATCTATCTTTTCCAATATAATTACTGTTGTCTGAAATTGAACGATTAATAACATTTTCTGGAAAGGGAACTGCCATAAAGAGATGATTTTGGATAAAATAGTTACATTTGTGAGGTGTGAATGTGATTGCCATGCAATTACAAGAATAACGTCGGTGGTTTAGTTCCTTTTAATATTTTATAGTTTCAAATTTAAGAAATAAAAAATTGATTGACCAATTTCAACATTAGGTTTTTATGATGTATCGAGCATTAACTATAACTGGTATTACCTTCTTAGTTGGATATAACTCAAGTCTAGTTAAATTATGATACATGCAATAATATAATTTTCTCGAGAGAGGATGACGTGCGGTTTGTTAGTCTAGTTTATTTATTTATTTTATTATTTAATTTTTTTTTTACTTTCCAAGTTTTACTTTTTTTTATTATTTTATTTTTGTGAAACTAACGGTTTTTGTTTTTACAATGGGCTTGGCGGGGGAAGTCAATATCCCTATAGACAGTGAAGTTGACGATGGAGTCAGTCATTCGCAGGTCTCGAAGAATATAGGGGATCGTAAGCCGTGTTTTATTAAACGCCTCCTCAAAGAACCTCATATCCTTATCAACCGAAGGGCTACAATCGTGCACTGTTTATGAATCGTTTTCTATAGTCTACCATGCATAGTATCCAATGACTTGTTAACCGGGATAACTATGAGGTCCGAATCCTGCCATGGAAGAGATGGCCAATTGTCAACAATACCCTGAACATATGGTCGTATGGCCGTTAGGTCAGTATGTCCGTCACTTCGAAATTCCGTTGCAATTATCTGGTTGAATGTTGTGTTCATAAAAGCAACCCTTGACTTGGGGAACTTTGTATGAGTCTGTTTCTCGATAAACCCACGTAGGCACTCGTCTATGTGCTGGTTCAGATAACAATATATTGTAAGAATATGTTTACATAGTTTACATTAAATATATGATGTTGTACCTCATCACTTAGCCAAGTTCCCTTTGTCATGAGATCTTGGAAGAATTGAAAGCCACGCTCTTCTCCTAATATGGTACTGATAGAGTCGTCCTGGGTCATAGTCCCTATAGATGCGCTACGCGAGGAAACAATTTTGAGAGTTTCTTGACAGTTGTCGCAAGAGTTTTGTCTTTCGGAACCTTTTTCGACTTTGAATGTTCTCGGTCTAATGGGGATGTAATTTTGCTCTTAGGCTTTTTTGCAATGGAGTCTGTGTAGGCTCTTTGGGAATGTTGCAACGCTTTCTTATTCCCGAAGGCGTCGTTTCAGTATTTGAATGAATGGTTGTTACGTTTTCTGGCGACTGATTGCCGCCTAGTGTTGGGCTGATTTTTCCTGCCAAAACAATCTCATGGCGATTTATATGTAGTAATGGTTATGTAAGACTGTTTGGAAAATAATGTTGACGTACCAAGCGCCTGCTCTATATGTGATAGCCTCTGTTGCATTTCGGAGTAATTCTTGTTGATCTTCGTCGTCAATTCATTTAGGACAGTAATCTGTCGATTGTGCCTTGCATGTAGATCGTTGAACCCCTTTGGGCAGCAGATTCTACATAGGTATCTATCTTAAGTTCTATCTTGTCAGCAAATTGGGTGGCCGCTCGCTGAAGATCCGTAACAATGTTGTCAAAATAATTTCTCATATCATTCGTCATTTTTTCCCTGGAATTGTTGTGCAGTTAATTGTTTATGAAATCGAGTTTCGGAGGCCATATATAATGTAAAATCATGTGTAGTCGTAAAGGCACCACTCATTGCGAAGGAACGTTTCTCTAAAATGAGTGTGTTCGCTTGGGTTGCATAAGGTGCATCTTTCGTGTATATAATTTATGCTTGGGGCGAGTGCAATGGTCACAATTATTATGGAGCAATTACCAAGTGAATGAATGAATTTTTAATAAGTATTTGAGTAGTGGAAAGGTTTTCTTAATAAGGGTTGGTGTTTTTGCGTGAATAGTAATGGGGCAATTCAAACAGTCGTAATTAACCATGACGGTATATTTAATTTTCATTGATACCTATCCGTTGGTTTGCCACCCGTAATTGCATTATCATGCGGTTTTAATGCAACAGTTTCTTCTAACAATATATAAGGGAATTGTATTTATGTTTGCCAATAGATAAGTAATAAAATTACTATTATATAAAAAGAATAACAAAAATATTAAGTATGTAGTAAAGGGGTCGTGGCCTTATAGTTTCTTTTATTATAGCTATAATTCCTGGTAATTCAACAGTTGTTGTTTAATTAGTTTGCATTATAGTGTTATCTATGTTGTGTATAATTTCCTTACCACCATACAGTCACATGATTTGTTGCCAACAGCTTTCTCGCTCTAGACTAACCGTATATGTGGCTGAAGATGTGAGGAAATTAAAATGCATGACTGTAAAAATATCATGCTAGTGAACACTATCGTTGTAAACACGTCTGGAAGTAGATTTATTCAGCAACAAAAAACGGAAGACTGTACAACAGATACAACAAACTAAAATATAACAGCCATCTTGTTGACTGTAAAAAATGGAATGACGGTGAACACTAACGTAGGCTAACTGTATATGTATCTGAAAATGTCAGGAAATTAAAATGCATGACTGTAAAAGTATCATGGAAGTGAACACTATCACATTAACTTATTGAATATTATGACTGTAACAATAACGTTTGTTTTCTGGTATGCTTGTTAAAATGGCAGAATGTGAACTGTTTTGTGTTATACGGTTATTTATGTTGGTAATAATTCCTTATTATACTGGAGTCACGTGGTCTGGTGCAGTCATTATTGTTGTTATTAGTTCAGTCATATGGTGTGGCCAGTAGATTGTCACTGTGTTCTTGTCTTACACAATTGCATGACTGTTGCAGTTAATGATTGTTAAGCTGTATGACTGTTGCATTTAGGGGTGGGCATTCGGTACGGACCGAACCGAACCGTACCGAAATTTCGGTTAACCGAACCGAAATTTTTTATTTTTCTAAAACCGAATACGGAACCGAATTAGTCGGTTCGGTATTCGGTTTTACCAAATTAAGTTCGGTTATTTCAGGTTTACCGAACGGTTAACCGAATTACTGTAAAAAATTGAAAAATCCACTTCGAGTGAAGAAACCAAACAATCATATATCAAAGATGTTTTGGCTTTTAACAACTACACAAAACAAAAAGTCAACAGGAGAGATGACACGATGATCTCCTTGACTATCCATCCCTAAAATCATCAACATACAAGATTACAAGATGATCGAACTGACGAACTTAAAAGGAGAGATGACGCGATGACGGGCAGATTTTGAGATGGATGTTTTTTTTAGATCGAGTGTATACCTTCTTCATTGACGCGATGATAGACAGATTTTGAGATAGAGCTTTAAGCCTTCTTCGATCTTGAGTTCTTGATGAGTTAAGGCTTTGAAGTGTGATTTCTAATTGGGATCTTGAAGTAAAACTGTAAAAAGGTCGATTGTGTGTACTGAGATATGTGAATTATTATTATTCTTAACATATTTAATGATTAAGTCCAATTTTGAAGTAAAAGGCCAATTTGAAGCAAGCCTGATTTTGAAGTAAAAGGCCCAGATTATTATTATTATTATTTATTAATACATGTAATTATTAAAAAATTAACGATTCGGTATTTCGGTACAGTTCGGTAAACCGAAATAAATTACCGAACCGAACCGATTACCGAAATTTTCAGAATTTTAAAACCGAATACCGAACCGAATTATTTGTTCGGTATTCGGTACATACCGAAATTTCGGTAATTGGTTCGGTTCGGTCGGTTTACCGAACTGTGGCCACCCCTAGTTGCATTGGTAGAATGTGAGCGGCTACGGCAACAATACTGTAAGGTTGAAGAATTTTGTAACAACGTATGCTAAACACTACTGTGATATAACAATTTCCATGTCTTTAAATGTTGTTGAAAACTTCATGGAAAACCATGTTTATGACCTCGTTGTCCTCCACGTTGTCTTCTTTCATGCTCAATATTCTGATTCCCACGGGTGATGTCACTCTAGATAGTGCCACATAAAGTTGCCCATGGGTGATGGATTGGGAAGATACACACCGACCCTTTTTAGGCTCTGGCCATGACTCTTATTTATTGTCATTGCGTAGCAGAATTTAAGCGGGAACTGTCTACGCCGCAGTTTGAGGACCACGCTGTGTCAGAAGGAGACATAATTATCCTCAGTATTAGAACCTTATTGCCAACATGCGTTCCAGTTAAGATTTCTGCTTCGACAACGTTTGTTCCAAGACGCGATACAATGAGTCTTGTTCCATTGCATAGTCCGTCTCTCTGATTTAAATTCCGTAATAACATTACAGGAATTCCATGCTTAAGAATGAGTTTGTGGTTTGGAACACCTGAAATCTCAAGTATGTTTAAAAACTCAATTGGATACCTCGTACTTGCGCTGATTTCCACTTCAGTCTACAGTTCCACGCTGTCTGAACTTAAGTATTCTGTCTCATGGCCTGGTACTATGGATAGCATAAAGTCATTCACTTCGTCAACAGTTTTGTTCCTGGGTGTGAGACAGCTCTTTCCTTAATAACGTTGATTAGTCATATTGTATTCAAAATCAACATATACGTAGTTGCATATGCTACGAATCGTATCGCCGTGACACTCAATAGACATGTTTTCTGGTACCTTAACCGTCTCCACGTATGTATCTGCAGCGACCTGTGCATTTCCATTGCCAACTTGCAAAATCCAATTTGCAAATTCTATGCCCGAATGATGTAATCTCATGTTCTGTGTGAGTGTGTGTACACGACAATGTTGCCATAAACAGGACCTATTTATGGCTGACTCCACCGTATCTTGTCTGCTACCATTTCGTACTGGAAGTAACAGTCTGAAATCGCCTCCCAGCAGCACCGTCTTTCCACCAAAGGGCTTGTCCTCACATTTTTCAATCATGGTGGACATCAGGTCCCTCATAGTTCTATCCAGTGCCTCAAACGCATACTTGTTTGTCATCGGCGCTTTGTCCCATGATTAATTTTGTTTGCGTTAAAAGTTCCGCTAACATCGTCCCTTGCTTTATGTCGCACATGGAGTTCTCTTGTAGTATAATAGGGATCTTGAACCTTGAATGCGCAGTTTTTCCACTTGGAAGCAATAAAGCTGCAATACCTGACGATGCAACTGGTATTACAATTTGATTTTCTGACCTTTATTTTGTAGTGATTGTTTTGTAGACATGGGTCTTCCCTGTCCCTCCAGGACCATACAGAAAGAACAGGTGTCCGGTGTTGTTTGCAACTGAGCTGATGACTTCGTTGAATATGTTGTGTTGCTCTTCATTCAAGGTTGCAATTAGGATTTGATGCTCAAAGTCGTTCTCCTCACCATTGTAATAACTTTCTTCCATTAGTAATCTGTTATTTAGATCTTTTAGTATGTTCTTTGATGGCAGTGGCATTGGGGGGTAGTCTGAGAGTGTCTTTGAGTTCTGTATCATTAGTTTTTCGATCTAAGCCAGCGCATAGTTTTTGACCTGGTCATCTGTAAGATGCATTTATGTGAAGCCAAATAGTCGCCTTTGACGCATTGGTATATCTTCTGATAGAGTTTTCCAGAAGCTATTCCACAAATTGAGGGGGTTGGTTACTTCGCAGAAGATTAGCAATGGGACAAAGAGCTGGCGAAGCTGAATCGGAGACGCCCATTGCGCAGCTTCATCCATTGCATGATGCCACTCTGAGTCTCGATCTAATAATCCCCTTCTATAACACGCTTCTTTGAAAGTTGGGAGAACTTGACAGTTGACTGTATGTATGTCTTCTTACGATATGGGCCCCCTAACGATTGTCAATAACATCTTCATGTAATATACCTCACCTGCTGTTGGATGAATGTTAACCACCCTACCAGTGACAAATCCTTTCTTCCGTGGTGTCCAACTCTTTTTTGAGTCTTGCCTCTTGACTTTGTTTCCATCCATTCCGTCATTATAGTCCTGTGTATGCCATACCTATTCAACATATTCCTGAGGTCAACAGACTCATTGTATACTAATCTTTGTTCTCCCTCCAAGTGGCAACCTCTGTACTGTCGGCGTTCTGTAGTGCACGTCAAATGCAAATATTCTCGACATAGCTTCACAGGCCGACAAATATCTACAATCAGGATATCTTGCGATTTCATCAAATTTCTGGGCAGCTGGTTCAGCAGAAGACTGAGCTTGATTAGCCAGATTTTCAATTATCATGTGGCCTTGTCTACACCTTTTGTGATGTACTTGAACATATATTTAATAGCCCTACTCGTGTTGCACCATTCTACATTAATGTGCGCCTTGTATTTCTTCAGCAGCTGTATATTATGAGGGACGGCGTATCTGTTGTCCATGACAATGTTCTTTTTAATTACAAACCTGTTTTCACTCCTCCATCGCTTGTACCAGATGTGTCCAGCATCATCAATTGTCGTGCGGTTGCTGTATTGTTTTGGGAAGTGTTTTTTGCATTTATTATTTTCCATGCAAGGTGAGCTCACCCCTTCAAAAACACACGGTCCATGCATCATAAATTGTTTAACTAAAGCATATCCTTCTTCATCAGTTTGACGGTCAGGGATTTCGGCGAAAATTATTTCATCGACCTCCGCTAGAGTTGGTTCTGTTCCAGCTCGATTGAGCCAAACCAATATATGTGCATGGGGCAATCCTCATTTCCGGAATTCAATTGTATATAAAACTGCATTGTTTTGGAAAAACAAACACCGTTGTCGTCAGCGCTTAATAAGTAAAGAAACGGGTGATGAACAGACCGGCAATAAAAATGCATTAAGCTGCCATGTAACCAAATAGCACAGCTAAAACTGCATGAGTGGGAAAATATATGGCAATGCTTATTCGATAATATACAATGGCTTTACAGACTACAAGATTGTGTGAAGGCACGCACAGTCATGAGGCTGCAGTCAGCAATGAGACCGCACTATTTAACATTGCAAGACTGTAAGACTGCACAACTACTATTTAAAAATTGTGAGAATGTACGTATGAGTCAAGATGTGATGGGTTTTAAAACACAACGTACCTGCTTTGCAACTTTTGAAGAAACGCCCTCGTCTAATATCTTCTATTAACTATTCCAGTTTTATTTTGAATAATCTGCATTGTAAGTCTAGTCTGTCATTTGAAATGTCGTTTCCATATGTCTGTAGATGCTGACCAACGTCATCCCTTTTTGGGTTGGCGGTAATGGTGATGAAAAGATGAGGATTGCCATACCAACTGCATAAAGCAAGTGCGTCATGATAATTTTCTACCATATACCTTGGAGATCCTGTAAAAGACGATGGCAGGATATTTTTTCCAACCAGTTTTTGCATTCGTTTCTCCCCTCGAAACTGCGCCCCGTATATTGTTGTAAACATCTGCCCTCAATGTTTGTTGGTTATTTCTTACCCAACACAACCGTTCTTGTTCGACAGCCGTGTATGCATCAACGACGTATTGATGAAATAACCGACCACCTTGAATTATTCATCTCCCTTCAGTCAACCTCGTTTGTATCTGGTATGCGTAAAACTCACGCATTGTTACAAACTTCCTTTTTAATGACAAATGAACTCTTTCACTTTATAGAATCTGCTTGTGGAATCCAATCTCTCCAAATGGGAATAACAGTGGGTATTGCATTGCCATGAACGACGGATGTAACTCGCTTATTCTCTGAAGTTGGCCTGCCTGTCTTCATTTGAACAATTACATCGCGTTGCCCATTTGTCATAGGCAAGTCGCCAACAATAAGTCCAGCCATTTCTTCAGAAGTTGGAAAATCGTACTGCCTTTCTTGGCATGCACGACCAGCCAGCCTTATCGAAAATTCTGCTGCTCCTCCTGCTTCATATCTGTCTCTTGCCATCCTAAACATTTTCGCAAGCTCGTTATTTTCATCCATAATCTTGATTAGCTGTGCAACAACGCCTGCGTCTAAATTCTCAGAACTTCCGCGTGTCAGTGTATTCATGCGGTTATAAACTTAATTGCAGTGTCGTAAATGTATAACTGAGCGAATCTCGGTCTGTCGCCCTCAGCCGGTAGCAAAGGAACCTAAGTTATGATAGTTTTGCCCGTGAATACGATAAATTTATGCGCCTGACTTCTGTTTCACTGATGAGTCAACTTTTGCTCCCATAGACGTGAATGCCAGAATTGAATTATAACCCTGATATATTGCCGGAAATTATGTTCTGAGTACTTGTTGAATAGGTATTGAGGCGCCTGACGTAGTGGAGGTAATGACACCCGACCTTGTCCACAGCAAATAGAAAATTGGCAACTATTATGTTGTCCTGTCCCTTTTGTTGAATCAGCTTTCCAACAAATGCGTTACAAAAATGGCAATGCATGAGTTCTTCTTTTTTGCAATGTGTCTTCCTATGGTCTACAAAATATCTATGTGAAAGTCAGGACGCCTTAAACAATTCTGGAATACTTACTTGGTCAATAATTATTTTATAAACATGCGAACCTTCATCTGGAACAATTTCTGGTCTTTGACGTTTGACTCGCCTTGTCAATAAGTTTGCAGAAGGCTTGTCAATATTCCCTGTACCATGAAGATTTTTGGTTACAGAATGACATTCCTATTTAATGAATGCAATGGCACATACTTTATGCACAAATATGTTGGCCAACCTTGCCCCGTAGTTGCATGTGCATGGCCTTTGTTGTTTAAACGACACTTTCTCTCTAAAATTTTGATGAGGATGTGCCTTGCATGTTTAGCTTGATCGTATACCAATTTACCTGGAAAACAGCTCAGAATGACTAACTGTCCTCTTCTTATGAATACAAATCGATTTTGCAAAATAAATTTGGAAAACGTAATGCGAATAGCATTAAGGTTGAACTAACCTACCCATATTTGACTTGTTTGATGAACAACGTGGTGTACCTTCCTTATCCCCCCTATATTTGTCGTTCTGGAAAACTTCTAAGGCTGTATGCGTTTGCAAATCAACGTATGTGGTTTTGTACTGGTTATTCACAACGTTTCCTGAAAATAAACAGTACAAAATGACAATATAATGTTCCGTAAATAATTGCATAGTAGTTACATTACCAACTGTTGTACTTATTCTGTGAAGTCTTGCGCGCACATCATCGCATTGTTTGACAAAACCCGGCACAGTTCTTTGAAGGTGATATGTAAGACTCTCACAATTGTATTGTGATGTTCTGCACTCCTGCTCTTCATAGCTTGCACAATAATTTATCTTCTGATCAATCCTTTCTGTCAGCTCGGCAATTGTCCTACAAAGATTGTCGGAACGTTTTTTAAAAAAATAGTCAGATTTGCGTCCATAACAACTAATTTTCATTTGGTGCCAAGGTTGAGGTGTTGGGGAGTTAAATGATCTCTGGCATTCTGAAAACGTTCGTGCAAACACCTTGCAAAGAAAAGTGAGTCCACATATCAGCTGGTTAATATATGTTGCTTCGAAAACGAAGGAACAGTTGAAGAGGCGCTCCTAAATTCCATGCACGTGTATGTAGTTATTTTTTCCCTAGTCCTGCATTAAATTGTATTGAGTGGAAATTGGTTGCCAGTATAATAGTAATGTGACATATGGCATGTGATCGCCCATCAATGCATAAGAACTTCATATATATAGTTCTTGTATTATATAGTCATAGACGATACTTGAAAATACTGTATATTATATTATATAATGTTATATTATATTATATTATACTATATTGTAGTATTATTTTTGCTGAATTATATCATATCATAGTATATTGCATTACACTGTATTATATTACATTATATTACAGTACAGTCTATTATATTATACTATATTTTACCATTTCATATTATATTATATTATACTACATTATATTATTAGACTATATTATATTATATTATACTATATTATATCATATCATATTATATATTATACTATATTATGTCATATCATATTATCTTATATTATACTACATTAATTACATTGTATTAAATTACATGCTATTATATTATATTATACTATGTTACATTATATTATATTATTTATATTACATTATTTTTTATGAAATGATCTTAATACTTAGACTACAATAAATTATATTGTATTATATTATGTTATCTTATTATTATATTATATTAAATTGTACTAAATTATATTATATTATGTTATATCCTATTATTGATAAACCCAATTATTATATTATATTATATTTTATGAGACTATACTACATTTTATAATGTTATATTCGACTATAATAAATTATATTTTATATGTATATTATATTACATTATAACGTATTATCTTACACCGTATGTTTTATTTTATATTATAATATTTGATTGTCTGAAGTTGTATCCTTTAGAATAAATCAACAGTCATGCAAAGTTGGCAATAAGAATGAAAATTGTTTGCTGTAACAGTCTGCCAAGTAATGTTACCGGTCATTGGTTTTAGGGTCAGTCAGACAATAAATACACTAATTTTTTGTACTAATTTCAATATGCTAATGTGAGCAGTTTTCTTAAAGCCTTTCGGAGGGGACCTACTAACATCATAGTTAAGATTGGCGAGTAAGGCAATATTGTCAGCGACCAAAACGATGAAATAACAACAATGTTATATCAGCACTTTCATACATCGGGCACAAATATCCGTCAAAAAAGTATGCAGATGGCATCATTGGTCTTCAACATGTCTATTCATTATATGGAGGCCAATGCCAAAAATTAAAGTAGACAGACACCGTCAAATATTTTCTGAATTCTTCTATCTGGCATGGTTTTATGCCATATAAACTGTCGTCGGAAACATCATGTCAAATGCATTCCGCAACATGTGCACGCCACATTTTCCGCTGCATCGGAAACCAAACCATATGATTAGGTAAATAAAGAGGACCATCAAGTTTGTGAATTGTCTAATTTGTATAATGTCACCTGTAACCTTGCTGCGAGATTCGCCCGTCACGCTTAAAGTCAAACTCAAAATTAGAGCGTTCGATGTCTAGTTCTGGTAGCAACATCTTGGTGATATGAGTGTGTTGCCCAGCACATCACGTGTCTGTGTAAAATGTCTATCGGCTGATCTTTCGGATTCCATCACCAAAAATACTCGTTGCCTAAGAAAGATAACGGCCAACACCCAATGATTGTTGTTCACATTGACAGGCAGCACAATCTCTGACGCATCTTTCCAACTACACGATGGCCAGTTGGTAGCCTTTCCAAGAACATAGGGCATCAAGTCCGTCAGGTCAGCCGTTCTATCCACAACCGGAAGCGTCTTGATGAACTGGCTGAAAACTGTATTCATGAATGCAACTTTCTTCAGAGGGGTGGCACACCCTAGTTGCATTTCGATGAATCAGCGGATACATTCATAGACATGCTGCTTTACCAATTTCAGAAAAACATGGTTATTCGTAAATACCCGGCGGATATGAATTCAGTGGGAAATATCTCATAATTTAACACTATTACAACATCTCGTAGGCAAATGCCGCGAGTCTTTATTTCATTGAAGACATCTTGCTTCAACTCTGTCCCACAAAGCCCTACTACGCAGTGCCTCGCGGTCATCTGTTCTGTGGACTTGGCTGCTTTTGGCCACATTTTCAGTTTGTACAAAACATGCTCATCAATATTTGCCTTTCCGTATGGAATTCTGGTTGTGGCAGGAGATGGATCAACACATCTTTCCAATGTTTTTTTCCTTTTTGCGGTTGGAAGTTGAGTACCTTCATCTATTGTCTTGGTGACAGCTGACTCTATAAGAGAAATACGATAGCAGACATTTAGAAGATTGAGAATGCAAATTGTAACAGCAGAAAAAGTTATTTTTACCGGGCTCCGTGGATTGTTTCTTCCCTATCCTTTCTGACAGCTGATGTAGCTAGTCACCAAAGGATCTGAAAACATCTTTCAGTGGTTTAGCATGCTCAATATCAGTCAGCCGTACGTTCAATCCAAGAAAGCCTTCTTTTATTTGACAGATCATATGGAAGACTTGGTCAGTGTGGTATTCGACTACTATACTGAGCTTTTCCAGTAGTTGCAAGACCTTCTTAGTTCCTACCGACCTAACTTGCGACGCTTCAAAATCAACCTGGCACATTCCTCGCTGCGTTTCCAACCCATGTACAACACACGGCTCCTGGACATGGGAAGACCTAGCCGGCTCATTTTTCACAGTGTTGAAGAACTCATAATGCGCATCCATACCGTCATTTCCAGCATCACCCGATGCATTCGCATTGTCGTCAGGATTGGTGGTCTGGTGATCAACCTGGCTCATTCCTAGCTGCGTTTCCAGCCCATGTACAACAGACGGATTCCGGACATGAGAAGACTTAGCTGCCTTAATTTCCACACTGTTGAAAAACTCATGATGCGCGTCCATACCGTCCTTTCCAGCATCACCCGACGCATTAGCATTGTCGTCAAGATTAGTGGTCTGGTGGTGGCACTCGTCAACCATCGGCGATGAACTGTTGATAGTGGGCACAACTTCTACGTGTGGATGCGGAGGTGACTGGATCTGTTCTACGGTATTTGATTCGATATTGTCATTACCATCAAGGGCAACGGTTGGCGTTTCATGCGGGGCCTTGCGTCTAGACAGGAGTTCGTTCCAAAATTCCTGTAATGGTGGGGAAGGTAAAGCTTCCTCATTGGTTTTTCCGTCCATATTTGTGCCATCGTCATCGTCCAACACGGGTGTCTGTGGTGAATCACTTTCACTGATGTTTCTCAATGATGCTGAGGGGGACTTGTTCAAGACCGTCGTTGGCGGGAATGGCATCAAAGTTACTATTGGCAAAATAGTCTGCAAATTGCCTCTTGTGCTGTAGCAATAAAGAAATTATTGACAACCTTTGACTTCCTAACAGCGACATCAACGTCTTGCAATCGTGGTGCTCGCTTTGTTGACCAAGGAGTTGTCTTCCATCGGCACATACGGGTAGCTCGTCGACCATATCGTCTAAGCGCATTGCATATCTCCGTGCAATGCCTGGCAAGCATATCGTCTAAGAGCAAGGATCTACTTCAAAATAAAAGTGGATAATCTGACATTACACTGTGAATATGCAAGGGTACGAATCATGCGTGTTGAGGCGGGTAAGATTACCTGAATTGGGTGGACGAAGCCACCCAAGCATAAGGTATGGTACTTTCTTGACCTTCCTGTTCCCAGAATATTTTTAAACGAAGAGAGGTCCCTTTTCAGCGAGGCCAGAACAGTGTTGAAAGCATACTTTCCAAAGGGATAGGTGTTGAAGCTGTCGAAATCCGCCACTAAGTGAAGTATCATTGGATTTATCTTCACATCCATTCTACAGCCACGCTGATCAAATACTCTCACGACAAACACCACACTGACCATTTTTAATCGTTCAACATCGACAGCATACGATGAGTTACATCCCATCTCGCTTAATTTGTCAATAGCATCCTGCAGCGTAATCTTTTGTGCGCCTGAAAAGTGCCTCTGAGCAAAAGCATGACTCTTGGGGACCTCTGGCTCGGCAGAGTATCGCAGCCCAGTAATCAAACAGAATTCTGTAGGCGAAAATCGTATAGGCTTGGAGTTGATAACCATCCCCAGTTCGTCCCTACGAAGTAGTGGAGTCTGCGCTTGCATCATGTACCAAATTAGCTGGCTCGAGAGATAGAACAAATTTGCACAGGCTATGAGATGTGCGAACGGAGATCGTGCCACCAGTTCTGCAATTTCTGCCGCGTTTAGCACGTCCTGTATAAGTTTGCTAATTCCCTTATAGTCAGCACATAAGGTTAATTTGCAAGGCAGAATACTGTCTTGTGGAAGCTGAGTGTCTAATAATGTTTGAAAATTTAATAACCATAGTGCTAGAGAAAACATATAACATTACGTAAGAGCAGTTTGCAGAACATTCGAACACCATTCATCTGCAACAGATTACATAAAAAACCTACATAACAAATATATGCAGAAATATATTACGAATATACACAGAAATATGGAACACCATGCAACAACATCTTGAGACCATTTATCTCTAACAGTCTGCATAATATTTCTACAAAACATCTGTAGCCCACTTACAAAGGGGGAATCGAGCAGCAACCAACATTTCACTATCTTAATGGAGAAGACAAAATCAATTTTGACAGCAGAAGTCGACATAGGCAAGCTCAATGAAGCACAGACAGTAAGCATTCTTTAAACTATTAAAACACACACAATACCTCTAAATCAGTTGCCGCTATTGCAGTTTCTCTAATCGTTGGATGTTCGTTGTAAAATACCGCACGTGCAAGTTGTTTCAGACTTCAAATGATCAACCTTCACCAACTTCTAAATAGTATTAGATGACATACCCTCGGCACCGCGCGCGCACCAGGCCGTGTGCGGGCGCCCTCGGCACCGCGCGCGCCCTCCGAAGTTTCCCTCAGGATAGCTGGAGCTCGAGCGCGAGTTCTATCGGGTAAAGCCAATGATTAGAGGCATCGGGGGCGCAACGCCCTCGACCTATTCTCAAACTTTAAATAGGTAGGACGGCGCGGCTGCTCCGTTGAGCCGCGCCGGAGAATCGAGAGCTCCAAGTGGGCCTTTCCCCTCTTCGGCCTTCAAAGTTCTCATTTGAATATTTGCTACTACAACCAAGATCCGCACCGACGGCCGCTCCGCCCGGGCTCGCGCCCGGGGCCATGCTGCCAGGCAGATAGGCCCATGGCGCCCAGACAGGCTTGCCCATGGTGCTCAGACAGCCCGCGCCATGTGCCTGGAAGATAGGCCCAGCGCGCGCATGGTGCCCCAACTCGCGCCCGCTGCCGAGGCCGGCCGCCCATGGTGCCCGCGCGGGCCGCGGCGTCCCGCCAACTCTTGAATGAGGAACGTATTTACATGAGATGATATGAATGACATGTTACGAATCTTCATTACAAGTGCAGGTTTGAATAGTTCAGCTATCTCATATATATAAAAAAATCATGAAAAATCCAAAAGGTTCTCAGAAACATAGTCTTTTCCTTTGTAACAAAAGTCAAATTCATCTCCATGTACAGAAAAATACTGACCCGAGCCTCGAGGAAGAAAATCACGGCCAACTATGCTCTCCAACACCGACGACTTCCCCGAGCTCTGCACACAGTGCAAGGCGGACCAAAAACCATAATGAAAATAAATTGTTAGAAATTAGAATAATTAGAAAAAGCTCCTTGTATGACAGCTATTTCAACTCATTCAAGTAAAAACAAGACAAGGGAGTTGCTCAAAAAGTTCGGTATGGAAAACTGTTCACAAGCCACAACGCCTATGAGTTCATCAATCAAACTGTTCACAAGCCACAAGCCACCTGTGGACTGTATGACCAAGGAATAAATAGGCTGCGATACTGGGAATTTTGAAATCAGGTTAAGCGAAGGAGGATGAAATTTCTAATTTTTTTATTCGTTGATAAGCACTGTAAGTTTTTCCTCGCATGGGTTGGGCCGTCAATTGTGTGGTAGACATAATTACTTAGGGCACACTGCGCCAAATGATATCAATGGAAATTTCGAAATGGGCTGGGCCAGCAATAAAAATATTCACATAATTAGTGAGGGCCTACTTGAAGGTTTTTCCCCCAAGTCAATGCAAGAAAATTAATACACGACAATGGATTATTTCTTGTAAAAATCCGGATGATATAAAATATATAACAATTTATGTTGCAAAAGCAATAATAAAAATAAATCCAAAATCTAACATACCATGATACTATGATATATATGAATTTATTATATTAAGTTATATTATATGGCACTACAATATTTTGGTATATTTTATAGTAACGTGTGCCAGACACATTAGTCTTTTTGCTTTGTTATATAAAATTAATGCATGATTATCCTTACCTTTTATAAAAACCAAAATTGCAAAACATATTCTGCATTATTACTTTTATCCAGGCTACATTCTTACATTGTTTAACTGTTATATATTGAACTCACCACACTTTTCACCCAATCCAGCTAGGCTGGCGACACAAATTGGCATAATTATCTGTTACGACACATCGATTATGACACAAATACGCCTATTGATTTGTTTATAATATTTTATTTTATAAAGTATGTTTTATTTGATTAACTGAATTCTTATCCTTCACAATAAATGAACAACCATGCCTGTTGATAGTAAGAATGGATATGTGCGGTGCCCTAGTCAGCCAACTAATAGGGTGGAATACTGGTTATAGGGGCAGTCATACAGTAACCAGCTTCTAATTAATTGTACTAAATGTTATCTGATAATGTGGAAAATTTCTTTGCAACCTTTCATAGAATAACGACTACCATCATGTCTAGGATTGTTGAGTAATCTAATATTGTCAAGGACAAAAACGATAAAACAACCACAAAAGCAGTCCAGAGGCACTGACATCAGCCTGAAAGACCCATCACAAATAGTACGCAAATAAGTTCAATGTTCTTAAACGTGCCAATGCCAATAATTAAAGTAGACAGATGCTGCCAAATATTTTCTGAATTCTTCTATTTGGCATGGTTTAATGCGAGACAGATTGTCGCCTGGGAACATCATGCCGAATGCATTCTCCGCTGCAACGAAGACCAGGTCATATGGTTAACTAAATAAGAAGGCCATGACGTATGCGAATCAATTAATTTGTATAACGTCATCGGTAACCCTGCTGCGCGATCCAACCCGTCACGACTACAGTCGAACTGAAAATTAGAACGTTCAATGCCTAGGTGTCGTAGCAACATTTTGGTGATACGGACTGTGTTGCCCATCGCCGCACGGGTCACTGTGAACCCTGTATCGGCTGATATTTCTGAATCAAGAATCATGAATGATCGTTTCCTAGGATGAATGGTGGCCAACACCCAACGATTGTTGTTGACGTTCATAGGTAGCACAATCACCGACACATTTTCCAACTACACGATGGCCATCGGGCAGACTTTCCAAGAACAAACGGCATCAATTTCGTCAGATCAGCCTTTCCACTAACAATTGGGAGCGATTTCACCAACTGGCTGAAAATTGAGTTCATGAATGCGACCGTCTTCACAGGGCTGGCACACTTCAGCTGCATTTCAATGAATCCGCGCGTACCTTCATCGACATGCTGCGTAGCCAAAGGCAGTAAAAACAATGGTATTCATAAATGTCTGCCTCACACGAATCAGTGGCAAATACCTCATGATTTAATGCACAAATGTAAACTTACAACATCTCGAAGGCAGGTGTCGCGGGTCTTCAGATCAACGAAGAATTCTTGTTTAAGCTCTGTTCCGCAAAGACCTGCTACATAGTGATTGGTGGCAATTCGTTCTATGGACTCAGCTGCTTTTGGCCACATTTGAAACTTGTACAGAATGTGCTCATCAATATTCTCCTTTTCGTATGGAATTCTGGCAGGGCTAGAAGAGCGCTGGGCACTTTTCCCTAATGCTTTTTGCCTTCTCGCTGGTGGAAATTCATTCTCGTCGTCTGTTACGTTTCGCCCAATTAACTCTATAAGAAAAGTATGATGTGAGATAATTAGAGGAAAGATATTGCAAAATTTAGCTGCAAGAAAAAGTATTTTACCAGCCTCCATGCCCTGTATCTTCTCTATCTTTTCTGTCAGCTGCTGTAATTGGTCACCAACGGTTCTCAACACATTTTCCAGTGGTTTAGCACGTTCAATATCAGTCAGTTTTACGTTCATGCCAACAAAACCTGCTTTAACTTGGCTGGTCATATGGACGACCTACTGAGTGTGGTGTTCGACTACAGTACTGAGCTTTCCAAGTTGTCGCAAGACCTTCTTAGTTCCTCTCGACTTACCATGCGACGACCGAGAATTAACCTTGCCTGTCTCTCGCTCCCTTTCCAACTCGTCTTCAACAAACGGCTCCTGAACATGAGAAGTTCCACCCGCCTCATTTTCAACGACGTTGACAAACTCATCATGGGTATCCATACGATCATTTCCATCAGCACACCACACAGCTGCATTGTCGTCCAAATCAGTTGTCTGATGCGGCCGTTCGTCAATTATCGGTGACGCATCGTTCATATTAGCCACAACATCTACATGCGACTGAGGAGGTAATTGTAGACGTTCTTCAGGATTTGATTCGGTGTTGGCATTATCCTCGATGACAACATTTGGGCTGATGCATACCCTTGCGACTGGCCCGGACAATGTCCACGAAATATTGTAATGTTGGAGAAGGTAAAACTCTCTCATTGCTATTTTGCCCAGAATTTGGGTGTCTTCATCGTCCAATACGGGGGAATTCGGCGAACCAGTCCCAGTGGTGCTTCTCGATGGCGGCGACCTGTCATGCTGAAGGCCTTCGCTGCGCGGACGTGCATCGAAGTTTCTATTGGAAAAATAGTCTGCAACAACCTCTTGAACTGTAGGAAAAAAACTTTATTATTGTCAACTCTGACTTCCTAACAGCATCGTCAACGTCCTGCAATCTTGGAGCTCGTTTTGTCGGCCATGCATTTGTCTTCCAAGTACGTTGCATATTTACTTACAACGCCTGGCAAGCATTCATAAGCAAGGATCTGTTTTGAAAACAACAGTGGGTTAAACGAATTTTAGTGTAAATATGCGATACGAATCGTGCGTGTAGAGTAGTTTACCTGAATTGGGTGCACGAAGCCACCCAAGCACAACGTCTGGTACCTTCTCGAACGGCTTGTTCCTTGACTATTTTTAAAAGGAGAGAGGTCCCTTTTCAGTGACGTTAGAACGGTGTCGTAGGCATACTTTCCAAAAGGATAGTTGTTGAACGCGTCGAAATTCTCTACTAAGTGAAGTATCATTGGGTTTATCTTCACATTCGTTCGGCATGCATGCTGATCAAAAACTCCAGCGACAAATACCACACTGGCCATTTTTAATCTTTCAACGTCAACAACAGACGATGAGTTACATCCCATTTCCGTCAACCTATCAATCGCATCCTGCAGCGTAACCTTTTGATCGCTCGGAAAGTGCCTTCTAGTAAACGAATTATCTTCGTCCACCTCTGGCTCAGCAGAAAATCTCAGACCAGTAATCAAACAGAATTCCCGAGGCGAAAACCGTATAGGCCTGGAATTGATAATCATCCACAGTTCTTCCCTACTTCGTAGTGGAATCTGAGCTTGCATCATGTACCAAATTAGCTGGCTCGACAGATATAACCTTTATGCACAGGCTATGAGATGTCCAAATGGAGATCGTGCAACCATTTCTGCAATCTCTGCTGCGTTTAGGATGTCCCGTACAAGTTTGCTAACCCCCTTATAGTCAGCACATAAGGTTAATTTGCAGGGCAGAATATTATCTTGTGGAAGCTGAGTGTCAAACAACATCTGAAAATGGAAAATCAATGTTGTTACGCAAAATATAGAACAATATCCAACAACAGTATGCAACAACATCCGAAGACTGTTTATCTCCAACAGGTTGCATAAGCAATATACACAGATATATACCACGAATATACACTGGACTATACAAAAGCCTGCAAGAACATCTCGACCAGATTGCATAGTATACCCACAAAAAAAACTATAGCCCACTTGTAAAAGAGGAAAAAATTTGACTATCTTAATGCAAAAGACCAGTCCGTTCAGCCAGTAAAGCTCGAAAACATGCAGACTAAATGATTCATACCGAGTAATCATCGTACAAATTGTTAAAACACAGAGAATACCTCTGAGCCAGTTTCCGCCATTCCAGGTTCTTTTATCACTGGACACTGGTTGGAAAATACCGCACAGACAAATTTTGCAGGCTCCAGATAGTCGTCCTTCAACAACTTCAAATTAGTATTCGACGGAATAGTCGTCACCTCTGGACTGTAAGACCACGGAATAAATAGGTGCGATTCTGGGAAATTTGAAATCAGGTGAAACGAAGGAGAAGGAATTTTCTAAATTTTTTCTTCGTTGATGAACACTGTGTTTTTCCAATGGGTTGGCTGGGCCGTCAATTGTATAAGTCATAATTATTTAGCGTACAATTCCACAAAGGCAAACAATTGAAATGTTGAAATGGGCTGGCCCAACAATTAAAAGATGCACATAATTAGTAAGATCCAATGTAAGGAAAAAATACAGAATGTGAATTGATTTTCTTGTAAACATGACTACGATAGAAAATGCGTAACAATTTATGTTGCATAAGCAAAAAATTAAACAAATGCAAAAGTAACATACGATGTGTCAAAAAGCAGATATAAAAAATTTAGCTTGGTATATTAGTATAAAACATATTTAGCCTGCTCTATTAATATTATTACACAAATATGGAATTATACTATATTATAAATATTATTATATTATATTAAATTATGTTGTATTATATAACATTATATTATCCAGTCTTTATGTGTTCTTCAGGCACTAAATTCTTCACGGCTCCACAAAACCAGTATTACATGTAGTAGCTTGCTCTATTAAAAAAAGCAGATATAAAAAATTTAGCATGGTATATTAGTATAAAACATATTTAGCTTGCTCTATTAATATTACTACACAAATATGGAATTATACTATATTATAAATATTTTTATATTATGTTGTGTTGTATTATATAACATTATATTATCCAGTCTTTATATGTTCTTCAGGCACTAAATTCTTCACGCCTCCACAAAACCAGTTACACGTAGTAGCCTGCTCTATTAATATTATTACACAAATATGGAATCCACAAAGACGGTATTGCACGCAGATATTCGGACAGTCATACAATCTCAACATTTACTATTGGGAAACTGCAGTCTTGCAGTAAGGAGTTGTATTTCGACGTTTACGGTATGACAATGGGAAAACTATGCACGGTGGCGTAGCATCCCAAACCTTTGGAGAATGTAAGAACTAAATATGATGGAAGGTTCAAAGCTATTAGATAAAGAGACAAAATAAGCTGGAAAAACAATAGACGGCAGAATTGCATAGTATAAAGAGACTCAATGAAGATTAGATGAACTAAATCTAATCTCTTGCATATTTATTCGGCATGCAAGCCAAGACACATGCTCTATAAGCAGTTCTATACAAACGGCTTAGTTAAGACTCATCTTCCATTTCTTGTAAGTAACATGCTCGCTACCACCACCCTTTCGCCCGCCGATGTTCGTGATCCAATTGTCCGGTGGTTGCTCAGAGATAACTGAAAATGAATTTTCAGGCGAACACTTATCTCCATAGTCAGCAACGATAACCTGTTGAACAACTGTGGCTGCACAATCCTCACCAAACACGCTAGACCCCTGCAGCTCCGTGTATCCATGGTCACTACCATTAACACGACCCACTGCATCGAGCCCTTCTCTCACAATTGCCTCATTACCATTGCCAGTGTTGCCCTTAAAATCCTCAAACAAATAAAATAAGTTAACACACAATACCTTTGACCCATCCACGAAGACATCGCCGGGCTTCTGCCCAGTTTGCTCCACCATACGGAAAACAGCAAAACTTCGAAACATGCTGTGAAAATCAAAAGGCTTAACCTTTATGCAGAACCTAAAGGTTCTGCCAACCAAGCTTGATACGCAATCGGGTATTTCAACACCCCCTCCGCCCAACATAGAGTCAACACGCACCTTAAAATTCACTGCCATTGTAAGAATGGAGTCTCAACATAATTAATATACACATACCATACCAGGCCACTGCGAATCTCCTCAGCTGTAGTGTTTGTACACTTTCTTGCAGGCCCATCGAATATAACGAACGTCGCAGTATCAGCGTCATCAGCGACCATACACTCAATTCGGAATCTGGGATGAAACATTTAAAACGGCTTTCAATCAATGTATTCAGTGGAAATATATAAAGGGCAATGAACCACATGTACAATACCGTAGAATGCCAATAGCCTTCGGGTCCGAACACCTATTACATCTCAAAGACGAATCCGTTTTCTCCACCTTACTGGAACACGTTGAGCATGAGATATAATGCCAACCATTCCTCGTCAGGATCTCAGTTATTTTAGCCACCCAAACCAAATCCTTGACCTGCATATCAACCATCACCAATCAGTTACCAATTACCTCTTATACGCAAAGGAAAACATATGAGTCCATACCTGTTCATCTTGCTTATGCAAGAATGCATAAATATCAGCAATACGACACAATTGCATGTCAGGCATTTTTGTGCCAAGGGACAGTGCGACTGGCCTTTCCATGCACTCATACTGAATGTGGCAAATAACGACATCAGGCAACTATATTAACTAAAAAGGAAAATACGGTTAACAACAGTGAGACCACTTGCGGAATTTCCAAACTTCATCAACCTCAAGGTCGACATACAGTTTCGACGCGGACGTGGTATTCAAGTAAAGGGTCTCTGCAAGAACAGTTTACATAAAGATAGACAATAGAACATTCGGGGGAAAATAAACTAAATCACTTACGACCAAAAAATCTGGGGTTAACACTTGTAACAATAACAACTACTTGTTTCCCAATACTGGACCGAACAACGTCACAAAACTCGTCGGCCTTGTCGGCCCACACAGTAATAGTGGCGTTCAAATAACTGCAATATCGCGAATGATCAAAACATACTAATACCTTGAAAGGCCGAAATTATGGAATTGGGACAGCTTAATATGAAACATGCAGAGAACAAATACCCCTTCAGAAAATCCTCAACTCAGCACGCCTTGCACCACCACCGTCGGAAACATCCGGCTCAACTACTTGAGATAACAACCCAATAACATCTACATGGGGAAGCAAACAAAGATGTCAGGAACAGTATCGCCAGCAAATACATGTTCGCAAAACCACACCGGAAGGGAACTGCAAGTCTGTAGGCTAACTATATATGATCCGGAAATGTATAGAACTTCAATTGTATAACTGTAAAGAATGGCATGACAGTGAACACTAACGTAGGCTAAACTGTAGATGCATCCAAAAATGTATGGAACTTCTATTGTATAACTGAAAAAAATGGCATGACAGTGAACATTAACGTAGGCCAACTGTATATGTATCTGAAACGTCATGAAAGACTATAAATACTATGCTAGTGAACTTTATCACTGTAAACACGTCTGGAAGTAGATCCATACAGCAACAAAAAACGAATGACTGTACCACGGAGACAACAAATTAAAATATAATAGTCCATCATGTACGACTGTGAACAAATGGCATGACAGTGAACACTAACGTGGGCTAACTGTATATGTACCTGAAAATGTCAGGCAATTAAAATGCATGACTGTAAAAATATCATGTTAGTGAACGCTATGGATGTAAACGGAAGAATGTATCACGGAGAAAACAAATTTAAATATAATAGTAATCTACGCAACACCACAGAGTACCCGGTAATTCTTTATTGCGGTTGGCCAACTGCATCAAAACCTCATAAGCCATGAATCTAAATTTGTCGAGATCTATTGAGCACGACTGGTCATCCACCTCATCCACGACAGTACGACCAGTGAATCTCACCATACATTCAACATCAGTCAAACGATAGCTTCTTGGAGAATCAACAACCTCAAAGTCAGATATTGAATAAACATGGCCAACCTTAAGCTTAGCTGCAAATCGGTCAGCCCTTTGGACATGAATAGATGCATGCATCACAGTATCCTACAAACCACAAAAAAAGAAATAAATGATAATAAACTACACATAAAACATACTACCTCCGTCCCAAACGGTTATGGACATTTGAGGTATGGCACGGTTTTTAAGAAATAGAATATTTTAATAATATAGTACAATTAAAAGGCGAAAAAGGATATATTTTAGCACGTCTTTTAAGAATATTTAATAGTATTATATTGATTGTTTGTGATAGTTTTTTGCTATAAAAGGAAATGTCCAAAACGATTTGGGACGCCCGATATAGTAAAATGTCCAAAACGGTTTGGGACGGAGGGAGTATAACAAATACAAACAACATAGCAAACACATTGAACAATCACCCTCTCATCCAACAACAGCATATCTAGGCTCATGGGCTCTCAATTCTTCTTAATGTTTCTTGCCGTCCATGAACGGAGAAGATGCGCAACAATAGTTCCACATTTGGTTCTAGCCTTTAATTCATCTAGAGCAGAATATTTCGTAACATCACCCATTTCACAGAAATCACAGTTCGTTAAAGTCAACATGACAGACAGACCATTATATAGCCTAGCTCAAAGTCTGTTCAACTACTACAACAATAGAAACCTATGATGAAATGAGCTAATCAATGATCAATAAAGACATCCCATATGATACATCATTCATCAATATTGAAAGACTGTTAAAATTCACGGTCGGTAAGAATGGAAATAAGGAATATTGATCGAGACATTAATTGGAAGACCACATACAACGCATCTGTCATCCTATGACCGTACACCTGCCAGACCAGTAAAGGAATGAATGTATAGAGGTAAGACTCTAACAGTCACACATACGACCCGTTAATGAACCACGATTACTGGGAAATTAATATACTATCACTAATATCTCCGGCGACAGAAAATCGTATTATATAGTGCAATCGCCCCAAATAAAACATAGATCATTCCTGCACTGCCATGTCAGCACTTCCATACAAATTAAACTCGAAACCTACCAACATAAAATCATAATATTAATCAGAATTTATTCCGCGCGCTGTGATTAGATGGGGGGACTCCGTTGCACACGTGTCAGAACAGGAGAGTTACCATCCAACTTTTATATATATAGATTACACAAACCAGCACTCAACCTCTCATTCGATGCATGTATGCAAATATAATATTATATATATACTTTCATAATATTTAATATCAATTAAAGGTCACATAATAGCTATACACACAAACCAACACAAAACTATTTAGGAAAAATCCTATTATTGGAGTGAATCAAAGTTGTAATATATATACTTGAAAACATTTAATATCAATTAAAATAAGGGACGATTGGATTTCAGGCCCCATTGTATTTTTAAATCAGAGTTCAGGCTCATGTCAGAGGAAAAATAGTTTGAAGGACCCATTTCAGAATTTAAGTTAGAATTAAGGTTGTTGGACGAAAATACCCTTATAAAAGAGTAGTTATGAAGTGGTATCAAGCGCCCCAGTTCTGTTATCAAATTCCAGTATATTGTTTCAGTTATCACATAACAAGAAGTGTTACTCAGCACAAATATTGTGTTATTATATGGCTAATAAGTGTTATTAACAGATTAAAATGAGCATTTATTCGGGTAAAAAAATCGAATTAAAAATTCGAATTATTATTTTTTTTTCGAATGTTTTTTACTCGAATTAATTATTCGACTTAAAAAATAATAATTAGAATTATTCGAAATTTTTTTACTCGAAAAAACCATGTACCACTTCTCTGTTCAACAGTACCACTTCATGGGTCTACAAAATGCTGTATCACTTTTCTGTTCAACAATACCACTTCATGGGTCTACAGTACCATTTCTTCTCTGTTCAACAGTACCGTTTCTTCTCTGTTCAACAGTACCATTTCATGGTCTACAAATGTTGTACCATCTCTATTTTCAACAGTACCACTTCATGGGTCTACCGTACCACTTCACTGTTCACCAGTACCACTTTACTGTTCACCAGTACCACTTCATGGGTCTACAGTAGCACTTCACTGTTCACCCGTACCACTTCATGGGTCCGCCGTACCACTTCATGGATCTACAGTACCACCTCATGTACACTTTATACTACTTCTTCATGGCTGCTTTGCTCGTTTGAAGAAGACGATGGCAGTTATTCGTAATTCTTTTGGTTTATTATGGGCAAATATGTCTTTTATCATGTATTAGGACTTTATTTCTTAATGAAACTTCAATTTAGAGACTTCTATCTATATGAAAAATAAATAGGGCCTGAAACCGAAAGCAAACTTATTATTTGGGCCTGACATGTAATTACCTCTTAATATAATAACATAGTACCTATACACACAAATCAACAATAAAAATATCTAGGAAATTCCACATGAAAATTTCAAGTCGATCAAATGATATATATATATATATATATACAAATATGTTGGTCCCTATTTTATCCAAACAATCTACAAGTAACGAATTTACCACGCAAATTAATGAAAGATTTGAAGATCAAACGTGGGGTGGGGTAGTGTAGAAGATGGGTGCTTTCAAAATTGTTCTTTCTATTCTCAACACCCACGCACTCACACATACTCCACCAAAAAATATACACCCTAATGAATTAGGGTTTGGAGGTATATATACCACATTAGTTGGTATATTATACCCCTAGAAACTAAGAACTAGAATATTACAAACTAGCACAAAGTTAATTAAATACAAACCAACTAAGATAAACACAATCAAATTGAACACTATAAAATATTCCTAACAATCTCCCCCTTATTGTTCAATCTTCAATTCAGCGTGGGTTATCTTTGTAGGGTACATGAAAAATTTCTGGAGTCCTAACAATCTCCCATTGCTCCCCCTGCAAATGCTATCTCATCTTCTTGTGGAGGATTTGAATGCACTTTTAGCTAGAACTCTCTTGTCTTGACTCAATTGTAGATCGGATGTATACTGTGATCCACGCCCCGATATTCGTTTCTTGATTATGTCGCAGATCTTTGAAATTATGTTTGCATCTTGTCCTTGTCTTTTTCCGTATTTTGAAGTAGTCAAGTCTTCTCCAATCTTCTTCTACTCAGCGCCAGATTCGTCTTCGTCGAAGGAAGTTGTCTGGTTCGACCCCGAGAAAGCTTCTCTGGCTCCAGAAGAAGGTATGCGTGGGGTGTCTTTTAACATGTGCCAAAGCGCCTTTGGAATGTGACATTGTCGGTTCCAGTGGAGTTCGGTTTCATCGTGGTAAGCACGGCGGAATATTGATGGTGAGCGTGGGATGTGTTATAAAATGTGCCAAGGCTCCTTCTGAATTGACGTTTGAGTGCAGGAGAGCCCGGCTTCATAGTGGTACGCACGGCGGAAGTTGGTGGGTGGTCCGACCTGTTTGTTTATACGTATCCCCTTCTCCCTCTCATAGCGATTCGTGTTAACGAGATCGGCATGCTTGTATAGGAGTCGAAGAAATACACAAACGACAGGTCGGTGTGGGTAATAACCAGACGGAGCCACTAAGGCAATCCATCAACACGAGTTCAGAGTTAAACTCTGAGACGCGGCCTGTGAGGACAGGGCTTAGAACCGGAGCCACGACGTTCCGTTAACATCGATCTAGGAGCGTAGCTCGCAGATGATGGCCTGATGCCGTTGTTGTTTTGATGTTGCAACGGTAGGACTTCCTTCCATTCTTGGAATCACATCTACTACAAACATGTCTATGGAAGTTCTGATCTGGTCACGAAGTCCAGATAAGAAAAAGTATATGTGTCCTAAAAATTATAAACATTTAGGTAGTGAGGACACCTAGACTCGATGTGTTCAAGGAAGTTCAGTGGTATGGGGCTAACTACCACTTAATTCAATATCTCCCGCTTCCAAGTGAAGCGGTGATAGCATGCGTGGCTCCCCGTGATTTGATGAAACATCGGTCTTTAGGGAGATCGATGAGTGGTAATGCTCGGTTGTGCATGCGCCGTTTGACCAAATGAGGCGACTTCTACACGTGAGCTGATAACAATCAGCTCCTGCACCTATATGGGATGGACCGAGTAATTTGTGAGCTAAGGGAATTTTGTATCTTCCGCTCTTTGGTCTTGTCATGAATTGCCAAAATAGAGATGCAACTTTTACGAGCTTGAAATCGTCACTAATACTCGGCTACGTTCCGGGGTTAGGTTCAGTTTGGTCTGACTGAACCATGGGAACTTAGAATCCATGCGTCCGTCAATTTTGGTGAGTGCTGCTTCATCAGCAAGTCGGAGCAGGTCAGTTGATGTCGTCTTCTTGTTAGTGTAAGGATGTCACCTTCACCATTATGAAATTCTTGAGTTCTCGAGGGTTGCTTGTTTTCAGTGGAAGTCCGTCTTGGGATGTGGAAGAGCCGGAGAGGGTTTTTCTTTCTTTTTATTTTCATTTTTTTGATTTTCTTTTCCTTTTTTACGTATATATGTATTATCGTAATAGTAATATATAAGTTATGTATACATATATGTATATGGGTTAAATTAAGTTTCTCCCCCTCAAATCTGGCACCTAAGATGTACTCCCTCTAAAAATATACTCTCCCCTCGTAACTGTGGAGTGATACTCCCCCTCAATGCATACACGTTTAAGCATGTAAGTTCTCTCCCAATTAAATAAGCGTAATGTATTTTTCTTTTTGGAGCAGATGCAAACTAAAGAATTATCTTTAAAAATTGCATATTGGAATGTACGTTTTTCACTTTTTATCACTCCGAAAAAAATAGGTATTTTTGATAATTCAGCTTATATGCATACGTGAATGTTTAAGCTCAAAGTTCTTTAATAGATATGCATAGTTAAAATGTACCTGTCATGGGGTATTAGACATTTCAGCTCATATGCATGCGAAAATTTAACATTTAAAGTACATTTGAGTCATGCATGTTTATAATGTACCCTAGTGTGGTTGCTTGCATCGCTAACCAACGTGTATGTGGAGCAACCCGAGATACCATACACGCTGGGATGTTTGGCTGCCCTCGTCGCATACCAATCATGAGTGTGGAGCAGCTCTCTTAGTACTTACCCATGCTGGGAATCTGCAAAATCTTTATCGGGACTTCGGTACCCATTTTAGGATGGGTCCTCCCTTGTTAGCAGAAAATAAGTTAAGCACATTTGGTTCTGATATTGATCCTGAATCATCCTCTAAAGTCCTATTCAATTTTATTTGTGATTTAGGAATCCAGATTTGGTGAACCTTAGAGGGAAATGACATATCAGCGCCAGTGAATGTGTTCCTAGGTCTAGAAGATCTAAAGATTTTCTCCATAGCCAGTCGCATAAGATGCTTTCTAGAATGAATATGGACTGGGTATTTCAAGTAGGAATATGAGCTTACGGCGCTATATGCGTCATTGGATGATGAGTCGTATTGCATACGATAGTTCACATCATTCACTCTATAATGATGAATTTGCGGGATTTGAGAAGTTCGTTTGCTTAAGCTTGGAACTTCTTCTTTGCACGCTTCCCTTTTGATAGGAATGAGAGAGGAAAAATCTTGAATATTTTCACTAATTTTCGAAGAAAATATTGATTTTCTTTGCTCCTTCCTAATTTTAATCTGTTCCTTAGCTAATTTTAAAGCTCTACTTTTACTTAACGTTTCAGTTTCAGTCAATATTGACTTAGAATGATTATTAGCAAAAGCCTTCTCAGTTTTAGGAACAAGGATGCTTCTTTTAGTTTTTGTTTTCTTTACCTGTTTTGAGCAAGATGTATTATTTGACAAATCATTTGAAATAGATAAAGACGGGGAATTTTTGAGATATAAAATCTCCTTTAAAAGTTTTTCCTTTTCAGCGCCAAAACCTATCCTTTCAGAGTCCAAAGTATCTTCTTTCAATTTACGAACAGTCTCTGGAGTATCAAACAGAGTAGGTTTTTGATCATGTATATTTTTTTCCCCGTTAGAAATTAAGCTAGAATGAGAGTTTTGATCTCTTTGACCTATATTCGAAATATCAGTCTCTAGCAGTTCAATTGTAGAGTAAAGCATACGCCGTTCCTCTAAGATAGTCTCATATTTTGATGAGACTTCATCTGGCTCATCTTCGTAAGAACGTAGACTATTAGTTATCTCGTAGACCCTCTTTTCACTATCTTCTAACTTAGTTTCTAAGCTAATGATCTTTGACTTTCCGTTGGTCAAATCTTCATTAGCATAAGCTAGGCTCTCTTTTTGCTTAAGCAACACGGAGTAATTGTTTGCAAGTCTTGCTTCTAATTCCTCAATTTTCCTAGCTTGAGCATCCATTTAAGATAATATGATATTAATTAATTAATTAAAATTAATTTTAAAATTAAGATGGTTTTTGGAAATTCAGTGTCGAAAAGTTTGGTTTACTTGAGAAGTATCGTAAAGTATCGAAGATATTAAGTGTCGAAATTTTTTGGTGTGCACCGAAAAACTTTTGTGATGATTTCGAAAACTTCGAGAAAATGACCAAAACTTTTTCTATAATATGCCAATGATGTCCTAAGCTGATTGTTGGTTATAAATGATCGTTGACACTTTTGCGGATTTGCTTAATTTTTTTTTTTTTTACGGAAACGTCGTCTACACCGAAATTTTGGACCCGGAAAATTTATTTTGAAATGAAACCAAAAGTTTAAAAATGGTTGTGTCCGTTGGATTCAGAAAATTTTTCTCTATCGGGAAAAAAAAATTCAGAAAAAAAAAATGTTTTTTTATCAGGTACTGTAGCAAATCGGGTACTGTAGCTTCGGGCGATCACTGTAGCAATTTGGGTACTGTAGCAGTTTCGGGCTATTAGTGTAGCAGTTTCGTGCGATTACTGTAGCAGTTTCGGGTACTGTTATCGGGCAATTACTGTAGCATTTCGGGCGATTTTTTTTTTTAAATCAGTCCAATTTCGGGTGTTGACCAGTCAAGTTTCGAGTTGACCAGTCCAGTTTCGGGTTTGACCAGTCAAAATTGGATTAACCAGTCAAATTTCGGGTGTTGACCAGTCAAGTTTCGGATTGACCAGTCCAGTTTCGGCTTTGACCAGTCAAAATTGGATTTACCAGTCAAATTTTGGGTGTTGACCAGTCAAGTTCCGGGTTTGACCAGTCAGTTTCGCCCGAAACTGAATATAGAAGCCCGAAACTGAATAAAAATGCCCGAAACTGAGTAAATTACTGTAGCAGAATAGGGTACTGTAGCAATCGGGCGATTTGTTCATCTACCCGATCCTGGACTGAAAACTGACGAAAAACAGATCCGATATCTACCCAAAACTCACACAAATCAACTGAAAAATGTTGGGTAATCACTTCAAATCACTCGAAAACAACCTAATTACCTCTTGAGCTTGCAAAATCAGTAAAAACAACTCAAAAACTCAAGAAATAGCAGAAATTCGAACACAAATAAAATACTCAAAAATTTCAGAAATCGTTCAAATACGAACGTGTTTTGCTCTGATACCACTTGTTGGTCCCTATTCTATCCAAACAATCTACAAGTAACGAATTTACCACGCAAATTGATGAAAGATTTGAAGATCGAACGTGGGAGTGGGTTAGTGTAGAAGATGGGTGCTTTCAAAATTGTTCTTTCTATTCTCAACACACACGCACTCACACATACTACACCAAAAACACAAACCCTAATGAATTAGGGTTTGGGGGTATGTATACCACATTAGTTGGTATATTATACCCCGAGCAACTAAGAACTAGAATATTACAAACTAGTCCAAAGTTAATTAAATACAAATAAACTAAGATAAACACAATGAAATGAACACTATAAAATATTCCTAACAAAATATATGTCCAAAAGATTTAATATCAATTCAATTCACAGTACATGTACGGACGAACCAACATTTAACAAAAAATTATATCCACCCCGTATGAACTCACATATGAAGGTCTTTTATGTATTATTACACAACCAAACTCAACCCATCTATCTATTATATATATTAGTACTACTTGCACACTCAGATGCGCGCGCTATAAAATACTAATATTCTTTATCAAAGAATTAGAGTTAGAACAATAACTAACTAAAAATAGTAATTAAATATAGTGTGTGCCTTCTTTTATCATATTATATTAAAGAGAATAACAATTAACTAAAAATAGTAGTGGGTAGTTTTTTATGTGTATGTTTAATTAATAGGTAGTGCCTAGTGGGTGTTGAGTTTAATTTATATTGTTATTAATTTTTTATTAATGAGAAATTTTACAAACCAAATCAATTTGGATTTGAACGGTTTGTATACCCTGAGCTTTTTATAGTAAATATATACATATATATATATATATATATATATACTCCAAAACATTTATTATAATTTAAAGTCGCATATTACATATACGCGCAAACCAACACACAACAAAAAGCCCGGTATGACTCACATATGGAAAATCTTTTATGTACACAAACTAATACCCAATCCATCAATTCTATTGTATATTAGTAATTTTATGGTGCTAACCTTGCGTGAGCACCTTCGTGAGCACCAACCACATCAACGCGCCAAATCAGCATACAATGGGATTTTTTATTGATCTATATAACCTACACATGGGATTAGTGAACCCGTCGGGGGTTGATTTGACATGTTGTCGTGGCACAAAAAAATGCAACACAACGGGTGCCCACCATCATATATATTTCAAAACATTGAAATTGATTAAAGTCATACAATACTTAACGTCACATAATACATATACACACAAACCAAAACTAAAAAACATCTAGGAAATTTTCGATTTTAGGAGTGGATCAAATTATATATGTCTATATATAAAAGTTATACTCCAAAATATTTAATATCAATTAATATCACATAATACATACTCACCAACACCAAAAAACGTCTAGGAAATTTTCAATTGGTACTCTCTCTCTCTCTCTATATATATATATATATACTCAAAAATAATTAATATCAATTAAATTCACATAGTACTTACAGACAAACAAACACTTAATGCCTCTATTATAATGTGTAGATAACCGAAACTATCTACCTTGTGTAAACTAACCTCTGAAGAATCAAACCAACACAACACTTTGCACATTTTTGTAGATAACTAACACTCTGCACACTTCTTGAGAACTCTGACTCGACAGGGGATTGCTTCAATAGTAATAACACTCTGCACATTTATGTAGATAACTAACACACATGCAGCTTTCCAGAAAAGAAGTCGATGGTCCTGAGGATCTTGAACTCGCGGTAGAACTGACGTTTCCGAGGACGCATAACGTGTCTTGGTAGGCGTCCATTTTGCACCCAAATACACGGACCGGTCCCCATTCGTTAGTACGGCCACTGCTTCGAATCCCATATCTCGTGCCACAAACCCCTCTGCAAATATGGTTGCGGATATGATTTTACCAGCAAGATTGATCTTGGAAATCTAATCAAGGAAGAAGACTTTATATAACTTACCGAATGTGGCGGATTCAAAGGTCGAACTTCCTGTTTTCCGTTGCTGAGACTGCACATGACGACTCGAAACTGTCTCCTTGTACAGGCATTGCTTCACATAAATAGCATACCTCTTTCGGCTATTAAAAGGCACCGCTCGTAAGTCATCGACTATACTCGCGTGCGTTCCCAAACCATACCTTGCTACCACAAGCGGGCTTTATGGGGTGTTTGGAGCCAAACACGAGGTCTTTGTCCTCGTCTGATATCCAGGCATCGACGACTTACCATCGTTCTTAATAAAATTATTTTTTTTCATGTTTTGCATGCGGACTATGACATTCTTTAGGATAGCTGCAAAGTTGGCTATGTGATGATCTGTCATTGCCTGTTGACATCGCACCAAAAGAGATGGAAATCGGGACAAGAATAACAAAAGAAATATTGTGGGAGGATGCTATGAGTTGTCTTTAGGGTGCGTTTGGTCCGCGGAATTCGACGCGGAAAAGAAAAGAAAAATGTGGTCATAAGCATTGAATCATTGTACATTACGCTCCACGTGTCGTACCATTGTTGGGGTAGGCCCGATTAATCGACGCCGGCCCCCGAACAGCTCAACATGGCGATAGCGGAAGCGCGTTTTGAACCGAACGGCGTAGGGTGCCAAATTTTCGATTTCCAACATCTAAATTTGACCTAGCGCCCTTCGGCTTCTCCCGAGGGCTCAAGATACTGCCCTAAGCCTCAGGAGACCACGTCTAATTCGAATTTCCTAAATTCGAATTTATTACAAATTTATTCGAATTAATAATTTCGTTCCAAACTAGTTCGAACAAAGCGGCAGCCGACAGTGTTTCGACTATTTGGCGACCGAAACGATTTCCGATCGATACCAAATTTTCCAGATTAATTCTACACTTCCCAACGATCGCAACGAGGGGTCTTTCGAATCATTCCGATGTCGTTTGGTATTTTTCACAAAATCAAATCAGTGGTTCGAAATTATCAATTCGACTAAAGCGGCAGTCTGCCGTCTTTCGACAGTTTGACAACCGAAATGATTTCCAATCAATACCAAAATTTCCAGATTGATTCTACACTTCCCAACGATCGCAACGAGGGGTCTTTCGAATCATTCCGATGTCGTTTGGTATTTTTCGTAAAATCAAATCAGTAGGGTTCGAAATATACCTTCGGCGTACGTGTTTACACCTCGGATGAGAGTCGCTGCGCCTCGTCTTGCTCCCGGGGCTTCCGGGCTAGATTGTCACGCCGGTATCACCTTGATCGAACCTCCGAGTCTGCTCCCGATGGCTAGACGCAGTTCGGATCGGGCGTCGGGCTTCGTCGAACGATCCCGTGGCTTTAATGATGTGACTTAAGTAGTACCAAGTACACTCTTTTCTTATTCTCTAGCCTTTTATTATTAAGAGTTGTGGCAAGTTGAAAGCAAAGTACCAAGTACAATTGCTTAGAACCTTAGCATCTCACCTTACCTTGTTCTCATTTATGCATGTATTTTATTTGTTTACACCTAAGCTAATAAGGTGTCTTGTTTTCCTTGTAGTATAAATCCACTAAGGTTAGTTTATTATATATTTAAGTGAGACACTTGTCTTGACTCAAAGAATGAGTCATATGCCACCTCAACTTATGTGGCATGCCATGGAATTCTCCACATGTCCAAGACCATGCAAAATTTCAAGTAATTTCATGTAGGCCCTTTAGGTTTTTAAATTCTCAATTTAGTCCCTCAATTTTGAGTAATAAAATAATTAAATCCAATCTAATTATTTTAATTACAATTGAGCCTCATTTAGTTTATTAATTAAGCACTTAAGACAATCTCAAGTCCTAATTATTCCCGTGACCGTCACCGGAATTTAACTAAATCACCGACACCTCGTGTCAACTATGCCACTACCTCAACGAATCCCATTCATTAGGTTCTAGAGAAAAGCCCGCCGTTTTCGTTCAAGTTCATTACCATTTTTAAGCGCGACTCTCTAGGTCCGTCTCAACTGGCATGGGAGGAATCCACGAGTCACGGTATTCGCCTAGCCTATCCCGCGGTACCGAACAGATCCCAGTTGAGAACGAATTTTGATCTAATCGAAATTCGGGCGAACCGACTACAGTGTATACATTTAAATACCTCTTACGCCTTTCACTTGCGTCCCGGTTAGGTGAGAGCCATGTAAATGTCAAACTCACTGACCTAACTCTATGTTATAATCGAGACCCAACCGATTATTTAAACTCCGCTCCGTATCTAATACGAGCGAGCTTTCCAAGCTTCGGCCGAAGGCTTTACAATCGTCGTTCTCCAATTACCTCATAGGACGTTAACCTATACGAATATAGGCAGTGAATCCCGATAGCAGTCAAAGCCCGGCAATCACCTCCGTAAAGTCAGTTGCGTTTCGTCGCTGGCCCGTGTCCCATTTCCGAACACTTGCGGACCTAGCCAACTAGCGACAAACCGAAATCGCGAAAGCAAATCCGTCAGTGACCCTATCGGTCTGAGGCTGCTATAGTCATTCGTTCAATCATTGACAACATCCTAGTCATGTGATCGAGACGAATACGAGCCAAATGTCCGAATACGCGATCTCTCCGATCACCGATATCTCCATCACGACCCACAACCTCTCAGGTAATCGGTGACACTACCGATACTATGTGGTCGTCAATGAATAAGTCATATTCGGATATCTAGTCACCCACCTAGAATCCTTAGACTTACGGACTTTTTATTTAATGCTGAGATAAAGACCGTCCGGTGTCTCCTCCCTCGTCCCCACGAGAATCAGACGTCCAACTCAAACATTCGGGTGTTATTAATTCCGCTATCGAAAATTCCGGTGACGGTCACGGGAATAATTAGGACTTGAGATTGTCTTAAGTGCTTAATTAATAAACTAAATGAGGCTCAATTGTAATTAAAATTATTAGATTGGATTAATTATTTTATTACTCAAAATTGAGGGACTAAATTGAGAATTTAAAAACCTAAAGGGCCTACATGGAATTACTTGAAATTTTGCATGGTCTTGGACATGTGGAGAATTCCATGGCATGCCACATAAGTTGAGGGTGGCATATGACTCATTCTTTGAGTCAAGACAAGTGTCTCACTTAAATATATAATAAACTAACCTTAGTGGATTTATACTACAAGGAAAACAAGACACCTTATTAGCTTAGGTGTAAACAAATAAAAATACATGCATAAATGAGAACAAGGTAAGGTGAGATGCTAAGGTTCTAAGCAATTGTACTTGGTACTTTGCTTTCAACTTGCCACTACTCTTAATAATAAAAGGCTAGAGAATAAGAAAAGAGTGTACTTGGTACTACTTAAGTCACATCATTAAAGCCACGGGATCGTTCGACGAAGCCCGACGCCCGAACCGAACTGCGTCTAGCCATCGGGAGCAGACTCGGAGGTTCGATCAAGGTCATACCGGCGTGACAATCTAGCCCGGAAGCCCCGGGAGCAAGACGAGGCGCAGCGACTCTCATCCGAGGTGTAAACACGTACGCCGAAGGTATATTTGGAACCCTACTGATTTGATTTTACGAAAAATACCAAACGACATCGGAATGATTCGAAAGACCCCTCGTTACGATCGTTGAAAAGTGTAGAATCAATCTGGAAATTTTGGTATTGATTGGAAATCATTTCGGTTGTCAAACTGTCGAAAGACGGCAGACTGCCGCTTTAGTCGAATTGATAATTTCGAACCACTGATTTGATTTTGTGAAAAATACCAAACGACATCGGAATGATTCGAAAGACCCCTCGTTACGATCGTTGGGAAGTGTAGAATCAATCTGGAAAATTTGGTATCGATCGGAAATCGTTTCGGTCGCCAAATAGTCGAAACACTGTCGGCTGCCGCTTTGTTCGAACTAGTTTAATTAGTCCATTTAAATTGCTTTCCTAGGGTTAGGAATTTAATTAACGCATTTATGTGCTCGTGGTTAATTTTTATTTGCTATGAGAATACAAACTCCCATAAAATACTAAGTGAGTAAAGGGATTGGATGCCTGTCTTCTATCAAGCTCGGGTTAAGTTGTTACGAAACCTAAATGCAAGGTTTGGTTCCGGGTAAGCCGGCGCCTTGCATTTGTTTTCGTTTCGATTTGCTCGTGTGCGTTAGCGCCGCTCGCCAAGACCACACTGTGCGGTAAAACGTACGGTTCAAGTGTGCGGTTTTGAGCAAAGTTGATAGGTCGCACTTAGACAGTCATACCGCCTTGTTCCGGATTTACCGGCGAGGGTCCCTGACTGATACAAAGATAGTTGAGACATTCGACGAGGTCGGATTCGTGCGGAGCACGACTTCGTGGGCCGCTGCAAACCAATAAAACGACAGAGGTTGAGGTTTGCATCCGCCCACGGGGACATCAGCTCCACTATCGAAGCTATCAACGAAACTTCCAAAACATCCAATGGGAGAAAATGGTGTTTATGAAAAGATAGTGGGAGTCAAACGGAATAAAAGTCCTTGTTCGTGTTTGATGATCTATACAATCGACATAATTTGCCTTTTATTTCCTGCAGCTTTTTCTCTCAGTGTTAATAATGTCTACCGCTTTAAACATACTACTCAATGAGAATAGGTTGACTGGGTCAAACTATTCAGACTGGCTTCGCAACCTGAGGATTTTCCTTCAGATTGAGAACCTAGTGTATATCCTTGACTCCGAGTTGCCGCGGCCCCAGGGGGCGCGGGCAACCGAGCAGGCTCGTGCCGCTTATGACAAGCGACTGCGCGACGAGCAGCTCGTAAAGGCTCATGTCCTCGGATCGATGAGTAACACGCTGCAGCGTAGCCATGAGGGTATGGCTGATGCTCGAGCGATGGTTCAGCATCTGAAAGAGCTTTACGGTGTGACGTCAAGGACAGCTCGCTATGCGGCTTCGTCGCAGCTCTTCCGATCGAGGATGTCTGAGGGTGAGAACGTTGGCGAACATGTTATGAACATGATCACCATGATCGAGAGGTTGGAGACTCTCAATTTCCGATTTGATCGGGAATTACAAAACGATCTCATCTTGCAGTCTCTGCCTCCGTCCTTCAATGCGTTCATAGTGAACTATCATCTGAACGGCATGACGCTGACGCTTCCTGATCTGATGAATCAGTTAGCGACGGCGCAAGGTCAGATGAAGAGGGCAAAGCAGACTGCACTTGTCGCCACCTCTTCGAAGCCCCAGAAAGGCAAAAAGAAGAAGGGCAACAAGCTCAAGCCAACAGGGAAGGTTTCTAAGAAGAACAAATCTTCTGGGAAATCGAAGCAGACCGGTGTAAAGCCGACGGATAGGTGTCTGCATTGCGGTGTGCTGGGCCACTGGAAGCGGGACTGTCCGAAGCTCAAGGGTGAGCAGGCTGCGTCAGGTAAGGAACTTAATGTTTTAGAAACAGTTTGTTCATCATCTGTATACTCTACTTCCTGGATATTGGATTCGGGAGCTAGTACTCACATTTGTGTGTCCATGCAGGGTCTGGGACCAAGTAGAGCGCTTGGGGAGCGGGAGATCGAGGTTAGAGTGGGAAGCGGGGATAGTCTCTCGGCAAGCCACGTCGGATCAAGATCTCTTGTTTTGTTATCTGGGCATGTGTTGCGTTTGTACGATTGTCTTGTACTCCCGAGGGGTTTTAAGAACATCGTCTCCATTCCTGTTTTGAGCAGGAATGGTTATGTATTTAACTTTAATAAAAATACATGCCACATTATGTATCGAAATAAAAATGTTGGCAACGCGACACTGTTTAATGGTTTGTACTATTTAAACACCCAGAACGACGTATCTGTGAATACTGTCACAAACAAACGAAAGTCAGGAATAAATGCGAGGTACCTGTGGCATCTTCGATTAGGGCATACTGGAGAACGCAAGATCCATGAGTTAGAGAAAAACGGGATTTTGAAACCGTTGGGATCAGATCCCTATCCGACTTGTGAGTCGTGCCTCCAAGGTAAAATGACCCGATCACCCTTCACCGGGACATTTAATAGAGCCACGGAAATTCTCGGTTTGATTCACACGGACGTTTGCGGGCCATTCAATGTGAAGGCTCGGGGTGACTTCCACTATTTTATTACCTTCACAGATGATCACAGTCGTTACGGACTCGTGTATCTGATGAGGTATAAAGCTGATGCACTTGGAAGGTTCAAGGAGTATAAGGCTTTGGTGGAAAAACAAACGTCAAAACTCATTAAAGCCACTCGATCGGATCGAGGTGGCGAGTACATGAGTATCGAGTTTGACCAGTTCTTGAAGGAGAATGGTATATTATCACATATGACTCCGCCCGGCACGCCACAATTAAATGGCGTGGCCGAACGTAGAAACCGAACTTTATTAGATATGGTGCGTTCTATGTTAAGCTATACAGATTTACCAATGTCATTGTGGGGATACGCGCTTTTGACAGCGGCTTATACCATAAACCGGTGTCCTCGAAGTCTGTTAACGGCATTCCGTATGAGATATGGACTGGTCGTTTACCCAGCTTATCACATATTAGGATTTGGGGTTGCTCTGCCTATGTGAAAAAGTTGAAGGCAGACAAATTGGAGTCTAGGTCTCTGAAAGGTCGTTTCATAGGTTACCCTGAAAACTCTATGGGGTACCTATTCTACTTTCACGATGATCAGAGGATCGTTGTGGGCCTACACGCACATTTTCTCGAGGAAGAGTTCATTCGAGATTGTGGCGTTGGCCGAGAGGTCACTCTCGAGGAGCAGTCGACCGAAACGCCCTCACAGGATTTGGAATTGGATGGTCCGAGTGAAGCAGTCTTGCGACGATCTGAAAGGGTGCCACGCCAACCAGAGCGGTATGGATGTCACACGTTGAACACGATTATGTTGTGACTAGGGGACTTCTAAGAGAAGATCCCGCTACTTTCGATCAAGCTATATCCGATGTTGACTCAACGAGATGGATTGAAGCTATGCGGGCTGAGATAGACTCAATGTACTCAAACAAAGTCTGGACTCTTGTAGACCTACCGAGCGGTTTTAGACCAATTGGTTGTAAATGGATATACAAGAGAAGATTGGATCTGACGGACAAGTTGAGACATACAAGGCCAGGTTGGTTGCCAAGGGCTATAACCAAAAGGAGGGAGTCGACTATGAGGAGACTTTCTCGCCTGTAGCCATGATCAAGTCTATCCGCATAATGCTCGCAATAGCTGCGCACTATGATTATGAGATTTGGCAGATGGACGTCAAAACGGCGTTCCTTAATGGATTCCTCAAGGAGGAGATTTATATGGAGCAGCCAAAAGGTTTTGAGTCGCATGCAGATGCTCACAAAGTGTGCAAACTGAATCGGTCTATTTACGGACTGAAACAGGCCTCTCGTAGTTGGAACCTACGTTTCGATGAAGCAGTTCGGAACTTCGGATTCGAGAAAAACGTAGACGAGCCATGTGTCTACAGAAAGAGTAGTGGGAGTATGGTGTCGTTCCTTGTATTGCACGTGGATGATATCCTTTTGATAGGAAACGACATCGGGATGCTCTCGTCGGTGAAAGCATGGCTTTCAACCGAATTCTCCATGAAAGATCTGGGAGAAGCGACGTATATACTTGGTATTCGCTTGTTCAGGGATCGAGCGAACAGAACGATCGGCTTATCTCAGGCCCTTTACTTAGAGAAAATCCTGAAAAAATTCAGAATGGATGACTCTAAGAGAGGGTTCTTACCTATGCGACATGGGATCCATTTGTCAAAATCAATGTCACCTCAAAGTGAGGAAGACTGACGAAGGATGAGTGGGATACCCTATGCGTCTGCAGTGGGTAGTCTGATGTACGCAATGTTGTGCACACGACCGGACATTGCCTACGCTGTGAGCGTGGTTAGTCGGTTTCAGGCAAACCCAGGTGAAGGACACTGGACAGCCGTTAAGAATATCTTTAAGTACCTTAGACGGACTAAAGACTTAACGCTTGTCTATGGAGGAGCGGGACTATAAGTAGAAGGTTACACCGATTCGGACTTCCAGTCGGACGTGGATGACCGAAAATCTACTTCAGGTTTTGTATTCGTGCTCAACGGTGGGGCAGTGTCTTGGAGAAGCTCCAAGCAAAGCACGACTGCCGATTCCACGTGTGAGGCAGAATACATAGCAGCCTCAGAGGCAGCTAAAGAAGCTGTTTGGATGAAAAAGTTCTTGGAGGAACTTACTGTGGTACCAGTTGCGGACAGACCGCTTACACTTTGGTGCGATAATAGCGGTGCAGTCGCGCAGGCAAAGGAACCACGATCTCATAGCAAGTCCAAACATATTGAGAGAAAATATCATGTACTACGTGAGTTCGTTGAAAACGGGATGGTCGCCGTGCAGAAAATTGCCACCGCGGAAAACGTGGCGGACCCACTTACGAAGCCCTTGTCCCAGGCAGTTATGGAACAGCATCTGGACAAGATGGGCCTACAATACCATTGTGACTGGCATTAGGTGCAGCACATGGCATTCGAGTGCAAGTGGGAGGCTGTTAGGGAGTGTGCCCTCGGAATGCCATACGAGGACTAGGAATAGTATAGGGCGCACAATGATGTATAGGTCAATAGACAGTTTTATTGTATATACTGTTAAAATAAAGTAGTGAATGTTATTTTCATTATAATAAAGGCATTATTATTTATTTATCGAATTTAAAGTCTGCTTGGCATCTGGCGGTGCGATAAATAAATAACACCCGAATGTTTGAGTTGGACGTCTGATTCTCGTGGGGACGAGGGAGGAGACACCGGACGGTCCTTATCTCAGCATTAAATAAAAAGTCCGTAAGTCTAAGGATTCTAGGAGGGTGACTAGATATCCGAATATGACTTATTCATTGACGATCACATAGTATCGGTAGTGTCACCGATTACCTGAGAGGTTGTGGGTCGTGATGGAGATATCGGTGATCGGAGAGATCGCGTATTCGGACATTCGGCTCGTATTCGTCTCGATCACATGACTAGGATGTTGTAAATGATTGAACGAATGACTATAGCAGCCTCAGACCGATAGGGTCACTGACGGATTTGCTTTCGCGATTTCGGTTTGTCGCTAGTTGGCTAGGTCCGCAAGTGTTCGGAAATGGGACACGGGCCAGCGACGAAACGCAACTGACTTTACGGAGGTGATTGCCGGGCTTTGACTGCTATCGGGATTCACTGCCTATATTCGTATAGGTTAACGTCCTATGAGGTAATTGGAGAACGACGATTGTAAAGTCTTCGGCCGAAGCTTGGAAAGCTCGCTCGTATTAGATACGGAGCGAAGTTTAAATAATCGGTTGGGTCTCGATTATAACATAGAGTTAGGTCAGTGAGTTTGATATTTACATGGCTCTCACCTAACCGGGACGCAAGTGAAAGGCGTAAGAGGTATTTAAATGTATACACTGTAGTCGGTTCGCCCGAATTTCGATTAGATCAAAATTCGTTCTCAACTGGGATCTGTTCGGTACCGCGGGATAGGCTAGGCGAATACCGTGACTCGTGGATTCCTCCCATGCCAGTTGAGACGGACCTAGAGAGTCGCGCTTAAAAATGGTAATGAACTTGAACGAAAACGGCGGGCTTTTCTCTAGAACCTAATGAATGGGATTCGTTGAGGTAGTGGCATAGTTGACACGAGGTGTTGGTGATTTAGTTAAATTCCGGTGACGGTCACGGGAATAATTAGGACTTGAGATTGTCTTAAGTGCTTAATTAATAAACTAAATGAGGCTCAATTGTAATTAAAATAATTAGATTGGATTTAATTATTTTATTACTCAAAATTGAGGGACTAAATTGAGAATTTAAAAACCTAAAGGGCCTACATGGAATTACTTGAAATTTTGCATGGTCTTGGACATGTGGAGAATTCCATGGCATGCCACATAAGTTGAGGTGGCATATGACTCATTCTTTGAGTCAAGACAAGTGTCTCACTTAAATATATAATAAACTAACCTTAGTGGATTTATACTACAAGGAAAACAAGACACCTTATTAGCTTAGGTGTAAACAAATAAAAATACATGCATAAATGAGAACAAGGTAAGGTGAGATGCTAAGGTTCTAAGCAATTGTACTTGGTACTTTGCTTTCAACTTGCCACAACTCTTAATAATAAAAGGCTAGAGAATAAGAAAAGAGTGTACTTGGTACTACTTAAGTCACATCATTAAAGCCACGGGATCGTTCGACGAAGCACGACGCCCGATCCGAACTGCGTCTAGCCATCGGGAGCAGACTCGGAGGTTCGATCAAGGTGATACCGGCGTGACAATCTAGCCCGGAAGCCCCGGGAGCAAGACGAGGCGCAGCGACTCTCATCCGAGGTGTAAACACGTACGCCGAAGGTATATTTCGAACCCTACTGATTTGATTTTACGAAAAATACCAAACGACATCGGAATGATTCGAAAGACCCCTCGTTGCTCGTTGGGAAGTGTAGAATCAATCTGGAAAATTTGGTATCGATCGGAAATCGTTTCGGTTGCCAAATAGTCGAAACACTGTCGGCTGCCGCTTTGTTCGAACTAGTTTGGAACGAAATTATTAATTCGAATAAATTTGTAATAAATTCGAATTTAGGAAATTCGAATTAGACGTGGTCTCCTGAGGCTCAGGGCAGTATCTTGAGCCCTCGGGAGAAGCCGAAGGGCGCTAGGTCAAATTTAGATGTTGGAAATCGAAAATTTGGCACCCTACGCCGCTCGGTTCAAAACGCGCTTCCGCTATCGCCACGTTTAGCTGTTCGGGGGCCGGCGTCGATTAATCGGGCCTAACCCAACAGTGGCCCGATTAATCGACGCCGGCCCCCGAACATCTCAACATGGCGATAGCGGAAGCGCGTTTTGAACCGAGCGGCGTAGGGTGCCAAATTTTCGATTTCCAACATCTAAATTCGACCTAACGCCCTTCGGCTTCTCCCGAGGGCTCAAGATACTGCCCTGAGCCTCAGGAGACCACGTCTAATTCGAATTTCCTAAATTCGAATTTATTACAAATTTATTCGAATTAATAATTTCGTTCCAAACTAGTTCGAACAAAGCGGCAGCCGACAGTGTTTCGACTATTTGGCGACCGAAACGATTTCCGATCGATACCAAATTTTCCAGATTGATTCTACACTTCCCAACGATCGGAACGAAGGGTCTTTCGAATCATTCCGATGTCGTTTGGTATTTTTCACAAAATCAAATCAGTGGTTCGAAATTATCAATTCGACTAAAGCGGCAGTCTGCCGTCTTTCGACAGTTTGACAACCGAAATGATTTCCAATCAATACCAAAATTTCCAGATTGATTCTACACTTCCCAACGATCGTAACGAGGGGTCTTTTGAATCATTCCGATGTCGTTTGGTATTTTTCGTAAAATCAAATCAGTAGGGTTCGAAATATACCTTCGGCGTACGTGTTTACACCTCGGATGAGAGTCGCTGCGCCTCGTCTTGCTCCCGGGGCTTCCGGGCTAGATTGTCACGCTGGTATCACCTTGATCGAACCTCCGAGTCTGCTTCCGATGGCTAGACGCAGTTCGGTTCGGGCGTCGGGCTTCGTCGAACGATCCCGTGGCTTTAATGATGTGACTTAAGTAGTACCAAGTACACTCTTTTCTTATTCTCTAGCCTTTTATTATTAAGAGTAGTGGCAAGTTGAAAGCAAAGTACCAAGTACAATTGCTTAGAACCTTAGCATCTCACCTTACCTTGTTCTCATTTATGCATGTATTTTTATTTGTTTACACCTAAGCTAATAAGGTGTCTTGTTTTCCTTGTAGTATAAATCCACTAAGGTTAGTTTATTATATATTTAAGTGAGACACTTGTCTTGACTCAAAGAATGAGTCATATGCCACCTCAACTTATGTGGCATACCATGGAATTCTCCACATGTCCAAGACCATGCAAAATTTCAAGTAATTCCATGTAGGCCCTTTAGGTTTTTAAATTCTCAATTTAGTCCCAAAATTTTGAGTAATAAAATAATTAAATCCAATCTAATTATTTTAATTACAATTGAGCCTCATTTAGTTTATTAATTAAGCACTTAAGACAATCTCAAGTCCTAATTATTCCCGTGACCGTCACCGGAATTTAACTAAATCACCGACACCTCGTGTCAACTATGCCACTACCTCAACGAATCCCATTCATTAGGTTCTAGAGAAAAGCCCGCCGTTTTCGTTCAAGTTCATTACCATTTTTAAGCGCGACTCTCTAGGTCCGTCTCAACTAGCATGGGAGGAATCCACGAGTCACGGTATTCGCCTAGCTGTAAATCCAGATTATCCAAGAACACTTCAACAGATTAAACCTTCGTAATATGTGAATAGTTTGCTTTTGAGGTTTAGTGTTGAGTACGTGAGATTTTAGCAAAATGGAAACTTACATTAATGAAGTTAGGGTTTAAGCTTAAATACCTTGTGAGGTATTTAAGCCCATTGGGCCCCTAACAAGCCCATTACAAATACAACCCAATTACATAAATAAAACATCTATAAAATACATAGAAAAGAAATTACAAGACTTAGAATTAATATTTTGGACACTTCTAAAATATTCCTAACATTCTCCCCCTAAGTGTCCAAAATACAATCGAGCAAATAAACTAAGTCTTCATTTCTTTTTCTTCGAGCGGGGTGGAGGTGGAGGTTCTCTATGAGCCAAGTAGGTCTTCCTGAATCCAAGGGCAGTCTCGAACTGTCTGATGTCGTTCCGAAGAACGATCCGATATCTTATCTTCTCGATGAGTTTCCGTAGGACATCTTTCTCTTCCAGTTCTGTTCCTTCTAGTTTGTCCTCTTCGGAAACTGTCTTCTTCTTAGCCCGAAGTTGATTGAGGATAATCTTCAATGTTCCATCTGAGAATTTGGAGACCTCTGACAGAAGTAGCACCTGCTTCACTTTCTTCTGTGCTTGTATGTAGGTGACCCTGGTTGTGGTTCAAGGAAGATAAATCCCTCTTCAACTTTTCGAGATCCTTGTATCTGTTGTCTGGACGCGTCAGGTTGACCTTGCTCATATTGCTTTCCAAGGCCATTTGGAAGTCATGAGCAGCGAAATACTTGACCTGCCTCAGCATGCACTCCTTGATAGCTCGATAACCATCTCGTCTTGTGTGAGTGTCAAGGGGAAACTTATTGCGATAAATATTGTAGAGCTTGTTGAGTTCGCCCAGTGGAAGATAGGGAAGATCTGCTTCTGAATATCTTACAATTTTCCTGTCATATCGATCAATAACAAAGACAGGGCCTACATATCTTCCTACCGCCCATTCGACGTCCACAATATCGCAGATGGCCGATTGATCTCCCATGTACTTCCTGTATTGATCTCTATTCATTCCTTTCTTGGCCGTGACTTCCCAGAGCATAATCTGATGGCTAAGTCCCCTATACGTCCCTCTTAGGTGCTCAAGGCCTCGAAGATTCAGCTCGTTGACTCCCTTTATTTCTTCTTCCTTCCTCCAGATCTTTGGATAAAGATCCTCAAGAAATGGTGCCTTGATCTTCGCGTTTCTCCAGCGAGTTTCTATGAATCGTAGCCTGGCGTTGGTTCCTCGGGCACCTGATGCTGAAGGAGTTCTGGAAGTTCTGGAAGATCTGCCTCAGGATTTTCTCCTTGCTCCTCTTCCTCTCGCTCGATGAAGCAGAAGTGCTGCTGCCGCCTTTAATAAATTACGAACGCTTTCAATCCTTAGGCGGGACTCTTCTGCTGTCTCTGTTCTCGTCATCCATTCCTCGTCTAAGATATATCTGTCAATGTAGTCTTGAGGATCCTTTTGACGAGGGGTTGTAGTTGCTTGGACTGGTTGGGTGGAGATCCTCGAAGGAGCAGACTCGACTTCACCAAGGGAAGTTGTCTGGTTCGGCCCTGGTGTAGTTTGTCTGCCCCTGGAGGACCTTGGTGGTGGATTAGGTGGTCGTGACGAACTGCGTCCACGCGTTTGAACCCCGCGTCCTCTGCTTCTTCCGCCGCGAATAACAGGAGACTTGGTTCTCGGTCTCTTGCTGCTCTCCCCCTCAGGACGATCCTGGTCGTCTGGATCGTCGTGACGACGTTTCTGACTGGGGCCTTCTTGGCGGCATGTGTCAGTCGGTATGCTCGCATCAGGAGATGGATGACGCCTCCTGCGACCAGCTTTGGGTAGAGGTCTTCTTCTTCAACGCTCCGGTTGCTGTCGAGATCAATTATGCGAGCAATGCCAACATCAAAGAGCTCGAGCAGAGGCACTGTGTACAAGTTGGGTGTTGTCGGGTTGCGTGGTGGCAGGGTGAGAAGACGGGGAAGTACCGGCTGTTGAGGAGGAGGTTGGTCAGATATGGGAGCCTTCCCTTTGTCAGTGGAAGTTGCTTGAACCGCCTCCTTGATAAGACCTTTGACCCTTGGTAGGGTTACGGTCTCGAAGAATTCGAACAGCCGATTCTCCAAGTAGGCAGTCGTCACCTGTGTTGGAATAGATCCGGCGCCACTAGAGGGAGCCGTTGGCACACGTTCAGAACGAGGTTCTGAACGGTGGCCCTCGTCACCCGAAGTTCGTGGAACTTCAGGGTCCTTGGGTCTTCCGACCACTCCTTGCGACGCATCTTTTGGAGATGGTGCTCGGGTCGTTGTTGCCACGTCAGTGGGACGGGCTTGGGTGAAACTATCTCCGGGATCGTCAAGGCGTCCGTTAGCACGCGTCCAGAACTAGGTTCTGTACGGTGGCTCGCGGATGGTGAGCTGCTGAAATCATCAACATCCGAGAGACTTCCGTCCAATCCTTGAAGAGCCTCTATTTGGGGCTCTTCTATGAACGTTGTGGCCTGAGGATCAGGCTGAGGCTCGGTCTGTGTCACGGAAATGTGTATTTCTCGAGTTGATTCAGACACAGGAACCGAGCTGCTGGAGGTTTGGGGTGGTTCATGTTGTGTTGAGACACTTGTCTGTTGGGAGACAAGTGAATGATCTGGTGGGGTTCGCTCATGCGTCGTTGGGTCGACTACGACGTCTTCTATCCTAGGGATTGACCCGGCTCTTTCTAACTGAGTTGGTGCAGTTGTGATCGTCTCAGGAACATCTATGTGTGGTTGTTCCTCGAGCGATTGTTCAGGTATTGTTTGTTCAGAGGATGGTGGTGGTTGGTCGGGGATTGTTTCTTGAGATGTAGTCTGTGGTGCTTGTGGGATAAGGTTGGTTTCTGTGGTTTCTCTCAGGGTCTCACTCTCTCTTTCTCTCTCGCTCATTTCAGCTCTCTCAGTCTCACTAACCCCTGGGTTAGACTCAGGTGGGTTATCCTGTGTCGTGGGGTGAGGAACTTTGTAATCTTTGCAGTATGCATCGATATGATCGGGGTTTGCAAGAATGAGTAACTCGTGAGGGATTGGCATTGCGGTGCGCGAGTCTTTCTCATCAGACTTTCCTTTATGAAGGTAGCGCAGTTTGGGTGGAGTGAAGTTTTCTTCCACGGGTCGTGATGGTATTCCTGTTGTTGTGGTCAGAAAATGGTGGATGATAAGGGAGAACCACCGAAGATATGGCAAATTCTGTGGCTTTTTGGACTTAGTTCGTTGGTAAAGTTGGTCGTCGAGATCTGTGGTGATAAGTTTGGCAAAGTCGTAATTTCTTCGAAACACGATCCCATGGAAGATCCGAAGAATTGTGATATTGCATCTATCCCATCCTGAGTGCTTGGGTGAGAAGCACTTATTGACAAATGCAAAGAGCGTTCGCCATGGATGCGGGATCATGGAGTTCTGAAAATGAGAGACAAACTTGATCGGCGAGTAGTATCCCATCCTCATCATGTCCTCCAGGAGCTCATTTTCGGAAGCCTCAGGTTCGTATTGAGGTTGACTTGGCATACGAATGAGTTCCTTTGTGATGGTGACAGTCTCAGTTGCGATTTGGGCCTCGTAGTAGATGCTATTATCTTGGGCAATTTTGGTCTTCATTGTCCCCCAGAATTGTTGAAGATAAACTGTAGGGACTTGGATCGAGGCCGAAAAGGCATACCCAAGGTGGTGATTTCTCAGAATGGATAATATGATTTCTTCTTTGCACTTGAATGTATGAAGATCAAGCTGGAAATTATTGTCCTTGGTCGTTATCCATTTTGAAGTTGGGTAGACTAGATCCGTTGGTGTCGTCATTTTCTTTTCTTTTCCTTTTTTTTTATTATATTTTTTTTTTTGACACCGGGAATTCCTGCTGAAACTGCAACACAGAAGATAAATGAAATTAGATATGCCATGATAAGAGGACTTGGTTGTTATGAATAGTGATGGGTTGGAATAAAATTTCGTTTGATGAAAAAAAGATCTCGGCCCAACACTTTGGCCCATTTGAGAAAATTTTTGTCGAAAATTCCTAAGTATGGTTTGCGGGTTCACTTTAAAGTGCATAGCTTCATCTTAGCAAGTCGTATTTGCGAATTCAAAAGTTTGCGGGTTGAGTAGAAAGGACGCCGTGAAGTTTATATTGCGAATTGAGGGGTTTGCGGGTTGGTTGAAAGAACTTTGCGAATTCTGTATCGCAGCCTCAGGATTCGCAAATTGACCAGGTCAATCGGGGAATCGCAAAGCATCAATTCGCAAAATGAACTTTGCAAATCCCAAGATTTGCGATCCTCGAGTTCGCAAAGTAAGCAGTCAGACGGTCAAGCTGCAAAGTGGATGACCCGCAAAGTGAGTGATTTGCGATTTGAGGAAATAAAACATTTTTGGACCCGCAAAGCTTAACTCTGAAGAATCAAAAGAAACCCTTAAACGATTTCGAACCCAAAAAAATCGCTTTGAAAAACCTCAGATTTGAGTAGATAAATTCGATTTAGTGCAAAAATCAAACAGATAAGCTCGCATTATCAGAAAAATCCATGGAATTTCTACAGGAATCAACTGCAAAACACCTGTTCTTCGAGAAATCACTCCTGCAATTAAGAAAATTAATCGTTAAACAAGAATCAGTAAAATTTAACGCAACTTTTCATTCATACCACAGAGATGTACGCGAGTGAGTGACGGTAACGATTTGAGCAAGCAAACCACAGACAATGCAAGCGACGATGGAATGTTTAACGGACGGAATTCGCAAAGTGGAGTTTATGATTTGGGATTGTTTTTGTTTTGCGAGTTCAGTTTGCAAATTGGTATTTAGAAACAACTTTGCGGGCCTAAAGTGTAAACCCTAGTTTTGAGTTGGGCTGTAAACTTTTGAGATAAAGGCCCACTTTAGATTTGCGAAGCGGTAGTTTGCGAATCGATCAGTTTGCGAATAACAATTGTTCAAATTAATTTAGTTTTGCGAATCCAAATTCTAATAATTGATTTGTAATGGAATTTTTTGAAATTGACTAGGGAAAGATACCAAAAATCTAGAAAAGACCTAAGTACTACCAATTTGGCGCGATCAATCACAAGGATAACATCAAATCAATGGGTTTTTCAAGATCGATTTTCATGATACGATATCCTTATTGAAAAAATCTTCGCCTAAGTCAAAAATTCGTCTTAATGTCGGGACAATAAATGACGTAAGTTTCCTTCGTGTTTATAAATAGATAGGTCTCAAATCTCATTGAAGTACCTTACATCTAAGAACTAACTAATTTCTTATTTTCTCGTTTACAGATGGATTGGCAGAAGCAAGAAGAAGAAAAGAAGCTCAAGGAACAGGCAGAGTTAAGACGCAACTTTGAGCATAATTTGAATATGCTTGTTTTTGAAATTTACCTTCTTTTGAGCTTATTCGTTGTTTTACTTGCTATTCTGCTTTGGATTTTTATAGGGAATACGAGTTTTTGAGAGTACGAAAACTCCCCCTAAATGTTTGGATTTCTTTGAACAAGTATTTGAGTTGTTGTACGAAAACTCCCCCTAAATGTTTGGGTTTCTTGAATAAATGTTTGTTGAAAAACTCCCCTTAGATATAATGCCTATCGAGTATCTGAAAAATGATTGAACTCACTCCCCCTCGATGCATGGATATAGCATTTCTCCCCCTCGATGTAACGCCATCAGCATTGGCGCTACATCGACTTATTGGACACAAGAAACAATTTATTGAAAATTAACAACTTAAAAACTAAAGTCCTAAATAAATGGTTAACATAATAAACACACACAGAATAAGAGAAGTGAAACATAGCAAATAGATAAATATTGAACTGTAGGAAGGCATAATCGAGATTAAAAATTGAGGTTCAACATTCCTAATTTTGCAACTAAGAATTGGAAGCGTTTTTCATCCAATGCTTTTGTAAGCAAATCGGCTAGTTGAAGTTCTGTATTGACAAAGTACATTTCTATTATGCCTCTTTCTACATGGTCCTTTATGAAGTGATAGCGAAGATCTATGTGCTTAGTGCGTGAGTGATGTACAGGATTACAGGTAATTGCGATAGCACTCTTGGAATCACAGTAAATAGGAATTCTATTTAGATCAAACCCGTAGTCCCGTAGCTGAGTTCTGATCCACAAAATTTGTGAGCAGCAACTTGCTGCAGCGACGTATTCTGCTTCCGCCGTGGAAGTTGACACACAATTTTGTTTCTTTGAGGCCCAACATACAAGTTTATCGCCTAGGAATTGCATATGTCCAGAAGTGCTTTTCCTGTCCAGTCTGCATCCTGCAAAATCTGCGTCAGAAAAAGCCTATTAGTTTCATACTTGAGTTTTTAGGATACCACAGTCCAAGGTCTGGTGTTCCTTTTAAATACTTCAAGATTCTTTTGACAGCATGAAGGTGTGACTCCTTGGGATTAGCTTGAAATCGAGCACATAGACATGTAGAGAATAAGATATCTGGTCGACTGGCAGTGAGGTAGAGCAGTGATCCAATGATCCCTCTGTAATGAGTAACATCTACAGGGTCACCAAGGTGATCTGCATCCAGTGAGCATGAGGTGGACATAGGTCTGCTCGATGATTTGCTCTTGTCAATCCCATATTTTCTGAGAATATCGTGGATGTACTTTGACTGATTGATGAAGATCCCATCCTGAAGTTGTTTGATTTGTAGTCCGAGGAAGAACGACATTTCTCCCATCATACTCATTTCAAATTGCGATTGCATCAGAATGCTAAATTCTTCACAAAGTTTAGGATTAGTAGAGCCAAAAATGATATCATCCACGTAGATTTGCACAAGCATGATATCAGAATCATGTTTCTTACGAACAATGTAGTGTCAATTTTCCCTTTAGTGAAGCCTGAAGAGATAAGAAAGTCGGAGAGCACCTCATACCAGGCCCTTGGAGCTTGTTTAAGTCCATACAGTGATTTGTCGAGTTTGTAAACAAAGTCGGGATGATCAGCATTGAGAAATCCGTCTGGCTGTGACACATACACTTCTTCTTTCAGAATTCCGTTCAAGAAGGCTGTTTTTACGTCCATTTGATAGACAGTAAAGTCTTTGTGTGCTGCGTATGCAAGGAATAACCTAATAGCTTCGATTCTAGCTACAGGGGCAAATGTTTCATCATAATCAATTCCTTCCTGTTGATTATATCCCTTAGCAACGAGCCTAGCCTTGTTCCGAATTACAACACCATCTTCATCCTTTTGTTTTTAAATACCCACTTTGTTCCGATCACAGTTTTTCCTTTTGGACGAGGAACTAAGTTCCAGACTTTGAGACGTTCAAATTGATTAATCTCCTCTTGCATAGCCACTATCCAGTTAGGATCTCGTAGTGCGTCAATTACTCTTTTAGGTTCTGTTTGGCTCAAGAAACAGGTGAACTGACATTCATTTGAAAGTGATCTTCTAGTTGTTACTCCCGTATTTGGATCTCCTATTATTTGATCAGTAGGATGATGTCGAATCCATTTCTTTTCGTGGGGTAGTGTCGTTTCGTCAATTTGCGACTCATCACTTAGTGGATAGTCGATTGCAGACGCGGTAATGTTGCCAGATGAAGTTGAGGAGGAGGCCTCTGTCTGCGTTGTGGTCAAAGTTGTTGAGGTCGAGGCTTCCACATCTGAGGGAGGGATTGTCTGGTTAGGAATAGGTTCTGAATCATGAGTTGTCGAACTAGGATTGGATTCAGTATTTGGAAATGGATCAGTAGATGGTCTTGTCTGATTTTGAGAGATATAAATATGCTCAAAAAGTAGATCCAAATCCCGTTCTTCTTGAGCTCGTTGAGTGAAGCATGTGGGGTTGCTTTGTCTAGAGGAATCAGTTGCTTGTTGATCTGAAGAGTTCCATTCAGAGGCATCTCTCGAACATTCTCCTTCTTCATTATGAGAATGAATAAGGTGTGGTGTTCTAGAGACTTGTCCCAAACTGCTATGTCCAGTCAAAAGTTCGAGTCCCTCATCAAAGGTGACATTTATACTTTCAATGATTGTCCTTCTGTTTCTGAGAAATATCCTGTACGCCTTAGATTGTGCAGAGTAGCCTACGAAGATTCCTTCAGTTGCTTTTGGATCAAGTTTGGACTTGTCTTCGCGGTCGTTGGCGACGAAGCACTTGCATCCAAAATTCGAAAATGAGCAATGTGGGCAGTCTGCCATTTATAAGTTCATATGGTGTCTTTCCAAATCTTAGATGAATGCTTGTGCGATTCTGCGTATAGCAAGCAGTATTCATTGCTTCAGCCCAAAGAAAATGAGGTAGTGATGATTGAATGATCATTGTTCGAGCAGCCTCTACGAGCGTTCGATTTCGCCTTTCAACAACCCCATTTTGTTGAGGTGTGTAGACAGCAGAAAACTGTTGGGTAATCCCTATGGATTCGTAGAAGTCGCTGAGCTGTTGATTCTTGAATTCTGTTCCATTGTCTGATCTAACTATTTTAACACTACTCTGGAGTAGGTTCTGTGTTGTTCTGATTAGGTTTGGAATATGATCGACTGTCTCTGATTTAGTCCGTAAAAAGCGTACCCAAGTGTATCGGGAATAGTCGTCGACGATAACCAGCATATATCGCTTTCCACTTATGCTCTCAGTTCGCATTGGGCCACACAGATCCATGTGTAAAAGCTCTAGAGGATGTTGAGTGGATGCTGTGTGTTTAGTAGGGTGTGAGGCTTTCTTCATTTTTCCCTTCTCACAAGCAGAGCATATATGCTCTTTTTGATACTTCAATGGTGGTAGTCCAATAGCCAATTTGTTGGTTGATAGCTTGTTGAGGGTTTTGAAGTTAAGATGAGATAACCGCTGGTGCCATAAGTCATTTTGAGTTGAAGTTGCTTTAGAGATTAGGCAGATATCAGTCTTTGGTTTGACAGTTCTGATATCAATGGTGTAAAGATTTGTCTTGCGAGTTCCAGTTAGGAGTTCTTCACCATTGGCATTGAGAATTTTGCAAGTTTTCTTTAGAAACACAACTTGGAGTCCAAATCACTGAACTGTCCTATTGATAAGAGGTTGTGTGTCAGTCCTTCAACATACGAGACTTGTTTGATTGTAAGTCGATTGCATATGAGATCGCCATGACCAAGGATTCTGGCTCCATCGCTATTACCAAAGCGTACCAGTCCTCCAGGTCTATCAATGTAGTTGCTCAACAGTTCCTTTGTCCCAGTCATGTGTGTGGAGCAACCAGAATCTAAGTACCACACATGAAGGGCCTGCAAATATAAAACTAGAGGGTTTTAGGTACCCATTGAAATATGGGTCCACCTCTGTCAATTTTATTAGTCCATTTAGATTTCCTGGATTTTCCTTTGTTAAGGGATGACACAGAGTCACTACCTATTTCTAGGATAGGAATATGTGTTCCTGCAGTTTGAAGCTTTGGAATCCATTTGTGCTTTAGTGAAGGTCTTTTTGTCTTAGGTTTAGACTCGAGTTTTTTGGTTTTTGTAAGTTTGACAGGTTCTTTGATAGCTTTTGATTTTGATTCTTGTTTTGACGTTGTAGTTTTGTTTTTAGGAATTGTCATGTGAGTTTGTTTGGTGACATGATCACGCACGGAAAACTTTGTTTTTGTTGAAGAAGATGATTTTTTTGATACATGACTAAATAAAGATGGTACAAAGGTTTTGGAAGGAAAATACTCAATGACAAAAGGTACATTAAGATCGCGATTCTCCTTCAAGATATCTTCCTTTTTAACCCATACTTGACCTTTCAATGGCTCTTTTGTGGGTCCTGAAAATTTTAATGAATTAGTGCAGGAGATTTTGTCATTTGAAAGTAAGGTGTATGAAATAGTGTGTAATCTTTTTTTCTTTAAGTGAAGATATTTCATGAAGAAGTTTTTCTTTCTTCATCAAATGATTTTCTCTCGCTTTCGAGAGTGGAATGAAGATCACTGATTTTCTTTATGCAATCAGGCATATATCCAGTTGCATATGTAATCATCGGTGTCTTACTTTCCGAAGTACCTGAGGTTTCTCCTTCATTAGATGAAAAATATCAGTCTCAAATTCAGTTATTGCTGGGCAACTTCTTTCTTTATAACTATCATTTAATTCTGTGTAGTTAAAAGATAATTGAGTTTCACTGTGTGTTGTTGTCTCATTTTCGCTGACAAAAGACATTAGATTCGCAAGGCAACCTGTCTGCATAAATTTGAGATCGTATAGATAGGGTGAATTTGATATGCCTTCTTTTAACTTACCTGGGTTTTCAAAACCTAGTCCCTTATAAGGATTGTAAAAATCAATGTTAGCTGGTTTGTTTAAAAAGATTGTTTGTTCCGATTGATCTCGTCGGGTTAAAAGATCCTCCAATTTTTTTATTTTGGAATATAGTTTTTCCCGTTCTTTACTTAGTAAGTCATATTTAATTGTAGCATCCATTGCCTGATCTCTATGAGATTTCATTTCCTTTTCTAAAACCTTGGCTTTAGCTTCGCCTTTTTTTACTTGAATTTCCAGCTTAGCAATTTTTTCATTTGCTACAATTACGCGATTCTTCTCACAGGCACAATCATATCTAAACTTATCTAATACTACTAAATTTTTCTCTAAATTAGCTTCTAGTTCCTTGATTTTCTTTTACCTAATTTGTTAGATTTATATAAGGATAAAAATTCATTTTTCATCTTAAGTAAAGAATCATAATCTGTTTCACTTACCTCCACCATTTCTGAATTGTTAGAGGTTTCCCTGTCTGATTCGCCTTCTTCAGCTCCAGCTCCATCTTCTTCGTCATCCACATTGGCCATCAGTGCCGTGTTCTCATTCTCGCTGTCTGAGGTATCTTCAAGCCAATGGTCCTCTTCTGCCATTAAGACCAGTCCCTTCTCCTTTTGTTCGCCAATTGAACTTTCGACGGTAATAGTTAATATCCTTTTTCTTGGGCATTCTGCACTCTCTAGCAAAGTGTCCAATCTTTCCGCAGTTGAAGCATTTTCCGCCTTGATGAGGAGTTTCAGAGTTGTTTCCTCATCCTGAGTCTTTCCTCTAGAGTTGGAGGAGGTCCTTGACGATTTGAGGAGGATCCAGTCTTCTTAAAAAATTTCTTCTGCACAAAATTTGAGACCAGAGCGAGTTGCTTAGCAGATCCTTGAGAGTAATCTCCTGGTCTCCATTTTTTGAAAGATCCTTGGATTCGTCATCAGAATCAGAGTCTCCTCCTTCCTTAACTTGTGATGACTGCAAAATTTCTTTGTCCTTGGTTGGTTTTCTTGATGATCGTTCAGTCATAAGAGCAAGTGAGTCGCTTCCTAATGATTTGATTTCCTCCCTTCGTTTCTCCACATGATTGGAATGTTGATTGAGGTAGTCGAATAGTGTATGAATGCTAACTTTGGTTAGGTCGTTCATTTGTCTTATCATAATTGCAGTAGCCTCCCATTCTGAATGAAGTGATCCTAAGAATTTGATATGATCTCCATTACGCTTTTTGTGACTCCATTCATCTTTAGCTCGTTTAGAAGGACAAGAAATCGATGGAAGGTTTCTTGGAGAGTTTCCCTTTGTTAGCATGAAAGCGGTCATATGAGATGAGTGTGTTCGCCATTCTTGCCATTGTATTGACTTCTGTCCCCTGCATCATGATTCGAAGAGCATCCCACATTTCTTTTGCGCTATCACCACATTCGAGTTGCATCAAAATGTCATTGGGAATGGCCTGCATCATGTATGATTTTGCTACTTTGTCTGCCTTTAGTCGCAGTTTTTCTTCATCACTGCATTGGTCAGCAGTTTTCAAGATCCTCTGTTCCTCTCTTGCAGGAGTGGTGTCAGTAGTGGCGGGGATTATAGTCCAGTACTGTGTGGGTCCATTGTAAATAGATTCCAACAGGTTCTCGGAATTGTCCTTACTTTCTATGAAGTTGATGAATCTTCTCTTCCAAACTGCGTATTCTCCATGTCGGATGATGGGAGGTCTAACATCATTTCCCATGCTGAAAGAGTCCATTGCTAGTGTTTTTGGGTATGATCGTTAACGTGTAATGTGAGGAAAAATTGAAATTGAATTGAGAATTTTGGTCAAAATCAAATTTGGAATTGATTTTGAAATATATGGGTATGTATCGCAAGAGTGGATAGGACAGAGTGTTTGCGAATTAAGGTATTTTGCTCGTTTGCGAATTGAGAGAGTGAGTTCGCAAAGTTATCGCTTTGCGAATTGATCGTGAGTTCGCAAAGTTATCACTTCACGGGTTAATGAGAAGATTCGCAAACTAGCTTAATTCGCAAAGTGTGCAGAGTTCGCAAAGTGCTATTTGAGTTCGCAACTTGTCCTGAATCCGCAAAGTAGTGGCAAATTCGCAAAGTGTCAAGAGGTCGCAAAGTGCTTCGGATTCGCAAACTAGATAGAAGTTCGCAAAGACTTGACTTCGTGAAGTAGTGATAAGTTCGCAAAGTGTCAAGAGGTCGCAAAGTGCTTCGGATTCGCAAAAAGATAGGAGTTCGCAAAGTAAGCAAGGTTCGCAAAGTTGTGAGTTCGCAAAGAGTCAAGATATCGTAAAGTGTGTTGAATTCGCGAAGTAAACTTGAGTTCGCAAAGTGCTTTGAATTCGCAAAATAAGCTGGAGTTCGCAAAGTGAGCAAAGTTCGCACAATGATTAAATGAGATCGCAAACTGTCCTGGGTTCGCAAAGCAGTTGTGAGTTCGCAAAGAGTCAAGAGGTCGCAAAGGGTTTCCAATTCGCAAAGTGAACCGGAGAACGCAAAGTGAAGAAATTCCTGAGACGTTGATCTTCGAGAATCTGACGGCTTGGTGACCTCGAACTCGCAAAGTAGAGCTTTGCGAAGTGCCGATGCGCAAATTTGAAAACAGCAAACCAAGTGTGGTAATTTGGAATCGCAAAGTAGCCTTGTGAGATGAATGAGCCGTGAAACAACAGAAATCCTTGAGTTCGCAATCCAAGTTCCCAAAAATAGTTCCGTTCGTAAGCTCAAGAACACACTGAAGAACAGGACTGTTCTTCAAATGTTTTAGACAGAAATCCAACAAAACTGAAACAACCTCCACGAGACCACTTTGATGACTCAGAATTGATAGCAATACAAGCTTGCCTTAACAAACAGAGTATCTCCGAGAATGGCTAATAACGAGAGTTTAAGCTTTGAAACAGAGAATAGCAACCACGCAAGAGTTCAAACTGCTTAATCCCTAAAAGCTTGAAATGAAGTTTCCCACTACACGCTTGGCTCTGATACCACTTGTAAATCCAGATTATCCAAGAACACTTCAACAGATTAAACCTTCGTAAATGTGAATAGTTTGCTTTTGAGGTTTAGTGTTGAGTACGTGAGATTTTAGCAAAATGGAAACTTACATTAATGAAGTTAGGGTTTAAGCTTAAATACCTTGTGAGGTATTTAAGCCCATTGGGCCCCTAACAAGCCCATTACAAATACAACCCAATTACATAAATAAAACATCTATAAAATACATAGAAAAGAAATTACAAGACTTAGAATTAATATTTTGGACACTTCTAAAATATTCCTAACACTAGCCTATCCCGCGGTACCGAACAGATCCCAGTTGAGAACGAATTTTGATCTAATCGAAATTCGGGAGAACCGACTACAGTGTATACATTTAAATACCTGTTACGCCTTTCACTTGCGTCCCGGTTAGGTGAGAGCCATGTAAATGTCAAACTCACTGACCTAATTCTATGTTATAATCGAGACCCAACCCGATTATTTAAACTCCGCTCCGTATCTAATACGAGCGAGCTTTCCAAGCTTCGGCCGAAGGCTTTACAATCGTCGTTCTCCAATTACCTCATAGGACGTTAACCTATACGAATATAGGCAGTGAATCCCGATAGCAGTCAAAGCCCGGCAATCACCTCCGTAAAGTCAGTTGCGTTTCGTCGCTGGCCCGTGTCCCATTTCCGAACACTTGCGGACCTAGCCAACTAGCGACAAACCGAAATCGCGAAAGCAAATCCGTCAGTGACCCTATCGGTCTGAGGCTGCTATAGTCATTCGTTCAATCATTGACAACATCCTAGTCATGTGATCGAGACGAATACGAGCCAAATGTCCGAATACGCGATCTCTCCGATCACCGATATCTCCATCACGACCCACAACCTCTCAGGTAATCGGTGACACTACCGATACTATGTGGTCGTCAATGAATAAGTCATATTCGGATATCTAGTCACCCACCTAGAATCCTTAGACTTGCGGACTTTTTATTTAATGCTGAGATAAGGACCGTCCGGTGTCTCCTCCCTCGTCCCCACGAGAATCAGACGTCCAACTCAAACATTCGGGTGTTATTTATTTATCGCACCGCCAGATGCCAAGCAGACTTTAAATTCGATAAATAAATAATAATGCCTTTATTATAATGAAAATAACATTCACTACTTTATTTTAACAGTATATACAATAAAACTGTCTATTGACCTATACATCATTGTGCGCCCTATACTATTCCTAGTCCTCGTATGGCATTCCGAGGGCACACTCCCTAACAGCCTCCCACTTGCACTCGAATGCCATGTGCTGCACCTAATGCCAGTCACAATGGTATCGTAGGCCCATCTTGTCCAGATGCTGTTCCATAACTGCCTGGGACAAGGGCTTCGTAAGTGGGTCCGCCACGTTTTCCGCTGTGGCGATTTTCTGCACGGCGACCATCCCGTTTTCAAGGAACTCACGTAGTACATGATATTTTCTCTCAATATGTTTGGACTTGCTATGAGATCGTGGTTCCTTTGCCTGCGCGACTGCACCGCTATTATCGCACCAAAGTGTAGCGGTCTGTCCGCAACTGGTACCACAGTAAGTTCCTCCAAGAACTTTTTCATCCAAACAGCTTCTTTAGCTGCCTCTGAGGCTGCTATGTATTCTGCCTCACACGTGGAATCGGCAGTCGTGCTTTGCTTGGAGCTTCTCCAAGACACCGCCCCACCGTTGAGCACGAATACAAAACCTGAAGTAGATTTTCGGTCATCCACGTGCGACTGGAAGTCCGAATCGGTGTAACCTTCTACTTCTAGTCCCGCGCTCCATAGACAAGCGTTAAGTCTTTAGTCCGTCTAAGGTACTTAAAGATATTCTTAACGGCTGTCCAGTGTCCTTCACCTGGGTTTGCCTGAAAACCGACTAACCACGCTCACAGCGTAGGCAATGTCGGTCGTGTGCACAACATTGCGTACATCAGACTACCCACTGCAGACGCATAGGGTATCCACTCATCCTTCGTCGGTCTTCCTCACTTTGAGGTGACATTGATTTTGACAAATGGATCCCATGTCGCATAGGTAAGAACCCTCTCTTAGAGTCATCCATTCTGAAATTTTTCAGGATTTTCTCTAAGTAAAGGGCCTGAGATAAGCCGATCGTTCTGTTCGCTCGATCCCTGAACAAGCGAATACCAAGTATATACGTCGCTTCTCCCAGATCTTTCATGGAGAATTCGGTGAAAGCCATGCTTTCACCGACGAGAGCATCCCGATGTCGTTTCCTATCAAAAGGATATCATCCACGTACAATACAAGGAACGACACCATACTCCCACTACTCTTTCTGTAGACACATGGCTCGTCTACGTTTTTCTCGAATCCGAAGTTCCGAACTGCTTCATCGAAACGTAGGTTCCAACTACGAGAGGCCTGTTTCAGTCCGTAAATGGACCGATTCAGTTTGCACACTTTGTGAGCATCTGCATGCGACTCAAAACCTTTTGGCTGCTCCATATAAATCTCCTCCTGAGGAATCATTAAGGAACGCCGTTTTGACGTCCATCTGCCAAATCTCATAATCATAGTGCGCAGCTATTGCGAGCATTATGCGGATAGACTTGATCATGGCTACAGGCGAGAAAGTCTCCTCATAGTCGACTCCCTCCTTTTGGTTATAGCCCTTGGCAACCAACCTGGCCTTGTATGTCTCAACTTGTCCGTCAGATCCAATCTTTCTCTCGTATATCCATTTACAACCAATTGGTCTAAAACCGCTCGGTAGGTCTACAAGAGTCCAGACTTTGTTTGAGTACATTGAGTCTATCTCAGCCCGCATAGCTTCAATCCATCTCGTTGAGTCAACATCGGATATAGCTTGATCGAAAGTAGCGGGATCTTCTCTTAGAAGTCCCCTAGTCACAACATAATCCTGTTCAACATGTGACATGCCATACCGCTCTGGTTGGCGTGGCACCCTTTCAGATCGTCGCAAGACTACTTCACTCGGACCATCCAATTCCAAATCCTGTGAGGGCGTTTCGGTCGACTGCTCCTCGAGAGTGACCTCTCGGCCAACGCCACAATCTCGAATGAACTCTCCTCGAGAAAATGTGCGTGTAGGCCAACAACGATCCTCTGATCATCGTGAAAGTAGAATAGGTACCCCATAGAGTTTTCAGGGTAACCTATGAAACGACCTTTCAGAGACCTAGACTCCAATTTGTCTGCCTTCAACTTTTTCACATAGGCCGGGCAACCCCAAATCCTAATATGTGATAAGCTGGGTAAACGACCAGCCCATATCTCATACGGAATGCCGTTAACAGACTTCGAGGGACACCGGTTTATGGTATAAGCCGCTGTCAAAAGCGCGTATCCCCACAATGACATTGGTAAATCTGTATAGCTTAACATAGAACGCACCATATCTAATAAAGTTCGGTTTCTACGTTCGGCCACGCCATTTAATTATGGCGTGCGGGCGGAGTCATATGTGATAATATACCATTCTCCTTCAAGAACTGGTCAAACTCGATACTCATGTACTCGCCACCTCGATCCGATCGAATGGCTTTAATGAGTTTCGACGTTTGTTTTTCCACCAAAGCCTTATACTCCTTGAACCTTTCAAGTGCATCAGCTTTATACCTCATCAGATACACGAGTCCGTAACGACTGTGATCATCTGTGAAGGTAATAAAATAGTGGAAGTCACCCGAGCCTTCACATTGAATGGCCCGCAAACGTCCGTGTGAATCAAACCGAGAATTTCCGTGGCTCTATTAAATGTCCCGGTGAAGGGTGATCGGGTCATTTTACCTTGGAGGCACGACTCACAAGTCGGATAGGGATCTGATCCAACGGTTTCAAAATCCCGTTTTCTCTAACTTATGGATCTTGCGTTCTCCAGTATGCCCTAATCGAAGATGCCACAGGTACCTCGCATTTATTCCTGACTTTCGTTTGTTGTGACAGTATTCACAGATACGTCGTTCTGGGTGTTTAAATAGTACAAACCATTAAACAGTGTCGCGTTGCCAACATTTTTATTTCGATACATAATGTGGCATGTATTTTATTAAAGTTAAATACATAACCATTCCTGCTCAAAACAGGAATGGAGACGATGTTCTTAAAACCCCTCGGGAGTACAAGACAATCGTACAAACGCAACACATGCCCAGATAACAAAACAAGAGATCTTGATCCGACGTGGCTTGCCGAGAGACTATCCCCGCTTCCCACTCTAACCTCAATCTCCCGCTCCCCAAGCGCTCTACTTGGTCCCAGACCCTGCGTGGACACACAAATGTGAGTACTAGCTCCCGAATCCAATATCCAGGAAGTAGAGTATACAGATGATGAACAAACTGTTTCTAAAACATTAAGTTCCTTACCTGACGCAGCCTGCTCACCCTTGAGCTTCGGACAGACCCGCTTCCAGTGGCCCAGCGCACCGCAATGCAGACACCTATCCATCGGCTTTACACCGGTCTGCTTCGATTTCCCAGAAGATTTGTTCTTCTTAGAAACCTTCCCTATTGGCTTGAGCTTGTTGCCCTTATTCTTTTTGCCTTTCTGGGGCTTCGAAGAGGTGGCGACAAGTGCAGTCTGCTTTGCCCTCTTCATCTAACCTTGCGCCGTCGCTAACTGATTCATCAGATCAGGAAGCGTCAGCGTCATGCCGTTCAGATGATAGTTCACTATGAACGCATTGAAGGACGGAGGCAGAGACTGCAAGATGAGATCGTTTTGTAATTCCCGATCAAATCGGAAATTGAGAGTCTCCAATCTCTCGATCGTGGTGATCATGTTCATAACATGTTCGCCAACGTTCTCACCCTCAGACATCCTCGATCGGAAGAGCTGCGACGAAGCCGCATAGCGAGCTGTCCTTGACGTCTCACCGTAAAGCTCTTTCAGATGCTGAATCATCGCTCGAGCATCAGCCATACCCTCATGGCTACGCTGCAGCGTGTTACTCATTGATCCGAGGACATGAGCCTTTACGAGCTGCTCGTCGCGCAGTCGCTTGTCATAAGCGGCACGAGCCTGCTCGGTTGCCCGCGCCCCTGGGGCCGGCGGCAACTCGGAGTCAAGGATATACACTAGGTTCTCAATCTGAAGGAAAATCCTCAGGTTGCGAAGCCAGTCTGAATAGTTTGACCCAGTCAACCTATTCTCCTTGAGCAGTATGTTTATAGCGGTGGACATAATTAACACTGAGAGAAAAAGCTGCAGAAAATAAAAGGCATATTAAGTCGTTTGTATAGATCATCAAACGCGAACAAGGACTTCTATTCCGTTTGACTCCCACTATCTTTTCATAAACACCATTTTCTCCCATTGAATGTTTTGGAAGTTTCGTTGATAACTTCGATAGTGGAGTTGATGTCCCCGTGGGCGGATGCAAACCTCAACCTCTGTCGTTTTATTGGCTTGCAGCGGCCCACGAAGTCGTGCTCCGCACGAATCCGACCTCGTCGAATGTCTCAACTATCTTTGTCTCAGTCAGGGACCCTCATCGGTAAATCCAGAACAAGGCGGTATGACTGTCTAAGTGCGACCTATCAACTTTGCTCAAAACCGCACACTTGAACCGTACGTTTTACCGCACAGTGTGGTCTTGCGAGCGGCGCTAACGCACACGAGCAAATCGAAACGAAAACAAATGCAAGGCGCCGGCTTACCCGGAACCAAACCTTGCATTTAGGTTTCGTAACAACTTAACCCGAGCTTGATAGAAGACAGGGCATCCAATCCCTTTACTCACTTAGTATTTTATGGGAGTTTTGTATTCTCATAGCAAATAAAAATTAACCACGAGCACATAAATGCGTTAATTAAATTCCTAACCCTAGGAAAGCAATTTAAATGGACAAATGCACGGGCTATTTCTAAACTGGTCCTATTACATGGGTCGTAAAACGACCGGGTCTTTGATCTCCAAAATCGACTCGTCCTCACCGGGTCGTCGAACCCTTCAATCTCGCCTTGCGTCGAACGGCCGCCATTTTTCTAACTTATCTAAATAAGCGAAAAAATACAACAGGGGGGAATTATTTCCCGAACAACCCGTATCCATGTACATTCGGGGGGCAGCAAACGACCCTTAAAACAAAAAACCCGTTAGAACCTAAGCCTGCACAAATGTCCCACATAAACATGCACACAGAATTTTGACGCCGGGTGCCCGACCGACGTCACGAGCGACGATAGTCTCCAAACTACGTCGACCGTTCGTTCGCCACATCGGCTTTCGAGGCCTTCGGTCGAACCATGCATGAGCCATATCTCTGATACCCATGTTGGGTAGGCCCGATAATCGACGCGGCCCCCGAACAGCTCAACATGGCGATAGCGGAAGCGCGTTTTGAACGAGCGGCGTAGGATGCCAAATTTTCGATTTCCAACATCTAAATTCGACCTAACGCCCTTCGGCTTCTCCCGAGGGCTCAAGATACTGCCCTGACCCTCAGGAGACCACGTCTAATTCGAATTTCCTAAATTCGAATTTATTACAAATTTATTCGAATTAATAATTTCGTTTCAAACTAGTTCGAACAAAGCGGCAGCCGACAGTGTTTCGACTATTTGGCGACCGAAACGATTTCCGATCGATACCAAAATTTCCAGATTGATTCCACACTTCCCAACGATCGTAACGAGGGGTCTTTCGAATCATTCCGATGTCGTTTGGTATTTTTCATAAAATCAAATCTGTAGGGTTCGAAATATACCTTCGGCGTACGTGTTTACACCTCGGATGAGAGTCGCTGCGCCTCGTCTTGCTCCCGGGGCTTCCGGGCTAGATTGTCACGCGGTTATGACCTTGATCGAACCTCCGAGTCTGCTCCGATGGCTAGACGCAGTTCGGTTCGGGCGTCGGGCTTCGTCGAACGATCCCGTGGCTTTAATGATGTGACTTAAGTAGTACCAAGTACACTCTTTTCTTATTCTCTAGCCTTTTATTATTAAGAGTAGTGGCAAGTTGAAAGCAAAGTACCAAGTACAATTGCTTAGAACCTTAGCATCTCACCTTACCTTGTTCTCATTATGCATGTATTTTTATTTGTTTAACCTAAGCTAATAAGGTGTCTTGTTTTCCTTGTAGTATAAATCCACTAAGGTTAGTTTATTATATATTTAAGTGAGACACTTGTCTTGACTCAAAGAATGAGTCATATGCCACCTCAACTTATGTGGCATGCCATGGAATTCTCCACATGTCCAAGACCATGCAAAATTTCAAGTAATTCCATGTAGGCCCTTTAGGTTTTTAAATTCTCAATTTAGTCCCTCAATTTTGAGTAATAAAATAATTAAATCCAATCTAATTATTTTAATTACAATTGAGCCTCATTTAGTTATTAATAAGCACTTAAGACAATCTCAAGTCCATAATTATTCCCGTGACCGTCACCGGAATTTAACTAAATCACCGACACCTCGTGTCAACTATGCCATACCTCAACGAATCCCATTCATTAGGTTCTAGAGAAAAGCCCGCCGTTTTCGTTCAAGTTCATTACCATTTTTAAGCGCGACTCTCTAGGTCCGTCTCAACTGGCATGGGAGGAATCCACGAGTCACGGTATTCGCCTAGCCTATCCCGCGGTACCGAACAGATCCCAGTTGAGAACGAATTTGATCTAATCGAAATTCGGGCGAACCGACTACAGTGTATACATTTAAATACCTCTTACGCCTTTCACTTGCGTCCCGGTTAGGTGAGAGCCATGTAAATGTCAAACTCACTGACCTAACTCTATGTTATAATCGAGACCCAACCGATTATTTAAACTCCGTTCCGTATCTAATACGAGCGAGCTTTCCAAGCTTCGGCCGAAGGCTTTACAATCGTCGTTCTCCAATTACCTCATAGGACGTTAACCTATACGAATATAGGCAGTGAATCCCGATAGCAGTCAAAGCCCGGCAATCACCTCCGTAAAGTCAGTTGCGTTTCGTCGCTGGCCCGTGTCCCATTTCCGAACACTTGCGGACCTAGCCAACTAGCGACAACCGAAATCGCGAAAGCAAATCCGTCAGTGACCCTATCGGTCTGAGGCTGCTATAGTCATTCGTTCAATCATTGACAACATCCTAGTCATGTGATCGAGACGAATACGAGCCAAATGTCCGAATACGCGATCTCTCCGATCACCGATATCTCCATCACGACCCACAACCTCTCAGGTAATCGGTGACACTACCGATACTATGTGGTCGTCAATGAATAAGTCATATTCGGATATCTAGTCACCCACCTAGAATCCTTAGACTTACGGACTTTTTATTTAATGCTGAGATAAGGACCGTCCGGTGTCTCCTCCCTCGTCCCCACGAGAATCAGACGTCCAACTCAAACATTCGGGTGTTATTTATTTATCGCACCGCCAGATGCCAAGCAGACTTTAAATTCGATAAATTAATAATAATGCCTTTATTATAATGAAAATAACATTCACTACTTTATTTTAACAGTATATACAATAAAACTGTCTATTGACCTATACATCATTGTGCGCCCTATACTATTCCTAGTCCTCGTATGGCATTCCAAGGGCACACTCCCTAACAGCCTCCCACTTGCACTCGAATGCCATGTGCTGCACCTATGCCAGTCACAATGGTATCGTAGGCCCATCTTGTCCAGATGCTGTTCCATAAACTGCCTGGGACAAGGGCTTCGTAAGTGGGTCCGCCACGTTTTCCGCGCGGTGGCGATTTTCTGCACGGCGACCATCCCGTTTTCAACGAACTCACGTAGTACATGATATTTTCTCTCAATATGTTTGGACTTGCTATGAGATCGTGGTTCCTTTGCCTGCGCGACTGCACCGCTATTATCGCACCAAAGTGTAAGCAGTCTGTCCGCAACTGGTACCACAGTAAGTTGCTCCAAGAACTTTTTCATCCAAACAGCTTCTTTAGCTGCCTCTGAGGCTGCTATGTATTCTGCCTCACACGTGGAATCGACAGTCGTGCTTTGCTTGGAGCTTCTCCAAGACACTGCCCCACCGTTGAGCACGAATACAAAACCTGAAGTAGATTTTCGGTCATCCACGTCCGACTGGAAGTCCGAATCGGTGTAACCTTCTACTTCTAGTCCCGCTCCTCCATAGACAAGCGTTAAGTCTTTAGTCCGTCTAAGGTACTTAAAGATATTCTTAACGGCTGTCCAGTGTCCTTCACCTAGGTTTGCCTGAAACCGACTAACCATGCTCACAGCGTAGGCAATGTCCGATCGTGTGCACAACATCGCGTACATCAGACTACCCACTGCAGACGCATAGGGTATCCCACTCATCCTTCGTCGGTCTTCCTCACTTTTAGGTGACATTGATTTCGACAAATGGATCCCATGTCGCATAGGTAAAAACCCTCTCTTAGAGTCATCCATTCTGAATTTTTTCAGGTTTTTTTAAGTAAAGGGCCTGAGATAAGCCGATCGTTCTGTTCGCTCGATCCCTGAACAAGCGAATACCAAGTATATACGTCGCTTCTCCCAGATCTTTCATGGAGAATTCGGTTGAAAGCCATGCTTTCACCGACGAGAGCATCCCGATGTCGTTTCCTATCAAAAGGATATCATCCACGTACAATACAAGGAACGACACCATACTCCCACTACTCTTTCTGTAGACACATGGCTCGTCTACGTTTTTCTCGAATCCGAAGTTCCGAACTGCTTCATCGAAACGTAGGTTCCAACTACGAGAGGCCTGTTTCAGTCCGTAAATGGACCGATTCAGTTTGCACACTTTGTGAGCATCTGCATGCGACTCAAAACCTTTTGGCTGTTCCATATAAATCTCGTCCTTGAGGAATCCATTTAAGGAACGCCGTTTTGACGTCCATCTGCCAAATCTCATAATCATAGTGCGCAGCTATTGCGAGCATTATGCGGATAGACTTGATCATGGCTACAGGCGAGAAAGTCTCCTCATAGTCGACTCCCTCCTTTTGGTTATAGCCCTTGGCAACCAACCTGGCCTTGTATGTCTCAACTTGTCCGTCAGATCCAATCTTTCTCTTGTATATCCATTTACAACCAATTGGTCTAAAACCGCTCGGTAGGTCTACAAGAGTCCAGACTTTGTTTGAGTACATTGAGTCTATCTCAGCCCGCATAGCTTCAATCCATCTCGTTGAGTCAACATCGAATATAGCTTGATCGAAAGTAGCGGGATCTTCTCTTAGAAGTCCCCTAGTCACAACATAATCGTGTTCAACGTGTGACATGCCATACCGCTCTGGTTGGCGTGGCACCCTTTTAGATCGTCGCAAGACTGCTTCACTCGGACCATCCAATTCCAAATCCTGTGAGGGCGTTTCGGTCGACTGCTCCTCGAGAGTGACCTCTCGGCCAACGCCACAATCTCGAATGAACTCTTCCTCGAGAAAATGTGCGTGTAGGCCCCCGGCGCTCGTGACGTCGGTCGGGCACCCGGCGTCAAAATTCTGTGTTGCATGTTTATGTGGGACATTTGCGCGGGCTTAGGTTCTAACCGGGTTATTTGTTTAAGGGTCGTTTGCTGCCCCCCGGAATGTACATGGATTACGGGTTGTTCGGGAAATAATTCCCCCCGTGTTGTATTTTTTCGCTTTATTAGATAAGTTAGAAAAATGGCGGCCGTTCGACGCAAGGCGAGATTGAAGGGTACGACGACCCTCGTGAGGACGAGTCGATGTTTGGAGATCAAAGACCCGGTCGTTTTACGACCCATAGTTTAGAAATAGCCCGTGCATTTGTCCATTCAAATTGCTTTCCTAGGGTTAGGAATTTAATTAACTCATTTATGTGCTCGTGGTTAATTTTTATTTGCTATGAGAATACAAACTCCCATAAAATACTAAGTGAGTAAAGGGACTGGATGCCCTGTCTTCTATCAAGCTCGGGTTAAGTTGTTACGAAACCTAAATGCAAGGTTTGGTTCCGGGTAAGCCGGCGCCTTGCATTTGTTTTCGTTTCGATTTGCTCGTGTGCGTTAGCGCCGCTCGCCAAGACCACACTGTGCGGTAAAACGTACGGTTCAAGTGTGCGGTTTTGAGCAAAGTTGATAGGTCGCACTTAGACAGTCATACCGCCTTGTTCCGGATTTACCGGCGAGGGTCCCTGACTGAGACAAAGATAGTGAGACATTCGACGAGGTCGGATTCGTGCGGAGCACGACTTCGTGGGCCGCTGCAAACCAATAAAAAGACAGAGGTTGAGGTTTGCATCCGCCCACGGGGACATCAGCTCCACTATCGAAGTTATCAACGAAACTTCCAAAACATCCAATGGGAGAAAATGGTGTTTATGAAAAGATAGTGGGAGTCAACGGAATAAAAGTCCTTGTTCGTGTTTGATGATCTATACAATCGACATAATTTGCCTTTTATTTTCTGCAGCTTTTTCTCTCAGTGTTAATAATGTCTACCGCTTTAAACATACTACTCAAGGAGAATAGGTTGACTTGGTCAAACTATTCAGACTGGCTTCGCAACCTGAGGATTTTCGTTCAGATTGAGAACCTAGTGTATATCCTTGACTCCGAGTTGCCGCCGGCCCCAGGGGCACGGGCAACCGAGCAGGCTCGTGCCGCTTATGACAAGCGACTGCGCGACGAGCAGCTCGTAAAGGCTCATGTCCTCGGATCGATGAGTAACACGCTGCAGCGTAGCCATGAGGGTATGGCTGATGCTCGAGCGATGGTTCAGCATCTGAAAGAGCTTTACGGTGAGACGTCAAGGACAGCTCGCTATGCGGCTTCGTCGCAGCTCTTCCGATCGAGGATGTCTGAGGGTGAGAACGTTGGCGAACATGTTATGAACATGATCACCATGATCGAGAGGTTGGAGACTCTCAATTTCCGATTTGATCGGGAATTACAAAACGATCTCATCTTGCAGTCTCTGCCTCCGTCCTTCAATGCGTTCATAGTGAACTATCATCTGAACGGCATGACGCTGACACTTCCTGATCTGATGAATCAGTTAGCGACGGCGCAAGGTCAGATGAAGAGGGCAAAGCAGACTGCACTTGTCGCCACCTCTTCGAAGCCCCCGAAAGGCAAAAAGAAGAAGGGCAACAAGCTCAAGCCAACAGGGAAGGTTCTAAGAAGAACAAATCTTCTGGGAAATCGAAGCAGACCGGTGTAAAGCCGACGGATAGGTGTCTGCATTGCGGTGTGCTGGGCCACGGGAAGCGGGACTGTCCGAAGCTCAAGGGTGAGCAGGCTGCGTCAGGTAAGGAACTTAATGTTTTAGAAACAGTTTGTTCATCATCTGTATACTCTACTTCCTGGATATTGGATTCGGGAGCTAGTACTCACATTTGTGTGTCCATGCAGGGTCTGGGACCAAGTAGAGCGCTTGGGGAGCGGGAGATCGAGGTTAGAGTGGGAAGCGGGGATAGTCTCTCGGCAAGCCACGTCGGATCAAGATCTCTTGTTTTGTTATCTGGGCATGTGTTGCGTTTGTACGATTGTCTTGTACTCCCGAGGGGTTTTAAGAACATCGTCTCCATTCCTGTTTTGAGCAGGAATGGTTATGTATCTAAGCTAATAAGGTGTCTTGTTTTCCTTGTAGTATAAATCCACTAAGGTTAGTTTATTATATATTTAAGTTAGACACTTGTCTTGACTCAAAGAATGAGTCATATGCCACCTCAACTTATGTGGCATGCCATGGAATTCTCCACATGTCCAAGACCATGCAAAATTTCAAGTAATTCCATGTAGGCCCTTTAGGTTTTTAAATTCTCAATTTAGTCCCTCAATTTTGAGTAATAAAATAATTAAATCCAATCTAATTATTTTAATTACAATTGAGCCTCATTTTGTTTATTAATTAAGCACTTAAGACAATCTCAAGTCCTAATTATTCCCGTGACCGTCACCGGAATTTAACTAAATCACCGACACCTCGTGTCAACTATGCCACTACCTCAACGAATCCCATTCATTAGGTTCTAGAGAAAAGCCCGCCGTTTTCGTTCAAGTTCATTACCAGTTTTAAGCGCGACTCTCTAGGTCCGTCTCAACTGGCATGGGAGGAATCCACGAGTCACGGTATTCACCTAGCCTATCCCGCGGTACCGAACAGTATATACAATAAAACTGTCTATTGACCGATACATCATTGTGCGCCCTATACTAAGGTTAGGACTCGATTCTACAATCCTTAAGGTGTCTCTAGAACCGAAAGACGCCCCATACATCAGTGTGCCCTCGGAATGCCATACGAGGACTAGGAATAGTATAGGGCGCACAATGATGTATAGGCTAATAGACAGTTTTATTGTATATACTGTTAAAATAAAGTAGTGAATGTTATTTTCATTATAATAAAGGCATTATTATTTATTTATCGAATTTAAAGTCTGCTTGGCATCTGGCGGTGCGATAAATAAATAACACCCGAATGTTTGAGTTGGACGTCTGATTCTCGTGGGGACGAGGGAGGAGACACCGGACGGTCCTTATCTCAGCATTAAATAAAAAGTCCGTAAGTCTAAGGATTCTAGGTGGGTGACTAGATATCCGAATATGACTTATTCATTGACGACCACATAGTATCGGTAGTGTCACCGATTACCTGAGAGGTTGTGGGTCGTGATGGAGATATCGGTGATCGGAGAGATCGCGTATTCGGACATTTGGCTCGTATTCGTCTCGATCACATGACTAGGATGTTGTCAATTATTGAACGAATGACTATAGCAGCCTCAGACCGATAGGGTCACTGACGGATTTGCTTTCGCGATTTCGGTTTGTCGCTAGTTGGCTAGGTCCGCAAGTGTTCGGAAATGGGACACGGGCCAGCGACGAAACGCAACTGACTTTACGGAGGTGATGCCGGGCTTTGACTGCTATCGGGATTCACTGCCTATATTCGTATAGGTTAACGTCCTATGAGGTAATTGGAGAACGACGATTGTAAAGCCTTCGGCCGAAGCTTGGAAAGCTCGCTCGTATTAGATACGGAGCGGAGTTTAAATAATCGGTTGGGTCTCGATTATAACATAGAGTTAGGTCAGTGAGTTTGACATTTACATGGCTCTCACCTAACCGGGACGCAAGTGAAAGGCGTAAGAGGTATTTAAATGTATACACTGTAGTCGGTTCGCACGAATTTCGATTAGATCAAAATTCGTTCTCAACTGGGATCTGTTCGGTACCGCGGGATAGGCTAGGCGAATACCGTGACTCGTGGATTCCTCCCATGCCAGTTGAGACGGACCTAGAGAGTCGCGCTTAAAAATGGTAATGAACTTGAACGAAAACGGCGGGCTTTTCTCTAGAAACCTAATGAATGGGATTCGTTGAGGTAGTGGCATAGTTGACACGAGGTGTCGGTGATTTAGTTAAATTCCGGTGACGGTCACGGAATAATTAGGACTTGAGATTGTCTAAGTGCTTAATTAATAAACTAAATGAGGCTCAATTGTAATTAAAATAATTAGATTGGATTTAATTATTTTATTACTCAAAATTGAGGGACTAAATTGAGAATTTAAAAACCTAAAGGGCCTACATGGAATTACTTGAAATTTTGCATGGTCTTGGACATGTGGAGAATTCCATGGCATGCCACATAAGTTGAGGTGGCATATGACTCATTCTTTGAGTCAAGACAAGTGTCTAACTTAAATATATAATAAACTAAACTTAGTGGATTTATACTACAAGGAAAACAAGACACCTTATTAGCTTAGGTGTAAACAAATAAAAATACATGCATAAATGAGAACAAGGTAAGGTGAGATGCTAAGGTTCTAAGCAATTGTACTTGGTACTTTGCTTTCAACTTGCCACTACTCTTAATAATAAAAGGCTAGAGAATAAGAAAAGAGTGTACTTGGTACTACTTAAGTCACATCATTAAAGCCACGGGATCGTTCGACGAAGCCCGACGCCCGAACCGAACTGCGTCTAGCCATCGGGAGCAGACTCGGAGGTTCGATCAAGGTCATACCGGCGTGACAATCTAGCCCGGAAGCCCCGGGAGCAAGACGAGGCGCAGCGACTCTCATCCGAGGTGTAAACACGTACGCCGAAGGTATATTTCGAATCCTACTGATTTGATTTTACGAAAAATACCAAACGACATCGGAATGATTCGAAAGACCCCTCGTTGGGAAGTGTAGAATCAATCTGGAAAATTTGGTATCGATCGGAAATCGTTTCGGTCGCCAAATAGTCGAAACACTGTCGGCTGCCGCTTTGTTCGAACTAGTTTGGAACGAAATTATTAATTCGAATAAATTTGTAATAAATTCGAATTTAGGAAATTCGAATTAGACGTGGTCTCCTGAGGCTCAGGGCAGTATCTTGAGCCCTCGGGAGAAGCCGAAGGGCGTTAGGTCGAATTTAGATGTTGGAAATCGAAAATTTGGCACCCTACGCCGCTCGGTTCAAAACGCGCTTCCGCTATCGCTATGTTGAGCTGTTCGGGGGCCGGCGTCGATTAATCGGGCCTACCCCAACAGTGGTATCAGAGCTATGGCTCATGTATGGTTCGACCGAAGGCCTCGAAAGCCGATGTGGCGAACGAACGGTCGACGTAGTTTGGAGACTATCGTCGCTCGTGACGTCGGTCGGGCACCCGGCGTCAAAATTCTGTGTTGCATGTTTATGTGGGACATTTGCGCGGGCTTAGGTTCTAACCGGGTTATTTGTTTAAGGGTCGTTTGCTGCCCCCCGGAATGTACATGGATTACGGGTTGTTCGGGAAATAACTTCCCCCGTGTTGTATTTTATCGCTTTATTAGATAAGTTAGAAAAATGGCGGACGTTCGACGCAAGGCGAGATTGAAGGGTTTGACGACCCGCGTGAGGACGAGTCGATGTTTGGAGATCAAAGACCCGGTCGTTTTACGACCCATGTAATAGGACCAGTTTAGAAATAGCCCGTGCATTTGTCCATTTAAATTGCTTTCCTAGGGTTAGGAATTTAATTAACGCATTTATGTGCTCGTGGTTAATTTTTATTTGCTATGAGAATACAAACTCCCATAAAATACTAAGTGAGTAAAGGGATTGGATGCCCTGTCTTCTATCAAGCTCGGGTTAAGTTGTTACGAAACCTAAATGCAAGGTTTGGTTCCGGGTAAGCCGGCGCCTTGCATTTGTTTTCGTTTCGATTTGCTCGTGTGCGTTAGCGCCGCTCGCCAAGACCACACTGTGCGGTAAAACGTACGGTTCAAGTGTGCGGTTTTGAGCAAAGTTGATAGGTCGCACTTAGACAGTCATACCGCCTTGTTCTGGATTTACCGACGAGGGTCCCTGACTGAGACAAAGATAGTTGAGACATTCGACGAGGTCGGATTCGTGCGGAGCACGACTTCGTTGGCCGCTGCAAACCAATAAAACGACAGAGGTTGAGGTTTGGATCCGCCCACGGGGACATCAGCTCCACTATCGAAGTTATCAACGAAACTTCCAAAACATCCAATGGGAGAAAATGGTGTTTATGAAAAGATAGTGGGAGTCAAACGGAATAAAAGTCCTTGTTCGTGTTTGATGATCTATACAATCGACATAATTTGCCTTTTATTTTCTGCAGCTTTTTCTCTCACTGTTAATAATGTCTATCGCTTTAAACATACTACTCAAGGAGAATAGATTGACTGGGTCAAACTATTCAGACTGGCTTCGCAACCTGAGGATTTTCCTTCAGATTGAGAACCTAGTGTATATCCTTGACTCCGAGTTGCCGCCGGCCCCAGGGGCGCGGGCAACTGAGCAGGCTCGTGCCGCTTATGACAAGTGACTGCGCGACGAGCAGCTCGTAAAGGCTCATGTCCTCGGATCGATGAGTAACATGCTGCAGCGTAGCCATGAGGGTATGGCTGATGCTCGAGCGATGGTTCAGCATCTGAAAGAGCTTTACGGTGAGACGTCAAGGACAGCTCGCTATGCGGCTTCGTCGCAGCTCTTCCGATCGAGGATGTCTGAGGGTGAGAGCGTTGGCGAACATGTTATGAACATGATCACCATGATCGAGAGGTTGGAGACTCTCAATTTCCGATTTGATCAGGAATTACAAAACGATCTCATCTTGCAGTCTCTGCCTCCGTCCTTCAATGCGTTCATAGTGAACTATCATCTGAACGGCATGACGCTGACGCTTCCTAATATGATGAATCAGTTAGCGACGGCGCAAGGTCAGATGAAGAGGGCAAAGCAGACTGCACTTGTCGCCACCTCTTCGAAGCCCCAGAAAGGCAAAAAGAAGAAGGGCAACAAGCTCAAGCCAACAGGGAAGGTTTCTAAGAAGAACAAATCTTCTGGGAAATCGAAGCAGACCGGTGTAAAGCCGACGGATAGGTGTCTGCATTGCGGTGTGCTGGGCCAGTGGAAGCGGGACTGTCCGAAGCTCAAGGGTGAGCAGGCTGCGTCAGGTAAGGAACTTAATGTTTTAGAAACAGTTTGTTCATCATCTGTATACTCTACTTCCTGGATATTGGATTCGGGAGCTAGTACTCACATTTGTGTGTCCATGCAGGGTCTGGGACCAAGTAGAGCGCTTGGGGAGCGGGAGATCGAGGTTAGAGTGGGAAGCGGGGATAGTCTCTCGGCAAGCCACGTCGGATCAAGATCTCTTGTTTTGTTATCTGGGCATGTGTTGCGTTTGTACGATTGTCTTGTACTCCCGAGGGGTTTAAGAACATCGTCTCCATTCCTGTTTTGAGCAGGAATGGTTATGTATTTAACTTTAATAAAAATACATGCCACATTATGTATCGAAATAAAAATGTTGGCAACGCGACACTGTTTAATGGTTTGTACTATTTAAACACCCAGAACGACGTATCTGTGAATACTGTCACAAACAAACGAAAGTCAGGAATAAATGCGAGGTATCTGTGGCATCTTCGATTAGGGCATACTGGAGAACGCAAGATCCATGAGTTAGAGAAAAACGGGATTTTGAAACCGTTGGGATCAGATCCCTATCCGACTTGTGAGTCGTGCCTCCAAGGTAAAATGACCCGATCACCCTTCACCGGGACTTTTAATAGAGCCACGGAAATTCTCGGTTTGATTCACACGGACGTTTGCGGGCCATTCAATGTGAAGGCTCGGGGTGACTTCCACTATTTTATTACTTTCACAGATGATCACAGTCGTTACGGACTCGTGTATCTGATGAGGTATAAAGCTGATGCACTTGAAAGGTTCAAGGACTATAAGGCTTTGGTGGGAAAACAAACGTCGAAACTCATTAAAGCCATTCGATCGGATCGAGGTGGCGAGTACATGAGTATCGAGTTTGACCAGTTCTTGAAGGAGAATGGTATATTATCACATATGACTCCGCCCGGCACGCCACAATTAAATGGCGTGGCCGAACGTAGAAACCGAACTTTATTAGATATGGTGCGTTCTATGTTAAGCTATACAGATTTACCAATGTCATTGTGGGGATACGCGCTTTTGACAGCGGCTTATACCATAAACCGGTGTCCCTCGAAGTCTGTTAACGGCATTCCGTATGAGATATGGACTGGTCGTTTACCCAGCTTATCACATATTAGGATTTGGGTTGCCCGGCCTATGTGAAAAAGTTGAAGGCAGACAAATTGGAGTCTAGGTCTCTGAAAGGTCGTTTCATAGGTTACCCTGAAAACTCTATGGGGTACCTATTCTACTTTCACGATGATCAGAGGATCGTTGTGGGCCTACACGCACATTTTCTCGAGGAAGAGTTCATTCGAGATTGTGGCGTTGGCCGAGAGGTCACTCTCGAGGAGCAGTCGACCGAAACGCCCTCACAGGATTTGGAATTGGATGGTCCGAGTGAAGCAGTCTTGCGACGATCTGAAAGGGTGCCACGCCAACCAGAGCGGTATGGCATGTCACACGTTGAACACGATTATGTTGTGACTAGGGGACTTCTAAGAGAAGATCCCGCTACTTTCGATCAAGCTATATCCGATGTTGACTCAACGAGATGGATTGAAGCTATGCGGGCTGAGATAGACTCAATGTACAAACAAAGTCTGGACTCTTGTAGACCTACCGAGCGGTTTTAGACCAATTGGTTGTAAATGGATATACAAGAGAAAGATTGGATCTGACGGACAAGTTGAGACATACAAGGCCAGGTTGGTTGCCAAGGGCTATAACCAAAAGGAGGGAGTCGACTATGAGGAGACTTTCTCGCCTGTAGCCATGATCAAGTCTATCCGCATAATGCTCGCAATAGCTGCGCACTATGATTATGAGATTTGGCAGATGGACGTCAAAACGGCGTTCCTTAATGGATTCCTCAAGGAGGAGATTTATATGGAGCAGCCAAAAGGTTTTGAGTCGCATGCAGATGCTCACAAAGTGTGCAAACTGAATCGGTCCATTTACGGACTGAAACAGGCCTCTCGTAGTTGGAACCTACGTTTCGATGAAGCAGTTCGGAACTTCGGATTCGAGAAAAATGTAGACGAGCCATGTGTCTACAGAAAGAGTAGTGGGAGTATGGTGTCGTTCCTTGTATTGTACGTGGATGATATCCTTTTGATAGGAAACGACATCGGGATGCTCTCGTCGGTGAAAGCATGGCTTTCAACCGAATTCTCCATGGAAGATCTGGGAGAAGCGACGTATATACTTGGTATTCGCTTGTTCAGGGATCGAGCGAACAGAACGATCGGCTTATCTCAGGCCCTTTACTTAGAGAAAATCCTGAAAAAATTCAGAATGGATGACTCTAAGAGAGGGTTTTTACCTATGCGACATGGGATCCATTTGTCAAAATCAATGTCACCTCAAAGTGAGGAAGACCGACGAAGGATGAGTGGGATACCCTATGCGTCTGCAGTGGGTAGTCTGATGTACGCAATGTTGTGCACACGACCGGACATTGCCTACGCTGTGAGCGTGGTTAGTCGGTTTCAGGCAAACCCAGGTGAAGGACACTGGACAGCCGTTAAGAATATCTTTAAGTACCTTAGACGGACTAAAGACTTAACGCTAGTCTATGGAGGAGCAGGACTAGAAGTAGAAGGTTACACCGATTCGGACTTCCAGTCGGACGTGGATGACCGAAAATCTACTTCAGGTTTTGTATTCGTGCTCAACGATGGGGCAGTGTCTTGGAGAAGCTCCAAGCAAATCACGACTGCCGATTCCACGTGTGAGGCAGAATACATTTGGGGTAGGCCCGATAATCGACGCCGGCCCCCGAACAGCTCAACATGGCGATAGCGGAAGCGCGTTTTGAACCGAGCGGCGTAGGGTGCCAAATTTTCGATTTCCAACATCTAAATTCGACCTAACGCCCTTCGGCTTCTCCCGAGGGCTCAAGATACTGCCCTGAGCCTCAGGAGACCACGTCTAATTCGAATTTCCTAAATTCGAATTTATTACAAATTTATTCGAATTAATAATTTCGTTCCAAACTAGTTCGAACAAAGCGGCAGCCGACAGTGTTTCGACTATTTGGCGACCGAAAAGATTTCCGATCGATACCAAATTTTCCAGATTGATTCTACACTTCCAACGATCGTAACGAGGGGTCTTTTGAATCATTCCGATGTCGTTTGGTATTTTTCACAAAATCAAATCAGTGGTTCGAAATTATCAATTCGACTAAAGCGGCAGTCTGCCGTCATTCGACAGTTTGACAACCGAAATGATTTCCAATCAATACCAAAATTTCCAGATTGATTCTACACTTCCCAACGATCGTAACGAGGGGTCTTTCGAATCATTCCGATGTCGTTTGGTATTTTTCGTAAAATCAAATCTGTAGGGTTCGAAATATACCTTCGGCGTACGTGTTTACACCTCGGATGAGAGTCGCTGCGCCTCGTCTTGCTCCGGGGCTTCCGGGCTAGATTGTCACGCCGGTATGACCTTGATCGAACCTCCGAGTCTGCTCCCGATGGCTAGACGCAGTTCGGTTCGGGCGTCGGGCTTCGTCGAACGATCCCGTGGCTTTAATGATGTGACTTAAGTAGTACCAAGTACACTCTTTTCTTATTCTCTAGCCTTTTATTATTAAGAGTAGTGGCAAGTTGAAAGCAAAGTACCAAGTACAATTGCTTAGAACCTTAGCATCTCACCTTACCTTGTTCTCATTTATGCATGTATTTTTATTTGTTTACACCTAAGCTAATAAGGTGTCTTGTTTTCCTTGTAGTATAAATCCACTAAGGTTAGTTTATATATATTTAAGTGAGACACTTGTCTTGACTCAAAGAATGAGTCATATGCCACCTCAACTTATGTGGCATGCCATGGAATTCTCCACATGTCCAAGACCATGCAAAATTTCAAGTAATTCCATGTAGGCCCTTTAGGTTTTAAATTCTCAATTTAGTCCCTCAATTTTGAGTAATAAAATAATTAAATCCAATCTAATTATTTTAATTACAATTGAGCCTCATTTAGTTTATTAATTAAGCACTTAAGACAATCTCAAGTCCTAATTATTCCCGTGACCGTCACCGGAATTTAACTAAATCACCGACACCTCGTGTCAACTATGCCACTACCTCAACGAATCCCATTCATTAGGTTCTAGAGAAAAGCCCGCCGTTTTCGTTCAAGTTCATTACCATTTTTAAGCGCGACTCTCTAGGTCCGTCTCAACTGGCATGGGAGGAATCCACGAGTCACGGTATTCGCCTAGCCTATCCCGCGGTACCGAACAGATCCCAGTTGAGAACGAATTTTGATCTAATCGAAATTCGGGCGAACCGACTACAGTGTATACATTTAAATACCTCTTACGCCTTTCACTTGCGTCCCGGTTAGGTGAGAGCCATGTAAATGTCAAACTCACTGACCTAACTCTATGTTATAATCAAGACCCAACCGATTATTTAAACTCCGCTCCGTATCTAATACGAGCGAGCTTTCCAAGCTTCGGCCGAAGGCTTTACAATCGTCGTTCTCCAATTACCTCATAGGACGTTAACCCATACGAATATAGGCAGTGAATCCCGATAGCAGTCAAAGCCCGGCAATCACCTCCGTAAAGTCAGTTGCGTTTCGTCGCTGGCCCGTGTCCCATTTCCGAACACTTGCGGACCTAGCCAACTAGCGACAAACCGAAATCGCGAAAGCAAATCCGTCAGTGACCCTATCGGTCTGAGGCTGCTATAGTCATTCGTTCAATCATTGACAACATCCTAGTCATGTGATCGAGACGAATACGAGCCAAATGTCCGGATACGCGATCTCTCCGATCACCGATATCTCCATCACGACCCACAACCTCTCAGGTAATCGGTGACACTACCGATACTATGTGGTCGTCAATGAATAAGTCATATTCGGATATCTAGTCACCCACCTAGAATCCTTAGACTTACGGACTTTTTATTTAATGCTGAGATAAGGACCGTCCGGTGTCTCCTCCCTCGTCCCCACGAGAATCAGACGTCCAACTCAAACATTCGGGTGTTATTTATTTATCGCACCGCCAGATGCCAAGCAGACTTTAAATTCGATAAATAAATAATAATGCCTTTATTATAATGAAAATAACATTCACTATTTTATTTTAACAGTATATACAATAAAACTGTCTATTGACCTATACATCATTGTGCGCCCTATACTATTCCTAGTCCTCGTATGGCATTCCGAGGGCACACTCCCTAACAGCCTCCCACTTGCACTCGAATGCCATGTGCTGCACCTAATGCCAGTCACAATGGTATCGTAGGCCCATCTTGTCCAGATGCTGTTCCATAACTGCCTGGGACAAGGGCTTCGTAAGTGGGTCCGCCACGTTTCCGCGGTGGCGATTTCTGCACGGCGACCATCCCGTTTTCAACGAACTCACGTAGTACATGATATTTCTCTCAATATGTTTGGACTTGCTATGAGATCGTGGTTCCTTTGCCTGCCCGACTGCACCGCTATTATCGCACCAAAGTGTAAGCGGTCTGTCCGCAACTGGTACCAAAGTAAGTTCCTCCAAGAACTTTTTCATCCAAACAGCTTCTTTAGCTGCCTCTGAGGCTGCTATGTATTCTGCCTCACACGTGAAATCGGCAGTCGTGCTTTGCTTGGAGCTTCTCCAAGACACTGCCCCACCGTTGAGCACGAATACAAAACCTGAAGTAGATTTTCGGTCATCCACGTCCGACTGGAAGTCCGAATCGATGTAACCTTCTACTTCTAGTCCCGCTCCTCCATAGACAAGCGTTAAGTCTTTAGTCCGTCTAAGGTACTTAAAGATATTCTTAACGGCTGTCCAGTGTCCTTCACCTGGGTTTGCCTGAAACCGACTAACCACGCTCACAGCGTAGGCAATGTCCGGTCGTGTGCACAACATTGCGTACATCAGACTACCCACTGCAGACGCATAGGGTATCCCACTCATCCTTCGTCGGTCTTCCTCACTTTGAGGTGACATTGATTTTGACAAATGGTTCCCATGTCGCATAGGTAAGAACCCTCTCTTAGAGTCATCCATTCTGAATTTTTTCAGGATTTTCTCTAAGTAAAGGGCCTGAGATAAGCCGATCGTTCTGTTCGCTCGATCCCTGAACAAGCGAATACCAAGTATATACGTCGCTTCTCCCAGATCTTTCATGGAGAATTCGGTTGAAAGCCATGCTTTCACCGACGAGAGCATCCCGATGTCGTTTCCTATCAAAAGGATATCATCCACGTACAATACAAGGAACGACACCATACTCCCACTACTCTTTCTGTAGACACATGGCTCGTCTACGTTTTTCTCGAATCCGAAGTTCCGAACTGCTTCATCGAAACGTAGGTTCCAACTACGAGAGGCCTGTTTCAGTCCGTAAATGGACCGATTCAGTTTGCACACTTTGTGAGCATCTGCATGCGACTCAAAACCTTTTGGCTGCTCCATATAAATCTCCTCCTTGAGGAATCCATTAAGGAACGCCGTTTTGACGTCCATCTGCCAAATCTCATAATCATAGTGCGCAGCTATTGCGAGCATTATGCGGATAGACTTGATCATGGCTACAGGCGAGAAAGTCTCCTCATAGTCGACTCCCTCCTTTTGGTTATAGCCCTTGGCAACCAACCTGGCCTTGTATGTCTCAACTTGTCCGTCAGATCCAATCTTTCTCTTGTATATCCATTTACAACCAATTGGTCTAAAAACCGCTCGGTAGGTCTACAAGAGTCCAGACTTTGTTTGAGTACATTGAGTCTATCTCAGCCCGCATAGCTTAATCCATCTCGTTGAGTCAACATCGGATATAGCTTGATCGAAAGTAGCGGGATCTTCTCTTAGAAGTCCCCTAGTCACAACATAATCGTGTTCAACGTGTGACATGCCATACCGCTCTGGTTGGCGTGGCACCCTTTCAGATCGTCGCAAGACTGCTTCACTCGGACCATCCAATTCCAAATCCTGTGAGGGCGTTTCGGTCGACTGCTCCTCGAGAGTGACCTCTCGGCAACGCCACAATCTCGAATGAACTCTTCCTCGAGAAAATGTGCGTGTAGGCCCACAACGATCCTCTGATCATCGTGAAAGTAGAATAGGTACCCCATAGAGTTTTCAGGGTAACCTATGAAACGACCTTTCAGAGACCTAGACTCCAATTTGTCTGCCTTCAACTTTTTCACATAGGCCGGGCAATCCCAAATCCTAATATGTGATAAGCTGGGTAAACGACCAGTCCATATCTCATACGGAATGCCGTTAACAGACTTCGAGGGACACCGGTTTATGGTATAAGCCGCTGTCAAAAGCGCGTATCCCCACAATGACATTGGTAAATCTGTATAGCTTAACATAGAACGCACCATATCTAATAAAGTTCGGTTTCTACGTTCGGCCACGCCATTTAATTGTGGCGTGCCGGGCGGAGTCATATGTGATAATATACCATTCTCCTTCAAGAACTGGTCAAACTCGATACTCATGTACTCGCCACCTCGATCCGATCGAATGGCTTTAATGGGTTTCGACGTTTGTTTTTCCACCAAAGCCTTATACTCCTTGAACCTTTCAAGTGCATCAGCTTTATACCTCATCAGATACACGAGTCCGTAACGACTGTGATCATCTGTGAAGGTAATAAAATAGTGGAAGTCACCCCGAGCCTTCACATTTAATGGCCCCCAAACGTCCGTGTGAATCAAACCGAGAATTTCCGTGGCTCTATTAAATGTCCCGGTGAAGGGTGATCGGGTCATTTTACCTTGGAGGCACGACTCACAAGTCGGATAGGGATCTGATCCCAACGGTTTCAAAATCCCGTTTTTCTCTAACTCATGGATCTTGCGTTCTCCAGTATGCCCTAATCGAAGATGCCACAGGTACCTCGCATTTATTCCTGACTTTCGTTTGTTTGTGACAGTATTCACAGATACGTTGCCAAAACAGTGTTTAAATAGTACAAACCATTAAACAGTGTCGCGTTGCCAACATTTTTATTTCGATACATAATGTGGCATGTATTTTTATTAAAGTTAAATACATAACCATTCCTGCTCAAAACAGGAATGGAGACGATGTTCTTAAAACCCCTCGGGAGTACAAGACAATCGTACAAACGCAACACATGCCCAGATAACAAAACAAGAGATCTTGATCCGACGTGGCTTGCCGAGAGACTATCCCCGCTCCCACTCTAACCTCGATCTCCCGCTCCCCAAGCGCTCTACTTGGTCCCAGACCCTGCATGGACACACAAATGTGAGTACTAGCTCCCGAATCCAATATCCAGGAAGTAGAGTATACAGATGATAACAAACTGTTTCTAAAACATTAAGTTCCTTACCTGACGCAGCCTGCTCACCCTTGAGCTTCGGACAGTCCCACTTCCAGTGGCCCAGCACACCGCAATGCAGACACCTATCCGTCGGCTTTACACCGGTCTGCTTCGATTTCCCAGAAGATTTGTTCTTCTTAGAAACCTTCCCTGTTGGCTTGAGCTTGTTGCCCTTCTTCTTTTTGCCTTTCTGGGGCTTCGAAGAGGTGGCGACAAGTGCAGTCTGCTTTGCCCTCTTCATCTGACCTTGCGCCGTCGCTAACTGATTCATCAGATCAGGAAGCGTCAGCGTCATGCCGTTCAGATGATAGTTCACTATGAACGCATTGAAGGACGGAGGCAGAGACTGCAAGATGAGATCGTTTTGTAATTCCCGATCAAATCGGAAATTGAGAGTCTCCAACCTCTCGATCATGGTGATCATGTTCATAACATGTTCGCCAACGTTCTCACCCTCAGACATCCTCGATCGGAAGAGCTGCGACGAAGCCGCATAGCGAGCTGTCCTTGACGTCTCACCGTAAAGCTCTTTCAGATGCTGAACCATCGCTCGAGCATCAGCCATACCCTCATGGCTACGCTGCAGCGTGTTACTCATCGATCCGAGGACATGAGCCTTTACGAGCTGCTCGTCGCGCAGTCGCTTGTCATAAGCGTCACGAGCCTGCTCGGTTGCCCGCGCCCCTGGGGCCGGCGGCAACTCGGAGTCAAGGATATACACTAGGTTCTCAATCTGAAGGAAAATCCTCAGGTTGCGAAGCCAGTCTGAATAGTTTGACCCAGTCAACCTATTCTCCTTGAGTAGTATGTTTAAAGCGGTAGACATTATTAACACTGAGAGAAAAAACTGCAGAAAATAAAAGGCAAATTATGTCGATTGTATAGATCATCAAACACGAACAAGGACTTTTATTCCGTTTGACTCCCACTATCTTTTCATAAACACCATTTTCTCCCATTGGATGTTTTGGAAGTTTCGTTGATAACTTCGATAGTGGAGCTGATGTCCCCGTGGGCGGATGCAAACCTCAACCTCTGTCGTTTTATTGGTTTGCAGCGGCCCACGAAGTCGTGCTCCGCACGAATCCGACCTCGTCGAATGTCTCAACTATCTTTGTCTCAGTCAGGGACCCTCGCCGGTAAATCCGGAACAAGGCGGTATGACTGTCTAAGTGCGACCTATCAACTTTGCTCAAAACCGCACACTTGAACCGTACGTTTTACCGCACAGTGTGGTCTTGGCGAGCGGCGCTAACGCACACGAGCAAATCGAAACGAAAACAAATGCAAGGCGCCGGCTTATCCGGAACCAAACCTTGCATTTAGGTTTCGTAACAACTTAACCCGAGCTTGATAGAAGACAGGGCATCCAATCCCTTTACTCACTTAGTATTTTATGGGAGTTTGTATTCTCATAGCAAATAAAAATTAACCACGAGCACATAAATGCGTTAATTAAATTCCTAACCCTAGGAAAGCAATTTAAATGGACAAATGCACGGGCTATTTCTAAACTGGTCCTATTACATGGGTCGTAAAACGACCGGGTCTTTGATCTCCAAACATCGACTCGTCCTCACGCGGGTCGTCGAACCCTTCAATCTCGCCTTGCGTGGAACGGCCGCCATTTTTCTAACTTATCTAATAAAGCGAAAAAATACAACACGGGGGGAATTATTTCCCGAACAACCCGTAATCCATGTACATTCCGGGGGGCAGCAAACGACCCTTAAACAAATAACCCGGTTAGAACCTAAGCCCGCGCAAATGTCCCACATAAACATGCAACACAGAATTTTGACGCCGGGTGCCCGACCGACGTCACGAGCGACGATAGTCTCCAAACTACGTCGACCGTTCGTTCGCCACATCGGCTTTCGAGGCCTTCGGTCGAACCATGCATGAGCCATAGCTCTGATACCACTGTTGCGGTAGGCCCGATTAATCGACGCCGGCCCCCGAACAGCTCAACATGGCGATAGCGGAAGCGCGTTTTGAACCGAGCGGCGTAGGGTGCCAAATTTTCGATTTCCAACATCTAAATTTGACCTAGCGCCCTTCGGCTTCTCCCAAGGGCTCAAGATACTGCCCTGAGCCTCAGGAGACCACGTCTAATTCGAATTTCCTAAATTCGAATTTATTACAAATTTATTCGAATTAATAATTTCGTTCCAAACTAGTTCGAACAAAGCGGCAGCCGACAGTGTTTCGACTATTTGGCAACAGAAACGATTTCCGATCGATACCAAATTTTCCAGATTGATTCTACACTTCCCAACGATCGCAACGAGAGGTCTTTCGAATCATTCCGATGTCGCTTGGTATTTTTCACAAAATCAAATCAGTGGTTCGAAATTATCAATTTGACTGAAGCGGCAGTCTACCGTCTTTCGACAGTTTGACAACAGAAATCATTTCCAATCAATACCAAAATTTCCAGATTGATTCTACACTTCCCAACAATCGCAACGAGGGGTCTTTCGAATCATTCCGATGTTGTTTGGTATTTTTCGTAAAATCAAATCACTAGGGTTCGAAATATACCTTCGGCGTACGTGTTTACACCTCGGATGAGAGTCGCTGCGCCTCGTCTTGCTCCCGGGGCTTCGGGCTAGATTGTCACGCCGGTATGACCTTGATCGAACCTCCGAGTCTGCTCCCGATGGCTAGACGCAGTTCGGTTCGGGCGTCGGGCTTCGTCGAACGATCCCGTGGCTTTAATGATGTGACTTAAGTAGTACCAAGTACACTCTTTTCTTATTCTCTAGCCTTTTATTATTAAGAGTAGTGGCAAGTTGAAAGCAAAGTACCAAGTACAATTGCTTAGAACCTTAGCATCTCACCTTACCTTGTTCTCATTTATGCATGTATTTTTATTTGTTTACACCTAAGCTAATAAGGTGTCTTGTTTTCCTTGTAGTATAAATCCACTAAGGTTAGTTTATTATATATTTAAGTGAGACACTTGTCTTGACTCAAAGAATGAGTCATATGCCACCTCAACTTATGTGGCATGCCATGGAATTCTCCACATGTCCAAGACCATGCAAAATTCAAGTAATTCCATGTAGGCCCTTTAGGTTTTTAAATTCTCAATTTAGTCCCTCAATTTTGAGTAATAAAATAATTAAATCCAATCTAATTATTTTAATTACAATTGAGCCTCATTTAGTTTATTAATTAAGCACTTAAGACAATCTCAAGTCCTAATTATTCCCGTGACCGTCACCGGAATTTAACTAAATCACCGACACCTCGTGTCAACTATGCCACTACCTCAACGAATCCCATTCATTAGGTTCTAGAGAAAAGCCCGCCGTTTTCGTTCAAGTTCATTACCATTTTTAAGCGCGACTCTCTAGGTCCGTCTCAACTGGCATGGGAGGAATCCACGAGTCACGGTATTCGCCTAGCCTATCCCGCGGTACCGAACAGATCCCAGTTGAGAACGAATTTTGATCTAATCGAAATTCGGGCGAAACCGACTACAGTGTATACATTTAAATACCTCTTACGCCTTTCACTTGCGTCCCGGTTAGGTGAGAGCCATGTAAATGTCAAACTCACTGACCTAACTCTTTGTTATAATCGAGACCCAACCGATTATTTAAACTTCGCTCCGTATCTAATACGAGCGAGCTTTCCAAGCTTCGGCCGAAGACTTTACAATCGTCGTTCTCCAATTACCTCATAGGACGTTAACCTATACGAATATAGGCAGTGAATCCCGATAGCAGTCAAAGCCCGGCAATCACCTCCGTAAAGTCAGTTGCGTTTCGTCGCTGGCCCGTGTCCCATTTCCGAACACTTGCGGACCTAGCCAACTAGCGACAAACCGAAATCGCGAAAGCAAATCCGTCAGTGACCCTATCGGTCTGAGGCTGCTATAGTCATTCGTTCAATCATTGACAACATCCTAGTCATGTGATCGAGACGAATACGAGCCGAATGTCCGAATACGCGATCTCTCCGATCACCGATATCTCCATCACGACCCACAACCTCTCAGGTAATCGGTGACACTACCGATACTATGTGATCGTCAATGAATAAGTCATATTCGGATATCTAGTCACCCTCCTAGAATCCTTAGACTTACGGACTTTTTATTTAATGCTGAGATAAGGACCGTCCGGTGTCTCCTCCCTCGTCCCCACGAGAATCAGACGTCCAACTCAAACATTCGGGTGTTATTTATTTATCGCACCGCCAGATGCCAAGCAGACTTTAAATTCGATAAATAAATAATAATGCCTTTATTATAATGAAAATAATATTCACTACTTTATTTTAACAGTATATACAATAAAACTGTCTATTTACCTATACATCATTGTGCGCCCTATACTATTCCTAGTCCTCGTATGGCATTCCGAGGGCACACTCCCTAACAACCATTTCACTTTTCCGTTTCTTTTCCACGTCAAAATCTGTAAACCAAACGGAGCCTAAGTGAATGAAGAAAATGAGTCAGTGAATTCTACAAATTGAAATATGTAAAGCATGAATGATACTTCGCCTATTTATATAATCGTAAGAATGGCAGTCCATCAATAATGGTAAAATTTGTAGCAATAACCAATACCCAACGCGGTGCGATCGCTAATTTTGCTGGTCAAGAACTTTATGAATGGACGAGGAACTATGCCCACTATGGACTATCTAGAAATTGTCTCTACTATGACTTTCCAAATTCAAATGGCTGCGCTCCTCATAGGATATCTATGCACTATAAAGACGAATCTACCAATTTTGATCGAAATTGGAGGTATCTGACATTTTGTTGAAATCTAGTGACGCATATGTCGGATGATTTTGAAGCGGTAAATTTGGAATCATATCATCATCGTCACCATAATTATAATAATTTTTTGTTTGAGATATTTTTCTTTCATTTTTTCGGTTTAAAATGAAAGCTGATGATAAACACATTGACTCTCTTATCATGCCGTTCTCTGGTCAAAAGTTGCTGAGATTTCAAGATTTATTATCAGACGAAATCCTCACATTAATTATTGATAAAGATGTAAAAGGTTTTTTTTCCTTGTTGTCTTGGAGGTCTGCACACACACACACATATATATACATACACTATATCGGTACTTGTTTAATTTGCTCTATTGGTTGCTGATGTTACATTTGTTTTGTGCAGTGTCCATTTTAGATACGAGGCCGTTTTTTGCTGTTGATCGATGAATGTCTTTTGGTTGGTAAAATGGATGTTTTATTAGGAAACATGTTGACGAATTTCACTTATTATTACTATTAATCTAACCCCTCCCTATATATATGTGTAGAGTTTGAATTATTCTTAATCTTCTTGACTTTGGTGTTTTCGTTGTTTGCTTTGATTGATTGTGTGAAAAGATATTGGTATTTGTGGATCTCTTTGATTGTGCTGCTGCTTTGTTATACCGAAAGAAAATGTCATCTTTATTTATGTTAGGAAGACAATCCATGAAATCAAAAACATGAATTTGTCAAAAGGATGAAGATTCTAAAAAAGAGAATTTTATAGAGAGCTGGTAATAAAAGAATTAATTCAGGTTTAAAGAACTCCAACACAATTCAAGAAGAATTCTAATACAATCTGATACTCACTAGTCTACATGTCTAAACAATCAATGATCAGTAGAACTTGAACCACGTATGTCGAATCCTGGATTATGTTGCTCTGACCCGATTGGGGTTGCTTCAGTAAAACTTACGGTTCGTGTGGCCGTGTAGCGTGTCCTCATACCCTATCTATTTTGCACCAGTATAACACAGAATGATCCACACGTGATAATAAGGCCACTACTTGGTCGTGGTTCGGGCCCGCAGTGTTCACCAACCCCATGTCTCGTGCCACGAACCCAATTGTAAATGAAGCTATAGAGACGAACTTTTTTAGTGCGCGTTGTTTTAGAATCTAATCAGTAATGCAAGAAATATGGAAACTTCACTTACCAAAGTGACATATTCGAAGGATGAATATTTTTTCGTTTTCTTTTTTGGTTTATGTTGATATACATTCGAATCGCAAATCACCGGACATCTAGCAGTTTTATCCCATCTCGCGAGGATTCATATAATCCGGGAATTTACACAAATAAATAGCACAATAGGTTTCCAAAACTCTGTCTATCGCGGTGTGATCGCCAATTTTGCAGGTCAAGAGCTTTATGGATGGACGAGGAAATCTGTCCACTGTGGACCGGCTGAAAATTGTCTCTACTATGACTTCCCAATTTCAAATGACCGTGCTCCTGATAGGATAGGTATGCACTATAAAGACGAGTCTACCAATTTCTTATCATAATTAGAGGTATCAGATCGTTTTGAAGCCGTAAATTGGAATCATATAATCTTCATCATCAGCAGCATCATCATCATAGCATCACCGTCGTTATAGTAATTATTTGTTTGAGATATTTGAAAGCTGATGATAAGCACATTGATTGTCTTATCATGTAGTTCTCTGGTCAAAAGTTGCTGAGATTTCAAGATTTATTATCCCGATGAAATCCTCACATTAATTAAAGATAAAGATTTATAAGGTTGTTGTTTCCGTGTTGTCTTGCGTGTCTGCACACACAGACACGAACATATATTTATATATATTACTATAGCGGTACTTGTTTAATTTGCTCTCTTGGTTGATGATGTTACATTTGTTTTGTATGGAGTCTATTCTGGATACGAGGCCGTTTTTGCTGTTGATCGAAATTTGAATCGTCTTTTGGTTGCTAAAAGGGATGTTTTATTAGGAAACATTTTGAGGAATTTCACATATTATTACTACTAGTCTAATCCCCTCACTATATATGTGTAGATTTTGAATTATTCTTAATCTTCTTGACTATGATGTTTTCATTGTTTGCTTGGATTGATTATGTGAAAAGATATTGGTATTGGGGGATCACGTGATTGTGCCTTCTGCTTTGTTATAACCGAAAGAAAATGTCATCTTCTTTTATGTTAGGAACACAATACGTGAAAACAAAAACATGAATTTGTCAAAAGGATGAAGATTCTAAAACAGAGAGTTTAATTTTATAGGGAGCTGGTAATAAAAGAATATATAAAGAACTCCAACACAATTCAAGAAGAATTCTAATACAATTCTATACTCATTAGTCTGCATGCCTAAGCAATCGATGATTAGTAGAACTTGGACCATGTATGTCGGATCCTGGATTATGTTGCTCTGACCCGATTGGGGTTGCTTCGGTAAAACTTACGGTTCCTATGGCCATGTAGCGTATCCTCGTACCCTATCTATTTTGTACCAGTAGACACAGAACGATCCCCACGGGATAATAAGGCCACTACTTGGTGGTGGTTCGGGCCCGTAGTGTTCACAAACCCCATGTCCCATGCCACGAACCCAATTGCAATTGAAGCTATATATACGAACTTTTTCAGTGCCAGTGGTTTCAGAATCTATTTATAATGCACGGAATATGGAAACTTTACTTACCAAAGATGACGTATTCGAAGGTTTAATTTTGTTGTTTTTCTTTTCTGGTTTATGCGGATATACTTTCTAATCGCAAATCACCGGTGATCTAGCAGTTTTATCGCATCCCACGATGAATCGTAGAATCCGGGAATTTACACAAATAAAGGCACCATAGTTTTCCATAACTCCGTTTATCGCAGTGAGATCGCCAAATTTGTTGGTCAAGAACTTTATAGATGGAGGAGGAACTCTGTCCACTGTTGACCAGCTGAAAACTGTCTCTACTTTGACTTTCTAAATTCAATTGGTCGTGCTACTGATAGGATATCTATGCACTATAAAGACGAATCTACCAATTTTGATCAAAATGGAAGGTATTTGACATTTTGTAGATATCAAGCAACGCATATGTCGGATTATTTGAAGCGGTAAATTTGGAATCATATCATCATCCTTGTCGTCGTTAATATAGTAATTATTTGTTTGAGACATTTTTCTTTCATTTTCTGAGTTTTGAATTAAAGCTGATGATAAGCACATTGACTGTCTTATCATGCAGTTCCCTGGTCAAAAGTTGCTGAGATTTCAAGATTTATTATCAGGAGAAATCCTCACATTATTTGCAGATAAACATTTATAAGGTTGTTGTTTCTGTGTCGTTTTGAGGTCTGCATACACATACATGCGCACACACACACACATATATATATATATATAAATATATATGCACTATAGCAGTACTTGTTTAACTTGCTCTCTTGGTTGCTGACGTTACATTTATTTTGTGCAGAGTATTTTGAATACAAGGCCATTTTGCTGTTGATCGAAATTTGAATGTCTTTATTCTTAATCTCTTGACTTTGGTGTTTTCGTTGTTTGCTTTGATTGATTTTGTGAAAAGATATTGGTAGTGGGGGATCTCTGGATTGTGTGCTGCTTTGTTACTACCGAAAGAAAATGCCATATTTTTTATGTTAGGAACACAATGCGTGAAAACAAAAACATCATTTTGTCAAAAGGATGACGATTCTATAACAGAGATTTAATTTTATAGAGAGCTAATAATGAAAGAATTAATTCATGTATAAAGAACTCCAACACAATTCAAGAAGAATTCTAATACAATTCTATACTCACTAGTCTGCATGCCTAAGCAATTTATGATCAGTAGAACTTGGACCACGTTCGAATCCTGGATTATATTGCTCTGACCCGATAGGGGTTGCTTCAATAAAACTTACGGTTCGTGTGGCCGTGTAGCGTGTCCTCATACCCTGTCCATTTTGCACCGGCTGAACACGGAACGATCCCCACGAGATAATAAGTCCACTACTTGGTGGTGGTTCGTGCCCGCAGTCACAAACCCTATGTCTTGTGCCACGAACCCATTTGTAAATGAAGCTATAGAGACGGGCTTCTTTAGTGCGCATGATTTTGGAATCTAATCAATAGTGCAAGGAATATGGAAACTTTACCTAACAAAGGTGGCGTATTCGAAGTGGAATTTCTCGTTCTGGTGCTAAGACTGCCCGGAACGTTAGTATCTTCCATTGCATAGCCGTACATGGTCGCGTCGTTAACGGCCAAAAATAAATTTATCACCTTATTCACTACACAAGAGTATAGCGACAGTAGGGATCGTCTCCACAGGGAAAATGGTTGATTTACTTGTAATTTCAAGCTCGATCGATAATAATAATAATAAGGAGGATAATAATGATAATAATATTTATAATAATAATAATAATACTAATAATAAGGGGGTTTCGATATATGGTTTTTTTTAGTGCAATAAAGAAAAATAAAATTATTTAAACTAGCAATGATAAAATACTAACTACTAATCATGGTAAAAAAAACCAAATAAAATTAATAATTTTGACATGACTAACAGATGATGAAACGGAGCAACGTACAACCCTGACTAAGCAGTCCGTATTGTTTCTTAGCAGCTCCAACGAGTAATAGACATAAAAAGGATATGGAAGTATTTTATCTTTTCAAGCAAATCTTCTAACAAGAATTTTTCAGACTCATCGTCTCCCCTCACTGTCCTCAAAACTCTCTTTCTCTCAGGAAATACGACAAACACATGGTAAGCAATATAACGATGATGGTGAAAGTAGGAACGTAATCCCTACATAAAACTTTAAGGAACAGCTCTCTCAAGAGGTGATCGTAGATGCTTAGTCGAAAAAAAATGGAACCGATACTTCTTCACAAGGTATGAAAACCACGATTTACTCAAATAATACAATATAACATATATTGGAAGTGTTTAACAATACTGAAATCGAAACAACAATGAAAACTGACAGAACATGATCTCTCCTCTAAACTCTCACCCCCTTAAACTTCGTGTGCCAAGGCCCCTTTAAATAGAAAAACAGAAAGCAAAGGGCCGAATCTGTGAGGAACGAGTTTGGACAAAACAAATCTCAAAATACGACTTGAGATGTATTCTTTGATCTTGATAGCTGCTCTTTGCGATCTTGTGTGTGCTGAGATTGTTTTTTTCTTGATCACTGCCTACCTCGAGCCACGCGCGCGTTGACAACTTGGAGGTGTTTGAGAGGTATGTGTGCGTGAAATCACCTCTGCTAAATTCCTCCAGCAACTTTTAATACATGTCACAATACTCATGGGCCAAAGGTATATAACATGACCCAATTCCCATTTTTAGTCCAGCCCAATTAGGTAAGTTGTTTGGTTGGGCTCTTTGATTGAACTCCGTCCGCCATTAATTCATTCGTTTGTTTTTTTTTTTCGGGTTTGTATTCTCTTCGAAATATTCACGTCCAAATATTATCAGATTTATCCAATTTGCTCCGATATCTGCAAGATATAAAATATAAATTAGTTCTATGATATTTGAAGCATCTCGGATAAATAACGAGCAATATCATCCTTTTATGGGTGTAAAATTAATGTAAATTATTGTGTTATCAGTACATCATGATGATTTTCCCGAGACATTAATTATGTATGTAGAAACTAACCTATATGGAAGTAACATTATTTAGTCATATATGCATAAACTAATTTGTTTACGAATCATATAGAACGCAGGAGTAGAGCTTAATCTAATAGAAAGCATGTCGGTACTAAAAGAATTAACTCAATCTAATAGAATTGTATAAAGAACTCCAACACAACTCCAGAAGAATTCTAATATAACTCAATAAAGAATTCAATAACATGTGTAATAGGCATAAAGAATTCTAATATTTAATTATGATAAATATTTTGATATATTTATATCAATTAAAGTCACATAGTATATATACTCATAAATCAACACTAAAAACATCTAGGGGAAATTTCAATTCTGTGAGTGGATTATCAAAATATATAATATCAAGGTATCACCAACACTAAAATCATCTAGAAAAATTTCAAGTGGAGTAATATATAAACATACCTATATGTGTGTGTATGTGTGTGTACACCAAATATTCAATATCAATTAAAGTCAAATGGTACATATACATTCAAACCAACACTAAAAAATATAAACTCTAACCTAGGAATATTTCAAGTGGATAAAATATATATTACCTTGGATTTATCTTTAACTAGAGCAGTCTTGGCTAACGAAGCGTTATTACCATGATTGATCGACTAACCATTCTCACGATTATATAAAATGGCAAATTTTCATTCAAACTTCACACTTTGCATTCCACTAAAAAGACAAACTAGACAAATTATCTTAACTAATTTAACCCCGTGCGTTGACGGGTTATTTTTAGGAGGTTTTTTAGTTTATTAGATCTATTGTTATCGGAAAGACCCGCGATTCACGATTGACCATCTGTTTTGGACCCGAGATCCGCCCATTTATTTTATAGTGGACCCGAGACCCGCCCATTTATTTTGTAGTGGACCCGAGACCCGCCCAATTACACGACTGCGTCAATAACAGTCGTGCAAAAACAGGACAAACACTAAATAAATGTTAATCATAGATTATGAAATTAAAAACATAATTATGTAGAACTGCAAACAAAGAATCACAATAAATGTTCCAATACATACTCTTTACACCCGCAAGAAACTGGACGACTGTACGAAAACTATTGCACGACTGTTATTGAAACAATCATGTAATTTAGGAAACAGGAGTAGGATCGATGTAGTAGTGCATTATAATAATATACATCAGTAGTGCATTATGTTCTTATTACATACCGTTAGTTAAGTTATCTCTCACCTAATTGTTGTAGACTTCATACTCTTTACACCCGCAAGAAACTGCACGACTGTACGAAACTATTGCATGACTGTTATTGAAGAGTCGTGGAACGACGCAGTAGTGCATTATAACAGTATACAACAGTAGTATTATGTTCTTATTACATACCTTCAGTTAAGCAATCTCTCACCTAATTGTTGTAGAATTCATGGTAAACAATGTTGACTATGGCATTTTCAACTTCATTTTCTTTCTTCGTCCCACGTTCTATCTGAGTCCAACACCAAAATGCTTTCATTAGCCAAGTTTTGTCACACAGATCAATCTTTTTTATGTGTAATATAAAATCATTGCAGGATTATCATAACTTTTTATAAAAATAATAATAAAATCATATTTTACAGTCTCTCAGTCGTATAGTCTTACAGTCTTACAATGTCTAAGTAGTGCAGTTGATAAATGTGCATCGTATGTTTTACAATGTTTAAGTATTAGTTGTGCAGTCTTACAGTCATACAATGTTTAAGTAGTGGAGACCAATGTTCAAACAACTTGAGATTTGACCCGTTTGAGGCAGCGAAATTTGACTCTAGGGCGATTGTTACATTAAGTAGTCTTTTAGTTGCCGTCTTACAAAGCTAATTTTATCATAACCTAATATAATGTCAACCCGTGAAGCAGTCTATAACATTGTTTTTAGCAACAACTTCAACTTTTTATTATATAGAATAATAGTAGATCAATGGAGGAGTCTTGCAATATTGATGCTAAAAAAATTCTTACCAATCTCCGATTCCTTAGCTTGAAGGTGGGTAGAGTGGACTTGAGTTCTCTTCCTTATACTTCGACCCGTTGAAGATCAAAGAAGCCGAGATGCAAAACAGAGTAATGAAGTTATTGTTGATATGACAATATCTCGATCCCATAACTATTTACTCAATATACATTTTCCATATAAAAACTTTGCATTATACATTACAAATAATTTTATTTGGCGCTCACCATAATAATATTTCAGTCGTGTATTGGGAAAAATGCCAATATTCAGATGTATCAGTAGTGCAAATTAAATGTTCCTAATGAATGTCAGTTGATCGCGTGCGTGTATGTTTAAATAAAAGTTCGTGCAAGTACGTCAAGTAATAATTAAAACGAATATATTATAACTAGAATCACGCGCGATAGGCAGTGTACCTATCGTTTGTAATATAGCTATAGTGAATATCCGAGTATCGAACACGAGGAATAAAATGAATACTAGTATTAACCTATTGACTCAATATTTAGTCTAAATAAAATAGCAGGATTTGTTTATACTACAAACTAATTTAACAGAGCAACTTAAAGGATTGCAAGATTAAGGAAGTACAACTAGAAATAATACGAGCGACATAAGATGACAAATATGTGTCGGGATTCGAATCCCGCTGGGTGCTGTCGGCTAAGGCTACGGAATATCGCTCCTACGTGATTATCGACTAAATCGCAGTAATTTCCTACCCTCTCACGGATTTGCTGTCGCCCTAAACGTTCGTGGGAATCTAAATTTACCGATTACTAGACGGCGAGGATCGAGTACTTGCTGTCGCCCCATACTCGAATCCTAACGTCTATGAAAGGCCTAATCGTTATTTAGCTGTCGCTCTAAACGATGTACCATACATTCATAACAACACATAGACATATTGAGACAAAGAATCAATATCATAGAACGATAAATAGTCGAATACACGTGTTCACGATTTTCCTACGCCTTAACTACGACATAACCCAACTTTCATCTACTTCCAAACACACAAGAGGATTAGCTACTCATATTAGGTAAAACAACAACGAGATTCAAAGGAAACGAGGATAGAGAACTCATAAAAACTTCCCTAAGAAGTGAATATGGTGTTTCTGAGGTGGAGCTCTCGATCCTCAATCGACTAGGCGTGGCTTCGTTGTTGGATCATCCCTTGAGCTTCTCCGAATCACCGGGCTGCTTCTAGTGTTCTTCCTCCTCTCCTTTTCCCTAAGTTTTCGTCCCTATCAAGTTGTTTTTGAGTTCTGAGAAGAACTCCCCTTTTGTGCATTGAATTTGGGCCAAAACCCTAAAATTTGGCACGTTCACGGCTTCTTAACGGGCCTTCACAGCCGTGAAGGGACACTTTAGCCTGATTTTCCGCATTTCTTAAACCCTTCACGGCCTCTTGCATTAGGAGTCACGGCCGTGACGGCGGCTTAAACCCTAAATATTGACTTTCTGTAACTGGTCACGGCCACTGGCAAATGAGATTCACGGCTGTGAATCGGTGGACATTTCCCTCGTTGAGCTTGCTGTCTCGATTCACGGCTTAACGCATGAGACGTCACGGCCGTGAATCAGCACTTGTTCCAAATAATCGTCTACTGCCCACGTTCACGGTCTCTCGCATGAGGTAGTCACGGCCGTGACTCTTAACAGAATCGCCAACCTGATACAGTGCCCTTGATCACGGCTTGTTGCATATTGGGTCACGGTCGTGACGAGGGACAATGAGCGTTCCCTATGTTGTACCGTGATTCACGGCCTATTGAGTGAAATCACGGTCGTGGAACTTAATATTTATGCTTCTTAAGCTCACTGCCCATGTTCACGGGCTCTTGCAAGGACGTTCACGGCCGTGAGCTTTTCCTGGCAACTTCATACCAGGCCATTTTTCGTCGTTTTTCGCCTCGTTTTCGTTCCTTTTCGCTCGATAACCATTCGAATGTCCTACAATATTGAAATGGGTGTAAATAGAGCCAAGAAATGCATGGAATAACCACAAATATCCTAATATAACCCAGATAAACGTAAAATAAACGTATTAAAATACGTTTATCAAACCTCCCCACACTTAAGCTTTTGCTTGTCCTCAAGCAAATTAGAAGCAAGAAAAGGTAACAAGATAGTGGCATGACCATTCACAATTCACCAACGCAGATGAAAAACACAAAATGGAATCAAGCAAGCAAATATGGACACTGCAACAATAATCAGCACTTATCGACAAAAATTTCCTTAGCACTACTAATCGAGATCCACACCTCACAGGGATTCACTCAAAGCACTCAGTGTATAGGCTAATAAATCGGTGAATCGCTCAATTCATGCAATAATTTAGTCCATACCATATGCTTGCAAGTCAATCGCACGTCTACTACTTAAAGCAGTTAGCATGAATCAGAAGGTCTTTTTCGGGTTAAACGAGATCAGATAAAAATGAGGTGGTAGTGGAATCACATATGAGTAGCAGTCGTGTCGGTTTTCATGTCATTGTCTAAAGCGCGCCACGAATTAGCCTTTCTGGTTACGCCGTCTTCATATTCCTCTTATATCTGCTGCGTTCCACTAAGCCTTTCTTCTCCCACGTCTCATAATGAGAGATGTGTGTAATTCACGAGACTGGAAGATTATCGAAGGAAAGGTTCTTTCTTTCTTTTCGCAACAGTTTACCCTATTCTTGCTTTAGTTTCCCCGCAGCCATACCATTTCTCTCTCTTTTTTTTTATTGAATACCCCTTCGCATTGCGGTGTGCTGCCCTTTCGCCAACTCCTTGTGAGTTGAAACTTGTTGAAGAGTGAGTTCTCGAGTGCTTTCGGCGTTATCTCAGGGCGTCATCCGACTGCGCTTTTCGACTTTGACATTCAACCTTCACTTCTACTTAACTCGGGTTCAAATTATCTCTGGAGGCTTATTCAGGTTAGAGATGATATACGAGATTAAGAAATAAAAAGGCTTAGGCTCAAAGTGGCTAACTACGGTGATCAGTCGTGGTCGGGAACTTTGGCCATGGACTTATTTCCTAATGCCTTCGTCATATTCATACAAAACACACTCTAAAGCAATTTCAATGCGTATCAAACGAGCAAGTTCTAGAGAGACGTAAATTATGCACTACTCACACAACCAAGAAAAATGAGCAAAAGCTCGTCAGCTTAAACTCTCACAACGAAACATGGGTTATGTGTGTGAATCTTTCAAAGTAACACCATATCTATTCATGCTGAAAAGATTAAATCACTGATGCATGTGTTTATCGCTTACTAGACTCCCTAGTATGCACTCCAACTTCGAGATGAACGCAAACAATCATGCCAGACTTCTATAGATTTAATAGCCACAGCACGTCATAAAAATGTCACGTAAATTTCCAACAAAATTCCCCCTCCCTACACTTAAGATGCACGTTGTCCTCAACGTGTAAAATAAATAAAAGGAAGGTAAATGAAGTTGAAAAGAACGTGACTCCCCTGAAAAAAATGGCGTGACCTTGCCTCGAGCATTTGATGTAGTTGAACATGGTTGTTTCACTGATTGTGAAAAATTTTGGGTTGTAGTGATGTAAATTGTGACACGTTTCCTGAAAACACTGAAAAGAAAATTAAACGTACGATGGAAATAAAAAGTAGAAAGCAAAACGAGTCATAATCATCAAACACACAAAGTGTTCTACAAAAGAAACATCCCAAATGAAACCGGAACTAAGGTGGTGGTAGTGAGGGCTGCCGAGGGCGAAGGAACGCCAGTGACTCCTGTGATCGCCTGACCGCGTCGTCCATGGCTTTAAGGGCCTGCTCATAGCGCTGTTGCTCTTTGTGGTAGCGTCGGTGGGCTTCCTCGTTTCGACACTCATACTCGTCCTGTCGGCGCCGTGTCTCCTCATCGCGTCGTATAGCCTCCTCATTGTAGCGTAGCATTTCCTGGCACAATGTGTCAAGATCTGCGGCTGACGCAAAAGGAGCGACACCCGAGGACTCTCCCTCGTGATAGCCGGAGGAATGGGAAGGTCCGGCAGCGTCTGAGTGAACAGGGAATGGTCCCACACCCTCAATTTCTAGTGGCTCGGGGAATGCATCGCCGAGGTCCGTCTGCCCACGGTAAACCTCATGCCAGACGTAGACCTTGTTCGAGCGACTAGGTGGGAGCTTTGATCAACATCTTCATCTTCAGCATCATCTCCTCGTTCACCAGATTTCACCCACCCACGATCGTCATCTCTGGTGGATTGGCTGGCCACAGGTTGAGTCCCTTGACAACCTTCGTAACAAAAGGCCCAACTGCGAGCTTCCCGTGACTACGAACATCCGCCTGGGCGCCAAAGGCGTGGGCAATGGCCATCCCTAAGTGCACCCGTTGGCCGCGCTGCATCTTGGCTAAGTAGAACAGGTCGCGAAGGCCAATCGCGCCGTGCGAGTCTCCCCTTGGTGTGAGCGAGGTCGTCAGGAGACGGTGGATATAGCGCAGGCCTGGGCCCCTGAGCGAAGGCGCCTTCGAGGTCTTCACACTAAAGTAGGGTTCACCGGGCCTAGCGAGTTCAGCCCAACAGGCCTGGCGCACCGTCGAACTCGCAAGATAATCCTTGTAATGCATATCGGGAAAAGGTCCTTGGTGCCTGAAAAATGGTACCGGTATCCCAATCGCTCGGCAGATGTCGTCTACATCCACCGTGTGCTCCTCGTTAAATGCCCGAAACTTGACTCCGTTCATCCCGTATTCCTCGAGAGAGAAGGTGGAGAGGGAACTCTAGGGTCAGCTCCTTGTACGCCGGCTCTTCAATATGGAAGAATTCGAGCCATCCACCGAGTGACAGGTACACGGCCACTTGCTAGTCTATGTGATGCTTCGCCAGCGTGTCATGATCAATCTGATCGGTTGGAATGAACTGCGTATCCTCAAAGCAATTCTAGAACGAAAATTTCTGCAACACTTAAAGAAAAGAACATCAAAAATATTTAGAGCTCAAAACATGTAATCATTGTAAATGCTCCCCCTCAAATAGTGCACATGTATCGATTTATTACGTAATCAAGCAAATCAATACAGTAACAATCATTATTATACGCAATTTAGGCAATTTCACTTAGATACATGGTCCCCAAATCATGTATTCAAAATGTTGCGGGAGGGTATGAGCATAAACAAGTAAAGTCGCATTTTAATCAATTCCGTACCAATGCAAGTTAAACATGCATTCAAAATGTGCGATTTATATATATATATATTTTAATTGTATATATTAATAGTATTATTAGTATGGGGTCAGATTATTTTGCTACGATCATCGTCACGCCTAAAATTTCACAAGACATTTGAAAGGATCACATACCGTCGAGTCATGTCGTCAAACTTAAAGAGTCCTAAGTTCATTGGATGATCCATTTCGACAACTCTCACTGGATTCACTCTAGCATTGATTATTTATGCCTTGGGATGATTATATATATCACTCAAGCAATCTTAAGTCAATTTACCTGTGATCGAGGCATTTTTAATCATTTCACCTTTGCAAGAGATCGTCGATGTGGAATCATAGAGACTGTGAAGGGTTTTATTTTCGCTCTGACTAAGAAGGGAAGGATTGTTTTGGGATTGTGGACTAAGGATCTTCTTCCTCTTCTTCGTCGTTCTCCTTCTTTTAGGCGTTTTTTCCTTTTATTGTTCGTTGTTCTCGTCCTTTCTTTGTCTCATTCTGCACTTGCTCAAGCTGAAGCTCCGCTTCTCTACGAGGCTGAGAGATTATCTAAGGCGAAGTTCTTCTTGTTCGTTCTCGGACCTATACTGCGCTCCTTTTCTCTTAATCGCTAGTGATGGGTTTCAGAGATTATCAATTTGAAGAAGTTCGCAGTTATGGAATTCGAACCCAAGGCTCCGCTCCTTTTCTCGTTGTCTCGATATAACACCAGATTATCGTTGGAGAAGTTCACTTCGTGGTGCTCCTCTATCCAGTCGTTCTGACGAGTGTACGAGATTATCGATGGAGAAGTTCGCAGCAAGATCCATATCCCCTTCTAATGATATGAGATTGTGATAGTCGAGGGATAGGTTCTTTTGGACTGCTTTTTGTGCGTTGAGCATTCCTCGTGTGCGTTTTCCACCTTCTTTTGTCATCTTTTTCTTTGTCGTCTCTTTTTCTCCCCCTCCTTTTCTCGATTGAATATCCCATCGAAGACTTAGGTGTCGGTTGAAGGCTCAAAGGATTTTTAAGTGAAGAAAAGGATATTGGAGAAGGCTCAAAATGGATGACTAAAGGCTGTATTAAAGGATTGAGATTTTCTATATTTAAGGCCAAGTGAGGAATTTCCTAAGTGCTCTAATCATTTTCCTAAGGATCTGACGAAAGACGAGTGTGAAGCCAAGAATCACTAGTTAAGACAAGCAATTGATGTGTGACTCGCTCAAGAATAGATCAATAGAAAGGAAAAATAACAGGCCAGAATCCTCACTTATGTAAAGTGGATGTGTCTAGTGGAGCAAACTATCTGAGCTTTGGACACAAGAATGCGACTTAGACTGACAAAAATTAAGTAAGCAATCAGTCGCATGCCAGGGAAATCAAATTGTGACGTAGATCGAGCATCCTAAAGATTTCGTCATTTCCCTATATTATAGGTATATGTATAGTATTTTTATATAATTTTTTTATGTATTATATTCACGCAAGATAAAACATGTAAGCATAGGAAACACATAGAATAGAGCATCTAATAGCACAAAAGATCAGGTAATGCACATATCACAAAAGATTCAACATGCCTAATTTTCCGACAAGGGATTGGAATCGTTTTTCATCCAATGCCTAGGTGAAAATGTCGGCTAGTTGATATTCCGTTTTCACAAAGTACATTTCAATTGTGCCTTTTTCTACGTGATCTTTAATAAAGTGATATCTAATGTCTATGTGTTTCGTGCGTGAATGGTGAACAGGAATGCACGTAATCGCAATGGCACTTTGGCTATCACTATATATGTCTATATTGTTTAAAATGTACCCATAGTCGCGAAGCTGAGTCCGCATCCATAGCATCTGAGAGCAACAGCTGGCGGCTGCGACGTATTCAGCTTCAGCCGTCGAGGTTGAGACGCAATTTGCTTTTTGGATGACCAGCAGACTAGCTTTTCGCCTAAAAACTGAGCGCCACCGGAGGTGCTTTTTCTGTCCATTCGGCAACCTGCATAATCAGCGTCAGTATAGCCGATAAGTTTGAAATTCGTACCTTTAGGATACCATAGTCCTAAGGTAGTTGTGCCCTTAAGGTAGCGAAGGATACGCTTCACCGCGAGCATGTGGGATTCTTTGGGATCGGCTTGAAATCGGGCACAGAGACAAGTGGCAAACACGATATCCGGTCGACTAGAAGTGAGGTAGAGAAGAGATCCAATTATACTGCGATAGAGTGTGATGTCGACCGATTTTCCTGTGGGATCGGCATCCAACTTGCAGCTTGTGCACATGGGAGTGCTGCGAGGCTTGCTCTGATCTTGATGGAACCTTTTCAGTATGTCCTTAATGTATTTTGTTTGACTGATAAATATACCATCTTCGAGCTGCCTGACTTGAAGTCCTAGGAAGAATTGCATCTCTCCCATGTGGTTCATTTCGAACTTACTCTTCATGAGATCTCCAAACTTCTTGCAAAGCCGTGGATTTGTTGAATCAAAAATGATGTCGTCGACGTAGACTTGAACGACCATCAAATCCTTGTCTTGCCATTTGATGAAGAGCGTCGTATCGATTTTTCCTCGAATAAATCCAGATTTTATGAGGAAGTCACTCAAGACATCGTACCAAGCACGTGGGGCTTGTTTAGTCCGTAAAGAGCTTTATTGAATCGATAGACGTGATCGGGATGTTCTTGATCAATGAAGCCGTCTGGGTTAGCGACATAGACTTCTTCTTTAAGTACGCCGTTGAGGAAGGCGGTTTTAACGTCCATTTGATAGACCTTGAAGTCCTTGCGAGCCGCATAAGCCAATAAGAGACGAATGGCTTCTATCCGGGCTACAGGAGCATATGTTTCATCGTAGTCAATACCTTCATGTTGGTTGTATCCCTTTGCAACTAATCGTGCCTTGTTCCTAATCACTTCGCCATCTTTACTCTTTTTGTTCTTGAATACCCATTTTGTTCCGATGATAGTTTTCCCATGCGGGCGGGGTACTAATTTCCATACTTGAAGACGTTCGAATTGGTTGATTTCCTCTTGCATTGCAACTATCCAATCCGGGTCTTGAAGTGCGTCTGCTACCTTAGTAGGTTCGTTTTGGCTTAAGAAGCAGCTGAAAAGACTGTGTTGATGCCTTGTCCTTACTCCGCTCGAAAGATCGCCAATTATCTGATCAACCGGGTGGGCTCTAGTCCACTTGCACTCATGTGGCAAGGCTGAAGAAGATGCATCAGCCATTTGTGGGTCTAGATTTCCAATGATCTCCGATTGTTCATTTGTGTGAGGAAGTTCCAAATCAGCATTTGGAGGGAGCGACTCTGATGATTCTTCCTCAACATTCATGATAGGTTCTTCATTATTCTATGGCAAATCTTAATCGGGTGTGGTAGGGACAGTTGAAGAACTTGGTACATCGGCCTCGTCGGGTGTATGGTTGACGTTAACTGGCGGATGTAATGGCTCAAAGAGGGAATCCAAGTCTTCTAACACAAGTCTCAAAGCTTCGTCTGGCGGTGATTGCTGATTTGTTGCCATCTTAAGTTGGTTTTGTGCCAACACACCAGTGAATACGAGTTCTGAGGTGTTATCTTCAGAAGCCAACGGGTTTAGCACGGGTCCTGAACTGAGGTGTGCAGGAGCCATTTCTGCCACTTCGTGGAAAGTGACATTATAGCTTTCCTTGATTGTTCGGTTCGACTTGACGTATACTCGGTATGCTTTTGATGTTGTAGAATACCCGATGAAAGTTGCCTCGAATGCTTTAGGGTCGAACTTAGCACGGTGCTCTCTGTCGTTCGCCACAAAGCACTTGCACCCGAAGACTTTAAGGAATGAGAAGTTGGGCACTCTGTTATTCACAATCTAGTACGGAGTCTTATTGAACCGTTTGTGAACCACCGTCCTGTTTTTGGTAAAACAGGCGGTATTAACTCCTTCAGCCCGAAGAAAGTGTGGAAGTCCGGAATGGATCAGCATTGTACGAGCGGCTTCCACTAGGGTTCTGTTTTTCCTTTCAACAACCCCATTTTGTTGAAGTGTTTTTGCGGCTGAGAATTGTTGACTAATTCCAAGCTTCTGATAAAACTCACTGAGATGTTTATTCTTGAACTCAGTGCCGTTGTCTGTTCGAATAACTTGAATAGTCTGTTGCAGCAGATTTTGAGTAGTGTTCACAAAGTTGATAATCAAGTCCCCTGTCTCATCTTTGGTTTGGAGGAACATTGCCCAAGTGTAGCGAGAGAAATCATCGACGATCACTAGCACGTACTTGCGTCCATTGATACTCTGTGTTTGCATTGGCCCACAGAGGTCCATGTGGATTAGTTCCAATGTTCGAGAAGTAGACGCAATTATCTTGACATGATGAGACGCTCGCTTCATCTTTCTTAATTGACATGCCGAACATTGATGCTCCTTTTGTAGTAGTATAGCTGGAAGACCGTGAACCAACTTTTTCGTAGAAAGGCATTGGAGAGCTTTCATATTCAGATGAGACAGTCGTTGATGCCATAAGATGTTCCTCTGTAAATCAATCTGATAGATGAGGCATACAGCTGTCGAGGGCCGCATGGACGTCAGGTTGATCGTGTAAAGGTTGGATTTCCGAAGTCCATAGAGGAGTTCTGTGTCCTGACTGTCCAATATTCTGCACCGGTCAGCGTGAAAGACCACTTGAAATCCTTTATCACAGAATTGGCCTATGCTGAACAAGTTATGGCGGAGGCCTTCAACATAAGAGACATCTTTTATTGTCAAATTGTCCAAAATAATGTCCCCACATCCAGGAATGGGAGCTGAGTCATTGTTTCCGAATCTGGCTTTGCCGTTTGGTCGGTCTTTGTAGTTTCTCAGCTGCTCTTGTTTTCCAGTCATGTGTGTGGATATACCAAAGTCGAGGTACCACACATGATGGATCTGCAAAAACAAATTAGAGAGCTTCAGGTACCCATTTAAGCATGCGTCCTCTCAGATTAGAAGATATAGTTTTAGGTTCAGATATAATTCCTAAATTAATACTTGAGGGAGTTTTAATAACCCATGTCACTTTCGTAGAAGAGGGTTTGGGTGATGCCTCTTTAGGTGACTTGGCCTTTTTGGCTTTTGTCGTCCTAGGCGGAGATCTAGGAACCCATTTGGGTTGAACCTTGCAGGGAAGGTTAATTTCAGCACGTACAAATGCTTTGGTAGGCTTGTCTGAGGAAAAGATCTTTTCTTTTGATAATCTCCTAAGGTGCTTGGGGGACTCAATCTTTACGGGATACCTTAGGTGAGTACTAGCATGTACGGCGCCATAAGCTTTCTTTATGGCTGGATCTTGTTTCCTACGAGTCTTCCTAGTGGCATTTGTTTCAGAATGATTAATTTTAGCTTTAGATGTAGAGCCTATTTCGAAATTAGTGCTTCTAATAATGGTAGGTTGTAGAGTACATGTAAAGGTGATTATTTGAAGCGAGGAAATGGCTCTTTTATTTCTACGAGTGTCATTTATTCATACAGAAGGAGTAACATTCTTAAGCATACTCAAATCTACTTGCTCCTTCTTAAGACTAGACACTCTCGCCTTCTATTCTAGTGCTTGCCCTACGCTCCCTGTAGACGTAGGTAAAGTCACTTTAGTCTTAGAACTTTTAACAGAATTATTAATACACTTTGGATTTTTCGAAGGTGATTTTTTGATTTTCACGCTTTTCATAATAGCATGAGAGGTAGTTTGGGAGGATGAGGAAGCTTTGAGATTTTCCATCTCTTTTAAGAACGTTTTCTTTTCAGCTTCGAAATTCTCTCTTTCTTTATCTAGTTTTGCTTGAGATTCCTCTATCTGTTTGATAGGAGGTTTATAGAGAGAATTTTTATAATGAACGTCTTTGGCTTCCTCGAGGACTGTTTGAGGGTCAGGAAGTTGAAATAGGTCATAGGCAGGTGTTAATGACGGTTTCATATTTCTGTCTCTTTCATTTAGCGCAGTGTAGTCAAAGGGGATCTCAGGCCCATGTGAGGCTTTTCTCATAGATGAATCAAAATTATTTGGTACGTCGATTCAGTAAATTCTCTAAGAGGGGTTACTCCTAAACCCATTTGCTTAATATCATATATTTCCTTTTTCCGTAGAACTCGTGGGTTAGTGAAACCTATTCCTTCTATAGGATTATAGAACTCTATATCCTTGGGCTTGTTCAAAAATATCGTCTGTTCGGATTGTCCCCTACGCGTAACTATATCATCTAATTTCTTAATTTTAGCATATAGTTTCTTGCGTTCCTCACCTAGGAGAGCATAATTATTTTCTACCGTCAGTTTGGCTGCTTGACAGGCATCTAGTTCTTTACTAAGCTCACTAACCTTAGAATTTGATATTTCTAGTTGAGCTTCTAAGTTAGTGATCTTAGTGGAGCTTCGGTTCTCCTACAATTCAAGGTGGCTTTCTCGTTGAGATTCCTAACCAAGCAATTGTAGTTATTTGCTAGCCTATCTTCTAATTCCTTAATCTTTTCGCCATGCTGTCCTAATTGAGGTTGACTACTCTCTCTAGAATGTAGGCTCTTACTAAGTTCCTCTATTTTGGCACTAGAGCTCCTAAGTTCTGATTCGAGACTATTTATCCTTTCCTGAGACCTAGAAAGTTTATCCTCTACTTCCTTAATACTTTTCTGCTCACGTTTCATGTTAGCATATTGTTTTTGATATGAATCTAACATGGTCAATAATGTGGAAGAAGTGTCTACCTTTTGTGATGAGGTGGATGCGCCATCTTCGTCCATCTGATTGGATGTTTCGGCATCAATGTCTTTATCAAGGCGTGCCATGAGGGCAAGATTCTCTTCTCCAGAACTAGATGTGTCTTCGAGCCAGTGGTCCTGCTCTGCCATGAGGGCTACTCCTGCTTCCTTCTGCTTCGTGAGTTGAACCTTCTTGAAGTAGTAATTAACATCTCTTTTCTTGGGAAGAGTGCATTCTCGGGCAAAATAACCAGGCTTGCCACAGTTGAAGCACTTGTTGGGCTCTTTAGTGTTCTTGACTTCGGAGCTCTCTGGTGCATGTCCCATGTTCTTAGAGCTTGAGGTCCGAAGTCGCTTGGCCGAGGATGAGGACTTTTTCTTGAAGTATTTCTTGCTCATCATCTTTCCGATTAAAGCCAACTGCTTCCCCAGTGCTTTCATGTTTGGCTCGGCATCTGATTCTGAATCTTCTTCTGACTCAGATGATGAGGGAGGCTTCACGACCTTCTCTTTGCGAGGCTTTGTTCCACGCTTCTCTGAGACTAGAGCAACGGTGTTGTCAACCTGCTTGCCCTTCTGCTCTCTCTGAGTCTCGCAAACATCTTCCTCGTGTTGGGCGAGATTATCAAATACTGCATGGATATCCAACTCCTCCAGATCTTTGTTTTGTCTAAGTTGAGTGGATATCTTTTTCCAGTCCGAGGGCAGAGAGGATAGAAATCTGATATTTGTTTCCATGTTTGTCTTCGAGAATTCTATCTTCGTCATCTCAGTGAGAAGAGTGATGTATCTTTGGTATGCATCGTAGAGACTCTCCTCCGGCTTTGCTTTGAAGGAGTCATAAGCAGTGAGAATATTCGCCTTTTTGGCCTTGATGCCCTTTGCATCATCCTACGCAGTTCATCCCACATGCCCTTAGCCGTTGGGAGGCTGTCTATCTGTCTATAGATGTCGTTGGAAATGCCCTGCATAAGTGTGTTCATAGCCATTAGATCTGCCTTTGCAAGGGCCCTTTCCTCGATGGTGTATTCCCTAGGTTCCTTTAGTCGCCTAGTAGTGGGAATTTGAGGAGTAATCGTGTCATCACCGGCTACGTTAACCCAGAACTGTGCGGGTCCCTCTTCGAGTGACTTTAACAGATTTTCAGCTTGATCTTTCAAGGCTATAAAATTTAGGAAGCGGCTTCTCCAAACTGTATATTCGCCGCGTTGCAAGATTGGTGGACGGTTGTCATTTCCTAGCGGGTAAGCATCCATCCTTCTTCTCGAATTTTAGTTTTAATTTTTGTGGAGTTGATGTAGGATCTTCGTTAGTTTTGATGAATGAACTTTGATGTAGTAAGCTTCACAAAGCAAATTTGTTAGTAGCGTTTGATTCAAAAATGATCGAGAATTAATTTCGATTCAATCTTTAAAGTTTGATCGAAATAATTTCTTCGATTTGAAAAGATGGTACTGTTTTCGCGCGTCAAGCACTGTTCAAAAATTTTCAAACGGAAAATATTTCGACTTGAATGTAATTTTACGCTGAGAAATTGTGCAAACAGTGAGATCAATCGTAAAATTATTGAGTGAAGTTTTGCGATCGAAAATTTTTAAGCGTCGAAAAATTTTGTTGACCAGAATCCACAACGTAGAGACTCGAAAGATTGACCAGAATTTTCGGGCGTAAAATTTCTTTTTAATTGATTTTGGTCGTTGAAATACAGCGCCCTAAGGAGTTTCTCGCTGAGTCAAATCTAAACGGTTGACCGAAAAAAACTTACGGGCGAGAATCAAATATGTGTGAACGACTAAGTTTTCGAGAGAAAAAGTTTTGCGCGGGGGTCAAAATAGTCAATTCTCGTCAAAATTTTATCGCTCGTAAATTTTTCTAAACACGTTCTTGACAACAGCAACTTCAGTAACTAATCCGTATTCTAATTGAGCAAAATTTCTCGCAGAGAGGTTTTCGATCGAGAAATTAATTTCGATCGAAGACTTAGCGAGAAAATTAAAATTCACAGTTTAAACGCAGAATACGATTTTAACACAGATTCAAGCAAATACTGGAAATTAATCGATGAAACTGCAGGTATATGCTCGGAATCAGCTACTGAGTATTCACGAACAGAAGATTAAACATGTTTTGAAGCAAATAATGTTCAATTTGACGAAAATCAAAACACGTTCATACTGTTTTCGCACGAACAGTAAATCACAGAATCAAAAATTCGACTCAAATCATGATTCTGATTGCTACCGATCTAATCCTGATTGATTAATACTACTTACGCGAGCACATAAACATCAAAATCAGATCAAATAAGCCCAGAATTAGGCACTTCAAATCGAAAAGCTTTTTCGCGCCAAAACTGTTCTTCGCGTGAACAGTTCCAGAAAATGAAATTCGATCAGAATTCTAACAATTTTGATTCAAAACAGAACGAATCTGCTCTGATACCAATTGTTAGGTCCTCTGTTATCAACTCAATCAATCCTAGGCATGAATTCTAAGGAAATCGATTAGAATGATTTAAATTGAAATTCGATCGAAAACCTTCGATGAAGAACACGAGAGAGAATTCGTTTAGTGAGATGATGAATTCGACAGCCTTTCGGATCAATTCTCTAATTTTCTGTATTAAGCACAATGTTTGTACAAGTATCTATACCAAACAAACTTGGTATAAATATCTAACTAGTCCTAATCTATGGACTAATACAAATAAAGCCCCTAATTACAAGGACAACTAATGAAATCAAGCACAATTAAAATTGATACTCTACAGAATATTTAAAATACGAATCCGAATAAGAATATTTTTTTATTCGAGAAATATAACAAATATGAAATCACAATATTCGATTCGAAAATTAATCGAATTATTCGATTTGAATAATATAACATAAATATAGTATAATTAATATATATCCATATATAATATATGATAAATCACTAAAACATTTAAACATAATATGTTATAATTCAATATATGTTTAAATATAATTTATTATAAATATTTTAAATATAATCTTGTTTATATTTTATTAAATAGAAAATGAAAGATGACTTTGAATACTAACATTCGATATTCGATTCGAATATTCGAGAAAATATTCGAATTCGAATAAGAATCGATTTTATTATTCGATTAAGTATTCAAATATTCGTATTCATATTCGATTGTCATCTAAATACGAATAGCATATTGCGGTATTCGACTCGACTCGATTCGTTTGCAACCCTACCTACAGTTGCTACAGACAAAAGATCAATCATGCAATCATTAGCCGCATTCCAAGAATTCAGCCCACTCGAAACCCGCAAGCTCAATGATGGTTCAATCTTCTCGCCACTCTCCCTTAAAAATCCAAAGATTACATGTCTTCCATATCATCCAAAGAATGTAAACCGAGAGTTGGACTTTGAACTGGAAGACCTCCTTCTTAGGCCCCGAACAAATCACTCCCCACCAATCCTTAAAATTCCCGATCTCCTACAAACAATTCCAAGAAACTGGTGCCAACTTCCAGGTATTGCACGCCCTCGAACAGCTGAAGAAAATTATGCTCCATAGTTTCATCTTCCTCTCCAGACATTGAGCATATTGTATCGAGTTGGACTCCCCTCTTCTTCAGATTAATCTTGGTTGGCAGGACATCGTGTACACATCTCCATAGGAAGTGCTTTACCTTATTTTTAATTTTCAACTTCCAGACATTAAGCCACAACCTCTTCATGTTTTCCCCTCTATCACTCCCTTCACAACCTACATGTTTAAGCTCGTCAATAGATGATAATAATTTATAGGATGATTGGACTGAAAATTTACCATGTTTGTCTTTGGTCCGAAAGATCTTCAGTCCAATCCTATTTGGTGTTGAGAGAGCATCTGAAAGTTTGAGAGTTGACCCGTCTTCTGTTTTGTAAACGGACCAAGGCACAAGCACATGCCTTGCCTCATCCAACACTTCCAAAGCCACGAAGAAGACCCGGTTATCGTCAAACAAACTTGATAGTACTTAGCTGTAAGCAATTTGGCCATTGGCAGATTTGGGAAGGTCACTATCCTCCAGACTTGCTTGGCCAGCAATGCATCGTTAAACCTTTGTATCTCTTGAAATCCTAAGCCGCCCGCTCCCTTCTCCTTCGTCATTTTGTCCCAAGACTTCCAAGTTTGTGGCTTTCGTTCTCTCTCGTTCCCCACCAGAAGTTAGTTGCGATCTTGTAGATCTCCTTGCAGAGGTGAGAGGGAAGCCTAAAACAATATTACATACACCGGCAGTGCGTTGATTACAGCTTTGATGAGAACTTCCTTCCCGCATTGTTCAGAAAATGTAACTTCCAATTATTCACCTTCAACTTCAGAGCATCAACAATGAAATGAAAAGTTTTCCTTTTGGATTTCCCAATAAAAAGAGGTTGGCCTAGATATCTAGCCTTTTTTTCCTCTTTAATTCCGCTAAAAATGCTCAAGATCCATTCTTTAGCTCCCTGGGAGGTGTTCTTGCTAAAGAGAATGGATGATTTTGCAAGGTTCACCTCCTGGACCGAGATAAGGTTGAAGACTTTTAGAATCTCTTTGATCACCAAAGCCTGATCGATGCTCGCCTCGCAAAACAATAAAGAGTCAGTCTGCAAAAAAGAGGTGAGAAACCACTGGCACTTCCTTACAAATTCGAATCCTTCTATATCTACCCTGCTGGGATGCTTGAAGAATGAGATTAGAGAGGGCTTCTGAAACAATCAAAAAAAGGAAAGGAGATAATGGATCCCCTTGCCGAATGCCTCTCGAAGGGATGACATAGCCACTACTAGTGCCATTAATGTAAAAGGAGAAGGACGATATACCCTAATCCACTCGGTAAATTTGGGATCAAAGTCCACTTTAAGCATGACTTGGGTGAGGAAAGTCCACTCAACCCTATCATAAGCCTTAGCTAAATCAAGTTTGATAGACATGAGCCCTTATTTTTCTCTCCTCTGAGAACTGATATGGTGAATGCACTCATGGGCAATGGTGACATTGTCCAAGATATGCCTTCCCTGAATAAAGGCAGCCTGACTAGGGTGGATAATATTAGCCAGACACGATTTGAGTCTCTCAGATACCAGCTTGGAAATAATTTTATAAGTGACACTGCATAAACTAATCGGTATAAATTCAGATATAACTGTGGGCTGTCTATCTTGGGGATTAATGTGATGATAGTTTGATTCAAGCCTTTAAGGAGTCTATCATGGGAAAGGAAATAGTTGACAGAATGGCAAATATCAATGTAAACATTGGACCAAAATTTTTGAAAGAAAAGGGGTGGCATACCATCTAGACCTGGTGCTTTGTTCGGGAGCATAGGAGGCTGGATCCGTGAGCTGCTGATTTAGAGAGTGAGAGATGTATATTGGAATCCCTTGGAGCGCCTCATCCAGACATGGGGGAAAGATAAACTGAATAGTTCCTGATAGAAGTCACTCACTTCATTCACAATAGCTTCCAATGTATTACAGCTGCCCCCGTTCTGCTTTCAGAGTTTAGACTGTTTGTTTTCCTTCTTTGAGCGGTTGAGGCATGGAAGTATTGAGTGTTCTTGTCTCCTCCCTTTAGCCAATGAAGACAGAATTATTTGTTGGAAATGAACTCACGCTAACACAGTGAAACACGATATTGATTTGTGAAGTTGAATCAACTACTGTTTCTGTAGCCTCTGTACTCCTTAAATAATAGTTTACAAGGAAACAATGCCTAAAATCAAGCTACTGATTTAGCCTACTCTATAAAGGAAAACAAAATTTTCTCCTAATCTAAATATAATATTTTCCTAATCTAATTAAGGAAAATGGATCCTAAGCTAATTAAGGAAAATGGGATCACAAGGATTATTTCCTAACAATCTCCTCCTAAGCCTTGTGTCCACCGTTGGTGTCGATTAGGCCAATCTTATCCCGTAGTTCAAGAAACTTGATCCTTCCAAGCGGCTTCGTCAGAATGTCGCCCAGTTGATCCTCGCTTCTGATAAACTCTACACCAATCAAGCCTTCTTCTGCAGCCTCCCGGACGAAGTGATATTTCTCTCGAATGTGCTTACTACGTCCGTGGAGTACAGGATTCTTGATCAAACCAATGGCAGACTAATTGTCCACCCTCAACATTGGCGCTCTTGCTGTTGTTCCCTGCACCTCAGACAACACACGAGCGAGCCATGCTTAACAAGCAGCGTTAGCAGCTGCTATATGTTCTGCCTCACAGCTGGACTGAGCCACCACCTTCTGCTTCATGGATTGCCAGGTGATCGGGCTGCCGCTGAGGAAGAAAATCATGCCAGTTGTGCTTTTACTTGTATCAACATCCCCGGCATAATCACTGTCGCTGAAGCCTGTCAGATAAGGCTCCTCCTTCTTCTTCCTGCCGAACCAGAGTCCCCAATCTTGGGTCCCGGCCACATAGCGCAGGATACGCTTCACAGCTGCGAGGTGATCCTCGCATGGATCCTCCAGGAACCGAATCACATAGCCAACTGCAAACGCTAGATCGGGGCGAGTGTTGACCAAGTACCTCAAGCTCCCGACGATGCTCCTGTATGCCGTCGCATCGACCGGCGGCTCTGTGCTGAGCTTGCTCAACTTCAGGCGCGATTCCATGGGCACGTGACATGGGTTACACTCTGCCATGCCGCTCTTTTCCAGGATCTTGCCGGCGTAGACGCCCTGGCTCAGCGAGATCCCCCTCGCGCCTGCTTCACTTCAATGCCGAGGTAGTAGTGAAGCAGGCCGAGGTCACTCATCTTGAATGCGGCCGCCATCTCCTCCTTGAATGACTTGATGTCGCCGCCGTTCGAACCGGTGATCACGAGGTCATCGACATAGACCCCGATCACCAGCTGCTTGTCGTCGTTCTGCCTGATGTAGATGGCGTGTTCCGACGGGATCTTCCTGAAGTCAAACGACAACAGCGTGCTGTCCAGCTTCGCATTCCACGCGCGCGACGCTTGATGCAGCCCGTACAACGCCTTTCGGAGCTTGAGCACCTTGTGCTCCTTGCCGGTGATGACAAACCCCGACGGCTGCTCGACGTAGACCTCCTCCTCCAGGTCTCCGTTCAAGAACGTGGACTTGACGTCCATATGGTCCATCCTTCGTGCGCCGCGAGGGCGATGATCAGGCGCACCGAGTCCAGCCGCGCCACCGGCGCGAACACTTCGTCGTAGTCGATGCCGTGCCGCTGTGCGTAACCCTTCACCACGAGGCGTGCCTTATGCTTGGACACCGCCCCGTGCTCGTCCCTCTTCACCTTGAAGACCCACTTCAAGCCGATCGCTCGACGGCCCGACGGGAGGTCTGCTTGAGACCACGTCTGGTTGTCCTCAATCGAGTCCATCTCCTCCATCATCGCCTTCCTCCAGCTGGGGCTGCGTTCCGCCTCGGCGAACGACGCAGGTTCGTCGGAGCTCATGGCGTGGAGCTCCTCCGTCACTAGTGCCCGTGGCGCGAAGCCACGCGGCGAAGCCGGCCCGATGATGTTTTCGATCTTTCGAAACCGAAGAGGGGCGTCGTCGTCGTGGTCGGCGTCCAAGTGCTCGTCGACGTCGTTCGGCGGTGAGGCGAACTCCACCTCATGTGCCCCACCAGATCCTGCTGGACCACCACCTTGAGGCGATGTCGGCGGCGTCAGCCCGCCCTCCAGAGTTGCCGTGCTAGGTGCCTCCTCGGTGACCTCAGCCACTGGAGGTTCATGGTTCGTGATGGAGTACTCCACCGTGAAACTGTCGTCGTTGCCGTTCGGCTCGCCGTCGGCCTCTACAGAGTCCCAGTCCCACTGGGCTCCCTCGTCGAACACCGCGTAGCGCGTCACATGGACACGCTTCGTGCTAGGGTCGTAGGCGCGATACGCCTTGGAGCCGTGCTCGTAGCCGATGAAGATCATATTGGCTCCACGATCCTCGAGCTTCTTCAGTTGCGGCTTCGTGTTCCGAATGTAGATGATGCAGCCGAACGTCCTCAAGTGATGCACTGCCGGCTTCTTCCCATGCCATGCTTCGAACGGCATCATGCCGTCCACGCTCTTCGTCGGGCAAATGTTGAGGATGTATACCGCGGTGGTCACAGCCTCGCCCTAGAACCAGCCCGGCAGTCCCTTCGCCTTGAGCATACTCCTCGCTGTCGCCACCACCATCCCGTTCCTCCGCTCGACCACGCCGTTCTGCTACGGGCTATATGGTGCGGTGTGTTGGCGATGTATTCCTTCTCCGGCGCAATACTCCGCGAATTCAATCGATGTGAATTCGCCACCACGATCGGTCCGGAGAGCCCCCAACTTCAGCCCAGACTCCCCTTCTACCCGTGCTTGGAGTTCCTTGATGGCGGCCGCGGCACGATCCTTCGTAGGAATGGTGTCTACCCACATATAACGACTAAGGTCATCGACGAGCAACAAGAAGTACCGTTGCCACTTGGGGTTGCTGGTGTGATTGGCCCGCATAGATCCCCATGCACAAGCTCAAGTCGCTGCTTCGCACGATACTCCGCTTTCGCCGGGAATGGGGTGCGCTTCTGCTTCCCAGCCAGACATGCATCACACAGCTGGTCCACCTGTCCGATCTCCGGCAGTCCGCGCACAAGCTCCTCCCAAGCTAGCTTCCGGACCGCCGCCATGTTGACATGGCCGAAGCGATCATGCCAGCGCCATGCCACCTCGTCGCCGCGCCAGCGGCCCGCTAAGCACATCAGCGGTGCTATCTTGATCCAAAGAAGGTATAGATGGTTCGCCTCGCGCGTCACCCTTGCCAACAGTTGACCGCCGAGCTTCCGAATCCGCATCACGCCATCTTCGATCTCGATCTTGTAGCGGACCTCGTCGAGCTGGCCAAGACTCATGATGTTCATCGTAAACCGTGGAATGAAGTAGACGCCGTCGAATGAACGGAGCTCCCCGTTCTTGCACACAAAGATGACGGTGCCCCGCCCTTCAATGCGTGCCACCGAGTCGTTGCCGAAACGCACAGTGCCTCGTACCGCCACGTCGAGCTTCGAGAAGGCAGTCCTAGACCCGGACATGTGATTGGTTGCCCCCGAGTCCAGGACCCACGTCTCCGCCTCCCGTTCCTCTTCTTCTTCCCCGAGCTGCGCGAACACCTTCTCTTCGCGGATCTCGATCTGGGCCACGGACTACGTCGACAAAGTCGCCGTCGATTGTGGCTCGGTAGGGAGAGAATGGGGGAGCACTTTGCGAGACAAAGTGAGGCCTCTTCCTCTTCGTGGACTGCATGGGCCTGCGCCTTCTTGGGCTTCGATCAGCACTCCCGAGCCCAGTGGCCCAGCTTCCCACAATTTCGACACTCGTCGCCTGCGCGCTTGTTCGAAGTAGCCGGCCCACTCGACGACTCGCCAGCTCGCCCACGACCGCGCCCGCGTCGGCCGCCTCCCCTATTCGCGCCACAACCGCGTGAGTGGTTCTCCGCCTCTCACTTCTTTCGTTGCGCGTCCCACTGCTCCTTAGTGAGATACAGCTTGCCCTCATACAATCGCCCGGTGAGATCGGCGACCGTCGTGGTGGATGGATCGAGCAGGGTCTTGATCGCAATCGCGATCTGCTTGAAGCGGGGAGGCAGACTTCGTAGCATCTTGGCTACGATTTCCTTTTCCTCCATCTCCTCCCCCAACGTGGTGAGGTGCGCCACCATGCCATTGAGTCGTAGCGCGAACTCCTCAACGGTCTCGCCGTCGTTGAACGTGGCGAGGTCGAATTTGCGACGCAACTGCTGCGCCGTTGCCTTCTTCACACGATCGTCTCCGATCTGCATGGTCGCGATCGCGCCCCAAGCCGCCTTTGACGTCTCCTTTGAGCCGATCGTCGACACCATCTCAGGTGGGACCTCACTCACCAGGGTATCGAGCTCCATCATGTCTTCCTACTCATCGGTAGTGCCCTTCTTGATAGCGTTCCATAGCCCTCTTGCCTTCAACTTCACCTTCATCATGAGTGCCCAATCGGAGTAATTGGTCTTGGTGAGAACGGGATAGCTATTTCCGCCCCCCACCTCACGAATCACTCGCTGGATCACGACGCCAGATGCATCGGCTTTGTTGCTTTCATCACCCATAGTTTTCGTGTTTTCATCACCCATAGCTGCGATACCAATTGTTGGAAATGAACTCACGCTAACACAGTGAAACACGATATTGATTTGTGAAGTTGAATCGACTACTGTTTCTGTAGCCTCTGTACTCCTTAAATAATAGTTTACAAGGAAACAATGCCTAAAATCAAGCTACTGATTTAGCCTACTCTATAAAGGAAAACAAAATTTTCTCCTAATCTAAATATAATCTTTTCCTAATCTAATTAAGGAAAATGGATCATAATCTAGTTAAGGAAAATGGGATCACAAGGGTTATTTCCTAACATTATTCTGCTGATATTGTACATCAATTCAATTACTTGCGGGTTTGGCTATATCCCACGATTGGATCAATACCATTCATTAGATTTTAATAGCAATTATTCCGTCCGTATATTTAGCCCAAACGTTAAAATGACCCCAAAGTCCAAACTGAGTGGACTTGAGTTGAGCTCAATGCCTCGAAATAATCAGAAGTCTGAATCTTTCTCTTTCCTTCATGATAAAAAATCGCCGCATAATCATTTCATCATTGATCAGTAACGCCGCCCGTGAACAGTAGCATTGCCTGCTCTATCCTCAAATTAATCCTTGTTGCCTGTTGAAATGGAGACGATCAACGCGGGCATTTTGTTCTTCAATCTCAACATTTTCCCCCTTATCCAATGTTTTGTTCGATTAAATATTTATCAGCTAATGCTGAGATGAGCACGACAGTGATACAGAAGGGCCGGATTCGGAGTTATTAAGCCTCAGCAGGTCAATCTGTGCCCGCTTTCGGTGAGTACGAAATCGTATCGTTCAATGTTTTCGACTGTAATTAGTTGCTTCGTTTAATCATAACTAAAGCGTTTATGCGTGAATTGGGGAATATAAACTAATCGAATACCTAAAATCATGCCACAGAACGAATTTGTTATTATACCTGGAAAGGAAAGCCTCCGTTGCTTTTTTTTTCCACCCACAATCAAACTATTCTCACAAATCTACAACAAATAGAAAAGGTAATGATGTAATTTTTCGTTTCTTTTTCTTCTTTTCCCCCTAATTTCCTTGGTTCACATCACAAGGGCTGCATAAAGCAGGTGATTCCAGGTATCGGGCAGTCCGGGCAGGCACCAGTGGCTACAGTCCACGCCCGAGTGATCCCCGCTGTAAGAAGAAGGATGAGCGTCTTTCCTCAGCTGCGAAAGCGTCGTAATGTCGAGAAGGAAAACGGGCTTCGAAATCCTACTCAAAACCCTATTCACAACGTCGACCTCGGGCGGCGTTCCTCCGGGATACGACGAGCCCGAGAGAGGCTCTTGCTCCCCGTTGCAGTTCCCGGCCGACGACCAATCCCGACCCCTGTTAGTATTTTATTCGTACGTGAATATCTCGACGATAGAATTGATTATTATTAGGGGTGCAGTTTACGAGGACTAAGTTTCAAAAAAATTGAAGCAATTTGAGAACACGTGAGTTAAATGTTGCAACTTTGGGACAGTAAATTTCAAAATTAAAGCAATTTGGAGACGACTGACGATAGAATTTGGAACTTATTGTCCTCGAATTGCTTCAGTTGATAGCCAATGTCCTAAACTTGCAACAGTCAGTTGATGCGTGTTCAAATTGCAATTTTGAAACTCAATGTCCTTGAATAGCTCCTATTTCGAAGCTTAATGTCCTCATGTTGCGACATTCAGTTCAGGTGTCTTCAAATTGCTTCAATTTCGAAAATTATTGTCCTAAAATTGACACCCTCTGATCTGTGCGTCCTCAAAGTGCCACTCCCACGTACATACATGACTAATAGAATAATTAAGCCTACGATAATGCGTCGAGTTGTTTTGCTTACTGGTAGTGAGTTGGAGAAATCCCTTGGAAGAACACTTTGGTCTTAGTCGGGTCGACGTTCTGATCGACCCACCGACCCCACGTGGTCATGCCTTTGTAGAATGCCACGAGTCGGTTCATGTCTTTCGACACAGTTGAACCATCTTGTATGTAATCCCACCTGCAAAAAGCATGAGAAAAAGGAATCAAGTGAATCCTTCGAGCGTAAAATAGGCTCTGGCACGAAAGGAATAGAAGATTGCATGAAAATGGTGAGAGGGCTGTGGAGCAGATTTCACAAGATATTGCAACCGAGATGAAGTGGAGAATCAGGACTGTGTAGGGTGCAGAAAACCATTGGTTCTGCTACTTATCAGAGTGTGTGTTTTGCTCATTTAGAATGATCCATTTACTTAGATGAAAGCTGATGTAAGCGACTAACTTCGACAGTGGTAAATGAAAAATTCATTCTACCAAAAAAAAAAAATAGGCTCTGGCGAAGAATTAAAGGTGAGTTTGAGCTTAATATTATTACGATTGAGCTTTTCCTTTGTGTGTCCACCAATGCCATGAGTTGAATACTAGCATGTCCATTCCCTTCCATGCATTTCCTTGTTGTATGGAGTCTAACTTCAGAACTCTCCCTATGCTTTCTCTTGTTATGTCCACCAAGTAAGGCGAGCGATATAGAAGTAAGCTCACTCCATAGTCCTGCAAATCAAAGAAAGACAATGTTCTCGTCACTTACAATGTTTTCTTACAATAATATAGCCCATCTGTTGTTTCATGAAGGGAGGTACTATATTCAATCTTTAAGATCAGAAAAATTATCCCTTTTTTACTTTTCTGAGCCTCATAAGAAACTTTCCTCTTTCTGCCCTTGAGCTATAGCATAAAGTTTCTGGGTAACATGATTAGAAGAAGTAAAGAATACCTAACGCTAATCATAGCGAAGGCCAATCCTAATTAGTAGTTGCCATATTTTATATTATGTTATATGAAATGTATAAGTTGACCTGAAACGTCACTGTTGACAGCGAATCTTGTCTGACAAATGTTGTCTTGGCATTTGGAACCGAAGCGTGAACCATACAAGCCAGAGATTCCCATTGATTCAAACTCAGAGAATCGCCGACGAACATTATCTTCTTCCCACTAAACCTCTTCAAGAAATCCAACCCACTAAACCTAAACACAGTTGCAAGAAAAAGAACGTGATGAAACTTTTATTACATAAACAAACATGCATTTGATTGATCAACTGAGCTAATAATACCTAGGCAAGTTGCAAGAATCGGGTTTCCAGGCATACTTGAGGTACTGTTTATCGGGTCTACCGTACTTTATACAGTCAAACTCGGGGTCTATAAATGGGCAGTTCGAGGATTCGTAGAAAAGATTATACGAAGCGTCGAAAACCCATTTTCCTTGAAATAAATTGCAGCCACCTACGACTTGTTGCTTGCTTCTGCTAACAGCGCTTGTGAAGTTATGACTGCGTGGTACAGTTTGGGCAGCTGAAGTACCGTACAGTGTTTCGATCAGCACTAGTAATGAAAGCAAGGCTTGAAGTAACGTCATCATCTTCAAGTGCTTGTTATTAGTAATAAAGCTCACCATTTGAGCGATAAGTTTGACAGGCAAGAGAAGAAGAAGTAGAAGAGAATAAGAACGAAATGGTAATGGAGAAAGTAGCTGCCTTTTTTTCTTTTTTAAATGGAGAGTGGTGTCTGATTGTTTTATAGTGAGAGATTGTAATGTGGGGAAGCACATGGTTTGTTAATGATGATTTCCAAGGAATAATAGAAAATTTGTTCGTCCCCAAGATTGGATCAAAGTGGGTGGTAAAACTTGGTGGTGTTCAATTCTGTTTATTTTAATTTGGGACAATGTTACATGTTAGATGAACATATTTTATTTCTAAGACATTCTTTCACGTTTTAGGCTGGTTGTTGCTTTCTTATATTAGAGTTACTCCTCACGTATAACAAATACGGATAATTTTTATTTAATGAATGGAGTTCTTATCTAGTTCTGCACTCTAAAACCAGTGCTGAATAATCATTTTAAGTGTTATTCTAACACATATCTTCAACATTAATGTACGGGGATTACGACGAAATGTAGTATATCTCTTGACCAGTTCAAAATAGAAATTTGTTCAAAAGAAATTCTGGAATTGTGTGGGGAATCTATATACATACTAAACGCATTTAATTTTGGAAAAGAAAAAGGATAAGTTTATTCCATTTGATTAGGCGATTGGCTGAGCAGCTGGCATGTATTGTGTTGGTTTGTCAGTTTCGTTGGATTTGATTTCGTTGAATGATTGTCATTTGGTTCCTTGAATTACATTTAGACATAGGTACAATATATTTAATTTTTTATTTAATATAGAAGCTTGACCCGTGTGTCACGGGTTACTGCGGCCGATGGAATGTGAATGAATATTGCAATTCTAATTTTTTGTATGAAGAGAGAGATATTTTATTAAATTTCAGCCAAACTTCTTTTAGCGGTGTAGTGTTACGGTGGTGGAAGTTTGGTGGATATCTTATCATGACTTAATTTATGACTCAGTTACAAAACAGTCCATGCTTTTTTCCTATTTTTTTTACTTTCATAAAGAAATAACTAGAAAAGGTAAATTTGGATGACTAGTTATGACGATTTTTCGATTTTAATCTTTAATTGAAAAAAGAAGGGGCAACCTCAACTAAATCCTCCTTTACTAACTTTCAATCAACTAACTCCTTACTCACATAAATTTATCATCAAACTCCCTATTTTAAAACAATCATACACATCACTACCCAATTGACCAAAGTGACAACTTTGCCCCTCCTTTATTATTTTCTTAAATATTTTTCTTCTTCAAACCATGAATTGAATCATATACGATCGATGCCTTCCAATTTCATATTTCATTTCACAAATTCTCTTTCAATCTTCAGCCCCTGCCCGCGCCGGAAAAGCTCCGAGTTTACCCAATCCACTGTGGGTTTCTCGGTCCAGGTAAGTTGATGTAAGTTTTCAAACTTTTTTCATCGTGGGTTACCTGTGAGTTTCTTGAACTCAGCGAACGGAATTGAGCTGAAGCGAACGAAGTTCTAGACAGTGATAAGGTGTACTGTGACGTTTATGGTAGATGCATTGACCTAAATTGGATGTCAAGTTGTGGGTGTTGCCACGTTTTGGGTATCATCGTGTTTTAGGTGTCGAGCTGTAAAGAGCTGAATCCTTATTCGTTTTTATACTGTTAGCAAATTGTGGGTGTCGATGGAGGTTTGTGGGTGTCGATGGAGGTTAGTATTTCGTTAAAATTTGACTAATTTGTTGGTTAAAACTATTTCTTATATACAGTACCAAATGATGGAATCCAAGACGCGAGTTCGAAAGACAACATGACACAAGAAGAAAACATCCGAAACGTTGTTCCACCGAACGCGCTCGAAGGGATGGCTGGCCCGTTGACTAGATTAAGAAAGAAGAAGCTGAATGAGGCTTTGTGCAAACTCATAATGGAAGCCCAAGATAAAGAGGCTAAGTCTCATGAATTCAGGCCTAAAGCTATACTCTTATTGGAAGTAACAAAGCCCAACCAATTGGACACATCAAGAGCTGAACCAACCCAAAAACAGGTCAATACAAGTCAGCTCGAACAAGCCCAATAGCAGGTCAACAAAAGTCAATTTCGTCCATGACCTTTCAAATCCCATCTCAAGTTCAATGAAAGTGGTCCAAGTCAGTTGGGATGGCAAATTCATGGCATTCATGAAGGAAGCCAAAGAGTCATTCAAAAGTCACCTTGAAGTCATCAAAAGTCACCTTGAAGTCATACATTGCATTAAGTCTTCCTTTTTTAGTCAAAGTAGTTTATTTAATGCTTTTAAGCCTAGTCTTCTATTAATAATCTAGGTATGCTCGAATTTTACTAAGAGTTATCATTTTGAACTTGTAAGGTTTTCCTTATTCCCTAGCTCTCCGAGTGCTAGTTCGAGTCTTTGTAATTTACGTGCAAATACTTTCCGGCTTATCAACTAAACTCGTTCCATTTAGTTGTGGCGCCAAAACCATCTTCATATAGCCTTCGTGATTCAAAGGTGATAGGTTTAATATACCTATTGTTGTTGGGTTCGTTAGGTCATACAGGGTGGGGTATCCGAGACACTTCTTCGTGTGTGATCCAAAGGTGATAGGTTTAATATACCTATTGTTGTTGGGTTCGCTTGAGGATTAGTTAGAAACTTATAGTTGCATCCTTCGCCATTCAAGGCACGGTCTTTTTCTAGGTGAAACTCGTGCTCCCAATCGAGGTTCACATCAGATTGGTATCAGAGCTAGTTGCCTTGAGGATTGTTTATAAAAAAAAGAGTGCAAAAAAAAAAAACAGAAAAAAATCGAAAAAAAAGTGTTCAAAAAAAAAAGGAAAGCTCGAAAAAAAAAGAGAGAGGGTTTTTATTCTTGAGTCTTCTTACGCCTCGGTTGGTGTCTTTCGTAATATTAGTTGTCAAGTTGAGTGGGTATTTTGTCTACGTTTTTGCGAGGTTAGAACGAGTCTCGGGGGGTTTACGGATAAGAAAGAAGAAAAAAAAGAAAAAAAAAATGAGTGTGAGTGATCCTACCTTTCACATAAGCCTTCAACCAGCGGAGAAATACCATGGCCGACGACGAAAATCGCGAACAAGTCCCAAATTTGTTTCAACGAGCATTGGCGGACACTATAGCGGCTCAATTTAACCGTATAATGGAAACCATTTTGGACCGGATGAACCAGCTACAAACGAATTTCAACCGCAATCGACGACATAATACTTCTGACGAAGATGATGATGGGGAACGGTCCGACGTCTCACGGGATAACAGGCAGAGAGAACGGAGAGGAGGAAACGACGACGATCTAAGAGGTATCAAAATGAGTATTCCAAGTTTTCAAGGGAAAGCGACCCGAGGCCTATATTGAGTGGGAGGCAAAGGTCGAGCAAATATTCTCACTCCACAATTACTCCGAAGAAAAGAAGGTTCAGCTCGCATCGCTTGAATTCCAGAACTATGCATTAGCTTGGTGGGACAAACTAGTGGCGATAAGGCGAAGAAATCGCGATAGACCAATCAGAACGTGGGCCGAGATGAAAGCGATTTTGAGGAAGCGATTTGTTCCCCCTTATTACTATCGTGAGCTGTACAACAAGCTTCAAAGCATGGTGCAAGGATAGGAATATTACCAAGAGTTAGATATGGCTATAACAAGAGCTAATGTCGAGGAAGATCCGGAAGCTACCATGGCTCGGTTCTTACGAGGGTTGAGGCGAGAGATTGCCGACATCGTTGAGTTGCAGCACTATCTTGACATGGAGGAGATGCTACACCTGGCTGAGAAGTAGAGCGCCAACTAAAGAGGAAAGACAATCGAGCTTCTAAGCCGACCCCGTGGAAAAACCCTAGTCACACGAAGCGAGATGGTGAAGTCGAGAAGAAATCAGAACCAAAGAAGAGCGATCCTAAAACTTCTCGAAAGGTGAATCAAGTAAGGGTACTTCTTCTCATGTGACATGTTTTAAGTGTTTAGGAAAGGGCCACACCGCATCACAATGTCCGAACACGAAAACCATGGTCATGCTCGATGATGGTACGTACGTAAGTGAGGGTGATAGCGTTGCGGAACAAGAACATGAAATGAATGCGAACAACACGAATCAAGCTGTGACGAGCTTCTTGTTACCATGAGGGCGTTGAACGTACAAGTAAAAGAAGACGACTCACAAAGACATAACATCTTCCACACCCGATGCAAGGTCCAAGAAAAGGTATGCATGGTGATAATTGATGGCGGAAGTTGCACTAATTGTGTTAGTTCATACCTTGTAGAGAAGCTTGGGTTACCCTTGATCAGACATCCGTCTCCATATCAGTTACGGTGGCTAAACGATAGTGGCGAGATAAGGGTCAACCGACAAGCTCTAGTAAAGTTCTCGATCGGCAAGTATGAAGATGAGGTTTTGTGCAATGTTGTGCCGATGAGTGCTGGTCATATATTGCTTGGACGTCCTTGGGAGTTTGATCGTGACGCTGAACACAAGGGGAAGGAGAATAAATACAAGATCGTCCACAAGAATAAGACGTACATGTTTGTTCCATTGACGCCGCAACAAGTTTACAAAGAGCAGATCAAGATGAGTGAAAAAAGAAAACACGAGAGTGAGGGAGAAAAAAAAAATGAGAAAAAAGAAAAAGAAAAAAATGTGAGAAAAGAGCCGAAAGCAAGTGAGAAAAAAGGCATTTTCTTTGCTAGCGTGAGAGATGTTGATCGGGTGATGGCTTCTCGCAAGCCAATTTACCTTCTCTTACTTAGCAACACTATCTCTAACGATCTCTCAATTCCATACCTTTGGAAATCGTAGATGTTTTGAAAGATTTTGCAGATGTTTTGCCCGATGAAATGCCATGCGAGCTACCGCCGATTAGAGGGATCAAGCACCAGATCGAATTCCTACCCGGATCGGCCATACCGAACCGACCTGCCTATCGTGCAAATCCGGAGGAGACAAAAGAGCTACAAAAACAAGTTGACGAGTTGCTTTCGAAGGGGTTAATCATCGAGTCCCTTAGTCCATGCGCTGTCCCGGTAATTCTCGTCCCAAAGAAAGATGGTACGTGGCGTATGTGCATAGATTCTCGAGCTGTTAATAAGATTACAATTAAGTATCGTCATCCGATTCCTAGGCTAGATGATATGCTTGATGAGCTATATGGTGCCCGAGTATTTTCGAAAATTGACTTGAAATCTGGTTATCATCAAATTAGAATGAAAGAAGGCGACGAGTGGAAAACGGCGTTTAAAACAAAATTTGACCTCTATGAGTGGTTAGTTATGCCGTTTGGTCTAACGAACGCCCCTAGCACTTTCATGCGACTTATGAACCATGTGTTACGTCATTTTATTGGTAAATTTGTTGTTGTTTATTTTGATGATAGTATGGTTTATAGTAAAAGCATGGTAGATCATATTGAGCATATTAAGCTCGTGCTTACCACCCTTAGAAAAGACAAATTATATGCTAATGCTAAAAAATGCATGTTTTGCATGGAAGAAATTATTTTCCTAGGTTATTTTGTAAGTGCTAATGGTTTGCGTGTTGACGAGACAAAGGTAAAGGCTATTCACGAGTGGCTGACGCCTACCAATGTATCCGAGGTAAGATCTTTCCATGGGCTTGCAAGTTTCTACTGTCGATTTGTTAAGAATTTTTCTATGAAGGCGGGCCCGCTTAACGAGTTGGTAAAGAAGAACGTTAAATTTGAATGGGGTATCTACCAGCAAAAAGCCTTCGAGGAACTTAAGCATGACTTAACTCACGCTCCCATCTTAGCCTTACCTGATTTTTCTAAAACTTTTGAGATTGAATGTGACGCTTCAGGTGTAGGTATTGGTGCAGTGTTACTTCAAGGAGGCAGACCAATCGCCTACTTTAGTGAGAAGCTTAACGGTGCTACTTTGAATTACCCAACGTACGATAAAGAGTTGTATGCTGTTGTGAGGGCGTTGGAGACGTGGCAGCATTGTCTCTTACCGAAGGAGTTCGTGATTCATACCGATCATGAATCAATAAAGTATCTAAAGGGGCAGAAAAATCTCCACAAGAGGCATGCCAAGTGGATTTCATTTATTGAGGCATTTCCATACGTCGTTCAATACAAAAAAGGTAAAGAAAATGTTGTTGCCGACGCACTCTCACGAAGGTACTCTTTGATTACTACTTTAAGTACGAAAATCATGGGCTTTGAATTTATTAAAGACTTGTATGAATCTGATCATGATTTTGCAAATGTTTTTAAAGCATGTGAGAAAGGAGCTTTCAACAAGTTTTATCGATATGAAGGTTTTTTGTTTAAAGAAAATAGAATGTGCATTCCTTCTTGTTCGTTAAGAGAACTTTTAATTCGTGAAGCTCATAGTGGAGGTTTAATGGGTCATTTTGGTATCTTGAAAACTATTGATATATTGCGTGAGCATTTTTTTTGGCCTAACATGAAGAAAGATGTTGAAGGATATGTGATCGGTGTATTGATTGCAAGCGTGCTAAGTCCACATCCCTTCCTCACGGTTTGTATACTCCACTTCCTATTCCTTCTTGTCCGTGGACCGATATTTCTATGGACTTTATCCTCGGCTTACCTCGTTCACAACGAGGAATGGATTTCGTTTTTGTAGTTGTTGATCGATTTTCAAAAATGGCACATTTCATTGCTTGTAAAAAGACTGACGATGCCAAACACATTTCAGATTTGTTTTTCAAGGAAATTGTACGCCTTCATGGTGTTCCAAAGTCGATTGTGTCGGACAGGGACGTAAAGCTTCTAAGCTATTTCTGGAAAACTCTTTGGGGTAAGTTGGGAACAAAGCTTTTGTTTTCCACCACAAGTCACCCACAAACGGATGGCCAAACCGAGGTAACAAACCGCACTTTGGGGGTTTTGCTTAGGGCAATCATCAATAAAAACTTGAAAGGTTGGGAGGAGTGTTTACCTATTGCTGAATTTGCATATAATCGTACAGTACATACTTCGACTAAGTTTTCGCCTTTTGAACTCGTATATGGCTTTAATCCATTGACTCTTTTAGATCTTTCCCCCTTGCCTACTAACGAACAGTTTAGTTTAGATGGAGAAAAGAGGGCAGCAGTGGTAAAGAAACTTCACGAGCAAGCACGAGTCAACATCGAGAGGTGAACTATGCAATATGCGAGGCAGGCGAACAAAGGCCGAAAGAAGATAGTATTTGAACCTGGTGATTGGGTTTGGGTGCATATGCGCAAGGAAAGGTTTCCCGCATCTAGACGAACCAAGCTACATCCTCGCGGCGATGGACCTTTTCAAGTCACAGCACGAATAAATGACAATGCCTACAAGCTAGATCTTCCCGGAGACTATGGGGTAAGTGCTTCTTTTAACGTGACTGACTTGTCTCCTTTTGAATTTGATGTAGGTCAAGGTGATTCGAGGACGAATCATTTTCAAGAAGGGGGAGATGATGGAATCCAAGACGCGAGTTCGAAAGACAACATGACACAAGAAGAAAATATCTGAAACGTTGTTCCACCGAACGCGCTCGAAGGGATGGCCGGCCCGTTGACTAGATTAAGAAAGAAGAAGCTGAATGAGGCTTTGTGCAAACTTATAATGGAAGCCCAAGATAAAGAGGCTAAGTCTCATGAATTCAGGCCTAAAGCTATACTCTTATTGGAAGTAACAAAGCCCAACCAATTGGACACATCAAGAGCTGAACCAGCCCAAAAACAGGTCAATACAAGTCAGCCCGAACCAGCCCAATAGCAGGTCAACAAAAGTCAATTTCGTCCATGACCTTTCAAATCCCATCTCAAGTTCAATGAAAGTGGTCCAAGTCAAGTTGGGATGGCAAATTCGTGGCATGCATGAAGGAAGCCAAAGAGTCATTCAAAAGTCACCTTGAAGTCATCAAAATCACCTTGAAGTCATACATTGCATTAAGTCTTCCTTTTTTAGTCAAAGTAGTTTATTTAATGCTATTAAGCCTAGTCTTCTATTAATAATCTAGGTATGCTCGAATTTTATTAAGAATTATCATTTTGAACTTGTAAGGTTTTCCTTATTCCCTAGCTCTCCGAGTGCTAGTTCAAGTCTTTGCAATTGACGTGCAAATACTTTCCGGCTTATCAACTAAACTCGTTCCATTTAGTTGTGGCGCCAAAACCATCTTCATATAGACTTCGTGATTCAAAGGTGATAGGTTTAATATACCTATTGTTGTTGGGTTCGTTAGGTCATACGGGGTGGGGTATTCGAGACACTTCTTCGTGTGTGATCCAAAGGTGATAGGTTTAATATACCTATTGTTGTTGGGTTCGCTTGAGGATTAGTTAGAAACATATAGTTGCATCCTTCGCCATTCAAGGCACGGTCTTTTCTAGGTGAAACTCGTGCTCCCAATCGAGGTTCACATCACCAAAGTATGTTGATTTACAGTACCCCCGTTTCTTATATGAGGTTCATTGAAGCTTTCTAGTAGTACCATATGGTAACCGTTTGTTGTCCTAATTTTAACTTGTCCTATTGTACCAAACTATGTTGTGGGGCAGAGAGGTGAGGTGCCACAAGGCTTCAAAGGCAAAGAAAGCTGTTATTCGTGATCTTCATGGCTTAGAGGATGGCACGTTTAACCAAATGTGGTGGTATTGTTGCCTATAGGTTATGACACTTTCTTTTGTCGATATGTTGTCGATAGGTTATTTATTGGATTATGATGTTAGTGGATGAATGTAGATGAATGATATTAATGCTATGATGTCGTGTTATTGCCGATGTTCCAATAAATTGTTTTGTATTGTGTTTGTTAATGACTTATGATCATATTAATGTTGGAAGTTATTTTTTTATCCAGTTTCTTACCATGGTACTACAAGTAACATACGTATGGTACTACACTAGCATACGATATAGTACCACAAACATATATATATTGGTACTACAAATATATGAATATTGATACTACAAATTTGGGTAGGAATTTCGTTAGTTAAAAACGTGGTACAGAAAAGATACTACAAGTAACCTACTCATGGTACAACACTAGCTTAGGATATGGTACCACAAACATCTAAATATTGGTACTACAAATATATGTATATTGGTACTACAAATTAGGATAGGAATTCCGTGAGTTAAAAACGTGGTACGGAAAAGATACTGCAAGTAACCTAGGCATGGTACTACACTAGCATACGATATGGTACTACGAAAATATAGTTACTGGTACTACAAATATATGTATATTTGTACTACAAATTTGGGTGGAAATTTTTCGACGCCGTCCGAATTATTTTTTGTCCTTGACTATGATACCATTGTTATAAATACTTTACTGATTATTTGGTATCAATATTGGTGGGTTAGTGTTTAGAATTAGGGATTATTACGTTGAAACCCCAACTTTCTTTCTTCTTATTTATGATACTAGTAAGAACATCTTACTACATAGTCAAGATTTTTTATCAATTGAAAGTTAGTGTTCGTATTTTATGTTACCGTGTGCTTAATTTTATTATGTGCCGTAATATGGAAGTCTCATGCCTTATTTGCACAATAATCTACGCATATTCGATAATTAAAACCGTGGTACGAAAAAGATACTACAAGTAAACTACTCATGGTACTACACTAGCTTATGATATGGTACCGCAAACATCTATATATAGGTACCGCAAATATATGTATATTGGTACTATAAAGTAGTATAGGAATTTCGTTAGTTAAAAACGTGGTGCATAAAAGATACTACAAGTAACCTAGGTGTGGAACTACACTAGCATACGATATGGTACCACGAACATATATATACCGGTACTACAAATATATATGTATTGGTACTGCAAATTTGGGTGGAAATTTTTCGACGCCGTCCGAATTATTTTTGGTCTTTGACTATGATACCATTGTTATAATACTTTACTGATTATTTGGTATCAATATTTGTGGGTTAGTGTTTACAATTAGGGATTATTACGTTGAAACCCCAACTTTCTTTCTTCTTATTTATGATACTAGTAAGAACATCTTACTACATAGTCAAGATTATTTATCAATTGAAAGTTAGTGTCCGTATTTTATGTTACCGTGTGTTTAATTTTATTATGTGCCGTAATTTGGAAGTTCTCATGCCTTATTTGCACAATAATCTACGCATTTTCGATAATTAAAAACGTGGTACGAAAAGATACTACAAGTAAACAACTCATGGTACTACACTAGCTTATGATATGGTACCGCAAACATCTATATATAGGTACCGCAAATATATGTATATTGGTACTATAAAGTAGTATAGGAATTTCGTTAGTTAAAAACGTGGTACATAAAAGATACTACAAGTAACCTAGGTGTGGTACTGCACTAGCATACGATATGGTACCACGAACATATATATACCGCTACTACAAATATATGTGTATTGGTACTGCAAATTTGGGTGGAAATTTTCGACGCCGTCCGAATTATTTTTGGTTCTTGACTATGATATCATTGTTATAAATACTTTACTGATTATTTGGTATCAATATTGATGATAATAGGGATTATTACGTTCATACCCCAACTTTCTTTCTTCTTATTATGATAATAGTAAGAACATCTTACTACATAGTCAAGATTTTTAATCGATTGAAAGTTAATGACACATTTTATGTTACCGTGTAATTTTATTATGTGCCGTAATTTGGAAGTTCTCATGCCTTATTTGCACAATAATCTACGCATTTTCGATAATAAAAGACGTGGTACGGAAAAGATACTACAAGTAACCTAGGCATGGTACCACAAACATCTATATATTGGTACTACAAATATATGTATATTGGTACTGCAAATATGGGCAGGAATTTCGTTAGTTAAAAACGTGGTACGGAAAGATACTACAAATAACCTAGAGATGGTACTACACTAGCATATGATATGGTACCACGAACACATATATACTGGTACTACAAATATATGTATATTGGTACTACAAATATGGGTAGGAATTTTTCGACGCAGTCCTAATTATTTTTGGTCCTTGACTACGTTACCATAGTTATAAGTACTATTTCATCATTCGGTATCAATATTTGGTTTAACATTTAGAATTAAGGATATCACATTGAAACGCCAAACTTTCTTTCTACTTATATGATACTATTATCATCATCTTAATAGTCAAGATTTTCGATTATTAGATGTTAATGTTTGTGTTTTATGTTACCATGTGTTAAATTTTTATTATGTACCGTATTTTGAAGCTCTCAGGTCTTATTTGCACAAGAATCAACATGTTTTCAATAATTAAAAACGTTCTACGAAAAAGATACTACAAGTAACCTACTCATGGTACTGCACTAGCATACGATATGGTAGTATGAACAACTATATATTGGTACTACAAATATCTATATACTGGTACTACAACAGTCTGATGCTACAAAGAGTTCATTGCATTACATGACAAGGTTTGTAATACAAAGAACATGAGTGAAGTACACCAATCCTTATCCATATGACTACTTGAAAATTATCACAATAATTACTATGACAATGACTACAAAGATGTACTTTTGCACTTTTCCATTGGTTTCGAGCACCCCAATTCTTTTCGCCAAGTCGTCACATACATCTATTAGGTCGCCAATATGCTCTGCGTTGAGAGCACGTCTTTTTGATTGCACATCTTCACTACCAGACGTATCATCTTCAATGTGACTATCTACAGGACTCAACCAACTAAAAAAATCACAATTTCAATTTCTACAATTACAGAATAATTTACCTTTCGTGGATTTCATAGCACCAACAACTCGAATCGCAGCCACCTTACCACATTTACACGTCTGATTTTTGTATCTTAAGTCCTTGATAGAATTCTTTGAATTAGAAGACATGCTGCCAAATTAAATACATAACATCACTTAACAAAAAACACAACGATGATGAAAATGCACAACAAATAGGAGAAGACATGTGCTAAAACTTTCGCCACACAAGCTAAAGCTTCAATATACTCAGAAGTAGACAAGGGGTGTTAAAAGTTTAGCCTAGATAATATCACAGAAGAGACACAAATGATAATACTGAAACTAATAGTACCCAGAAGCAGCCAAGTCTCGTATCAAAACAGTTACAAATCAATACCTTTGGTTTCATCGAAAGCGTGATAGAAGCTAAAAAATCTAATATGAAAGATATCAAAATCACATCGAAAAGACGAAAACTAAAACTCCAATTTAAGCCCTAAACCCCAAATTCGAGCGTTAATCAAAGTAATAAACATAGCCCGGCATGGAATCCTTGAAGAAATACCAAAATCGAAGCTTTTAGCTCTACAATAATCCCAAAATGCCAAAAAATCAAAAAAAAAAAGAAAAAACAGAAGCTCTCACTCGTTCCTTCTTACGTGTTCAACAATGGTGGAAGCTTGCTCGCGGAAGCTTACTCGTTCTCTCCCGTTGAACATAAGCGTTGCAAGTAGAAGCTTGCCCGTTCTCGCTCGTTCCTTCTTATGCGTTCCTTCGTCTCTCTCGTTCTCTGTAATGTTTGAAAGCTAGATGAAAGAAGTGGGTGTTGAATTCAATTGGTTTATTTTGTAATATTTATGTTTTGCAAGGGTATAATTATCCATTAGGTAGGTATGTGAGTTAAATGTTTGAAATGGGGAATTTAGTGATAAATATATTGTGAGGGGGGAGTTAGTTGATTGAGAGTTTGGGGTATGGGGATTTATGGGTAGATTTGCCAAAAAAGAATATGTCACTAACATCATGTGTTAAAATGAGTTTGTTTTTATGATTCTTTTACCATTAAATAACTCAGAAATCCTAATTATTTGATGACTAAAACTATTCTCGAAACCATTGACTGCTCACATGAAATACATCATTATATAATTCTCTACTTATTTGTTGGAAAAAAGAATAAGCGACTATATGAAGCTAACGACCCATTTTGTAATTATCAAATATAGTGACGGGAAACCGAAAAGTTTATTGCCTCAAGTTTATGGCACGGTATTAACTATTTGTAATTATTGGATATTAATAAAATCAAATTTTATGTATGATAGTGGATAGTACTGACGAATTAACATGTGATAGTCGGTATTTTTTTAATGTTTTTTTATATTTTTTAATCTTATAGTAATTAACTATTATTAGATACATGTTAGCATTCTAAGCCCCTTAAATTCCAAGGGTCGTGATCCATTTCATAATTATCAAATCGTGACCCATTTTCATAATTATCAAATATAATGATCCAAAATCGAAAACTTGATATAGTTACAGAAATCTTACAAATAAAATTTCATGGAATAGGCTATAGTGGGAGATCATGGATCTTTAAACAGACTATTCTACTTATAAATATTGCAATGATTTCAAACTTCAATTGGCATTAAAGAAGTTAATCAAACCACCAATCATGGTCCTTTTCTAATCATGAAAAAAAAAAAGAAGGGCCACTCTACTTATTATTTAGTAGCAGTAGCTGTACTCCATTTAAGTTTATTACCTGCAATTCGAATTACTTGAGAAATAAATTTCAGCACTTGTCACTGTCTCCTTGTTTAGGTCTCATGGCTAACCACTAATAAGGCAAGTTGCACTACTCTATTGCTCTAATTATCACACATTGTTTAAAGATAACGTGGTCCTAATTTTTTTTTCTCGTAGGAATAATCAAATTTTAGCGTAAACAATATCATATAGAAACTTGAGTTGGCTTGGCATTATTGGAGCTTGTGTCAATAAATCGACGTATGTCATGACTTTGGATGCTCGCTAGCCACAATATTATTATCATCAATAAGATGTTTGATTGTTTGAAGTGTCTATGAAGAAATAATAAATATATTTATGATGACCCCGTTGCAAACCAAGTCTTCCACGGCAAGAATTTAGATTGATCATATGATTGATGTGTATTGATTTTTGTTGTTGATGACGTGATAATGAGATTTCTCTTTAGTTACTATGAGTGCTCGAAGCTACTACACAAATAATTACCTTCTAATGAACAGCAATGGATTTTAATCATATGTCGACTATTGTTCTATTTAACTGCGTAGTATATTTTATTGACTTCGTTTAAAATACTCCATTTTAGTGAGTTCGAATTTTCTTAGCTTGAATGAATTAACACTTGAAGACAGTATGAGGTGGCAACTTTTTTTTAACAAAGTGATCAATCGATAATAACAACAGTTAATAGTATTTTGTCACATATGATCCATGTGCTTTACTATATTGATTACTATGTCTTATATTTAATGATTTCCAATTAACCTATTTAATATCTAAAAGGAAAATTTTAATTTTATTGCGTGTTGTTTGAAGCGGATAAATAGAAAAAGAATTAGTTTGCGAGGTATGTGCGTGTGCGTGTGTGTTATCATATTTCCAACACGCCCCTCTTATCTAAGCTAATTTTTAAATGTGTGTTGTTTCAAATGTATAAATAGAACAAAATTAATTTGTGAGGTATGATATATATTTTCGTTACGCCCCTCATGTCTAAGCTGGTTTTTTTCCTATCAAAATTTGGACGTGATATTATCTTTCAACGGGTATAGTAAGAATTCGTACTAATGACCTTTTGGGTGATTTAATGTTAAATAATCATTCAACCTGACATTTAAATTGAAGGGAGTATATCATATTTTAAGTCCAACAAAATGAAAACTCGCTGACAAATGATAGATAACAAACTGGAAAATTTTCAATTGTGATATATCAACATCTCCGGGACATTACATGAATTATTTTGTTCTTTTATTAGCTGAACGACAAACGTTATTATAAAGTAATGAAGTTTCGTCATACGAAATGCCAACTTTGTTGGCAAAGAGTCATATGCATCACTAGTGCGCTTAAATGGCTATCGAAAAGCACTGAAATATTACCTTTTCATGGGACACTTAGCATATCTTCTATCATAACAAAAATATCAAAGACTCAAGCAATAATAGGAAAGCCGGTTGACTCTTCATGACAAACGAGTTTATTTGATGCTCTATGTGCAACGGCCATAGATGTCTTTAATATGTTGTCTCTGATATTTCATGACATGTTAGAGAAGAAAGGCATTCGAGATTGTAATCAATCCATTTGGAAAGCCATTGCAATTTATTATTTTTTCTTATCTATGTAAAAGGAGGCTTAATTATATACTAGTATGTTTAACACACCCAATGCGTTTCCAAATATATCAAACTATTTTATATTTTGAAAATTAAGAAAAATTAAACAATTAAGGGTAAATTTGTCTTTAAACATATCAAAATTGACAGATCAACTACTTTTTTTTAGGGTTAATTTAGGGTCAGACCCTATTTATAGTTTTAAATTGGGTTCACGCCCTATTTACGTTTGGGTTGCTGATAAGGACCAACTGTTTGAAATAGTTAGAGAAAGAAACCATTTTGACGAGAAATGACATATTCACCCTCCTAATTTTAGCACAATTACGCTGAAAATGCCATCGTCTTCAATAACCGACCGAAAAGCAGATCTCACTAAAACTTGGGTAAAATTCTGTGTTGCAGATCGAATAAGGAGGAATAGATGTTAATTTGATGTTGCAGAACTCGTTAACCATGATGGGTCTTATAAACCGAGGCATATATGGATGCTAATTACAGAAAAAACTGATAAACATAAATCAAAAAAATCGTTGAGATGGTAGCCGATAACTTCAAAGTTCATGACCTAATATGTTGAAATTATTGTTAATTTGATAATGGGTATGATTCATATTGCTAATTTGCAGCTTTAATCGTCAGAAATAACGAATATAGCAAAAAATAACAAATGTATTGTGGATAATACCAAATGTTGACTCAGAAATAACACATCACGGAAAGGTAATAACGCATTGTTTGTCATTAATAACACATTCTGTATACAAGTAATGGATCGGGAGAAAAAGAACAAAAATCACAAATGACACTAAAAAACAAATGAAAACTGCATAAATCACGTCGTTATTGACCCAATAAGCTAAAATAGACCTCAATTTCTCATGGGTACCTCGAATTTATACCGATTAGTCGCAAGAAACGGATATTATATTTTCCCTAAATCGTGTAAAAAAGAAATACTTAAAACATAGCAAAAATAACAAATGTCTTATGTATAACAACAAATATTGACTCAGAAATAACACATCACTGAAAGGTAATAACGCCTTGTTTGTCGTCAATAACACATTTTGTATACAAGTAATGGATTTGAAGAAAAATAACGAAAATCAACTAAAAAACAGATGAAAACTGCACAAATCACGTCGTTATTGACTCAATAAGCTAAAATATACATCAATTTCTCATGGGTACCTCGAATTTATACTGATTAGTTGCAAGAAAGGGATATTATATTTTCACTAAATCGTGTAAAAAAGAAATACTTATAACAAAGCAAATAATAATAAATGTCTAATGAACAATAACAAATGTTGACCCAGAAATAACACATCACTGAAAGGTAATAACGCCTGCGTTGTCGTCAATAACACATTCTGTATACAACTAATGGATCGGGAGAAAAAGAACGAAAATCACAAACGACACTAAAAAACAGATGAAAACTGCATAAATCACGTCGTTATTGACTCAATAAGCTAAAATAGACCTCAATTTCTCATGGGTACCTCGAATTTATACCGATTAGTTGCAAGAAACAAATATTATATTTTCCCTAAATCATATAAAAAATAAATACTTATAACATAGCAAAAAAAATAACAAATGTCTAATGGATAATAACAAATATTGACCCAGAAATAACACATCGCTGAAAGGTAATAACGCCTGGTTTGTCGTCAATAACGCAGTCTGTATACAACCAATGGATCGGGAGGAAAAGAACGAAAATCACAAACGACACTACAAAACAGATGAAAACTGTATAAATCTCGGCGTTATTGACTCAATAAGGTAAAATTGACCTCGATTTCTCATGGGTACCTCGAATTTATACCGATTGCTTGCAATTTATGTTGAAATCTTGATTCGACTTGATGGGATCGAAGATTAAAACGTCTCAAATTAACTAGCCTGTCAGGTAACACTTATTGATAACTGCGTACCACGTAATAGACGACCAATAACACAAACATTTTAATAAGTAACAACTAAGCAACACCGGATAACATGACATTTATGTAGCAATTTTAGTCTTTCAACACAAGCAATTGGTCGCGACGAAAATATAAAAAACCGTCGACAGCATCCTAAAGCACGTGAAAATCACTGGAATCTCTACGTTAGTGACCTAATTAGATTAAATCGTTCTCAATTTTTTATGGGTACATAAATAATTATTAAATAAGAGATATGCTTCAAACCCAATTCGTAAATTCATTGAATATCGGGTGAAACCTCAAAATCAAAGGTCGAATAAGATAAAATCGACTTAAACGAGTCTTATACTAAAAGAAAAAGTAACGTCGTTAACCATGAAATTGAAAAAATTAGCTTTCTCTTAGATTAAAATGTTTTGAAAGTGAGTAACTGTTTACCCAACAAATATAACGCATATACATGTAAAATAAACACTTCATTGAGAATATTCTAGAAGGTTCTGGACTGACAGGGAATTTAACAGAATTGTCAGAGAATATTTAGAAGACTTTCTCAAAACAATACCACGTTAATTGGAAATAATAACACATGTCAGGTAGAAAAAAGCAACACAAACTCAATTAATGACACATTGGTTTGATACTGATACTACATAACAGTTGTTCAGTACCACATCAATAATTCAATTAATTTCGTACAAAAATAAACTTTTATTTTGGATGTTTGATATAGATGTTTATGTAAATATATAATTTGATGAAGTTTAATCACTATATTCCTTTTAAAGACACATTATGCGAAGTTTGTATGTCAATAGACGAATTTTGATCTCAATAGTCATATAAACACATAGTCCTCCATTGCAAAACATAGGCTATCACCTCTTTCAATTGAACAATTATGAATTGCACCACGAACATGTTCAAACATCAATATTAAAGCACTAATAACATTTATATACCACAAACACAAAATACTAAGCTCAAAACCCTAAATCCGTGGCTCTAAACCCTAAACCCTAAACCCCGAACCCCAAAATTTTTTAAGGTTGTATCATATACTGCACAAGTTGTGGATCGTTCTCCCAAAATTTCATGTCAAAAACCCTTAATCTTAACCTCGAACCCGTAAGTCTTAAACCCCCAAAAACTACCAAGAAACCCTAGCGCATAGACGATAACAAATTACCCAGAAACCCTAGTGCATAGACAGCCATTTCATAACAAATAATACTCTATTGGTAACAATTAAACCCTTATAGCTTGTTTGGTTGGAGGGTTTAAGTATTTTAAAGGTGGGTTTATGATATCTTCGTGTGTTTGGTTCGCAGGTTTATCTAAACCATGGGTTTATATAAAACCACTCTAAACCCATGCAGACGGGTTTATATAAACACACCCCCTCACATGTGTTTATTTAAACCCACTAACCAAACACACATTTTATTTATACCCGTTAATTCGTTTTATATAAACCCTTACTTATTTAAACCCTCCTAAATATAAACCAGTCAACCAAACGAGCACTTACGAGTACCACATTAAACTGCCCAGAATTTTTTTTAAGATCCCACCAGCAAATTCAGAAATTTTACGGTGGCACGAGAAACCTTAAAAAACAAACAATAGACCCAATGCGGTGGCGCGACGAAATTTTAAGGCTGTGGGTCTCCCGAATCTACACGTATTACCTTCAATTTCAACTAGAAACATGCTTCGATCTACAAATATTTTTATTATTTGTGTCGATGAAATTTTAAGGCTATGGATCTCTCGAATCTACCATCGATAATGTGTCAAATGTCGACGTTATTGACTCAATAAGGTAAAATAGACCTCGATTTCTCATGGGTACCTCGAATTTATATCGATTACTTGCAAGAAACGGATATTATATTTGCCCTAAATTGTGTAAAAAAAGAAATACTTATAAATTGCAAAAAATAACAAATGTCTTATGGTTAAGGACAAATGTGGACTCAGAAGTAACACATCGCTGAAAGGTAATAACGCTTTTTTCGTCGTCAATAACACATTCTGAGACCAAGCAATGGATCGAGGTGGAATATAATGAAAATCACAAATGATACTAAAAACAGATGAAAACTGCATACATCTCGGCGTTATTGACTAAATAAGGTAAAATATACCTCGATTTCTCATGGGCACCTCGAATTTATACCGATTACTTGCAAGAAATATTATATTTGCCCTAAATTGTGTAAAAGAGAAATACTTACAATATAGAACAAAATAACAAAAGTCTATCGGTTAATAACAAACCCCTACTCAAAAGTAACACGCTACTGCAAGGTAATAACACAATGCTGAAAGGTAATAACGATTTCGTTGTCGTAAGTAACATTTTGCATTCAAGCAATGCACCGCTAGGAATATAACGCAAATTGCAAACGACACTAAAAAACGGATGAAACTGCATGCACCTCGACGTTATTGACTCAATAAGGTAAAATAGACCTCGATTCTCATGGTTACCTCGAATTTAGACCGATTACTTGCAAGAAACGGATATTATATTTGCCCTAAATTGTGTAAAAACGAAATACTTACAATACAGAACAAAATAACAAAAGCCTTACGGTTAATAACTAACTCTTACTCATAAGTAACACGCTACTGAAAGGTAATAACACATCGCTGAAAGGTAATAACGCTTTTGTTGTCGTAAATAACAGATTCTGCAATCAAGCAATGCATCGCGAGGAATATAACGAAAATGCAAACGACACTAAAAAAAACAGATGAAACTGCATAAATCTCGACGTTATGGACTCAATAAGGTAAAATAGACCTCGATTTCTCATGGGTACTTCGAATTTATACCGATTACGTGCAAGAAGCGGATATTATGTTTTCCCTAAATTGTGTAAAAAAGAAATACTTATAACATAGAAGAAAATAACAAATGTCTTATGTTTAATAACTGACGATGAAATTTAATAACGGTTTGTTTGTTGTAAATAACACATCCTGCATTCGTGCAATGCACCGCGAGGAATATAACGAAAATCACAAACGACACTAGAAAGCCGCTGAAAACTGCATAAATCTCGGCGTTATTAACTCAATAAGGTAAAATAGACCTCGATTTCTCATGGGTACGTCGAATTTATACCGGTTACTTGCAATTTATGTCGAAATCTAGATTCGATTTACCATTATGTTCTCGAATTTGCACCCTAATTAGACAAGCAAATTCTACCTCGTGCGCCGTCAATATCATAATGAATCCAACATGACACGTCGAACCGGTTGGATGGGGCAGTCGAATTTTTTTTGCTCGATTCAGTGTAAGAAAAATGAGTTTGATCGTTAAATGAAAAAATTCTGTTGATAACGTTTTGCAGGAGCAAAGTAACACAATATTGTTGAAAAATAACGTAACTGTTTCTTAAGTAACAATATGATGTAACTATGTACCATAAAATGAAGTAAAAGTAACGCTTCATATAAGACCAAAAGAAGTTAGTGAGTTCCGCTGAAAAAAAAAAAGCAAAGGGTATTTTCGTCAAAGTATATTTTTGGGTCATTTACTCGATTTTTACAAAAATATAGGTCCCTCAAACTTATTCTATTTCTGACAGGACCGGACGGCTAGATAAAAATTTTAGGGGGGCCTGAACTGAAATTTTCCCTTTTTTATCCACCCTAGCTCTGTACATAAGTGTATAGATAGGCCCAGCATTAAAGAATTAAGAGTTCGAAGTAACTGCATTTCCTATAATGTGTCACATGGCCCATATGTGAAGTGATGTTCCCAAAATCAAATTGCTACCTAACTTCGTCACGGATAAAAAAATAGTTTGCTATTATGAGATTGACGTAATGGTGGGAGTTGTTAAATTTAAAAACATCGTTGTTCGCGGGTTCAAATCTCATAATTGTCGAAGTTTCTGTGGTTTGACTAAATGAATTGATTAGGATTAAAAATTTAGATTGTCGCGTATTCGACAATGAATTTTAAACTCTCTTCAAACTGAACTTAGTCTTCAAATAATCTATGATACTTTCGAATCAGTTCTCTCTCCATAAAAGAAATTTTGGGAGCAAACCTCGTATAACATGGCTTACAAATTCTATACTTTAGAGTCTAAGAAAATAAAAGAAACATTAAATTTTGCACCCAAAATCAACATGCATTTGCAGCATTTCATTGCACCAGATAATAAAGATGTGCAATGCACATTTATAACAAGACAACCTCATTCCTTCAAAACCCTAATGGTCTCTAATAAGGCAAGCTCTTAGAACTCGAACTCATCACAAACGCCTTGAGCTTCATCGAATCATCAACACCATTCGCCCGACGAGTAATTGTTTCCATATTCTTATACAGACTTTGGCTCACAATCCTCTTCATCAACTTCTTCCCTTCGTCAGCCTCCTTCTCATTCCCCATCGGGCCCATCGAAACCCTACTTACTTGAGGCCCGGAGTGAGGCCCGACCCCTACTTGCCTTTCATCCTTAAACCACTGCAATAACTTCATTGCCCTCTTCTGACCCAAAGTGTTAATGTTGACGAGCTCAGCTTTGACAAATGTTGGGCGAACATTTCAGCCAACATTGGTGTCTGTCAACATTCGATTTTATCTTTCATGCCCAAAACCGTTTAACCTTTTATTGTAGCTTTATTTACTGATATGCAGGACGTGGTAAAGTGCTGAAACGTGTCCAAACCGTGTGGAAAGCGTGTGGAGCTGCTTGAACGAATTTAGGAAGTGCAATTACCATAAATAGAAGATTTGAAGATCAAAAGAGATCAAGTCAAGCAACGACCAAGATTAGAAGATCTGAATATCAAAGAGAATCATTCAACCAGCTGCCATAAATAGGAGATAAGGAATCGGCCAATGAGATGAGAAGATTCGAACTAAATATATATACTATATTTAGGGAGATCTTCGAGGAGATATTTGAAGAGATATTCAAGGGATCTTTTTACCAATTCAAGAGGGAGCCAAGGTCTATAAATAAGAGTTATTTTCGAGCTGCAAAGTACGACTTTCGAGAGAACTTTCATGGAGCCACTTTGAGCGATATATTGAGCGTAAAATATGAGCGAAGCACACATTGTGTTTGAGCGATTTTTATAGATGTCGAGAGTCGTCTTTTAGCCTAGTATTGAGCCTTCTGAAGTCTTAGTTCTTCGTAGGTTTTCAGGATCGTGTCGATTCTTTTTCTAGGCTTGTTTTTACTATCTTCGGATAGTTGTTTTGCATCCATTGCTGTAGTGGAATTTTGCCTTGAGGCACGCAGCAAGTTTTTATAACTTGCTGCACAGATTTACATCCCGTGTTATTTCAGTTTCGTCACTAAGTAGTTAGAATATTCCGCTGTGCACCTGAATGTTAGGTTGAGTGTTACCCCGACATCCTACCCAACATCTAGTCTATACTTAGTGTTTTACATCCATATCGTACCGGGACCACTTCAAAGTGGTATCAGAGCCTCCGCTTGACGTGACTAAGCGTTTTGATCCTTTATAATGGATGTTACAAGCTCAAACCATCTCGCCAAAGTCCCTGTCTTAGACGGTTCCAATTATGCGTATTGGAAGGTTCGTGTGCGCCAATGCATCAAGTCCATAGATGTGCGAGCGTGGGAAGCTGTTCTCAACGGATACACTCCACCTCGATCCCCTCCAGATGCTGATGGCGAAGTAGTCGACAAGCCTATCGAACAGTGGACTATTGCTGAAAAGAATGCGGCCGAGTATAACGACAAAGCTCTTAATGCCATCTTCTCCTCGGTGGACATCTTCATGTTCAAAATCATTCAGAATTGTTCGACGGCAAAGAACGCTTGGGATCTACTTCAGAGGTACTGCGAAGGCGATGCGAGCGTGAGGGAAACCAAACTGCGCTATCTCCTCAATCAGTTTGAAAACCTTAGAATGAAGGAAGACGAGGACATCACCACATACTTCGGGAAGATTTTGACGATTTCAAGCGAGTGTGCTAGCCTCGGAGATCCGATTGCAAATAAGGTAATGGTTTCTAAAGCTTTACGTACGCTAACCGAAAAGTTTAATGTGAAGGTAGCGGCCGTTGAGGAAGCACATAACCTGTCCACGATGGAATTCAACACGTTGATGAACATCATGAAGAACTATGAGACCAACCTCGAAGTCCAAAAGAGAGCTTCACGTGGCAAAAGCATTGCTCTAGTCAGTCAGTCATCCAAGGTGCAAACTGAAGTTGACCCTGACAATGATGAGGATATGGCTATGTTCGTGAAGAAATTCACAAAGTTCCTTCAGAAGAAGAATGTCGAGCAGAATGTTGGCCCAACATTCAGGAAGGGCCAGAATGTCAAAGCAGAACCTGCATCGGCGCCTCCCTTCTTCAAACGAAATCCAGATGGAAAGAAGAAGAACATTAACTACGAATCTGTAAGATGCTATGAATGTCAAGGATGGGGTCATTTTGCCAACGAGTGTGCAAATACCCTCCGCAAGCACGGAAAAGCTATGTGGATCGATCTTTCCGACGATGAAGATGAAGAACAGTGCCCTAAGGAGTCTAGGCGATCATCAGTAACCATACAGTCCTACTCTGACAACGAAGAAGAAGATCATCAAATCGGATTTGCGGCGGTAACTGATGTTGAGCCAACATTTGACTCAACATCTGAGAAACAAATTATTTTTGATTATGATGACTCTAACTGTTTTGACGGGTATTCAAGTTCTGATGATGCAGATTTAGAAACAGATGTTTGTGCAGCTATGAAGCAATTGTCCGCAAATTTGGAAATAGAGAAGGCGAAAAATGCGCAACTCAAAGCCGCCGTGAAAGTGTTGTCGGAGGAGAATGAGAAGAATGAAAAGATGATCGAAAGCCTACTTGACGGGATGAACAAATTGGAGGCCGTGCTGACAAGAAAGGACAAGGAGATCGACAAGCTTCAAAAGCGAGTCGACGAGGCCGATGAGATGTTCACGAAGATGAACAAGGGTAAAGCGACCCTTGATGAGGTATTATCGTTAGGTATTTTTGATAAGCAAGGTCTAGGATTTAGTTCTCAGCCCAGTTGTGATGATCCTAAACTCGTGACCAATGTTAGGCCTAAGAAAATTTTTGAAAAAAAGAAGGCGCATGCCTTGAGTGATGTTAGTGAAACTGTGATAGTTAAGACTAGTCCTAAGCATGATGTTAGTAAACTTAAGGATGCATCGTTTAAATGTCATCATTGCAAGCAGCCTGGTCATATTAAGCCTCATTGCTGGAAATTGAAGGGGGAGATTTCTGCAAAGAAATCGATGTCGGCTGAGATGTCATCCAACATCCCGCTCAACATTGAGAAATCAGTGTTGAAACGTATGGCTGGAGAAAGTTCAGCTGGCTCACCTTCAAATTCTGGTAATCCAAATGCTGTTTCATCATTTAAGAATGTCTGGGTAGAGAAGTTCGTGGATAAGTGCAATGTTGTGTATACCTCTTTGCGAGCTAACGTGACAGGTTCTTGGTACTTCGATAGCGGGTGTTCCCGACATATGACGGGTACCAAGGAATATCTTAGTGAGTACATGCCCTTAAAGAGTGGATCTGTGATGTTCGGAGGAGGTGCTAAAGGACGAATTCTTGGTCGAGGCAGATTGAACGTGCACGATTTCCCTAAGCTAAGAAACGTACTCCACGTCGACGGACTTGTAGCTAACTTGATTAGCATAAGCCAACTTTGCGACGACGACTTGGAGGTAAGATTTAATAAGGGATGTTGTGAGGTTTTTAACAGCAATGGTGTTCGAGTTATGGCAGGTAAACGATCGAGCGATAACTGCTACTTAGTCGGTGACAAAACCAGTTCGGAGGACGTGTGCCAACTCTCGAAGGCCGAAGACGATGTCATCCTTTGGCATTACAAACTGGGCCATGTCAACTACCGAACGCTGGAGCAACTTATCAAACACGATGCAATCAGAGGCATTCCAAAGCTTAAGGAGTTTGGTAAGGTTGTTTGTGAGTCATGTTTGAAGGGTAAGCAAGTGCATGCTAGCCATAATGTTGACCAACATGCTGCCCAACATTTTAAAACTGCTCACTGTTTTCAGCTTATTCACATGGATTTGATGGGTCCGATGGAAGTAGATAGCATTGGTGGTAGGAAATATGCTTATGTGCTCGTTGATGATTATTCTAGATATGCATGGATTTTCTTTCTTAAGGAAAAATCTGAATCGTTCGATTTCTTCAAAAAGTTTTGTGCTATGATCAAGAATAATTTCAGTGCTTCGATTTTTCGTATTAGGTCTGATCATGGTAGGGAATTTGAGAATCAATTGTTTGACGAGTATTGTGATAGAAAAGGCATTATTCATGAGTATTCATCTCCTAAGACGCCTCAACAAAATGGGGTGGGCGAAAGGAAGAATAGGACATTGCAAGAAATGGCACGTGTTATGTTGCATTCTAAGAGTCTTTCTAAGAGGTTTTGGGCTGAAGCGTTGCATACGGCATGTCATATATCTAATCGTGTTTTCTTTCGTCATGGTACTAAAATGACTTCGTATGAATTGTTGAATGGGAAAAAGCCGACTGTCAAGTATTTCCATGTCTTTGGATGTTATTGCTACATGTTAAATGATCGTAAGTACTTGACTAAGTTTGATTCGAAAAGTGACAAATGTATTTTTCTTGGATACTCACCTAATAGTCGTGCTTATCGTGTGTATAACTTGCGATTGAAGTCTGTTCAGGAGTCGGTAAATATTGTGTTTGATGATGCTACTGATCTTAGCAAAGTGTCTCCTCAAGTTGATATTTCAGATGTTATACAAGCTGTGGATGAACCAGAGGAGTATGTGGAGGACTATGTTGACCCAACATCTGACTCAACATCTGTGCCAGAACAGAACATTGAGGCTGGACCCAGTTAAATTCGTAGAGACCCGCCAGCTAAGATTCGTAAAGATCATCCCACAGACTTAATTATTGGAGATGTGAACGAAGGGAGGAAAACCAGAGACAAGCCGCGCAAGGATTATAAGTCTATGGTAAGAAACGTATGCATGAACACAGTATACGCTGAGGTACGTTTTAATTGTTTTGTTTCTGAGATAGAACCTAAGAATGTCCTTGAAGCTCTCAAGGATAATTTCTGGATTAATGCGATGCAAGAGGAACTCTTGCAATTTGAGAAAAACCAAGTATGGACATTAGTCCCACGATCGAAGGACATTAATGTCATAGGCACGAAGTGGATCTTTAAGAATAAATCTGATGAACTTGGTAGAGTTGTTAGGAACAAAGCACGTTTAGTAGCTCAGGGTTATACGCAAGTTGAGGGCATAGATTTTGATGAGACTTTCGCTCCCGTTGCTAGGTTAGAATCAATTAGGTTGTTATTAGCTATTGCATGTTGGCTTAACATCACGTTACATCAAATGGATGTTAAGGGTGCGTTTTTATATGGGTATATTGATAAAGATATCTATGTCGAACAGCCTAAGGGGTTTGAGGATCCACATTATCCTAACCATGTGTTTAAGCTGAAGAAAGCTTTGTATGGGTTGAAGCAAGCTCCTCGAGCTTGGTATGCGAGGTTAGCCACGTTTTTACTTGAATTTGGGTTCGTACGAGGTGAGGCCGACCGCACTCTTTTTGTAAAAAGGGTCGGTTCGGATATTTTGATAGCCCAAGTTTATGTTGATGATATTGTGTTTGGCTCAACCTCACAATCTATGCTAGATCAGTTTGTGCAGGCGATGAATACTACGTTCGAGATGAGCATGATTGGGGAACTAACCTTTTTCTTAGGATTACAGATTAAGCAAAGTAGTGACGGTATATTCATGTCTCAGGAGAAGTACGCGAAGAACATGGTGAAAAAGTTCGGACTCGACACAGCTAAGGTAATGAAAACTCCCATGGGGTCCTCACAAAAGGTTAGTAAAGACAATGTTGGACAGAATGTTGACCCAACATTATATCGATCCATGATAGGCAGTTTGCTTTATCTCTCAGCGAGTAGACCCGATATTATGTATAGCGTATGTGTCTGTGCTAGATATCAATCTGAGCCTAAGGTTTCCCATCTTAATGCTGTGAAGCGTATACTTCGATATGTGAGTGGATCGTGTAGCCTAGGGTTATGGTTCTCTAAAGATACTAATATGAGTCTTGTAGGCTACAGCGATGCTGATTGGGCAGGTGACGAGGATGATCGCAAGAGCACAAGTGGCGGCTGTTTCTTCTTAGGTAACAATATAGTTGCATGGTACAGTAAGAAACAGAATTGTGTGTCTTTATCTACTGCTGAGTCTGAGTATGTTGCTGCGGGTAGTTGCTGTACGCAATTAATATGGTTGAACAGCATGTTGTGTGACTATGGTTTAGAGTGCGAGTCCGTCCTCATGTATTGTGATAACCTTAGTGCCATCAACATATCTAAGAACCCTATCCAGCATTCACGCACGAAGCATATAGATATAAGACATCATTTTCTGAGAGATATGGTAGAGAAAGAATTAGTGCGCATTGAGCATGTAGACACGAAACATCAGTTAGCTGACATTTTCACGAAAGCATTGGATGAAAGGTTTTCGGACCTGAAAAAATCCATAGGTTTGCATCAGTCTGTCTGATTCTTTTTCAAGATATAGGTTCAGGTAATAAATTCCCTAGGTGCACGGCATTCGCGGTGACGATGCACTCTTTGCGACAAAAATCCTAACCTTGATGATAAGGATCTTATAAGGGCTGTGCATAATATTACTAGTTTATAATGAGGTAAGTAGGGCAGAAAATGAAAGGGAATTGAGTTTAGGGTGTTGAACAGAAAAGTCTCGAATTTCAGAGTAGAATGTTGAGTCTTATGTTGGGGCAACATATGTGACTGTCAGTTTGATCATGCTATATTTTTGTGCTTTCGTTTATGTGCATTAGTTTTTAGGTCAGCATTTGTTGGTTTCGTGTATCTAGTTTAGATATCTCTCAGAATTGCATTAGAACTCTCGAAGAACAGCGTGTTACACTTGGCTCAAGTGATCCTCATTGTCGTTCAAACGGTTAGTCTTGCTCGATTCTATTATGACCTTTGACTTGGTATTTTTGGTTGAATCATGATCTGATTTGCTCCTATATTTTTTATGACCGATTCTTCCATATACCATATTAGCTCCTTGTTTAGTTAGACAGTTGTGACCTGATTCGACCTTATCCTCTAAACTGTCTAAATTATATTTAAGTGGCCCGCTGACATTACTCTCTGCCCCTACATTTCTGATATAATTCACGGGTTATACATTCTGTGCTCATATCAATTTTTTTGGATTTATCTTTGATTTCTTTATGGCGAACTAACTTGTTTCTGAGTCTCAGAATGTTGGGCCAGATGTTACCTCAACATCTGCAAGTTGGCTAACAGAGAAGTTCTCTGTGTCTTTTCTTTCTTCCCAAAAAGGGGGAGAAGGTTGTGCAGATAAAAAGGGGGAGATAAGGACATTCAGGGGGAGCAGAATAAGGAGCCGAACAAACAGGGGGAGCTCGAGAAAGCATCAGAAGGAAACACCACTCCATTGAGAATTTTGCCTTCAGGGGGAGTTTTTGGAACTTTTAAATCTGCACGGGTTTTGGGAAGAAAGATATAAAAGGGGGAGATTGTTAATGTTGACGAGCTCAGCTTTGACAAATGTTGGGCTAACATTTCAGCCAACATTGGTGTCTGTCAACATTCGATTTTATCTTTCATGCCCAAAACCGTTTAACCTTTTATTGTAGCTTTATTTACTGATATGCAGGACGTGGTAAAGTGCTGAAACGTGTCCAAACCGTGTGGAAAGCGTGTGGAGCTGCTTGAACGAATTTAGGAAGTGCAATTACCATAAATAGAAGATTTGAAGATCAAAAGAGATCAAGTCAAGCAACGACCAAGATTAGAAGATCTGAATATCAAAGAGAATCATTCAACCAGCTGCCATAAATAGGAGATAAGGAATCGGCCAATGAGATGAGAAGATTCGAACTAAATATATATACTATATTTAGGGAGATCTTCGAGGAGATATTTGAAGAGATATTCAAGAGATCTTTTTACCAATTCAAGAGGGAGCCAAGGTCTATAAATAAGAGTTATTTTCGAGCTGCAAAGTACGACTTTCGAGAGAACTTTCATGGAGCCACTTTGAGCGATATATTGAGCGTAAAATATGAGCGAAGCACACATTGTGTTTGAGCAATTTTTATAGATGTCGAGAGTCGTCTTTTAGCCTAGTATTGAGCCTTCTGAAGTCTTAGTTCTTCGTAGGTTTTCAGGATCGTGTCGATTCTTTTTCTAGGCTTGTTTTTACTATCTTCGGATAGTTGTTTTGCATCCATTGCTGTAGTGGAATTTTGCCTTGAGGCACGCAGCAAGTTTTTATAACTTGCTGCACAGATTTACATCCCGTGTTATTTCAGTTTCGTCACTAAGTAGTTAGAATATTCCGCTGTGCACCTGAATGTTAGGTTGAGTGTTACCCCGACATCCTACCCAACATCTAGTCTATACTTAGTGTTTTACATCCATATCGTACCGGGACCACTTCACAAAGGACTGCCCAGCAATGCCACTTGAAGAAGCACTTGAACGATTCCAGCGTTGGCCATCTTTCGCCTCAGCGTAGAGCTATAATGGGCCAAAATCATCAGAGCGTAGGCAGACAATTCTTGAAATTTAGGGTTTTCTTCCCCCGCCATGACCTCGATTAGGGTTTCGGGCATCGTGGGATTATTTTCGATCGACTTTCTTCCCGCAAGGGTTACTACCAAGTTTCCTAGAGTGGATAAGGCTTTCTCCGACGTGCTCTTTTGCGATGAAGATTCTGCTATTAGGGCGTCAATGATTCGAGGAGATGATAAGGCTGGGGCATATTCTAGGGCTGAAGACAGGTTGTAAAGTGTGTCTAGGCAAGATTGTTTGGTTTTTAGGTTCGAAGATGATTCGAGAATGGAGAGCGTTAAGGGAATGATTTTCGACGAGTTTAAGGAGATTTCGGTGGTGGCTAAGGTTGATAGGCATGAGAGGAGCTGAGACAATTCTTGTTTGGAAGCTTCGTCGTCGAAGAAGAGATCGATGTTTTCGGGCAGCGCTGATAAGATTCCCGCGTAGACCATGACAGCCTTGTTCCTGAATTAAGAGGAAAAAAGCTTGTGAGAAGTAAGAAATAGTTTTCCACTTTGTGATGGAGAAACAAACTTAGGCATGTGTCAAAACTTGAAGAGACATACACAGATATAGTTCTATAGTTGAGCACAATATATAAGAGGGAGTTCTTGAATGTTTTGAGTATTAATCGAGTCTTAAATCCTTGGAGCTACATAATTTCTCCTGACTACATAATACAAAATTCAATTAATATCTAGTTGAAAGCCAATATAATTCATCCAATTATGGCCAAGTGGACTCCATTATTGGTTGAGTTTTGATATTGCAGCATATTCAACAAAACATGGAAATTATAAGTTTTTTGATGGCATAAGTTGAAAATTTCTACATTGATGCTGATTTCGAATATTTCTCACTAACTTGACTGAAAATTGGAATACAAACAATATTTTCGATTTAGTTTTATAAACACGATCTAAGACAAATAGTTGTTCTGATTTATACAGTTAGTGATCTATTTTTGTAACTACAAAGTGATCTAAGTCAAAATCGATGAAAGAAAATATAAATGTAAAGAATGATTACCAGAACAGAGAGTCTTACCAATGGAACAGTTCGTAATCCTAGCACAAGTAAATAACGAAATCGATGCTTAATAAATTATAAACAAGTTTGAAAATGTAACTCTGGTATTTGATAAAATATAATATCACGAAGCATCTCCGATGTATTGTTTTCAGTGCTAAGAGTAATCGATGACCCAACTATTTGAAACTTAGCAAGAAAACAAAATTAAATAATTATTAATCGCTAACATCGAGAAATTCAAACAACTCACGTGAAGGAGGAGCAGTTTACAAGCTCGATCAATGTCCTAACAGCCAACCGCCGACGCGCCGCAACCTCAGACCCAACCATGGCCACCAACGGCGGAATAATACCGAGCTCTGCCACAATCCTCCGCCGCTTCAAATCCGTCTCCGCCGCCAATAGCTTACCAATTTCCTCCGCCGCAGATTCCCTTTCATCCCAATCCCCAAAATGAAGCATCTTCACCGTCCTATGCAAATTCACAATCAAATTTTCATCACCACCGTTGCTATCATCAGCTCTTAGCGAAATTACATCTATGCCCTTCTCGCCATTTTCTTCTTCTTTGTCGGCTGTAATAATGAGTCTTGGCTGCTTCTTTGTTGTTCTTGAGCAGATCATCCCACGAGGCAAGAGATTCATGAACTTTAGCTTTGTGTTGGCCAAGAACCATTTCCTTACACTATGATCTGGCCGTGACATAGTATGTAATAAATATTTTCAACTTTCGAAGAAGTTTGACTTGTGGGCTCAGTTTATTTAGGTTGATTTACTTTACATTTGGCAGAACTTAGGTTGAGGTTGAAAGAGTAAACGAAAGGGAGGAGTAGGAAGAAGTAACACGAGGATGGAAAGAGAGAGAGAGAGATCGCTGTTTCAAAAGTAATAGTATGAGATAAGTTGCAAAAATATTTTTATATGGTTGAGGAAGGTTGTGCAATGTCTATAATAACCCCATCTCCAATTTTGAAGATTTAATCTCGTGTAATTCACGAGTTTGATTCTGCTTGTTCGTCTTATCGACGTTTTAAAGCAGTTAAAGAACTATGAAGGATAACTACAATGATATCAAGATTTTATTATGTTGAATTTAATCAGAGTGTAAGGAATAAGTCGATAGGAGATACTTGCTCAAAGCTTTAAAAAGAAAATAAAAAATAAAACCTCAACTGATTTCATGGGCCACAGCACTGAATTTGGTGATATATGACCTAATCATTTATGTAATAAAGCTTTGTCAAATAGGTCAACATTTTGTGGCTTAACTGGTCTTGATTCTTGAACCATATATATTATTTATTAGTTGCTTCCGCCTAACTGATCATGTTGGACGCAATTTCTTGATTAATATAAACTAATCCATTTGCTAATTAAATGGCTCTCTTCCTGGGTAATGTGTTGTTATTGTTCCAAGATCTCATAAGCTGGAGAGACAAGATAAGGATTTATTATATTTAAACGAAAGAGGCAAAAAGGAAAGAAATAATATCACATTTATGTATTCGAGCAGCATTAATTGCATGCAAAACCTTGTTTGGTTGGTCACGTCTAATCTTCCTCAAATATCGCTCATCTTTTCCTTCCTTATTAAATTACCTGTGGTTTGATTTCAAGAAATGTGATTAATGTCGGCAAATGTGGTTCTAAAACGGGACCTAGTAGACCGTAATGTGAGGATAATCCAGCTTAGTTCACGTGCTTTCGATTATAAAAGTTTAGAGCTTGTCACCTTATTTATAAACATGCAGCTAAATTTCCTAGGATCATTGTGACATTAAAATATTGAACTGATATTTACATTAGTTCCGTAGTTGTATCGTAATTGATCCTCGCACGTTTAAGCCAGTGAGTGGCTGCACGTGCGATAAAATAATAATTGATACTTATAATGGCTTGACGAGGTGTACCACTGACTATCATCCATTTTCGAACAAGACTTTGAATTCAACAAACTCGTTAGCTGGCCCTCCAAAAATTTTCAATTGGGTCAAACTATATTCCAAAGAAAACGTTATATTGCTATATATATTTAAATTTTAATGAATCGATGTTTTTTAAACTTCCGGTAATAAAAAGTTGGGGAAAGCTCACAGCCACCACAAGTAAAGACGATAAGAACACATGATAAAGACGTAATTTGCTTACATGGACATTCCACTAAGATCATCACATATATATGTTTATATATATATATATATGTATGTATATCTCAATTTAACTTCATTGGATATACGCAGTTCTAACCAGTTATCAACTTCACATCAAACTCAAGGTCGGATGTTAAGGCAGCATATTCTAATCACATGTAGGTACTGTGCCACGTGTCTCATAAGTCATAACTAAATGACTATTATGACCTTTAAAAATTAGTAGAAACCAATAAACAAAATTTTTACTTATTATAAAATCCAACGAGTCCTCCAAACACGTAATCATGAATAGTAAACCAACCACTACGAGCGATTTCTATATTTCCATGGAGCAAGTTCAGAAAAACATCAATAACCTCGTCCATAGGAAATTAAGAAAACGATTAATCGATTGATGAAACGATGACCGAGCAACCCGATTGGCAAAAGAAGCCACGGAAATGATAATCAAGGGAGCACTCGCAAACAAATTGCAAATGAATATAATATTTTGTTCGATTCAATATTCGATTCGGAAATATACGATCCGAATTCGAATATTTCGAAATTCAAATAAAAATAGTTTTTATTAATCGAATTACGAGCACAAATACCAAAGTAATCGATTAGATTATATATCGAATATTCGATTCGACTAATCAATATATATTTAATGTAATATTATCGTTCGATATATTTTTTAAATGATATTATAATTCAGTATACATCATAAGAGAAATCTTAGGTGCTCACCTCTTATGTGGCACTGATTAATGCCACAGTAATATGCCAAATCAACATAACATGTGCCAATTACGCAAAATGTGTCAATCGATGCCACATCACCTCTTATGTTGATTTGCATGTCAATGTGGCACTAATAATTGCCACATAAGATGTGCTCCCATATGGGGCAGGTAACCACTTTAAGATTTCTCTATATCATAAATATATTATTTTTATTAAATAGATAAAATTGACATTACCATTTGTTTCAGAGTCTCAACGTGGGAATATATAAATTTTGAAATCGAGTCAGATTCTTCATAAGCACAAAAGGAGGCTACCTTACCACTGGTAACTATTCAACCGATGTTGTATAGGATATTGGGTATGATATCGAGGATATTATTGGTTTATTAATGTTACCCCCGATTTTCACCCCTAACGCGGCAAAATACCCAACTTACTTAACCGGCCATTACCAACCCCGGCGCCTTCGATATTTGCCTGCCAAACCCCCCAACTGATTGACTAACCCGAAGTCGGGAAGATTTCCCCTCGGGGATACACAGAAGGAGTCCGAAGGGAACTACCCCAGTGAGAAAAGCACTAAGGGGGAAGGCTGCGTGCGGAAAAAGCCCGAAGGGAATCATCCCATACTAACGCCCTAAGAGAGGATGTCCAGTGATATCAAGTCGGGAAGAGTTCCCCTCGGGGATACACAGAAGGAGCCCGAAGGGAACTACCCCAGTGAGAGCCCAAGCACTAAGGGGAAAGGCCGCGTGCGGAAAAAGCCCGAAGGGAATCATCCCATACTAACGCCCCAAGAGAAGATGTCCAGTGATATCAGATCGTGGCCTCCGCCAATCTCGCGCACGTGATCACCAAGACGTGGAAGAAACCGCCAAGGGACGCCCAACGTGGGGAATAACTGCCAAAGACCAAGCACGCCTTTCGCAACACTATAAAGGCCACGGGGAACCTCACATTTCTGGTACGTTTTTCAGCTTACACACCGTTACTCTGCTATTTTTTCTCTGCGCTTTTCCTTTGTCACATTACCTTAAAAAGGAGCTACCCTCTTGACTAAGGCAAGAGGGCAAACGACCCCCCAAACTTCATCTTGTTAGACAGTTCTCAACCAGGGCGCGCGGCGGAAGTCAGGCGAGGAAGAGCTCGTTCGTCTATTCTCGCGGTAGGTTAATTTTCGACGGCATCAATTTGGCGCCGTATGTGGGAAACTATAGTTTCTCTCAGTAGAAATTTAATATGGTGACTATCGAAAACGACCAAGCACCGCCCAACGGTAACGGGCCAACCCTGTCCGACATCACTGTCTTGGTGGCCGCGACGATGCAAGAAATGAGGAGGATGGGAGCTGACGGATACTCATGGCGGAAAGAAATCGAGGAAACCGTCAACCAGGGCGGAATGGAAGAAGAAACCGCCAGCCCGGACCAAATGGAAGGGAAAATCGTCAATCTGGGCAAATGAAGAAGAGAATCACCAGTCAGGATCCAACAGAGAGTTCGATGTCCAGTCCAACACGGTCTAGCAAGAAGACGAAAATCGAACATTAGCCTCAGAGTTCAGGGAAGTACGCGAAAACAAAAGAAGACGCGCCGCGCAGCGAACAGCCGAGCTGGAAGACATGAAGGAAGAGATCCGCAAACTTAAGGCTTAGCAAACCCACTAGAAGTGCCATTAATCCCTCGGGCGTCGCCGTTCTCGCACGACATACTTACAGCCCCACTGCCAGGACACTTTCGCTGCTTCGAAATAGGAAAATATGACGGAACCGGACCTCTGAGGACCACCTCGCCGCCTTCAAGGCAAATGCGGCCCTATATCAGCTAGACGACGCCATCAAATGTCGTCTCTTCGTCACTACACTAATCAAGGGGGCCCAACAGTGGTTTGCGCTACTACCCCCAGGAGGGATTAAAAGTTTCCAAGACCTCACTAGCCATTTCCTGAAGCATTTCTCGAGTAGCCGAAGGTGCCCGTCCTCAGCCGTGAAGTTGCTAAATATCAGGCAGGCCGAGGAAGAGAGCCTGCGAGATTACCTTCGTCGCTTCAACCAGATAAAGATGGAGGTACCCAACGCTGCACCCGAATTGCTCATCGGGGCATTCCACCACTGCCTCCGAGACGGGGAGTTGTTCCGATCCCTAGTCAAGAAGTACCCGACGACGGTGGAGAAATTGGTAACCCGAGTGGAGAAGTATGTTCGAGTGGAAGAATCCCACGCCAGGGAACCTGAGTATAAAAAACGGAAGAGCCCACTTCGAGATCGGAAAAGAAGCCCGCCCAGGGATCAGGGCCATAGGCCTCTTCCCCGAAGAGACGATCGCCCCGTAGCAACCCCAACCATGCCAGGTGCAAATTACCCTAGGATGCGGGTCAATAAAGTTCGAGCATTGGAAATATGTTACGAGTACGACTTCCTTCGCAGACCACCCTATATTGACAACAACCCTAGAAGGCCAATATCCGATACCTACTGTTGTAACTATCATCACGAATACGGACACACGACAGAAGGATGCTTCCAGTTGGGTCGAGAATTAGACAAGTTAATCCTTCAAACCCCGAAGCTCGAGCAAAGCTGACAGGAGGAGAGAGCGGATCCGGCGGTTTGGGACCAAACCTCGCTATCCCGGAATCGGGAACCGCCCCAATGCCCGACTGGATCATCAAACCACCGGTCATAGGGAAAGACCGAGGAGAACACCTGAGAGGGAGGAGAGAAGGGGCCCGAGACCGGAAGATGACGATGCACGCCAACACCAGGACAATAGAGAGCAACGAAGATCGCCCGCACGAAAAACACCACCCCGGCAGGTTAACATCATCTCTGGAGGACCTACGGGAGGCGACTCTAACAGAGCAAGGAAGGGCCACGATCCTTCATTTTACTTATGGCCTGCCTGACAATTTTTACTCTAATTCACTTTTGTCCCAAAAGACAAATTAGAGTAGGGGAGTGGTTGATGCGGACATAAATTAGGCAGGCAAAATAATGAGAATTAAGGAATAATTAGCTTATGATAATTATTAAGTGAACTTAGAGTTTCCTTGAAAAATAAAGGTTAGATTATAAAGGGGGCTTTAGGGACCTCCGAAAGCCTGCTGGGTACCCTTCGACAGACTTTAGGGAGCTAACAACAGGTGCTGGGGACCTGAGGAACTATCTGGCAGCTCCCAAGGACGAACAAAGCTTCCCTAATACGCCACCAGTGAAAAGATATTTGATAGGGGTAACTATCGGATTAGCATTCCTCCTAACTTGGGTATCTGACAAGTGGTACTGTTCGCGGTCTGGGACCAGGTAAGAGGGGTATCTGGGGACCAGAGGCCTTGTACGGAAAAAGTACGAATGGCGCGCCCAGTGAAAGAGATTGAGCGGGAAATATAAGGTTTAGCCGACCAGGGGACACGTGGAAGACGGTGATTGGTTGACAGGAAAACCAGGAAGGGGGCGCGCCAGTCTGACAACAGTACACCTGTGCCGAGTGGTCCCCAAAAGGACGTCCAGCTGGCAATAGGAGAACAGAATGGATATATGGGAAAGAGAGAAGGCAAGAGAAAGAGAGATTCGACACAATACACTAAAACACTTAGATATTTTTCCTCTGTAATCGTCTTCTTCACTGTTTTGACACCATGGACGTACTGTAACGAGCGACGTGAGTCTGAGGGTGTATTTCTCAGTCGTGAATAGTGGAAACTGTTCCTGGCGGCCCGTGGACGTAGGACACCTGTCCGAACCACGTAAAATCGGTGTCTATCGTGTTCTTTTCCTTTTTTAACACTGAAACACATATCCTAACACACGCAAAAACGTTAGACCTAGCCCGTTTCACTCGTCAATCATCTTTCCCGAACCTAAATCTTGTTGATCGGGGTCATACCCGCATCAAATGGCGCCGTCTGTGGGAAAGGCGGACTGAGACGTGAGTAAGCTAGGTAGTTGTAGCGAAGAAAGCAGATTAAGCTTGTGTTCTTATCGAAGACGGGACGTTGGAGAATCGAGAAGGAAGTACCGTGACCAGAGGAACAGTAGACCATTAAGACGCATAGGAACGACGACGATGGAGGAACAGCCACAACTAACACAAAACCTACAAGGACGATTCGAAGAGGTTGTTGAAGAAACGGGTGCGGACCCAGCGCCGACCTTAACGCCGGCACCGCTAGCCAAAGCCCCATTGCCTAGGGCAACGCCCACCTTTGCGGGACCATCGGGAACAGCCCTGCCTCAAACGCCTATAACAATGACGGTAGAACAGCTGGATCTATTGGTAAAAAGCGCAGTCGATGCCGCCATGACTGCTAAAAAGACCAGGAGCAAGGGCAAGCGGAAGCTGATCTCGACGGCTCAGGATAGAACCTCAGATGGACACGTCTCCGAATGGACGGAAACGATGGGAGAGAGCGGAACTGCTGCGGAGGAGACCTCAGACCCCCAGCCCAACAGGAATCTGCCAGAAAGAGAAGTCGTGCGAGAGGCGGGAAAGGAAGATCTGTCAAGGCCACCTCCCCAGCGAGGCGGTGAGCATCCTGGAGGACTTCAAGAAGGGACGAGACCCACGCATCAGAGAGACAGGACATCACCAGTGACTGTAGCCAGTGGGTGTAGGGTCGGAAGAAGCAGGGATGTTGAGGAGCGAGAAGCGGAAGCAAGGAGCTACAACGCGCGTGGACAGAAAGGGATGGCGAATGAAAGGGGATCCGAGCTTAGGAAGCAGGTGTCAGACCTACGAAGAGTGGTGGAAGAGATACGAAACAAAACGGCCAGGCCACATTTCCGCGGGATACACAAGGCCGGCACACCCTTCGCCAAGGAGTTGTTGGAAGGAGAGGTGTCGCTCAACTTCAAGCAGTTGCCTTACGAGTATGATGGCACCACCGATCCGGAGGACCACATTCTACGGTTCAAGAATACTATCCTGCTGCACAACTTTTCAGAAGGGGTGAAGTGTAGAGTTTTCCTAACGACGTTGGTGAGAGCTGCTCAACAATGGTTCAGCCAGCTAGAACCGGAGGTTATACACTCATTTGAAGAGTTCCAGGAGATGTTCGTCAACCAGTTTGCTAGTGCCCGGAAGCCGTCCAGATCCGACATGTCTCTGTTCCAAGTCAGACAGCGATCGGAAGAAAGCCTCCGAGCTTATATTAAGAGGTTCAACATGGCGGCCCTGGAGGTACCCGCGGCTACTGTTTCTGTTAAGGTCAACGCTCTGGTTCATGGATTGCAGGTTGGCGACTTCTTCGCGTCACTATCTAAAAAGCCTCCTCAGACGTTTGACGAGTTGCTGGGCAGAGCCGACAAATACATAAACTTGGAGGAGAGCAAACTAGCGAAAATTCGAGAAGCAGCATCAAAGACACTTCCCAGAAAAGAAGCTAGGGACCATGGCCGGATCAGAGAAGGTGCCAGGGCCTTTCGCCCCCCGGTAACCAGAAGACCTATGCAAGGTGGAGGAAACAGGTACCCTCCCGCGCACCAGAAGTATACGCCTTTGCGGACGAACCTAGAGGAAGTGTTGGCTGTGGTGTCCAGACATCCAGATCTCAGGCATCCCCATGTTGGTCCGGGAGGACCCCCAAAGGCCACGTCTGGACCGTTTTGCCGCTTTCATAACGAATACGGACATCACACCAACCGCTGCATACATTTGAAGAACGAGGTAGAAAGATTGATCAAGGCGGGACACCTTAAGGAGTTTGTATATCGAGAGCGAGGATCGGCTCCACCCACGCAACCCAGGGAGAAGGAAGGTCCAGGGTCGGACAAGGGGAAACAACCGATGCCAGAGTCCAGTAGGCCAGGCCCCAGCCAACAACGGGCTCACATACTCATTATAGTTGGGGGCCCCGAGGGTGGAGATTCGCATAAGGCCCGGAAATCGTATGCACGAATGGGTAAGAACAACAACATTCAGACAGGGGGTAGTTTGGTAGGTCAGATGGAGATCACTGGGAACATCCAATTCGGCGCTCAAGACGAAGTTGACGTTGTGCGGCCTCATAACGACGCTTTGGTGATAACTACGGATGTGGCAGGCTACAATGTTTCGCGGGTGTTCATAGACGGGGGAAGCTCAGCGGATATCTTGTTTTTAGAGTGTTTCAAGCAGATGAAGTTAGGGACGGAGCTGAGACCAGTGACCACTTCCTTATACGGGTTTGGTGGAGCTGGCATTCAACCCTTAGGGCAGGTCACACTTCCTGTAGGGTTAGGCGAGGACCCTAGGAGGGTGGTACGAATGGTCAACTTTTTAGTCGTTGACGCAGTTTCTTCTTATAACATCATATTGGGGCGGCCAGCCATAAACGGATTCAGGGCAGTGCCTTCGACGTATCACTTAAGGATCAAGTTTCCGGTAGGCGACCAGGTGGGGGAGGTTCTGGGAGACCAGGCGAGTTCACGACGTTGTTATGCCAATGAAGTTAAAGTGGTGACGGGAAACAAAGAAAAAGGTGGAGGCGAGGCCAAGCAGGCAAAGCGCACTAAACTAGATGAGGAAGAAGGGGAACCTACGCGGCTACAGCCGCAACCTAACGAGGAGTTGATGTCGGTGGAGCTTTACCCGGGTAGGAAAGGCTTCACCACCCAGGTGGGGACCAAGATGGACGAAAACACATTGTCACAGTTAGTTGAATGCCTAAAGCGGAACGCCGATCTCTTTGCCTTCTCGCCGGCAGACATGACGAGAGTAGATCCAAGCATAGCCATGCATCACCTGAATATCATCCCGGGAAGCCAGCCGGTGAAGCAGAGGCTACGACAATTCGGAGCTGAAAGAGATCAAGGGATTAAAGTTGAGGTTGAAAAGCTCCTCAAGGCGGGACATATTAGAGAGGTACAGTTCCCCTCCTGGCTAGCTAACGTAGTCATGGTCAAAAAGGGAAACGGCTCCTGGAGGATGTGCGTAGACTTCAGAGACCTCAATAAGGCCTGTCCCAAGGACCATTACCCATTACCCAGGATAGATCAGTTAGTTGATTCCACATCTGGTTGTGAGATGCTGAGTATGATGGATGCCTATCAGGGATACCACCAGATCAAACTCAACCCGGACGACGTGGACAAGGTCTGCTTCGTCACGACAGGTGGCACATATGGATATGTCCGGATGCCCTTCGGACTCAAGAACGCGGGAGCTACCTATCAGAGGATGGTCGACACTGTCTTCAAGAATCAGCTAGGGCGCAATATGGAGGTATATGTCGATGACATGCTAGTCAAGTCAACATGGACCAAGGACCACGTCTCCGACTTGGAGGAAGCTTTCCAAACTATCCGGAGGAGTGGAATGAAATTGAATCCAGAGAAATGCACCTTTGGAGTGCAGTCGGGCAAGTTCTTGGGCTACATGGTGACGAAGAGGGGGATCGAAGTAAACCCCAACAAGGTGAAAGCAATCTTGGAAATGCAGCCGCACCGAAACGTTAAGGAAGTTCAACGCCTAACAGGCAGATTAGCGGCCTTGAGCAGATTTATTGCCAAATCTGCCGATAAGAGCTTACCTTTCTTCAAGATACTCCGAAAAGGATGCCAGTTCTAGTGGACGAGCGAATGCCAAACGGCATTCGCAGGCCAAAAAATTATTTACATAACATGCCATTACTAACCAAGCCATTACCTGGTGACGAACTAATCTTGTACTTTTCTACAGGGGAGTATGCTGTTAGTTCAGTCATCTTGAAGGAGGAAGGCGATGCCCAAAAGCCGGTGTACTTTGTGAGTAAGACGATGCATGGAGCCGAGGGCAGGTACTCCGAGATCGAAAAGGCAGCCCTCGCGGTGATGGTGTCGGTTAGGAGGTTACGCCCCTACTTCTTGTCGCACAAAGTACGGGTACGCACTAACTTGCCCTTGAAGCAAACATTGAGCAGGCTAGATCTCTCGGGAAGGATGGTCAAGTGGGCAGTAGAGTTGGGTGAGTATGACGTAGAGTTCGAAAGGCGACCTGCTATAAAGGGACAGGCCCTGTCAGACTTTCTGCTGGAATCCACCCGGGGCGAAATGACGCCGATCTGGAAGGCTTACGTTGACGGTTCCTCGACGTCAACTGGGGCCGGGGCCGGTGTTCTAGTTATCACGCCAGAAGGGGATGAACTGCAGTTCGCTATAAACTTCGACTTTCCGGCATCCAACAATGAGGCTGAATACGAGGCTCTAGTGAAGGCAATGGAAATCCTCGGTAGCTTAGGAGCTATGGGGGTGATCATACACTCAGATTCACAGCTGGTAGCTCAGCAGGTTCAGGGGAATTATGAGGCTAAGAACGAAGATGGTGAAGTATGCGGAACAGGTGGAAAAGTTGAGAACAGCCTTTGACAGCTTCGAAATAAAGCAAATCCCACGGGAGGAAAATAGTCGGGCGGATTCCCTGGCCAAGCTGGCCAGCGCGGCAGTTCCGGAGGGTACCAGGAAGGTTACGATGCTGACGGCCAGCAAGAAGGATCCGAAGGAGCAGGTAGGATGCATAGAAGAGGAAGAAGACTGGAGAGCTCCTATACTGGAGGCCTTGCGCAGTCCAGAGCACAAGGACGCGAGGAAAGTCCGACAGAAGTTCTGTATCATTGGTCATCAGCTATACAAAAGAGCTTTTGTCCATCCCTACGCTCGTTGTCTATCCAAGAAAGAGGGGAAGTTGGTGTTAGAGGAAATCCATGAAGGGTGTGCTGGAGATCATGCTGGGTATAAAGCTGTAGCGCGGAGAGTAGTGCGAGCAGGATACTTTTGGCCAACACTGCTAAGGGATGCTAAGGAACTGGTTAAGCGATGCGAGAGCTGCCAAAAACACGGTCCTAAGATTCATGTGCCCGCAGAAAAGCTGGGAGTCATGCATTCCCCTTGCCCGTTTGATAAATGGGGGATAGACATAGTCGGACCTATGCCCTTAGCCAAGGCTCAGAAGAAATTCATCATCGTAGCAGTTGACTATTTCAGCAAATGGGTGGAGGCCAAAGCGGTGTCGAAAATTGACGAGACTAGTGTGATAGATTTTTTGTGGCACCATATATGTTGCAGATTCGGAGCTCCCCGGATCCTGATCTCAGACAACGGCACACAATTCTGTGGAGCCAGAGTTCGTGAATTTTGTGAAGGCATGAAGATACAGCAGAGATTCGTCTCTGTGGGGCACCCCCAGGCCAACGGCCAGGTGGAGGTTACCAACCGTACCATTCTACGGGGACTGAAGGCGAGGTTGGATCAGGAAGGAGGAAGATGGTTGGAATCACTGGATCCTGTGCTGTGGGCATATCGCATCACTCCCCGAGAGGCCACAGAAGAGACACCTTTCCAACTGGTCTACGGGTCTGCAGCGCTAATACCTGCCGAAGTAGGAATGGAAACATATAGGGTCATCCACTATGAGGAGGAGCAGAACGCGCAGCTCAGAAGGGAGGATTTGGACATGATAGGAGAAGTCAGGGAAATGGCCTTGATCAGAATGGAAAGGTACAAAAGTCGAGTGAAAGCAGCCTACGACCGTAGGATAAAGCCCAGGCAATTCCAGGTGGGGGACCTGGTCTTAAGGAGAGCCGATGTGCTGAAACCATTGCGAAAGGTAGACTCGACATGGGAGGGTCCCTACCAGGTGGCCCGTGTTTTGGGAGGAGGTGCTTATGAGCTGAGGGATGAAGATGGACGTGGAGTACCGCGCCCCTGGAACATCTCGAAGTTAAAGAAGTACTATGCTTAGTGTGATTGGAAAGCTGTACATAAATCAAACGAGGAGATGTACTCTTTTTCCTTCGCCAAGGTTTTATCCCAAGGGGGTTTTACTTGGCAAGGTTTTAACGAGGCATCATCCTTTGAATGAAAGAATGTTTTTCTCGATTGGAAATCTATGACCAGCACTCCTCCAACACTCACAAAGAGCCGCCCAGGTTTCGGATTACTCCGGACTAGGACACCTGCTGGCGTGCTAAACTAAAAATGCCCAGGTTTCGGATTACTCCGGACTAGGACACCTGTTGGCACCCATCGCGAAAAAGCCGCCCAGGTTTCGGATTACTCCGGACTAGGACACCTGTTGGCGCGCTGAACAAAAAAGCCCAGGTTTCGGATTACTCCGGACTAGGACACCTATAGACTAGGCACGTCACACAACCAAGGAAAATGAGCATAAGCTCGTCAGGCTCAAACTCTCTCAACGAAACAGGGTTATGTGTACGAATCTCTCAAAACAGTGCTATGTCTTTTCAGGCAAACATGATTCAATCAGTCATGCATATCCTAATTGCTCACAAAGATTCATAATAATGCAGACTACCTTGAGATAAGCGCAAACAATAATGCATGATTCAGTAATTCATGCCTTTCCAACGAAATTTATAACTCACGGACACGTCATAAAAATTAAAAATTTTCACATAAGTTCTCAAACTAAATTCCCCTCCCCACACTTAAGTCTGACATTGTCCTCAACGTAAAAAGGATAAAAGGGAAGGAAAAAGTTTTAAAAAGAGCGGGACTCCCCTGACGCTCAATTGACGTGGTCGTGAAGTAGTCGTGACTTAGCGCATGACGGTCGTGTTGTAACCCGTTAAGCGTATCCTGGCGCTAGCTAAAGAGAGAAGTCATAAAACAAGAGTAGTCATAGATTAACTATAAACATAGTTATAAGCCTCAAAAGTATAAATAGAGTAAAAACACAAGCGACTACTCAAGCAAACGAACTGTCTGAAAAGGAAAAGAAGAAATCCCTCAGGTGCTGGTGCTGGTGGCGGCGGCGAGCGTTGCCTCGGGCGAAGGAGAGCCATCGATCGCTTCGATAGCTCGAGCGCCTGGTCCATGGCTTGCAGGGCCTGGTTATAGCGGTCCAGCTCCTCTCGGTACTGACGGTGGGCTTCTTCATTCCGTTGCTCGTACTCCTCCTGTCGGCGCTGAGTTTCTTCATTGTGCCGCCGAGTCTCTTCGTCCCGTTGCAGCGCGTCTGCATTCATGCGCATCATGTCCTGGCGCAGCGATTCGAGGTCCGCCGTCGACGCGAAGAGGGCAACGCCGGATGACTCGCCCTGATGGTAGCCGGAGGAATAGGAGGGTCCGGCGGCCGTCGTGTCTGTCTCCACCGGGTAAGGGTCCTCGAGGTAGAGCTGGTCGACGGGGACGGCTACGTGGTCCGTCTGGCCACGGTACATCTCGTGCCAGATGTACACCTTGTTCGATCGAGTCCAGGTGGGTGCCTTCACCAGCATCTTCATTTTCACGAGCACCTCCTCGTTCAAGGGGTGGCGCCCGCCGACTATCTACATCTCGGGTGCCGTCGCTGGCCAAAAGCGTAGTCCTCGGACGACCTTGGTGATGAGTGCTCCTACGGCGATCTTGCCATGGCTTCTTGCTTCTGCTTGAGCACTGAAGGCGTGGGCCACCTCCATCCCCAAATGGACCTGGTCACCTCGCTGCATCTTAGCCAGGTAGAAGAGGTCGCGGAGCGTGATGGCTCCGTGCGAGTCGCCCTTCGGTGTGAGTGAGGTCGTCAGGAGGCGATGGATGTAGCGTAGACCTGGGCTCCGGAGCGCTGACGCCTTCGAAGTCTTCGCGCTGTATGCCGGCTCGCCGGGTCGAGCGATGTCAGCCCAGCAACCATGTCGTCCGCCCGAATGATCAAAATAAGTCGCGTAGGACCGGTGCGGGTGGGGCTCGGGTAATCCAAGTGCACGGCATAGGTAGTGGGCCCTCACTATCTGCTCTTCGTTGAATGCCCGGAATTGATCTTATCGTTGCCGTACTCGTCGTAGGAAAATGTGGCAAGGAACTCAAGGGTGAGTTCCTTGTACGCCGGTTCGTCGATGTCGAAGAACATCCCCCATCCGCTGAGTGAGAGATATTGGCCGACTTGCTGGTCGATGTGGTGCTTCGCCAGCGTGTCGTAATCGATCTGGTCCATGGGGCTGAACTCCATGGCCTTCAGCTTATTGTAGCGTGCCGTCTGAGCCTCACCAGTGAACTGACCCATGGCCTCGAGCAATGTAGGCGGCGGTCCGCGTCGCCTTTGGCGAACGGGCGACCGCGAGGTGGGATCACGCTGAGCGGAACATCGACTTTTACCCATAGTACCTGTAAAAGAGATGTGAGCTCAACGGGTATAGCAATTGAATGCAAGCAACTTGACTTGACCAAAATTGTGACAGAAGACATGTAGTAATCAAGATCACATGAAAGTTCAAAGCGGCGTTTTGTCGAACATGTAGCGGGCAAGTCGGGATAAGCATATTAGATCTAAGATTAATGCATCGAATCAACAATTTACGCATACCCAACGTGTCTTTAGCATGTAATCATCATAAAATAGCATGAAGAACATGAAATTGGGCTCCACGTGAACAATCCCCAAATGTGAAAATTAGGGTTCTTCGTAAAATTTCGCAATTGAACTACAATTTCACGTAATTAAGTACACACAAAGTGTTATTCGCATATATATAGCCATGAAAAGCACGAAATTGGACTCAATTTTCAAACCCCCAAATTCGAAATTAGGGTTCTTCAGAGAAATCTCGAAATTCATCCACACATTAACGTAATCAAGCGATTCTCTAGCATCTATGGCACATAGTGAACGAGTAATAGCAAATAGCATCCACAAATTAGCAATTACGACCACAATTTCTGAATTCGGAGTAGATAGGGCAAAAAGCATACCTTGTATTCTTAATCGAATTAAATGGAGGTTGAGGGTGTTGTTGTGGGTGTCGCCGGAGTTGGGGGTGACGGCGGCGGTGGTGGTGGTGCTTTGTGGGTGGTGGTGTTGGTGGGAGAGAAAAGGTCGAGAGAGAGAGAGAGAGAGAGAGAGAGAGAGAGAGAGAGAGAGAAGAGGGAGAAGAAAAGACAAAATTCGGGTTTTCTCCTTAAATCCGTGAGGGTCACGGCCGTGACCTTTAAAGGTTTTGGCCGTGACCTGAGGCAGTGTGCACCTCTGGAACGTCACGGCCGTGACGTATTGGTCACAGGCCGTGACCGAATCGAAATAACTAATTTTTCTAATTTTTTTATTTTTTTATTTTTATATATATATATATATATATAATTTTTTTTTTAAATATGGACGTCACGGCCGTGATGGCTTAAGCCATTGGCCGTGACAAGAGACAGTAGGGGCCTCTGGGATAGGTCACGGCCGTGACGCCTATGCGTCCGGCCGTGACAAGAGGCAGAAAGTGCCTCTGGGTGCCGTCACGGCCGTGACCACTTCTTTTTTTTTGTCAAGGTAATGCCTAAGACAGAAATGAAAATACCTGGGTTGCCTCCCAAGAAGCGCTTACTTTACCGTCTTTAGCCGGCCGTGACCTCTGGTATAGCACTTCCTTTTCGCTCGCGTCTTCCTCGCCTGCGTGATAGTGCTTCAATCTATGACCGTTCACCGTGAAGGTACCCTGCTCCATACCTGAAATCTCAACAGTACCATAAGGAAAAACACGGGTAACAGTGAAAGGTCCTGACCAGCGTGATCGAAGCTTGCCAGGAAAAAGCCTAAGTCGAGAGTTAAAAAGAAGGACTTGATCCCCTTCCTGAAACTCTCGTCTTTGCCTAAATTTTTTATCGTGATAGGCTTTTGAGCGTTCCTTGTACATGCGAGCGTTATCGTAAGCCGATAAACGCCACTCGTCTAACTCGTTGATTTGGAGTTGCCGCTTTCCGCCGGCGTTCCCCAAATCAAGATTCAAGGACTTGATGGCCCAATATGCCTTATGCTCTATTTCTACGGAAAGATGACATGCCTTTCCATAAACTAATCTATATGGTCTAGTGCCTATGGGAGTTTTATATGCAGTCCTATATGCCCACAGTGCATCGTTTAACTTATTCGCCCACTCCCTGCGGTTCCCTTCTATGGTCTTTTCTAGAATGCGTTTCAACTCACGGTTTACTACCTCGACCTGACCACTAGCTTGGGGGTGATATGGGGTGGATAGGCTATGTCTAACACCGTAACGTTCTAAAGTGCGTGCAAACTGGGTGTTACAGAAATGAGTGACTCTATCGCTAATAATGCATCTAGGTGCCCCAAAACGTGAAAACCATGCTCGTAAAAATCTAACGACTACCCTAGCGTCGTTTGTGGGTAAGGCTTGCGCCTCGGCCCATTTAGACACATAATTGACAGCGACTAGGATGTACTTATTGTTGTACGAGCTAGGGAATGGACCCATAAAATCTATACCCCATACATAAAAAATTTCACAAACTAAGATGAAGTTCTGGGGCATTTCGTCGCGTTTTGAGAGATTACCTGCGCGCTGACACTGATCACAAGTGTCAACGTACCTTTGGGCGTCCTTGAAGATCGTAGGCCAGTAGAAGCCGCTCTCCAACACCTTCTGGGCGGTTCTGTTGGCTGCGTAGTGCCCTCCGGTCGGTCCGTTGTGGCAGTGCCTCAGGATCTGTGTCGTTTCTGGGGCAGCAACGCATCGCCGTATCACTTGGTCCGCACATCGCCTGAAAAGATACGGGTCTTCCCAAAAGTAGTACCTCAAATCAGAAAAGAATTTCTTCTTTTGCTGACTGGTGTACTCCTTTGGTAGGACCCTCGCAACAAGATAGTTAGCGTAATCTGCAAACCAGGGAGTGTCGTCACTTACCACTTGTATCGAGTAAAGATGCTCGTCTGGGAACCGGTCATGTATCGCCCTTTCGTCCTTATTATAGATCTCGGACTCCTCTAGTCGAGAGAGGTGATCCGCCGCCAAGTTCTCTGCACCCTTCTTATCGCGGATCTCGATGTCGAACTCTTGTAAGAGTAAGATCCACCTGATCAGCCGGGGCTTGGCATCCGGCTTTGCTAATAGATACTTAAGAGCAGAGTGGTCAGTAAAAACGATAACTTTAGATAGGATAAGATATGACCTGAACTTGTCGAAAGCGAACACGACGGCCAACAGCTCCTTTTCGGTGGTCGTGTAATTGGCATGGGCTGCGTCTAGCGTCTTGCTCGCGTAGTAGATCGGCCTGAAATGGTTGTCCTTACGCAGCCCTAGCACGGCCCCAACTGCATAGTCACTAGCATCGCACATTAGTTCAAAGGGTAGCCCCCAGTCAGGAGCGACCATAATAGGTGCTGCGATAAGTCGCTCCTTAAGTAAATTGAAAGCATGCAAGCACTCGTCATTAAAGTCAAACGGAGCATCTTTTTCTAACAATCTAGACATGGGACGTGCGATCTTAGAAAAATCTTTGATAAACCTACGATAAAACCTCGCATGTCCTAGAAAGCTTCTAATCGACTTCACGTTCGAGGGGACAGTCAATTTTTCTATAGTCTCTAACTTAGCCCGGTCCACTTCGATTCCTTTAGAGGAGATCTTATGACTAAGAACTACACCCTCTCGAACCACGAAGTGGAACTTTTCCCAATTAAGTGCCAAGTTCGTTTCCTCGCATCGTGCGAGTACGAGCGTCAGATTCGATAAACATGCATCAAATGACGACCCGAAAACAGAAAAATCGTCAATAAATACCTCCATTACCTGCATCGCTGGAAGGTGGTTGGGGCATTGCAGAGACCGAACGGCATCCTTCGGTACGCGAACGCCCCGAACGGGTAAGTAAAAGTGGTCTTCTCTTGGTCCTCGAGTGCTATGGGGATCTGTAGATAACCTGACAAGCCATCAAGAAAACAGTAAAATGAGTGACCGGCTAACTTTTCTAACATCTGATCAATAAATGGTAAAGGAAAGTGATCCTTTCTCGTCGCATCATTCAACTTCCTGTAGTCAATGAGGACGCGCCACCCGGTCACCGTCCTCGTCGGAATTAGCTCGTTCTTGTCGTTGGTGACGACCGTCATGCCTCCCTTCTTTGGGACTACTTGGACCGGGCTGACCATGCGCTGTCTGAAATGGGATAGATCATCCCCGCGTCTAGCAATTTGATCACTTCCTTCTTCACCACGTCCTTCATGTTGGGATTGAGGCGCCTTTGACGTTGAGCGACCGGCTTGAAATCGTCCTCCATGAGGATCTTATGAGTGCAATAGCTTGGGTTGATACCCCTTATGTCGGATATCTTCCACGCCAAAGCCTTCTTGTGCGCCTTCAACACGTCTAAGAGTTGGTCCTTCTGTTCGTCGTCGAGGGTCGACGAGATGATGACTGACAGCCCTCCGTTGCTGCCAAGAAACGCGTACTCGAGATGTTTGGGCAGCGGCTTCAGTTCTAAGACCGGTGGCTCTTCGACCGAGCTCTTCTCCTTGTCCTCTTCGCTGCTCTCGTCGATGGCTATAATTGGCTCGTCGACTTCCTCCCCACACTCATCGATTGCTATAATCGTATGCATGTCTAGTTCGCCGACCTGTGACAGACCTTGCACGGGAAGAAGGAAGTCGTGCTCAAATACGTCTAAGAAATAGCATTTATCATCTTGCTCGCTACTCTTTTTCATCGAGTCGGCCATATTAAAGGTGACTTTTTCTCCGTCTACTGTCAATGTTAAGGTCCCATTTCTAACATCTATCATAGTTTCTCCCGTCGCTAAGAACGGTCTACCTAAAATCAAGGGGACATTCCCATCTTTTTCCATATCTAGAATAACAAAATCAGCAGGGATCACAAATTTATCGACCTTGACTAAGACATCCTCGATAACACCTCGAGGATACTTCAATGACCTATCAGCTAATTGGAGGCTCATCCTAGTGGGTCGTGGTTCACCTAGGCCTAGACGCTTAAACATAGAGTATGGCATGAGATTAATACTAGCGCCTAGACCAGCTAACGCACGTTCAATCACTAAATCTCCTATAAGACAGGGAATAGTAAAACTCCCTGGGTCCTTAAGCTTCTTAGGGACCTTGCTTTGGAGAATCGCCGAACACTCTCCTCGTAGGCAAACGGTGGATATGTGCTCGAGCTTCCTTCTGTTCGTCAGCAGGTCCTTCAAGAACTTGGCGAAGCTGGGCATCTGCGTAATAGCTTCAACAAATGGTAAGTTAATATGCAATTCCTTACACATACCCATAAATTTACCGAACTGCGCCTCGTTCTTGTCCTTCTTCAGTCGAGCCGGGTACGGGATCTTTGGTTGGTATGGCTTCACCGGTGGTCGCTCGATCTCCTTCGCCTTTCCCTTCTCGGGCTCGACCTTCTCCTTCTCAGCATCGGCCTTCTCGACATCGTTGACTCTGATCTCCTCCACTTCGGGCTCGTCGTGGCTCTCGAAGTTGGCATTTTCCTTGGCATTTTTCTTGGTGGGCACTTCTTGCAGTTCTCGTCCATTCCTCCGCGTCACCGCCTTGCAGTACTCCTTTGGATTCGGCTCGGTGTAGCTTGGGAGCGATCCCTAAGTGCGCCCTGCCAACTGTTTCGCCATCTGGCCTACCTGTTGCTCAGCTTCTTGAGTGAGGCGTCCGTGTTCTGGGCACGCACGCCGTTCGCCTCCATGTACTCCTCCATTTTCGACATTCGGCTTTCGTGGGCTGCAGTGGTGCTGCTGAAATTCATGAGGAGTGCCTTCATCATGTCCTTCATCTCCCTCATGTCGTCGGATCCTCCTGCGGGCGCGTTCTCGTACTGTCGTGGCGGCCCGTTTTGGAATCCAGACAACCTCGGCTGAAATCCCGGCGGTCCTTGTCCCTGGTTGTTCTGATTCCCGTACGCCAGATTGGGGTGCGCTCGGGGCTGGTAACTTCGCTGGCCACCTTGGTAATTTCCCATATAGTCTACGTGCTCCAGTGATTGCCCAAGTTGGCATTCCGATGTCTCGTGGGCTGCGCCACAGATCCCGCACAATTGCACGTATGAGGTGTGCTGCGTCGGTGCGGTGGTCGTCACGGCGTTCACGGGCTGAGTCTGCCCGGACTTCGGGAGTAGTGCGCCGATGACTGTCTGCAGCTGAGAGTTCATCGCAGCGATCTGTTGCTGAAGCGCCTCGAATTTTGCATTCGTGGCCGTCTCCTCACTCACTCCAAATACTCCCGTTGTTTTCATCCTCATATTGCCCCTCATGAAACTATTCCTCGAGTAATCCTCAATCAGGTTCCAAGCGTCGGTCGCGTTGAGCTTCACGAGCCCTCCTCCTGCAGCTCCGTCTAGCATATGGACAGTCTGGTCGTTGAGCCCCTCGTGGAACCGGTTGATCTGGGCTGCCTTCGACATCCCGTGCTGTGGGCATCTCTTCAATAGCGCCTTGTATCGTTCCCAAACCTCGTAGAGGTTTTCTGAATCCTTCTGATGAAACAGAGAGATCTCCGTTTTTAGTCTAAGCACCTTCGACAGTGGGAAATAGTGGTTGATGAAGGCGGCTCGCATCTCTTCCCAGGTGGTGATCGACCTGGGTGGCAACATATCTAACCAGTCCTTCGCCCTGAACTTGAGCGAGAACGGGAATAGCATCAGCTTGATCGCGTTGCCCGGGACCCCGTTGATTTTGATGGTGTCGGTCACCGTCAGAAACGCCTTCAGATGGGAGTAAGGGTCGTCGTCGGGGTTACCCTCAAACTGGGCTGTCTGGAATATCATCTGAAGCCAAGAGTGCTTCAGCTTAAAGTTGTTGTTCTCGATCGGCAGGATGACAATTGCCGACTCCGTACCGCCTAGCGCGGCATTCTTGAGGAGGTCCTGAAGTGATGGCTCCTCCTCGTGGACGGGCACTCTATGGTCCGCCATGTCTACTTCTGTGTAGGGACTATCTACGGCTGCCTCTACACGAGAGTTTTGGATAGATTCCTGTGAACTATCCTCTGAATAGCACACTAAGGGATCCTGAGAGCTAATGGAAGCTCCTTCAGTATCGTACTTAAGCTTCCTTCGCAACTTTCTCTCAAAATCAGGGTCTGCGTCAACGATGGGACCCGATGGATGGCTTCGGGTCATTCACCGCTGAGTGGTACCTTCAATGAGTGAAAACGAAAATTAGCAAAGAAGTAAACAACTACGTCGAAATTAATACGAGACTAATAATCACGTAGGAAAACAACTAACGAAATTAACACTAATAACACAAATAGTAAAGAAAAAGAAAACGTCAAATAGAAGTGGCTAAATTACCGAACTACGGTGTTCCTAATATCAATTTATTCCCCGGCAACGGCGCCAAAAACTTGATCGACACGTGGTGTATGAATGAAAAGTGCGACAAGTAATAATTAAAACGAATACCTAATTACTGTCACCGACGTGCGATAGGCAGTGGACCTATCGTTTGTAGCGTAGTAAAGTTAAACGAGTATCGAACACAAGGAATAAATCAAGTACTAGTAGTGACCTATCGACTCGATATTTAGCCTAAACAAAATACGCAGATTGTTTTATGACTCAGCCTAACAGATTACTCCTAAATCAACTAGAAATTCAAAGAACACGTTTAAAAACTGATACGAAGCTTCAGATAGTAGAGATGTGCTCGGGATTCGAATCCCGCTAGGTACTATCGGCTAAGACAACGAAATCGTTCCTACGTGATTCTGACTGAATCGCAGTAATTGTCCTACCCGCTCGCGAGTTTGATGTCGCCCTAAACGCTCGCGCGGATCTAAGTTTGATAATTACTAATGGCGAGGATCGGGTATTTGCTTTCGCCCTATACCCGAATCCTAACTTCTATGAAGGGCCTAAACGTTATTTAGCTATTGACGTAAACGTTTTTCCACACGATTACTTTAACACATAGACATATTAAAGCAACGAAACAGATTCATAGAATGATAAATAGTCACAACACGGAGTCACGATAATCATACGTCTTAACTACGAAATATTCTAGCGTTCATTTAATCCCAAACACAAAGGGGAATTAGCTACGCATAATAGACGAGAACACAACGAAGGAAATAAGGAATAAAGGCGAAGAATTCATATTCTTGATATACGGATGATCTGCGATGATGGCGCGGGAGATTCTTCGTTCTTCGTTAAATCGTGCGTGATTTCGACGATGATCCGTCTCTCGCGCTCCGGGACGCGATTCTGCATTTTTCTGTGCTAATTTTCGTCTCTAGAGTGATTAGGTTTTATCTCTGACCAAAAGTCCTTTTTCTGGGTCGAATTTGGGCTTTATATAGCGATTTCCGTATCGGTCATGGCCTGGGACATGGGCCGTCACGGCCGTGACCATCTTTATCTCGCGCCCATATGTTTCTGCCACAGGTCACGGCCAAGTGCATTGAAGGTCACGGCCGTGACCGTCTCTAGTCCAACCTTCTGCCGATTGTCACGTGGAAACGCATAGGTCATCACGGCCGTGACGAAGGGCAGTGATGCCTTCTTCGCTTACTGTCCCATGTCACGGCCACGTGCATGGGGCGTCACGGCCGTGACACCTGGCAGTGTTCGTTGTTTTCGTGCCGTTTTGCCTCGGTTTTGCTCCTTTTCGCCCGAAACTCGTCCTAAACCCCTTCAATGACAAAATAAGCGTAAATATATCGAATAAATGCATAAATTGATTGATAAAGTTCTATTGTACCCAAATAAATACTACGATAAACGCACTGAAACGCGTTCATCAGTGACCACCAAGAATTGATGGGAGAAGATCCCTCTCTGCCAAAGAAGGTGGACTTACACTCCACAGGAGCTGTCAAAAGCACAATTGAAGCCCCTGAGACGTAATGCATTAAACATCACCTTGATCGAGAGGAGGAAATAATGAAGACTCGAAGCTCCCCCTTCGGGACCTAAAAGCCCAGCTCCGCGCTGGCAAGAAGACCCGAAGCTCTCCCTTCGGGACCTAAGAGCCCAGCTCCGCGCTGGCAGAAACACCCGAAGCTCCCCCTTTGGGACCTAAGAGCCCAGCTCCGCGCTGGCATGAAGACCCGAAACTCCCCCTTCGGGACCTGAAAGCCCAGCTCCGCGTTGGCAAGAAGATTTGAAGCTCCCCCTCCGGGACCTAAAAAACCCAGCTCTGTGCTGGCAAGAAGACCCGGAGCTCCGCATCCGGGACCTCTCAGCTCACGCCAGCGCGTAGACCCTAAGCTCCACATTCGGGACCTCCTAGCTTCGCACTGGCATAAAGAACCGAAGCTCCATCTCTGGGACCCAAGAGCCCAGCTCCGTGCTGGCAAAGACTCGGAGCTCCACATTTAGGACCTCCCAGCTCCATGCGATGTCCAGAGGTCCACGGAAGATAAAAGCCTAGTTCCATGCGGGCACATGAAGATCCATGGAAGACATCCCGTGTTGATAAGGCACCTAGCCGGTACCTCAGACCCTAACAATTGTTATTGTTTGAAGGACGTGATCGAGAGGCTTGTCCTGACAGAACACCCAAAGGTGCTAGCCGCAGTAGCAAAGGTTCACGCCTCGTTCGCATACTGAGGTTCACTTTCGGGGACCTTCAAACCAGCTCCATCCGAGTATAGGAAGGCCCACTGGATCTATTATAGGAGCTCCATACTGGTATGAGAGATCTAAGATGCTAAGGACCGGCGGGTCATACCCGTTCATAGACAAAGGGAGGACGAGTACCTCCATACAATATCAGTAGGTCCACATTGCGGCCACGGGGGCACCCACCACCATTTTCTCCGTAAAAAGGAGTGCACCAACCAACGGCCTCCATAATGGGAGCTCGATGGGTCATTGTCCCAAGAGCTCCCTCAGAATTTCATAAAGTTGTTATGCCAGGAAGAAATAGGCGAGAGACACGCCCATGGAAAGCCACCTCAACCTCGGGATAGGGAACTGTTGGGATCTCTCCTTGGGATCCTGCAGAACCTCATATCGTCATGCAACAACATGGAAGAGATCCTGGCCAGTCGGGAGACATCCCGTGATGAAAAGGGCTCTTAGCCGGAACTGTAGGGCCATCTGAATCTCATTTTCATTTACGTTACCAATATTTTATAAGTATATGCATCACACTAACAACTTATATTGTTTGAAGGACCAAATAGAAGGACCCATCCTTGATGAAGTCTAGGGAAGTTCGTTGGGCATAGCCTCGACCAAGGTCTGAAGGCAGCCAAGAATGGGCCCGGGGATCTGTGCCATCTAAAGATAGATAACCCCCGCGTCTTCCAGATAGGAGCCAGCTCCATTCAAGGATCCTCAACATTGGCACGGGAATGTCCGTAGAACCTCAAAGGGAGCTCTGCACTGCCACCAGCTCCGCATTAGCACCCGAAAGCCCAATCTTCTTTCCGGTAGCGAAGTTCCTAAGCTTCTAATAGGGATCTATAGCCTTAGCTACGCGCCTGCATAAAACATCCAAAGGGCCGCAGCGCCTGAAAACCTGAGGGAGATAGAACCTGAGCTCCATGCTGGCACATAAAGCTCTGCTGGAGGACAATTCCTAGCTCCGCTCTGGAAAAGATCTGCAGGACCTCAAAGCCCAGCTCCTCGCTGGTAATATCTGTGGAACCCAAGAGACAGCTCCGTGCTAGCACACAGACCCGAATCTCCGTATTTGGGATCTACAAATCTAGCTCCGCGTTGGTATGAGGAGCCCAGTTACCACGTTTGGAATCTAGAAGCCGATTCCGCGACGACGCCTAAAGATCCACGGGAGACATCCCGCATTGATAAGGCTCTTAGCCGGAATTTCAGGGCCCTCTAAACCTTACTCTCATTTATATCATCGGAACCATAATAAATGCATGCGTCATACTAACGACTGCTATTATTTGAAGGATGAAATCGAAGTGCCCTCCATAGTGGAACAACCGAGGGAGTTACTTGACCGTGGCATCAACCAAGGTCGGGAGGTAGCCAAGAAGGAGTCTAGGGATCTGTGCCAATCAAAGGCAGACAACCCCACCTCCTCTAGACAAGGGCCTGCTCTATTTAAGGCTCACATCCCGATCATAATAAGAACTCCAGGGCAGAGGAATTCCAATTTCCAACAGAGCCCAAAATTGTTCACTTGAGCAGTCAAAGGTCCGAACCTCCGAAGATCTGAGCGAGGAACCTCATCATTAACCGAGGACAAAGGAGCTCCACTTCTCTATTACTTTCAAATTTCATGCCCCTAGTAAGGAGCCCGAATACTAAGCAAGCGGGTGCTATAACCACGCATTTAAGCGAGCGGGCGCTATAACTATTCATTTAAGCGAGCGGGCACTATAACCACGCGTTTAAGCGAGAGGGCGCTATAACCACGCATTCAAGAGAAGCTGGCGCTATAACCAGGGTAAACTAATTATGTCCTTAAGAAAATACTGCCTTGTCGGAATATACACATTTTATCATATAATGAAAGGTGCACCATATGATATAATCGATGCCGAGGGTCGACGGACCTAAGGCGTACCCGACATCAAAGACTGATAGTCTGCGACATGTGATGATCCCAAAGGTCGACGGGCCGGCGGCGTACCCGACATCAAAGATAATAAATCTGCGACGTGACGATGCCTATAAGGGTGTACAAGATGCAGCCGCTGACGGGCTGTGGTGTACAGGACATCAAAGGCTCTCAGTAAGCCTGCGACGTGAATGGTACCTAAGAGCGAAGCTGGCGCTATAATCATGGTAAATCGATGAGGGGATCCCCTGGGTTATAATTTTGTAGACCTAAGTGTCTACCTAGATACTGAAGTCGCTAAGGACAAAGAGAGCCTAGCGCAAAGCGACACCCGATGACAATGAGACGGTCATTGCAACCAAGGGCGTGAATTCGTACTTGGCTTACGAATTGAATAAGCGAGATGGCGCTATAACCATGCCGTAATAATGATGTTCCCAGAAACGTCCCTCAGGTCCCGCAATGACGAACGAAAAATAATAAAGGAGAAAGGGAACTCCGCTAGAACATGCGAACATGGGGAGTTGAGCTCCCCTCACCATTATGTCTCGAAAGAAAAACATGACAAAAGTATTTTTTACAGGCTATTACCATGATGAAAAAGAGGAGATGTCTATATAAATGGGATGTCCCAGGGAGCTAGAAGCAACGTGCAGCAGGACCTGGGGATCTCCTTCGAAGTGCAAGAGGAGCTCGCCATCAGGTCCTGGCATGTCCCTTCCAGATTCCAAGGACGATGGATGCAACGGCGACGATAAAAGCTAAGGAAAAACGAGCTCCAACAGAAACGCATAAACATAGGGGAGTTAAGCTCCCCTAAAGCATTGCAGGTCCTAAGGTGTCCGGAAAGGCCTTCCACAAAGTCCCCTGAGGAGCTGGAGATGACGTCTGGGAGATCATAGCATGGGCCAGGACCTCCACATGCTCCTTCGAGATACCATCCCAGAAACAAGGACTCTCGGGAGCTTGGGGACCTCATTCAAAGCAATCAAAGATGGCGGCTCTTGAAGATAAGCCAAATGCACATCCGTCATACGCGCGAAATCGACATCCCACTCCTCCTTCTCCTTAGCGAAGGAGCTCCAGAGATCCTCCTCGCACCGTTTCACAAGCGCTATATTTTTATCATTCTTTCTCCAGGGAGCTCCGCAGTTCCCTCTCATCCTAATCCGTTGACTTTGTCTGATTAGCAATCTTCAGGTCCCGGATTAACGACTTGGCGAACTGTCCGGCAGCTACATAGCCCACCACCTGGGAGATGACCTCTGAATGTTTGGGAGCACCCAACGACCTAACAAGCTCATCTTTTCACATCTGTTCAGATGGTCCACAGAAGTAGGGAGCTCAGCCACTGAGGTCCCCATAGGTCCCACAAGAGGCTCAGCATATTCACCCCAAGGGGCTGTGATGATGGGAGATTCTTGAGCTCCCCTAATAGGAGAAGAAACCGCAGGGACGTCCGTCGTCCCTACGAAAGGAGGAATCTCCTTGCAAACATCCCTTGCCACCAGGACCCAAGGGAGCAAGGGAGCTACAGAGGGCGCTCTGGCTTGGGAGTCGGAGGAACTAATGAGCTATTCCCTTCTCCAGATCGGTCAACCTAGCCCACCATGAGGATGTCATACCTGCGTCAAGAAACCAAGACACGTGATCGGAAAAGCACTAGCTCCAAGGCGAAGAAGAAAAGAAGAAGAAAGGGAAACACCCCTTTCCAAAGACACGATAAAGGTTTTTTGGTAAGGGAGGTATGGCTCATGATCCTTTATTATACTTATGGTATGCCTAACAATTTTCACTCTAATTCACTTTTGTCCCAAAAGACAAATTAGAGTAGGGGAGTGGTTGATGCGGACATAAATTAGGCAGGCAAAATAATGAAATTAAGGAAATAATTAGCTTATGATAATTATTAAGTGAACTTAGAGTTTCCTTGAAAAATATAAGGTTAGATTATAAAGGGGGATTTAAGCCTGCTGGGGACCTTCGACAGACTTTAGGGAGCTAACAACAGGTGTTGGGGACCTGAGGAAGTATCTGGCAGCTCCCAAGGACGAACAAAGCTTCCCTAATACGCCACCAGTGAAAAGATATTATAAAAAGGGAATCCAATGAAAGGGCCACGTGTCCGATTGAGATAGGGCAGCACCACTGCAAAAGCTGCGACCACTATTCACTGCATACTGTACAAAGTTGTCCTGACAGCCTATACTGTACACGAAAAGGCCCTATCAACAGGAACTCTGGGACGTAACACAGACCAGACTGCTTGCAGCTCCCTGAGGCGATGGAATGCGTCCCATCTCCAGGATTTCGGGGACCTACCTTCAGGCAATACCCAAGAGCTAGAGATGTACCTTCAGGCAATACCCCCAAGAGCCTCCTATATAAAGGGGACTTCACCATTTGCACAGACCATTCTCATTCCAACACTTCTAAACGTCTATAAAATATTCTCTCTCTACAAATAACGTCCTTAAGTATTTTAGCAGGTGTTCTTGATATAAAGAAGAGAGAGTGAGTTGTTTGAGTGTGTAATCATCAAAGTATAGTAAAAAGAGGTTTTAGAGCGCCCGTGGACGTAGGATCTGCAAAGATCCGAACCACGTACATCTTGTGTTCTTCCTGTTTTACGTCCCCCGTTTATGTCCTTTGCAAACAAGCACGTCCCAATACGTCCCCAAGTACGTTCTACATCCCCAATGTCCCAAAACACTCCTCAACACGTCCCCGACGTACCAAATATGCCACCAACAGGTCCCCAATGCCCCAAACAGATCACCCAATGTCCTAAATACATCACAAACACGTCCCTTTCAATTCCTTTACAAATAAGCACCTTACGTACGTAACTTTATCGATTCTCCGGCTATATAAATTTCTTTACCCACACATATAAATTTCGTTGATTGGGATAGCCCCATATCAGGGCCGAAGTCGCCAACCATGACGTCGGGAGAGTCTTCGTCGACAACGGAAGCTCCGTAACCATAATCTACAAAAGAGCTCTTGATCAGATGGACTTGGGGTCTTACCCCATGGACAGAGTAGAAACCGCCCTCTTTGGCTTCACAGGGCACTGCGTCGAAGCGGTGGGAATTTTACATCTCCCCCTCACCCTCGGAGAAGGAGATTTGAGAAAGACTCGGATAGCGCCCTTCATGGTCATCAACGGCTCCAGTCCTTACAACATCATCCTCGGAAGGCCCGCGCTGACCTCTTTCACGGCGATCGCCTCGGCGCTACATCAAAAGATCAAATTCCCCGTGGGGCAAAGTAGGAGAAGTATTGGGGGACCGCAAAATGGCTCGCAAGTGCTACGTAGAAGAAGTGATGGTGGAGATTAAATCGTCCAAAGCTCGAAGGGACGATCACCCGAAGGAACGGGAAACGTTGTACACCATCGGAACAGTTCAGGGGGAAACCGCTGAGGAAGAAATTGATGAAGTAGTGATCAAGCCGCCCGGGGGAACGATCAAAGTTGCAAAGTCGGGATCACATCCAGCTATTAAAAAGGAACTCGGACGCGTTCGCATGGGCGTCCAAGGATATGGTAGGAATCGACAGAGGGATCATCGAGCACAAACTGAATGTCTCCCGAATCACCCGACCCATCTTCCAGAAAAGAAGTTATCTTAGCACGGAGAAGGACATCGAAGTCAAGCGACAAGTGGAGGAGCTGCTGGAAGCAGGACACATTAGGGAAGTTCAATTCCCTACGTGGCTCTCGAACGTGGTCCTCGTCCCGAAATCCTCGGGTAAATGGAGTATGTGCGTGGACTTTAGGAACTTGAACGAGGCATGCCCAAATGACTGTTATCCCCTACCTCGAATAGATCAGGTGGTGGATTCCATCTCGGGACATGAGTTGTTGTGCTTCCTCGATGCTTTCCAAGGATACAACCAGATTCTCTTAGCCAAGGAAGATCAGGAGAAGACAAGCTTCATCACGGCCGGAGGAACATTCTGCTACACCCGTCATGCCATTCGGGCTTAAAAATGTTGAGTCCACATACCAGAGGCTAATGGATAAAATCTTAAAGGATCAGATAGGGAGGAACGTGGTAGTATACGTCGACGATATTTTGATAAAATCTCGAGAACACGGCTGCTTCCTAGCTGACGTCCAAGAAACCCTCGCGACCGCCCGAAGGTACAACCTCAAGATGAAATGAGACCTCCAAAGTGCTTGAATGAGGTACAGAGGCTGACTGACCGAAGCTTACCTTTCTTCAAGGTGTTACGCGAAGTCCATAATTTCGAATGGACCCCCGAATGTGAAAAAGTGTTCCAAGACTTGAAGGAATACCTGAAGGAACTGCCCGTGCTCAACAAACCCTTGCCTGGGGAAGAACTGATAATCTATCTAGCAGCTACTCCTCGGGCAATAAGCTCAGTGCTGGTTCAGGAAGAAGAGAAGGTCCAGAGGCCAATCTATTTTGTAAGCCATATTCTGAAAGGCGCAGAGACAAGATACACGAATTGCGAGAAGCTGCTACTTGCCATACTCATCACGGCTAGGAAACTGCGACCCTACTTTCTATCGCACCCCATCGCGGTTCTGATGAATCACCCAATAGGCAAAATCGCCACTCGACCGGACGTTTCAAGAAGTGCAGTGAAGTGCGCCACCGAACTTGGAGAATACGACATCCAGTACAGACCTCGAATAGCCATCAAGGCCCAAGCCTTGGCCGATTTCATGGTGGAAATGGTGGGAGATCTCTCCGAAGAGACATGGAAAATGTTCGTGGATGGGTCCTCTTGCAGTTTAGGAAATGGGGTCGGGATTTTACTTATTTCCCCGTGGGGAGAGGAAACACACATGGCCCTCAGGCTAGACTTCAAAGCATCAAACAACGAGACAGAGTATGAGGCATTGCTCCCAGGACTTCGAGCGGCTCGGACGATGGGAATTACCCGCTTAATACTGTATTCCGATTCCCAACTTGTCGTTCAGCAATTAGGGGGAAACTTCGCAGTGAAAGGGGAAAACCTGGAGAAGTACGTCAAGAATTTTGAGGAAATCAAAGGAGGCTTCGAGGAACTTATGACGTCCTAATCACCCGAGCTGAAAATGAAAAGACTGATCAAATGGCTAAGTGGGCTAGCACCATGGGAACGCCTGAGGAGAAAGGAAAAGTCATGTCCATATGGCAAATCGAGGATCAAGTCATGCCCGACCCCAATATCTCTCCAAGGGATTGGAGGTATGAGGTATACCCAGTACCTGTGTCACCAACTCTTACCCGAAGACAAGGCTCTGGCCCAGAAACTTTTGTTTAAGAGATCTTATGTCGGACCGCTGTTACGAATTCCAGAAAGAGGGCGAGTACGTCCTTCGAGAAATTCACGAAGGTATTCGTGGGAGTCACATCGGGAGCCGAGCACTTATGAGGAAAATGCTCTTAGCCGGTTCTTTTGGTCAACAATGAAGGGAGTCTCTGTGAGGATAGTTCGAGGATGCCTTAACTGCCAGAAACACGCTAACTTACAGAAGATGCCAACCAAAGCTATGAAGTCAGTGACCTCACCATGCCCCTTCGACCAATGGGGCTTAGACATCAGGGAATGTGGCCCAGAAGAAGTTCTTACTGGTAGCTGTGGACTACTTCTCGAAGTGGATTGAGGCTGAAGCATTAAAAAAATCACCGAGGCAGCCATCATGGCTTTCATATGGAAAAATATCATCTGTCGTTATGGAATCCCGAGGAGGCTGATTTCTGACAACGGGAGACAGTTCAGTGGAAAGAAGCTAAAGGAGTGGTGCGAGCAACTCGCGATAGAGCAAGTCTTCACCTCGGTAGCATACCCTCAGAGTAATGGTCAGGTGGAGGTCACCAATCGCACCATCGTCCAAGGATTGAAGGCCCGACTGGAGGGGCTGGAAAAATCGTGGTTTAACGAGCTCCAAAGCGTCCTCTGGTCGTATCGAACAACTCCCCGAGAGGGAACGAACGAAACTCCTTTCAGCCTGGTTTACGGAAGTGAGGCGGTTCTGCCTGCGGAAATCGGCATGGAAATCGGCTGAGGACCTCGATCTGATTGAGAAAGGAAGGAAAAGAGCAACCCTCAGGGTGGCCGCCTACCAGAGGAGAATGACTAAGTCCTATAACCGTCGGGTGCGAACTTAAAAGTACGAAGTCGGGGACTTGCTGATGAAAGAAATCCTCAACCAAGAGGGACGGAAGAAGCTGGAACCTAAGTTCGAGGGCCCTTATCGCGTCGTCAAGAAAATAGGAGAGGCCTCCTATTACCTGGAAAACACCGAACAGAAACGATTGGATCGACCCTGGAATGCCCGCAAATTGCGCAAATATTATCCCTAGAGGGGGGTACCCTCATTATGCATACTTATACTTTTCCCTTATGTTTAGCACTATTTGTCCAATTTTGCTTTCTTATTACTTGGATGTAAGCCATACACTATTATTAATGCAGTTCATTTTCTTTTCTGTACGAGGATGATTCGGGCAAATACTTAAAACAAATAAAAAAGACACGAAGACCCGGGTAGAAGATTTATTCCCTAAGGGACGCAATGTCTGACCCCAGGGGAAAATCATTTCCTTCGGGCAAAACTAAATGCGCACACTGAATCCCTCTGCGAGAGGCTGAAATCTTCCGCAAGGGAAGAGAAGACCATGCGCACACTGAATCCCTCTGCATGAGGCAGCTCACTGTTCCCTTTGGGAACGTCGCGCACACTGAATCCCTCTGCGAGAGGCTGAAGTTTTGCTCAAGGGAAGAGAAGACGGAGCGCACACTGAATCCCTCTGCGAGAGGCAGCTCACAATTCACCTCGGGAATATCATTCATAATCTCTAAGGCTCTCCTCGGGCTCAGGGGGACGCCCCTGGCCCAGGGTAGGGGCCTTATCTCTAGCCCGACTCGAACTCCGGCATGTGATTGATTGGGATTGCAGAGAAAGGAGGCATTAAGCATCGAGGGATTGAAGCAAAACTAAGGAGGGGAAACATAAAGCCCTCTTTATTTATAATTATATACCTTGAACGCCGTCAAGGAAGACAAAGCGAAAAACTGGAAATGGAAACATTTACGAAAAAGCAACGAAGAAACGAAAAGCTTAAACAAGATTCGAAAAACAAGTAACAAGGCTAATCTCCTAACAAGCTAACTCTCTCCAGCTGGGCCGCTACCATGAGAAGCATCGCTGCTATTGCCTAGATCAAACTCATCCCAGAGACTTTCCCCTTCATCTTCTTTGGAGGGGAGCGACGGGGAGCCAGGGCCATGGATGCCGCTTCGGGGTCCAGGAAATCAAAGGGATGATTTCCCATCTTTCTCCAACAAGAAAGGAGGATGGGGGGCAGGTCGGGATGCTGGAGGACCTTCGCGCGATATTGCATCTGGAGGAAGTGGGGAGGATGGCTTCACGCGCTTGAACCGCCCTGCCCCTGATCGGGGAGTCGAGGGATCTCCTGGGGCAACCTCGCCTGGGGGGTAATGGGTAGAAGGACCCTCCCCAGAGGGCCGAGAGCGGGCACTTTGAGCTCGGAGGGCCATAACTGGGGTAAAATCCACTCCATCACCTGGTAAAAGGGACGATTAACCAAAGAGAGAAAGGCTAACACTAAGATAAGGGAAATAACTCACCTATGACCCTGGGGAAAACAATCGCTTCAGTAGGCGTGCCCAACAGCAGCTCTCGCATCGAAAAGCGATGGTCCCCGATCCGATCCAGAAATTGCGATAAGAGGTCGGGGATTCACTGGGGATTTGACATTGCTCCCTCCAGCGCAGCGGAGAGAATCGATGCTCCCGATGCTGGGGCGCAGGGCGCACGAAGAAAAACTTGTTCATCCATCCCTTGGTCGCAGTAAAGTTGTCGTAAAAGACACCAGTGGAGGGTACAAAAGCGAGTTTGCCCGCATCCCTCCCGCACACGCGAAAGAAACTGATGATAAACTCGGTGGTGATGGGGAAGTTGACCCGCCTCGCAACCGCAGTAGCAAACTGCATGAATTTGGGAAGATTTGGCTAGGGGAGATGTCTAGAGACTCACAAAGGTCTAAAAGAAAAGAAGGAATGGGGAACTTAAGACCCATGTCTATCTGATCGTTGTAAAAGGTAAAAGAGCCAAAAGGCGGCGCAGAAGCCACTTGCAAAGGGCCAGGCAACAAAACTTCGTATTCCGAAGGGATCCGAGCTTTTTCGAGATATTCCTTGAGGGATAAAGGGCTGAGGGTAGATATTTTGGCCCTATGCCAGGGTAGATTGGCCTTACCACGAACCTCCTCCGCCTCAGCGGACCACTTAGCCAGGTTTCTGCGATAGTTCTTGTCATCGCCGTCTCCGCTGGGAAGCGGCGTCCTTACCCTAACAGCAGGATCTTGTGGGAAATTGGCGCCGGAGAAAGGTTCAGGAGTGTCGTCCAGGTCGAAAAAAGTTCGCCCAGACATAGAAGAAGTACCAATAACATTCTTACCTTTGGAAGAGGCAAAGGAAGCCATGAAGGCGCTAAAGGGAAGGAATGCAAAAAACTAAGGGACAGGAAAATATAGAAGCGAATGGCTGGAAAAGAGCAAATGGAAAACCCTGTATATATAGAAGTTCATGGATGTGGGCGGAAAGTCAGGCAGTTCAAATTTAAAAGACAGGCGCACGGGCAACGTTTAACCTGGTCAGCCAAGCGCTTATATCAATTTAGGAAGGACCGAGTCCCACATCAGTCAAAGCGGAATCCTCGAGCGGAGAAATAGGATGGCGAGGCTAAATCAACCAAGTCCCCGCCAATTTCGGATAGTTGGGAACGAGTAAGTCGGAGTCACGAAAACAGGAATAGGCGGCAGCGAGTAAAAATTCTAGGATGGTGAGATCGAGAAAAATCAAGTCGAGGAAGACCCTGCATTAACTCGCTTGGAGTAGATAAGATGAGAACCATAAAAAGTAAACAATGCAAGACAGACAGAGGAAGTCGGGAAGCAGAACGGGTCAGAAGCTGAAGGACCCCGAAGGCGCATTATCTCTAACATTCGACGCTTAGAAGGGAAAATGGGATAACACAAATTAGAGGAAAACGAAGACGTGATAGAGGTGCCCGAAGGCTAGACATACAAATATTATGCCCCGAAGAGCTATGTTCCAAGCATAAAACGAAAATACACGTATATAATAAGGTCTTAAGTCGATCGACTACAGAAGTCAGAAAACAAAATAAAATTCTTCATTCGGCCGGCTCGGCCTGAACACTTGCTTCCTCGGCATCCCTCTCCTTCTCGATGACTTCCCCGACTTCGTCTCCTCTTGCCGTTTCCGTAGCCTCCCCCTCCCCTTCAGGCTCTCCAGGTGTTTCTTCGGCCTCGACGTCTTCCTCCCCCTCAACGTCCTTAACGTCCTCAGCCTCCTCAGCCTTCTCGGCCTCGGGTTCCTCAGCTACTTCTTCTTCCAGAGCAGGAGGAGTCGGTGCTTTGGGGGGAGGGATTGTAACCCGGGGTTCGGGCTGGTAACCGCCGTCGGGAGCATTCTGCAAGGCGTAATTAGCATCGAGGAAGCCGAAGGATGGGCGGAGCAGCTATACCCATTCTCCCTAAGCTGGGAAAGGCACCCGTAGAAGCCGTAACGAAAAAATTTGCGCATCCCCTTAGCGAAATCCTTTTTAGAGTAGTCTTGTGCCAATTCCGTCTCGAGGGCTCAGCGAACTCCCTCCGCCAGTTGATCCCTAAGGAGCTCCTCCCGACGCTGGCCCGCAACCTTCTCATCCTCCATGGTCTCGATCTTTTTCTCCAGAGTCTCGTAGCTCCCGGAGAGGTGAACCCAGCGCTTCATGGCATCGGATACAAGGACAAGGCCCTGCACAAGGGAGAATCGGATGAAGTCATGAGCAACAAAGACCCCTAAAAATAGCAAGAATATGGGAGCCTACCTGCCCGAAGGTAGCAGAGATAGCATCCCGAATATCCGGGTTAGAGATGCTGCGAGACCATCGCTTGTTCTCCTCGCTCGAAAACAATTTTAAGAAATTCCAGCAATCACCACGGGACGTATCTTCGAAAAAGCGGGGCTGTTTGGCCCGGCCCAGGGCCACAAAATCTCCCGAAGCTGGAGAAGGTGTGAAGGAGGACTTGGATCTCTTCGAGGATGGGTCGCCGGGGGACGTCGCTGGCCTCTTCCCCGTCGCCTTTTTGGACCGGGGAGAAGAGGTTGGGGCCTTACCCTTTCCTTTGGATCGGGAGGATTGCGTCGGAAGAGTCTGGGAGAGCACTTGAACATCACCCTCCTAATCTGAAAATTGTATTGCCGTGACCGTGGCGATATCCATTCGTTGCGCTGCAAAAGCAGAAGTATTAGAACACTTTGCATAAGGCAATTCGGGCCTATGGGATTCGGACAAAGTATATATACCTAAGTTTGGGAGGCACCTCAGTCACGTTGGGACTAAACCCAAATAGGAAAAGTAGATCATCTTTTATGAGTTCGGGGGCCCAAAAATGCTTCTCCCCGATTTTTGCCAAGAAAGCCTCTGCGTGGCCCGAGGAACTCGGAAGAGGGTTTCCAATAGACGTATCGCCTTCCCATGAAAAAGGTAGAAGCTGATTCTCAGGACTACCCTCGGGGGAACGGAGAAAGAAGTATTTGCTCATCCAGCCTGTGTGGAACGAGGGGTGGCCTTGAATAAGATCGGGGTATCGATGCAACGGGGAAAAGAAGAACTTCCCCTCCTCCCTCTTGCTGATCCTCAAGAAGGAATTGATCAGGGGCATGGAAGGGGAACACCAGAAGGCACTCAGAAGGACCCCCAGAGAAATAATATGGCTGAAAGAATTAGGGGCCAATTGGCCAGGAGAAATGCCATAGTATTTAAGAATGTCTACAAGGAACTGAGGAAGGGGAAATTGTAGGCCCATATCTATGTAATCTAAAAAATACGTCCCGAAGCCCTCAGGGGGGTCACTAGCGACGTCTGTCAGGAAAGGCACCCTGACCTCGAATTGGTTAGACAGCGCGATTTGAGCGGAAGAAAAAGAAGACACCTTAACCTCGTGCCAACGGAGGAACTCCCTTTCCTCTTCTTCCTCACCCCTTTTTCGACTCGCGGCATTTTCTCGAATTGCCTCTACATACCTAATCCATTCCCTTACCGGTGCGATTGGCTCGCGCGTTGGGGAAATCCTTTTCTAGAGGAGGGATCTAAGTTAAGAAGAGGACGGCCTAGAGGGGCCATTGGTTCGGGCTGGATTGCTAATTGCCTATGCTCCAATGGGCCCTCACCCCCATGTTAGTATCACTAACCGTTCTACCCGAACTCCGACCAGAAAAACTATCCGAAGAGGAGCTACTCGAAGAAGAACTACCCGAAGACCTACCCGAAGACATAGCAAAAGAAAGAAGGAAGAAATTAGTAAAAGAGCGAAAACTTACAAGTACCTAGGAGCTGGAGCAAAGAGTTAGGAGGGATCTTGAGCTCGAGCGAATTTCGGGAGTGAGAAAGTGTAAAGAAGAAAATGAGAGCGAAGGGGGGGGGGTATATATAGGCCCCAGCTGACTGATCTGGGCCCTTGGATCTGGGCCGAATCGACGGATCGTGAAGACCCGCGTCGATCGTGGGTGAGGGCGCCAGAACTCCCGCCCAAACGTCCCGTCAGCAACAACCAATGACGGGGCGACACGTGGTGATGAAGGCGAAGAGGCATACCAGCCGAAGAAGACTCCCATCGAGGCTAAAAAAACTCTCTCCGCGAACCTCCCGACAGGCCTACCACGAACTCGAGTATTTCGCCGCTATCAGAACAAAACCAAACATCACATACTCTTTTGGACTATTTGAGAGGGGACTATTGTTACCCCCGGTTTTCAACCCTAACGCGGCAAAATACCCAACTTACTTAACCGGACATTACCAACCCCGACGCCTTCGATATCCGCCTGCCAAACTCCCCACTGATCGACTAACCCGAAGTCGGGAAGATTTCCCCTCGGGGATACACAGAAGGAGCCCGAAGGGAACTACCCCAGTGAGAAAAGCACTAAGGGGGAAGGCCGCGTGCGGAAAAAGCCCGAAGGGAATCATCCCATACTAACGCCTAAGAGAGGATGTACAGTGATATCAAGTCGGGAAGAGTTTCCCTCGGAGATACACAGAAGAAGCCCGAAGGGAACTACCCCAGTGAGAGCCAAGCACTAAGAGGAAAGGCCGCGTGCGGAAAACACCCGAAGGGAATCATCCCATACTAACGCCCCAAGAGAAGATGTCCAGTGATATCAGATCGTGGCCTCCGCCAATCTCGCGCACGTGATCACCAAGACGTGGAAGAAACCGCCAAGGGACGCCCAACGATTGATGATGACATGTAGATTATTTTGTTTTGTTTTGGCTCGAAAGCTTTTGATTATAATTTTGTGCTAATTGATGATGTCTCTTTGACCTTGCAGGTGTAAACATCGACAACGATTGGAATGATTTTGATTGATTAAGGCCCCCTTCTCTCTCCTATATATATATGATTTTGAATTTTTTATTTCTCGATTAAACTTAGAGAAGCATTCCAACATCTGCTCGAGGACTACAATTGCCAGTGGTATGAGTTGCCCAGTCATATTCTCCACGAGTATCTCTGACTGACAAGAGACCAAATTTCATTTCGATCATGCACATTTATTGCTTGTGTCGGTTGCCTAGAAGTGCAACACAAGTTATCTGGCGGTGAAATGAGGTGTTTCGGTTTTGATGACTTATTCGATAACATATTTAAAGGTGATGTGCGGTACTACGATATAGAAGCTGAAGGAGGTGCTAGAGTGTGGAAGCTTCTCTTTCTTATATAAAAGAATATGGTCTTCTGTTTGATAGCGTATGCCGTACACCTCTTCTGAGAAATTTGCATTCACAATTCTGAAAAGAGGTAATGTAAAACTATAATTAAAGTATGAAGGTTTTGAGGTTAAATAAAAATTTGATTTTCGTGGATTTCAGGCACCTAGGCTCAAAATAAAGTCTTGGAAAATTCCATGTGGTAACCTCGAGTTTTCGACTTTTCCAGTTGGTACCCAAAGCTATTTTTCGATTCCGGCTGGTAACTTCGAAGTTTCAACTTTTATAGTTGGTACCCAAAGCTTGTTTTCGTTTCCGGCTGATACCCCTGAGGTTTTATGAAATGTAATTTGGTACCCCTGAATTAACAAAACTGGATTTAAAATACTTAAAATAATCACAAATTCAAAATGAATTATTTTTTTTTATTAAAAATATTATATAGTTGGGAAAAGTTATAAATATTTTTAAAAATAGAAAAATATATTTCCGAATCCCCACGAACGTTGAGATCGAAAAAATTTTAAAATGTAATCGAGGAAAAGTTTGGGTACCAACTGGAAAAGTCCAACTGGTACCCATGAGGTTTTGTGAACTGTAATTTGATACCCCTGTATTACCAAAACTGGATTTAAAATACTTAAAATAATCAAAGATTCAAAAATAATTTTTTTATTGAAAATTCATTTTAATTATAAAAATAGTATATAGTTGGGAAAAATTATATAAATATTTTTAAAAACAGAAAATTATATTTACCGAAACCCAAATCCACAATGTTTCAATTGGGTTTTTACTTTGCTCACGATCTCTCACGGTAATTGATAATAATAATAATAATATAAAAATATATAGTCCATGATAAAAATATATTTTTTGATATGAACGCTGGATTTTTGATCTCAACGTTCGTGCGGGATTCGGAAAATATATTTTTCTATTTAAAAATATTTATAACTTTTCCCAAATATATACTATTTTTAAAATTAAAATTATTTTTTTAAATAAAAAAATAATTTATTTTTGAATTTGTGAATTATTTTAAGTATTTTAAATCCAGTTTTGGTAATTCAGGGTACCAAATAATATTTCATAAAACCTCAGGGGTACCATCCGGAATCGAAAACAAGCTTTGGGTACCAACTGGAAAAGTCGAAACATCGAGGTTACCAGCCGGAATCGAAAAACAGCTTTGGGTACCAACTGCAAAAGTCTAAAACTCGAGGTTACGACATGTAATTTCTCTATAGTCTTTTAGAGTACTTTCTTTCAGTTAAGTGTTGGAAATCGTACAACAATATCCTTTAGTGACAGCTATAGAGAGTTTCATTTCTTTGCATGTCGCAAGGTCTTTTAGTTTTTAATTTTAATTTACTCTTACTTAGTAGTCGTACTTTCTTTTTCTTTCTTTTTCTTTTCTCCATTTGCTTAAATTGGTAAATGCGTGTAGGTCTTGCATGAAGGGCCTACGAGAAACGAGATAATTTTCAAATGCTGGAAGAAATCAGGAAAAGCCAATGGGTCATTTTGTACTTGTGGCTGACACACTGAACTTGAATATTATGGTGGAAAACAAGATGATAATATGCAGATGGATGTGCTGAACAGTTTGACCAATGTCTGACTAAACGTTGTATTCATGAAGTAAATGCGGGAAGATGATAAGCGCTTGGTTTGTTTTTCTATAAATCCTCTCAGACACATCAACGTGCTCTTCAGAAACAATTATATTAAGAAAATTTCAGTATGCAAGTTTAACTGAAATAACAATATTTACACCGAATAGTATATATATATATATATATATATATATAACTGAAACAATATTTTGAATTGTTATTTCAGGATTAAACTTAGAGAAGCATTCCAACGTCTGCTCGAGGACTACATTTGGAGTGGTATGAGTTCACCAGCCATATTCTCCACGAGGGTCTCTGACCGACAAGAGACCAAATTTCATTTCCATCATGAACATTTATTGCTTGTGTCGGTTGCCTAGAAGTGCAACACAAGTTATCTGGCGGTGAAATGAGGTGTTTCGGTTTTGATGACTTATTCGATAACATATTTAAAGGTGATGTGCGGTACTACGATATAGAAGCTGAAGGAGGTGCTAGAGTGTGGGAAGTCTTCTCTTTCTTATATAAAAGAATATGGTATTCTCTTTGATAACGTATGTCGTACACCTCATCTGAGAAATTTGCATTCACAATTCTGAAAAGAGGTAATGTAAAACTATAATCAAACTATGAAGGTTTTGAGGTCAAATAAAAATTTGATTTTCGTGGATTTCAGGCACCTAGGCCCAAAATAAAGTCTTTTTGAATACTTTCTTTCAGTTAAGTGTTGGAAATGGTACAACAATATCCTTTAGTGACAGCTATAGAGAGTTTCATTTCGTTGCATGTCGCAAGGTCTTTTAGTTTTTAATTATAATTTACTCTTACTTAGTAGTCGTACTTTCTTTTTCTTTTATCCATTTGCTTAATTTGGTAATATGGGTCTACGTCTTGTATGAAGGGCCTACGAGAGACGAGATAATGAAATTCCAAATTACTGGAGGAAATCAAGAAAAGCCAATGGGTCATTCTGTACTTGTCGCAGGGCACACTGAACTTGAATATCATGCGGGAAACAAGATGATAATATGTTGATGGATGTACTGAACAGTTTGACCAATATCTGACTAAACGTTGTATTCATGAAGGAAATGCGGTAAGATGATAATCGCCGAGTTTGTTTCTGTTATACCTCTCAAACACCCATCAAAATACTGTTCAGAAACAACCATATTAAGAAAATTTCAGTATGCAAGTTTAACAGAAATAACAATATTTACACCGAATCGTATATATAGTTGTATATAATTTTGAATTGTTTATTTCAAGATTAAACTTAGAGAAGCATTCCAACATCTGCTCGAGCACTACAATTTGGAGTGCTATGAGTTTACTAGTCATATTCTCCACGAGGATCTCTGACCGACAAGAGACCAAATGTCATTTCGATTATGCACATTTTATTGCTTGTGTCGGTTGCCTAGAAGTGCAGCACAAGTTATCTAGTGGTGAAATGAGGTATTTAGGCTTTGATGTAACATATTTAAAGGTGATGTGCGGTACTACAATATAAAAGCTTAAGGAGGAGATAGAGTGTGGAAACTCTTCTCTTATATAAAAGAATATGGTCTTCTCTTTGATAGTGTATGTCGTACACCTCGTCTGATAAAAAGAGGTAATGTAAAACTATAATTAAAGTATGGAGTTTTAAGGTTAAATGAAAATTTGGTTTTCGTTGATTTCTGGCACAAAGACTCAAAATAGGCTCTTTTAGAATACTTTCTTTCAATTAAGTGTTGGGAATGGTACAACAATATCCTTTAGTGGCAGCTATAGTCCGCCGTTCGTTGCATGTCGCAAGGTCTTTTAGTTTTCAATTATAATTTACTCTTACTTAGTAATCGTACTTTCTTTTTCTTTTATCCATTTGCTTAAATTGGTAAAATGCGTGTAGGTCTTGTAAGAAGGGCCTACCAGAGAAGAGATAATGAAATTCCAAATTGCTGGTGGAAATCAAGAAAAGCCAATGGGCCATTCTGTACTTATCGCAGGGCACACTGAACTTGAATATCATGGGGGAAACCAAGAGGATAATATGTTGATGGATGTACTGAACATTTTGACCAATATCTGACTAAACGGTGTATTCATGAAGGAAACGCGGGTAGATGATAATCGTCAGGTTTGTTTCTCTATTATACCTCTCAAACACTCATCAACTTGCTGTTCAGAAACAACCATATTAAGAAAATTTCAGTATAAGTTTAACAGAAAGAATAATATTTACACCGATTCGTATATATATATATATATATATATATATAAAGGTTCGCTATGGTGCCTACCTACCGTGAACAACCACAGTGGGCACCATAAACAAATCTCTACATCTTTTTGCACTTTTTCGATTCCCAACAACGCCATCACCTCCGAAGACCCTCTCATATCCATTGCTAACCCAAAACGCTCTCTCTAACATGTTAATTATAAGAAAATTCATTGCTTATTATTCACATGTGGACAACATACCCAAATGATGATTTTCTTAAAAATTAAAGTGTTAGAAAGTGCGATTTAGGATAGCAATGTATATGAGAGGGTCTACGGAGGTGTTGGCGTTGTTGGGAATCGAAAAAAAAAATACAAAGATTTGCTTATGGTGCCCACAGTGGTTGCTCGCGGTAGGTGGGCACCATAGCAAACCTCTCTCTCTATATATATTATTTTGAATTGTTTGTTTCCAGATTAGAGAAGCATTCCAACTTATGCTCGAAGACTACAATTTGGAGTGGTACGAGTTTACCAGTCATATTCTCCACGAGGATCTCTGACCGACAAGAGACCAAATGTCATGTCGATCATGCACATTTTGTTGCTTGTGTCGGTTGCCTAGAAGTGCAACACAAGTTATCTGGCGGTGAATGAGGTATTTCGGCTTTGATGTAACATATTTAAAGGTGATGTGCAGTACTACAATATAGAAGCTGAAGGAGGTGCTAGAGTGTGGGAATTCTTATCTTATATAAAAGAACATGGCTTTTCTTTGATAGTGTATGCCGTACAGCTCGCTGAGAAAAAGAGGTATTGTAAAACTATAATTAAAGTATGGAGGTTTTGAGGTTAAATAAAAATTTGGTTTTCGTTGATTTCTGGCACCAAGGCTCAAACTAAGCTCTTTTAGAATACTTTCTGTCGGTTAAGTGTTTGGAATGGTACGACAATATCCTTTAGTGGCAGCTATAGTCCTTCATTCGTTGCATGTCGTAAGGTCTTTTAGTTTTCAGTTATAATTTACTCTTACTTAGTAGTCGTACTTTCTTTTTCTTTTATCCATTTGCTTAAATTGGTAATATGGGTGTACGTCTTGTATGAAGGGCCTACGAGAGACGAGATAATGAAATTCCAAATTGCTGGAGGAAATCAAGAAAAGCCAATGGGTCATTCTGTACTTGTTGCAGGGCACACTGAACTTGAATATCATGGGTGAAAACAAGATGATAATATGTTGATGGATGTACTGAACAGTTTGACCAATGTCTGACTAAACGTTGTATTCATGAAGGAAATGCGGTAAGATGATAATCGCCAGGTTTGTTTCTGTTATACCTCTCAAACACTCATCAAATTGCTGTTCAGAAACTACCATATTAAGAAAATTTCAGTATGCAAGTTTAACAGAAATAATAATATTTACACCGAATCGTATATATATAGTTGTATATAATTTTGAATTGTTTATTTCAGGATTAAACTTAGAGAAGCATTCCAGCATCTGCTCGAGCACTACAATTTGGAGTGGTATGAGTTTACTAGTCATATTCTCCACGAGGATCTCTGACCGACAAGAGACCAAATGTCATTTCGATTATGCACATTTTATTGCTTGTGTCGGTTGCCTAGAAGTGCAGCACAAGTTATCTAGTTGTGAAATGAGGTATTTCGGCTTTGATGTAACATATTTAAAGGTGATGTGCGGTACTACCATATAAAAGCTTAAGGAGGTGGTAGAGTGTGGGAATTCTTCTCTTATATAAAAGAATATGGTCTTCTCTTTGATAGTGTATGTCGTACACCTCGTTTGAGAAAAAAAGGTATTGTAAAACTATAATTAAAGTATGGAGCTTTTGAGGTTACATAAAAATTTGGTTTTCGTTGATTTCTGGCACCAAGACTCAAAATAGGCTCTTTTAGAATACTTTCTTTAAGTGTTGGGAATGGTACAACAATATCCTTTAGTGGCAGCTACAGTCCTTCGTTCGTTGCATGTCGCAAGGTCTTTTAGTTTTCAATTAAAATTTACTCTTACTTAGTAATCGTACTTTGTTTTTCTTTTATCCATTTGCTTAAATTTGTAAAATGCGTGTAGGTCTTGTATGAAGGGCCTACCAGAGAAGAGAATGAAATTCAAAATTGCTGGAGGAAATCAAGAAAAGCAAATGGGTCATTCTGTACTTGTCGCAGGGCACACTGAACTTGAATATCATGGGGGAAACCAAGAGGATAATATGTTGATGGATGTACTGAACATTTTGACCAATGTCTGACTAAATGATGTATTCATGAAGGAAATGCGGGAAGATGATAATCGTCGGGTTTGTTTCTCTATTATACCTCTCAAACACTCATCAACGTCCTGTTCAGAAACAACCATATTAAGAAAATTTCAGTACGCAAGTTTAACAGAAGTAATAATATTTACACCGATTCGTATATATATATAAAGGTCTATGGTGCCTACCAACCGTGAACAACCACAGTGGGCACCATAAACAAATCTCTACATCTTTTTGCATTTGTTCGATTCCCAACAACGCCAACACCTCCGTAGACTCTCTCTTATCGATTGCTAACCTAAAACGGCCTCTCTAACATGTTAATTTTAAGAAAATTCATTGCTTATTATTCACATGTAGACGACATACCCAAGTGATGATTTTCTTACAAATTAAAGTGTTAGAAAGTGCGATTTAGGTTAGCAATGTATATGAGAGGGTCTACGGAGGTGTTGGCGTTGTTGGGAATCGAAAAAGTGCAAAAAATATAAAGATTTGCTTATGGTGCCCACAGTGGTTGCTCGCGGTAGGTGGGCACCATAGCAAACCTCTCTCTATATATATATGATTTTGAATTGTTTGTTTCAAGATTAGAGAAGCATTCCAACTTATGCTCGAAGACTACAATTTGGAGTGGTATGAGTTTACCAGTCATATTCTCCACGAGGATATCTAACCGACAAGAGACCAAATGTCATTTCGATCATGCACATTTATTGCTTGTGTCGGTTGCCTATAAGTGCAACACAAATTATCTGGCGGCGAAATGAGGTATTTCGATTTTGATGACTTAATCGATAACATATTTAAAGGTGATGTGTGATACTACGATATAGAAGCTGAAAGAGGTGCTAGAGTGTGGGAAGTCTTCTCTTTCTTATATAAAAGAATATGGTCTTCTCTTTGATAGCGTATGCGTACACCTCGTCTGAGAAATTTGCATTAACACTTCTGTAATGAGGTAATGTGAAACTATAATTACCGTATGAAGCTTTTGAGGTTAAATAAAATTTGGTTTTCGTGAATTTCAGGCACCAAGGCTCAAATAGCTCTTTTAGAATATTTTTTCAGTTAATTGTTGGGAATGGTACAACAATATCCTTTAGTGGCAGCTATAGAGAGTTATCCCTCATTCGTTGCATGTCGCAAGGTCTTTTAGTTTTCAATTATAATTTACTCTTACTTATTAGTCGTATTTTCTCTTTCCTTTTCTCCATTTGCTTAAATTGGTAAATGCATGTAGGCCTTGTATGAAGGGCCTACGAGAGACGAGATAATGAAATTTCAAATTGACGGAAGAAATTAAGAAAAGCAAATGGGTCATTCTGTACTTGTCGCAGGACACACTGAACTTGAATATCATGGTGGAAAACAAGATGGTAATATGTAGATGGATGCACTGAACAGTTTGACCAATGTCTTACTAAACGTTGTGTTCATGAAGGAAATGCGGAAAGATGATAATCGCCGGGTTTGTTTCTCTATAAATCCTCTCAGACACTTGTTCAGAAACAATCATACATATATATATATTTATATTTATATTTATATTTGTACTTGTATACGATTTTGAATTGTTTATTTCTGGATTAAACTTAGAGAAGCATTCCAACGTCTGCTCGAGGACTACAATTTGTAGTGGTATGCGTTTACCAGACATATTCTCCACGAGGATCTCTGACCGTCAAGAGACCAAATTTCATTTCGATCATGCACATTTATTGCTTGTGTCGGTTGCCTAGTAGTGCAACACAAGTTATCTGGCGGTGAAATGAGGTGTTTCGGCTTTGATGACTTATTCGATAACATATTTAAAGGTGATGCGCGTTACTACCATACAGAAGCTGAAGGAGGAGCTAGAGTGTGGGAAGTCTTCTCTTTGATAAAAGAATATGGTCTTCTCTTTCATAGCGTATGCCGTACACCTCATCTGAGAAATTTGCATTCACACCTCTATAAACAGGTAATGTAAAACTATAATTAAAGTATGAAGGTTTTGAGGTTAAATAAAAATTTGATTTTCGTAGATTTCAGGCACCAAGGCTCAAAATAAAGTCTTTTCGAATACTTTCTTTCAGTTAATTGTTGGGATTGATACAACAATATCCTTTAGTGGCAGCTATAGAGAGTTATCGTTCGTTTGTTGCATGTGGCAAGGTCTTTTACTTTTCAATTATACTTTACTCTTACTTATTAGTCGTATTTTCTCTTTTATTTTCTCCATTTCCTTAAATTGGTAAGTGCGGGTTGGTCTTGCTTATACCTCGAATGCAGTTCGTTGAGAATAAAAAATTGATATTATTGGTGAGATTATGACTTATAAAATTGATAAGATGATAATCCAGGATATTCCTCACATCACTTTGTTTTTTCAAATAATGGTTACATTTCGCCAAACCAAAACTTTGCAATCACCAGTTCGATTAGTAGTTTTCGTAGTTTTGTTGCAACGTTTCTACTTATATATTATTTGAAAGTGGGTGGCTATATACAATGGCGGATCCACCTTATGGCCTTAGGTGCCAGAGCCTGAGGGGACCACGATCCCCCAAGAAATTTTCGAGATTTTTGGTACATGTATATATTATATAGTTTTAATATGAATATATAAGAATGACATTTGTTTTGTTATAAAATTGCCTTTGGCATAATGGTTTAGATTCTGAATTTTTTAGCAAATATTAGTTCGATTTTAGGCCAGCTCCATTTTTTTTGTAGTTTTTATGGTTATCCTTTTTATTTGTTGACAAGCCTGTATACATATATAGATCAATATACATACAAATAATTCTTGTATCCCCCTGCACACATATATCCTACGATCGATGAAACATTTGAGCCATGTGAAACTATATCAATAAACTCAAGAACATTTTGAGTCCAACAGTGACAAAGCCAAACTTATAAAATCCCATAAACTATATATTACTTGGAAATTTTTTATTATTTTGTTAGGATATTTTCATCCCCGATAATACATTTGCTCGAGAAATGACGATAATAATAAAAAAAGATGAAAATAAATTTGGACAGTGAACACAAGAATTTACGTGGTTCGGTCAGAATGACCTCGTCCACGGGCCGGGGGGTAGAACGTATTTATTATTGGTGTGATTACAAACACGTACACCGGACGGTATACAAAACCAACTACAACAATATTAGGAGTAGGCTACACAAAGAATTAATCGGAGTAGTTAATCAATATTGTGGTGGAGATTTTTCTCTTCATCGAATAATGCCTATTTATAGGCATTTGCTTCCCAAGCTCGTCTATGTGAACATAAAGAAAATAAGGCAGCTGTATTTCTTTATATGGCAGCCGAAAGAAGAAACCATTTGATGTTGCCTTTTGTCTGACTTATTCAACCCACATGATTTAATTATTTCAAAGGAAGGTCACGCTCATAAATTTTATTATAAAACCCAACTTGATTTGTATATCTATTACTTCATACTAAGAGGGAATCCACCGGTTATCAGCCAGTTTCCCCTAGGTTGCCAGTCACCTTACCGATCTATTAATTCTTACTAAAGCAAAAGCATACTTGTTTGTATAATTATCATAAAAGAAAATATATTTAATCTACCGGCACATGCCATTGGAAAGAGTATTACAGCATCTGTAACTAATAATATTAAAGAAACTATTGATATTCCCTAGACAACCAGCTATCGACGTCCGCCTCTTTCATAGCTCCTCTCAAACTCAAAGCTCAATCCCCAAAGAAGTTATGGTGATTCTCTTCTTAGCTAGGCTCCTTACGTAATTGTAATATTTGTTTCTTTTTTTTTCCTTTCTCCATTTTCTTTCCCTCGTTGTTCGGCTCCTTGTTCAATTTGCTTATGTGAGCTACTGAGATTCAATCATCCATTCACTGTTTCTGTAGTTTGCCGCCGCATTTGCGAAGGAAGAGCTAGCCTTTGAGGGCCAGTCGTCTCTCACGGCTCTCAGTCTTTGTCAAAGGACTCATCGTTCTCCATATATAATTAATTTTGATGCTAGGATGTGTTTTCTTCGCTTTTCTGTTCTCACGGCTCTCCACGTCATTTTTACTTTCTTTTTGCCAATTTTAGCAAGGAGGAATTGATCATACAGATCATATCTAGCATGGTCAGATCTTGAATTTCTGTAAGTAGTCCAAGTGTTATATTGTTTTCTTCATGAGTAGTCTGAGAATAATTATATATGTTTTGTCTCTTTATGAATCAAATTGCGATGCTGCTCTCGGTTTGTTGTGATGTGGTGGAAGATCTATGAAAACGATACATTTTTTAACCAATTTACTCGTTGAAAAACCTCTCTAATTGAATTTTTTTGTAGATATACTGTTTCACCGTTCCCTCCTAACTCTCTTGCCACACTGACCATTGCTTTGCTATCAAAATTCATGGCCCATCTCTAACTAGCAGTCATTTAACATACTTGGTCTTGGCAAGGCATGGGATGGAGTTTTGTTTATTCATCATCTGACATTCTTGAAGATGCCATGTCAGCTACAAAGAAGACAGCATAAAAATGGTAAATAAACCCAATCCTGATGACCAAATCACGTCCCTATTGAAAGTCTAAGCAACTTTATTAAGCTCAAAGATAAATAAGAATATATACATATACTCTTGCTTGGTTCCATTGAACCACAGAATGCTGTCGCACCTCTTGGTAAATACTAATGACATGTAGACTGCTCCATTGAATCCCTGGCATGCGATAGCTACTAAGTTCATCACGGAAAAAAATTGTTGGAGATGGAAATCACAACGATCAATTGCACTAATAAGTTTCTTAACAACACATTGTATACCCAATTTTCAATCATTATATGACTCCTACTCCGGGCTAAAATCACCATGTAGCCGCACAACGTGCGGCAATCCTCACCTAGTATATTTAAAAGTTCACAATTTGATTTATACAACTGAGCAATGGCGGTGAACCATTAAACTTTCATGTATTTATTATATATATTGTTAAATATCTTAATATTGATTTTGAACTATATAAAATGAACAGAAGAGGGAAACAAATACCGAAATGAGGAAATGGAAGCAAGACTTAGTTGGTCATCCCACCGACAACACTTCAATTATGATTGTTCTTTTAGGACAGCAACTATTTCATTCACTTCCAAAAGATCAAATTTCTACCTAATTTTGGGCTAAATGAAAAGACTTTAGGGGTCGAGTGCCACTGTTAATTTTCCGAGGACTATTTTTCAAAATCTACACCTCTAAATTCTCTTAACCAAGGTATACATTCATTCGTTCATTGATACTTTCTCTGACTTAAAACCATAGTTTCTCTACTGCCATCTCCTTGTCACTCTCTAAAAAGTCTAATCGTTTCATCGTCTTCCTTAAACCTCGAATACTCTCTCCATTTTCCTGAGCTCTTCGTTTGTAGCCTCTATTTCTTCATATCAAAAGATGACTTTGCACCGTCTTGGGACCTAACAGCCCCCGGTTTTCCCTGAAACCTTATAAGTGAATTTACTTACTATCAAAGCAAATAGGTTCTTTTTCGTTTTCCGTTCTTTCTATGAGCTCATCTGATTTGATCTGTGTAAAGACTAAATGTTTTGAAGTTTTAAGGGCTTGCAGTGTTTATCATACGAACGCATATAAATCTTGCAAGTCCTTCTTGTTGGCGTGGCAGCGGACCCGGTCGAGTAATACCGCGGCTAATATTTGAGAAATTAAAGATAAAATGTGGACACCGAGATTTAACGCGGAAAAATCCCAAACAAATCGGGGTAAAAACCACGTGCAAGGAAGAAGAATCCACTATAGAGGAAAAATATAGGAGTTACAACATCTCGTACTACAAAGGAGAAAACCCCAATATCTCTTTTTATAGTCGGAGAAAATACCCGACAAACTCTCTATTATTTTACCTCTATCTTCTCTCACCCCGATCTCTCTCTTCTCTCTGTTTGTGGGCTTGCAACGACACTGATGGTTCCATGGCCGTTTATAGGAATAAGTTGATAATATGAACAATAATAAAAGTCATTAGCATACCATGAAAGAATACGACGTCGAGTTGTTCTAACTTTCCTTCTTCATGTGCTCTTTTGACCATTCAACCCACATGTGGGTTTATTATTATGTCGACAATCTCCCACTTGAAGATTTGATTAAGGATCAATCGGATCTTCACACCATTCTTTCTCCCTTGCCTTTCATGTTGCTTACGTCTCCGCTAGGCCACTCGAGGAACGACACCAAACGAACTTGTCAGTGTTGACCGCCTTCGTCAAATAATCTGCTAGGTTGTCTTTCGTATGAATCTTCAACATATCTAACGTGCCCTCTTCCGCTTTCTCACGAACGAAGTGATACTGGACTCTTATGTGCTCTGACTGTCACAGAACAAAGGAACATTCTCCTGTCCATGCCCGAGTTCCTCCATGATCATTTTCAACCATACCGCTTCTTTACTTGCCTGCATAGTGGAAACATATTCTGCTTCAGTTGTTGACGTCGCGACAACGGACTGAAGCTTCGATACCCAGCTTATGGCTCCGCCAGTAAGAGTAAACACATATCCCGTGATAGATTTGCTCTTATCAAGATCACCTGCATAATCAGAGTCAATGTACCCTCTGACAGTAAAGTCTGATTCCCCGTAACATAATGCAACATCTGAGGTCCTTTGATATATCGTAGGATCCTCTTCACCGCGCTCCAATGCTCTTTGCCCGGATTCGCCATGTACCGACTCACTACTCCCACCGCATGTGCAATGTCTGGCCGTGTACAAATCATTGCGAACATAAGACTTCCCACCGCTGATGCATACGGTACTCGAGACATCTTCATCCCCCCTTCTTCACTGCTAGGACTCATACTTGAGGATAATTTGAAATTAACAAGAAGTGGGGTAGAAATTGGCTTACAATCTTGCATATTGAAGCGACGCAAGACCTACATCAGATAATTCTTCTGCGAAATCCAGATCTTTCTGTTATTTCTATCTCGGTAAATTTGCATCCCTAGAATCTTGTTTGCTGGTCCCAAGTCCTTCATTTCAAATTTCCTAGCCAACTGTGCCTTGAGTTCTTCAACACGATCTTTGTTGGGGCTTGCTACCAACATGTCGTCAACATACAACAGTAATATGATAAAATCAATTTCACCAAACCTCTTGAAATAAGCACAAGGGTCTGCATTCAATCTGCTGTATCCAAGGCTCATGATGAAGGAATCAAATCTCTTATACCAACACCTCGACGCCTGTTAGAGACCGTATAGAGATTTGTTCAACTTGCAAACCAAGTTCTGCTTTTCTTTATCTTCAAAACCTTCCGGCTGGAGCATATAAATCTATTCTTCAAGATCTCCATGAAGAAAAGCTGTCTTCACATTTAGCTGCTCTAGATGTAGGTCGAATGTAGCACACATCGCCAGGAGTACCCTAACAGTCGTCAGTCGAACCACCGTTGAGAATATCTCGTTGAAGTTGATGCCTTCTTTCTGAGCGTAGCCTTTAACCACCAGTCGTGCACGAAATCGCTCTACTTGATATCGCTGTTCCGCTTGATCTTAAAGACCCATTTATTGCCGATTGCCTTTCTGCTGTTCGGTAGTGGCACCAGCTCCCAAGTCTTCTTTTTCCGTAGAGCTTCAATTTCTTCTTGTATTGCCGTCATCCACTGATCTGCATCTGAACCGTTCAGTGCTTCTTGAAGAGTTGATGGCTCTCCATCATCAGTTAGAAGACAGTATGCAACGTTGCTGTCCATATCGTAATCTTCATGCTAGGATGGTGCAGCTCTTTTGCGTGTGTCCCTTCTAAGTTCTGGCTCTGAAGATTCGCTTGGCCCTTCCTCGTGCTCTGGCACTGCTCCAGAAGAATCTTGTTCCACAGACTTCCCTTTCACCTGAAATGCCGTAGTCTCTGAACGTTCCTTTGTAGTGCTATCATTTCCTCCGATTGGTTTATCTTCTAAAAAGATAACCTCCCTGATGATGACAACCTTGTGGGCAGTGGGATCCCACAGGCGATACCCCTTCACACCATCAGTATACCCCAAGAACAAACACTTTCTGGACTTCGGATCCAGCTTCGTAGTTTCTTGGGCGTTGTGCATCACGTACACAGGACTTCAAAATACATGGAGTTTGGAATAATCCGCTGGCTTTCCGGTCCACATCTCCATCGACGTCTTCTGATCAATTGCCGTTGAAGGCGATCGATTGATCACGTAGCAGGCGGTGTTGACTGCTTATGCCCAGTATGATTTATCCAGACCTGCAGCTCCCAACATGGCTATTGTTCTTTCCAACAGAGTCCTATTCATCCGCTCTGCTACTCTATTTTGTTGTGGAGTATACGCCGTAGTGAAGTGCCTTTTGATGCCTTCCCTTTTGCAAATGCTATCAAATTCCCTGACAGTATATTCTCCTCCATTATCCGTCCTCAAACATTTAATCTTCTTTTCTGTATCAAGTTCGACCCGAGCCTTGAAATTTTTGAAGGTAACGAACACATCTCCCCTACTCTTGATGATATACACCCAACATCTCCGGGAGTAATCGTCGATGAAAGACACGAAGTACTTCCCTCCTCATCGGGCTGAAACCGGTGACTACCATATATCAGAGTGAACCAATTCTAGAATTTTGTTGCTTCTAGAATTTGATGTGTTGAATTGTAGCCGATGCTGCTTGTTTGCTATGAAATGCTTACAGAATGGTAGTGACACCTTCGCGAGACCCGGAAGTAGATTTTGGCCCGCAAGAATTTTCATTCCTTGCTCCGACATATGACCGAGCTTTTGATGCCATAACATAGTAGATCTTTCGGTTGAATTTCCCGAAGCTACAGACGCTTTACCTTCTTGCACCGTCTGTCAGGAACCGAAACCGAAATTGAAACCTTAAATCATTCCATGCATCTTTCTTTATTATTCATGCAATTGCATAATTAATTTCATGATAGAGACATAATTTTTGATATAAGATGTTACGAGAACTTTAATACTTGATATAAGATCTCGTAACTAAAGAAGTTTTTGAAAGCTTAGTATTAAAAACCTAATTATGAAGGAAACTATTTTAAATATTGAAACACTCTATATCACTTAACTAATAGTAAGTGGTCAAGGTAAACAAATATATATATTGCGAGAATAATATTCTCGATACAAAGAATTTCGAGAATTATAGGATTTCGAAAAGTGTCGTTCTCGAAAGATAAGTGTTACGAGAAATTCAATTCTCGATATAAGAATTCGAATTAATGGGTAAATTGCAAAATCGATTTTCACAGTGTAAGTTAAGAGAATTTGATTCTCGAGATAAAGTCTTTGTTAAATATAAATCTCGAAGTCTTATATCGAACACTTAATTCTATCTCGAGTATCATATTTCTCGATAGAGAAAGTTTTCGATAACTTCATGTGGGAGTTCTCGTGATTGTTAAATAAGGATAAGTAATACAAAGTTAAGTTTTCGCGACCATCACTTGAGAATGGATATTATTGGTGGAAAAATTTATCTTATTTAAGAACTATGTGTCGTGAAAGAAGATAAGTATTAATATGAAATTGCTTAGCATAAGGGGTAACTACAGATACTTGTCAAATCACCTTTTTATAGAATACATCCTTTAACATAGTATTAGATAAGAGCTTAAGGCAAAAAGGTTAAAAGAGGAACAAGGAGAAAAACGTTGAACAAAGGAGAAGGAATAAAATATCAAATTCAAATTCAAATCTTCAATCTTCGAAAACAGGAGGTGAGGAACTTATATGATGTTCTCATGATATATATATATATATAGAGAGAGAGAGAGAGAGATATATATTGATAGGGGTAACCTTACAGCATTCCTCCTGACCCGACAACCTACAAGGAACAGAGTAGGAGATTGGGTCTGAAGGAGGTAAGGACCAGGTACGAGGTCCGACCAGAACGGTGTACGAATGTGAGGTTCAAAGGAGCTAGAGAGAGGTCCCAGGAAGCTACGGAGCTATCCAGAAGGACCAAAGGAAGTAATCAAGAGAGCTAAGGAGGCGTACGGTAGACCTGAAGAGGAGATATCCCAGGAAGCTACGGAGCTATCCGAAAGGGCCAGAAGAAGAGCACGGATGAGCTAAGGTAGCGTCCAGGAGACCTGACGAATGAAGGCAGTACCAAACCCTAGTACGCCCACAAGTATAAATAGTAGCTCTTAGTCATTTTACAAGATATCTTCTACACGCCCCACACACACTAACACACCAAGAACACACATATAGATACTCTCTCTCCCTCTCTTTATCTTCTTCTACTGTTCATAGCCGAGAATCACTTGTAAATAAGAGAGAAAGTGAGCTTGAGTGTGTAATCTTCTTCCGTTATTAGTGAATATTCTCCGGCGGCCCGTGGACGTAGGATTCACCCGAATCCGAACCACGTAAATCATCGTCTCTTTACTTTTCCGTCCTTTTTCTTAATATTCCATCCACGATTTCATCCTAACCGGCCCTCACCTTTATTTCCCGGACCATAAATCTTGTTGATCGGGGTCGTACCCGCATCAAATGGCGCCGTCTGTGGGAATCGAGGGTTGGAACGTGAGATATGGAGTCGTGGCTTGGATTCAACGACGTTTTTTGGAAGATTTCCGGGCTGCCGTTCTTGGATTTCTTCTATGGCATTTCATCGAACGATTGTTGGGCGAAGGTTGGTCTCACCGTAAAGCATGGCCGCCGGCCACCCTAGCCGCGCCGTCAACATCAGCAGCTCCACCACCCACCGGCGAGGCCCGACCGCACGCCAAGACCTCTGTCACGCTGTCGCCCAGCTGAGCAATGGCGAGCAGTAGCCAGCGCCGAGACTCCGACAGCCGTGAAACGAAATGAAAGGAGGAGAAGAGACTCGCCCGTCCAAGTTAGTGTCAACCTCCCGCCGTCCATGGAGCTTCGTTGCAGACCGTAAAACACCAAGAAGCCCTTGAGGATGCGTTCTTCCCTCAGCCGCAGCTGGTACGACCAATGGCCGCCGACACCCATCGCAATCGAAGGCCAAAATCCCTACGATGAATGAAAATGGCGAGGAGCATATCTAGAAATCGGGAAAATCAGCACCGACGCCTCGAAATCGAAGACGCCCATGGATTAAATCTTTTGCCTGAGGTCCTTTTCTAACCATGTCTGATTACCGCCGGAGTCAAACCGAAGTCGGCTCGCGTCAGTCCAAGACCGAAGAAGATGCGCGAGGATGACCACGTCAAGTCTCGGTTTCGTATCTCTTGAGGCTGAATCGATGTAGCCGTGGCCGTCGCACTCGCGGACGACCACCGTGGCTGTCTCCCCAGCGGTCACCGGCGACGCCCTCGCCGGAAAGTGCTCCCCGAGTCCGTTTGTAAGTTTCCTAACTTTTTGGGGTGCTAACTGGAATTATAGAAACGAATAGGCCAATCCTGTTATTTTCTGTGGAACCAAATGCTGTGAATCTCAAATCTGAGGGGCGAAATGGAGTTTTAATAACATTTGGGGTGATGCAGCCATTTCACCTAGGGTTTCAAAGGGGCTGGGCCTTTGATTCCGTAGGAATTATATTGTGGGTCGTGGGATTAATTTCTTGAATGACTTAAATCAATTAGATACCTGGGCTCTTAGGTCTGTTGGGCTTTTAATATTTGGGTTGTTAATATTATATTATTGGGCTCTTTGACTTATTTCTGTTGGGCTGCAGGATATAAATATTTTTCACAGCTGAAATTATTTTAATTGGTCTCTGAAAATAGCTATTTAGGGGCTGTTGAGATTAATTACCATAGCTTGCTGGAATTAATTATTTTGGGTTACTAAAATAAAATAAATGTAGGACTTTTAGAGTCGGGAGGCTTAATGAATTGAATTATTTTATTAGGCTCTTGAACCAATTATCTTAGAATGGAATATTTGGGCTGCTAGAATTATTATCATTGGGCCATTAGCCCAGTAGGTCTCCATCAGGACTGCCAGAAGGCACAGCCTAGGACAGATAGTCACAGGCGTACTATTGTCAGACTGACATGTCCTCTGTCTGACCATAATGTTCCCCGACCAACACCCTGTGTGTGTCCCCTGGTCGGCTATGGACAGTCGCGTCCTTTTCAACACCCCGCGTCAAGATTAGTAGGGATTATGCACCTCTTCCGTACACTACCTTTGACCTCCAGCTTTCCCACTTAGCTACGGACCTCCGACTTTCCTAATCAGATGTCCTACTTAGCTACTGACCTTCAGCTTTCAGATCTCCTATTTAGCTTTCCGACTTAGATACTGACCCAGTTTAGCCACCTCATATCTTGAAATATGACCTCTATAGATCACCAGATTAGGAGGAATACTGAGCTAGGCGCTGGAATTTAATTGTACAGGCTTATCTCCAACCTGCCATTTAACGCATTGCTTCCATTATGCAATTACTAAATATTATTTGATTATCACTTTTATCTCATGACACTTACCGTGTCTCGTGCGTTGGAGTTGCTTGTGTGTGGCTTTGTAGATTCCGCAGGTATGCCAGTCCAGCTCGCAGCTGGCTACAGGAGACGATAAGCCTTGACTTAGCTCAGGCGGAAACCTTCCAATGTAAGATCTACGGATCCTTCGGGGGTAAGCCTCTAGACTATAAAAAGGACACCGTAAGCCCTGGCTTAGACCCAGGCTGGAAACGAACCCCGTAAGCCCTGACGCAGATTCAGGCTGGTAGTGAAGCCCGTAAGCCCTGGATTAGACCCAGGCTGGACATGAGGCCTTTATGCTCTGATGTAGCTCCAGATGGGAAAGGAGGCCATAAGTCCCAGCTCTGAGGACAAGCAGAAAAAGAAGCCTATAAGCCCTGGCTTAGGTCCAGGCTGGAAATAAAGTCCAGAAGTCCTGGTTTAAACCCAGGTTGGCGAAACCCTGTAAGCCCTGGCTTAAATCCAGGCAAGGAGCGAAACCCCATAAGCCCTGGCATAGATCCGGGCTGGACACGAAACCTCTACGCTCCGACGTAGCTCCAGATGAGAAGGGAGGCCATGAGTCCTAGCTCTGATGCTAGGTGAAAAAGAAGCCCATAAGCCCTGGATTCAATCCAGGCTGGAAACGAAGTCCATAAGCCCTGCCTTAAATCCAGGCTGGGAGCAAAACCCCATAATCCCTGGCATAGATCCAGGCTGGACACGAAGCCTTTAAGCCCAGACGTGGCCGCGCAGATGCGCACCTTTAAGCCCAGACGTGGCCGCGCAGATTGCGCACTAATAAGCCCAGATGCGGCTAAGGCCCAGACGTGGCCGCGCGGATTGCGCACCTATAGCCCAGATGTGGCTGGCCCAGACGTGGCCGCGCGGATTGCGCACCTATAGCCCAGATGTGGCTGGCCCAGACGTGGCCACGCAGATTGCGCACCTATAGCCCAGATGTGGCTGGCCCAGACGTGGCCGCGCAGATTGCGCACTAATAAGCCCAGATGCGGCTAAGGCCCAGACGTGGCCGCGCGGATTGCGCACCTATAGCCCAGATGTGGCTGGCCCAGACGTTGCCGCGCAGATTGCGCACCCATAGCCCAGATGTGGCTGGCCCAGACGTGGCCGCGCAGATTGCGCACCCATAGCCCAGACGTGACCGTGCAGATTGCGCACCCATAGCCCAGACGCGGCTGGCCCAGACGTGGCCGCGCAGATGCGCACCTTTAAGCCCAGACGTGGCTGGCCCGGACGTGGTCGCGCAGATTGCGCATTAATAAGCCCAGATGCGGCTAAGGCCCAAACGTGGCCGCGCAGATGTGCACCTTTAAGCCCAGACGTGGCCGCGCAGATGCACACTTTAAGCACAGACGTGGCTGGCCTAGGTGTTGTCGTGCAGATGGCACATTAATAGGCCCAGATGCGGCCTCGCGGATAGCACACCAATGAGCCCAGATAGGGCCGCGCAGATGGCGCTCATACAGATATGCCCAGTCTCCAGGTGTGCAGGAAAACTCCTAAGCTCCGACTCAACCCCCAAACAGAAGACCGAACCAGCCAATGCTGGCCTTGCGAAAGGCAGAAGGTTCGTTGGTGCCCCACGGACCTGGTCAAAAACGAAAAACAAGGGGTGTCCGTCCCAGCTTACCCGGAGCTCCCCAGGAGGCGGATGCTTCTTACAAGCAAATACGCGGGATATTACCGTTTGGCGAGCCTAACGCATACCCCCGAGTTTTAACAATGTAAAAGGCGAGGTTGGTAAGTCAGGAGGAACTCTCCTCGTATACTTCGAATGTGCTAATAGACATTAGCACAATTTGAAATAGGGGGAGTGGGGAGAGGTAGTGGTACAGGTCAAGGCGGACCACATATACTCAAGGGAAAAACGTCTCTGAGATAAAGACAGGTCCCAGGTGGAAGGCTTACCTCGTAGCCTACTGACCTGGCGATGACGAGCTCCCAATCTATAGAAAGGAAAGCAAAGAGCGCTGGGTTCAGCCTATAAAATGTCTCTAAGGTACATATTTAAATATGTCCCAAACCTTACTGATGAAAGTGTTGGATGCAAATATAGTAGGATGTTGGGAGCAAGGCGCGAGAGGCAGAAATGTCGCCCATAAGTAAACATCCGGAGTACAGCAATCTGCGAGACGGATCAGCGTGGGTACTCAAGGTACAACTTGCAAGGAAATGATCGAGGTCGGTAGATAAGGAGGCATACTCCTCACTCACTTCGAATGCGCTGACAACCATTAGCAATATTCGAAGTAGGGTGAGTGGAGATTGGTAGCAGTACAGGTCCGAACAGTAACAGTAAAGCTCGCCCAGAATACTTAAGAAGAAAAATTCTTCCAAAAGGAGACAAGGGCGTGAGCAAAATGCAAAGAAAACATGCCACGGAGCCTCCAAGACCTAACTCAGCCCCAGGCTGGAAACAAGACACGAAAGCCCTAACCTATCTCCAGGTGGGAGCCTCCCCAGTCAAGCTGCGGACCTTGGGAATTGTGATGATGGGCAACCAACCCACATGGAACAAAAGCGATGGATCCGATTTAGGCGGATATCGTTCAGGAGTTGGGATTAAGAGTCGCCTCAGGATCCCCTTTAAAGGCCGCAGGAGCGCTCATAGCCGCCACCGCTACATCCAGGGTGGAAGCTGGCTCTCATCCAGCAGTAAAATCTCAGAAGAAGTAGTGCCGCAGGAGAGGCTGGGAGATATTTTTGGTAGAGTCATGTTCTCTCTAACATGCATGCAGAATGCCCTTCTCGGCGTATGGACTCGAGTCACTGGGCACTTCTTTCACCACTTCAGCATCGAAGGCTCGTTCTAGAATAGCCTTCATAGCCTTCTCCTTAATCACCAACAAATCCTAAACCTTGAGCTTGGAGAGTTGCTGTTGCCCCCTCGATGAGCCGGGTCAGAGTAGCTGCGAGGTCATCCCCCTTTGGCAGCGAGAATAGCCGCATTCTGCTCTTCCAACCGGCACAACTTTTGAGGGGCTAGGTCCTTAAGATAGCTTGGCAGAAGCCAGCGCAGAACTCCCAACTCCAGATGGACAGCGTAGTCAATAACCTACGGACCTGGTGAAGACGATCACCAACTCGTGGAAACGGGAGCGATAAGCACCAAGTGTAGCCTCGGTGGACACCTTCCAGGTTTCCGGTCAGCTGTCTGGCGTGGATCTCCGGGCGACCAATGCAGGTCGCCAGAAACCGACACAGATCTCCTAGCTCCCGCACCATGAAAGAAGGGCGCAAAAAGGAGAGCAGGTAGTGAATAGGGTAGCTAGCACGATGCAAGTACCATTAATGCTGCTCGGTGCCCAAAGACCCAACCTAACTGTTGGGATATCTAAGTCCAGCTCCATGCTGGCACCAGAAGACCCAACTCAACTGTTGGGATATCTAAGACCAGCTCCGTACTGGCATAGGGAAACCAATCCATCTGGATTGGGACATCTAAGTCCAGCTACATGCTGGCACCATAAGACCCAACCTAACTGTTGGGACATCTAAGCCTAGCTCCATGCTGGCACCAGAAGACCCAACTCAACTGTTGGGATATCTAAGACCAGCTCCGTACTGGCATAGGGAAACCAATCCATCTGGATTGGGACATCTAAGTCCAGCTACATGCTGGCACCATAAGACCCAACCTAACTGTTGGGACATCTAAGCCTAGCTCCATGCTGGCACCAAAATGCCCAACCTATGTGTTTGGTATATCTAAGTCTAGCTCCGCGCTAGCACAGGAAACCCAACCTAACCGTTGGGATATCTATCTAAGTCCAGCTCCGGGCTGGCACGAATAAGGCCAACCTAACTGTTGGGATACCTAAGTCCAGCTCTATGCTGGCACAGGAACACCCAACCTAACCGTTGGGATATCTAAGTCCAGCTCCGTGCTGGCACACACCCAACCTGACTGTTAGGATGTCTAAGTCTAGTTTTGCCCTGGCACCAGAGTACCCAACCTACGTGGTTGTGAATATAAGTCTAGCTCCATGCTAGCAAAGGAAACCTAATCCATCTGGATGGGGATATCAAAGTCTAGCTCCGCACTGGCACGGAAAGGCCCAAGCTATTTGTTTGGGTTATCTTAGTCCATCTCTGCACTGGCATTCAAAGACCCAACCTATCTGGAGTAGGATATCTAAGTCCAGTCCCATGCTGGCGCATAATACCTAACCTATCTGTTGGGACGTCTAAGTCCAACCCCGTGCTGGCACTCGAAGATCCGGCCTACTTCATCGGAATACCTAAGTTCAGCTCCAACCTGGTCGACAACGCTCGACCCAGCGCTCTGGAAGCACTGGCTTACCCGTTCGCTGGAGTTTGGCCACAGGAAAGCAGGCGCAAGAAAGCTAGGCTAGCCCTGATAGGAAGGGATCACGGAGACCTGGAGAGCTGGAAGTTGAGTCAGGACTCCCCTCAAACGAAGGCGAATAGTTACGCCACATTGGCTTTCGGGATGAAATTCAGATCCAGCAACGAAGTCTCCATGCCACCTCTCTGACTCTTATTGCGAACGCTCCAGCCGGTCTTGACCCTTCACCAACAGATTTGCAGCCTTGCACTTGATGAGCTGTTCCCGTTCTGCAGCAAGCTCGCTGACTCATCCTTCGACCGCCCAGTCGTGTCATCTCTATGCTTCAGCAACTAGGCTAGCTCCATGGGGACGAGCCATGACCAGGAGTTGGCCAGCAGTGTGGACATCCCACTTACCTAAGGAGATCGGCGAGGTCCACAACATTGTAACACAACTCCCGCGCTAGCGTATGGAGACCCGAATCCACCAGTAGGAGTTCTACATCAGCTCTCCATTGTCAAAGAGACCTAAACTGTCTGAACAGGAGTCCAGCTTCGGCTAGTGAACGGAGACCTGATCTACCTTACCCGGATTCCCAGCTCCATGCTGACCTGAGAAGATCCAATTCATCTACTTGGAATTTCTGAGCCGGCTCTATGTCGGCGTGTAAAAGGCCTTCTCATCTGTTCGAGATTTCCAAGCCCAGCTCCAAGCTGGCAAGCAAATATCTGATATACCCCGTCACGACGTTTTAAGTTCAGATCTAACTAAGAGATGGAGACTTGGGTTATCTAGTCCGATCGTTCGAAGTCAGCTTTCCGCCGACTTATAAAGACCTGATCTGTATGATCAGGACTCTCAAGTGCAGCTTCCTGTCAGTAAAGGGGACCTACTCTACCAGAATTCCAAAGATCAGTTTTCCATCAACATGCAGCGAAGTCCTACGCTGTTTGGGACTTCTTGGGCAACGGTAGAAATTGGCGGAAGAAATTCAAGGACACGAGAAGAGGAATGCTCTCTTAATAATACTCCGAGCTGCAATACTTAGCGTATTGCAACTCAGAGTAGGGGGACTGGATGATAGGGGTAACCTTACAGCATTCCTCCTGACCCGACAACCTACAAGGAACAGAGTAGGAGATTGGGTCTGAAGGAGGTAAGGACCAGGTACGAGGTCCGACCAGAACGGTGTACGAATGTGAGGTTCAGAGGAGCTAGAGAGAGGTCCCAGGAAGCTACGGAGCTATCCAGAAGGACCAAAGGAAGTAATCAAGAGAGCTAAGGAGGCGTACGGTAGACCTGAAGAGGAGATATCCCAGGAAACTACGGAGCTATCCGAAAGGGCCAGAAGAAGAGCACGGATGAGCTAAGGTAGCGTCCAGGAGACCTGACGAATGAAGGCAGTACCAAACCCTAGTACGCCCACAAGTATAAATAGTAGCTCTTAGTCATTTTACAAGATATCTTCTACACGCCCCACACACACTAACACACCAAGAACACACATATAGATACTCTCTCTCCCTCTCTTTATCTTCTTCTACTGTTCATAGCCGAGAATCACTTGTAAATAAGAGAGAAAGTGAGCTTGAGTGTGTAATCTTCTTCCGTTATTAGTGAATATTCTCCGGCGGCCCGTGGACGTAGGATTCACCCGAATCCGAACCACGTAAATCATCGTCTCTTTACTTTTCTGTCCTTTTTCTTAATATTCCATCCACGATTTCATCCGAACCGGCCCTCACCTTTATTTCCCGGACCATAAATCTTGTTGATCGGGGTCGTACCCGCATCATATATATATATAGGATTAATAGCTATGTTTAAATATGCTTTTACTATCGGAAAGGATTCGGTAACGTTAGTATTAGGGTTTTCTAGATTTCTGAAAAGAGTTCGTTCATCTTTAAATGTCCGAATCTTGTAAATATATTTTGGCAACTTTAATTATTCTTAGTTGAATATATAAGTTTTCAGATTTTAAGGATTTTGATATCAACATAATTTCGGCATTTTATGTAGTTTCGGTATAAGTAGATTTGAAAGAGGTTTTCGATATTGATAATTGGAGGAAGTTTTCGTGACTATATTAGGATTTCTCTTAAGATATTGAAAGGATTTTATACTTGTTTAGTTGGATAATTTGGTATAAAGACATGTGTTAGGGCTTGAAATGAGTTTACAATCCTATGGTTTCGAAGAAAATTGTGTCTTTAAGTTTTCCAGATTTTGATTAATTTTGGAATGAGATTTCAAGATATGCTTTCAAAGCTAAGGCAGAATTTCGATGATATGAAATAGATAGTATCTCGAAATCAATCGAATTTTAGAACATAAAACTCGAAGTCAATTAGGTAGATCTCGAATTAGATGCCGAGATGGTATTTTGCGAGATAGTGTTCATAGGAAATTTAGAAAGTCAGTTAGACAGATTTCGAGATATAATCTCGAAATGAAATAAGTAAATCTCGAGATGAATTAGATAAATTTCGACATATGATCTCAAAGTAAACTAAGAAAATTTCGACATACGATTTCGAGATAAATTAGGAAGATTTCGAGTTATGATTTCGAGTTATGATTCGAGATTTTAAACTCAATTAGATAGAATGTCGAGATGTGTTTCGAAATTGGTTAGAGAATGTCGAGATGTGTTTCGAAAATGATTAGGAATGTCGAGATATGTTTCGAAATCTTCTATGGTATATTTCGAAATCCTTTATGTTACACCTTGAAGATCTCGACATATTACACCTTGAAGATCTCGACATATTGCACCTTGAAGATCTCGACATGTTACACCTTGATGATCTCGACATGTTACACCTTGAAGATCTCGATATGTACCACCAAGTTCTCGATAGATATAGATTTCGAGACATGACTCGAGATTTAGAAATTTAATTAAAAAGAATTTCGAGACATGATTTCGAAAGTTAGTAATGTAATTAAGTAGAATTTCGAGATATTGGGAACTTTATAACAATAAGAATACCGAACTTAATAGAATTTCGAAATAAGAAAAATTGTGATACAGATATAAGAAATTTTAATATCACATAAAGTGTTCGATATTTAGGGTTTTGATATAAAATAGTTAGGGTTTCTGATAAAGGCTACGGATAGGAATGATCATGCATAATAAAGCATGCATATCACGTACGCATGTCATTATAGGAATTTTGTATCTACGGATAAAATAATTGTATAGGTCAGGAGTCCGATAAGGGCAAGGGCAAAGCTGATTAAGCAAGCAAAGAAAATAGGCGAACCTTGTGAGTATGATTTGCAACATGTACCTTATGTGCCTTATGTGCTTACATGATTTATATGGATTAATTGATTAATATGTGATATATGTGTTATTTACGAATCGACGTGAACTATGTGACCGTAAAGTGCCTTTATATGATCTATGTGTCATCTAGGATATTTTATATAGCATTGCATACATATAAATAAAAGGAGAAACCGTTATGACTGCTACGACTACGGATGGTACGATACGGATGCTACGGCATACGTCCCTTCAAATCAGGGGGGATGACAGTTACTTCCCTTCAAATCGGGGGATGACAGAGTCCTGTACAGGCACATACAGATTTTTACAGTATTGACAGTCCCATGCATGGGCGCCGATTGGGCTTACAGAATACGAGTCTAGCTAATCTATAATTAAATGGACATATAGAATGGCATGTGATCTACGAACGATATGAATGACAGTTATATACACAATGATTTTATGATGGCATAATTACGATATTGACGGAGATGAGCTGATTACTGTTTATTCTATCGTCATTTATTATTAGTTAACATGTTGCGATCATACTCTGAATTGTTGTCTTCACAGTTGTTGTAGATAATTAGCAGACTACATAGAACGCATCATCATACAAAGCATGGATTCAAGGTTGGCCGACGACGCTCTCCCCTGCTCCCTCTGGTTCACCGTTAGCATATAGAATAGAAATGAATTTAGACTATTGCATTTTGTGACTCGTATGATAGGTATATATATGTACATTATTGTGAAAGGAACTAAACCGGATGTACGCACCCGTTTTTGTTTAAGGAAATGGTTATGGGAATCGAGAAAAATTTTACACGAATATTTTATAGCTTCGTAAAAAGGTAATAAGAAACGGGGCGCTACACCGTCTCTCCCAACAGCATATACAAATTTGCAGCAACCTTTTCACCTTTCATGACTACAAGTGCTCCCCGGAATTTTCATTATTCCTTCCCGAACTTTGATTTCACAGCCAAGATCATCTACCTGTCCCACATACAATAACTTTTTCTTTAGACCTTCCACGTGCCGCACTCCTTGAATAGTGCGAACTGTACCGTCGTGCAACTTCAACCTCACGGTTCCAACGCCCATGATCTTTAAGGTATTATCTTTGCAACTGTACACAGATCCTCCTAAGATAGGTTCGTAGTGGTTGAACCAGTCTGTCGGAGAGGCATAAGATAAATTGCGCCCGAGTCAAGAAGCCATATCTCGTCGTACGCCTTCCTGCTCTCCGTTGAGATAGCTGCTTCGCTACACAGTACGTCTCCACCTGACGCGTTTGCCAGATTTCCTTGAGGATTGGTGTTGGAACTATTTAATTGTATTCAATTAATATAGTTGTCTTAGTCTTGCTATGCAAATTAGTAGTCTTGTGCTAAATTGTAATTAATCATTTTGTAGGACTACTTGTGTAAATATACCACGAGGTGGTATATATAAGTGAACTCCTTAGGAAGTAAGGAGTGTGTTGTAGCAAGGAATCAGAAATACAAGAATCAGAATTTTTAGAGAGAAATTAGCACCAAACCCTTGCTTGAGCTCGAAGTCATTTCTCTCCAAGCTTAATTGGTAAATCTCGATCTTTAGCTTTCTAATTCGTAAGATTTACAATCTGTTCTTCGTAGATTCGATCTAGGTTGGATATCTGGGGTCCTAACAATTGGTATCAGAGCTGAGCGTGTTAGGATTTGAATTAATTTTACTGAATTTCGAATCTGAAAAAGCTGAAAAAAAATTTCGCGAGTTACTGTTCATCGCGAGTAACTATTCACGCGCGACTGTTCATCGCTGATTTTCAATCTGATTTTTCTTAATTCGACCTGTTTTGATGTTAGCGAGGTTCGTTCTGTGTTTCTAATTGATCTGAGCTTGTTTGCGTTCGATCGAACCACAAATTTTAGCGAATTTTGAAGATTTGATTGAAAATTGTTCTTCGAGTTCTTAATCTGATTTTTCAAACACTGGACTAATTTTTGCTTTGATTGTGCTGAATTGAGTGTTATTCTTGTCAATTTCATGATTTCGATCGATTACCCGGACTTTGGTAGACTGATTTGCTGTTTTCGTTCGAATTTGTGATAATTTGTGTTCTTCGTGTTCTTCGTAAAATTCATCTAAATTCTGAAAAATTTGACATATTTTGCTGTTTTCTGGTTTGACTCTGTGTTAGAATTATTATTCTATGATTTTCGATCAATAACCCATGCTCAATCTGTAGTATTAATTGTTTTGGGTTGAATTCTGATTTTAAATAAATGTTTCGTAAGCTTCAGTGAAGTTGTTTTCTACTTTTTGCAATTGAAAACTGACCGAGAAAGTATTGCGAGCGAAAACAATGGGCGAATAAAATACTAGTCGAAACTAATGGTCGAAAACAGTACTCGAAATAGTTATAGATCGCAAATAGTAAGCAATCGAGAAAGGCACCGAGAAAGTCTGATTGCATATGCAAACTTGAAATAGCAATCATTACACAATCACTATTATCATTCAGTCACCATTGCAATCATTACATATCATTGTCAATTTGCAAATTGGTATTGTTAGATAAACGTAGCAATCATCTGTTATATTACATGTTCATAAAAGAAAAATCGATCGAAAAACATTTCTCTCTAATTGCTCAATAGCTAGCACATGGTCAAAATTCCATTCTAAAGCTTTGAAAGTCAAACTAAGTCATCAAAACTGTAAGTAAACAATCGAAAATAAAAGGGGGACAGCTCATGAAATTTATTTTGCTCACTCCCTCCACTAATCATGTACACGTGCATCACCACCACACTTGTCATCATTGCTACTAATCATTAGTCATCATTCCATCACTATAAAAATCATATTTTGGTTTGCTCTTATCGCAAAACTTCCTTCCACTTTTTAGGATCGAAAACTTTCAGTTCCTTTTCATTACTTTATCTCCTCAATAATAAAAAAAGCAACAACGGTTTCGGTCGGTCCACCCACAAAATTAACATGCCGAAGTCGTTAACACGATTCGCCATGAGGGGGAGAAGGGGTTATGCATATACAATCGGTCGGTCCACCCACCAAATTCCGCCGCTCGTACCACCCTGAAACCGGGCTCTCTCACAACGCCACATTCAAAGGAAGCTCGGTACAACTCAAAAAAAAATCAACGAAAGAGACGGCCTACCTTCTTCTGGAACTAGAGATGCTTTTTCGAGGCCGAACCAGACAACTTCCATTCGGAGAAAAAGAATCTGGCGAAACGGAGAAGATGGCTAAAACCTCGAGCCCCCTCCTCGACTTTCTCATGCCCCCTGCTTCCGGAAGAAGAAGCAAGGACCGAGGACCGAACGACACGTGACTCAAGCATCATCAAGGACTGAAGTTGCCAACCGTGTCCACTGCATCAAGGACCAAAGTTGCCAACTGTGTCCACTGCATCAATGATCGAAGTTGCCAACCGTGTTCACCTCTTCAAACCTCACATCGGACGCCCCGATCACAACATAAGGTTGACCCAAATAGGGGGAGTTTCGAGTTTCGTGCGCTTTCAACGGGAGAGATGGAACGCGGACTTTCCAAAATCCGGCAAGAACTCGTACATCTTACGGCTTTTAGGAGAAGAACTTCAAAGGAAGATTCGAAGAAAAAGCCGATGCCTAGAAGACCAAGTGAGCTTGAAGACATTATAAAGAGGATATTTCGAGGACTCGAGGACTCTTTCCACTTGCAAGATGAAGACAACCCGCCCTATATTGGAAATTGAATACAAAGGGAAAAGAGATTGTTGGAACTATTTAATTGTATTCAATTAATATAATTGTCTTAGTCTTGCTATGCAAATTAGTAGTCTTGTGCTAAATTGTAATTAGTTATTTTGTAGGACTACTTGTGTAAATATACCACGAGGTGGTATATATAAGTGAACTCCTTAGGAAGTAAGGAGTGTTTTGTAGCAAGGAATCCAGAAATACAAGAATCAGAATTTTTAGAGAGAAATTAGCACCAAACCCTTGCTTGAGCTCGAAGTCATTTCTCTCCAAAGCTTAATTGGTAAATCTCGATCTTTAGCTTTCTAATTCGTAAGATTTACAATCTGTTCTTCGTAGATTCGATCTAGGTTGAATATCTGGGGTCCTAACAATCATTCTTCAAGTGACCCTTCTTTCCACAGTGGTAGCATTTCATATCCTTCTTCTTACTTCTTGATTCCCCTGCCTTGAGTGTGACTCCCATTTGAACCACGTTCCGTTGATCTCTCTCTCATCACCGTCAAGGCTTCAACCTGTTGCGAGCCTGCTTGTTGGCCCTCCTTGTCCTTTCGCTGATTTTCTTCTTCGAGAATAGAAGCTGCGTTGTTCGTCAAGTTGATGATGAGTAGATCATACGAATCAGGCAGACTTTGAAGTAGAATTTCCGCACGTTCTTTATCCTATGCTTTATACCCCAACGATGTTGGCTGGGAAAATAGAGTATTCAAAACGTTGAGATGCTCCGTCACCGAAGTAGATTCGACATTCTCAATGTGAACAATTTTCTCTTCAAGAAAATTTTGTTGTGTAACGACGTCGGCTCTTACAGATTGGTTAGATAGTCCCATATCTCCTTTGCCGTTTTCTTTTCTTCGACGCTGGACAATATCTCATCTGCTAGTGCCAAATGGAGATTTGCAACAGCGCTCCTGTCCATCTCGTTCCATTTCTTTCGTCTGTCACTGTAGCTGGTTTTCCATCGATAGCCTCCAAATAGCCGTCCTTTCGCAAGATCGCTTTTATCTTTAATTTCCACAGTGAGAAATTTCTCCCGTGGAACTTTTCGATATCGAATTTTGCCGCCATAATTTCTGCTCAGTCGTGAGGGATACCTCCGATGGGATTGCAGCATATAATTATTGAACTCGTACCGGCTTTTTCGTCACCGTAACAAGGGCAATATAATATCTATTATTTTCTGATGTGGAGGGTCCACGTTAGTGGCAACCACAGAGCATACGATAAACAGATATATACAACCCAAGCTAGGCTCTGATACCAATTGTTGGCGTGGCAGCGACCCGATCGACTAATACCGCGGCTAATATTTGAGCAATTAAAGATAAAATGTGGGCAACGAGATTTAACGTGAAAAACCCCCAAACAAATCGGGGTAAAAACCACGAGCAAGGAAGAAGAATCCACTATAGAGGAAAAATATAGGAGTTACAACCTCTCATACTACAAAGGAGAAAACCCTCAACATCTCTCTTTATAGTCGGAGAAAATACCCAACAAACTCTTTATTATTTTCCCTCTATTTTTCTCTCCCCCCGATCTCTCTCTTCTCTCTGTTTGTGGGCTTGCAATTACACTGATGGTTCGATGGCCTTTTATAGGCATTAGTTGATAATATGAACAATAATAGTGGTCATTAGCATACCATGAAAGAATACGGCGCCGAGTTGTTCTAACTTTTCCTTCTTCATGTGCTCTTTTGACCATTCAACCCACATGTGGGTTTATTATTATGTCGACACTTCTCTGCCCTATGATTCTGTAAGGAAAAGTGGGTACTGCTGCCTCGAGAAGAAGGGATCGTTGTAAGCCTCAACATGAACTGCAATAAAACCAAATCGAAAAAGGTCTCACCACCCGCCGCCAGAACCGCACATAGAAAGTTATAAGTTGCCGAAGGGCTGAGGGTTTACACTGATTAAGGCGAATCCCATAGCATGGGAAATGGAAGATAAATAAGAGGGAATAAGGAATCACAAACCGGCTTTGATCTGGGCCTTCCGGAAAGCAAGGAGTGGTGGCGGAGGCGAATCAGCCCGTTGGTGTGGCTCGGGAATCGTCACAGAGAACCCCCTAAAGGAAAATGTCATGAGGGAGGTTATTTGAATATTGGAAAGTGATAAAAAAATCAGTTATTGCTTGAATGCTAGGCAATATTCAAGCATTCAATCCTACATTTTACGTGCATTGAATAGCCCGTTGGTGTGTTTTAAATGGACCCGAACACGTTGGGAAATCTTGGAAAGTGATAAAAAAATCCTTGAATGCGTGAATGTAGGATTCTAAAGGTTCTGATCCACACAATCTCTTGCCTTCTTTTTACGTCCATATTACATCCCATCCACGCCAGCTCACTTGCATGACTGAAACCGATGTTATCACGACTCTACCGCTACGGTTATTCATACAGACCTAAAAATATTTGTTGATTGGGATAGCCTCATATCCCAACGAGTTTTAGCAGAACCCATTCCAAACTAAAGAAGGGGAAAAAAACTTTTAAATATGTTAACCTGATCCATATATAGAACGGGCATCATATATGGATCATACATGTCAAATAGCAAACAATAATTAACTTTGTTTATTTTTTTACATTTTGATGTTTGATAGTTCGCATCGGAGAAGTGTCGCTTCAGATATCCATTTTCTATGTCAGCAAGGATATCTGGATCTAGAATGCGTATTGTAAAAAGATAGAAAGATGAGTGAGTTGGTTGACAAAAATTGGCACACAGAGTATTGAAATTTGATGAAAGTCCATGTTTAGTATTACCATATACCTTAGATGACTTTGGTCACCTTGATAATTTTAACTCAAACATGTATCATAATTGGGATAAGAAAGATGTAATGTTAATAAATTTAGGCACATAAATTATAAAAGAAAAATCATATCATCACAAAAACATCATGCAATTACACACGAGATGCAGTACTAGGTATCTTCAATCCCTCTCTAAAATTGTAAAATTCATAAACACCAAACATGTGAGCACAGTTCAAACCCTTGTCCTTTTCTTTCCATGATTGTTGTTATCTTTCTTGTTCCGACTCGCCACACTTGTCGAAGGCGCAGTTCTTTGGTAGATTTCGGCTAGCGAACCAAACCTCGGGATTCTTCTTGGCAAAATCTCATCATCGCCGTCGACCTCTTCAGAGATTTCTTCTGATCGAACGTTAATGTTTTTACTTTCTTCTGATTTCATGAGTACTTTTCGGCGAAATTCAGCGAAGGAATGTCGCGCTTCTTCAGAATAAGTACCGCTTAGTTGAATCAACGCCAAAACTGCATCGATATCGGCCTTCGTAAAGGCTAATTCCATCTGGCTTCGAAGGGTTTTTTGTTCTATTTTCTTCAATGCATTTGATTGTAGGTTGGATAGATAGTGATTTAGTAAAGAAGCTAATTATTTTTTTAAAGAGTTATAGCGGCACTTCTTGGGATATATATCAATGCCTATCGAATTATTTACAAAGCCGTAAACAATCATTAATCGAACTGAGTTTACCGCTCACAGATTGATAAAATAAAAACATGTATTCAGTATTAAATTTCATTATTTTAGTATTACTATCGAAAAATTACGTAAATCCGTTTATATTCTATCTTACTTGTAAGGATTTTAAAATAAGAAAAGAAAAGAAGTTGCTTCGTTTTGTTTAATAATTTGAAAACCTTCAGTTAGTATTTAGAGTTAATATTTCTGACTTCCCCATTAAAATACATATTGACGTATGGTTGTGACTTGTGAGGCCATATCAATGAAGAAGAAACTCAGCTAAACCGATAGGCGGTGAAAAATCAGGTACATCGAATTTGGATATTTTAAATAATAATAATAATAATAATTATAATGTAGTATCTATCTAAAAGCCCAATGATGTCTCATCTTTTTGCACCCACTTAATTCAAAAATGTAAATTGGCTGACAAAAAAAAGTCCACCTTGAAAAAAAAAAACTCACAAAAATGACATGAAGCCATATGTTTATAGTGAAAGTAAAATGTTATCGACCATTCAATCGTACTATGTTGAAGTGAGGAGAGGGCTGGTTGAACTGGTGAGGAAGAACAACTAGAGTTGTCATTACAACTCCTAACCTTTCTTACATGATTATGGTTAAGCTTTGTCTTTGTCGATCGGTCGATTATTATTATGGAATTTTCGATCACCTCAGCTCTAACCTTACCCCATAAGCCTTGTGTGATTCCATTTAAAAACTGTCAGTAGAGAAAGTAGCTCACAACCACAACGTAATATATAAACTATAACTTATTTCATCATCAGATGTGAGATTTATTGATACCAACGATTATCCCGTCAAACTCAATACCACCGAACAAGCATTCCTTTCAACGATAATCGTCTGCACCACGATCTTCTCTCGACCGAGATTTCATCGCATTCATCTGCACCAACTCATACAGATTCGCTCCCAATCGAGCTTTTATAATAATCAGCACAATCGTTTTTTCTAGGGAGAGAAACATTATCCGCGTCATATTTGGCAAGTGTTGGTCCGATTTATCGAACCTTGACATGATTCATATAATTAATATTACCTTAGATGATGACTTACGGAAGCTAACGATCTGTAATACCATTAGACGTGTTGTAGAGTTTGAACGATGATATACGCATGTGTAGAGTATACATTTAATTGTGCTTGATATTATTAGTTGTCCTTGTAATTAGGGGCGTTTTGTATAGTAGTCCTTAGATTAGGACTAGTTTGATATTTATACCAAGTTTGTATGGTATAAATACATGTAAATCAATTGTGCCGAATAGAGAAAGTTTTGAAGATTGATCCGAAAGGCTTGCAATTCAATTTCTAGAGAGAGAAACAACAGTAACTTTCTCACTCTAATCGAATTATCTCTCTCGTCCTTCAAATGAGTTTTTCGATCGAATCTTATTGATTATCATTATCGTCGAATTACTTTGAATTCTTGCCTAGGATCATAGAGTTGTTAATCGTAGGACCTAACAATTGGTATCAGAGCAGATTCGTTCTGTTTTGGATCAAAAATTGTTAGATTTGGATCGAAAATCTAATTTTGTTCACTGTTCATCGAAGAACAGTTTGGCGCGAAATCTGTTTTCGATCCAATAGCATAATTCTATGCCTAATTGACTTGAATTTGATGTCTCTGTGCTTGTTTAGATTGCGATCAAATCCGTAGCTGTTTGAACTTCGTATTTGGATTAAATCGATTTTGTGAGCAACTGTTTGCGTAAGAACGTGAAGAACACGTTCTGATTTTGACCAAATTCGACATATTGTGCTTCATAACGTGTTTAATTGCGTGTTTGTGCGTAGTTAGTAATCGATTGCGAGCAATTACCTGAAAGTTCAGTGTCTAATTTTTTGTTTTTGCTTGAATCTGTGATAATTGTATTGTGTGATTTTTCTCGATCGTTCTAATTTTTCTCGCTAGGTTTTGCGATCGGATTAATTTCTCGATCGAAAAACTTGGCGCGATAATTGTTCTCGGTCAGAATACGAAGTCGGTGCTAAAATCGTCAACACTAGAAAGGATTTTAGTTAGAAATATTTCTCGAGCATTATTTAGCGAAAATCTTTTTCGAGGGAGACCAATTTTGACTTTACACGCGTAAAAACTTTCTCTCGAGAAACATTTTCGGTCAGATTTAAAGTTTGACCAAGCTAAAAATCATTTACACGCGAGAAACTTTTCCAGTCAACCGATTTATTTTGACCTGTCGAGAAACTTACTAACATACTGTTTCTTTACGATTGAAATAAATTCACGATCCGCAAATTTTTCTCGACCGAACGATTTTGGGCAATTTATTTCGCTCGAAAAATATTTCACTGACAAACTATCTCGCACCTAAACAGTGCACACTATATTCTATTTCGACGAAATTATTTTTGATCAAACTTTAAAGATTGAATCGAAAATAATTCTCGATCTATTTTTCGAATCAAACGCTACTAACGAATTTTGTCACTTGTGAAGCACACATTACATCATCTTCAAACATTCAAAACACGTAACGAAGATCCTTCAACAGCTCAACTACAAAACAAAATGGATGCATACTCGCTCGGAAATGACAACCGTCCACTGATTTTGCAACGAGGCGAATATACTGTGTGGAGGAGCCGCTTTCTCAATTTCATCGCTCTAAAAGATCAAGCCGAAAATTTACTGAAGTCGCTAGAAGAGGGACCCGCACAGTTTTGGGTACATGTCCCCGGTGACGAAACGGCAACTCCTCAAATTCCTGCATCTAGGCGACTGAAGGAGCCTAGGGAGTACACAATCGAGGAGAGAGCTCGAGCTAAGGCAAATCTAGTAGCCACGAACACCCTCATGCAGGGCATCCCCAACGACATATACCGACAGATTGATAGCCTTTCATCGGCTAAAGGAATGTGGGATGACTGCATAGGATGATGCAGAGGACGGAAGTTGGCATAAAGGCCAAAAAGGCGAACATTCTCACCGCTTACGACTCCTTCAAAGCAAAGCTTGAGGAGAGTCTATACGAAATCTACCAAAGATACCTCACTCTTCTCAACGAGATGAGGAAGATAGAGATCACGAAGACCAACATGGAGACAAACATCAGATTTCTATCTTCTCTGCCCGCGGAATGGAAGAAAATATCCACTCAGATTCGACAAAATAAAGATTTAGAGGAGTTGGATGTCCATGCCGTGTTTGACAATCTCGCACAGCATGAGGATGATATAAGCGAGATTCTCAAGGAGCAGAAAGGCAAACAGAACGAAGACACTGGTGCCTTAGTCTCGGAGAAGAGGAGCTCAAGATCAAGAAAGGAAAAGACCGTTAGGCCTCCTTCACCTTCAGAGTCATAAGAAGAGTCGGACTCCAACGTTGAGCCAAATCTGAAAGCACTAGGAAAACAGCTAGCTCTCATAGGACAAATGATGAGCAAGAAGTACTTCAAGAAGAAGTCTTCAACCTCAGCCAACCGACTTCGGACTACAAGCTCTAAAACAAAGAACGTGCACCAAAGAGTTCCGATGTCAAGAATCCTAAGGAGGCTAACAAATGCTTCAACTGTGGCAGGCCAGGTCACTTCGCCGGAGAGTGCACTCTTCCGAAGAAGAGAGATGCCAACTACTACTCAGGAAGCTCCAATTGACGAAACAGAAGAAAGCCGGAGTAGCTCTCATGCAGGACCAATGGCTCGAGGACACGTCGAGCTCTGAAGAAGAGAATTTAGCTCTCATGGCTCGTCTCGACAATGAATCAGACGCCGGGACATCCAATCGTACGGACGACGACAACGAATCCACTTCGTCACAAGAGGTAGTCTCTTCTTCCACATTATTGACCATGTTAGATTCATATAAAAACAATATGCTGACATGAAACGTGAGCAGAAAAGTATTAAGGAAGTAGACGATAAACTCGCGAGATCAAAGGAGAAGATAAATAGTCTCGAATTAGAACTTAGGAGCTCTAGTGCAAAAATAGATGAATTTACTAAGAGCCTACATTCTAGAGAGACTAGTCAACCTCAACTAGGACAACATAGCGAAAAGATTAAGGAACTAGAAGATAGGCTAGCAAATAACTACAATTGCTTGGTTAGAAATCTCAACGAGAAAGCCATTTTAAATTGTAGGATAACCGAAGCTACCTCTAAGATCACTAACTTAGAAGCTCAATTAGAAATATCAAATGGTAAGGTTAGTGAGCTTAGTGAAGAACTAGACGCCTGTCAAGCAGCCAAACTTACGGTAGAAAAAAAACTATGCTCTCCTAGGTGAGGAACGCAAGAAACTATATGCTAAAATTAAGAAATTAGATGATATAGTTACGCGTAGGGGACAATCCGAACAGACGATATTTTTGAACAAGCCCAAGGATATAGAGTTCTATAATCCTATAGAAGGCATAGGTTTCACTAACCCGCGTGTTTTACAAAAGAAAGAAATATACGATGTTAAACACATGGGCTTAGGAATAACCTCTCTTAGAAATTTTACTGAATCGTCATATGAAAATACTTTCGATTCATCCATTAGACAAGGCCCACATGGTCCAGAAATCCCCTTTGACTACAAAGAACTAAATGAAAGGGACAAAAATAGGAAAGGAACTCTAACACCTGTCTGCAATTTAGTTCAAGTTCTACCTCCTGACTCTCAAACACACCACGACGAAGTTAAAGCCGTTAATTATAAAAATTCTCTCTACAAACCCCCTATCATAAAACAGATAGAGGAGTCACAGGCAAAGCTAGATAGAGAACGAGAGAATTTCGAAGCTGAAAGGAAAAAATTCTTTGAGGAGATGGAAAATCTCAAGGCTTCCTCGTCCTCCCAAACTACCTCTCACGCTATTACAAAAAGCGTGAAAATTGAAAAATCGCCTTTGAAATATAAAATTGTAAAAATAATTCTGTTAAAAGTGCGACGACTAATTTTCCTTTACTTACGTCTACAGGGAGCGTAGCGTCAGCACTAAAAACAAAGGCCAGAGTGTCTAGCAGTGCTGGGTTGCAAATGAATAGAATCTTTTTGTTCGATTCGATATTCGATTCGAAATTTAAGATTCGGATTCGAAATATTAGAATATCAAATCCGAATAAGAATATTTTTCTCGATTCGAATATTTTAGAATACGAATACAATATGACAATATTCGATTCGAATCTTTTTAGAATATTCGATTCGAATAATATAATATATATTAGATAATTTATATATTTATAAATACTTGTAGTTAAACTAACATATTAATATGAAGCAAGCTAAGGAAAATAATTATTGTTGGAATTTATCGATGAAAGATTTTTTGTGCTTTCGTATGATGTATTGGATAAACTAATGATATGTTTTGCTATATTTTTCTTTTTATGTCGTAACCGCATATTTCATCCACTACGTATTTTTTTCGCTTTATATGTTTTGTAAAAATAGGTTTCCTGAAAAAAAAATTTATTCGTATCAGAATATTCGAATTTTCGCAATTATATTCGAATATATTATCAAATAGAATATGAAACAATTTTAGTATTCGAATAATAAAAGAATACGAATATTATTATTCGAAAAATAAAAGAATACAAATAGAATACGGTGGTATTCGACTCGATCCGATTCGTTTGCAACCCTATCTAGCACTAAGATAAAGAAGGAGCCACTAGATTTCACTATTTCTGAGCATGTTATTCCTTCTGTTACAATAAAAGACACTCGTACAAATAAAAGAGCTATTTCCACGTTTAAGATAGTTGCTTCTACTTGTTCACTTCAGCCGATCACCTTTAGAAGTAACAACTTCGAAATAGGCTCTACGTCAAAAATTAATCATTATGAAACAAATGCCACTAGGAAGACTCGTAGGAAACAAGATCCAACCATAAAGAAAGCTTATAGCGCTGTACATGCTTGTACTCACCTAAGGTATCCCGTAGAGATTAAATCCCCCAAGCACCTTAGGAGATTACATCAAGAAAAGAACTTTTCCTCAATCAAACCTAGCAAAGCATTTGTACGTGCTGAAATTAACCTTCCCTGCAAGGTTCAACCCAAATGGGTTCCTAATCTCCGCCTAGGATGACAAAAGCCGGAAAGGCCAACTCACCTAAAGAGGTCACACCCAAACCCACTTCTCCGAAAGTGGCTCGGGTTATCAAAACTCCCCAAGTAATTGTGGCGACCCTACTTTTCTAATTAAGATTAGTGGCGGATTTCCGCAACGTAAGCCGCGGAAGGCCCGTCTAATTAAAACTTTTTCCTGAAATACTATACACTAATGTAAAAATCCGTCTACATCGTTATCTCTGTACACGGGTCGAAGCCCCAAAAATATCCAAAAGAACCAAAAGTCCTAAAGCCGCTCCACAGGTCTTCATCCATGTACCGCACCGCCCTCAAAAGTCCGTGGAGCACCGCCACCAGCCGCCTCAGTCTTGACGCGCATCAGCGTCAGTCTCAGTACCTACAACACGTAAACACTGAGCAATTTGCCCAGTAGGTGAATAAAATGCATGTATGCAACTATGCACTCAACCCCGATCCCAGTATCTCACAACATGATATAATGCACATCTTTCTTTTCCCACATTCCTATTTCACACAACACAGGGCCCTAGGTTAGGCTCGACACCCTCGCGCGCAAAAGACTACTGGGAGGCCACCCCCAAGTCTCGCGGAAGCCTACCCTGGTAGTGCACTGGACGATCACGCCAATGGCCTCCCACCGGGTCCCTCCGCACCAAAAGCATACACTGATAGTGCACTGGACGATCACGCCAATGGCCTCCTATCAGGTCGCACCAAAAGCTCATCCGGCAGTATGCAGCTCGGGACGGTCACGCCCGAGTGGACAGATCGATCACGCCTGTCTCCGCCAGGTGCCCAGCGAGCCCAACCTCGACTCCTCTAAGAGTCATCAATCACAAACATCTCATTCTACCTCGTACGTTACTATCTCATATCACTACCGTCTCACTACGGTACAATACTCTCTTCCTAGCGTGATATGCACGTGTCATGCATGTTCACACAATCTCATGGAAGCATGATTTAAATAAATGTACGTAGAACATGTAAACACGTAAATCATATAAGTCACGTAACTCACAGAATCACATGAACACATAGATCACACGTGTGTTTACGCATTGTAGATGGATGATCCACCTACCTGTCCTCCCGCTACAGCCAAATAGAAGGTCTGGCGTAATCCCTAAATATCGATCCTAGATGTCGAGATCTTTAGTGACTTTGTCGAGATCTTTTGAAAAATAAATGTCGAAGCCTTATTATATAAGCTTGTCGAAATCTTATGTTGGGAAGGAAATGTCGAGGTCATCAAGTCATATCGATATCCAATAAATGTCGAGCCCTTAGAAATGCCGAGACCCTTTGTCGGGAAACAAATGTCGAGACCTTACACATATCGAGGTCTTTATTAAGGTCATCGAGACCATCAGGTAAATGTCAAAATCTATTAAAGCAATGTCAAATTCTATTATATGTCGAGGTCTATTCCTTGAAAATGTCGAAGCCCTAAAAAAATGTCGAGGCCCTACTACTATTTAAAAACACCTCGACATCTTTGTATACTGCCTCTCGAAATCCTTCTATAATAAATGCCGAGAACTTTCTAACACAGTACTTCTCCCCAAAACCCTAAAACATATACAATTAACATCGGTTTTAAGAATCTTTTCAAACCCAGGAAATCTTGCACCTTAAATTATCAAGCTTCTAAAAACTAATAAATTCTAAAATAGTACTTAATAAGACCTAGACCATCTACTCCTTACAAGTTTCCTAGACATAAAGATTTAGAGGTTCACGTAAATAGTACTTGAAAACAAATTAAGATTCGAAACTTTCGGTGTTTCAGTATTTGAAGTATTTAGAGAATTTTCCTAATCATAAAAGCATCATGTAATTACTAAAACTATACTAAGTATGCAACGTACAGAGGATTTTTGCATATCTTACCTCGAAACTCCTGGGCTTTGTTAGTAGCCTTAGTCGCAAGTTCTCCTAATGCTATCCTTGTTATTTGTCGTTGCTAATGGGAGCTTTCCATATTAATGATCTCAATTCATATTAGATATGCATTAACGCTTTGATAATTGTGTTGATAGGACTAGTAGGTCACGACATTTTCTTCAAGTGGAAGTAACTTCATTCCTAATATTTATCTTTTGCAAACTTTGGGCCTTGATCACATATTAAACAAAGCCCAATACTACAAGTCGCTATTATTTTATAAATCATAGCCTTAATACTCTTGAATTTATATTATTATTTTCAGATATTCTTAATTAACTTAGAAGCTATAAAAATCTATATTTTGTTCCACAACTTTCATTTCGCCATTCCGATCTTAATTCGAAAGCTACAGTAATTACATTGAAACCCCGTGTTATAATTTACGGATATTACAGTAATAATTTAGGAACTATATCAGAACCAAAAAATTCTGCTAATCTTAGAGGACCTATGTTTAAATGGGTAGCTAAAGCTCTCTAATCTGTTTTTGCAGATCCATCATGTGTGGTACCTTGACTCGGGTTGCTCCACACACATGACGGGAAATCAAGAACTGCTGAGCAACTACAAAGACCAGCCAAACGACAAAGTCAGATTTGGGAACAACGATTCAGCCTCGATTCTAGGACTTGGGGATATCATTCTGGAGAATCTGATTATAAAAGATGTCTCATACGTCGAAGGCCTCCGCCATAACTTGTTCAGCATAGGCCAATTCTGTGACAAAGGCTTCGAGGTGCTCTTTCATGCTGACCGATGCAGAATTTTGGACAGTCAGGACACAGAACTCCTCTATGGACTTCGAAAATCAAACCTTTACACGATCAACCTGACGTCCGTGCGGCCCTCGAGAGCTGTATGCCTCATATCTCAGATTGATTTATAGAGGAACAGCTTATGGCATCAACGACTGACTCATCTGAATATGAAAGCTCTCCAACGTCTTTCTACGAAACAGTTGGTTCATGGTCTGCCAACTATACTACTACAAAGGTAGCATCAGTGTTCGGCATGCCAATTAGGAAAAATAAAGCGAGCATCCCATCACGTCAAGCAACTTGCGTCTACATCTCGACCACTGGAAGTAATCCACATGGATCTCTGTGGGCCGATGCAGACTCAAAGCATAAATGGAAGAAAGTACGTGCTAGTGATCGTCGATGACTACTCTCGCTACACTTGGATAAAGTTCCTCCGAACCAAAGATGAGACCGGTGACTTGATGATTAATTTTGTGAACACCACCCAAAACTTGCTGCAGCAGACTATCCAAGTCATTCGAACAGACAATGGCACTGAGTTCAAGAACAGACGTCTTAGTGACTTTTATCAGAAACTCGGGATAAGTCAACAATTCTCGGCCGCAAAAACACCTCAACAAAATGGGGTCGTTGAAAGGAAAAATCGAACCATAGTGGAAGCAGCTCGAACAATGCTGATTCATTCCGGACTTCCACACTTTCTATGGGCTGAAGTAGTTAATCCCGCTTGTTTTACTCAAAACAGGACGGTGGTTCACAAAAGGTTCAACAAGACTCCGTACAAGATTGTGAATAATAGAGTACACAATATCTCTTTCTTTAAAGTCTTCAGGTGCAAGTGCTTTGTGGCGAACGACCGAGAGCAACGTGCCAAGTTCGACCCTAAAGCATTCGAAGCAACTTTCGTCGGGTATTCTTCAACCTCGAAAGCGTACCGAGTATATATCAAGTCCAACCACACAATCAAAGAAAGCTACAACGTCACTTTCCACGAAGTGGCGGACATGGCTTCTAGTCAAGTCAGTCCAGGACCCGTGCTTAACCCGATGGCTCCTGCACACCTCAGTTCAGGACCCGTATCCAACCAGATAGCTTCTGAATATAACAGTTCAGAACCTGTTTTCACTTGTGTGTTGGCACAAAACCAACAGAAGATGGCAACAACTTTGAAATCAACGTCAGAAGAAGCATTAAGACTCGCATTAGACGATCTGGACTCTCTCTTCGAGCCCGTATATCGGTCACACACTGCTACACCTATAGTGGATTCTCCACCTAACGAGACCGATGTACCTAGTACTTCTCGCGTTCCTACCTTACCCGATTCAGAATTGCCACAGAATAACAAAGAACCTACAATGGTTACTGAGGATGAATTATCAGAGACGATCGTTCCAATTGCAGAAGTGGACCTTCCTCAAACAATTGAGCAATCGGAGATAATTGGAAATCTAGAACCACAACTGGCTGACATATCTTCCTCAGCCCTGCCGCATGAGCACAAGTGGACTAGTTCCCATCCGGTTGATCAGATAATTGGCGATCTTTCGAGCGGAGTAAGGACACGTCGTCAGCTCAATCTTTTCAGCTGCTTCTTAAGCCAAAATGAGCCTACTAAAGTAGCAGACGTACTACGAGACTCGGATCGGATAATTGCGATGCAAGAAGAAATTCATCAATTCGAACGTCTTCAAGTGTGGACCTTAGTACCCCGTCCACATGGGAAAACAATAATCGGAACCAAATGGGTATTCAAGAATAAGAAGAATGAAGATGGTGAAGTGATTCGGAACAAAGCAAGGCTAGTTGCGAAGGGCTACAATCAACAGGAAGGCATCGACTACGACGAGACATATGCTCGTTGCCCGAATCGAAGCTATCCGCCTTCTCCTGGCTTATGCAGCTCACAAAGACTTCAAAGTCTATCAGATGGATGTTAAGACCCCCTTTCTCAACAGCGTGTTAAAAGAAGGAGTCTACGTCGCTCGGCCGGAAGGCTTCGTTGATCAAGAAAATCCCGATCACGTCTATCGATTGGACAAAGCTCTCTATGGACTAAAACAAGCCCCACGTGCTTGGTACGATGTCTTGAGTGATTTTCTCTTGAAGTCTGGATTCATACGAGGAACGATAGACACAACCCTCTTCATCAAATGGCAAGACAAAGATCTGATGGTCGTTCAAGTATATGTCGACGATATCATCTTCGGATCAACAAATCCGCGGCTTTGCACGAAGTTTGGAGATCTTATGAAAAATAAGTTCAAGATGAGTCACATGGGAGAGATGCAGTTCTTCTTAGGACTACAAGTCAGGCAACTCGAAGATGGGATTTTCATCAGTCAGACAAAGTACATCAAAGATATTCTGAAGAAATTCCATCAAGATCAGAGCAAGCCTCTTAGCACTCCTATGTCACCAAGCTGCAAGTTGGATGCCGATCCCGCTGGAAAGCCGGTCGACGTCACACTATATCGCAGTATCATTGGATCTCTTCTTTACCTCACTTCGAGCCGGCCAGACATCATGTTTGCCACTTGCTTATGTGCCCGTTTTCAAGCCTATCCCAAAGAATCCTATATGCTCGCGGTCAAAAGGGTTCTGCGTTAACTTAAGGGCACTTCTACCCTCGGACTATGGTATCCAAAGGGTACGAACTTTAATCTTATCGGCTATACTGACGCTGATTATGCAGGTTGCCGTATGGACAGGAAAAGCACGTCCGGTGGTGCTCAATTTCTAGGCGAAAAGCTGGTCTGCTGGTCATCCAAAAAGCAGAACTGTGTGTCAACTTCGACGGCCGAAGCGGAATACGTGGCAGCCGTCAGTTGTCGCTCCCAGATGCTGTGGATGCGGACTCAGCTTTGCGACTATGGGTACAATTTAAATAATATACCTATATATAGTGATAGTCAAAGTGCCATCGCTATTACTTGCAATCCTGTTCATCACTTACGCACAAAACACATAGACATTAGATATCACTTTATCAAAGATCATGTAAAAAAAGGCACCATTGATATGTATTTGGTGAACACGGAGTTCCAACTAGCTGACATTTTCACCAAGGCATTGGATAAAAACAATTTCAATTCCTCGTCGGAAAATTAAGCATGTTGAATCTTCCGTAATACGTGCTTTACCTGATCTTCTGTGCTACAAAATGTTCTATGCTATGTGTTTTCTTTGCTTATATGCCTTATCTTGCGTGAATTTAATAAATAAATAAATAAAAATTTTAATACATATAAAAATACTATACATATACCTATGCTATAGGGGATGAAGAAATTATTTTGGATGCTTTGATCTAAAGTCACTTAGAATTTTACCCCGACATGCGATTGATTTAATTGTTTAATTTTGTCAGTCTAAGTCGCATTCTTGTGTCTGAAGGTCATTAGGTTGCTCCACTAGACACAAAGCCACTATACATACGAGAGGTCTCAAGCCTTGATAATTTCTTTCCTTGGATCTATTTCTCGAGTGAGTCACACATCAATTGCTTGTCATAACTAGTGATACTTGGCTTCATACTCACCTTGCCTCAGATCGTTAGAAAAATGATAAGGGTGCTTAGGTAATTCCTCAATCGGCCTTATAATTTTTTTCCCTCTTACTTATTAGCCCCTAGTAATCCAATTTGAACCTTCTCCGACGTCCTTTTCTATACTCTTCGGATGGTTATTCAAACGAAAAAATGAGGGGGAGAAAATAAGGAGGATGATAACAAAAGAAGGCATTGCTCAACGCGCAAAAATCAGACCAAAGGAACCTGCCTTCCGACTATCTCTTAGAAGGTGGCATGGATCCTGCTGTGAACTTCTCCAGCGATAATCTTGTACGCTCGTCAGAGCGGCTGGAAAGAGGAGCACCACGAAGTGAACTTCTCCAACGATAATCAGGTCTTATATCGGGAAACGAGAAGAGGAGCGCAGCCTTGGGTACGAATTCTGTTAGGTCCTACAATTAACAACTCTACGATCCTAGGCTAGAATTCATAGTAATTCGATCGTTTAGATAATCAATTGAATTTGATCGAAAAACTCAAGTTAAGAACACTAGAGAGAATTCAATTAGAGTGAGAAAGTTACGGTTGTTTCTCTCTCTAGAAATCAAATTGCAAGCCCTTCGGATCAATTCTCTAAACTTTCTCTATTCAGCTCAATTGATTTACATGTATTTATACCAAACAAACTTGGTATAAATATCAAACTAGTCCTAATCTAAGGACTACTATACAAAACGCCCCTAATTACAAGGACAACTAATGAAATCAAGCACAATTACAAATGGTATTCTACAATCTCCCCCTTTGTGCTTCATTGCGTCTCCGCGCCGTTTGTCCTCGTCGGGCGTAATACGATCTGCGCAAGCCCAGCGCATGCTCGTAGTTCCTCAGCGTGATCCTCAGCTCCAGTCGCTCCTCAATATCTTCTAATAATTCCATTAGGAGCGACTGTTCTCTCACGAACCTATGGATCCTCAACATCGTATCTCGATTGATTTCTTCCAACCTCTGCTCGATGTTTTTCCTGACGACCTTAAGCGTCCCATCGCAAAACTTATGAATCTCAGTCTTCAGCATCAACCTATTCTTCTTTTCTATTGGATTGTTGTAGGTGATGCGTAGGACTGAGCTGATGTGCACGTGATTGTTGGGAAGCCCTTCGATCTCAGGTCCTTTGTTGAGCGGAGCGGTCATGTTAACCTTCTTCATATTGCTCTCAAGCTCCATTTGAAGGTCGTGAGCGGCGAAGTACTTGACTTGTCGCATCATGAACCGGTAGAGCCCTTCGAGGCCTTCTTTCTTGATGAAGCCCTGAGGACCTTTGTACTTCTCCATGTATAGCTGATAAAGATGGTACACTTCATCGGCGGGGAGGTACGGCAGGTCGCTCTCGCTCCGTTCCTCTCGGGTCCTATCCACTCGATCGATGATGTAGTGAGGTGTTGGAAGTCCTCCTTTGTCACAGTAGACGCTGAGTAGTTGGCTTATTGGAGAGAGACTCTTATAATGGCTCTTGGCTTGTGCCTTAGTCATCCCCAGCCTAACATCAGGTCCTAGTTTGGTCAGCATCCAGAGGTAGGTAATCCTCTTCTGCTGATCCCAATGAGAGATCCCTCTAAGCTCGAACTCGTTCGGCTTCTTCACTCTGTCCGGAGACCTCCAAATATTCTCACGAACTTCTTCTAGGAAGGGAATTTCTATTTGGATGTTTTCCCATGGTGTGTCGATCCGAACGGTCCCTGGCGTTAGCCTTGGAGAGGGAACCGCCTGTTGAGCGATTAACTCTGGAAGCCTTGGGATATCTCGCTCGTAGTCTTCACCTTCTTGAAGCTCGTCGTCTTCTATGATTACGAAGTCAATAGACGCTTGTTGTAGAAAGCACCGAACGTCGTGAAGCCGTCGTCTTTGATGCTCCTCGGGCATGGAATGGATCATCCACTGTCCTTCCAAGATGTACTTGTCTAGGGCCTCGTGTGGATTGACGCCATGTCCAGAGGGTCCCGGTTGGTCTGGAGCGACTGAGGGAGTGGCTTGGGTAGCTGCTAGAGCTACAAGCATTGCAGCACTTGCTTCTTCTTCCGGAAGCAAGGGGCTTGAGTAGATCGGTGTTGTGGGCGGAGGCGTCCTGAGGTGAAAGGTTGGTGGGTCGATGTGGGCGGTGCGGTGCGTGGTGTAGGTAGTTTGGGTGGTTTGTGTTTGGTGGGTGGTTTGTGTTTGGGTTTGGTGGGTTTGTGTTTGGGTTTCACCAGCTCCAGCGCTTGTCTGCGTAGCGCCCGAGCCTTGTCCTTGGCCACTTGTTGACGTCCTTGGCCTCTTCTCCCCCTCATGAGGGTCCTGATCATCAGGATCGTCATGTCTGCGCCGTGGGTGGGAGCTTTGGCCTCGGCAGGTGTTAGTCGGTGGCTCAGGATGGTCCACCAATCGCCTATAGAGGGATTCTTCTTGCGGCGATTGGATGGAAAGGCCTATCAGACGGGCAAGCAGAATGTCGTGGAGCTCAGTGATGGTAATTGTGTAAGGATTGATGAGGATGTAGGAAGTGGCTAGAGGGTCGGTGGGTGTGGGTTGTGGAGGTGTGGGGTTGATTTGTGACGAAGGGCCTTCAGAGGCAGGTGCTTTCCCGGTATCTCTTCGGGATTCCTCGAGTGTTTGGAGTACTCTCTCCGTGATTTTGTCTTCCATAGACTGTACAGCGGCAGAGAGAGCGGCCTGGAACTGCTCGTTCGTCACGAAGGGTGCGGACGCCTCCTGAGATGGACCAGGACGACTGATGTCGCCTATTATCAACCCTTGAGTAGACACCGACTCTGTGGGTTGGCTAACAGTCACTTGAGGTTGTGGCTGTATGAGACTTCCACCCAATCCTCGAGTCGAATCTTGAGGATTCGTCTCTATGGGTGTTAAGGCAGGCTCAAGTTGCGCATGCGAACCAGACACCACGTGGGTTGGTTGCGGCTCAAGATTGAGCGAAGAAGTGCCGGCAACACTTGTCGTTGTGGTCAGCGTAGTATCTGGTGCGTTGGTGACGGCTGGGAAGAGAGACTCCAGTTGAATGCTAAGTCTCCTGGGAGTCCTCTTTATCAGACTTATTTCCTCGTCAGACTCCGTGTCAGACGAGGTGGCCGTGTGAGGAGTGAGGTCTCGATGGACGTCCTCCAGTGCCTGACCCATCACCGGTGGAAGTGAAGTTTGCCCCATTTTGACTTCGGGCTGTGCTACTGGTAGAAGAACCTCCTCAATGGTTTCTTCGAGCACGCCAACATGAACGGGCACTTCCACTTGGTATTCATGTTCAGGAGCCTCGAGCGCCATCTCGGTAGCCACGACGTCTATCAAGGTCTCATCTACGTCGGGCATTGGCTCTTCGATTAAGGGAGACTCCTGTTGAAGCTCCTGAGCGACAACATCTATCATCGCGTCGTCAGGGCTTGGTTGGTGTTCCGGTTGGGGAGGGCTCACATGGTAATCTGCCGGGGGCCCTCTGATCATTTGCTCCGTTAAATAGTGTTCCCGGCAGAATCTCTGATACTCAGCTCCCGCGGGGTCGGCGAACCTGAGTAAGTTGAGTGGAATTGGCATCGACGGTTGGTCCAGGTCCGTGAGCCGTGGATTGTGGAAAAACTTTAGCCTTGGCGGCTGATAGTTTCCACCAAGAGGCAGTTGTGGGATGTTCTCCGCATGTAACTCCATCACCTCCCTGATGGTCACGTTGAACCATCGAGCATAGGGCACGTTCTTTGACCTTCGGTTTTCCTTCAGCCGGAGCTGTGCGAAGTCGTAGTTTCTAGCGAAGGCGAGACCGTGAAAGATTCGCAGTATATTGCCGTTGCCCTTGTCGAAGTCGGCATGCTTTGGTGATAGACACTTGTTCACGATCCCGAACAGTGACTTCCAGGGGTGAGGGATACCGCTGCTCTGGACCTGAGCTAATTTGGTGAGCTGCGGTTGATATCCCATTTGCATGAAGTCATGGACTATTTCTGCGTACGACGGGAGTGGGTCGTAGTTGTCGCTGTGTGGCAAGTCCAGTATCATCCCGAACTGGCTCTTGCTCATATGAATATGCCGCGTCCCGATTCTTGTTGTGAAGGAGAATGACCCATTCGCTACAACTCCTTGTATACATCCCCAGAATTGCTGGAGATAGACCATTGGCACTGAGGCGGTGACCATCAATGCGTGCCAGATGGGGTGGCCTCGCAGGATAGATACGATGATCTCGTCCGGACACCGAAATGTGCTTAGATCGAGTTGGAAGTTCGTATCCTGGACCTTCAAATATAGATTGTGATCGTATATATGGTTGTATCTTGGGTAGCGATCCATCTGAAAAATAAGATATATAAAAGTTTATTAGTTCAATTTTATTTTCAGTCGAAATATGAATAAATTTCATCAAACTATAGTAATATCGCAGGTACTAGCATGTTCGATGAATTGTGAATCAAAATCATATCAAATGCATAGTGTAAGTTCAGTTTCAAAAATCGTGATGGCATGAATGTAATTTCGAATGAAGTATAAATCGCGTGAAAAATAGTTCGAAATTTCGCTAAGTATTAAATCAGTAAGTCACTGTTCATGCCAAGAAAATTTTCGGTCGAGAAAATTGAATTGCAATTTGATTTCCTATATATTGATTTCAATTGAAAGAATTCTGTCTAAATTTTGCGATCGAAGAATTTTATCCGTTATTGTTAGCTACAGTGTAAAAGACTTAGAAAAATTTCCTAAGTGTTGAAGTTGAAAGCATGACTGTAGTCGATCAATTTTACGATCGAGAAAAATTCCGTGTAAATTTACGATCGAGAAATTACGTCTCAGGTAAATTTACTATCGAGAAATTTTCTTCGATTGAATAAAATTCTCGATTTGACATTTGTCGAGCGGTATGTGATTTTCGATTGAAAGTAGATTTTTTCGCTGCGATATAATTTTACCGAGAAATTAGTCAACGAAAGACTAAGTCAAACTTTGAGAAATTTTCCGATCAATTAGGTTCTAGGCGGCGAAATTTACGATCGAAAAATTAAGTGTTGAAAAATTAATTTTCGCTGCTAAATTTTTGCGACCAAATTGAAATTAAATCGAAAATTCTATTTTGCGATAATAAGTTTTACGCTCGATAAATTTGCATCTTAAATTGTCTAATCAGTGCGTAAGTTTTTTGCTCTCAAAAATCCTAATTAGATTTCTCGATGATAAGTAATTTTTCGGTCAAAATCTTCTATCTTAGCGACTAAATCAGAATTTTACCGATCGAAAAACTAATTCGACACAAACAGTATATCAATTAAATCGGAATTTAATTAAGACTGTTTGCGATCGACAATGTTCTTCGATGGCTTTAAACATTCAAATACCCAGTTTCATCAAAACTCAAATTACAGTCGAAGATGCAGATTTTTCGATGATTCATTCTACCAGATTCATAGAGAATGTCGAAACTATCTTAAATGCAGGCATTAAACTCAGATAAAGTTCAAAATCAAGCCGCAAACACTATAAAACAGTATACGATTTCTCAGTTTTGAAGAACAGTCGAAAATCTAAGTCTAAACATGTGAAAAACTTCAAAATGCAGATGCTAATGAAGGTAAATCACACGCAAATGTTAAAAGAAACTCATTTCTACCTTAAACAGACAGTTTGGTGTTGAAAATCGAAAGATTTTTGAGAATTTTAAGCTGTCTGTGAAAGTTTTTCGCTAGAGAGATTTTTTGCGATTAGGGTTGCGTGAGAAAATGTTTTTCGACTGACAAAAGTTAAACTTTTATTAACTAGCATTAAGTCAATGTTGGGTTTGCGATTGGACGTTTTGTGATTAAATGGATCAGGCCCATTACTATTTGCGCTCGAGAAATTTTTGATTTGAAAATTTCCTCTCAATTCAAATTTTTCGATCGCAAATTATCGCGGCCAATCAAAATTGTTTCCAACACTGTTTACGATCGAGAAACTTATGATCGTGAATTAAGTCTTCTATCTAGTTTCTCGATAGTAAGTACTTCTAAAATTTCAGATTGACCCCGATTTCAAAATAAAACCCTTTGTAAGGCTCCCCCTTAGTAATTAAAATAAATGCAATTAACTCCCTGTATTTTTTGTGTAGTAACGTCTAGCTCCCCTGGCAGAAATTTAAAAATCTGTACCACTTAGAGATAAGCGTTAGTAATAATGGAGTTAATCAACAATTATTTTTGGCAATTTTATCTTTGAAATATTTGGTCTTGTGTCTAGCTCCTCTCTTTGTAGTGTCGACGTCTCACTCCTTAATTTTGAAAGATCTGAAATACTCAGAGAAAAAACGTCAAAAATATTTGGAGCTAATCTACAAGTCTTATACTTGCTCCCCCTCAAATGATGCACAAGAATTGACTGCAAGCATATGAAATCAATTCAAGTCACGAGCACACAAATTTACCAAGTAAGCATATATACATGGTCCCCGAAAACATGTACTTTAAAATATTGTGTGAGGGGAGAAGCAATGAAAAATTTACCGCATTTAAACAATTCAGTACCAATGCAATCTAAAATTGCATTTAGAATGTGCGATTCACTAAAGAAATTCGCATTTATTCAATTCAACGCATATGAAACATAACGTTTCATGTCAAAATGTGCGAATTTCTTTTTTTTATTATATTACTATTATTATAGTATGGGGTCAGATTATTTTGATTCGATCAATCGTCACGCCTAAAATTTTACGGGACATTTGAAAGAAGAAAATGCCGTCAAGTCATGTCGTCAAACTAAAGTCCTGAGTTCATAGACTGGTCCATTTCGACAACTCTCACTAGGTTCGCTCTTGCTCTCAATTAGCTATCTTGGGATTTTTATATTTTTATCACTCAAGTCAACACAAGCAATTTAAGTCAATTTACCTGTGATCGAGGCATTTTTAATCATTTCACCTAAGCGAGAGATCGTCTATGTGGAATCAAAGGGTTGTAAGGGTTATAATTTGGCTAGAACTTAGAACGGAAGGAATTTAAAGGAAAGTGAGCTTATCTCTTCATCGTCTTCCAATTCTACGTCCGTCTCCCTTTTTTTTGGCGTCTTTCTTCTTTTCAATCTTTTCTCCCTCCTTTTCTTTTAAGAACTATCCCTTTTTATGTTATGCTCAAGCTGAAGCTTCGCTTCTCCATGAGGCTCTAGGAGATTATCGTAGGCGAAGTTCTTTTTGTTGGTTCTCGAGCCGATACCGAGCTCCTCTTCTCTTGATCCCTATAGAGGTTTCAGAGATTATCAATTTGGAGAAGTTCTCGGTTATGGAATTCGTACCCGAGGCTGCACTCCTCTTCTCGTTTCCCGATATAAGACCGGATTATCGTTGGAGAAGTTCACTTCGTGGTTCTCCTCTTCTAGCCGTTCTGACGAGCGTACGAGATTATCGTTGGAGAAGTTCACAGCAGGAACCATGCCACTTTTTACAAGGTCGTCGGAAGGCCGGTTCCTTTGGTCTGATTTTTGCGCGTTGAGCAATGCCTTCTTTTGTCATCATCTTACTTTTTATTTTGTTATCTCCCCCTCCTTTCCTCGTTTGAACAACCATTCGAAGAGTATAGAGTTCGGTTGAAGGCTGGGAATGGGTTTCAAATGAAGAAAAGGACATCGGAGAAGGCTCAAAGTGGATGACTAAGGGCTAACATGGGGGAATTTATATAAGGCCGTATGAGGAATATCCTTAACTCCCTTATCATTTTCCTGACGATCTAAAGCAGGATGAGTATGACACCAAGAATCACTAGGTAAGACAACTAATTTATGTGTGACTCACTCGAGAAGTAGATCCAAAGAAAGGAAAAAGGAACAAGGCTTGAATCCTCACGCATGTAGAGTGACTTTGTGTCTAGTGGAACAATCAAATGAACTTTTAGACACAAGAATGCGACTTAAACTGACAAATTTTAAGCAATTAAATCGATCGCATGTCGGGGTAAAATTCTAAGTGACTTTAGATCAAAGCATCCTAACGGATTTCGTCATACCCCTTTATATTATATATAGAAATATATATTATATATATATTTTTTTATTATTATTATTATATTATTTTTATCAGGCAAGATAAGGACAAATAAGCATAGAAAACACATAGAATACAGCATGTGATAGCACAGAAGATCAGGTAATGCACATATTACGGAAGATTCAACATGCCTAATTTTCCGACAAGGAATTGAAATCGTTTCTCATCCAAGGCCTTGGTGAAAATGTCGGCTAGTTGAAACTCCGTGTTCACAAAGTACATCTCTATCGTGCCTTTTTCTACGTGATCTTTGACAAAATGATATCTAATGTCTATGTGTTTTGTGCGTGAATGATGAACAGGATTGCAAGTAATGGCGATTGCACTCTGACTATCACTATATATGGGTATATTATTTAGATTGTACCCATAGTCGTGAATCTGTGTCCGCATCCACAGCATCTGTGAGCAACAGCTGGCCGTCGAAGTGGACACACAGTTCTGCTTTTTGGATGACCAGCAAACCAGCTTTTCGCCTAGAAATTGAGCGCCACCGGACGTGCTTTTCCTGTTCATTCTGCAACCTGCATAGTCAGTGTCAGTGTAGCCGATAAGTTGAAAATCCGTACCCTTTGGATACCATAGGCCAAGGGTAGAGGTGCCCTTAAGGTAGCGTAAAATTCTTTTGACCGCGAGCATATGGGATTCTTTGGGATCGGCTTGAAAACGGGCACACAAGCAGGTGGCAAACATGATATCCGGCCGACTCGAAGTGAGGTAGAGAAGAGATCCAATAATACTGCGATACAGTGTGATGTCGACCGATTTACCAGAGGGATCGGCATCCAACTTGCAGCTTGGTGACATAGGAGTGCTGAGAGGCTTGCTCTGGTCTTGATGAAACTTCTTCAGAATATCCTTGATGTATTTTGTCTGACTAATGAAAATTCCATCATTGAGCTGCCTGACTTGAAGGCCTAAGAAAAATTGCATCTCTCCCATGTGACTCATCTCGAATTTGCTCTTCATGAGATCTCCAAACTTCTTGCAGAGCCGAGGATTTGTTGATCCGAAGATGATGTCGTCGACGTATACTTGGACGACCATCAGATCTTTGTCATGCCATTTAATGAAGAGGGTTGTGTCTACCGTTCCTCGTATGAATCCAGACTTCATGAGGAAATCACTAAGGACATCGTACCAAGCACGTGGGGCTTGTTTTAGTCCATAGAGAGCTTTTTCCAAGCGATAGACATGATCGGGATGTTCTTGATCAACGAAACCTTCCGGCTGAGCGACGTAGACTTTTTCTTTTAATACGCCGTTGAGAAAGGCGGTTTTAACATCATCTGATAGACTTTGAAGTCTTTGTGAGCCGCATAAGCCAGCAGGAGGCGGATAGCTTCGATACGGGAAACAGGAGCATAAGTCTCGTCGTAGTCGATGCCTTTCTGTTGATTGTATCCCCTTAGCAACTAGCCTTGCTTTGTTCCGGATCACTTCACCATCTTCATTCTTTTTATTCTTGAAAACCCATTTAGTTCCGACCACTGTTTTCCCATGTGGACGGGGTACCAAGGTCCACATTTGAAGACGTTCGAATTGATTGATTTCCTCTTGCATTGCAATTGTCCAATCCGGGTCTCGAAGTGCGTCTGCTACTTTGGTAGGCTTGTTTTGGCTCAGGAAGCAACTAAAAAGACTGTGTTGACGACGTGTCCTCACACCAACCGAAGGATCTCCAATTATCTGATCAACCGAGTGGCCTCTCGTCCACTTGCGCTCATGAGGCAAGGCTGAAGTCGATGCGTGAGCCATCTGTGGATCTAGACTGCCTATAGTCTCCGATTGATCATTTGTCTGAGGTAGTTCCAATACTGTACTTGGATTGATCGTCTCTGATGATACTTCCTCGATGACCACTGTAGGTTCTTCGGTGTTCTGTGACAATTCTGAATCGGGTGGGGTAGAGGTGTGATTTGAACTTGGTACGTCGGTCTCATTTTGGTAGAGAATCCATTGTCGGTGTAGTCGTGTATGACCGATATACCGGTTCGAAGAGAGAATCCAAGTCGTCTATTGCAAGTTTCGTTGCTTCGTCTGACACTGATCCTGAAGTTGTTGCCATCTTCTGTTGGTTTTGTGCCAACACACCTGTGATTACGGGTTCTGAATTGTTGTCTTCAGAAGACAACGGGTTGAGAACGGGTCCTGAACTGAGTTGAGCAGGAACCAACGGGTTAGGCACGGGTCCTGGACTGAATTGACCAGAAGCCATTTCTGCCACTTCGTGAAAAGTGACATTAAAGCTTTCCGTAATAGTTCGGTTGGACTTGATGTATACTCGGTACGCTTTTGATGTTGAAGAATACCCGACAAATGTAGCTTCGTATGCTTTAGGGTCGAACTTTGCACGTTGCTCTCGGTCGTTCGCCAAAAAGCACTTGCACCCGAACACTTTAAGGAAAGAGATGTTGGGCACTCTATTATTCACAATTTCGTACGGACTCATGTTGAACTGTTTGTGAACCACCGTCATGTTTTGAGTAAAACAAGCGGTATTGACTGCTTCAGCCCATAGAAAGTGTGGAAGTCCCGATTGGATCAGCATTGTACGAGCGGCTTCCACTAGTGTTCGATTTTTCCTTTCAACGACCCCATTTTGTTGAGGTGTTTTGGCGGCTAAAATTGTTGACTTATTCCAAGTTTCTGATAAAACTCACTAAGGTGATTGTTCTTGAACTCAGTGCCGTTGTCTGTTCGAACAACTTGAATAGTCTGTTGCAGCAGATTTTGAGTTGTGTTCACAAAATTGATAATCAAGTCTCCAGTCTCATCTTTTGTTCGGAGGAACTTAGTCCACGTGTAGCGAGAATAGTCATCTACAATCACTAGGACATACTTTCTTCCATTGATACTCTGAGTCTGCATCGGACCACAGAGATCCATGTGAATTAGTTCCAATGGTCGAGAAGTAGACGCAATTTGCTTGACGTGATGAGATGCTCGCTTCATTTTTCCTAGGTGACATGCCGAACAGTGATGCTCCCTTTGTAGTTGTATAGTTGGAAGACCGTGAACCAACTTTTTCGTAGAAAGACGTTGGAGAGCTTTCATGTTTAGATGAGACAGTCGTTGATGCCATAGGCTGTTCCTCTGTAAATCAATCTAAGAAACGAGGCATACAGCTGTCGAGGGCCGCACAAACGTCAGGTTTATCGTGTAAAGATTGGATCTCCGAAGTCCTTGAAGGAGTTCTGTGTCCTGACTATCCAAAATTCTGCACCGGTCAGTATGGAAGACCACCTGGAAGCCTTTGTCACAGAATTGGCCTATGCTGAACAAGTTATGGCGGAGGCCTTCGACGTATGAGACATCTTTGATGGTCAGATTCTTCAGAATGATGTCCCCAAGTCCTAGAATCGGGGCTGAATCGTTGTTCCCAAATCTGACTTTGCCGTTTGGTCGGTCTTTGTAGTTGCTCAGCAGCTCTTGATTACCAGTCATGTGTGTGGAGCAACCAGAGTCGAGGTACCTACGCTCCCTGTAGACGTAGGTAAAGTAAAATTAGTCATAGCACTTTTAACAGAATTATTTTTACAATTTTTATCTTTCAAAGGTGTCTTTTCATTTTTCACGCTTTTTCTAATAGCGTGAGAGGTAGTTTGGGAGGACGATGAAGCCTTGAGATTTTCCATCTCCTAAAGAATTTTTTCTTTTCAGCTTCGAAATTCTCTCATTCTTTTTCTAATTTTGCCTGTGACTCCTCTATCTGTTTTATGATAGGGGGTTTGTAGAGAGAATTTTTATAATTAACGTTTTTAACTTCCTCGTACTGTGTTCGACAGTCAGGAGCAAGGACTTGTACTAAATTAGAGACAGGTGTTAAAGTTTCTTTCCTATTTTTGTCCCTTTCATTTAGTTCTTTGTAGTCAAAGGGGATTTCTGGACCATGTGGACCTTGTCTAATGGATGAATCGAAAATATTTTCATAAGACGATTCAGTAAAATTTCTAAGAGAGGTTATTCCTAAGCCTATGTGTTTAACATCGTATATTTCTTTCTTTTGTAAAACACACGGGTTAGTGAAACCTATACCTTCTATAGTATTATAGAACTCTATATCCTTGGGCGTGTTCAAATCTGTTCGGATTGTCCCCTACACGTAACTATATCGTCTAATTTCTTTACTTTGGCATAAAGTTTCTTGCGTTCCTCACCTAGGAGAGCATAATTATTTTCCACGGTTAGTTTAGCGGCTTGACAGGCATCGAAATCCTTACTAAGCACACTAATCTTAGCATTCGATGTTTCTAATTGAGCTTCTAAGTTAGTGATCTTAGAGGTAGCTTCGGTTATCCTACAATTTAAAATGGCTTTCTCGTTGAGATTTCTAACCAAGCAATTGTAGTTATTTGCTAGCCTATCTTCTAATTCCTTAATCTTTTCGCTCTGTTGTCCTAGTTGAGGTTGACTAGTCTCTCTAGAATGGAGGCTCTTGGTAAGTTCATCTATTTTTGCACTAGAGCTCCTAAGTTCTTGTTCGAGACTATCTATCTTCTCCTGAGCTCTCTCAAGTTCGTTATCTACTTCCTTTATACTTTTCTGCTCACGTTTCATGTTAGCATATTGCTTTTGATATGATTCTAACATGGTCAATAATGTGGAAGGAGTGACTACCTCATTTGAAGACGTGGATGCGTTGTCGTCGTCCGTACAAGTGGATGTTTCGGCGTCCAATTCGTTGTCGAGACGGGCCATGAGGGCTAAGTTCTCTTCTTCGGAGCTCGGCGTGTCCTCGAGCCATTGGTCCTGTTCGGCTGTCAGGACCCGTCGTCCCGACGTCTTGTTCCGTTCTAATCCTAAGTATCTAATGCTTTGTTATCGCGCAAAAGCGTACAAATGCGAATAAAATTTTTCCTTTTAAAACTACGTGCGGAAGTCTTATACACATGTCAAAAGAATGTTCGCAAATCGTTCTATAATTCAACGTAGTCATGTCTATACAAAAGACAAGTGCGTGTGTGTGTGCAGCCAAAAGCTTCCTATGTGCCCGGCCTGCACAGGTCGTCATCCATACACACACTCCCACCTCAAAAGCAGCCGGATAGCTTCAAAAGATCGGCCTCGCATAAAAGTCGGATCACGTACCGTGATCTTCGGTACCTACAACACATAACATAAACAATGAGCCACCGAGGCTCAGTAAGCAGAAATTATGCATGTATGCACGTGTCCTAAGGAACGACAATCCACGCCGTCGTTTTCTAACGCTCATACTCTTTTTCTCATACTCTTACTTCATACGGGCCCTCGGCTTTAAATCCCACTATACGCCATCTTATAGAGATCTCAAGTGTGGAGGTTCACACACTAGAAGGTCACCCGAAGGAATCTTCCCTTACTCAGTGTGGCCTCCACGCGAGGGCTTCTCCCTGGTAGCCAACACCGAGGCCACTAACCACGAAGGTCACCCGAAGGAATCTTCCCTCCGGGTAGTGCTTTACACGCTAGAAGGTCACCCGAAGGAGTCTTCCCTTACTTAACATGTGCCCCGGGCCGCATCCTCCAGGTTGCATCTCCCGCGTACGGGGTATTTCCCCCAGCCTCTTATACATGCCTTATAGCTTCATTCGCCTTACTGGCTGCATAGGGGAAGCCGTGACTCTTCATTCGAGTCGACACAGACGCCAATATCGGCGAGTATACATCGCACACAGGCGATCTTACGCACGCTCATACCTCGCGTCTTATACACTACGCATGAGTGCAAATGCTCATGCTATGCTCATGTACGTATTCTAATCATGCCATCATGCACATAATTTAATCGTATCATACGTACACATTTCATACAAAATTCACGAGCACGTAATTCACATAATTGGACGCAGGCAAGTTACGTGTCGTAGTTGAATTTCTACTTACCTATCGTCCGGGCGTAATTAATATTCTCCTCGTTCGCTCCTAACGTACCACCTTTAGACATAAATATTATGTGTTAGTGTTGTGCCTTTATAAATTGATTAGATCGAACTAAGTTATCTAACTTATTAATTTAGCTGGACTATAAGTCGCTAGTTTCAAGTCTAGGCTAAGTCCCCTGCCCAATTAATTCCTAAGTGAAGTTAGTAAATTTCGTTGTCCGATTTGATCGATTTCAGGATCTCCCAATCGCCCGATTTTCTTTCACATCTCAAGCAAGGGTTTACCCGATTATTGTTTCGTTAACTTCAAGTTCGGCGATTTGTTCTGTCCATGCCACGTGTAACATCTATATAATTCGTCCGATTTGTGCCCACTTAAATTGGTTTCGCCCGATTTCCTTTGCATGTGAAATGGCCCGATTTGATTGCATGGAGTTCCATCGGCCGATTTGTAAATCGCCGCGCCTTTTCGTCACTATGACGTCGTCTTCATGTGTCCGATTTGGGGTCTTCAAAGGGTAGAAATCGCCGAGTTCTTCAAGTGTGCAGCTTGTCTGATTTAAGCTTTGCATGGAATCGCCCGATTTCAGGGTTTTGAGGCGCTACAAATCGCCGTGTTTTTCTATAGTCTAAATCGCCCGATCTCGCATGCTTCAATTATGATTTCGCCCGATTTCTTAACACCTCGTCCCTCAAATCGCCGAGTCCTTCGTTCCCTTTGGTAGATCGCCCGATTTGGTGCTTGTTAATCTAAGTTTCGGCGATTTGTTCTCCTAATGCCACGTGGAGTTTCTGTTTATTTCTCCCGATTTGATCTCTTGTGGCAGGTTTCGATCGATCCGTCTCATGCAGCGATTTACCCGATTTGTTACATAATTTCCCCGATTCTGTCGAGCCTTCGATCATTTCTACCCGAAATCACATTCATCTCTCAATCTACCCAGAATTTCTAAGTTCTCAGGATACGTTAATCTACCAAGATCTCTAAGAAACCCTTAAATACTTATTTACTCCTCAACTAAGGTTTTTCCCGTAAATCTTACACCCTAATTTCTCATTTCTCCCATATATTTTCGAGACTAAATCCTTAAGTAACTTAAATTACGAAATTATAAGAGTTGTAAGGGGAGTGCTTCACTTACTAGCTTCGATCTTCAACCTACTTGGGTGCTTTTTGGTTCGAAAATTCGTCTCATGTCTTTCTCCTTTCTTCTTGCTTTTCGTTAGTTCTTAGGTGGGGTTTTGGGGTTTGGGAAAATCTTGTTAGATTATTTTCTTGCATTTTTATTGGATAGGACATGGGTGGCGTGGTTTTCCCTTAAATTAGGGGTTTATGTCTCCTATTTGTCCTCTCTCACACATTGGGCCCAATTGCTAAGTTCTAGCCCATTAGTAACTAAATCCCCAACCCAACTTATCATTAGCCATTTCCTTTGGCATTTTCGAGAATCACCCTTCCTAAGTTAGGGTCATGATGAACACGAAATCGTTGGCACTTAATTGCGTGAAATTCATGTATAATTCACGAGCATAAAATTCATGCGTCACATAGACATTCAACCTATACGCAATTATCATGAAATTACGTAAAGCACACACGTAATTTATTGGCCGACCTAATTTGCGGGGACCGTGGTCCTACATCCTCCCCCCTTAAGGAGGATTTTGCCCCCGAAATCAGCTCGTGTGAACAACTGGGGATAGCGAATTCTCATTTCGTCCTCCCGTTCCCATGTGGCTTCTTCCGTGGACTAGTTCCGCCACAATACTTTCACTAAGGGAATATCCTTATTCCTAAGCTTCTTAGTCTCGTACATCAATATTTCCACCGGAATCTCTTCGTAACTTAGATCCGGCTTCAATTGCTGATGTAGGGACTCGTTTCCTAGCACGTGGTTCGGGTCAGCTAAGTACTTTCGTAGGGTTGAGACGTGGAACACGTCATGCACTTGCGATAATGAGGCTGGCAGTTCTAATCGGTATGCCACCTCGCCAACCCTCTTCAGTATCCTAAATGGACCGATATACCTAGGGCTTAGCTTCCTTTTCTTTCCAAACCTTTTCACGCCCTTCATCGGCGATACTTTCACGAACACCATACCGCCTTCGTCCAATTCCAATGGTCGACGTCTTCGATCTGCGTAGCTTTTCTGTCGACTCTGTGCCGTTCGCATTCTTTCCCGTATGGTAGTGATAGCTTCCGTCATTTCTCGTACGATGTCGGGGCCTAACAGTGACCGTTCACCAACCTCGTCCCAATGTATTGGGGATCTGCACCTACGCCCGTATAGCGCTTCGTATGGTGCCATCCCGATGGTGACGTGGTAGCTATTGTTGTACGAGAACTCGATTAGTGGGAGGTACCTACTCCAATTCCCTTTGAAATCGAGTACGCATGCTCGGAGCATGTCCTCCAACGTCTGTATCGTCCGCTCGGATTGACCGTCCGTCTGCGGATGGTAGGCGGTACTAAAGGACAACTCCGTTCCCATCGCTTTTTGCAAGCTCGTCCAGAACTTCGATAGAAATCTGGAGTCGCGATCCGAGACTATCGATGATGGAACGCCGTGCAGTCGTACTATCTCTTGAATGTAGAGTTCGGTGTACCGCTCCATGGTGAACGTCGTGCTAATAGGTAGGAAATGGGCAGACTTTGTTAGTCTGTCAACGATTACCCAAACTGCGTCATGCCCTTTCGCATTCCTCGGCAGTCCTACTACGAAGTCCAAGATAATGTTATCCCATTTCCATTCCGGAATGGGTAACGGTTGCAGAGTTCCCACCGGCCTTGATGCTCGGCTTTTATCTGCTGGCACGTCAGGCATTGGCTCACGAATGTTGCTATGTCCTTCTTCATTCCTGGCCACCAATAGTTTTCCTTTAAGCCTCTGTACATCTTCGTTGCTCCTGGATGTATAGAGTACGCCGTGGCGTGTGCTTCCGTCATTATAGTCCTTCTTAGTTCGGCGTCGTCTGGCACGTACGACCGGTTCTTGAAGTACATCCGTCCGTCTTCCCGTATTATGAGATCTCCCGCCGGTGGTTCCTGTTGCACTTCCTTGATCTTCATATAGAGCTCGTCGGCAGCTTGCGCTGTCTTAATTCGCTCTAACAGCGTAGGCTGCAGGGTCAAAGCTGATAATTGCGCCTCGACTTCGCCTAGTCGTACGACCTCAACTTCCAGTAGCTGCAGTTCCGTGCTCACTGCTTTTCGACTTAAGGCATCTGCTACTATGTTCGCCTTGCCTGGGTGGTAGTTGATTACGCAATCGTAATCCTTGACTAGTTCTAACCACCTCCCTCTGCCTCATATTCAGCTCCTTTTGGGTAAAGAAGTACTTGAGGCTCTTGTGGTCAGTGTATATCTCACACCGCTCTCCATAGAGGTAATGCCTCCAGATCTTGAGAGCAAAGACCACTACTGCCAACTCTAGGTCGTGCGTCGGGTAATTCTTCTCGTACTCCTTCAGTTGACGAGAGGCGTATGCTACTACATTCCCGTTCTGCATTAGCACACACCCTAACCCGTTCTTCGACGCATCGCTGTAAACGGTAAACCCTCCAGTTCCCGATGGTATTGTGAGAACTGGGGCCGTCGTAAGCCTTTCTTTCAGTTCCTGGAAACTCCGTTCACATTCCGCGGTCCACTGGAACGGTGTATTCTTCTTAGTCAGCCTCGTCAGTGTAGACGCTATTTTCGAGAAGTCCTTTATGAACTTCCTATAGTACCCTGCCAGACCGAGGAAACTTCGTACTTCCGTCACATTCGTCGGTCTGGGCCAATTGCTAATTGCGTCTATCTTGCTCGGGTCTACGGAGATTCCTTCTTCGGATACTATATGCCCCAAGAAGGCAACTTGGTCAAGCCAGAATTCGCACTTCTTGAACTTGGCATACAGTTGCTTGTCCCGTAAGGTACTCAAAACTATTCTCAGGTGTTCTTCGTGCTCCTCTTTCGTCCTTGAGTAGATTAGGATGTCGTCTATGAAGACGATGACAAACCTATCTAGATAGGGTTTGAACACCCGGTTCATTAAGTACATAAAAGCTGCGGGCGCATTAGTTAGCCCGAATGGCATCACTAGGAACTCGTAATGGCCATAACGGGTACTAAAGGCCGTCTTCGGGATGTCTTCCTTCCGGATCCTTAACTAATGATAGCCCGATCTTAAGTCGATCTTAGAGAAAACCGTTGCACCTTGCAGTTGATCGAACAGATCGTCTATCCTAGGGAGTGGGTACTTGTTCTTGATCGTCAACTTGTTCAACTCCCTGTAGTCTATGCATAATCGCATGGACCCGTCTTTCTTCTTCACGAATAGCACCGGCGCTCCCCAGGGAGAGAAACTCGGCTGTATGAACTCCTTCTACATAAGTTCGTCGAGTTGATCCTTTAACTCCTTCATTTCTGTCGGTGCTAGCCGATATGGGGTCTTAGATACTGGTGCCGCTCCAGGTACCAGATCTATAGCGAACTCTATTTCCCGTTCCGGTGGTAGTCCCGGTAACTCCTCGGGAAATACGTCGGGGAAGTCCTTGACTATCGGCACTTCCTCGAATTTCGGGGAGGCGTTCTCTTCCGACTTGATTGCGAATACAAGGTAGGCTTCGCACCCCGATCTGATCAGTCGTTGGGCTTTCAACGCTGATATCCTAGAGATCATGGTGCCTTTACTAGTCCCTACAAACTTAAGGGGTTCATCCCCGTCCGTATTGAGCGTGACTAACTTGCGGTGGCAGTCTATGACAGCTCCGTACTTCGATAGCCAATCCATTCCAAGGATCACCTCATAATCATTCATGGGAATAATTATGAGGTCTATGGGCAGTTCCTTATCCCCGATTACTATTGGGCAATCCCGTAAAACTTGATTAGTTTGGGTGGGATTCCCGTTCGGAACTGTTACCCTAAACTCGCACTCAGCTCGGTGAGGCGTTACTCCTACCCTCTTGACATACTTAGTAGACGTGAACGAGTGTGTCGCTCCTGAGTCGACTAGGATGCATGCGGGGGTTTCATAGACGAGGAGGGTACCTGTCACCACGGCCGGGTTGTTTTTCGCTTCCTCGGAGGTTATAGTGTAGACCCGGGCCGGTACCCGTGGTGGTGCTGCTTGGTTTCCCGCTTGGCTCCCGGATCCACCTTCCGGACATGCCCTCAGGTAATGGCCTGTCTTGCCACATTTGAAGCAGACAGCATTCTGGGAGTTGCAGACTCCCGGATGTCTCCGTGCGCACTTCGGGCACACGGGTAGATCCAGCTGGGGTCTACCCTGGTTGGGGTTGAACTGTGGGGGTGGTCCAGGTCGATTCTGGAGTCCCTGCTTCCCTTCCTTGGCAATGAATTGCCGCTTTGGATTGCCCCCGCTCCCTTGCGGCCCTTGTACGAATTTGCGCTTTGCTTCTTGGGCGCGAGCAATCCTGGCCTCTGCCTGCTCCGCCACAAGCGCTCTCTCAGCCACTTGTGCATACGTGGCCCCTTGTACTCCCGCCATACTTACATCCCGATACAGCTCGGGCTTCAACCTTTCCATGAACCGCTCGACCTTGAGCGCGTCCGTGCTAACCATATGAGCAGCAAACCTTGAGAGCGCTCGAACTTCCTGATATACTCCGCCACTGTCATTACCCCTTGGCGGAGGTTGATGAACTCATTCATCCGCTGGGCTCTGACAGGGGCGGTGTAGTACTTTCCCCTGAAGATCTCCTTAAACCGATCCCAACTCATCGTCAGAGGGTTTTCGATGGCTGAGACGGTGTCCCACCAGTGTCCGGCGCTCCCCCTCAGCAGGTAGGCAGCGCACATGACCTTCTCCGCCTCAAGGGTGTGACTGTGCTGGAACATGTTCTCCAGCGTCCTCAGCCAATCCTCGGCGAATGTGGGGTCTACAGCATCCTCAAACAATGGAGGATTAAGCTTTCTGAACCTCTCCCCGATCATCTCAATTCGTTCGGGCAGGGGAGGTAGGTTGGCTGATTGCCCACCAGCGTTTTGCTGTTGGATCAGCTGTTGGATCTGGGCCGATTGTTGCCGGACCAGTTCCGTTAGTTGTAGGATGGTAGCATCCCGGCTATCGGTAGGGTTACTTGTTATCTAATCCTAAGTATCTAATGCTTTGTTATCGCGCAAAAGCGTAAAAATGCGAATAAAATTTTTCCTTTTAAAACTACGTGCGGAAGTCTTATACACATGTCAAAAGAATGTTCGCAAATCGTTCTACAATTCATCATAGTCATGTCTATACAAAAGACAAGTGCGTGTGTGAGTGTGCAGCCAAAAGCTTCCTATGCGCTCGGCCTTCACAGGTCGTCATCCATACACACACTCCCACCTCAAAAGCAGTCGGATAGCTTCAAAAGATCGGATGTATGCACGTGACATAAACAATGAGCCACCGAGGCTCAATAAGCAGAAATTATGCATGTATGCACGTGTCCTAACTAACGACAATCCACGCCGTCGTTTTCTAACGCTCATACTCTTTTTCTCATACTCTTACTTCATACGGGCCCTCGGCTTTAAATCCCACTATACGCCATCTTATAGAGATCTCAAGTGTGGAGGCTCACACACTAGAAGGTCACCCGAAGGAATCTTCCCTTACTCAGTGTGGCCTCCACGCGAGCGCTTCTCACTGGTAGCCAACACCGAGGCCACTAACCACGGAGGTCACCCGAAGGAATCTTCCCTCCGGGTAGTGCTTTACACGCTAGAAGGTCACCCGAAGGAGTCTTCCCTTACTCAGCGTGTGCCCCGGGCCGCATCCTCCAGGTTGCATCTCCCGTATACGGGGTATTTCCCCCAGCCTCTTATACAGGCCTTATAGCTTCATTCACCTTACTGGCTGCATAGGGGAAGCCGTGACTCTTCATTTGAGTCGACACAGACGCCAATATCGGCGAGTATACATCGCACACAGGCGATCTTACGCACGCTCATACCTCGCGTCTTATACACTACGCATGCGTGCAAATGCTCATGCTATGCTCATGTACGTATTCTAATCATGCCATCATGCACATAATTTAATCGTATCATACGTACACATTTCATACAAAATTCACGAGCACGTAATTCACATAATTGGACGCAGGCAAGTTACGTGTCGTAGTTGAATTTCTACTTACCTGTCGTCCGGGCGTAATTAGTATTCTCCTCGTTCGCTCCTAACGTACCACCTTTAGACATAAATATTATGTGTTAGTGTTGTGCCTTTATAAATTGATTAGATCGAACTAAGTTATCTAACTTATTAATTTAGCTGGACTATAAGTCGCTAGTTTCAAGTCTAGGCTAAGTCCCCTGCCCAATTAATTCCTAAGTGAAGTTAGTAAATTTCGTTGTCCGATTTGCTCGATTTCAGGATCTCCCAATCGCCCGATTTTCTTTCACATCTCAAGCAAGGCTTTACCCGATTATTGTTTCGTTAACTTCAAGTTGGGCGATTTGTTCTGTCCATGCCACGTGTAACATCTATCTAATTCGTTCGATTTGTGCTCACTTAAATTGGTTTCGCCCGATTTCCTTTGCATGTGAAATGGCCCGATTTGATTGCATGGAGTTCCATCGGCCGATTTGTAAATCGCCGCGCCTTTTCGTCACTATGACGTCGTCTTCATGTGTCCGATTTGGGGTCTTCAAAGGGTAGAAATCGCCGAGTTCTTCAAGTGTGCAGCTTGTCCGATTTAAGCTTTGCATGGAATCGCCCGATTTCAGGGTTTTGAGGCGCTACAAATCGCCGTGTTTTTCTATAGTCTAAATCGCCCGATCTTCGCATGCTTCAATTATGATTTCGCCCGATTTCTTAACACCTCGTCCCTCAAATCGCCGAGTCCTTCGTTCCCTTTGGTAGATCGCCCGATTTGGTGCTTGTTAATCTAAGTTTCGGCGATTTGTTCTCCTAATGCCACATGGAGTTTCTGTTTATTTCGCCCGATTTGATCTCTTGTGGCTGGTTTCGATCGATCCGTCTCATGCAGCGATTTACCCGATTTGTTACGTAATTTCCCCGATTCTGTCGAGCCTTCGATCATTTCTACCCGAAATCACATTCATCTCTCAATCTACCCAGAATTTCTAAGTTCTCAGGATACGTTAATCTACCAAGATCTCTAAGAAACCCTTAAATACTTATTTACTCCTCAACTAAGGTTTTTCCCGTAAATCTTACACCCTAATTTCTCGGTTCTCCCATATATTTTCGAGACTAAATGCTTAAGTAACTTAAATTACGAAATTATAAGAGTTGTAAGGGGAGTGCTTCACTTACTAGCTTCGATCTTCAACCTACTTGGGTGCTTTTTGGTTCGAAAATTCGTCTCAGCTCTTTCTCCTTTCCTTCTTGCTTTTCGTTAGTTCTTAGGTGAGGTTTTGGGGTTTGGGAAAATCTTGTTAGATATTTTCTTGCATTTTTATTGGATAGGACATGGGTGGCGTGGTTTTCCCTTAAATTAGGGGTTTATGTCTCCTATTTGTCCTCTCTCACACATTGGGCCCAATTGCTAAGTTCTAGACCATTAGTAACTAAATCCCCAACCCAACTTATCATTAGCCATTTCCTTTGGCATTTTCGAGAATCACCCTTCCTAAGTTAGGGTCATGATGAACACGAAATCGTTGGCACTTAATTGCGTGAAATTCATGTATAATTCACGAGCATAAAATTCATGCGTCACATAGACATTCAACCTATACGCAATTATCATGAAATTACGTAAAGCACACACGTAATTTATTGGCCGACCTAATTTGCGGGGACCGGGGTCCTACATTGGCCATGAGAGCTACTCTAGCTTCTTTCTGTTTTGTCAATTGAAGCTTCCTGGAGTAGTAGTTTGCATCTCTTTTCTTCTGGAGAGTGCACTCTCTGGCGAAGTGACCTACTTTGCCACAGTTAAAGCATTTGTTAGTCTCTTTGGGATTCTTGACCTCGGAAATCTCCGGAGCACGTTCTTTGTTCTTGGAGCTTGTAGTCCGAAGTCTATTGGCTGAGGTTGAAGACTTCTTCTTGAAGTACTTCTTGCTCATCATTTGTCCAATGAGAGCTAACTGTTTTCCAAGGGCTTTCATATTTGGCTCGATGTCGTGGTCCGATTCATCTTCCGATTCTGATGAGGAAGGTGGCCTAACGATCTTTTCCTTTCTTGATCTTGTGCTCCTCTTCTCCGAGACTAAGGCAACCGTGTCATCGGTTTGCCTTTCTGCTCTTTGGTAATCTCGCGGATATCCTCCTCATGCTGAGCGAGATTATCAAACACGGCATGGACATCCAACTCCTCTAGATCTTTATTTTGTCGTATTTGAGTGGATATTTTCTTCCATTCCGTGGGCAGACAAGATAGAAATCTGATGTTTGTCTCCATGTTGGTCTTCGTGATCTCATCTTCCTCATCTCGTTGAGAAGAGTGAGGTATCTTTGGTAGATTTCGTATAGACTCTCCTCAAGCTTTGCTTTGAAGGAGTCGTAAGCGGTGAGAATGTTTGCCTTCTTGGCCTTTATGCCAACTTCCGTCCTTTGCATCATCCTATGTAGCTCATCCCACATCCCTTTGGCCGATGTAAGGCTGTCGATTTGTCTGTATATATCGTTGGGGATGCCCTGCATAAGGGTATTCATGGCTACTAGATCAGCCGTAGCTCGAGCTCTTTCCTCCAGAGAGTATTTTCTAGGCTTCTTTAGTCGCCTAGAAGCTGAATTGCTGGAGTAGCTGTTTCGTCCCCGGGTACATGAACCCAGAACTGTGCCGGGTCCCTCTTCAAGGGACTTCAGTAGTTTTGTCGGCTTGATCCTTTAGAGCGATGAAATTCAGAAAGCGGCTTCTCCACACTGTGTATTCGCCTCTTTGCAAGATCGGCGGACGGTTTTCATTTCCGAGTGAGTATGCATCCATGTTTGTATTGTAGTCGAGTTGTTGAAGGATCTTCGTTAATTGTTTTGAAGGTTGAAGATGATGTAATGTGCTTCACAAGTGACAAAATTCGTTAGTAGCGTTTGATTCGAAAATTAGATCGACAATTATTTTCGATTCAATCTTTAAAGTTTGATCGAAATTAATTCCGTCGAGATAGAATGTACTGAGTACTGTTCTCGTGCAAGAAATTTTGTCAGCATGATATTTTACGAGCGAGATAAATTGTTTCTGCTGATGACGATTCTAGAGCTGACTTCGTATTCTGACCGAGAAAAATTCTCGCGCTAATTTTATCGATCGAGAAACTAATCCGATCGCAAAACTTAGCGAGAAAAATTTGAGCAATCGAGAAAATTCACAGAATACGATTAACACAAATTCGAGCAAAAACAAAGAATCAGATAGTGAAGTTTGAGGTAATTGCTCGCAATCAAGTACTAATCACGCACGAACAAGCAATTAAACACGTTATGAAGCAAAATATATCGAATTTGATCAAAATCAGAACGTATTCTTCATGTTCTTCGCAAACAGTAACACACAGAAGCAATTCAATCCTAAAAATCGAAGTTCAAACTGCTACAAAACTGATCGCAATGATGATCTAACACTTAAACAAGCACATAAACACCAAATTCAAGTCAATTAAGCACAGAATTAAGCTATTGGGTCTTACGATTAACAACTCTACGATCCTAGGCTAGAATTCATAGTAATTCGATCGTTTAGATAATCAATTGAATTCGATCGAAAAACTCAAGTTAAGAACACTAGAGAGAATTCAATTAGAGTGAGAAAGTTACTATTGTTTCTCTCTCTAGAAATCGAATTGCAAGCCCTTCGGATCAATTCTCTAAACTTTCTCTATTCAGCTCAATTGATTTACATGTATTTATACCAAACAAACTTGGTATAAATATCAAACTAATCCTAATCTAAGGACTACTATACAAAACGCCCCTAATTACAAGGACAGCTAATGAAATCAAGCACAATTACAAATGGTATTCTACAAATTCCATAACCGTGAACTTTTCCAAATAGATAATCTCTGAAATCTCTCTAGGGATTAAGAGAAGAGGAGCACGGTATCGGCCCGAGAACCAACAAAAAGAACTTCGCCTACGATATCTCCTCTAGCCTCGTGGAGAAGCGGAGCTTCAGCTTGAGCATAGCATAAAAAGGGATAACTCTTAAAAGAAAAGGAAGGAGAAAATATCGAAAAAAAGAAGATGCCGAAAAACAAAAGGTGACGGACGTATAAATGGAAGATGACGAAGAGATAAGCTCACTTTCCTCTAAATTCCTTCCCTTCTAAGTCCTAGCCAAACTAAAATCCTTACAACCCTTTGATTCCAATCGACGGTCTCTCGCTTAGGTGAAATGATTAAATATGTCTCGATCACAGGTAAATTGACTTAAAATTGCTTGTGTTGACTTGAGCGATATAAATATAAAAATCCCAAGTTAAAAATAATTGAGTGCTAGAGCGAACCTAGTAAGAGTTGTCGAAATGGACCAGTCTATGAACTTAGGACTTTAGTTTGACGACATGACTTGACGGCAGTTTCTTCTTTCAAATGTCTCGTAAAATTTTAGGTGTGACGATTGATCAAAGCAAAATAATCTGACCCCATACTATAATAATATGGAAAAAAAAAAATTTGAAAGAAAAATTTCGCACATTTTGACATGAAATATTATATTTCATATGCGTTGAATTGACTAAATGCGAATTTATTTTATTCTCGCACATTCTAAATGTAATTTTCAATTGCATTGGTACTGAATTGTTTAAATGCGATAATTTTTTTTTTCATTGCTCTTACCCTCACACAATACCTCTAGTACATGTTTTCGGGGACCATGTATATGTGCTTACTAGGCAAAACTGTGTATTATATGCTCGTGAATTGAAGTGATTTCATTTGCTTGCATATTGAGTCAATTTTTGCGCATTATTTGAGGGGGAGCAAATATAAAAATAGTGCCTTAGCTCCAAATATTCTTGACGTTTTTCTCTAAGCGTTTCAGATTCCTACAAACAAAATTACGGAGCAAGACGTCGACACTACAAGGAAAGGGGCTAGTCACAAGACCAAATATTTCATGCCTAAAATAATTGTTGATTAACTCCATTATTTCTAACGTCCTCTTTCTAAGTGGTACAGATTTTTAAATTTCTGCCAAGGGAGCTAGACGTTACTACACGGAAAATACAGGGAGTTAATTGCATTTATTTTACTTCTAAGGGATAGCTTTACAATGTGATTTTATTTGAAATAGGGATCAATCTGAAATTTTTAGAAGCATTTACAATCGAGAAATTGGATATAAGAATTAATTCGCTATCATAAGTTTCTCAATCGTAAGACAATGTTGGGAACAATTGTTGATTAACCGCGATAATTTGCGATCGAAAAATTTGAATTGAGAAGCAATTTTCGAATCAAAAATTTCTCGAGCGCAAATAGTAATGGGCCTGATCCATTTAATCACAAAACGTCAAATCGCAAAAACCCAACATTGATCTGCAACGAATTAATAAAAGTTCACTTTCTTGTCAGTCGAACAACTTTTTCTCACGCAACCCTAATCGGAAAAATTCTCTCTCGCGAAAAACTTCCACAGACAGCTTAAATTTCTCAAAAATCTTTCGATTTTCAACACCAAACTGTCTGTTTAAGGTAGAAAAGAGATTTTTTACATTTGCGTGTGATTTACCTTCATTAGCATCTGCATTTTGAAGTTTTTCGCATGTTTAGACTTAGATTTTCGACGGTTCTTCAAAACTGAGAAATCGTATACTGTTTTATAGTGATTTAGGCTTGATTATGAGTGTTATCTGAGATTAATGCCTGCACTTAACATAGTTTCGATGTTATTGATGAATCTGGTAGTATAAAAATCTTCGGAAAATCTGCATCTTTGACTGAGATTTGAGTTTCAATAAAACTGGGTTTTTCGAATGTTTAAAGGTATCGAAGAACTTTGTCGATCGCAAACAGTCTTTGTCAGGAACCGAAACCTCAAATTTTCATGCATTTACACGAGTTCATGCATCCATATAATTAAATTTATAGGTATGCATATAGATGATATTAACATATGACTAAGGCATTATAAATTATTAAGTACGACAACAAATGCTAAAAGGAATATATATATATGTGAATATATACATGTTTAAGTTAGAAAAATAGTTATATCTAAATAATATAATTTTGTCGAATGAGGCTAAGGATAGTCATCATTTTCTTAATAAGTTCTCGAAATGAGAACCTAAGTAGAGTAAATAATGATCATCACTCGACGAGGGTATTGGAAGAATTGAGGTTTTCGATATTTAGGATAACTATTAACATATACTTAGCATGAGGGGTAATTATATTATCCATACCTCGTCACATCACTTATCTCCAATATATATCTATAACACGAAATTAAATACAAAAGGAGAAACATTCGTGAAAAATAAAAACAAGAACAGAAGAAACGAAAGGAAAGCATTCAAATCAAAGGAGGAACGAAATAATTTAAAGCCAACTTCAATCTCAATCTTTGGAACTGGAAGGTGAGGAAATTACATTTTCATAATATATATATATATATATATCTGTGTGTGTGTGTGTGTGTGTTTACGTGGGGTAGAAGTCATAATTAAGTACATCTTAAATACGAAAAAGCAGTTTTCGTATCTTAGGTAATTAGGGTTTCTGCAAAGTAATAAAGATTGCATATCAGTTTCTTAGGATGATTTGTCGATGTTAGAATATATATTAGGGTTTCTTAAATTTTTGAAAGAATTTCATCCATGCTTGTTTGGATGATTCCGATATTACAACTTGTTAATATGATAATTGTTTGAATCTTTAATGAGTATTCTAACAGTATTAAGTATCTTGATTAGATGAATATATTTCAGTACATGAACCGTATAAAGTTTGGATGGAATTCACCTTGTTCGAATGAATTAAGTTATGATATCGAGGTTTATAAATTCGTTTAGATAGAATCTTTAGTATGATGTCGAGTTATGATGTCGAGATGTGTGTTTCGAAAGCACCTAGGTTATATCTGAAAGATCTCGACATGTATTATATATTAAAAATCTCGACATAATATAATGTAAAGATTTCGACATGCTATAATTTAAAGATCTCGAGTATGATGTCGAATAGAATGTCGAGATATTTGAAATCTAATTAGATAGAGAGAATGCCGACTTATGTATGATATCGAGATTTACAAATAGGGTATTGAGTTAGAATTTCGAGTTATGTATTAAATAGAATATCGAGATGTATAAGGATGATTACTTAGATATCGAGATGCGAATTTGATATCAAATTAAAGATCTCGACATTTTCCTCAACTGATGACTCGAGATTGCTTAATAAAAGATTTCAACATTTTCCAATTTGAGATCCCGAGATACATAGATTTCGACATGTCATAACTTAAAAATCTCGATATATATAGATATATATATATATATATATCACCAAGTTTTTTATAATTAGTGATTTCGAGATATAACTCGATATTTAGAAACGCAATTAATTAGAATTCAGAAACAAAAAGAAGTGTGATATATATAAAAGGAATTTTAATATCCCATAAAGTATTCAATATTTAGGGTTTTGATATAAAATAAGTTAGGGTTTCTGGTAAAGGCTACGGATAAAGAACGATCATGCATAATAATAAAGCATGCATATCACATAAGCATATCATTATAGAAATTTCATATTTACGGATAAAATAATTGTATAGGTCAGGAGTCCAATAAGGGCAAGGACAAGGTCGCTTAAGCGAGCGGAGAAAATAGGCGAAACTTGTGAGTATGATTTGCAACATGTACCTTATGTGCTTTATGTGCTTACATGATTTATATGGATTAATTGATTGATATATGATATATGTGCTACTTACGAATTTACATGAACTATGTGACTATAAGGTGCCTTTATATGATCTATGTGTCATCTAGGGTATTTATATAGCGTTGCATCCATATAAATGAAAGAAGAAACCGTTATGACTGCTACGACTACGGATAGTACGATACGGATGCTACGGCGTACTTCCCTCCAAATCAGGGGGATGATAGTTACTTCCCTTCAAATCGGGGGATGACAGAGTCCTGTACAGGCACATACAGATATTTATAGTATTTACAGAGTCCCATGCATGGGCGCCGACTGGGCATACAGAATACGAGTCTAGCTAGTCTATAACGGGAGTATCAAAATAAACGGACATATAGAATGGCATGTGATCTACGGATCGTATGAATAACGATTATGTGAACGATGATTTCATGATTGAAAATGGCTACTGCATACTTTATTACTTGTATGTTTTAGTTAACATGTTGCGATCATACTCTGAATCGTTGTCTGCACAGTTGTTGTAGATAATTAGCAGGCTGTCTAGGAAGCATCATCATAAAGCATGGATTCAAGGTGGGCTGGCTACGCTCTCCTCCTGCACCCCTCTGGTTCATCGTTAGCATATAGAATAGAAACGGTTTTAGACTATCGCATTTTGTGACTCATATGATAGGTACATATATGTACGTTATTCGGAAAGGAACTAGACCGGATGTACGCGTCCATTTTTGTTAAAGGAAATAGTTATGGGAATCCCGAAAAAAATTTTATACGAATATTTTATAGCTGCGTAGAAAGGTAATAGGAAACGGGGCGCTACACGTAGTGGTATCAGAGCCTAGGCTTTAGGTTCTGTAGACATTTGCATAGTAGCATGTTATGAATTGCCCTTAAACTTTTCTTGCATATATAGGCAAAGGGCAATAGGTGATCTGATACCTATAGAACGTGATGAACCTACTATAGAGGGAGGAGGAAGAACGGCCGTACCTGAATCCCATTCATCGCATACACTTAGACAGTTTATGGGTACTACAGATCCCGCGGAAGCAGAAACATGGATGAAAAGAACATAAAAAGTATTCAATATGATGCAATGTACTCCTGAGGAAAGATTCGATTATGCAGTCTCACTTCTCAGGGACATGCATATGAATGATGGGAAACAGTCCCACATAGTATGATCCAACCTCCAGCGCTGACCTGGGAAGATTTTCTGAGGGAATTTAATGATACGTACATGCCTGAAGTTTACAAGGATCAGAAGGAGAAGGAATTAGAATTGAAACAAGGTAACAGGCCCATAGGCGAGTATGAGGTGCTGTTTAACAGTTATCCCCTTATGCACCGCACATGGTTGCTACTGAAAGAAATAAGTGTCGAAGATTTGAAGCCGGACTCCGCTATATGATTAGAAATCGCATCACGCCATCAGATATGGAGTCCTATGGGAGTTGAGGGCGGCAGCTATTCGCGCCGAAAGATTAGAAATTGAGTCTCGGAATTTTCAAAGTAGTAAACGATGGTTAGGCGAAGAGTCGTCTAGTGGAAAAATGAAAAAGGCGTATAGTTCGCCTAGACCAATGAATGTTCAAAGTAGCTCTGCAAAGGGCAGTACAGGCGGGCCAAGAACTACAGGACGGGGTATAGAGACTTCGCAACAAATACCAACATGTGAACACTGTGGGAAGAACCACAGGGGCGTATGTAGATGGCTCACAGGCGAATGTTTTACGTGTGGGCAATCGGGACATATAGCTAGGAATTGCCCAACATTGCAAACAGAACCTACAGTAGATCAATCAAGAGTAAGCGGACCCTCCACAAACCGTGGAAGAGGAAGGGGCCGAGGACCGTTTAACATAAGTTTTGGAAGAGGAAGCTCAGGAGACCAAGCATATAGACCGCCAGCACAAGCAAGGATTTTCACCATGACTCGTGAGGAAGCCAAAGAAGGTTCACACGTGATTACGTGTAAATTATCTATCTGTGATATTGATGCATATGTTTTATTCGATCCAGGTGCCACTCATTCATTCATATCACGAACATTTGCATCTTTATTACCTGATAAACCCGAACCCCTACAAGAGAAATTGTATGTTCGACTTCCAACGGGCGAGGTAGTTACAGTGAATACAGTATACTTAGAATGCAAAATGGTCAGTAGAGGGATAGAGATGCGAGCAATCCTATTCGTCATTCCTTTAATGGATTTCGACGTAATATTAGGCATGGACTGGTTGTCAAGATACCGGGCGAAGCTTGACTGTTTCGAAAAGGAAATCCAATTGACCCCTGAGATCAGACACATATAATATTTAAAGGAGAGAAGGGCGTACGGACGGCACATCAGATATCAAGTTTAGAAGCTTCTAAGATGATTAGTAAAAGATGCGAATGATATATGGCCTATGTTATAGATGCGCGGTTAAGCGAATTGAAAATAGAAGATATTCCGATAGTCGATGAATATCATGATGTTTTTCCCGAGGAATTACCGGGACTACCGCCTAATCGAGATACAGAATTTACCATTGAACTTCAACGGCGCCAATTTCTATTCCACCATACCGAATGGCTCCAATTGAATTGAATGAGTTGAAGGTACAGTTGAAGGAATTACTCGATAAGGGCTATATACGGCCAAGTGTATCGCCATGGGGAGCACCCGTTCTTTTTGTCAAAAAGAAAGACGGGACGCTCAGATTGTGTATCGACTATCGGCAGTTGAATAAGGTAACGGTGAAAAATAAATATCCATTGCCTCGGATAGATGATTTGTTTGACCAGCTACAAGGTTCTAGGGTCTTTTCAAAGATTGATTTAAGGTCGGGATACCACCAATTGAAAATTGCGGATGGTGATATTCCAAAGACGGCTTTTAGAACAAGATATGGGCACTATGAATTTCTAGTTATGCCCTTTGGATTAACGAACGCTCCTGCAGTCTTTATGGCATTGATGAATGATGTCTTTCGACCCCACTTGGACCAGTTTGTGATTGTCTTTATTGACGATATATTGATATATTCCAAGTCAAAAGAGGAGCACGAGCAACATTTGAAGATTGTACTTCAGACTTTACGGGAAAAGAAGTTATATGCGAAGCTCTCGAAATGTGAATTCTGGTTAGATCAAGTAGTATTTCTGGGGCACGTAGTCTCTGGTAAAGGTATTCAAGTCGATCCCAGTAAAATTAAAGCAGTCATCAAATGGGAGAGTCCTAAAAATGTAGCAGAAGTTCGTAGTTTTCTGGGATTGGCCGGATATTACCGGCGGTTCGTCGAGAATTTCTCACTGATAGCAACCCCAATGACGAAGTTACTACGTAAAGGAACTATATTTAAGTGGATTGACGAATGCCAAAGGAGTTTTAAAGAATTAAAAGAACGACTAACGACAGCTCCGGTACTAACTATTCCAGCAGGTACTGAAGGTTTTGTGGTCTACAGTGATGCATCCTATCAAGGATTGGGGCGTGTACTAATGCAACACGGAAAAGTAGCAGCGTATGCATCTCGACAGCTGAAACCCTACGAAACATCTTACCCAACTCACGACTTAGAGTAAGCGGCCGTGGTGTTCGCACTAAAGATATGGCGACACTACTTATACGGTACAACATTTCAGATATTTACTGACCATAAAAGTCTGAAATATCTGTTAAGCCAGAAGGAATTGAATATGAGACAGAGGTGGTGGATTGAATTACTGAAGGTTTATGATTGTACCATAGAATACCATCCTGGAAAGGCCAACGTCGTTGCTGACGCTTTGAGTCGGAAATAGTATGGTACCATTTCTTATTTATCAGTATGTTCTTTATCAAGTTTGATTGATCTCAGGAAGATGAATACGGAAATGAAAGTAGACGATACCGGTGCTATCTGTGCCTCAATTATAGTTCGGCCTCTCATGTTAGATCGAATTAGACAAGTAAAGTTTAAAACGAAAAGCTGGCTAAGATTGCTGATAAAGTGAAACAATGGTTAGGGAAGTCTTTTGTGATAGATGAGAATGGGACTTTGACAATAAATGGCCGTATATGTGTTCCTGACATCGATAATCTTCGACAAGAGATAATGGAAGAGGCACATACCGCTCCTTATGCTATGCATCCAGGCAGTACAAAGATGTATCGAACTCTTAAATCCCACTATTGGTGGCCGAGAATGAAGAAGGACGTGGCTGAATATGTGCTAAAATGTTTAACGTGTCAGCAAATCAAAGCTGGACACCAAGCGCCAGTGGGTAAATTACATCCTTTACCCATACCTGTTTGGAAATGGGAGCGTATAACGATGGATTTTCTCTATGGACTTCCTCCAACGGCTAAGAAAAATGATGCCGTGTGGGTAATTGTCGACAGGCACACGAAATCAGCCCATTTTCTACCATTTTGATGGGGTTCTACGTTAGAATATTTGGCGAAAAGATACGTTAACGAAATAGTTCGACTACATGGAGTACCTACGTCCATAGTAGCTGATCGTGATCCCCGATTTACTTCCCGATTTTGGGGCAGTTTACAGGAAGCGCTCGGGACTAAATTACATTTTAGTACAGCGTTTCATCCACAAACCGACGGTCAGTCCGAAAGAACGATACAGACATTGGAAGATATGCTTCGAGCGTGCGTAATCGAAATCAAAGGCTCATGCGATGATTATATAGCGCTAATGGAATTTGCCTATAATAATCATTACCATTCAAGTATTGGAATGGCACCCTACGAAGCTCTGTATGGTCGAAAATGTCAAAACCCATTTTGTTGGGATACTAAAGGAGAACAAGTATTGGAAGGGCCAGATTTGATTCAAGATACAATGGAAAAGATTAAAGTAGTTAAGAGTCGACTAAAAGCAGCCCAAGATAGACAAAAAAGTTATATCGATCAACACAGACGAGAAATGGAATACGAAGTTGGAGAAAAAGTATTCTTGCGAGTATCTCCATGGAAAGGAGTGTTGCGATTTGGAAAGAAAGGAAAGTTGAGCCCACGTTACATTGGGCCTTATGAAGTACTTGAAAGAATTGGACCATTAGCATACCGATTGGCATTACCACCCGAATCGCAGATACACAACGTCTTCCACGTTACTATGCTGCGGCGATACAGATCAGATCCTACACATGTTCTACGTGAAGAACCGATAAATGTTTATGAGGATCTTAGTTATGTAGAAGAACCGGCAGAAGTCCTTGAATATGCTGACAAACAGTTACGAAATAAAACGATCCCAATGGTAAAAATACGGTGGAAAAATCATTCGGCTCGTGAAGCTACGTGGGAAACCATAGAACATATGAAGACCCACTACCCATGGTTATTGACTGAGACAGGTACGAAATTTCGAGGTCGAAATTTTTAAAGGGGGGAGAATTGTCAGGAACCGAAACCTCATATTTTCATGCATTTACACGAGTTCATGCATCCATATAATTAAATTTATAGGTATGCATATAGATAAAATTAACATATGACTAAGGCATTATAAATTATTAAGTACGGCAACAAATGCTAAAAGGAATATATATTATGTGTATATACATGTTTAAGTTAGAAAAATAGTTATATCTAAATAATATAATTTTGTCGAATGAGGCTAAGGATAGTCATCATTTTCTTAATAAGAAGTTCTCGAAATGAGAACCTAAGTAGAGTAAATAATGATCATCACTTGAGGATGAATGCGATTGGTGGAAAACTAAGTGATAAAAATTATTTCGACGAGGGCATTGGAAGAATTGAGGTTTTCGATATTTAGGATAACTATTAACATATACATAGCATGAGGGGTAATTATATTATCCCTACCTCGTCACATCACTTATCTCCAATATATATTTATAACACGAAATTAAATACAAAAGGAGAAACTTTCGTGAAAAATAAAAACAAGAACAGAAGAAACGAAAGGAAAGCATTCAAATCAAAGGAGGAACGAAATAATTTAAAGCCAACTTCAATCTCAATCTTTGGAACTGGAAGGTGAGGAAATTACATTTTCATAATATATATATATATATATGTTTACGTGGGGTAGAAGTCATAATTAAGTACATCTTAAATACGAAAAAGCAGTTTTCGTATCTTAGGTAATTAGGGTTTCTGCAAAGTAATAAAGATTGCATATCAGTTTCTTAGGATGATTTGTCGATGTTAGAATATATATTAGGGTTTCTTAAATTTTTGAAAGAATTTCATCCATGCTTGTTTGGATGATTCCGATATTACAACTTGTTAATATGATAATTGTTTGAATCTTTAATGAGTATTCTAACAGTATTAAGTATCTTGATTAGATGAATATATTTCAGTACATGAACCGTATGAAGTTTGGATGGAATTCACCTTGTTCGAAAGAATTAAGTTATGATATCGAGGTTTATAAATTCGTTTAGATAGAATCTTTAGTATGATGTCGAGTTATGATGTCGAGATGTGTGTTTCGAAAGCACCTAGGTTATATCTGAAAGATCTCGACATGTATTATATATTAATAATCTCGACATAATATAATGTAAAGATTTCGATATGCTATTATTTAAAGATCTCGAGTATGATGTCGAATAGAATGTCGAGATATTTGAAATCTAATTAGATAGAAAGAATGCCGACTTATGTATGATATCGAGATTTACAAATAGGGTATTGAGTTAGAATTTCGAGTTATGTATTAAATAGAATATCGAGATGTATAAAGATGATTACTTAGATATCGAGATGCGAATTTGATATCAAATTAAAGATCTCGACATTTCCTCAACTGATGACTCGAGATTGCTTAATAAAAGATTTCAACATTTTCCAATTTGAGATCCCGAGATACATAGATTTCGACATGTCATAACTTAAAAATCTCGATATATATATAAATATATATATATATATATATATATATCACCAAGTTTTTGATAATTAGTGATTTCGAGATATAACTCGATATTTAGAAACGCAATTAATTAGAATTGAGAAATAAGAAGTGTGATATATAAAAAGGAATTTTAATATCACATAAAGTATTCAATATTTAGGGTTTTGATATAAAATAAGTTAGGGTTTTTGGTAAAGGCTACGGATAAGGAACGATCATGCATAATAATAAAGCATGCATATCACATACGCATATCATTATAGAAATTTCATATTTACGGATAAAATAATTGTATAGGTCACGAGTCCAATAAGGGCAAGGACAAGGTCGCTGAAGCGAGCGGAGAAAATAGGCGAAACTTGTGAGTATGATTTGCAACATGTACCTTATGTGCTTTATGTGCTTACATGATTTATATGGATTAATTGATTGATATATGATATATGTGCTACTTACGAATTTACATGAACTATGTGACTATAAGGTGCCTTTATATGATCTATGTGTCATCTAGGGTATTTATATAGCGTTGCATCCATATAAATGAAAGAAGAAACCGTTATGACTGCTACGACTACGGATAGTACGATACGGATGCTACGGCGTACTTCCCTCCAAATCAGGGGGATGATAGTTACTTCCCTTCAAATCGGGGGATGACAGAGTCCTGTACAGGCACATACAGATATTTATAGTATTTACAGAGTCCCATGCATGGGCGCCAACTGGGCATACAGAATACGAGTCTAGCTAGTCTATAACGGGAGTATCAAAATAAACGGACATATAGAATGGCATGTGATCTACGGATCGTATGAATAACGATTATGTGAACGATGATTTCATGATTGAAAATGGCTACTACATACTTTATTACTTTATGTTTTTAGTTAACATGTTGCGATCATACTCTGAATCGTTGTCTGCACAGTTGCTGTAGATAATTAGCAGGCTGCCTAGGAAGCATCATCATAAAGCATGGATTCAAGGTGGGCTGGCTACGCTCTCCTCCTGCACTCCTCTGGTTCATCGTTAGCATATAGAATAGAAACGGTTTTAGACTATCGCATTTTGTGACTCATATGATAGGTATATATATGTACATTATTTGGAAAGGAACTAGACCGGATGTACGCGTCCGTTAGTTAAAGGAAATGGTTATGGGAATCGCGAAAAAAAATTTATACGAATATTTTATAGCTGCGTAAAAAGGTAATAGGAAACGGGGCGCTATAGTCTTAATTGAATTCCGATTTAATTGAGATATTGTTTGTATCGAATTAGTTTTTCGATCAATAAAATTCTGATTTAGTCGCTAAGATAAGAAGATTTTGACCGAAAAATTATTTACCATCGAGAAATCTAATTAGGATTTTTGTAAGCGAAAAACTTAAGCACTGAATAGACAATTTAGATGCAAATTTTATCGAGCGTAAAACTTACTATCGCAAAATAGAATTTTCGATTTAATTTCAATTTGGTCGCTTAAATTTAGCATCGAAAAATTAATTTCTCAACGCTTAATTTTTTCGATCGTAAAATTCGCCGCTTAGGACTTAATTGATCGAAAAACTTCTCTACGATTGACTTAGTCTATCATTGACTAATTTCTCGATAGAAACATATCGCAGCGAAAATTTTTTCTTACAATCGAAAATCACATACCGCTCGACAAATTTTCAAATCGAAAAATTTTATTCAATCGAAGAAAATTTTACGATAGTAAATTTACCTGGGAAATAATTTCTCGATCGTAAATTTACGCGAAATTTTTCTCGATCGTAAAATTGACCGACTACAGTCTCGATTTCAACTTCAACACTTAGAAAATATTTCTAAGTCTTTTACTCTGTAGCGAACATTAGCGAATAAAATTTTCTTGATCGAAAAATCAAACTGAGTCATTACAATTGAAATCAATGCATAGGAAATCATTTTCAAAATCAGTTTTATCGAGCGAAAAATTTCTCGACATGAACAGTGACATTTTTTTTATTAAACACTTAGCGAAATTTCGAACTATTTTTCACGCGATATATATTTCATTCGAAATTACATTCATGCCATTACGATTTTTCAGAACTGAGCATACACTATGCATTTGATACGATTTGAATTCAAAATCCATCGAACATGCTATTACTTGCAATATTACTATAGTTTGATGAAATTTATTCATATTTCGACTGAAAATAAAATTGAACTAATAAATTTTTATATATCTTATTTTTCAGATGAATCGCTACCCGAAATACAACCACATCTACGATCACAACCTTTATCTAAAGGTTCAAGATACGAACTTCCAGCTCGATCTGAGCACGTTTAGGTGTCCAGACGAGATCATCGTATCAATCCTACAAGGCCACCCCATCTAGCATGCGTTAACGGTCACCGCATCAGTGCCGATGGTATATCTCCAGCAGTTCTGGGGCTGCATACAAGGAGAAGTGGACAATGGAGCCTTCAGATTCTCAACAAGGATAGGGACGCGGCATATCAGCATGGACAAGAACCAGTTCGGCATGGTACTGGACTTGCCCCACAGCAATAATTACGACCCGCTCCCATCGGATGCTGAGATGATTCAAGACTTCTTCCACATGGGATACCAACCGCCGCTCACAAGATTAGCTCAGGTCCAGAGCAGCGGAATCCCACACCCGTGGAAGACACTATTCGGAATAGTGAATAAGTGTCTGTCGTCCAAGCACGCATGATTCGATAAGGGCAACAGCAATATTTTGAGGATCTTCCACGGCATCGCCTTCTCAAGAAATTATGACTACACTCAGCTGATCTGGAACGACCTCGCGGACCAGATTCGGCAGAAGGAGAACCGGCGATCAAAGAACGTGCCTTATGCTCGGTGGTTCAGCATCATCAGGGAGATCATGGCGCTGCACCAGACAATCCCTACTCTGCCTCCTGGCGGAAATTACCAACCACCAAGGCTTAAGTTCTTCCACAACCCACGGCACGGACCTGGACCAACCGTCGATGCCGATCTCATTCGAGCTCCTTCGTCTCGCGGACCCCAACGGAGACGTCTACAAGCTATACTGCCGGGACAGGAATCTCACCGAGGAAATGATTCGAGGGCCCCCGACAGTGCTTGGAGCTAGCCCTCAACAACAACAGCTAAGCCCTGAGGACGCGATGATTGATGATGTCGCTCAGGAGCTAGCTCAGGAGCCAACATTGGTCGAAGAGCCAATGCCCGACGTAGATGATACCCTGATAGACGTCGTGGCTACAGAGATGGCGCTCGAGGCTCCTGCTCATGACTTACAAGTGGAAGTGCCCGTTAATGTTGGCGTGCTCGAAGAAACCTTTGAGGAGGTTCTTCCATCAGTAGCACAGCCCGAAGTAAAAATGAGGCAAAGCTCTCTTCCACTTGTAACGGATCAGGCACTGGAGGACGTCCATCGTGACCTCACTCCTCACACGGCCACCCCGTCTGACACGGAATCGGACGAGGAAATAAGTCTGATGAGGAGGACTCCAAGGAGACTTAGCATTCAACTGGAGTCCCTCTTCTCAGCCGTCACCAACGCACCAGATACTACGCTGACCACATCTGCAAGTGTTGCTGGCACTTATTCGCTCAATCTTGAGCTGCAACCTACTCTCGTGGTGTCTGGATCTCAGGCAGAACCCGAGCCTGCCACAACGCCCATAGAGCCAAATCTTCAAGATTCGACTCAAGGATTGGGTGGAAGTCTCATACAGTCACAACCTCAAGTGACTGTTAGCCAACCTGAAGAGTCGGTGTCTACTCAAGGGTTGATAACAGGCGACATCAGTCGTCCTGGTCCATCCAAGGAGGCGTCCACACCCTTTGTGACGAACGAGCAGTTCCAGGCCGCTCTCTCTGCCGCTGTACAGTCTATGGAAGACAAAATCACGGAGAGAGTACTCCAAGCACTCGAGACATCCCGAAGAGATACCGGGAAAGCACCTGTCTCTGAAGGCACCTCGTCACAACCCAACCTCACACCGCCACAACCAACATCCACCGACCCTCTAAAACACTCTTCCATCCTAATCAACCCAAACACTATCCCAATCACCGAGCTCCATGACATCCTTCTGGCCTGCCTCATCGATCTTACCATATGGTCGCCTCAGGATGAGTCCCTCTATAGGCGACTGGTAGACCATCCTGAGCCACCTACCCAATCATGCCGAGGCCAAAGCTCCCACTCCCGGCGCAGACCTGACGATCAGGACCATCATGAGGGGGAGAAGAGGCCAAGGACATCAACAAGTGGCCAAGGACAAGGCTCGGGCGCTACGCAGACAAGCGCTGGAGCTGGCGAAACCCATATTACCCACCAAACCCATACTACTCACCAAACCCAAACTACCCACACCACGCACCGCACCGCCCACATCGACCCACCAACCTTTCACCTCAGAACGCCTCCGCCCACACCACCGATCTACTCAAGCCCCTTGCTTCCGGAAGAAGAAGCAAGTGCTGCAATGCTTGTATCTCTAGCAGCTACCCAACCCACTCCCTCAGTCGCTCCAAACCAACCGGGACCCTCTGGACAAGTACATCTTCGAAGGACAGTGGAGGACCCATTCCATGCTCGAGGAGCATCAAAGACGACGGCTTCACGACGTTCGGCGCTTTCTACAACAAGCGTCTATTGACCTCGTAATCATAGAAGACGACGAGCTTCAGGAAGGTGAAGACTACGAGCGAGATATCCCAAGGCTACCAGAGTTAATCGCTCAACAGGCGGTTCCCTCTCCAAGGCTAACGCCAGGGACCGTTCGGATCGACACGCCATGGGAAAACATCCAAATAGAAATTCCCTTCCTAGAAGAAGTTTGTGAGAATATTTGGAGGTCTCCGGACAGAGTGAAGAAGCCGAACGAGTTCGAGCTTAGAGGGATCCCTCATTGGGATCAGCAGAAGAGGATGACCTACCTCTGGATGCTGACCAAACTAGGACCTGATATGGCTGGGGATGACTAAGGCACAAGCCAAGAGCCATTATAAAAGTCTCTTCCAATAAGCCAACTACTCAGCGTCTATTGTGATAAAGTAGGACTTCCAACACCTCATTACACCATTGAGCGCGTAGACAGAACTCGAGAGGATCTAAGCGAGAGCGACCTACCGTACATCCCTGCTGAAGAAGTTTACAACTTATGTCAGCTATATGTGGAAAGGTACAAAGGTCCTCAAGGCTTCATCAAGAAAGAAGGACTCGAGGGTCTCTACCGGTTCATGATGCGCCAAGTCACGTACTATGCCGCACACGACCTTCAGATGGCTCTGGAGAACAATATGAAGAAGGTCAACATGACCGCTCCGCTCAACAAAGGGCCTGAGATCGAAGGGCTTCCCAACAATCACGTGGACATCAGCTCAGTCCTAGGCATCACCTACCACAATCCAATAGCAAAGAAGAATAGGTTGATGCTGAAGACTGAAATCAACAAGTTTTGTGATGGGGCGCTCAAGGTCATCAGGAGGAATATCGAGCAGAGGTTGGAAGAAATCAATAGAGACACTATGCTGAGGATCCACAGGTTCGTGAGAGAACAGCCACTCCTAATGGAATTGCTTGAAGATATCGAGGAGCGACTGGAGCTGAGGATCACGCCGAGGAACTACGAGTATGCGCTGGGCTTGCGCAGATCGTATTACACCCGACGAGGACAAACGACGCGGAAACACAATCAAGCACAAAGGGGGAGATTGTAGAGTATACATTTAATTGTGCTTGATATTATTAGTTGTCCTAGTAATTAGGGGCGTTTTGTATAGTAGTCCTTAGATTAGGACTAGTTTGATATTTATACCAAGTTTGTTTGGTATAAATACATGTAAATCAATTGTGCCGAATAGAGAAAGTTTTGAAGATTGATCCGAAAGGCTTGCAATTCAATTTCTAGAGAGAGAAACAACAGTAACTTTCTCACTCTAATCGAATTCTCTCCCTCGTCCTTCAAATGAGTTTTTCGATCAAATCTTATTGATTATCATTATCGTCGAATTACTTTGAATTCTTGCCTAGGATCATAGAGTTGTTAATCGTAGGACCTAACAGCACGGGTTCTTCAGCAAAATACTTCAAATCTTACTCAGCAACCCAATTTAACTAATATACCCACAGGTTAGGTATATTTACAATCTGGTCCTAGGCTAATATAAATTATAGGACATAGGCATAAAATAAGATTGAACACAATAATTTATCTCTAACAGCAAGGAAGGGTTGTGTATGTGGTATGGCGATGCAACTTCGAACTGCTTGATTTAGTTTTGAAGTTATTTGATGGTACGACATTGTTGATATGATGATGATGATGATGATGTGTGTTGGTCCGATTAATTCGACCTTGACATGATTCATATAATTGGTATTACCTTTGACGATGAATTATGGATGCTAAAGAGCGGTAATACCACCATGCAGAGTTTGAACTGTGAAATACGCGCAAGATCTTTAGCAAAATACTTAAACTCTAATTATGAATCATTAACCCTAAACGTTGTAATGTTTAGGGTATATATGCTGGGGTGGGCCTGATTAATCGACACATGCCCCCGAACATCGCAACGTTGCGATAGCGGAAGCGCGTTTTGAACCGAGCGGCGTAGGGTGACGAATTTTCGATTACATCTAAACTCGACCTAAAGCCCTTCGACTTCTCCCAAGGGCCCAAGAAACTGTCCCGAGCCTCAGGAGACCACGTCTAATTTGAATTTCCTAAATTCTAATTTAATACAAATTAATTCGAATTGATAATTTGATTCCAGACTTGTTCGAACAAAGCGGCAGCCAATCTTTTCGACTATTTGGCAACCGAAACAATTTCTGATCGATACCAAATTTTTTAGAATGATTCTACATTTCCCAACGATCGTAACTAGGGGTCTTTGGAATCATTCCGATGTCGTTTGGTATTTTCCGCAAAACCAAATCAAGTGGTTCGAAATTATCAATTCGAGTAAAGCGGCAGTCTGCCATATTTCGTCAGTTTGATAACCGTAACGATTTCCGATCGATACCAAATTTTCCAGAACGATTCTACACTTATCGAAGATCGTAACGAGGGGTCTTTCGAATCATTCCAATGTCGTTTGTTATTTTTCATAAAATCAAATCTATAGAGTTAGAAACATACCGTCTGTGTACGTAATTGCACCTCGGATGGGCGTCGCAGCACCTCGTCTGGTTCCCGGGGCCTCCGAGCTAGATTTTCACGCTCGTATGTCCTTGATCGAACCTCCGAGACTGCTCCCGATGGCTAGACGCAGTTCGGTTCGGGCGTCGGGCTTCGTCGAACGATCCCGTGGCTTGACGTATGTGGCTTAAGAAGTTCAAAACTAGCTCACTTTTGTTCTTTTTATTCTCTAGTTTGTAGTTGAGATGAGAACAATAATGACCAATTCCTTTTTCTTAGAAACTCCTCACGTTGGATTTGTCATTCTCATTTATGCATGTGTCTATTTAGTTGTTACACCTAAGCACATGAGGTGTCTCATTTTTGCTTGTAGTAAAAACCCACTAAGGATGTTTATTAATTTATTTTAACACTTGTCAAGCTCTCAAAGTGTGACTCATATGCCACCTCAAGTCCTCAACTAATGTGGCATGCTAGAAATTGTACATATGTACAAGACCAAGTCAACATGCACATTTTTTAATTTATTTCATTTTGGCCCATGAGGTTTCTAAATTCTTAATTTAGTCCCTCAATTTTAAATACTAAAATAATTAAATCCAATCTTATTATTTTAATTACAATCGAGCCTTACTTAGTTAATTAATTAAGCACTTAAGGCAAGCTTAAGTCCTAATTTTTTCGTGACCCTCAACGCAACTTAACTAAATCGTCGACACATCGTATCAACTATGCCATTACCTCAACGAATCCCATTCGTTAGGTTCCAGAGGAAAGCCCGCCGTTCTCGTTCGAGGTCATTACCCTTTTTAAGCGAGACTCTCCAGGTCCCTCTCAACTGGCGCGGGAGGAATCCGCGAATCCCGGTATTCACATAGCCTATCCCGCGGTACGGGACAGATCCCAGCTGAGAACGAATTTTGATCTAATCGAAATTCGGGCGTACCGACTATAGTGTATACTTTTAAATACCTATTACGCCTTTCACTTGCGTCCCGGTTAGGTGAGCGCCATGTAAATGTCAAACTCACTGATCTAACTCTATGTTATAATCGAGACCCAACCGATTATTTAAACTCCGCTCCGTATCTAATATGAGCGAGCTTCTAAGCTTCGGCCGAAGGCTTTATAATCGTTGTTCTCCGATTACCTCATAGGACGTTAACCTATATCAATATATGCAGTGAATCCCGACAGTCAGAGCCCGGCAATCACCTCCTTAAAGTCGGTTGCGTTTCGCTGCTGGCCCGTGTCCCATTTCGGAACACTTGCACGCCTAGCCAACTAGCGACAAACCTAAATCGTGAAAGCAAATCCGTCAGTGATCCTATCGGTCTGAGGCTGCTATAATCATTCGATCAATCATTGGCAACATCCTAGTCATGTGATTGAGATGAATACTAGCGAATGTCCTAATACGCGATCTCTCCGAACACCAATATCTCCATCACGACCCACAACCTCAGGTAATCGATGACACTACCGATACTATGTGGTCGTCAATGAATAAGTCATATTCGGATATCTAGTCACCCACCTAGAATCCTTAGACTTATGAACGTTTTATTTAATGATGAGATTAAGGACCTCCCGGTGTCTCCTCTCTCGTCCCCACGAGAATCAAACGTCCAACTCAAACATTTGGGTGTTATTTATTTATCGCACCGCTGAATGCCAAGCAGACTTTATATTCGATAAATAAATAATAATGCCTTTATTATAATGAAAATAATATTCACTATTTTATTTTGACAGTATATATAATAAAACTGTCTAGCGACCTATACATCATCGTGAGCCCTATACTATTCCTAGTCCTCGTATGGCATTCCGAGGGCACACTCCCTAACAACCTTCCACTTGCACTCGATTGCCATATGCTGCACCTAATGCCAGTCACAATGGTATCGTAGCCCCATCTTGTCCAGATGCTGTTCCCTAACTGCCTGGGACAAGGGCTTGAGCGGGTCCGCCACGTTTTCTGCGGTGGCGATTTTCTGCACGGCGACCATCCCCTTTTCAACGAGCTCACGTAGTACGTGATATTTTCTCTCAATATGTTTGGACTTGCTATGAGATCGCGGTTCCTTTGCTTGCGCGACTGCACCGCTATTATCGCATCAAAGTGTAAGCGGTCCGCAAGTGGTACCACAGTAAGTTCCTCCAAGAACTTTTTTCATCCAAACAGATTCTTTAGCTGCCTCTGAGGCTGCTATGTATTCTGCCTCACACGTGGAATCGGCAGTTGTGCTTTGCTTGGAGCTTCTCCAAGACACTGCCCCACCGTTGAGCACAAATACAACACCTGAAGTAAATTTTCTGTCATCCACGTCCGACTGGAAGTCCGAATCGGTGGAGCCTTCTACTTCTAGTCCCGCTCCTCCATAGACCAGCATTAAGTCTTTAGTCTGTCAAATGTACTTAAAGATATTCTTAATGGCTGTCCAGTGTCCTTCCCCTGGGTTTGCCTGAAACCGATTAACCATGCTCACAGCGTAGGCAATGTCCGGCCGTGTGCACAACATCGCGTACATCAGACTACCCACTGCAGACATAGGGTATCGCACTTATCCTTCGTTTGTCTTCCGCACTTTGAGGTGACATTGATTTCGATAAATGGATCCATGTCGCATAGGTAAGAATCATCTCTTAGTGTCATACATTCTGAATTTCTTCAGGATTTTCTCTAAGTAAAGGGCATGAGATAAGCCGATCGTTCTGTTCGCTCGATCTCTGAACAAGCGAATACCGAGTATATATTTCGCTTCTCCCAGATCTTTCATAGGGAATTCGGTTGAAAACCATGCTTTTATCGACGAGAGCATCCCCATGTCGTTTCGTATCAAAAGGATATCATCCACGTACAATACAAGGAACGGCACCATATTCCCACTGCTCTTTCAGTAGACACATGGTTCATCTACATTTTTCTCAAATCCAAAGTTCCGAACTGCTTAATTGAAACGTAGGTTTCAGATGCGAGAGCTTGTTTCAGTCCGTAAATGGACCGATTCAGTTTGCACACTTTATGAGCATCTGTATGCGACTCAAAACCTTTTGGCTGCTCTATATAGATCTCCTCCTTGATGAATCCATTAAGGAATGCAGTTTTGAGGTCCATCTGCCAAATCTTATAATCATAGTGCGCAGCTATTGCCAGCATTATGCGGATAGACTTGATCATGGCTACAGGCGAGAAAGTCTCCTCATAGTTAACTACCTCCTTTTGGTTATAGCCCTTGGCAACCAACCTGGCCTTGTACGTCTCAACTTGCCCGTCAGATCCAATCTTTCTCTTGTATATCCATTTACAACAGATTGGTCTAAAACAGCTCGGTAGGTCTACAAGAGTCCAGACTTTGTTTGAGTACATTGAGTCCATCTTAGCCCGCATAGCTTCAACCCATCTCGTTGAGTCAACATCGGATATAGCTTGATCGAAAGTAGCGGGATCTTCTCTTAGAAGTCCCCTAGTTGCAACATAATTTTGTTCGACGTGTGACATGCCATACCACTGGAATTGGTGTGGCACCCTTTCTGATCTTTGCAAGACTGGTTCGCTCGGACCATCCGATTCCAAATCCTGTGAGGGCGTTTCGGTAGACTGCTCATCGATAGTGACCTCTCGGCCAACACCACAATCTCGAATGAATTCTTCCTTGAGAAAGTATGCTTGCAGGCTCGCAACGATCCTCTGATCATCGTGAAAATAGAATAGGTACCCCATAGAGTCTTCGGGGTAACCTATGAAACATCCTTTCATTGACCTAGGCTCCAGTTTGTCTGTTTTCAATTTTTTTTACATAGGCGGGGCAACTCCAAATCCTAATATGTGATAAACTGGGTAAACATCCAGTCCAATCTCATACGAAATACCGTTAACAGACTTCGAGGGACACCAGTTTATAGTATACGCTGCTGTCAAAAGTGCGTATCCCCCACAATGACATCGGTAAATCTGTATAGCTTAACATAGAACGAACCATATCTAATAAAGTTTGGTTTCTACGTTCGGCCACGCCATTCAACTGTGGCGTGCCAAGCGGAGTCATCTGTTTTAATATACTATTCTTCTTCAAGAACTGGTCAAACTCGACACTCATGTACTCGCCTCCTCGATCCAATCGAATGACTTTAATGAGTTTCGCGTTTGGTTTCCACCAACGCCTTATACTCCTTGAAAATTTCAAGTGCATCAGCTTTATACGTCATCAGATACACGAGTCCATAACGACTGTGATCATCCGTGAAGGTAATAAAATAGTGGAAGTCACCTCGAGCCTTCACATTGAATAGCCCGCAAACGTCTCTGTGAATGAAATTGATAATTTTTGTGGCTCTATTAAATGTCCTGGTAAAGGGTGACGGGTCATTTTACCTTGGAGGCACGACTCACAAGTCGGATAGGGATCTGATCCCAACGCTTTCAAAATCCCATTTTTCTCTAAATCGTGGATCTTACTTTTCCAGTATGCCCTAATCGAAGATGCCATAAGTACCTCGCATTTATTCCTAACTTTCTTTTGTTTGTGATAGTATTCACAGATATGTCGTTCTGGGTGTTTAAATAGTACAAACCATTAAATAGTGTCGCGTTGCCAACATTTTTGTTTCGAAACATAATGTGACATATATTATTATTTAAGTTAAATACATAACCATTCCTGCTCAGAGCAGGAATGGAGACAATGTTCTTAAAACCTCTCGGGAGTACAAGACAATCGTACAAACGCAACACATGCCCAGATAACAAAACAAGAGATCTTGATCCGACGTGGCTTGCTGAGAGACTATCCCTGCTTCCCACTCTGACTTCGATTTCCCTCTCCCCAAGTGCTCTACTTGGTCCCAGACCCTGCGTGGACACGCAAATGTGAGTACTAGCTCCCGAATCCAATATCCAGGAAGTAGAGTATACAGATGTAGAACAAACTGTTTCTAAAACATTAAGTTCCTTACCTGACGCAGCCTGCTTACCTTTGAGCTTCGGACAGTCCCGCTTCCAGTGGCCCAGCCACCGCAATGCAGACACCTATCCGTCGGCTTTACACCGGTCTGCTTCAATTTCCCAAAAGATTTGTTCTTCCTATAAATCTTCCATGTTGGCTTGAGCTTGTTGCCCTTCTTCTTTTTGCTTTTCTAGGGCTTCGAAGAGGTGGCGACAAGTGCAATCTGCTTTGCCCTCTTCATTTGACATTGCGCTGTTGCCAACTGATTCATCAGATCAGGAAGCGTCAGCGTCATACCGTTCAGATGATAGTTCACAATGAACGCGTTGAAGGACGGAGGGAGAGACTGCAAGATGAGATCGTTCGTAATTCCCAATCAAATCAGAAATTTAGAGTCTCCAATCTCTCGATCATGGTGATCATGTTCATAACATGTTCACCGACGTTCTCATCCTCAGACATCCTCGTTCGGAAGAGTTGCGATGAAGCCGCATAGCGAGCTGTCCTCGACGTCTCACCATAAAGCTCTTTCAGATGCTGAACCAGCACTCGAGCGTCAGCCATACCCTCATGACTATGCTGCAGCGTGTTACTCATCGATCCGAGGATATGAGCTTTTACGAGCTGCTCGTCGCGTAGTTGCTTGTCATAAGCTGCACGAGCCTGCTTGGTTGCCCGGGTCCCTGGGGCCGACGGCAACTCGGAGTCAAGGATATAAATTAGGTTCTCAATCTGAAGGAAAATCCTCAAGTTGCGAAGCCAGTCTGAATGTTTGACCCAGTCAACCTATTCTCCTTTAGCAGTATGTTTAAAGCGGTAGACATAATTATTATTGAGAGAAAAAGCTGCAGAAAATAAAAGGCATGTTAAGTCGATTGTATAGATCATCGAACACGAACAAGGAATTTTATTCCATTTGACTCCCACTATCTTTTCATAAACTCCATTTCTCCCATTGGATGTTTTAGAAGTTTCGTTGATAACTTCAATAGTGGAGTTGATGTCCCCGTGGGCGGATGCAAACCTCAACCTCTGTCGTTTTATTAGTTTGCAGTGGCCCACGACGTCATGCTCCGCACGAATCCGACCTTGTCGAATGTCTCAACTATCTTTGTCTCAGTCACGGACCCCCGCCGGCAATCCCGGAACAAGGCTGTGTGATTGTCTAAGTGGGACCTATCAACATTGCTCAAAACCGCACACTTGAATCGTACATTGCACACGAGCAAGCCGAAACGAAAGCAAATGCAAGGCACCGGCATACCCGGAACCAAACCTTGCATTTAGGTTTCGTAACAACTAAAACCGAGCTCGATAGAAGACATCCAATCCCTTTACCCACTTAGTATTTCGTCATGAGAAACTTATGTGTTCTCATAGCAAATCAGAAACTAAGCACGAGCACATAAATGCGTTAATTAAATTCTCGCCCTAGGAAAGCAATTTAAAAGGACAAATATGCTGGCTATTTCAAAACTAGTCCTATTATATGGGTCGTAAAATGATCGGGGTCTTCGATCTTCAAACGTCAACTCATCGACACGATGGTAGTCGAACCCTCCAATCTCGCCTTGCGTCGAACGGCCATCATTTTATCTAACTTATCTAATAAAGCGATAAAATACAACTAAATACAACACGGGGGGAATTATTTCCCGAGCATCCCGTAATCCATGTACATACCGTGGGGGCAGCAAACGACACTTAAACAAATAACCCGGTTATCACCTAAGCCCGTGTAAATGTCCCACATAAACATGCAACAGATAATTTTGACGCCGGGTTGTTTAGCCACATCGGCTTTCGAGGCCTTCGGTCGAACCATTCATGAGCACTATCTCTGATACCAGTGTTGTGGGGGGCTCGATTAATCGACGCCGGCCCCTAACATCGCAACGTGGCGATAGCAGAAGCGCGTTTTGAACCGAGCGGCGTAGGGTGACGAATTTCGATTTTCAACTTCTAAACTCGACCTAGTGCCCTTCGGCTTCTCCCGAGGGCCCAAGAAACTGCCCTGAGCCTCAGGAGACCACGTCTAATTCGAATTTCCTAAATTCGAATTTAATACAATTATTCGAATTAATAATTTAATTCCAAACTTGTTCGAACAAAGCGGCAGCCGACAGATTTTCGACTATTTGGCGACCGAAATGATTTCCGATCGATTTCAAATTCTCCAGAATGATTCTACACTTCCCGAAAATCGCAACGAGGGGTCTTTTGAATCATTCCGATGTCGTTTGGTATTTTTTGCAAAACCAAATCAGTGGTTCGAAATTATCAATTCGAGTAAAGCGGCCGTCTGCATATTTCGTGAGTCTGATAACCGAAATGATTACCGATCGATACCAAATTTTCCAGAATGATTCTACACTTCTCGAAGATCGTAAAGAAGGGTCTTTTGAATCATTCCAATGTGGTTTGGTATTTTTCGTAAAATCAAATCTGTAGGGTTCGAAACATACCGTCGGTGTACGTAATTGCACCTCGGATGGGCGTCGCAGCACCTCGTCTGGTTCCGGGGGCCTTTGGGCTAGATTATCACGCTGGTATGTCCTTGACCGAACCTCTGAAATTGCTCCCGATGGCTAGACGCAGTTCGGTTCGGGCGTCGGGCTTCGGCGAACGTTCCCGTGGTTTGACGTGGATTGAGAAGTTCAAAAACTTAAGCTCACTTTTGTTCTTTTTTATTCTCTAGTTTGTAGTTGAGATGAGAGCAAAAATGACCAAGTCCCTTTTCTTAGAAACTCCTCACGTTGGATTTGTCATTTTCATTTATGCATGTATCTAGTTGTTATGCCTAAGTCGTCGACACATCGTATCAAGTATGCCACTACCTCAACGAATCCCATTCGTTAGGTTCCAGAGAAAAGCCTGCTGATCGAGCGGATCGAGTATTAAAATAAAACAAACACTAACGAACTATCCTACGCTCAACAAGAAAGTGTACCTATCGAAATAGCATAGACGTAGCAAGTATTCGAGTTTCGAATCCCAAGAGAACTATCTACCTTAGAAAAACTTTTGCTTAAATATCCTAGTACAAACGTTTGATTGTTGAAACGGTAAATAACAATACTTAGAAAATACAACTTCATAAGGTAGTACGGAGAAGAAAACCCTTATGGAAACAAACGTATTTGAGACTTCGAATCCCCCTAGCTTGACCAAACAGATATCAAGTGTACGTAAATAAAACTATCGTTAGACCGTGGAGATTCCTACTACATGCATACGAGTTATATAGCTGACGAAACTGCGCCTTACCATATAATGATTGCAGACAACTAATCAACGAATTAAATAGCTGGGCAAGCTTCCCTAACTACTTAATCGAATATCGCATTAAAACACGGTGAATCCTGCTATTAGATTTGACTCTAATCCGCCGGGGTAGTTCAACCTATCTCTAGCGATGAGTTTATTCCGCTCGTTTATGAGTGGTCTAATCGTTCGCCCCTCTCTCGAGCGTAGCTAACGATTTCCCAACTTCGTTAACTTAAACACTTAGACATGACAAGCTAACTAGATAATTTCAATCACATAGACATAATCAAAATTATATGCTTCATAAACGAGTCGTAATAATAGCAACACATCAAATACACGTAGACATACGATTGATCGCGCTAGGGTTCATCTAATCTCAAATACAATAGATTTAGCTACTCATTATTGTCACAATAAAGCACGTAATTAACATCGAATACAACATAAATACTTCCCTGAATTCAACTTCGAGGTTAATCCACGTTCTTCGTTGAGGACTTTTATCGAGCACGTAATAAGTAACTAAGTGTTCTTGGATCTTGGAAAGGCAACGTATGTATATGAGAGCTTAATGGTGTATCTATTCACGTACCTTCCTCTCTTTTCTTCTTATTATGTTGCTCTTTATATAAATGTTTTGTTTTCCCTCATTTCACTTGCTCACTTTCTTCAACGTGAGGGCCAAGGAGAATCAACCTTAGAAGATCTTTAGCCTCCAACGCAGCCTTTGCAGCCCCAAAAATCATATGGCCTTGTCTTATGCAGAATTTGTTTTCCAAGCGTGACATGCAGTCATTGAGCCCCCAAAACAAGAATGTTTTGTCCCATTTCCGTTTCCAAGAAGATAAGAGAAGTTAGAAACTCATTTTTTTGTATGTGCTTGACTTTTAATATGTCCACGGGATGTTCACAGCCTCGGTTACGCATCTTCACGGCCGTGACAACATAAAACCTGAAGAAAAAAACATTTCTGCCCGTGTTCACGGCTTCGTATACTATTATTCACGGCCGTGAAGCGTTCGGGGGTTAGAAAATGGGTTTCTGCCCGCCTTCAAGGCCTCAAACACCTCATTTCACGGCCATGAAGCACCCTTCACGGCTTGGTTGATCAATATTCACGGCCGTGACACAATCGGGCAAGAAAATGGCTCTCTGGTGCTCTTCACGGCCTCGTGAAAGGGCTTCACGGCCGTGACTCCTTTTCCTGCAAAATAGCAGCACGTTCAAAAATTCATATCTCCCAATCTAGACCTCGGATTAAAAATCCCTCCAGTCACAATCAAGACTAACGAGTCCTCTATCTATGGTTAAAATATCAGGTCAATCGGACATTGTTTACCCAGTGATCATTGAGAAATAAGAAACTGTCGCAAAACTGCCGTAAAACATTTTATTTTGTTGTGAAACCATATTATAGCACAAAGATAATCAAAATGGCTTGAATTATCATGCAAACGACTTAAATATAACAAATATAAACGTAAGAAATTACGTTTATCAAATCTCCCCACACTTAAGTGTATGCTTGTCCTCAAGCAAATAAATGCAAATGGCATAATAAGGATAAAATCATGCAACGTATCCATCCAGAACGAAATTGTTAGGATATTTAATAGATTGTGTCAATAGTTTAAGTCTTAGGATTTATTTTGTTATTATCCTTTAGCTTAGGCTTAGGACTAGAATGTAATTATCGTATATTTAGTGATTGGGCCTTAATATACCTAGGGTTAATGTGGTATATAAGGTTTTACCAACTCACTTTTGAAAGTAATCAAAGATCAAAGGCTTATCCAAATTTTTCACACAATACACACACTCAAAGGTGAGACTACTCCCTTTTCATTCCATTAAAGCCTCTTTGATTCCTTGTTTGGTGCCCACGTCAATTCATGTATAACACGTATTCATACCGAAAACGGATTCCAATTTTTAAATGAACACGGTAATTCCTCAAGTTTCTCAAGTTGTTTGGTGCCAACTTACGAATTTTGTTAATTACCCACGTCAATTCATGTATAAGGCGCCATACATGCAAGCACGAATTAGGAAAATATGGGTTAGAAAAACCATAATCCCGCCTCATCAAACAAACGACAAAGGGAAAGCTAAATTAGATTCTACACAATCTGATTCAGAATCCACATTTCCCATTAAGCGCATGAAAATTTTACTTGTATCACAAGATTGCCCCGTCGGTAAACGGGGACCCAACATTTGCTGATGATTGCAGGTCTGTCATGTGTGGTATCTAGACTCGGGTTGCTCCACACACATGACGGGGAACAAGGAGCTGCTGAGCAACTTCTCCGAGCGCTATCTCGGAAGGGTCTCCTTCGGAAACAGTCAAATGGCGCCAATTCTCGGAACTGGTGATCTCGTCCATGACAAACTGACGATCAAGGGCATCTCTTACGTTGAGGGTTTGAGCTACAATCTCTTCAGCATTGGTCGTTTCTGCGACAAAGGATACAAGGTTCTCTTCGAATCTGACATCTGCAGCATTATAGATGCCTCGGGACTGCCACTTCTTTCTGGAACGCGCACGTCTCACCTCTACGTACTGAATCTCACGACCTCTCGACCAGTATGCCTTCTCTCTCGGGCTGCACCCAAGTTGAATGATTTATGGCACCGACGTCTTTCACATCTCAATTTCAAGACTATCAACAAACTGCGTCAGAATAAACTCGTCAACGGTCTACCCCAACTGACATATCATAAGGAACACCTCTGCTCTGCCTGTGAATTGGGGAAGATGAAGCGATCGTCTCACATATCCAAGGAAACACCGTCCTCTAAGCTCATCCTCGAGCTCCTACATATGGATCTATGTGGCCCAATGCCTACGGCCACACTCAGAGGAAGACGGTATATTCTTGTGATTGTCGACGATTTTTCACGCTACACATGGACGAAACTTATTCGTACAAAGGATGAAGTTCCTGATATAATTATCGAGTTTGTTGTTACGTCCCAAACTCTTCATCAACAGAAGGTTCGGCTTATCAGAACTGACAACGGAACTGAGTTTAAGAACAAGAAGCTCAGTGATTTCTATGCCACTCAGGGCATCACTCAGCAGTTCTCAGCTGTGAAGACACCGGAACAGAATGGTGTCGTTGAGCGTAAGAATAGGACACTAGTTGAAGCAGCTAGGACTCTCCTCATCCAATCCGGCCTTCCTCACTCTCTTTGGGGCGAAGCTATTCAAACGGCCTGTTACACGCAGAACCGGGCTTCCATCCACAAGAGATTCAACCGCACTCCATACGAGATGTTGAACAACCGTCGTATACCAGATATATCTTATCTAAGGGTTTTCGGATGCCGATGTTTTGTTGCCAACGATCGCCAACATCTTGGGAAGCTTGATCCAAAAGCACTCGAAGGAATCTTTGTTGGTTATTCGCTAAACTCGAAGGCATACAGGGTCTATCTTAAGGAGAAACGATCTGTCATTGAGAGCACAAATGTCACCTTTGACGAAAGCGAAGGCGACCTCATGGCTTCTGCTCATATCAGTCCAGAACCAGGTCTTCTACAGTCGTTGACAAAAGGTCAACCTTCAACGGCGGGAACTTCCTCATCTGAGGGCAACTCTGGTGAACTGGATCTCGATCTACTTTTCGAGTACTTCTATCCAGTTCCCAAGACTCCCGCCGCCACCACTGAACCTACCGCTGCACCCACTCCACCTACACCACCAGCTATCGGCAATGACGTCGTTCCTCCAAACTTGGATACACTCAATCTCAACGAAGACGACATTTTACCCAACCCTGGGAACATTGCTGATCCTGATGATGAACCCTCTCAATCCACTACGGTTGAGATCTCTTCTTCGGATACCGGACCCCAATCTAATGAGCCTCCAATAGACACAAATGCGGCTAGCTCCTCACAGACCAATGTACCACTCTGGGCTCGGTCTCATCCTACAGACCAGATTATTGGGGACCCCACATCCGGTGTTTCGACACGTTCGGCTACGATGAATGAAAGTCTGTTTGCTTGCTATCTCAGTCAAGTCGAACCATCACGAGTAGCTGAAGCTCTCAACGACCCCGATTGGCTGATTGCTATGCAGGAGGAAATAAATCAGTTTGAACGTTTACAAGTTTGGGAACTCGTACCACGACCCCACAATAGATCCATTATCGGCACAAAATGGATATTCAAGAACAAAAAGGATGAAGACGGTGTTGTTATCCGCAATAAAGCAAGACTTGTGGCTAAGGGGTACAACCAACAAGAAGGCATCGACTACGATGAAACTTTCGCCCCAGTCGCCAGGATCGAAGCCATATGAATTTTTCTTGCCTTTGCTGCTCACAAGAACTTTAAAGTCTACCAAATGGATGTGAAGACTGCATTTCTAAATGGATTTCTCAAAGAAGAAGTGTACGTGATCAACCTGAAGGGTTCTTGAGCGAAGAGTTTCCTCATCACGTATATCGACTCTACAAGGCCCTCTACGGACTAAAACAGGCTCCCCGAGCTTGGTATGACGTCCTCTCAGACTTCCTTGTTCAGTCTGGGTTCAAGAAAGGATCTCTGGATACAACTCTCTTCACCAAGCGGAGTGGCCCGGACATAATGATTGTACAGATTTATGTCGATGACATCATTTTTGGATCGACTAAACCACAACTGTGCGAAGAGTTCGCAGAATTGATGAAAGAGAAATTCGAAATGAGTATGATGGGTGAGCTGAATTTCTTTCTTGGTCTTCAAGTAAAGCAACTTCCCAACGGAATCTTCATCAATCAGTCCAAATACATCCATGACATCCTCGAGAAATATGGAATGAAGGATGCCAAGACTGCTGCTACACCTATGTCACCCTCTGGCCGACCCGACGCGGACCCATCTGGTGTTTCCGTTGACCAAACCGTCTATCGAGGGATAATAGGCTCTCTTTTGTACCTTACTGCTAGTCGACCGGACATCGTTCTCTCGACAGGAATCTGCGCTCGTTTTCAGGCAACACCAAAGGAATCCCATCTCACTGCTGTCAAAAGGATCCTCCGCTATCTCAAAGGAACACCCAATCTGGGTTGTGGTACCCCACTCTATCGGACTTCAAACTAGTTGGATTCTCTGACTCGGATTATGCAGGATGCAAGATGGACCGAAAAAACACCTCTGGAGCTGCACACTTCTTGGGAGGTAAACTCGTAAGTTGGTCGTCTCGAAAACAAAACTGTGTCTCAACTTCATCGACGGAGGCAGAATATGTCCCCGCCGCTAGTTGCTGTTCACAACTTTTGTGGATGAGAACCCAACTACGAGATTTTAATTTTCATGTTGATAAAATTCCCATTTACTGTGACTCAAAAAGTGCTATTGCGATGACGAGTAATCCAGTACATCACTCAAGAACGAAACACATAGACATTCGTCACCACTTCATCAAAGAACATGTCGAACAAGGCACGATTGAATTGCACTACATCACAACCGAAGATCAACTGGCCGACATCTTCACAAAACCGTTGGATGTCAAACGATTCCAACACCTAGTGACTATGTTGGGCATGTTGAATGTTCAGTTGTGATCAATCGACCCTACATGAACTTTGATAAAGTGTACATATTTCCTTTTACACTTCACTTCATTTTCTATGTGTCTTCTGAATTATGTCTTTTGAGGGGGAGTTTTCGATTAAGGGGGAGCGTCTATTTTTTTCCATTATCTAAAACGGGAAGTTTTTTTTTTTTTATTAAGGGGGAGCTTCTGATTTTTCTACTTATTAAAAAAAAATATATATATATATAAATAAATAAATAAAAAAATTGGGTTGAAATTTTAAAGTTTGGTCAAACTGAGTCAAAATTGGACCGATTAAAATGTTTTGGGTTGAATTTCTAATTTTTCTGGTCAAAAAGGGTCAAAATTGGACCAATTGAACGTCAATTGGACCCAACTTTGACCAAACCCGCGAAAATTCAGCTCAGTTGAGGTTTTGACCAAGCCCACGAAACTTCGGCCCAGTAACTCAAAATTTCGCATGTACAGTAACAAAACCCCTAAAACCCAAAACCCTTAACGATTTTCACATTCCTAAAAATTCCCGAGAAAATTCAAAAATTTCGCATCCCCTCTTTCAAAATTCGCAACCCCTCGCATCTTCGTCGTCGTCAAACCTGTATTCAAAATCCGTATATCTGCATTCTCCGTCTTCAAAATCAAGCTTTTCGGTATGAATACGTGTCAAATAAACCAAGTTCGATTCATTTATCCTGTTTTGCCCCGTTTTTTTAAATCTGTTAAAATCAATATTAATTTTTCTCGGCTCTGAATCGAACGCATGTTAGATTTATGATGTTTAATACCCTCAAATATGCATTGCCCACCTAATTACGAGTCGATTGAGTTCCGATTATTGCACTTTGGTTGAGATTTGCGTAGGTCTAAGGCTAAATCATTGCGTCGTTTCGCACGATATCGCACTGTGTTCTTCACCGCGAAAATTTCTCAGAAAAAATTGCTTTAAACGTTAAATTTCGCTGCTACAGTGACTAAGAAACTGCGAAACTTTCGCTCGAGAATTTACATGTGTTAAATTTTTTTTTCGCTGCTACAGCATGTTAAGTCCCGCGAAAGTTTATCTGAGAAAATCTTTTTCCCTCACGACAAAACTTTCTCTGCCACAGTGAGTTTAGCCCCGCGAAATTCTAATACATTTCACTTCACTTTACATCTTTTCGCATCTTCACCATTTCGCAACTGCAGTGAACAAAATTTTCTCAGTCCACAAAGCTTTGTCCCTCCGCGAAACTTTCATAAAACTTGCGAAAATTTCTCATTATATGCGAAAATTTGAACAACTTGTGAGATTTCCTAACTTGCGAAATTTTCCATACTTCCGAAATTTCCATACTTGCGAAATTTTACTCAATCTGCGAAAATTTCTCATGACATGTCTATGTGATATAACTTGCGAAATTTTCCATACTTGCGAAATTTTCCATACTTGCGAAATTTTACTCAATCTGCGAAAATTTCTCACGACATGTCTATGTGATATAACTTGCGAAATTTTCCATACTTGCGAAATTTTATTCAAATCTGCGAAAATTTCTCACGACATGTCAATGTACTATCACTTGCGAAATTTTACTCTGACTGCGAAAATTTCTCACGACATGTCTTCGTGTTATAATTTGCGAAAATTTCCCAATACATGCGAAACTATACTCTGAATGCGAAATTTCGATGCTACATGCGAAAATTCACTTTGAATGCGAAATTTCCTTGTTATATGCAAAATTCATGAATAAGACTGAGTGCGAAATTTCCTTTATATCTGCGAAAATGTTCTCTCGACATGCCTTTGTGTGATAATCTGCGAAATTTCTCAGTGCATGCGAAAATTTTGGAATGCTTGCGAGACCTCTTAACGTGCGAAAATTTTCCATGCATACGAAATTGTACAAAATTTGCGCAAACTTTCTCGACATGTCTAAGTGTTATAAACTGCGAAATTTCCATTACATGCGAAATTTGATACAAAATGCTAAATTTTTCTCAACATGTCTATATGTTATACTTAGCGAATTTTCTCATCTCATATGAAAGCCTTCAATTCTGAAATTCTCTAAGTATTGAAAAAACTTAGTTTAAAAACATTGTCGATGTTTCATTTGCAATTTGAGGCCACTTCCATCATTTCACCCACGACTTATTTAAGTCCACATTCTCGCAATTTAATCCATACTAATCATATCACAATTACTGTCAAGCACAGATAAGACATTGCTCGCATCGAACTCAACACACGTCTCTATGTCCCACCACCCGAACAGATCTTCCCACTGAGTCAATGGGCGGCCCTGATTCCCAACAACTACATGGTGGACCTGCACAGCTTTCGGTGCGATGCCCCCGTCATCGTAGAAATCCTCAAAGGGCACCCACTTCGCCACGCCCTCACACATGGCGAGCCAGAAACACAGGTGTACCTTCAACAATTCTGGCATACACTGCAGATAGCAGGACCACTCCATCTTGCCAAAAACTTATCCGCCCAAATTGATCAAGAAACGGTGGTCCTCACTCGCAAAATAGTGCAAGAAGTGCTTCAACTCCCCGTCTACTCACCCTATGACCCACTACCGACGCACGAACAACTCATCGAGGACATAGACCGGCTGGGCTATCAAGCAGAAACCAAGAAGAAGAAGGGCCCACTTGTCCTCAGTGAAGTCACCACCCGCAATCTGCCTCAACCCTGGCGCACACTGTACCTGCTGGTGAACAAGTGCATGTCAGGAAAGCATGCCGGTCAGGACCGCGGAAACCTTCAAATCCTCACCATCCTAACCGGCATCGCCCACAACCGCAAGTACAACTACGCCGACATCATCTGGATGGATCTCGTCGCGATGATCCAACGTCGCGACCGGGAAGTCGCCAAGGGAGTCACTAACCGCTTCATCCCTTACATGCGGTGGCTCCCAGCCTTCATCAAACACTTCCGCATGCACTCCACCAACATTCGCATGCGGCCGGCAGCAGAACACTTCCCCATCCCCATAGTCGAGAAGTTCGCCAAGAAAAACACCCCGGCGAAGGATCGACACGCCATGATAATTCCGGACGAAGTTCTCGCCTACGCAGACCAGACAAATCCACACGTCCGAGAATATCGCATCTCAACCGCCTCATTCCGAGAAAGCCCCAGACCTCTATCTACTGTTCTACTGTCCCTACGGAGCAGATCAACCCCCCTGCTCCTAACCCCGGGACTAGCCAAAACCCCACCACCACCTCCAAAAAGTCATCGAGTCGCGCCACATCCTATTCCACCCGCGCTCCGAAAAAACGGTCGCGAGAGGATGACGTAAGCCGCCCCACGGAGCGTCGATCGAAACAAAAACACGATCGACCTCCTCAGCCATAGATAAGCCGAGCCGAACCAATAGGTACAGGAGGTGATGTGTTCACCTCCCGAGTAGAAGTCGTGGCATCTGGCTCAACCACGCAAACGACCCCCACCAACCCACTTATCTTCCTCTCCACAGGAAGATATTTCATTCCACGAGGAGCCACGTATACCATCGACATCCCACTTGGAGATAGTCGATGTTGAAACAAGCAGTCCCTCGCCTCAGACTGCATCCTCTTCATGCACATCGAGTATAGTGCCCTCACTCCCCATAGTTTCATCCATTTCTAGGACACATACACCTTTTACTGCACCACAGAGTCTTCGTGACTCTGTCAGAACGCTCGGTGATGTCTCTGTGACTGAGAGCGGAAGACCTAGCACGGCCAACATCACAACAACCGTGAGCCTAGGCCATCATTCGATTGAGTCCGTCTCATCGATGATGCCAACGGGAAGTCATGGGCTGAGTCATCATTCTCTTCATCTGCTGTTCCTCCTCGTCGAGTTCCGTCATCGACTCGAATCTTGCTCGTAGGAGGTAGAAGAGCTCCTTCGCGGAGATGGCAGAGAGTCTCACCTTTGAGTGTGTGTATGAAAAGGGAGTAGTCTCACCTTTGAGTGTGTGTATTGTGTGAAAAATTTGGATAAGCCTTTGATCTTTGATTACTTTCAAAAGTGAGTTGGTAAAACCTTATATACCACATTAACCCTAGGTATATTAAGGCCCAATCACTAAATATACGATAATTACATTCTAGTCCTAAGCCTAAGCTAAAGGATAATAACAAAATAAATCCTAAGACTTAAACTATTGACACAATCTATTAAATATCCTAACAATCTCCCCTTTGTGTCAATTGTTGGGAGTCTTGGATCTTGAGCGTAGCGGTGGTGGATTAGCCTGTGAGTGTTTCGCGAAGCCCTAGCTTGAACTCGAAGGCGCGGAGATTCCTTCGAAGTACCATTCGATTAGCTATAGCGTCAATGAGCTTCGCGAACTTGGATCGGCAGAGAGGATCTTCTTCCGAAAGTATGCGGCAAATCTTCATGAGTTTGTCTTGGATGATGGTGAGCGTTCCATCCGAGAACTTTGCCACTTCGGAGCAGCGCAGCATCCTCATCTTTCTCTTATAGTTCGAGTAGGCGACCGCCGGATCGTCTCCGTCGATCACATCGCCTTCTCGGTAGTCGTCCGCGTTCTTGAAAGATGGGCGAGTCAGATTCACCTTCTTCAGATTGTGCTCCACCGCCATATGCAGATCGTGGGTGGCGAAGAATCTGACCTGTCTGAGCATGTGGCGTTTGATAGCCACATATCCCATGGTGACCGGTTCAGCACGTACGAGATGTCCAGAACTTCTGAGGACGAGTCTGACCTGCTTCATGGATTCCAGCATGCTGTACAGGTCGCCCAGGCGCAGAAACTTGAAGTCCGCCTCACTGACTTCACAGTAGCTCTCATCCTGCCTCATTACCGTGAATACTGGGTAATGGACAGGTCCTTTGGACTCTTGGCGGAGGTCAGTGACTTTGCAGATGGGGGCCCGACTCATTTCCTGAGCGATGTTTTCCTCATCGGATAGCGTCCTATTTGAGCATTTGTGGCACAGAAGGCTCCATCGATAGAGCTGCTTCTTTCTCTCGCTCCAATTTTGGATGTTCATCAGCTCATATTCGTCGAAGGTTGTGATGATCTGCTCCTTGCGTCGCCAGATCCTCTTCCTGATCTCTTCCTGAAACGGCGCGGTGATCTTTTTGTTTTCCCCCGGTGCTTCCGGTATATCCACCGTGGGTACATCCGTCTGAGCAGCAGGGGCCTCAGTTTGCTGCGCTTGGAATTGCAGGATGTTCTCGAGCTCGGCTGGTTCAGCGTCGTACTCCTCTCCATCCTCGTTGTCTGCAGTGTTGATCAGCGTTAGTGAGGCTTCCATTAGCAGACGTCGAGCGTTTTCCACCAGCTTCCTGGCTGCTACTGCATCGGCGGGTGTGTACAGCCATTCATCGTTGAAGATGTAGGCTTCGATCTCGTTCTGTGCGCAGTAGACATCCTCGGAAGCTACGTTGGGGTCGGTGTTGAGAGGAGTGTCGCTGTGTGGTGGCGAGGGTGCTGCGTCGGAAGAGTTTGTGGATTGTGGGGATGGTTGTGGTGGAGATTCTTGTGGTTCAGTTGTGGTGATGGTTTTGGCAAGGATGATTCGGGTGTCGGGTGGTGTAGGTGTGGTGGTGGCCTCTAACATCGATGTGATAGTTAGAGGTTCGGAGACTGTGGGTGGAGACGGTGTGGGGGTGGTCTCTAACGCCGATGTGACGATTAGAGTTTTGGAGACGGTAGTGGGTGGTGGTGAGGGTGATTTGGCTGGTGACTCAGGGTAAATAAGGTGGGATTTTTGGCTAGTGGGGTGTGAGGTTTCTGTTACGGGCGTTGTTTCAGGCCTGGAGGAGGAGGACGGCGTCGAGTGAATGAGTCCTTGGGATTGTTGGCCTAGCTGCCTATTCTCCCCCTCGCGGCGATCTTGATCATCGTCTTGATCGTCGCGCCTGATCCCGCTGGACTCGCCTTGAGCGCGGCAAGTCATGGGCTGAGTCATCATTCTCTTCATCTGCTGTTCCTCCTCGTCGAGTTCCGTCATCGACTCGAATCTTGCTCGTAGGAGGTAGAAGAGCTCCTTCGCGGAGATGGCAGAGAGAATGGCTTCAGCGTCCACATTTTGAGTCGGTGGTGGCGTCTCCGGGGCCACACCTTTCCCTTTGTCGACGGTGGACGCATCGAGACGCGCGTAAACTTTATCGAGAATCGACGCCTCAAGAGTCTTTGCAAACTCTGAAGACGTGTCTCTAGCGCGGTCTCGGTGATGAATCGGGGTAAATCTAACAAGTTGGATTCACGGAGAATGCCAACTGACACCGAATCGGAGAAGATTGCCGATCGGCCGCCCGTTTGCACAGGACTGGAAAAGACGGGGTCACTTAGACTTCCCGTTGGCATCATCGATGAGACGGACTCAATCGAATGATGGCCTAGGCTCACGGTTGTTGTGATGTTGGCCGTGCTAGGTCTTCCGCTCTCAGTCACAGAGACATCACCGAGCGTTCTGACAGAGTCACGAAGACTCTGTGGTGCAGTAAAAGGTGTATGTGTCCTAGAAATGGATGAAACTATGGGGAGTGAGGGCACTATACTCGATGTGCATGAAGAGGATGCAGTCTGAGGCAAGGGACTGCTTGTTTCAACATCGACTATCTCCAAGTGGGATGTCGATGGTATACGTGGCTCCTCGTGGAATGAAATATCTTCCTGTGGAGAGGAAGATAAGTGGGTTGGTGGGGTCGTTTGCGTGGTTGAGCCAGATGCCACGACTTCTACTCGGGAGGTGAACACATCACCTCCTGTACCTATTGGTTCGGCTCGGCTTATCTGTGGCTGAGGAGGTCGATCGTGTTTTTGTTTCGATCGACGCTCCGTGGGGCGGCTTACGTCATCCTCTCGCGACCGTTTTTTCGGAGCGCGGGTGGAAGAGGATGTGGCGCGACTCGATGACTTTTTGGAGGTGGTGTGGGGTTTTGGCTAGTCCCGGGGTTAGGAGCAGGGGGGTTGATCTGCTCCGTAGGGACAGTAGATAGAGGTCTGGGGCTTTCTCGGAATGAGGCGGTTGAGATGCGATATTCTCGGACGTGTGGATTTGTCTGGTCTGCGTAGGCGAGAACTTCGTCCGGAATTATCATGGCGTGTCGATCCTTCGCCGGGGTGTTTTTCTTGGCGAACTTCTCGACTGTGGGGATGGGAAGTGTTCTGCTGCCGGCCGCATGCGAATGTTGGTGGAGTGCATGCGGAAGTGTTTGATGAAGGCTGGGAGCCACCGCATGTAAGGGATGAAGCGGTTAGTGACTCCCTGGTGACTTCCCGGTCGCGACGTTGGATCATCGCGACGAGATCCATCCAGATGATGTCGGCGTAGTTGTACTTGCGGTTGTGGGCGATGCCGGTTAGGATGGTGAGGATTTGAAGGTTTCCGCGGTCCTGACCGGCATGCTTTCCTGACATGCACTTGTTCACCAGCAGGTACAGTGTGCGCCAGGGTTGAGGCAGATTGCGGGTGGTGACTTCACTGAGGACAAGTGGGCCCTTCTTCTTCTTGGTTTCTGCTTGATAGCCCAGCCGGTCTATGTCCTCGATGAGTTGTTCGTGCGTCGGTAGTGGGTCATAGGGTGAGTAGACGGGGTTGAAGCACTTCTTGCACTATTTTGCGAGTGAGGACCACCGTTTCTTGATCATTTGGGCGGATAAGTTTTTGGCAAGATGGAGTGGTCCTGCTATCTGCAGTGTATGCCAGAATTGTTGAAGGTACACCTGTGCTTCTGGCTCGCCATGTATGAGGGCGTGGCGAAGTGGGTGCCCTTTGAGGATTTCTACGATGACGGGGGCATCGCACCGAAAGCTGTGCAGGTCCACCATGTAGTTGTGGGAATCAGGGCCGCCTTGACTCAGTGGGAAGATCTGTTCGGGTGGTGGGACATAGAGACGTGTGTTGAGTTCGATGCGAGCAATGTCCCGTTGGATTGCAGCCGCCTCAAGTGCTTCAATTGTGCTTTGATCTTTTTCAGTCATATCTGTGCTTGACAGTAATTGTGATATGATTAGTATGGATTAAATTGCGAGAATGTGGACTTAAATAAGTCGTGGGTGAAATGATGGAAGTGGCCTCAAATTGCAAATGAAACATCGACAATGTTTTTAAACTAAGTTTTTTCAATACTTAGAGAATTTCGGAATTGAAGGCTTTCATATGAGATGAGAAAATTCGCTAAGTATAACATATAGACATGTTGAGAAAAATTTAGCATTTTGTGTCAAATTTCGCATGTAATGGAAATTTCGCAGTTTTATAACACTTAGACATGTCGAGAAAGTTTGCGCAAATTTTGTACAATTTCGTATGCATGGAAAATTTTCGCACGTTAAGAGGTCTCGCAAGCATTCCAAAATTTTCGCATGCACTGAGAAATTTCGCAGATTATCACACAAAGGCATGTCGAGAGAACATTTTCGCAGATATAAAGGAAATTTCGCACTCAGTCTTATTTATGAATTTTGCATATAACAAGGAAATTTCGCATTCAAAGTGAATTTTCGCATGTAGCATCGAAATTTCGCATTCAGAGTATAGTTTCGCATGTATTGGGAAATTTTCGCAAATTATAACACGAAGACATGTCGTGAGAATTTCGCAATCAGAGTAAAATTTTCGCAAGTGATAGTACATTGACATGTCGTGAGAAATTTTCGCAGATTTGAATAAAATTTCGCAAGTATGGAAAATTTCGCAAGTTATATCACATAGACATGTCGTGAGAAATTTTCGCAGATTGAGTAAAATTTCGCAAGTATGGAAAATTTCGCAAGTTATATCACATAGACATGTCATGAGAAATTTTCGCAGATTGAGTAAAATTTCGCAAGTATGGAAAATTTCGCAAGTATGGAAAATTTCGCAAGTTAGGAAATCTCACAAGTTGTTCAAATTTTTGCATATAATGAGAAATTTTCGCAAGTTTTATGAAAGTTTCGCGGAGGGACAAAGCTTTGTGGACTGAGAAAATTTTGTTCACTGTAGTTGCGAAATGGTGAAGATGCGAAAAGATGTAAAGTGAAGTGAAATGTATTAGAATTTCGCGGGGCTAAACTCACTGTAGCAGAGAAAGTTTTGTCGTGAGGGAAAAAGATTTCTCAGATAAACTTTCGCGGGACTTAACATGCTGTAGCAGCGAAAAAAAAAATTTAACACATGTAAATTCTCGAGCGAAAGTTTCGCAGTTTCTTAGTCACTGTAGCAGCGAAATTTAACGTTTAAAGCAATTTTTTCTGAGAAATTTTCGCGGTGAAGAACACAGTGCGATATCGTGCGAAACGACGCAATGATTTAGCCTTAGACCTACGCAAATCTCAACCAAAGTGCAATAATCGGAACTCAATCGACTCGTAATTAGGTGGGCAATGCATATTTGAGGGTATTAAACATCATAAATCTAACATGCGTTCGATTCAGAGCCGAAAAATTAATATTGATTTTAACAGATTTAAAAAAACGGGGCAAAACAGGATAAAATGAATCGAACTTGGTTATTTGACACGTATTCATACCGAAAAGCTTGATTTTGAAGACGGAGAATGCAGATATACGGATTTTGAATACAGGTTTGACGACGATGAAGATGCGAGGGTTGCGAATTTTTGAAAGAGGGGATGCGAAATTTTTGAATTTTCTCGGGAATTTTTAGGAATGTGAAAATCGTTAAGGGTTTTGGGGTTTTAGGGGTTTTGTTACTGTACATGCGAAATTTGAGTTACTGGGCCGAAGTTTCGTGGGCTTGGTCAAAACCTCAACTGAGCTGAATTTTCGCGGGTTTGGTCAAAGTTGGGTCCAATTGAAGTTCAATTGGTCCAATTTTGACCCTTTTTGACCAGAAAAATTAGAAATTCAACCCAAAACATTTTAATCGGTCCAATTTTGACTCAGTTTGACCAAACTTTAAAATTTCAACCCATTTTTTTTATATTTATTTATATATATATATATTTTTTTTTTTAAATAAAGAGAAAAATCAGAAGCTCCCCCTTAATCAAAAAAAACTTCCCATTTTAGATATGGAAAAAATAGACGCTCCCCCTTAATCGAAAACTCCCCCTCAAAAGACATAATTCAGAAGACACATAGAAATGAAGTGAAGTGAAAAAGGAAATATGTACACTTTATCAAAGTTCATGTAGGGTCGATTGATCACAACTGAACATTCAACATGCCCAACATAGTCACTAGGTGTTGGAATCGTTTGACATCCAACGGTTTTTGTGAAGATGTCGGCCAGTTGATCTTCGGTTGTGATGTAGTGCAATTCAATCGTGCCTTGTTCGACATGTTCTTTGATGAAGTGGTGACGAATGTCTATGTGTTTCGTTCTTGAGTGATGTACTGGATTACTCGTCATCGCAATAGCACTTTTTGAGTCACAGTAAATGGGAATTTTATCAACATGAAATTAAAATCTCGTAGTTGGGTTCTCATCCACAAAAGTTGTGAACAGCAACTAGCGGCGGCGACATATTCTGCCTCCGTCGATGAAGTTGAGACACAGTTTTGTTTTCGAGACGACCAACTTACGAGTTTACCTCCCAAGAAGTGTGCAGCTCCAGAGGTGTTTTTTCGGTCCATCTTGCATCCTGCATAATCCGAGTCAGAGAATCCAACTAGTTTGAAGTCCGATAGAGTGGGGTACCACAAACCCAGATTGGGTGTTCCTTTGAGATAGCGGAGGATCCTTTTGACAGCAGTGAGATGGGATTCCTTTGGTGTTGCCTGAAAACGAGCGCAGATTCCTGTCGAGAGAACGATGTCCGGTCGACTAGCAGTAAGGTACAAAGAGAGCCTATTATCCCTCGATAGACGGTTTGGTCAACGGAAACACCAGATGGGTCCGCGTCGGGTCGGCCAGAGGGTGACATAGGTGTAGCAGCAGTCTTGGCATCCTTCATTCCATATTTCTCGAGGATGTCATGGATGTATTTGGACTGATTGATGAAGATTCCGTTGGGAAGTTGCTTTACTTGAAGACCAAGAAAGAAATTCAGCTCACCCATCATACTCATTTCGAATTTCTCTTTCATCAATTCTGCGAACTCTTCGCACAGTTGTGGTTTAGTCGATCCAAAAATGATGTCATCGACATAAATCTGTACAATCATTATGTCCGGGCCACTCCGCTTGGTGAAGAGAGTTGTATCCAGAGATCCTTTCTTGAACCCAGACTGAACAAGGAAGTCTGAGAGGACGTCATACCAAGCTCGGGGAGCCTGTTTTAGTCCGTAGAGGGCCTTGTAGAGTCGATATACGTGATGAGGAAACTCTTCGCTCAAGAACCCTTCAGGTTGATCAACGTACACTTCTTCTTTGAGAAATCCATTTAGAAATGCAGTCTTCACATCCATTTGGTAGACTTTAAAGTTCTTGTGAGCAGCAAAGGCAAGAAAAATTCATATGGCTTCGATCCTGGCGACTGGGGCGAAAGTTTCATCGTAGTCGATGCCTTCTTGTTGTTGTACCCCTTAGCCACAAGTCTTGCTTTATTGCGGATAACAACACCGTCTTCATCCTTTTTGTTCTTGAATATCCATTTTGTGCCGATAATGGATCTATTGTGGGGTCGTGGTACGAGTTCCCAAACTTGTAAACGTTCAAACTGATTTATTTCCTCCTGCATAGCAATCAGCCAATCGGGGTCGTTGAGAGCTTCAGCTACTCGTGATGGTTCGACTTGACTGAGATAGCAAGCAAACAGACTTTCATTCATCGTAGCCGAACGTGTCGAACACCGGATGTGGGGTCCCCAATAATCTGGTCTGTAGGATGAGACCGAGCCCAGAGTGGTACATTGGTCTGTGAGGAGCTAGCCGCATTTGTGTCTATTGGAGGCTCATTAGATTGGGGTCCGGTGTCCGAAGAAGAGATCTCAACCGTAGTGGATTGAGAGGGTTCATCATCAGGATCAGCAATGTTCCCAGGGTTGGGTAAAATGTCGTCTTCGTTGAGATTGAGTGTATCCAAGTTTGGAGGAACGACGTCATTGCCGATAGCTGGTGGTGTAGGTGGAGTGGGTGCAGCGGTAGGTTCAGTGGTGGCGGCGGGAGTCTTGGGAACTGGATAGAAGTACTCGAAAAGTAGATCGAGATCCAGTTCACCAGAGTTGCCCTCAGATGAGGAAGTTCCCGCCGTTGAAGGTTGACCTTTTGTCAACGACTGTAGAAGACCTGGTTCTGGACTGATATGAGCAGAAGCCATGAGGTCGCCTTCGCTTTCGTCAAAGGTGACATTTGTGCTCTCAATGACAGATCGTTTCTCCTTAAGATAGACCCTGTATGCCTTCGAGTTTAGCGAATAACCAACAAAGATTCCTTCGAGTGCTTTTGGATCAAGCTTCCCAAGATGTTGGCGATCGTTGGCAACAAAACATCGGCATCCGAAAACCCTTAGATAAGATATATCTGGTATACGACGGTTGTTCAACATCTCGTATGGAGTGCGGTTGAATCTCTTGTGGATGGAAGCCCGGTTCTGCGTGTAACAGGCCGTTTGAATAGCTTCGCCCCAAAGAGAGTGAGGAAGGCCGGATTGGATGAGGAGAGTCCTAGCTGCTTCAACTAGTGTCCTATTCTTACGCTCAACGACACCATTCTGTTCCGGTGTCTTCACAGCTGAGAACTGCTGAGTGATGCCCTGAGTGGCATAGAAATCACTGAGCTTCTTGTTCTTAAACTCAGTTCCGTTGTCAGTTCTGATAAGCCGAACCTTCTGTTGATGAAGAGTTTGGGACGTAACAACAAACTCGATAATTATATCAGGAACTTCATCCTTTGTACGAATAAGTTTCGTCCATGTGTAGCGTGAAAAATCGTCGACAATCACAAGAATATACCGTCTTCCTCCGAGTGTGGCCGTAGGCATTGGGCCACATAGATCCATATGTAAGAGCTCGAGGATGAGCTTAGAGGATGGTGTTTCCTTGGATATGTGAGACGATCGCTTCATCTTCCCCAATTCACAGGCAGAGCAGAGGTGTTCCTTATGATATGTCAGTTGGGGTAGACCGTTGACGAGTTTATTCTGACGCAGTTTGTTGATAGTCTTGAAATTGAGATGTGAAAGACGTCGGTGCCATAAATCATTCAACTTGGGTGCAGTCCGAGAGAGAAGGCATACTGGTCGAGAGGTCGTGAGATTCAGTACGTAGAGGTGAGACGTGCGCGTTCCAGAAAGAAGTGGCAGTCCCGAGGCATCTATAATGCTGCAGATGTCAGATTCGAAGAGAACCTTGTATCCTTTGTCGCAGAAACGACCAATGCTGAAGAGATTGTAGCTCAAACCCTCAACGTAAGAGATGCCCTTGATCGTCAGTTTGTCATGGACGAGATCACCAGTTCCGAGAATTGGCGCCATTTGACTGTTTCCGAAGGAGACCCTTCCGAGATAGCGCTCGGAGAAGTTGCTCAGCAGCTCCTTGTTCCCCGTCATGTGTGTGGAGCAACCCGAGTCTAGATACCACACATGACAGACCTGCAATCATCAGCAAATGTTGGGTCCCCGTTTACTGACGGGGCATTCTTGTGATACAAGTAAAATTTTTATGCGCTTAATGGGAAATGTGGATTCTGAATCAGATTGTGAAGAATCTAATTTAGCTTTCCCTTTGTCGTTTGTTTGATGAGGCGGGATTATGGTTTTTCTAACCCATATTTTCCTAATTCGTGCTTGCATGTATGGCGCCTTATACATGAATTGACGTGGGTAATGTGGTTGTTTTCGTGCTTCAGTTTTGGTCGCCTTTGGCTTGCGAGTAGTAGGTGAGTTTGCGTTTGACGACGAAAGACGTTTTCGCTTGACCTTAGGTTTAGGCGAGATGGGAGGATTCAGAGACGTCGTCGTAGAGAAGGTTCGCTTGCGAGGTCGGAGTGTTGCGTGCTCATGTGTTTCATATTCATGAAATCGTGGGAGAACAAAATCATTGCAGCAGCACATAGACATAAGTTTGGTAAAAGAAAGATAAGTTTTGGCAACATAATTGTCTACGAACTTTGGGTAGTGGGATTCAGTACATAGAGAGGAAGGACAAATATAGGATGGTTTTTTCTTCTTGTCGTCGAAGAGCGGGTTCTCCTTTATTTGATACGAACTGCCTTCCAGAGACGTCGAACTCACATTCCCTGTATCCATAAGAATACTAGAGTTAGTGTTAGAACATATGTCAGCTTCAGGAGTCATTTTTGCCGTCCTCTTACATTTACATGTTTGAGAATCGGGTAATTGACTCGATGTAGAGGGATAGTTCGTATTGGGAAATTTTTCTAGTGTGTAGATTTTGCTAAGTAGCTCATCTCGCTCTTTTGCAAAGGCCTTCCTCTCTACTTCTAGTTGTCGTTCTAGTTCTGCTATGAGTAGTAGTTTCTTTGGGATGTAAGTGCGAGAGAGCACATCTTGGAAAGCAACTTCCTTCCGAGAGTGAGGATACATTAGTCTTATCTCTATTATTCAATTCTGTGTAGTCATACGCGATTTCTGCCCAATGAATGTTCTGTTCTCTTGTTTCTTCTGAGATGGCAGCGGAGGATGATCTCACAAATGGCTTAAGCTGCGGGGGAGCACCATTTCTTGTTTGCAAGAACGTAGTGTTGCACATGTTATATCTTTTAACTGTTAGCGGTGTTGGATTGCAATTGCTAGACAGTCCGATCCCCCCCCCCCGGGCGTTGTAGAATTCTGTTTCCACTGGTTGGTTCAATAGGCATAAGATGCGTGAGTTTTCGTTTCTAAGGTGAAGTTGCTCTTCAAGTTCTTTCACCTTGCGGTATAGCCTAACTCTTTCCTTCGTAAGCAGTTCATATTGAGAGGCCGTCAGGAGGCGAGAAGTTTCACATGAACTAATGGCTAGTGTAGTTTCCTTAACCTTAGTCTCACTTTGTTTGTTCTTGCTTTGTAGACGTTTGACTAAAGCTTCAGAGGCCATTAGACGTTCATTTGCACAGGCAAGTTCTTCTACTTTTAGACTAAGTAAGGCGTAATTGTTTTCAAATTTTAGCTTAAGTTCATCATAATCCCTAGCGTCTACGGTGGGTTTCTTAATGGCGTGTCGGTGATTAAACACATCATCGAGGTGTGAGATTCGTACCTCAGACTCAGCGTTGGTAGGAGCATTAGCTGCGTTTTCACCGGTGTGACCCATCTCCTCGTCCTCGTCATGTTCGACCAGCCTTGCCATGCAGCAATCTTCATCCTTAGGCTCCTCGTCTTCTGAAGTGTCATTCACCCATTCAGCTTCTTCGGTGAGTAGAACTTTCCCACTTTCCATCTTGCGGGTCATTCTGGCCTTACGGTCGTAGTAGCCGGAGTCCTTCATGCGTGGGGCGTGGCATTCTTTGGCAAAGTGGCCTATCTTTCCACACCGAAAGCACTTCACAGACTTTTGAGGTGCGGAGTCCTCTTCTTTCTTTGTTGGCTTGGCTTCCTCTGTGGGAGTGGTCTTTTTGGTGCCGCTATAGGTTCTTTGGCGATTGGAAGAGGATGAGGATTTTTTTCCGATCTTCTTTGAGACCAACTTAGTGAGCATTGCCAGTTGCTTGCGTATATCACGAACATCTTCGTCTGATTCTGTATCAGCTTCGGATCCTGAAGAGGTGTCAGATACAACAGCTGGTAGCTTTCCTTTGTTCTGTTTGGTCTTAGTGGTGGAAGATCGATCATTGGTTTTGTTCGAGAGGAGGGCCAGTGGGTCGACTCGAGTGTTGGTGGACTGAGGTTGCACGTATGGAGCATAGGCAGACAGACTGTCATAAAGAGCATGGATGGAAGTGTTGGAGAGGTCCTTACTCTGAATCATCATCACGATTGCATTGCCCCAATGTGGTTTGAGGCTTCCAAGAAAGCGGTTGTTGATATCGAATTTGTCCCTCGAGATCCTGGCTTTCTTGAGTTCATTGATGACCTTCAGGTATCTGAGGTACGTGTCACGCAGCTCCTCTCCTTCGTAGGCTTGGAAGTGTTCATACTGTGAGAGACATGCTGATTTCCTCCCTTGAGCACTTTCAGTTGTGCCTGCCATGATTTCTACGAGTTCATCCCATATTTCTTTAGCAGTTGTGCAGCACTCGATGTGAGCATAGACTTCGTTGCCCATAGCCTGGAAGAGGTATCCTTTGGCAGTCTCGTCGGCCTGTACGCGAGCCAGTTCATCCTCATTGATGGGACCTCTTGGAGTGCGGCGTTCATCCATGGGAGGGTTTGCGTTTGGCTGTGCAGGGATGATTGTCTAGAACTGTGCTGGTCCGTTGAAGATGGAGTCCAGAAGGTATTGAGAGAGTGGTGCACCTTTGTTCCTGATGAACGTGAGGAACCGGTTTGTCCATATGCTGTAGTCGCCTTGTCGCAGCATCGGAGGCCTGGTGTCGGAGCCTACTGTGGAGATGTCATTCGTGGTAGACATGGTTGGTGCAGTCGAATCGTCCGTGGTTTTGATCTTGTATAGATAAGAGTTAGTAACGAACGATAAGAGAAATACGAGTTTAATGAGTAGAGTTTTGAGAATAAAATTGTTTAAAGAATTTCTTAGAACTAAGTGAGCGTGTGTGATGGTCGATAATGTATGGAAGAGAAATATATCTTGAAATTAGGAGAAGTTCTAGAAATTTAAATCGAGACTTGAGGAGCAAAAACAAATTTTATGTCAAAAGTGGTCTAGGGTGTTAGGACTGAAGTGTTAGGATCAAATCTTAAATAAGTTTGAGAAAAGTTTAACCCAAGAAGATTTTGACACGAGAAAAAGACTTAACAATTCAAGAGAAAAAAAATTCGCAGTTCGAATGGACGTGATTAAATGAAGAGTTATCCAAGAAAATGTGTTGAGAAATTTCGGTGTTTGTGAGTTTTAAAGAGAAATTCTCAAAAAAAATTCTCAGTTGAAAATTTCTCGGATTTAAAATTTCGCATGTGAGAATGATTCTCAGTTGAGAGTTTTAAAGCTTCACAAGAAAATTTCGCATGTTAAAAAAAATTTCGCATCGAGAGTTGAAGTGTGGTCTTAGGAATTTTCTCGGATTTGAAAAAACTTTCTCAGATGAGATAAACTTTCTCGGCTTTGAAAACTTTCTCAGATGAGATAAAATTCTCGGCTTTGAAAACTTTCTCAGATGAGATAAAATTCTCGGCTTTGAAAACTTTCTCAGATGAGATAAAATTCTCGGCTTTGAAAACTTTCTCGGATGTAAAAATTTTCGCGAAGTTCAAAACTTTCTCGGTCTTGAAAGAAAAATTTCGCGGCTCAGAAAGATTCGCGGAATAATCTTTCTAGGGTATGGAATTTCTGAAAATTCTCGGCTGAAAATTTCCCGACTTAGTAAAATTTCTCAGTGTTTGGAAATTTCGCGGCTTAGAAAAATCCTTGGAATAGACTTTTTCGCATATAAAGTTTCTCGGATTTTAAAGAGTACGAAGTTGAGAAAAATTGGGTCTAAGAGAAATCTTTCGCGGTTTTAAAAATTCTCGGATTTTGAGCATAGGCCGTTGCGAAAAATGCAGTGAAAGTGAAATTTTCGCGGTTTTGAACGATTCAGAAAGTTTCGCGGGCAAGAACATCAAAGTACTGTTCCATTGCTTGTCGAGAATCTTTCCCAGAAAACCGTCCGTTTTCACTCAAATCTCAACCAAAATCGCTCAAACTTGATCCTAAACTTCAGAAATTCTTCTAAACACATAATCGACCGATTTGTGAGCTAAAAACACCAAAAGATAGGTCAGATCGACCAAAAACAGAGAATGGCCGAGATGTCCTTTTCCGAAAAGTTTTTGCTTCAATCTTGCTCAAAACTCGTTAAAACTGATCCAAAGTGTTCTAAAAACATTTTAGGCATATACTCGATCTGGGGGAAGGTTTTAAACACAAAACGAAGCATCAAAACCCCAAAACAAGCTCGAAATGCCCGAAAATAATTTTTTGCCCAAAACACCTTTGATCTTTCTTGGAATCGAACGAAACTGGATTCAAATCAATGCAGATCGATCCACGTTTGCTCTGATACCACTTGTTTGGACAAAATTGGAATCCCAAACAAAATTGACGTGGACAAGGTAATTCCTCCGGCAAACGCACCAAATAGGCAGCTAGGTCAACAATCCCAAGGACTCATTCACTCGACGCCGTCCTCCTCCTCCAGGCCTGAAACAACGCCCGTAACAGAAACCTCACACCCCACTAGCCAAAAATCCCACCTTATTTACCCTGAGTCACCAGCCAAATCACCCTCACCACCACCCACTACCGTCTCCAAAACTCTAATCGTCACATCGGCGTCAGAGACCACCCCCACACCGTCTCCACCCACAGTCTCCGAACCTCTAACTATCACATCGATGTTAGAGGCCACCACCATACCTACACCACCCGACACCCAAATCATCCTTGCCAAAACCATCACCACAACTGAACCACAAGAATCTCCACCACAACCATCCCCACAATCCACAAACTCTTCCGACGCAACACCCTCGCCACCACACAGCGACACTCCTCTCAACACCGACCCCAACGTAGCTTCCGAGGATGTCTACTGCGCACAGAACGAGATCGAAGCCTACATCTTCAACGATGAATGGCTGTACACACCCGCCGATGCAGTAGCAGCCAGGAAGCTGGTGGAAAATGCTCGACGTCTGCTAATGGAAGCCTCACTAACGCTGATCAACACTGCAGACAACGAGGACGGAGAGGAGTACGACGCTGAACCAGCCGAGCTCGAGAACATCCTGCAATTCCAAGCGCAGCAAACTGAGGCCCCTGCTGCTCAGACGGATGTACCCACGGTGGATATACCGGAAGCACCGTGGGAAAACAAAAAGATCACCGCGCCGTTTCAGGAAGAGATCAGGAAGAGGATCTGGCGACGCAAGGAGCAGATCATCACAACCTTCGACGAATATGAGCTGATGAACATCCAAATTGGAGCGAGAGAAAGAAGCAGCTCTATCGATGGAGCCTTATGTGCCACAAATGCTCAAATAGGACGCTATCCGATGAGGAAAACATCGCTCAGGAAATGAGTCGGGCCCCCATCTGCAAAGTCACTGACCTCCGCCAAGAGTCCAAAGGACCTGTCCATTACCCAGTATTCACGGTAATGAGGCAAGATGAGAGCTACTGTGAAGTCAGTGAGGCGGACTTCAAGTTTCTGCGCCTGGGCGACCTGTACAGCATGCTGGAATCCATGAAGCAGTTCAGACTCGTCCTCAGAAGTTCTGGACATCTCGTACGTGCTGAACCGGTCACCATGGGATATGTGGCTATCAAACGCCACATGCTCAGACAGGTCAGATTCTTCGCCACCCACGATCTGCAGATGGCGGTGGAGCACAATCTGAAGAAGGTGAATCTGACTCGCCCATCTTTCAAGAACGCGGACGACTACCGAGAAGGCGATGTGATCGACGGAGACGATCCGGCGGTCGCCTACTCGAACTATAAGAGAAAGATGAGGATGATGCGCTGCTCCGAAGTGGCAAAGTTCTCGGATGGAACGCTCACCATCATCCAAGACAAACTCATGAAGATTTGCCGCATACTTTCGGAAGAAGATCCACTCTGCCGATCCAAGTTCGCGAAGCTCATTGACGCTATAGCTAATCGAATGGTACTTCGAAGGAATCTCCGCGCCTTCGAGTTCAAGCTAGGGCTTCGCGAAACACTCACACGCTAATCCACCACCGCTACGCTCAAGATCCAAGACTCCCAACAATTGACACAAAGGGGGAGATTGTTAGGATATTTAATAGATTGTGTCAATAGTTTAAGTCTTAGGATTTATTTTGTTATTATCCTTTAGCTTAGGCTTAGGACTAGAATGTAATTATCGTATATTTAGTGATTGGGCCTTAATATACCTAGGGTTAATGTGGTATATAAGGTTTTACCAACTCACTTTTGAAAGTAATCAAAGATCAAAGGCTTATCCAAATTTTTCACACAATACACACACTCAAAGGTGAGACTACTCCCTTTTCATTCCATTAAAGCCTCTTTGATTCCTTGTTTGGTGCATTCGGGACCAACAGAAATCACGTAGGAGATAATGCAAGTAAAGTCGGAAGGCATATTCGAAATCAACAACTAACCACACGGCTTCCTTAGCTATCAAGATCCGCACCTCACAAAGATTCACTCAAATCACTAAGTGTATAGGTTAAGATGTCGGTGATATCTCTCGGGTCATGCACTAATCTAATCCCTACCATAAGCTTGCAAATGATTCGTAAATCTACTACTTTTAATGATCAAGCGTGAATCGGAAGGTCTTTACCGGGTAGTAATATGGCTGAGATATGTAAGAAATGTACTGAATAAGCGTAAAAAGGATATGAGCTGTAGTCGTGTCGGAATCATGCCATCATCTCGAATGCGCCAAACCCGCCGTTCTTGTTCATTACTTCCATTCTTTTGCATTTTTTTTACCAAGCCCTTCTTCTTTCTACTTCTCGATCTAGGAAATAGGTAATTTGGTTTTTGAGAGTGAAAGATTATCGGAGGAAGGGTTCTTAGTCGTATATATATAAATTTTTTTTTTCACTTTTTTTTCTATTTTTTTCCTTCTTTTTTTTTTCTTTTTCTTTCTCTCTTTTTTTTTGACATCAGCTCGGAAAATTTAGTACGGGTTGCACTTCTTAAGTCCGGCACTCAACTTCCACTTCTACTATCGCTCCAATGGGTTTATGTCTGAAGGCCTAATCAGGGTCGGCAATTTAAAATCCGGTTTTTTTCAAATAAAAGGCTCAGGCTCAAAGTGGCTAACTACGGGGTTAGTCGTGGTTGGATATTTTGGCCATGGACTGATTCCTAATGCCTTCCTCATTTTCACGCAATCACATATTAAGTAGTTTCAAAACGCAATAACAAACAAGTTCTGAAGAGAAATAAACTAAGCATGATTCACACAACCAAAGAAATGAGCAAAAAACTCGTAGCTCAAAAATCTCACAAATTTCGGGTCATGTGTACGAATCTCTCAAGTATTGCCAAGTTCATCATGTAAGAAAGAAGTAGACTACGCATATGTATCCTAATTACTCACAAAATTCCAAACATAAAGTCCTCCCTTCATGATAAGAAACATAATTTTCGGGAAAAACATTTTATGCCAAATTTTTGAAAAATTTTGTACCAAAAATCAAGACATGCATATATATAACATGTTTGCCTAAATTTCACAGAAATTCCCCTCCCCACACTTAAGATTTACGTTGTCCTCAACGTAACAGTTATGTAACACAAGGACGAGGAAATAAATAGATAAGCGAACTTCCCCTGAATAGAGTCAGATGTGCATGCTTTGTACGGCTCCTCCCCAAACTTGAGATTTTGAATTCCCTGCGATCGTTGAAAAACAAAATCATAAAAACTAAAAAATGCGCATAGAAATAAAGTAAAAACATAAGATAGGCTTGGGGTGCCTCCCAAGTAGCGCTTTCCTTAACGTCTTTTAGCTAGACATTATCCAGTGGTTCAGCTCTGGGTGGCGTTGAGGAAGTGGATGGTTTCTTTTTTTGAGCGCCTCCATGTTACCGCCATAGTAATGCTTGAGTCGGTGCCCGTTCACCTTGAAGGTCCCCTTCTCCGGATGTGTGATCTCGACAGTTCCATACGGGAATACTCGGGTCACCGTGAATGGTCCAGACCATCTCGATTTCAGTTTACCAGGAAACAGCCGTAGGCGCGAGTTGTATAGCAAGACCTGGTCGCCTGCTTGGAATTCCCGTCTCATGATTTTACGATCATGATACAGCTTCGTACGCTCTTCGTAGAGGCGAGTATTTTCGTACGCCATCTGCCTCCACTCATCGAGCTCGTTGATCTGTAAGTTTCGCTTTTCACATGCAAGATTCAAATCAACATTTAGTTTTTTAGTGCCCAATACGCCTTGTGTTCTAGCTCGACGGGTAGATGACAAGATTTTTCGTAAATAAGTCTATAGGGCGTAGATCCGATAGGCGTCTTATATGCTGTCTGGTATGCCCATAAAGCATCGTTCAGCTTGTTCGGCCAATCCCGCCTATGGTGTTCTACAGTCTTCTCTAGTATCGCTTCAGTTCCCTGTTTACGACCTCCACTTGGCCGCTCGCTTGAGGATGGTATGCAGTAGTAACACTATGTTTCACGCCGTATTTCTCGAGCGTCCTTACAAATTGGGTGTTACAGAAGTGCGTACCTTTGTCGCTAATAATGCAACGAGGTGAACCAGATCGTGAAAATAAAGAGTTTAAAAATTTAACGACTACCCTAGCATCATTAGTGGGCAGCGCTTGCGCTTCTACCCATTTCGATACATAATCAACCGCAACTAGGATATATCGATTCTTGAAAGATGTAGGGAATAGACCCATAAAATCAATGCCCCATACATCAAATATTTCACAAACGAGTATAAAATTCTGAGGCATTTCATTGCGCTTAGAGAAATTACCTGTTCGTTGGCACCTATCGTACATTTCTACATACCTTTGCGCGTCCTTGAAAATTGTGGGCCAGTAGAATCCACACTCTAGTACCTTTTGTGCGGTTCGGTTGCCTCCATAATGACCTCTGCACGGTCCCGTGTGGCAATGCCCCAAGATATCGATTGTTTCGGGAAAGGTTACGCATCGCCTGATTATATTATCCGCACAAATACTAAATAGATAAGGATCATCCCAAAAGTAATACTCAAGTTCGAGAAGAATTTCTTCCTCTAGTGACTCGTGTATCCCCTTTGTAAGATCCTAGCCACAAGATAGTTAGCAATATCGGCATACCATGGAAGTTCATCAGGTACCTCATGTATAGCGTAAAGGTGTTCATCGGGAAAGTAATCTCGGATCGTCTCCTCTTTCGTAACCTCGTAGGGTGTCTCTTCTAGTCTCGACAAGTGGTCTGCTGCAAGATTCTCCGTTCCCTTTTGGTCGCGAAACTCCACATCGAACTCTTGGAGTAGTAGAATCCATCGGATCAGCCTTGGCTTTGCATCCGGCTTCGAAAAGAGATGCTTAATGGCTGAATGATCCGTGTAGATGATGACCTTCGATAGGATAAGATATTGACGGAACTTGTTGATTGCAAACACGTCTGCAAGCAATTCCTTCTCGGTGGTAGTATAATTTGATTGCGCCTCATTTAATGTCTTGCTTGCGTAGTGTATCGGCTGGAAATATTTTTCCCGTCGCTGCCCCAGAACTGCACCTACTGCAAAATCACTGGTATCGCACATTAGTTCGAAGGGTAGCCTCCAATCCGGGGCTACCATGACAGGAGCATTAATAAGCTTATCCTTCAGTACAGTAAAAACATTCACACAATCGGTCGTAAACTCATAAGGTACATCTTTTTCTAGCAAGCGAGTCAAAGGTCTAGCAATTTTAGAAAAATCTTTAATAAATCTACGATAAAAACCAACATGTCCTAAGAAACTTCTAATTGCTTTTACCGACGAGGGTGGAGGTAATCGTTCAATAGTTTCTATTTTTGCTCTATCTACCTCGATTCCTCTAGCCGATATCTTATGACCTAAAACGATACCTTCTCTAACCATAAAATGACATTTTTCCCAGTTTAGCACAAGGTTCGTTTCCTCGCATCGTTTAAGTACCGCCTTAAGATTGAAAAGACATACTTCAAATGAGTTACCGAAAATCGAGAAGTCATCCATGAATACCTCCATTCCTTTACCGATTAATTTGTTGAAAATGGTCATCATGCACCGTTGGAAGGTAGCCGGGGCATTACACAGTCCGAAAGGCATCCTCCGATATGCAAAGGTTCCGAATGGGCACGTAAAAGTCGTTTTCTCTTGATCTTCTGGTGCGATTGGGATCTGCAAATAACCTGAAAGACCATCAAGAAAACAATAAAATTCATGACCAGATAAACGCTCAAGCATTTGATCAATGAACGGTAAAGGAAAGTGATCTTTTCCTGTCGTGTCGTTTAATTTCCGATAGTCAATGCACACTCGCCACCCTGTAACGGTCCTTGTTGGAATGAGTTCGTTTTTCTCGTTGGTTACCACCGTCATTCCTCCCTTCTTTTGGCACCACTTGAACTGGGCTCACCCATGCGCTGTCTGAGATCGGGTATATGACTCCCGCATCAAGTAGCTTTATTACCTCAGCTTTTACTACCTCCTTCATGTTCGGGTTTAGACGCCTTTGATGTTGCACCACAGGCTTGAACTCGTCTTCCATCAGGATCCTATGCATGAAAAAGGTCGGGCTGATTCCCCGAATATCGGATATCTTCCATGCGAGCGCCTTCTTATGCTCCCGTAACAGATCTAGGAGCATGATTTTCTGTTCCTTCTCCAAATTTGAGGCTATGATCACTAGAAGTTTTGAATCGTCCTCCAGAAATGCATACTCCAAGTGATCGAGTAATTGTTTGAGCTCGAGCTTTGGTGGATCTTGAATTGAAAAATTTTTCTCTTTCCTCTTCTTTGCTTGGGTGCACCTCGATGACAGGTTCCGCCTCGTCTTCGTCCGCGCCTATTTGGCCAACCTCAAAAGATCGTTCATGCATTGGCTCTTCAATCTCTGCCAATCCTGACATCGAAGCAAAAGTTTCTGGTTGTGATAGTCCCTGCAATGATAAAAAGTCATTCCATGCATCAATGAAAAAGCACTTATCGTCTAATTTCTCGGAATTTTTCATGGATTCGGTCATATCGAATGTGACTTTTTCGCCATCTATAGTTAACGTCAATGTTCCGTTACGAACATCGACCATGGTTCCTCCAGTAGCCAGAAATGGCCTACCCAATATTAGAGGAATATTTTCATCCTCCTCCATATCGAGAATAACAAAGTCTGCAGGAATTATAAATTTATCAACTTTAACCAGCACATATTCTATGATACCCCTAGGATACTTAACAGATCTATCCGCTAATTGTAAACTCATCCTAGTGGGTTTGGGCTCTCCTAAACCAAGTCGTTTAAACATAGAATAAGGCATCAAATTAATACTTGCTCCTAAATCAGCCAATGCCTTACTTACGACTAAATCGCCTATTAAACATGGTATAGTAAAACTCCCCGGATCCTTAAGCTTTTTCGGTAACTTGTTCTGTAGAATGGCAGAGCACTCTCCTCACAACTCAATGGTGGAAACGTCTTCAAGCTTGCGCTTGTTCGTGATAAGATCCTTCAAAAACTTTGCCCAACGGGGCATCTGCGCAAGGGCATCAACAAGTTGTAAATTAATATGTAATTGTTTAAAAATAGCGAGAAATTTACCGAATTGATCATCAACGATTTCCCGTTTAAGCCTTGCTGGGTATGGAATTTTTGGTTGATACGCCTTGACAGGTGGCTTAGATACAGTCTCCTCTTGTTTGTCGGCCTCGCCGCTTGGTTGCGACGTTCTTCTTCGTTTTCTGCACTTCCTCGAGCTTTCTCCCGTTACGAAGTGTCACCGCCTTTACATGGTGGTTCCTTGGATTGGTCTCGGTGTAACTTGGCAACGATCCGGAAGGACGTTGTTGGATTGATTCGGCAATCTGCCCAACTTGCTTCTCTAAGGCCCGTAGGGAAGACTCGGTGTTGTGCAACCGTGCTTCTTGATTACCCAAGCGAGAATCGAGCTTTCCCATTAGCTTCTCGAGCATTCCCTCGAGCTTATCAACGCGATTATACGAGGTGGGCTCAGCATTTGCACTATGGTATCCTTGCGTTCTTTGGTTTTGAAATCCTGGTGGAGCTTGTTGTTGATTACCGTAGGCAAGTTCGGATGAACTCGGTTCGAGACGTAGCTTCGTTGGCCTTGCTAGTTACCCATGTAGTCGACTTGCTCCATCGGAATAGTGGCTGGACAACGGGTTGCGTCATGACGTTCGCCGCATGTAGCGCATGGCGAAGTATAATTTGGGTATGCATGAGGAGGCGCACCAGCTACGGGGGTCATCGGGGCAGGTTGTAATTGGACAGTGTTAACGGCCGGCTTCGTTGCTAGCTTAGGCATGAGCGCATTCATCAAGGTCTGCATTTGAAGATTAGTCGCTGACATTTGTTGTTGTAGGGCGTCGAACTTGGCGTTCATCGCAGTGGTGTTGTCGACGTCGTACATCCCTGGAGGTTTACCTCGATTGCTTGAACTCCCTCGTCGAAAACTATTTGCACTATAGTCTTCGATAAGATTCCAGCCCTCTGTAGCGCTGAGATTACATAGGCCTCCGTTGCATGCTCCATCTAGTAATTGCACGGTATGGTCGTTTAAAGATTCATGGAACCGCTGAATTTGCTCGCTCTTCGTCATCCCATGTTGAGGGAATCGGTTCAAAAGCGCTTTGAATCTAGTCCATACGTCATATAGATTTTCACCTTCCTTTTGCTTGAATGCGGTGAGGTCCATTTTTAATTTGAGTGCCTTGGAAGGTGGAAAGAAGTAATTGATGAATGTGGCATGCATCTGGTTCCAAGTGGTAATAGATCTCTCGGGAAGTAGGTTGAACCATTCCTTGGCATTGCCCCGCAGAGAGAAAGGAAACAGGTAGAGTCGAATGGCATCTGAACTTACACCTTGTACCCGTATTGCATCGGTTACGGATAGGAAGTCTCGGATGTGGCGATAAGCATCTTCCTCGGAGAGTCCATCGTATTGAGCTGTCGCCTGCAGCATTTGGAGCCAATGATGTTTGAGCTCAAAATTATTCGGTACCTGAGGAAGTACTATTGCCGAGCTAATTGTTCCCACGGCGTTGTTTCTCCAGAGTTCTCTCATTGGAGGTTCTTGCACCGCTAATGGCATTTCATTGTTATTTTGAGTCGCCATTACGTCTTGTCTTGCGTTTTCTCGCACGTTGCGTCGAAAAGTCCTTTCGATCTCCGGGTCTCCTTCCACTATTGGTAGTGTAGGGTTCCTTCGGGTCATGCACCGAAGTACACGTACCTAGACCGAAAGATTTCCGATTAAGCGAAAATACTAATATTAAATAATAAATAGCTAGAATAATAAATAAGGCTTTTCTAATATCGATAGATTCCCGGCAACGGCGCCAAAAACTTGATCGATCGGATCGAGTATTAAAATAAAACAAACACTAACGAACTATCCTACGCTCAACAGGCAAGTGTACCTATCGAAATAGCATAGACGTAGCAAGTATTCGAGTATCGAATCCCAAGAGAACTATCTACCTTAGAAAAACTTTTGCTTAAATATCCTAGTACAAACGTTTGATTGTTGAAAAGGTAAATAACAATACTTAGAAAATACAACTTAATAAGGTAGTACGGAGAAGAAAACCCTTATGGAAACAAACGTATTTGAGACTTCGAATCCCCTAGCTTGACCAAACAAATATCAAGTGTACGTAAATAAAACTATCGTTAGACCGTGGAGATTCCTACTACATGCATACGAGTTATATAGCTGACGAAACTGCGCCTTACCATATAATGATCGCAAACAACTAATCAACGAATTAAATAGCTGGGCAAGCTTCCCTAACTACTTAACCGAAGATCGCATTAAAACACGGTGAATCCCGCTATTAGATTTGACTCTAATCCGGCGGGGTAGTTCAACCTATCTCTAGCGATGAGTTTATTCCGCTCGTTTACGAGTGGTCTAATCGTTCGCCCCTCTCTCGAGCGTAGCTAACGATTTCACAACTTCGTTAACTTAAACACTTAGACATGACAAGCTAACTAGACAATTTCAATCACATAGACATAATCAAAATTATATGCTTCATAAACGAGTCGTAACAATAGCAATACATCAAATACACGTAAACATATGATTGGTCGCGCTAGGATTCATCTAATCTCAAATACAATAGATTTAGCTACTCATTATTATCACTACAAAGCACGTAATTAACATCGAATACAACATAAATACTTCCGTGAATTCAACTTCGAGGTTAATCCACGTTCTTCGTTGAGGAGTTCTATCGAGCACGTAATAAGCAACTAAGTGTTCTTGGATCTTGGAAAGGCAACATTTGTATATGAGAGATTAATGGTGTATCTTTTCACGTACCTTCCTCTCTTTTCTTCTTATTATGTTGCTCTTTATATAGATGTTTTGTTTTCCCTCATTTCACTTGCTCACTTTCTTCAACGTGAGGGCCAAGGAGAATCAACCTTAGAAGATCTTTAGCCTCCAACGCAGCCTTTGCAGCCCCAAAAGTCATATGGCCTTGTCTTATGCATAATTTGTTTCCCAAGCGTGATTTGCAGTCATTGAGCCCCCAAAACAAGAATTTTTTGTCCCATTTCCGTTTCCAAGAAGATAAGAGAAGTTAGAAACTCATTTTTTGTATGTGCTTGACTTTTAATATGTCCACGGGATGTTCACGGCCTCGGTTACGCATCTTCACGGCCGTGACAACATAAAACCTGAAGAAAACAACGTTTCTGCCCGTGTTCACGGCTTCGTATACTATTATTCACGGCCGTGAAGCGTTCGGGGGTTAGAAAATGGGTTTCAGCCCGCCTTCACGGCCTCAAACACCTCAATTCACGGGCCCTGAAGCACCCTTCACGACTTGGTTGATCAATGTTCACGGCCGTGACACAATCGGGCAAGAAAATGGCTCTCTGGTGCTCTTCACGGCCTCGTGCAAGGGCTTCACGGCCGTGACTCCTTTTCCTGCAAAAAATAGCAGCACGTTCAAAAAATTCATATCTCCCAATCTAGAGATCGGATTAAAAATCCCTCCTATAATAATCAATGCTAACGAGTCCTCAATCTATGGTTAAAATTTCAGGTCCATCGGACATCGTTTACCCCGTGATCATTGAGAAATGAGAAACTGTCGCAAAACTGCCGTAAAACGTTTTATTTTGTTTTGAAACCATATTATAGCACAAAGATAATCGAAACGGCTTGACTTATCATGCAAACGAATTAAATATAACAAATATAAACGTAAGAAATTACGTTTATCACCTGCCATTTTCGTTCAAGGTCATTACCCTTTTTAAGCGCGACTCTCTAATACGAGCGAGCTTTCTAAGCTTCGGCCGAAGGCTTTATAATCGTTGTTCTCCGATTACCTCGTAGGACGTTAACCTATATGAATATAGGCAATGAATCCCGATAGCAGTCAAAGCGCGACAATCACCTCCTTAAAGTCGGTTGCATCTCGCTGCTGGCCCGTGTCCCATTTCCGAACACTTGCACGCCTAGCCAACTAGCGACAAACGTAAATCGTGAAAGCAAATCCGTCAGTGATCCTATCGGTCTGAGCTTCTATAGTCATTCGTTCAATCATTGACAACATTCTAGTCATGTGATTGAGACGAATACGAGCCGAATGTCCATATACGCGATCTCTCCGGTCACCAATATCTCCATCGCGACCCACAACCTCTCAGATAATCGGTGACACTACCGATACTATGTGGTATTTATAGATAAGCCCTAATGGGCTATTGAGCCTAATGTAACTAATATACCCACAGGTTAGGTATATTTACAATATGGTCATATCATAATATAAATTACAAGACATAGGCATAAAGCAAAATTGAACACAATAAAATATCTCTAACAATCTCCCCATTTGTATTCATTTGTTGTTGTAGCATGGCCTTCTATCCTGTAGACGGATTTTCTGAGGTTGAGAGCAACCTCGAACACTTTGATGTTTCGGCGAAAGGACAGTCTGTCTTGAATTTCTTTATATCTTGGACATGCTGATGATTTCATTTCGGAAATTTTCGAGACCTAAGGTGGTCAGGTCAATGTTTGATGGCTTACTGTATCTTATTACCTTACTTCTTAGTGTCCGTAGGATGATTGTGAGAGTCCCGTTGCAGTATTTCTCGATCTCTGACAAGAACATGACTCTCTTTAGTCGTTCATGATTACTGTAAACTACGGATGGCTCAGGTTCTCTGAAGATGAAACCGTCTGGATATGATCCGAGTTCCTTCTCCAAGCCGGTGAAGCGAGGACTAGTAAGGTTGACCTTCTTGACGTTATTCCCAATTGCTATCTGAAGGTCGTGACCTGCTAATTTGTACCGAGGCTCGTTCTAAATGTATATTCAAGTGCTGTAGAGCCCGGATTTAGAATGGTACGCTCGGCGGAAATTGGTGGATGGTCCGACCTGTTTGTCTGTGCATATCCCCTTCTCCCCCTCATGGCGATTGGTGTTCACGAGATCGGCATGTTTGTACAGGAGGCTAAGAAGGACACAAATGACATGTCGATTAAGGTAATAACCAACGGAGCCACAAAGGCAACCGTCGACACGTCTTCAGAGATAATCTCTGAGACGTGGCCTGTAAGGACAGGGCTTGAGAAGCCGGAGCCACATAGGCATTCCGTTGACATTGTTATCGAGACAAGCTCGAAGATGATGGCTTGAAACCGTTGTTGTTGATGTTGCAACAGTAGGACTTCCTTCCGATCATCGAAGCATGTCGTAGTAGGACATGTCTACGAACGTTCTGATCGGGTCACAGAGTCCAGATAAAGAAAAAGTGTATGTGTCCTAAAAAGATATAAAAACATGTGGATGGTGAGGACACACTAGACTTGATGTGTTCAAGAAAATTTAGTGGTGTGGGGCTGACTACCACTTAGTTCAATATCTTCGGTTGTGCATGCGCCGTTCAACCTAATGCGGCGACTTCTACCCGGGAGCTAATAAAATTAGCACCTCTGCCTATGAGGGTTGGTCCGAGTAATTTGTGAGGTAAGGGAATTTTGTATCTTCCGCTCTTCGGTCTTGTCAAGATTTTCCAAATACGGGTAGCTTTATGAGTTTGAGATTGTCACTAAAACTGGGCTGTGTTCCGGGGATAGGTTCGGTTTGGCCTAACTGAACCGTGGGACTTGAAATCAATACATCCGGTACGAAGTAATGCGTGCTGCTTGATTTTGGTCAGCAGTTCGGAGCAGGTCTGTTGAAGTCATTGTCGAGTTAGCACTAGAAGCCACCATCGCCTTTTGAAGAGAGTTGACCGTCGTAGGCTTGAGATTCGTCCTTGTATCTTTGGGAGACGGGGGAATTCTTTTGAAGCAAGATTACGAGAGTATGAGACCTTTCTTTTTCCTTTATATATATATGTATTATCTTATTAATAATGTAATAGTAACTATATATTATATTATGTATATGTATATATAGATATAGATATATAAATTTTTATATATATATGTATTATCTTATTAATAATGTAATAGTAACTATATATTATATATTATTTATATATGTATATATATAGATATAGATATATAATTTTTATTTCCTCCCCCTCAAATCATGTTTCTTAAAACTGAATTACTCCCCCTCAAAAGATGCATATTCGGATTGAAATTATCGTTCGAGAGTCTCTTTCCCTAAGTTCACACATTAGAGTTCGCTCCCCCCTAAAACTTTGAGTTGCTTCTCTTTAAAAAGAGTAGCTCCCCCTCAAATTTAGCTCATTTTTTAAAAAAATGGTATGTATTATTTATTTGCGGAATATGCATTTGGAATTTCAAAATCTGGCAAAGTTTTGAAAATGCATATTTAAAAATTACCATTTTGAAAGATATATGCATTTATCAATTCAGCTTATATGCATACACAAAAGTTTAAGCTCGAAAATTCTTTAAAATGTATACATAATGAAAATGTACCTTTAATGTTCTTTTGAATCAAGCATGTCTATTAATGTACCCTTTAGTTTCAGAGTAGGTATATAGTCTTTTCAGTTCGATATGCATGCCAAAAGTTTAACTCTGGAATACATATATAGAATTTACCTACGTTTGGTTGCTCGCATCGCTTGCCACTCATGCATATGGAGCAACCCGAGTACCTTGCATGCAAATTTGTCAGGGGTTATAGCTGCCCGCATCACATCCATTGATCTCGTATGTGGGGCCATATAAGGTACCATGCGTGAGGGAAGTGGTCGGCTACTCTCATCGCATACCAGTCATGGGTGTGGAGCAGCTCTCTAAATACGAGCATTTAGAATTATACGCATCTATCGCACATAAGTCGTATTTCCTATGGTTAGAATTCACACCTTTCACATTAGAAAGAGAATAAGAATTTCGAAATTTATTTTCAAGTCTAGGCTTTTTAAATGAAACATTAGTAGAATCATTTGAAGCACACGATGATGTTTGTCGTTGGAACTTGAAATATTTTCGTGAAAGATTTTCTTTTTGGAAACGGGAGAGAAAGACTTTTGGTCTTTATTATTCCGATTTGGAGCTTTTCCGTTTCCATTTCCGTGGGACTTGTTCCTTAACTATAGAAAGTGCTGGACTTTTACTTTTAATTTCAACTTTGGTCAAAATTGACGTAGAATTAGTAGAAGTCATTTCGATGGTAGGAACGAGATCATCCGTTTGCGTCCCTTTATCATGTTTTGAAATAGTGGAAGCTTTGAGATTAGATATCTCAACTAAAAGTTTATTCTTTTCTACTTCAAAATTCTTTCTTTCTGTTTCTAATGTAGAGTTTAAATGCGCTATTTTCTTAATAAGAAGTATATCACCGGAAGAAGAATTTTCGGAATGACGAGATTTTGCTTCCTCAGTTTTAGAAGTCGCAAGAAGATTTTCTAATTTTTTTATCTTCTAATAGAGCTTCTTACGTTCTTCACCTAAGAAAACATAGTTATTTTGAGATGTGCTCTTTTCAATTTCACAGGCATTTAAACTCTTGGTTAGTTCACCAATGTTAGCGTTTGATTTTTCTAACAGTGCTTCTAGATTAACGACTTTCTCATTTGCATTCGGCAATCTACAATTAAGGCTACCTCTCTCTTCAAGACTCTTAACCAAACAATTGTAGTTATTGTCTAGCCCGGCTTCTACTTTCTTAACTATAGAACTATGTTTTTCTATATTCATGTGCGTATGTTAGGAATATTTTAGAAGTGTCCAAAATATTTATTCTAAGTCTTGTTACTTCTTTATGATGTAATTTATATGCTTTACTGTACTTAGATGGGTTATAGATGTAATGGGCTTGTTAGGGGCCCAATAGGCTTAATACATTTCAAGGTATTTAAGTCTAAACCCTAACAACATTCTAATTAAGTTTTTGATTCTCTCATGTATTCAATACGCTTAAGCCTCCAAACTTACTGTTCACATCAATCGAATGTTTAATCTATTGAAGTGTTCTTGGATAATCTAGAATAACAAGTGGTATCAGAGCAAGCGTGTAGGTGAGGAAACTTCATTTGAAGCTTTAATGAATCGAGCAGTGTAAGTTCTTGTGATTTTTCATCTTCTGTCACAAAGCTCAAACTCGTGGGTTAATCCATTTTCGAAGACTGTTCTAGTTTGTCAAGGCAGTTTAGTGTAGCTATCAGTTCTGAGTCAACTTCACGAATTGCATTTCGCGAACTCTCCCATCACTTCGCAAATCGTGTCACAGGTTAAGTTCGTGAATTTCTGGACAATTCACGATCCAGCCACTTCGCGAATTCAGTTCGCAAACTAGTGAAGGAGACGGAACTTTTGGTCACTTCGCGAATTGTCAGTAACCGAAATTAAAACCATAAATCATTCTATGCATCATACGGATTTCTATATTTGTATAAATAATTTCATGATATATGTATATAAGTATTACGAAAGGGACCAAGATATAATAAATTAGGATGGTTGAAATGGAATTAATAATATGAATAAATATTAATTCGTGTAGTGATGATGTGCGAAGTATTGATTCGTGAAATTAGAGGATTCATGAAGATCATGAGGTAGTCAATTCGTGAAATGAGGAGTCGTGAAGGAAGTTAGTTCGCGAGGTTGATGATTCGTGAAATTGGAAATGCGTGAAGTTATGAATTAGTGAAGTGTAAGTTCACGAATAGAGAACATTTCACGAATGGGAGAAAAGTCACGAATTGAGAGATAGAAATTAAGTTGCGAATTGCAATGTTAATTCGTGAAGTTGAAAGACTAGTTGATTATGGATTCGTGAAGTTTGAGAAAACTATCGTTTAGTGAATTCGTCTAGTATCAATAGTAGTATTATAGTTTACGAATTATAACTACTTCACTAATTAGATTACGAATTGGGTAAGGCAGAAACCAATTTCACGGATTGAGAACAGATTGCGAATTAGAATGATGATTTGCGAAGTGGAAGTTGATTCGTGAAAGAGACAATTGGCGAAGTGATCAATCAGTGAAATATTGATTCGTGAAGCTTATTAATTTGTGAAATTGTGGGAGTAGTTAAGTTGTTGATCCTCAAGTTCGTGAACGTGGCCAAATATTTATATTAATATTGAAATCTTATTGTAGCATGAAAGTGATTGAATAATAAATTAATATGGATGGTGGCTAAGAGTTGTTAAGATAAAGACATTAGAAGTAAACGTGGATGTCATTCATTTTAATCTAATACCTAAAGAGATAAAGAACAAAAGTGTAATAATTATGATCATCAACGAAATTTTTAAAGTTGAAGTTAGAGAAGAAAACTTGTACAGAACGCAACCCAAAGCTTCGGAAGGGTATGATCTTTATTGTAATTTTCATGTTTTTAGTTATGAATTAACATGTTTTAGGGTTAGCATACATAAAATTCATAGTTGATCATGTTTAATTAACATGGATTTTTTTTAAAAGATTTGAAGGATACGAACTTTTACTAAGAATTTATGTTTAAAGTTATTATTAAGCATATAATCACGAAAGTTGTTTAAACCATGTTTTATGAAGTCTTTAATTTACGAGGATTTGGAATTGAATTAGGGTTTTCATGAATTTCTTTTGGTTATGATTTAATCATGAGTTTGATCGAAATTATAGGGTTTCTAATGACAAGTTCATATCTACTCGTGCTCATGTAGGGTTTTAAATGATCTTGAGATATTAGATTTGATCGAATGATTTGAGAGAAGAGAATGAAAATAGTGTTTAAAACAGTTGAAGGGATGGTTTGCGAATTCTTTCCATAGGTTAATAAAGTTCGCAAAGTGAAGCTTGTGTGAATTGATAAAAGGTAGAAACCTTGCATAGGTTGGGTGTTCGCGAATTGGACGGTTTGCGGGTTGGACAATGAATTCGTGAGTTTCGAATTATTTTAATGAAGGCTTGAATAAGAATTAGAAAAAGGATGTTCATATAATAACAATGTTAGGTAATCAATATATAGTATTTTCTTTACATGTTAGTTTCGAACTCAAGTTCGAAATCAGTTTGGCAATAATTAATAAAGAACTAATGAATCATTAGAATAAGGATTATCGTATTAGGTAAAGGTCATTTCGCAAGTAACTATCACATAATTGAAGTGATTAAATTAGATTGAGAAATTGAACCACGCAGACTTTTGAAATAACTTGAGAAGTTAACGGTAAGTTTCGAAAAACTCATGTGGGGTCAAAAATTTAATTGAATGTCAAAATAATAATATGTGAGAGTTTCGAACTATGTAATATCAAGTCATTTGCGAAAGCTACTTAAGTTTGAAATTATATTGTGAGATTTGTAAATTTACGAAGCATGAGAAGGATTTTTGAACTAAGCTAACTTTTGAAATATATATATAGTTGACCACAGATGATTAACGGAACTATGATTGCGTAGGTCAAGTAAAATTTGAAACTAAGCTCATTTGATATTATTAGAGTTCAAGAACTAATATTCCTAATCACCTGATAAAGCATACGCATCAAGCATGCTCATCATTATAAGGGTTTATATTTACCGAATAAAATACCTCTATAGGTCAGGATTCTGAAAAGACAGGGACAAAGTCGGTTGACGACGAGGTTGTAAAACCATACTGTGAGTATGATATGCAACATGTATTTCCTTTATTTGCGTTTTATTTTAGTTGAATGATCTATGACTTTGATTTCGTGCTATAAGAAATTAACTAGAACTGCTTTGCTACAATGTGTTTTTATTGATATATACGATTTGAATTTACATAGTACGAGAGGATTTCATGGGTTATATGGTATAGACTAAATTACACGTGTTATATAAAATATTTACATGATTTATATGGCTACGGTGTGCTTTTATGTGACATATGGAATGGACCTGATTTATATGGCTATTACGTGTTTAAAGGGGTTATAGCTAGCACATGCTTATAAGTGTGATATACTACTTGATGAATATATGATGTACGTTTTATACGAAGTTGCATGTCGAGTATAGCATACGTACTTGAAATAAAAGGAGAAACCGTTATGACTGCTACGGCTTTGGACTACATTCTACGGTTATATCCCTACAAATCGGGGGATACTATGGTTACGTCCCTACAAATAGGGGCATACAGAGTCCTGTACAGGCACATAAAAATAATTACAGTTACAGAGTCCCATGCATGGGCCCCTACGGGGTCAGTAGTACAAGTCTAGTCGGTTCATAACGGGAGTATCAAGTGTACACGAGCATATAGTATTGCATAAGATCTACGGATCTAATGGAAAGGAAAGGATTATGCTATTTGTATACGATCTACGGATATAATTGAAAGGAAATGATTATGCTATTTGTATACGATCTAGGGATCCTACACACAATGGTCATGTGATTGGAATGTTTCATGAGCAATGGTATGTGATTCTGTTATTGGAATGAAAGATGAAAATGAGAAGTTTACAGGAACATAGATGGGACGAAATGTTTATATGATTGGAATGTTCCGTTGTTCGTGAAAATGGATTGATCGATTATTACAGATTATGAAAAATTAGTTACGTGAATACGGATGGAAAGAAATTACCTTGTTACGTTATCTATGATAGATTATGTGATAAAGATGGTTTACGTGGAAAAGATTTGTTTAATTGTTACGATTTTATTTATTATACTTGATATACAGATTTCGAACTACGGTTGATGGTTTATAAACAATGATTACATGAATTTGTGAATAATGATTTATGGACGTTGATTAAATGATTTTATGAGCAATGGTGATATGATAGAATATTATATGATAGAATTATTTACGTGAACAACCATGGAAAGGAGTTATGATTTGTTTATTGTATTTAATTTACGGATTTTAAGAACGACGCTATATGATGAAATTGTTTACGTCGAACAACGGTTACATGATAGGATGATCTGCGTAAATGTGTTGGAAGAAATTGATTATTTGTTTTGAGAATTATAATGGTTTATTTTGATGAAATTATGTACATGAATATTGTTAGGGAGGAGATGGTTATTAATTACAGTTTTATTATTATATTACCATGGAATAACATGTTGCGATCATACTCAGTGAAGTTAGTTCCACAGTTTTGTAGATAATTAACAGGCATCGTAGATGGCTTCTCTCATAAAACATGGATTCCAGGTCGGTCGGCTACGCTCTCATCCTGTTCCCCAGAGTTCATCGTATGCATATAGTTAAGGAACGTTAGCAATTTTTTTTTTTGTATGTTGCTAAAATAAATACTTGTGATAGTATGTACACTATATGTGAAAAGGTATAGACCAGATGTACGCCCTCATTTATGTTAAAAAGAATGGCTATGAAATGAAAAGAAAAGCGAAAAATTTTACGTGAAAAATGTTATAGCTGTGCAAATACGGAAAAAGGAAAACGGGGCGTTACATGTATGGTATCAGAGACTAGGTTTTAGGTTCTGTAGACAATTGCACGGTATGTGTATTTTACGTGTTCCCTTAGATTCTTTTTGCATATTTAGGCAAATAGCAATAGACTGATGCATATAGAACACGATGAACTTATGAGAGGGGGAGGAGGAAGACCGGCCGCACCTGAATCATATTCATCTCATACGCTTAAGCAATGTGAATGTGAAGGTCCCTGACAATTCTCCGTAAATGATAGTATGATATGTTGCGGAAGATAGGTATTGTGAATTTTATGGGAATGGTAGATGATGCAGAAGTCGGAATTCAGCTGAAACGAACACCAAAGGAAAATTTGAGAGTGTGGTCTCATTTTTACGGGGACAGGTATATGAATAGTGGAAAATAGTTAAAGATGGTATTGTATAAACCAAGGCGTACTTGAGAGGATCTCTTAAGAAAGTCTAATGAAACTTACATGTCTGACAGTTATAAGGAACGGAAAAAAAAAAATAATTAAGGAATAGCTATTCGTGTGACAGAATTTAGAAGTTTTCAGAGTAATAAAAGGATGGTAAGGGTATCTGATTTACGTTACAAGCATACAATGATTGGACTAAAGGTAAAAGACATACAGAATTTAGGAAATGTTTGATATTTCTGCTGAGGAATTGCCGGGATGATTATAGCTTACATAGTTCAAAACAGAAGAACGCAGACGACTAAAAAAAATATATAAAAAAAAAACAAACTGCGACAAAGGACAAAGGACGGATATATCAAAGGACGAACACATTGCCACACGAGATTGTTACATACAGGTGCACCTTGTACAACCCAATACACAAAGATCGCTATTGCGATTCCGAGCAAACTTAAGTAAATCACTAGCTCTAGTTTCAACTTCTCAAGGTTATCCATGGAACAGGAAATACTGAAATGCTCAGAGAAAGAAGTAATTATGTTGAAGATGTGAGGGTGTCTTATTAGCGTCGTTAAAGAACTCCTACTTATAGGTGTTTTCGTGAGAAAAAACGACAATACCTAGCATCAATACAGCTCATCCTCCTCATTAATGAGGCGGAAATGTTTTTGACTTAGGAGTTCGGCGCTGTATGAGGTGGAAAGAGAAATTGTTTTCTTTCTCGAGAAGCAATATGAGCCAGAAAAAAAAAGTATGTAGATATTTCCAACTGAGTAGGTTAATAATCTCACTGTCTATGGTTTTCTATAAATCTCTGTCTTGGAACAGCTGAGGTTAATTAATTTTGTAAATCCTAGTCAGCCTGGAAATTCTAAATGATAATTTGTTCGATCAATTGTAATGTTCCAAAGTATTTTTCAAAATTGACTTATGATTGGAATACTATCAACTAAAAGATTTCGGCAGGTGATAGTCCAAAGATTACTTTTAAAACGAAGTATGAGCATCTAGTTATGCTATTGGACTAACAAATGCTTTGCAATCTTATTAACGTTGATGAATGACGTATTTCGACTCTACATAGACCGGTTCGTGATCGTCCTTATTGACGACAATCTGGTATATTTTAAGTCAAAAAGAAAAACACGAACGACATTTGAAGAATGTCAATGGAATTTTGACGAGATAAAGGAATGATTAACTATAACTCTGGTGTTGATTATTCTTATGGGTACAGATGATTGTGCAATTCATAGGGACGTGTCGTATTAAGGATTGGAATATGTGTTAAATTAGCATGGAAAAGTATTGCCATGTGTACCCTGATAGATGATACGAGACATTTCTAAATCTATGATTTGGAATTAAATTGCCGTAGTGTTTGCATTAACGATATGGAAACATACCTATGTAGCACAATATTCCAAATATTCAGCGACTGTAAGGCTTTAAAACATTTGTTGGTGAAAAGAACTAAATGTGAGATAAAAGCATTGGACCGAGTTGTTATAGGAACTCGATGGAAAAGCGAATGTTACTAGGGACGGCCGAGTCATATGATTCTATTTCTTATTTATTGACATATTTGATCTTCAGTTTGATTAATCTGAAATAAATAGATGCCAGAATGAAGGTGACTAACTACGGATATTACATATGCTTCGATCCTAATGCATTTTATTATGACGGATCGAATTAAACAAGTTCAGGTAATGAATGGAAAGTGAGGCAAGATAGTAGAGAAGTTGAAACAGGGACTAGGGAAAAATCTTATACCTATGATTGCTCATATATATCAGTACGAAATTTCGAGGACGAAATTTCTTTTAAGAGGGGGAGAATTGTCAGTAACCGAAATTAAAACCATAAATCATTCTATGCATCATACGGATTTCTATATTTGTATAAATAATTTCATGATATATGTATATAAGTATTACGAAAGGGACCAAGATATAATAAATTAGGATGGTTGAAATGGAATTAATAATATGAATAAATATTAATTCGTGTAGTGATGATGTGCGAAGTATTGATTCGTGAAATTAGAGGATTCATGAAGATCATGAGGTAGTCAATTCGTGAAATGAGGAGTCGTGAAGGAAGTTAGTTCGCGAGGTTGATGATTCGTGAAATTGGAAATGCGTGAAGTTATGAATTAGTGAAGTGTAAGTTCACGAATAGAGAACATTTCACGAATGGGAGAAAAGTCACGAATTGAGAGATAGAAATTAAGTTGCGAATTGCAATGTTAATTCGTGAAGTTGAAAGACTAGTTGATTATGGATTCGTGAAGTTTGAGAAAACAATCGTTTAGTGAATTCGTCTAGTATCAATAGTAGTATTATAGTTTACGAATTATAACTACTTCACTAATTAGATTACGAATTGGGTAAGGCAGAAACCAATTTCACGGATTGAGAACAGATTGCGAATTAGAATGATGATTTGCGAAGTGGAAGTTGATTCGTGAAAGAGACAATTGGCGAAGTGATCAATCAGTGAAATATTGATTCGTGAAGCTTATTAATTTGTGAAATTGTGGGAGTAGTTAAGTTGTTGATCCTCAAGTTCGTGAACGTGGCCAAATATTTATATTAATATTGAAATCTTATTGTAGCTTGAAAGTGATTGAATAATAAATTAATATGGATGGTGGCTAAGAGTTGTTAAGATAAAGACATTAGAAGTAAACGTGGATGTCATTCATTTTAATCTAATACCTAAAGAGATAAAGAACAAAAGTGTAATAATTATGATCATCAACGAAATTTTTAAAGTTGAAGTTAGAGAAGAAAACTTGTACAGAACGCAACCCAAAGCTTCGGAAGGGTATGATCTTTATTGTAATTTTCATGTTTTTAGTTATGAATTAACATGTTTTAGGGTTAGCATACATAAAATTCATAGTTGATCATGTTTAATTAACATGGATTTTTTTAAAAGATTTGAAGGATACGAACTTTTACTAAGAATTTATGTTTAAAGTTATTATTAAGCATATAATCACGAAAGTTGTTTAAACCATGTTTTATGAAGTCTTTAATTTACGAGGATTTGGAATTGAATTAGGGTTTTCATGAATTTCTTTTGGTTATGATTTAATCATGAGTTTGATCGAAATTATAGGGTTTCTAATGACAAGTTCATATCTACTCGTGCTCATGTAGGGTTTTAAATGATCTTGAGATATTAGATTTGATCGAATGATTTGAGAGAAGAGAATGAAAATAGTGTTTAAAACAGTTGAAGGGATGGTTTGCGAATTCTTTCCATAGGTTAATAAAGTTCGCAAAGTGAAGCTTGTGTGAATTGATAAAAGGTAGAAACCTTGCATAGGTTGGGTGTTCGCGAATTGGACGGTTTGCGGGTTGGACAATGAATTCGTGAGTTTCGAATTATTTTAATGAAGGCTTGAATAAGAATTAGAAAAAGGATGTTCATATAATAACAATGTTAGGTAATCAATATATAGTATTTTCTTTACATGTTAGTTTCGAACTCAAGTTCGAAATCAGTTTGGCAATAATTAATAAAGAACTAATGAATCATTAGAATAAGGATTATCGTATTAGGTAAAAGTCATTTTCGCAAGTAACTATCACATAATTGAAGTGATTAAATTAGATTGAGAAATTGAACCACGCAGACTTTTGAAATAACTTGAGAAGTTAACGGTAAGTTTCGAAAAACTCATGTGGGGTCAAAAATTTAATTGAATGTCAAAATAATAATATGTGAGAGTTTCGAACTATGTAATATCAAGTCATTTGCGAAAGCTACTTAAGTTTGAAATTATATTGTGAGATTTGTAAATTTACGAAGCATGAGAAGGATTTTTGAACTAAGCTAACTTTTGAAATATATATATAGTTGACCACAGATGATTAACGGAACTATGATTGCGTAGGTCAAGTAAAATTTGAAACTAAGCTCATTTGATATTATTAGAGTTCAAGAACTAATATTCCTAATCACCTGATAAAGCATACGCATCAAGCATGCTCATCATTATAAGGGTTTATATTTACCGAATAAAATACCTCTATAGGTCAGGATTCTGAAAAGACAGGGACAAAGTCGGTTGACGACGAGGTTGTAAAACCATACTGTGAGTATGATATGCAACATGTATTTCCTTTATTTGCGTTTTATTTTAGTTGAATGATCTATGACTTTGATTTCGTGCTATAAGAAATTAACTAGAACTGCTTTGCTACAATGTGTTTTTATTGATATATACGATTTGAATTTACATAGTACGAGAGGATTTCATGGGTTATATGGTATAGACTAAATTACACGTGTTATATAAAATATTTACATGATTTATATGGCTACGGTGTGCTTTTATGTGACATATGGAATGGACCTGATTTATATGGCTATTACGTGTTTAAAGGGGTTATAGCTAGCACATGCTTATAAGTGTGATATACTACTTGATGAATATATGATGTACGTTTTATACGAAGTTGCATGTCGAGTATAGCATACGTACTTGAAATAAAAGGAGAAACCGTTATGACTGCTACGGCTTTGGACTACATTCTACGGTTATATCCCTACAAATCGGGGGATACTATGGTTACGTCCCTACAAATAGGGGCATACAGAGTCCTGTACAGGCACATAAAAATAATTACAGTTACAGAGTCCCATGCATGGGCCCCTACGGGGTCAGTAGTACAAGTCTAGTCGGTTCATAACGGGAGTATCAAGTGTACACGAGCATATAGTATTGCATAAGATCTACGGATCTAATGGAAAGGAAAGGATTATGCTATTTGTATACGATCTACGGATATAATTGAAAGGAAATGATTATGCTATTTGTATACGATCTAGGGATCCTACACACAATGGTCATGTGATTGGAATGTTTCATGAGCAATGGTTATGTGATTCTGTTATTGGAATGAAAGATGAAAATGAGAAGTTTACAGGAACATAGATGGGACGAAATGTTTATATGATTGGAATGTTCCGTTGTTCGTGAAAATGGATTGATCGATTATTACAGATTATGAAAAATTAGTTACGTGAATACGGATGGAAAGAAATTACCTTGTTACGTTATCTATGATAGATTATGTGATAAAGATGGTTTACGTGGAAAAGATTTGTTTAATTGTTACGATTTTATTTATTATACTTGATATACAGATTTCGAACTACGGTTGATGGTTTATAAACAATGATTACATGAATTTGTGAATAATGATTTATGGACGTTGATTAAATGATTTTATGAGCAATGGTGATATGATAGAATATTATATGATAGAATTATTTACGTGAACAACCATGGAAAGGAGTTATGATTTGTTTATTGTATTTAATTTACGGATTTTAAGAACGACGCTATATGATGAAATTGTTTACGTCGAACAACGGTTACATGATAGGATGATCTGCGTAAATGTGTTGGAAGAAATTGATTATTTGTTTTGAGAATTATAATGGTTTATTTTGATGAAATTATGTACATGAATATTGTTAGGGAGGAGATGGTTATTAATTACAGTTTTATTATTATATTACCATGGAATAACATGTTGCGATCATACTCAGTGAAGTTAGTTCCACAGTTTTGTAGATAATTAACAGGGATCGTAGATGGCTTCTCTCATAAAACATGGATTCCAGGTCGGTCGGCTACGCTCTCATCCTGCTCCCCAGAGTTCATCGTATGCATATAGTTAAGGAACGTTAGCAATTTTTTTTTTGTATGTTGCTAAAATAAATACTTGTGATAGTATGTACACTATATGTGAAAAGGTATAGACCAGATGTACGCCCTCATTTATGTTAAAAAGAATGGCTATGAAATGAAAAGAAAAGCGAAAAATTTTACGTGAAAAATGTTATAGCTGTGCAAATACGGAAAAAGGAAAACGGGGCGTTACACGAATTCACATATCCAACCGATTTCGCGAACTCATCTCATCTCGCGAATCAGTCCACTTTGCGAACTAAGAGAGTCTCACGGATGAAGCCTACTTCACGAATCCGAGAACTTAGACTAATTCGCGAACTCCAGACCACTTCGCAAACTCGGACCACTTTGCGAACTGAGCTCATTTTGCGAATCAAGTCTACTTCGCAAATACCTCTCCTAAAATCAGTTCGCGAATCCTCTCACCAACCTACTACACGATCACTTCGCGAACTCGGATAACTTCTCAAACTCACATCAGTTTCACGAGTTCGCGAACTCCAGACCAATTCGCGAAGTAAGACTTAACTATTTCAATCCGCAAACGAGCTCCATTTTCCAGTTTGTGAACCACACCCGTGTCTCAAAGTCAATTCTCAAATTTGATTTTAACCAAATTTTCGATTCAAACTTAATTTTCCTCATATTACACGTTACCGATCATATCCAAAACACAAGAAATGCACTCTTTAAGCATGGGAAATGATGTTAGACCTCCCATCATCCGACATGGAGAGTACGCAGTCTGGAAATAAGGTTCATCAACTTCATTGAAAGCAAGGACAATTCAGAGAACTTGCTCGAATCTATTTACAATGGACCTAAGCAGTATTGGACCGTAATACCAGACACTACCAACACCACTTTTGCAAGAGAAGCATAGAGCATCTTGAAGACTATCGACCAATGCAACGATGAAGAAAAACTGCGACTTAAGGCTGATAAAGTTGCAAAATCATACATGATGCAAGCAATTCCCAACGACATTCTGATGCTACTCGAATATGGTGACAGCACAAAAGAAATGTGGGATGCTCTTCGGATTATGATGCAGGGAACAGAGGTAAACACAATGGCAAGAATGGCAAATACTCTCATCTCTTACGAGCGCTTTCAGGCAAACAAAGGAGAAGCTCTTCAAGAAACATTCCATCGATTCCTTGTCCTCCTCAATGAGCTAAAAATGAACGAAGTTACAAAAAGTGTAATGGAGATCAACGTCAAGTTCCTTGGATCACTTCATCCAGAGTGGGAAGCAACGACAATTATGATGAGACAAATGAATGATCTGACCAAGGTTAGCATTCACACATTGTTCGATCATCTCAACCAGCACTCCAGTTACGTGGAGAAAGGGAAGGAAGAAACTAGACCAGTGGGAAGTGACACACTTGCACTTATGACTGAGAGATCATCCAGAAAGCAATCAAAGGACAAGGAAGTCATTAAGTCAACTCATGCTCAGGAGGGAGGAGACTCAGACTCGGACGAAGAACTAACGGACCTCACAAAACATGGAGAACCCAAGGAAATTACACTCAAGGAGCTCGCAAAACAACTTGCTTTGATCTCAAACTTCGTACAGAAAAAATACTACAAGAAGACTGGATCCTCATCCAATCGACATAGAACTTCCTCTAATTCAAAGGGAAAGGGTCAAGATGAAGAAAAGAACCCTGAATTGCCTCTCAAGCCAGAAAATACTTTAATTGTGGAAAAACTGGGCACTTCGCCAGAGAATGCAGATTGCCAAAGAAGAAAGATGTCAACTATTATCGAAGAAAAGGTCAATTGGCTGAGCAGAAGGAGAAGGGCATGGTCTTAATGGCTGAACAGGATCATTGGCTTGAGGACATGTCATACAACGAGGAAGAAAACATGGCACTGATGGCCAGACTGGATGACAAAGAGGAGGAAACTGAACCTGAAGGAAATAGCTCTGAAAGGGAATCCACCTACAACTCAGACATGGTTGAGGTAAGCGACGCAGACAATGACTCATTACTTAAAATGAAAAATGAATTTTTAACTTTATAGAAGTCTAACAAACAGGGTAAAAAGAAAATTAGAGAACTAGAAGCTAATCTACAAAATAATCTAGAAGTTCTTGATAAGTTTAGGTATGAGTATGCATGTGAGAAAAATCGTGTACTTGTAGCTAATGAGAAAGTAACAAAGCTAGAAGCTCAAGTGCTAAAATCCGAGGCTAATGCCAAGGAGTTAGCCGTAGAAATGAGATCCAATAGAGATAAAGCCTTGAACGCCTCAGCGAAATATGACTTACTCTGTAATGAAAGGGAAAGATTGTACTCCAAGATTAAAAAATTGGAGGACCTCTTAACCCGACGCGACCAGTCAGAGCGGACCATTTTCTTAAACATACCTGCAAACATTGATTTCTATAATCCTCATAAAGGACTGGGTTTTGAAAACCCATGTAAATTAAAACAAGGCATATCAAATGCACCTTATCTATATGATCTCAAATTCATGCAGACATGTTGCTTGGCAAATCTCATGCCTTTTGTCAGTGAAAATGAGACACCAACACGCAGTAAAACTCAAACATCATCTGATTACACAGAGTTAAATGATAGTTATACAGAAAGAAATTGTCCAGCAATAACAGAATTTGAGTCCAATATTCCACGTCCAAGTGAAGGAGATTCAGCAAGTGAGGCACCGATAACTACGTATGCAGCAGGGTATATGCCTGAATGCATAAGGAAAATTAATGATCTACACTCCACTCTCGAAAGAGATTTGACAATGAAAGGCAGAAACTCCTCGACGAAATATCCAAGCTTAAAGAAAAATTAAGACTCACTCACTTTCTTATACCATGCTTTCTCATGATAACATTTCTAGCACTAATGCTTTAAAATTTTCAAGACCCTTAAAAGAGCCATTGAAAGATCAAGTCTGGATCCGAAAAGAAGATATTTTGAAGGAGACCCATTTTTAACGAACCTTTTGTCATAGATTGTTTCCTTCAAAAAATTCTGTACCATCGTTATTTTCTCATGTATCGCAAAACTCATATTTTTATTCGAAAAACAATCTTGCCATGCACAACAGTTTTTACACACCACATTACAAAAAGACTTCAAAAGACACGTCCTTTAAGAAAAAGAACCAATCAAAAACAAACACTGCCAAAGATCCACAAAACAAGCAGAGACTCAAAAACGCGTCTCTAAGCCTAACTCAAAAAGAGCTCCACTAGTGCAAAAATGGTTTCCCAAGCTTAAGACTGAGGAAGCCCAAATCCAAGTCCTAGAAACATTTAATAACTATGTCCCTGATAGTAAGTCTTCCGCTGATAATGATAAATCTAGGCTAGGTAGAGAGTCTATACGGACTACCAAATACAACAGAGGTGGACCCATTCTTAAATGGGTACATAAAACCCTCTAATCTGATTTTGCAGGCCCCGCATGTGTGGTATTTAGATTCAGGTTGCTCTACACATGACCGGAAAGAAAGAAACTGTCGAGCAACTACGTTCATAGGTCGGGTGGACTGGTGCGCTTTGGCAACAGCAATGGAGCCAGAATCCTTGGTTATGGAGATCTTATATGCAAGCGTCTCAAAATAAAGGAAGTTTCATATGTTAAAGGGCTAACACACAACCTCCTATCTATAGGACAGTTCAGTGACATAGGACTCCAAGTTGTGTTTCAAAAGAGAACGTGCAAAATTCTAAATACCAATGGTGACGAACTTCTCACTGGAACTCGCAGAACAAATCTATACACCATTGACATTAGGACTGTCAGACCAAAGATAAATATATGTCTTATATGCCAAGCAGCATCAGTTCAGAATAACTTATGGCAGCAGCGGCTATCCCATCTAAATTTCAAGACTCTCAACAAGCTGACGACTAACAAATTAGCTATTGGACTTCCACCACTGAAGTACCAAAAGGAACATCTATGCCCAAGCTTGTGAGAAAGGGAAAATGAAAAAGGCATCTCATCCTACAAAACACACAACATCGACTCAACATCCACTAGAGCTATTACACATCGACCTCTGTGGCCCAATGCGAACAGAAAGCATCAGTGGAAAGCGATACATGCTAGTTATTGTAGACGACTTCACACGCTATACTTGGGTCGATTCCTACAGACAAAATCAGAGACAGTTGATCATATTCCAAATCTTATCAGGACAATGCAGAACTTGCTACAGCGCAATGTTAAAGTAATTCGATCTGACAATGGTACAGAGTTCAAAAATAAACAGCTCAGTGACTTTTACGATTCTATAGGGATTAGTCAACAATTCTCTGCCGTCCACACACCTCAACAGAATGGAGTCGTAGAAAGGCAAAATCGAACGCTAGTAGAAGCTGCCCGGACAATGCTAATACAATCATCGCTACCTCATTTTCTTTGGGCAGAAGCCATGAACACCGCTTGCTACACTCAGAATCGCACCAATATTCATCTCAGATTTGGAAAGACGCCTTATGAACTAATAAACGAAAGATTACCCAACATTGCTCACTTGAGGATATATGGGTGCAAATGCTTCGTCACAAATGACCGAGAAAAGAAATCTAAGCTAGATCTAAAGTCTACTGAAGGAATTTTGTGGGCTACTCTACGCAATCTAAGGCATATAGTGTATATATTCGTGAAAGGAGAATGATCATTGAAAGTGCAAATGTCACTTTCGATGAGGGTCTAGAAACTCATTCTGGACCAAACAGCTCAGGACACGAACCCACTCAAATTGGTTTTACTCAATTCCGTATAGAATTAGGAGAGTCCTCGAGTGGCACTTCTGAACGCATTTGTTCAGAACCAGGATTAGACAAAGAAAGGTTGGGGAAATACCAACAACATGCAGCTGATGTCTCACGCACTGCAGCCCAACATATTTCACTCCACAAGCTCAAGAGGAAATGGATCTCGATCAACTCTTTGAACATATGTACTTTCCTAGAAATCAAAACAGGACAACTAACGATCCTCATCCTAATTCAGAACCCAGTCCTACTCCATCTACTTCTGAATCAGAACCCATTCCTGCACAAACAGTTTCACCCTCAGACATTGATAACTCGATCCATGCAGCACAGGCAGAAGACTCGCCAGCTTCCGCTAGCAATGATAATACCTCTGAGATCGAGTATCCACTTAACGAAGCATTAAATGTGGATGAACCTACACTACCTCACGAAAAGAAATGGATTCGCAGTCATCCTACAGATCAAATCATCGGTGATCCCTCTGCAGGAGTAAAGACTAGAGGTTCGATCTCAAACGAGTGTCTCACCTTACTTGTTTCTTGAGCAACAGAACCTACCCGAGTGATTGACGCACTACGCGACCCGAGCTGGATAGTAGCTATGCAAGAGAAAATCAATCAGTTCGAGCGTCTAAAGGTCTAACTTAGTTCCTCGTCCAAAAGGCAAGACAGTAATCGGAACAAAATGGGAGTTTAAAAACAATAAAGACGAGGATGGTATGGTAATCCGTAACAATGCTCGACTTGTAGCTAAAGGGTACAATCAGCCAGAAGGAATCGACTACGATGAGACTTTTGCCCCTGTAGCAAGAATTGAAGCCATCAGACTGTTTCTAGCATATGCAGCACACAAAGACTTTACTGTCTATCAAATGGATGTAAAGACTGCCTTCTTGAATGGGATTTTGAAGGAATAAGTATATGTCTCACAGCCAGATGGATTTCACAATCAAGAACATCCGGACTTCGTCTACAAACTCGACAAGGCTCTATATGGGCTAAAGCAAGCACCAAGGGCTTGGTACGAGGTCTTATCCGACTTCCTTATCAACTCAGGCTTCACTAAAGGAAACATTGACACCACACTGTTCGTCAAAAAGGCTGGTCAAGATATCATGCTTGTGTAGATCTACGTGGATGACATCATCTTCGTCTCTACAAACCCTGAACTCTGTGTCGAATTCAGCACGTTGATGAAATCATTGTTTGAGATGAGTATGATGGGAGAAATGTCTTTTTTCCTTGGACTGCAAATCAAGCAGCTTCAGGATGGGATTTTATCAATCAGTCCAAGTACATCCATGACATTCTCAGAAAATATGGGATCGACAAGAGCAAATCTTCCAGCACTCCAATGTCGACCTCGTGCACACTCTACGATGATCACTTGGGTGAACCTGTAGATGCTACTCACTACAGAGGAATTATTGGATCTCTACTCAATCTCACTGCCAGCAGACCAGATATTCTATTCTCCACTTGTCTTTGCGCAAGGTTTCAAGCTAATCCCAAGGAATCACATCTTCACGATGTTAAGCGAATTTTAAAGTATCTGAAAGGCAATCCAGACCTCGGACTTTGGTACCCTAAGAACTCAGGTATGAAACTAATAGGGTATTCTGATGCAGATTTCGCAGGCTGCAGATTGGACAGGAAAAGCACGTCGGGCAACATCCAATTCCTCGGAGATAAACTCGTATGTTGGGCTCTAAGAAACAAAATTGTGTGTCAACCTCCACGGCAGAAGCAGAATATGTCGCTACCGCAAGTTGTTGCTCACAAATTTTGTGGATAAGGACCCAACTACGAGATTACGGATTTGATCTAAATAGAATTCCTATTTATTGTGATTCCAAAAGTGCCATAGCAATTATGTGCAATCCTGTTCACCATTCACGCACCAAGCGCATAGATCTAAGATACCATTTCATAAAGGACCAAGTAGAGCGGGGCATAATAGAAATGTATTTCGTCAATACAGAGATTCAACTGGCCGATTTGTTTACAAAAGCTTTGGATGAAAAACGGTTCCAATTCTTAGTTGCAAAGCTGGGAATGTTGAATCTGAACCTCTAGTCTCGATTGTGCCTCCCTACGGTTCATTTCTTATCTATCTGCTCTGCATTTGAACTTCTTGATTTTGTGCATGTGTATCAGTTAATTCAAATGTTTCTTCTTTCGTTCTAGTTTTTCTTTTTTTTCCTAATAAATTTTTCTTAGTTTCCAATAAGTCGATGTAAAGCCAATGCTGATGGCGTTACATCGAGGGGGAGAAATGGTGAAATGCTGATGACGTGAACCAAAATGCTACATCCATGCATCGAGGGGGAGTAAGTGTTTCATCAAATTAATTCTCAGATTCTCGATAGGCATTTTATTTAGGGGGAGTTTAACTCTAAAATCCAAAATACTGAGGGGGAGTAAGTGCTTTTTGTAAATTAATCATTCAAAGATTCATAAGCTTTTTAGAAAACGAAGAACACTCTCAAAGCATCCCAAATGAAAATACACTCAAAATACAACAGCACGCTCTCAAAGGCTTGAACTTCCTGTAAAGACATAATACAGAACAAAAAGGCTACCAGTAAGCACAATAGAACGAAAAGCTCAAACACTAGCATATCTAAATTGCGTTCAAAATTACGCCTTAACTCTGCATGTTCTTCAGTCTCATTCTCTTGGTCTTGCTGCATCCAGTCTATTTGTCTCTGCGAGAATGATGAAAATGTGAGAGTAAGTTAGTGGCAAACTTATGAAATTGTGATATTGGTCGAGTTTTGTCTATTTATAGGCATAATTTGAACAATAACATCAAAACTTCTCCAACCAACGTAACCAATGATACAGCCAAATCGCTGACTTGAGGGTTCCTCGCCTGCGAAAGAAAGCGATACTTTCTTTGTCGAATTTCGGAATTTTGTCTCAGACAAATCGGTCTTGAAAAACTCGTAGATTTGATTATTTTTTATTACTGATGGAATCATATGGATGTTACAGGACTAAAGTTTTTAAATTATTATATGTTTGAGATTAGTAGAAAATCCCTCATTTCAACTTCTAAAAGTATTTTTATCATTCACGAATTTTACTTCACAAACTTTGCCTTTCTTACAAGTCGCGAATCCTCCAAATGGATTTGTCAGTCTAGATCGCGAATTAGTGCCTTATTTTGTATCTTCAATTCGTGAATTCCCTTGGACTTTTTATGTTTCAAATTAATTATGGGCGTGTCTGCCGAAACACTATGTGGCCAAAATCTACAGGCCCGCAAAGTTTCTTGAACCGTACTAGTTCGCGAATCGGAGACTCAATTCGCAGATTCGAATTCGCAAAATCACCGTGTCACATTCGCGAAGCCATTCAAATGTTGACTAGTCAAATCTTCAGTAGTAGTTTCGAATCGGAGACTTCGCGAACTACAATTCGCATAATCACTCTAGATTCGCAAATCAGTAGTGGGCCTTCTTCTGAAAGTTTCGCGGCCCAGATTCAACCTTTCGGCCCGCGAGACTCACTTAACCTAATTCGCGAAATTCCAAAATCAAATTTCACGAACTCTAAAATCTTCAAACTCTCTCTATCGCGAACTCATCGATCTTCCCAGATTTCGCAACTAACTGTGCTTCCTCATCATCATTGATTTGTGCTGTTCGGATTTAACACTCTCACACACTCAACGACTTCATAGGGGTAAGAATAACCGTTGTTCGGATTTTACAGTTTCGATTATTCTGGTGAACAGGACTTATGGTGTTGATTTTGGAGAAATTAGTTCATCTTTGTGTTTAGGGCATTCGATTCTTCAGTTATTGAATATTTGTCATCATTGTTAATTTTAGATTTCGATTCTTGAGTTTGTGTGCTTTAAGAGTATGATTCGGTGAAAAAGAAATTAGGTTTTCTGTAGAAACTTACTTTTTTGATCTTTCAAATCCTATTTCGCGAACTGAAAATGTGTTTTGCGAATCCATTTAGTCACTAACTTATCGATTCGCGAATTACAATTTTTTAATTCTTTGACTTAGTCAGTTTCCCGAATTCTAGTTCGCGAATCTCCGTGCTTGCAAGATGGAATTCGCGAACTGATGTTTAACGATGGACAATTCGCAAATTATCTAGTTCGCAATGTGTAATCCATGAAACCTTTCAAAATCAAGTTTTGCGAACTGAAAATTTCACGTCTTCATAATTGACCAAGTGAATTAGCAAATTGCGATTTTCAAAACTTTCAAACAGATTCGCGAAACATACTTAGTAAGATTCGCGAACTAAAACTTTCACGACTTCGAAATTGACCAAGTCAATTTGAGAATTGCGATTTTCAAAACTTTCAAACAGATTCGTGAAACATACTCAGTAAGATTCGCGAACCGAAAATTTCACGATGTCAAATTGACTAAGTCAGTTCGCGAACTAAATTAACTCAATTTTCAAATTGATTCGCGAAACTCACTTAGTAAAATTTTTAACTGAGTATTTCCACAGATTCGCGAACCACACTTAGAACAACTCGACAAATTCTTCAAACCACATTTTGGCCCAAATAGTGTTGGGCCGAACTATTTCTCATTTTTTTTTCAAAATTAAATATTAGCCCACACTATTTATAACACAATCTCACATAGTCTAATTTCGTTGTCTCTTGTGTTGTAGTTTAGACAGGATTTCCCGGTGATAAAAAAAAATGACGACACCGGTGGATCATGTGTATGCAACCTCAAAGTGGACGTGATCAGAGACAATAATTTTCAACTTGAACTGCGCACCTTCAAATGTCAAGAAGAGATCATCCCATCTATTTTGAGAAACCGTCATCTTGGATATGCCTTCTCGGCACCGTCCAAGTCCCCACTGTTTATCTTCAACAATTTTGGGGAACAATGACGACCAAAATCGCACAGGACAACAGATTTTCTACGAGGCCAAGATTGCAGATGAGACTGTCCAAATTACCAAAGAGTTCATCCGAGGCTTCCTCCGACTGCCTAATGAACCTGAGGCATCCGAAGACGAGCTCATTGCAGATATGCTCAAAATGGGTTACTACGTTTCACTCGACTTTGTCTCCCGTTTTCAGCAATCCATGATTCCACATCCATGGCGAACTCTCTTTGCAATTGTCAATAAGTGCTTCTCACCGAAGCACTCAGGCTGGGACAGATGCAATCTTACGATTCTTCGGATCTTCCACGGAATCGTCTTCAGAAAAAATTATGACTATGCAAAGCTGATCACACTAGACCTGGACGATCAGCTCCACCATAGATCGAAGCCAAAATCGAAGAAGACACATAACCTGACCTATCCTCGGTGATTCTCCCTACTTATCCACCATTTTATGTCAACAACACCGGGAATACAACCACGACTTGAAGAAGAAAACTATACACCGTCCAAACTCAAATTTCTCCAGAAAGGAAAGAGCGATGAAAAGTACTCGCGTGTATCTATGCCCATCCCTCGCGGTTACTCATCCTAGCAAACCCAGACCACATAGAAGCCTACTGCCAAAAATACAACGTTCCCCACCCCACGACTCAGGACAACCCACCTGAGTCTAACCCAGGGGTTAGGGAGAGTGAGAGAGACACCATCGAACAGAGAGCAATAACATATATCCAAACCGCCCCTCAGGAACCTCAGCCTACCCCTCAAGAACCAATCCCTGAACAACCACTCGAGCAACCACTACAGCCTGAACAGATTGAACGACAGCAAATACTTGTTCCCGAATAAACAACATCTGAAGTCCCTCAGTCAGAACAGACCGGGTCACCCCCTAGGATAGAAGACGTCGAACTCGACCCAACGGCGCAAACTCAACCCCGAACCTGACCATTCGCTTGCCTCCGAACAGGCAAGTGTCTCAAAATCCCCAGAACCTAGTTCTGGACGCGTGCTAACGGGAAGTAGCCCCGGTGAAAGCTCCACACAAGCCCATCTCATTGATGTGGCCGTAACGACCCGAGCACCATCTTTACAAGATGTGTCGCAAGGAGAGGTTGGAAGACCCAAGGATACTGAAGTCCACACGACTTTGGTTGACGAGGGCCACCGTACAGAACCTAGTTCTAAACGTGTTAACGGCTAACCCCAGTGACGCCGGAGCACCCTCAGCAACTCCTCATGTAGTGACGACGGCCTACCTGGAGAATCGCCTATTTTAGTTCCTTGAATCCTCACCTTACCAGGGATTCGAGGACTCATTAGGGATGCCATGCAATCAGCCTCCACCAACAAAGGAAAGGCCCCCATAGTAGAACAACCACCGTCACAGCCTCGGATCATCTCACTACCACCACGAGTAGCCCGTGAACTCGATCGATATCATATGCCTCTCCTTCAACTCTACGACATCGGAATTTCTCGCCTTCTTGAACTCGACCTCAGCGGACTCTAGAAGAAGAAAAATTTTACCGAAAGCTGATTGCGGGTGGAGTCATATCTGACCCGACTACCTGCCGTCAAGAAGGATCAAGTCAGAAGCGTCACCATGACGATCCTGACGACCAGGATCGTCCTGAGGGGGAGAAAAGGCTTAGAACTGCATCTCTGGTCATACGTGGCGGACGAGGACGCGGAGCTCAAACTCGTGGAGGCAGTTCTTCCCGACCATCCAATCCACCACCACCAAGGTCCTCCAGAGGTAGACAAGCTACGCCAGGGCCGAACCAGACAACTTCTCTTGGAGAAGTCGAGCCTGGCTCTTCGAGGACCTCCTCCCAACCAGTTCAAACAATCACAACCCCTCGTCCCAAAGATTCTCAAGTCTACATCGACAAATACATTCTAGAAAAGGAATGATTGACGAGAACAGAGACGGAAGAAGAGTCCCGCCTGAGGACGAAAGCGTTAGAAACTTCTTAAAGGCGGCGGCATCAAACTTCTGTTTCATCGAGCCAGCAGAGGAGGAGCAAGGAGACAACCCTGAAGCAGATCTACCAGAACTCCCAGATCTTCTTCAAAATCAAATTCCCGAGAGACCGACGCCGGGTTACGAGTTCATAGAAACTCGTTGAAGGAACACGAAGATCAAGGCACCCTTCCTTGAAGATTGTTATCCAAAGATCTGGGGAAAGGATGAAGAAATAAATGGGATCAACGAGCTGAATCTTCGAGGTCTTGAGCACCTAAAAGGAACGTCCAGGGGTCTTCATCATCGTATCATGCTCAGGGAAGAATCTAATGAAGGCAGAATGAGTAAAGAACAATGGCGAAGACATCTCAAAACTCAAATGGCCATATATGATATCCATGGAGTTGAGCGGCGGATGGGAAGATACGTAGGCCCTGTATTTATGATAGAAAGGTACGATAGGAGAATCGAAAAATATACAGAAGCTGATCTTCCCTACTTTCCACTGGGCGAACTGAACAAGATCTACAGCATATATCGCAACAAGTTCACCCTCGAAACTCGCGAGAAACGGGATGGATACATAGCTATCAAAGAATATATGCTGAGGCAGATCAAGTATTTTGCATCGCACGACTTTCAAATGGCCTTAGAAAGTAACATGAGCAAAGTCAACCTGACTTTGCCTGATAACAGATACAAAGATCTTGACAAATTCGGCTGAGGATATATCTTCTTAGAACCACAGCCTGCATTCACTTATCTACAACGACAGAGAAATCAGATGCAGGCAATGTTAATATTAGAGGCCGCTAAGTTCTCTGATAGAACTCTGAAGATAATCATTAACCAACTCGTGCCAAGACAAGAGACGATCTCTGACGATGCACAGCTTGAAGGCACAGAAACCGTAGAAGTACTCGTACTGGATAAATTTATCAAGAAAATCAGAGATCGACTCATTCTCCCAAACGACGTTAGACAGTTCGAGACTGCTCTGGGATTCAGGAACTTAGCTCACAGGGAACCTCCGCCTCCTCCTCGCTCGAAGAAAAAAGAAGTAAGACTTAGATAATAGGCTTATTTGTAATTTGGACACTTAGGGGGAGAATGTTAGGAATATTTTAGAAGTGTCCAAAATATTTATTCTAAGTCTTGTTACTTCTTTATGATGTAATTTGTATGCTTTACTTTACTTAGATGGGTTGTAAATGTAATGGCCTTGTTAGGGCCCAATAGGCTTAATACCTTTCAAGGTATTTAAGCCTAAACCCTAACAACATTCTAATTAAGTTCTCCATTCTAGATCTCACGTATTCAATACGCTTAAGCCTCCAATTCACATCAATAGAAGGTTTAATCTATTGAAGTGTTCTTGGATAATCTGGAATAACAGCTTAGTCTCACTAGCATTCAAGCTCTTAGTTAATTCATCTATTTTTGCACTAGAGCTTCTAAGATTAAATTCGGACTAGCTACTTATTCCTCAGACATAGGTAATTTCTCTTCTAACTCTTTTGTACTTTTCTGCTCACGGACCATGTTAGCATACTTAGTTTGTAATGATTCTAACATGTCTAATAATGTCGAGTTAGGAATTACTACCTCCTTAGAAGATGTATTAGCCTCATCTTCGTGGTGTACCATCAAAGCCAAATGCGTCTTTTGTTCGGAGTTTGTAGTCTTTTGCTTCTTTGAGCGTGACTTGGTCTTTTTGGACTTCTTGTTTAACTCCTTCTCAATTAATCGTAGTTGACGCCCAAACTCCTTCGCCTTTTCATCAATGTCGGAGCCAGTTTCGTCGGATAGAGTAATCGAGTAGGTGTCCATTTGTTTTTTTTTTTTTATTTTGGTTGGATATTTTGATCGTTAACGTGTTTTATGGATTTGAATTTTTAATATTGATTAAAATATTTGGCTTTTAAAATTTCAGATTCGAAAGGATTTGGTATTATCAAAAATAATCGTGAAGTATCAAATATAGTGAGTATCGAGAAACTTTGGGTGTTTTACCGGAAAGTTTTAAATTGCTTTAAAATACTTCAGAAAAATTACCAAAACCTTTTAGAATGTGCCAACTGAATATCGAAAATGTTTTGCTTTGAATATCAAAAATTTTATAGTATCTAAAATGTTCAGCTTTGAAAATTTTCGAGTGCTTTATGAATAAAATTTTGTTAGATATAATTTTCGAGTGTATTATGTAATGGTTTTCGAATGTATTGATCGAAAAATTATTTTCCGGTGAAAAAGTTTTTTTTTTTGAAGATGTTGGCGAAAACCACTATTTTCGATCGAAAATTATTTTCGAGTAGAAGTTTATCGAATGTCAATGTAAAGCACTGTTTTCGATCGAAATAATTTTTATTTATTTTTATCGAAATTTTTTTCGAATAGCTTTATGAAAGAGAAAACGTTTTTCAATGGCTTTATCAAGCAAAGAAGTTTTCTATTCTATTCAAGAATTTGTTGGGATTTATATATAATAATGCAATGATGAGATAATGATGAGAATGCAACGATGAGAAAATTGTTTTGCTCTATTTATATGCACTAGGCCATAATGGCCGCACGTTGTGCGGCTACGAGGAAACTATAGCCCGTAGAAGGAATCATAGATATATAGGAATATGCATAAGCAAAAGTAAAATATATTTCAGTATACTTTTACCGTCGAAGAAATCCAACAAGAAACCTATTTGCATTTACTAAACAAGAAATACGTGCAGTGCATCAAACTATAGTTAAGTCATAGTTGAGCTTCGAACGATACATCGGTTTTGATTTTCCGGACGATCGCGGAACAATGTCCGGTTTTCCTCTCGAATGAATGCCGACCCGTCTAATGTTGGAAAGATAGATAAATTAGCATCTTTCTCGCCAGTTCACTGAATAACTACGATATTTCACATATGTAACTGAACGCAACCTTCTCTCGCCGCCTGGGATTGAAATGCATTCGCTTTTTATCGCAAAACATATGGCAAAAGAAAGCGCCAGGCCCACTTATTTGCTATCTAAGCGATGAGCAGAGAAACAAACAACACCTGCTGAGAGGCGTTCTTCATGGACGGATGAGGATTTTCGTCTTGGAGATCCTCGTCACGTAGAAGAATTCTATTAAATAAAAGCAAAATTTTCTATAGAGGTCACATAACATACTAATAATACATAAGAATTCCACATTAAAATAAAACAAGTTGGATGGGTCTAAATATAAAAAGCAAAATACCCAATGAGAATGAGGAGGCATCGGTCTATATAACATTAGCGGAAAAGAAATCTTTAGAAATATGAACCTTGCACATGGTCCTCCTATGTACCATTTTGAATCATGTTAGAACTTTGAGTTACAAAGCAATTGAATTAAAATTCAGAGTCACACCTGAGAACGAGGCATTATAACTCTAATTGATCTGTGGTAGTCTTCATATCCCTAAATTCCTGTTACACAATGAAAGATGAAATTACCATCGAAAAGCACCCCAGTAGCATAAAAGAAGCTGGGCACTTGATTTCAGCACCGAATCATTGGTAATAAAGCAGTCCCCAACATCCACAAAACCCTAATCCTCACCGTAATAATCTCGCCAGATCAAATCCCACCTGTCCTGCGAAAATATGGACCCAATCAAAAACCTTTAAATGGTTATTATATTATTTAGCCATGCATGAAGAGAAGGTTTGACTTTTCAACTGCTTTGCGAGAGAATTAGTTTTTCGAACGTGTGCCAAGATTAGTTTTCTATTATGAGATAGTCGAAAAATTAGTGATCGAAAACTGAGCGAAAAAGATAGTGGAAAACCGAGAGAATTACATAAATGGTGTTATTTTGAGAATGCATGGCAAAACTAGTTGAGTTTTTTAACCTGTTACAAAACTAATCAACTTTTATAATTCTAACTATTTTATTTTCATTTTAACCACGAAAATACTTAATATTACAAATTTCACTATTGTTATTTCAAATAGCACAACACTTGTTAATAATTAAATTTTTACCCCAACTTATTTTAACTCAAATATATTAAAATATATTACTTGAAGAAATAATCAAAAGAAAAATAAACTTACTTCGCGTGACCGTGACCTACTCTTCCCACGTGAGTTCGCTATCTAGAGCTATCAAAACAGGCCGGTGGGGCGGCCCACACGTAGCTCACCAAAGCTCGCCGTGGGCGGGGCGGGTGCGGGTAAGCCCGCCGTTTGGCAGGCCTGGAAATTGAAGGCCCCGCCCAAATTAAAATAAAAATAAAAATTCGTAGAAAAAAAGAAAAATTTCGGAAAATAAAGAAATAAACAATAAAAATTAAATATTTATGCTCAAAATTAATTCTAATTAAAGCTAATCTTAATAATTTATTTATATTATTAAATTTGAGTAAATTAAAAATCGGAGCTAAAAAATACTAACATACCTATATAATTTATTTATGTATATATTTAATAAAAAATATCATATTATAATTCCTGGAGGGCTCAATGTGATATTTGTTTATTAAATATTGATATAAATAAATTATATTGTTTTTAAGTAATTTTTATTGTTTTTTCCTTTATTTTTTTTAATTTGTTTTTAATTTAATTGGGCGGGGCGGGCCTTCAATTCCTAGGCCTGTCAGACGGCGGGCTTACCCGCGCCCGCCCCACCCAAGGCGGGGTTTGGCGGGCTACGGACCGGCCAGGCCCGGCGGCCCGATTTGGCAGCTCTAGTTATCGAACTCACGTGGAGTAGATGACGGTCATGCTTCTTTTGATTATTTCTTTTAAGTAATATATTTTTAATATATTTGAGTTAAAGTTGGGGTTAAATTTTAATTATTAGCAAGTGTTGTGCTATTTAAAGATAACAATAATGAAAATTTATAATTTTAAGTATTTTCCTGGTTAAAATGAAAACAAAAATAGTTAGAATTAAAAAAGTTGATTAGTTTTGTAATAGATTTAAAAACTCAACTAGTTTTGTAATTGCATTCTCAAAATAGCATCATTTGTGCAATTCTCTCGTGGAAAACCAGTTCTTAACTCACTGTATCGGAAAACCTTTTCAAACCGAAAATCCAGAAAGTCAATAAAAAACAATTAATAGTGCAAATCAAACATTGGTTATTGATCAAAAAGCATAGAATTTCAATTTCTAACACAGAATTAAACCAGAAAAAAGCAAAACATATCAAATTTTTCAGAAATCGAATGAATTCGAGAAAATTCCCAAATTGCTTGCAATTTTCATAATTCGATCAAACTTCAACTAAAATTGCAATTGAGTAATGCACCGGATTCGGAATAAGCAGCATTAATCTTCTAAATTCTCAATTTAACTTTTCGAAAGCAGGTATTGAGCCATTTGGACGAATTCGTGATGAACATGGGCGGACATAAAAATAGAATCGAACCAAATTTCTATCAAAATTCGGCAAATTCAATGTGTTAACCAATCGAAATCTATCACAGAATCACAGTAAAACTTCAATTGCTGTCAATTATCTTCAGAATCGATCGGATTTTCGAGAAATTCGAACCTACACCGCATGAACAGTGCCGAATTTTATATTTGGTAATTTCGAAAAATTTGAACAAAAATCAAAAAAATTCAATCCAATTCGAACACGATTGGCTCTGATACCACTTGTTGGTCCGATTAATCCGCTTGACATGATTCATATAGTTGGTATTACCTTTGACGATGAATTACGGATGCTAAAGAGCAGTAATACCACCGGACGAATTGCATAGTTTGAACTGTAAATACGTGCAAGATCTTTAGCAAAATACTTAAACTCTAATTATAAATCAGTAACCCTAAACATCAATGTTTAGGTTATTTATACATAAGCCTTAATGGGCTATTGAGCCCAATGTAACTAATATACCCACATGTTAGGATATTTACATTCTAGCTTAAAAAAAATTACAAGACATGGGCATAAAGCACAATTGAACACAATAAAATATCTCTATGTGATGTTGTATATAGTATTGTTGATATTCTTGAATCAATCGTGTTAGTACGTATGTAGTTACACTTTGTATATATGATGTATATCACGTTTATTGTTAAGTAGGTGTACTAATTTTATTATTTTAGTGAACCTGGTTCTCCTAGAAAAACAAATGAGTATTTTCTTTGTAAAGGTATGTTCTCATTTTAATTCTTTGTGTGGAGACGAATAAGCTCCTTATATTTGCGTATACAAGTTTAGAAGAAATCAAGACTTACATGCGAAATAATTAGCAAGTAACTTAGAATCGTCTGTCAGTATTTTTTCACGATTAAATATTCAAAGCAATTTTTATTATAAGCCAGCGAAAAGAAGGGAAATCACTTTGTGCCTTAATTATTACGTAAATATTTTTTACATTCGGAAGAGATCATCTGTTTGAGAAGATATCTCATTTAAACAAACAAATTTATATATATTTGATATATCTAATTTCTCTGTCCGTTAACCTATATTCACACTTTCAATTATCGCCGTATCATCTTTTATTCTTTTCATTACCTTTTGAATCTCATGAACTATTATCCTTGGAACTCTGTAGAAGTTCCATCTCTTTTATCTTAATATACTATTTAAGAAGAAAGAAATGTTGGACAAATTGGAGTATGATCCTTGAGAAGGCTTGTGTTACCCCCGGTTTTCACCCCTAACGCGGCAAAATATCCAACTTACTTAACCGGCCATTACCAACCCCGACGCCTTCGATATCCGCCTTCCAACCCCCCTCCCCCCACTGATCGACTAACCCGAAGTCGGGAAGATTTCCCCTTGGGGATACACAGAAGGAGCCCGAAGGAAACTACCACAGTGAGAAAAGCACTAAGGGGGAAGGCCGCATGCGGAAAAAGCCCGAAGGGAATCATCCCATGCTAACGCCCTAAGAGAGGATGTCCAGTGATATCAAGTCGGGAAGAGTTCCCCTCGGGGATACACAGAAGGAGCCCGAAGGGAACTACCCCAGTGAGAGGCCAAGAACTAAGGGGAAAGGCCGTGTGCGGAAAAAACCCGAAGGGAATCATCCCATACTAACGCCCCAAGAGAAGATGTCCAGTGATATCAGATCGTGGCCTCCGCCAATCTCGCGCACGTAATCACCAAGACGTGGAAGAAACCGCCAAGGGACGCCCAACGTGGGGAATAACTGCCAAAGACCAAGCACGCCTTTCGCAACACTATAAAGGCCACGGGGAACCTCATATTTCTGGTACGTTTTTCAGCTTACACACCGTTACTCTGCTATTTTTCTCTGCGCTTTTCCTTTGTCACATTACCTTAAAAAGGAGCTACCCTCTTGACTAAGGCAAGAGGGCAAACGACCCCCCAAAATTCACCTTGTTAGACAGTTCTCAACCAGGGCGCGCGGCGGAAGTCAGGCGGGGAAGAGCTCGTTCGTCTATTCTCGCGGTAGGTTAATTTTTTACGGCATCAATTTGGCGCCGTCTGTGGGAAACTATAGTTTCTCTCTAGTAGAAATTTAATATGGTGACTGTCGAAAACGACCAAGCACCGCCCAACGGTAACGGGCCAACCATGTCCGACATCGCTGTCTTGGTGGCCGCGACGATGCAAGAAATGAGGAGGATAGGAGCTGACGTGGGGATACTCATGGCGGAAAGAATCGAGGAAACCGTCAACCAGGGCGGAATGGAAGAAGCAACCGCCAGCCCGGACCAAATGGAAGGGAAAATCGTCAATCTGGGCAAATGAAGAAGAGAATCACCAGTCAGGATCCAACAGAGAGTTTGATGTCCAGTCCAACACGGTCGAGCAAGAAGACGAAAATCGAACATTAGCCTCAGAGTTCAGGGAAGTACGCGAAAACAAAAGAAGACGCGCCGCACAGCGAAAAGCCGAGATGGAAGACATGAAGGAAGAGATCCGCAAACTCAACGACTTAGCAAACCCACCAGAAGTGCCATTAATCCCTCGGGCATCGCCGTTCTCGCCCGACATACTTACAGCCCCACTGCCAGGACACTTTCGCTGCTTCGAAATGGGAATGACGGAACCGAACCTCCCGAGGACCACCCCGCCGCCTTCGAGGGAAATGCAGCCCTATATCAGCTAGACGACGCCATCAAGTGTCATCTCTTCGTCACTACGCTAATCAAGCGGGCCTAACAGTGGTTTGCGCTACTACCCCCAGGAGGGATTAAAAGTTTCCAAGACCTCACTAGCTATTTCCTGAAGCATTTCTCGAGTACCCGAAGGCGCCCGTCCTTAGCCGTGAAGTTGCTAAATATCAGGTAGGCTGAGGAAGAGAGCCTGCGAGATTACCTTCGGCGCTTCAACCAGATAAAGATGGAGGTACCCAACGCTGCGCCCGAATTGCTCATCGGGGCATTCCACCACGGCCTCCGAGACGGGGAGTTGTTCAGATCCCTAGTCAAGAAGTACCCGACGACGGTGGAGGAATTGGTAACCCGAGTGGAGAAGTAAGTTTGAGTGGAAGAATCCCACGCCAGGGAACTTGACTATAAAAACCGGAAGAGCCCACTTCGAGATCAGAAAAGAAGCCCGCCCAGGGATCAGGGCCATAGGCCTCTTCCCCGATGAGATGATTGCCCCGTAACAACCCCAACCATGCCACGGGCAAATTACCCTAGGATACGGGTCAATAAAGTTCGATCATTGGAAATATGTGACGATTACGACTTCCTTCGCAGACCACCCTATATTGACAACAACCCTAGAAGGCCAATATCCGATACCTACTGTAACTATCATCACGAATACGGACACACGACAGAAGGATGCTTCCAGTTAGGTCGAGAATTAGACAAGTTAATCGCTTCAAACCCCGAAGCTCGAGCAAAAGAGGAGAGAGCGGATCCGGCGGGTTTGGGACCAAACCTCGCTATCCCGGAATCGGGAACCGCCCCAATGCCCGACCGGATCATCAAACCACCGGTCATAGGGAAAGACCGAGGAGAACACCTGAGAGGGATGAGAGAATGGGCCCGAGACCGGAAGATGACGATGCTCGCCAACACCAGGACAATAGAGAGCAACGAAGATCGCCCGCACGGAAAGCACCACCCCGGCAGGTTAACATCATCTCGGGAGGACCTACGGGAGGCGACTCTAACAGAGCAAGGAAGACCGGGATTCGTCGCCTAGAGAACTACGAAATCAAGTCGGGAAGTAAGAAGTCGGGACCCGTGATCAGCTTGGGGCCAGAGGATTTCCATGGGGGGATGACTTCCACGAAGACGCCTTAGTAATTAGGGCCGAAGCCGCCAACCATGACGTGGGGAGAGTCTTCGTCGACAACGGAAGCTCCGTAAACATAATCTACAAAAGAGCTCTTGATCAGATGGACTTGGGGTCTTACCCCACGAACAGAGTAGAAACCGCCCTCTTCGGCTTCATAAGGCACTGCGTCGAAGCAGTGGGAATTTTACATCTCCCCCTCACCCTCGGAGAAGGAGATTTGAGAAAGACTCAGACAGCGCCCTTCATGGTCATCAACGGCTCCAGTCCTTACAATATCATCCTCGGAAGGCCCGCGCTGACCACTTTCACGGCGATCGCCTCGGCGCTACATCAAAAGATCAAATTCCCCGTGGGGGACAAAGTAGGAGAAGTATTGGGAGACCGCAAAATGGCTCCCAAGTGCTACGTAGAAGAAGTGAGGGTCGAGATTAAATCGTCCAAAGCTCGAAGGGACGGGAAACTTTGTACACCATCGGAACAGTTCAGGGGGAAACCGCTGAGGAAGAAATCGAAGAAGTAGTGATCAAGCCGCCCGGGAGAACGATCAAAGTCGCCAAGAACTTACCTCGGGATCTAAAGGAGGATCTCATCGAGCTGTTAAAAAGGAACTCGGACGCGTGCGCATGGGCGTCCAAGGATATGGTAGGAATCGACAGAGGGATCATCGAGCACAAACTGATTGTCTCCCGAATCACCCGACCCATCTTCCAGAAAAGAAGGTATCTTAGCTCGGAGAAGGACATCGAAGTCAAGCGACAAGTGGAGGAGCTGCTGAAAGCAGGACACATTAGGGAAGTTCAATTCCCTACGTGGCTCTCGAACGTGGTCCTCGTCCCGAAATCCTCGGGTAAATGGCGTATGTGCGTGGACTTTAGGAACTTGAATGAGGCATGCCCAAAGGACTGTTATCCCCTACCTCGAATAGATCAGGTGGTGGATTCCACCTCGGGACATGAGTTGCTCTGCTTCCTCGATGCTTTCCAATGATGCAACCAGATTCTCTTAGCCAAGGAAGATCAGGAGAATGCAAACTTCATCACGGCCGGAGGAACATTCTGCTACACCGTCATGCCCTTCGGGCTAAAAATGCTGGGGCCACATACCAGAGGCTGATGGATAAAATCTTAAAGGATCAGATAGGGAGCAACGTGGAAGTATACGTCGACGATATTTTGATAAAATCTCGAGAACACGGATGCTTCCTAGCCGACGTCCAAGAAACCCTCGCGACCGCCCGAATGTACCACCTCAAGATGACAAGAAGGGGAATTGAGGCCAATCCCGAGAAAAATAAGGCACTAATGGAAATGACACCTCCAAAGTGCTTGAATGAGGTACAGAGGCTGACAGGCCGAATCACGGCCCTTTCACGCTTCATCTCGCGATCTGCTGACCGAAGCTTACCTTTCTTCAAAGTGTTACGCAAAGTCCAAAATTTCGAATGGACCCCCGAATGTGAAAAAGCATTCCAAGACTTGAAGGAATACCTAAAGGAACTGCCCGTGCTCAACAAACCCTTGCCTGGGGAAGAACTGATAATCTATCTAGCAGCTACTCCTCGGGCTATTAAGCTCAGTGCTGGTTAGGGAAGAAGAGAAGGTCCAGAGGCCAATCTATTTTGTAAGTATATTCTGAAAGGCGCAGAGACAAGATACACGAATTGCGAGAAGCTGCTACTTGCCCTACTCATCACAGGTAGGAAACTACGACCCTACTTTCTATCGCACCCCATCGCGGTTCTGACGAATCACCCAATAGGCAAAATCGCCACTCGATCGGACGTTTCAGGAAGGGCAGTGACGTGGGCCACCGGACTTGGAGAATACGACATCCAGTACAGACCTCGAACAGCCATCAAGGCCCAAGCCTTGGCCGATTTCATGGTGGAAATGGTGGGAGATCTCTCCGAAGAGACATGGAAAATGTTCGTGGATGGGTCCTATTTCAGTTCAGGAAATGGGGTCGGGATTTTACTTAATTCCCCGTGGGGAGAGGAAACACACCTGGCCCTCAGGCTAGACTTCAAAGCATCAAACAACGAGACAGAGTATGAGGCATTGCTCGCATGACTTCGAGCGGCTCGGAAGATGGGAATTACCCGCTTAATACTGCATTTCGATTCCCAACTGGTCGTTCAGCAATTAGGGGGAAACTTCGCAATGAAAGGGGAAAACCTGGATAAGTACGTCAAGACTTTCGAGGAAGTCAAAGGAGGCTTCGAGGAACTTAAGATCGTCCTAATCACCCGAGCTGAAAATGAAAAGGCCAAATGGCTAAGTGGGCCAGCGCCATGGGAACGCCTGAGGAGAAAGGAAAAGTCATGTCCATATGGCAAACCGAGGATCAAGTCATGCCCGACCCCAATATTTCTCCAGGGGATTGGAGGTATGAGGTATACCCAGTACCTGTGTCACCAATTCTTACCCGAAGACAAGGCTCTGGCCCGGAAACTTCTGAGGAGGGCCCAACGTTTCACCTTGATGGACAAAATTCTGTTTAAGAGATCGCCGGACCGCTGTTACGATGCGTATCCCAGGAAGAGGGCGAGTACGTCCTTCGAGAATTCACGAAGGTATCTATGGGAGTCACATCGGGAGCCGAGCACTTATGAGGAAAGCGCTCTTAGCCGGTTTTTGGTCAACAATGAAGGGAAACTCTGCGGAGATAGTTCGAGGATGCCTTAACTGCCAGAAACACGCTAACTTACAGAAGATGCCAGCCGAAGCTATAAAGTCAGTGACCTCACCATGCCCCTTCGACCAATGGGGCTTAGACATCAGGGAATGTGGCCCAGAAGAAGTTCTTACTGGTAGCTGTGGACTACTTCTCGAAGTGGATTGAGGCTGAAGCATTAAAAAAATCACCGAGGCAGCCATCATGGCTTTCATATGGAAAAATATCATCTGTCGTTATGGAATCCCGAGGAGGCTGATTTCTGACAACGGGAGACAGTTTAGTGGAAAGAAGCTAAAGGAGTGGTGCGAGCAACTCGCGATAGAGCAAGTCTTCACCTCGGTATCATCCCTCAGAGTAATGGTCAGGTGGAGGTCACCAATCGCACCATCGTCCAAGGATTGAAGGCCCGACTGGAGGGGCTCGAAAAATTGTGGTTTAACAAGCTCCAAAGTGTCCTCTGGTCGTATCGCACAACTCCCCGAGAGCGAACGAACGAAACTCCTTTCAGCCTGGTTTACGGAAGTGAGGCGGTTCTGCCTGCGGAAATCGGCACAAGATGGCGGCTGACGCGATGGCGGCGTCAGGGTAGGCGGTTGCGGTGGGGCATCGGAGATTCCGTTAGGTCACCCATCAAAAATCAAGGGTAAAAAAAAAGAGAAAATACAAAATCTGGTCAAGAAAGAGGATTGTGGGTTGCCGATGAATGCGTGAAATTAGAGAAGTCGCCGAGGGGTTAGGCGCGTGAGGTTGACGTCGGTTCACGCGATTTCGGCACAGAGCCGTACCCATTGCCAACTAACAGCGTTTAGCCGGCGGTTCGGGTAATTACCGAATGATCCGACCCGATAAACCCCTGCGTCGTACTTTTGACTCTTTTTGCGCCGATCAGATTGAACTTTCCTTCTTTTCCGATTAATTTTGGAAAAATAAACAAGGAAGTTTTATTATTTTTTTTAAACTGGCTCTTGTTCCATCTATCCTATGGGAGGATAGTAACAATTTTGGTCCCTTATGTTTTACAACGTTGAGATTTGATTCATTATTTTCTGAATTCAATTTCGACCAGGCACCTGAGTAAATCCCCAACCAACCATGACATGAACACAGTCGCTTTTTGGTTTTACTGTGTTGTAAATCTGTACTATTATCGATCATTAAAGGAATTATCTGCCAATTATACACCACAATAGTGTCATAACTAGTAATTACCCGTGCAATGCACGGAGCTAGTTATATATAAATATTAACTATTTATAGTAGTTTGTTTACTAACAATTAAGCTAAGTTAAATGGGAGTTATTAAGCTAACATAATGGGTACTTTTTTGAATATTATATTTATTTTTATTGTAATTATTATTGTGGGACATGTGTTGATCGACACGTGGTGTGCTAATATAAATTGCAAGTGCGAAAAGTGATAAAATAAAACGAATACTTTATTTCTATCACCGACGTGCGATAGGCAGTGGACCTATTGTTTCTAGTGCAGTAAAGTGAGTAAACGAGTGTCGAACACGAGGAATAAACTAATTACTAGTAATAACCTATCGACTCGATATCTAGCCTAAATAAAGTACGCAAATTGTTTATGTTACGAACTAACCTAATAGACCAATCCCAAAGCAACGAGAGATTCAAAGAACACGACTAAAAATGGTAAGAGAGCTTTCAGATAATAAAGATGTGCTCGGGATTCGAATCCCGCTAGGTACTATCGGCTAAGACAATAAAATCGCTCCTACGTGATTAAGACTAAATCGCAGTAATTTCCTACCCGCTCACGAGTTTGATGTCGCCCTAAACGCTGGCGGGATCTAAAATTCAATAATTACTAACTGCGAGGATCAAGTATTTGCTTTCGCCCTACACTCGAATCATATCCTCTATGAACGGCCTAATCGTTGTTTAGCTGTCGCCCTAAACGATTTTCCACACAATCACTTTAACACATAGACATATTAAAGCGGAAACACTTTCCTAGATAGATAAATAGTCAAAACACACGAGTCACGATAATATATGTCTTAACTCTGAAATAACCTAGAGTTCATCTAATCCCAAACACATAGGAAATTTAGCTATTCATAACTGACGGGAAAACAACGAAAGAAATAGAGAACAAGGGCAGAGGACTCATAATCTTCCCTTCTGATTTAGCTACTCTTTCCTTGTTCAATTCGGAGTGATTCCGTCGTTAATTCGTCTCTCGCGCTCCGGGATGCAATTCCTTGTTCTTCAAGGCTCTTTTTCATCTCTTGATCAATTAGGGTTGATATCTGGTAGGAGTTCCTTCTTTCTGCGTCGAATTTGGACTTTTATACAGATTTTCGTAAGTGTCACGGCCTGGGACATGGGCTGTCACGGCCGTGACCATCGTCGATTTGCTCCGCGTTGCTTTCTGCCATGTGTCAAGGCCTCGTGCATGACATGTCACGGCCGTGATGAACTTCGCTTCAACTATCTGCCACATGTCACGGCCTAGTGCCTGACATGTCACGGTCGTGATGCTCTTAAGATCGGATTTCGTTGAACATTGCCTACTGTCACGGCCTAGTGCATGACCTGTCACGGCCGTGACGCTCTTAAGATCATTTCTCTGATTGTTGTCATGGCCGCGTGCACGAGGTGTCACGGCCGTGACGCCTGGCAGTTTCGTTGTCTTCGCGCCGTTTTGCCTCGTTTTCGATCCTTTTCGCCCGAAAGTCGTCCTAAGCTCCTTCAATATCAAAATAAGTATAAATATGGCGAATAAACGCATAAAATGATTGCTGGAGCTCTATTATAACCCAATTACATACTACGATAAACGCATTAAAATACGTTTATCAAACCTACCCACACTTAAGCATTTGCTTGTCCTCAAGTAAATTAGAAGTTAGAGAAGACATCAAGTCAAGATAACGGCATAATTGTTTGCAACTTATCATCATAGCTAGAAAGAATAAAATGGAATCATGCAAATCATAAATAGTACACTAATGATCGGCGCCTATCGACCCGAACTTCCTTAGCACTGCCAATCGAGACCCATACCTCACAGGGATTCACTCAATTCACTCAAGTGTATAGCTAGCATATAGTGAGTCGCTCAGCTCGTGCACTAGTCCAACCCCTACCATTTGCTTGCAAGCTAATCTCACATCTACTACTTAAAGTGGCAAGCATAAATCCGAGGGTCTTTTTGGGTCGAACGGGTCAAATAACAATGACTTGACAAGCATAGATACTGAACACGTAATCTTAACGTTAGGACACATAAGCGAAAATTCAAAGAATATAGCATGACAAATTGACAGTCACATGCCCCAACATAAGACTCAACATTCTCGCTCTGAAATCCTAGACTTTTCTGCCCGACCCTCTCAACTCCGTCCCCTTTCATTTTCTGCCCTTTCACCTTAGCTACGCTCTAATTTTGTGCACTGCCCTTATTCCCTAAAAACATCAGGGTTTGGCTTTTGTCGCAACGAATACATCGTCACAGCGAATGTCGTGTACCTAGGGATACTTATTACCAAAACCTATATCTTTCCAAAGGGTTATGGGCAGGCTTATGCAAGGGATCGGGTCATTTTAGAAAACGGTCAAGTAGGATCGAGTCATTTCACGAATAGCAGAGAAGAACATTAAATCAGACATTGAAACAGTAACCCTCAAGCTCGACTTCTGCTCTATTCTAATCAACTCAGGTTCATATAATCTCTGGAGGCTTATTCGGGTCAATGGTTTTATAATTTACGAGGTAGGCAAACAAATAGGCTCAGGCTCAACGTGGCTAACTAAGAGGATTAGTCATGGTAGGACAATTTGGCCATGGACTTAATTCCTAATGCCCTCATCATTTTCATACTAACGCACCATAATAGTTTCAACACGTATCAGGTAAGCAAGTTCTAGAGAGATACAGACTAGGCACATCACACAACCAAGAAAAATGAGCATAAGCTCGTCAGGCTCAAACTCTCGCAACGAAAAAGGCTTATGTGTACGAATCTCTCAAAGCAGCACTATATCTATTCAAGCAGACTTGATTCAATCAATCATGCATATCCTAATTGCCCACAAAATTTCATGCCATGCAAATCAACTCGAGATAAGCGCAAAAAAACATGCCTGAGTTCAATAATTCATGCCTTTCTAACGAAATTAAAAAATTCACGTAAATTCTCAACCTAAATTCCCCTCCCAACACTTAAGTCTGACGTTGTCCTCAACGTAAAAAAAAATATAGAAGGAAGGGAAAAAGAGGGTTAAAAAGAACGGGACTCCCCTGACAAATAAATGACGTGGACGTGAAGTAGTCGTGACTGAACGCGTGAAGGTCGTGTCGTAACTCGTTATGCGTATCCTGGCCTAGCTAAAGAGAGAAAATTAAACGCTGAAAGGCGGATCGTCATAGATAATAAATAGACATAGTTATAGACATTAGAGTTATAAACGAGCACAAACGACTACTCAAGCAAATGAAATGTCTAAGGGAAATAAAAGAAAGAAAGTGCCACTAAGGAACGACAGCGCATTAAACTTGATCGCGGTACCGGGAAGGGTGGCCTCGGGCGAAGGAACGACAATGACTGTTGTGTAAACTTGATCGCGGTGTCCATGGCTTGTAGCGCCTGGTAATAGCGCTCGAGCTCTTCGCGGTAGTGGCGGTGGGCGTCCTCGTTCCGGCGCTCGTATTCTTCTTGTCGGGGCCGAGTCTCTTCGTTGTAGCTCCGGGTGTCTGCATCGCGTTGTAGCGCCTCGTGATTCAGGCGCATCATCTCCTGGTGCAGGGCGTCAAGATGCGCTGTCGACGCGTATGGGCCGACGCCGGATGACTCGCCCTGGTGATAACCGGAGGAATAGGAAGGCCCTGAAGTCGTGTCTGTCTCCACCGGCTAAGGGCCCTCGATGTAGGCTGGTCGGCGGGGACGACATCGTGGTCCGTCTGGCCATGACACATCTCGTGCCAGATATACACCTTGTTCGTGCGAGTCCAAGTGGGCGCTTTCACGAGCATCTTCATCTTTATCAGCATTTCCTCGTTTAGGGGGTTGCGCCGTCGACTACCTCCATCTCGGGTGCGTTCTCTGGCCACAGCCGTAGTCCCCGTATGACTTCGGTGATGAGGACTCCCACGTCGATCTTGGCATGGCTTTCTGCTTTCGCCTGAGCACTGAAGGCATGGGCTAGCACCATTCCCCAATGGACTCGTTCGCCTCGCTGCATCTTGGCTAGGTAAAAGAGATCACGCAGGGTGATTGCTGCGTGCGAGTTGCCCCTCGGTGTGAGCGAGGTTGTCAGGAGGCGATGGATGTAGTGCAGTCCTGGGCTCTTGAGCGCAGACGCCTTCGAAGTCTTCGGGCTGAATTATGGCTCGCCTGGTCGCGCAATGTCAGCCCAGCAAGCGAGTCGACCTCCCGGTTACTGAAAGTAGTCCTTATAGTGCAGGTCTGGGAATGGTCCGTCGTGCCCGAAAAATGGCACTGGTACTCCAAGTGCATGGCAAAAGTTGTCGACCGTCACTATGTGCTCTTCGTTGAATGCCCGGAAGTTGACTTTGCTGAAGCCGTATTCCTCGTGGGAAAGGTGGAAAGGAACTCCAAAGTGATTTCCTTGTATGCCGGTTCGTGGATGTGGAAGAACGTGGCACATCCACTGAGTGAGAGGTACTGTGCGACTTGCTGGTCGATGTGGTGATTCACCAGCGTGTCGTGGTCGATCTGGTCCATGGGGATGAACTCCATCGCCTTTAGCCTGTTGTACCGGGCCGTCTGAGTATCATCTGTAAGCTGACCCATGGCTTCTAGCAGTGTCGGCGGGGGCCTGCATCGCCTTTGACAAACGGGCGAAAGTGAGGCGGGGTCACGTTGAGCGGTGGTGCGGCTTCAACCCATAGTACCTAGAAAACATATGTGAGCTCACAGAAAATAGCAGTTGATACGAAGCAGCCCGACTCGACCAATTAGCGTCAACATATGAAAAATTCGAAGTGGCATTATGTCGAACATGTAACGGGCAAGCCAACATTAACATTTCAAGCTAGATAAATTACCCATTAAACGCATTCCTAAACTTCAAATGAAAAGCTAGATAAATCACAGAAAGTAACAGATTTCACCACCAATTTGCAAAAATCCCCAATTTTCGAAATTAGGGTTCCTCCTTCCAAAATCGAAATTAATTAACGAAATCAACAAATTAAGCATACCCACTTGCTATTAGCATGTATGTAGCCATAAACGAGAAAGACAAACACGAAATTAGTCCCAATTTTGAAAAGCCTCAAATTCGAAATTAGGGTTCGTCAAAATCAATTTCAAAAATCCGTGGCTAATTTCAATGAAATAAGCATGCCCATAACGATAATAATGCATAAAAAACATTGAAAAAGCATATTTATACCATGGGAGTAGCGAATACGACAAGATCCCCAAATTAAAACGAAATAGGGCAAAAGAGATTTCATACCTTGGAGTCTTAGGCGAAATTAGATGTGAATCGTGAGGTTTGGGATGAAGGTGGTTGTTGGTGGGTGGTGGTGGTGGAAGAAGAAGAGGTCGCGAGAGAGAGGGAAAAAGGAGGGAGACGAGAGAGAGAGGTGGAAAAAAATAGGTAGAAATATTTTTTTTTAAATCCCACAAGTGTCACGGCCGTGATGCTTTAAGCCTCTGGCTGTGACAAGAGGCAGTGAATGCATCTGGACCAAGTCACGGCCGTGAAGCTTAATCTTCTGGTTGTGACGTTGCAAGAATTTGTTTTTAAAAATATCTCGTAAGTGTCACGGCCGTGAAGCATAAGCTTCCAGCCGTGACAAGAGGCAAAGAGCTCGATATGATCGCGCTCTACGTCACAGCCATGACGACTTAAGCCGTGGGCCGTGACTGTGGACGGTGTGGGGAGATAGGGACGTCACGGCCGTGACAGCTTAAGCCGTTGGCCGCGACACCATTTTTTTATTAAGCTAATGTCTAAAACATAAATGAAAATACCTGGGTTGCCTCCCAAGAAGCGCTTACTTTACCGGCCAGACGTCTTTCGTTCGCTCAAGTAGACTGAAAGTCCAGGTATAGCACTTCTTTTCGCTCACGTCTTCCTCGCCTGCGTGATAATGCATCAACCTGTGACCGTTCACCTTGAAGGTACCCTGCTCCATACCTGAAATCTCAACAGTACCATAAGCGAAAACATGAATAACAGTGAACGGTCCCGACCAACGTGACCTAAGTTTGCCGAGAAAGAGTCTAAGTCGAGAGTTAAAGAGGAGGACTTGTTCCCCTTCCTAAAACTCTCGTCTTTGCCTAATTTTCTTATCATGGTAAGCTTTTGAGCGTTCCTTATACATTAGAGCGTTTTCATAAGCAGATAAACGCCACTCGTCTAACTCGTTAATTTGGAGTTGCCGCTTTCCGCCGGCGTCCCCCAAATCAAAATTCAAGCACTTAACTGCCCAATAGGCCTTATGCTCGATTTCTACGGGGAGGTGGCACGCCTTCCCATAGACTAATCTAAACGATGTAGTGCCTATGGGTGTTATATGCAGCCCTATATGTCCAAAGTGCATCGTTCAACTTATTCGCCCACTCCCTACGGTTCCCTTCTATGGTCTTTTCTAGGATGCGTTTCAGCTCCTAGTTTACTACCTCGACTTGACCGCTAGCTTGTGGGTGGTATGGGGTGGATAGGTTGTGTCTAACACCGTAACGTTCTAATGTACGTGCAAATTGGGTGTTACAAATATGAGTGTCTCTATCGCTAATGATGCATCTAGGTGCGCCAAAGCGTGAAAACAATGCTCGTAAAAATCTAACGACTACCCTAGCGTCGTTCGTGGGTAAGGCTTGCGCCTCGGCCCATTTAGACACATAATCGACAGCAATTAGAATGTACTTATTATTATACGAGCTAGGGAACGGACCCATAAAATCTATACCCCATACGTCAAAAATCTCACAAACTAGAATAAAGTTCTGGGGCATTTCGTCGCATTTCGAGAGATTACCTGCGCGCTGACACTGATCACAAGTGTCAACGTACCTTTGGGCGTCCTTGAAAATCGTGACCCAATAGAATCTGCTCTCCAGTACCTTCTGAGCGGTTCGATTGGTTGGGTAGTGCCCTTCGGTCGGTCCGTTGTGGCAGTGTCCAAGAATTTTTATGGTCTCGGGGAAGGCAACGCATCGTCGTATCAACTGGTCTGCGCATCTCCTGAAAAGATACGGGTCTTCCCAAAAGTAGTACCTCAGGTCAGTTCAGAATTTCTTCTTTTGCTGACTCGTGTACTCCTTTGGTAGGACCCTCGCAACAAGATAGTTAGCAAAATCTGCAAACCACGGGGTATCGTCACTTACCACCTGTATGGAGTATAAGTGCTCGTCTAGAAATCGATCGTGTATCGCCCTTTCATCCTTGTTATAAATCTCGGAATCCTCTAGTCGAGAGAGGTGATCCGCCGCTAGATTCTCTGCACCCTTCTTGTCTCGGATCTCTATGTCAAGGAGCAAGATCCATCTGATCAGCGGGCTTGGCATCTGGCTTTGCTAACAAGTACTTAAGAGCAAAGTGGTCAGTAAAAACAATAACCTTAGATAAGATAAGATAGGACCTGAATTATCCAAGGCGAACACGACGGCTAACAATTCCTTTTCAGTGGTCGTGTAGTTCGTCTGGGCTACGTCTAGCGTCTTACTCACGTAGAAGATCGGCCTGAAATGGTTGTAATTGCGCTGCCCTAACACAGGCAAACTGCATACTCACTAGCATCGCACAGTAGTTCAAAGGGCAGCCGCCAATCGGGGGCGACCATAATAGGTGCTGCGATAAGTCGCTCCTTATGAAAATTGAAAGCATGTACGAACTCATCATTAAACTCAAAAGGTGCATCTTTTTTCTAGCAGTCTAGACATGGGTCTTGCAATCTTAGAAAAACCCTTTATAAACGTATGATAAATCCCAGCATGTCCTAGAAAACGCCTAACCGATCTCACGTTCGAGGGGACGGACAGCTTTTGTATTGTTTCCAACTTAGCTCGGTCCACTTCGATTCCTTTAGAGGAAATCTTATTGCGCAGAACTATGCCCACTCGAACCATGAAATGGCACTTTTTCCAATTAAGTGCCAAGTTCGTTTCTTCGCATCGTGCGAGTACGAGCTTCAAATTAGACAAACATACATCGAACGACGAACCAAACACAGAAAAATCATCCATAAATACCTCCATTACCTTACCTACCAGTTCGTCGAATATGGCTGCATCGTTGGAAGGTGGCTGGGGCATTGCAGAGACCGAATGGCATCATTCGGTACGCGAATGTCCCGAACGGGCAAGTGGATGTGGTATTTTCCTGGTCCTCTGGCGCTATTGGGATCTGCAGATATCCTGATAGGCCTTCAAGAAAACAATAAAATGAGTGACCGGCTAATTTTTCTAACATTTGGTTAATAAAAGGTAAGGGAAAATGGTCCTTTCGCGTGGCGTCGTTCAACTTCCTATAATCAATGCAGACGCGCCACCCAGTCACGGTCCTCGTCGGAATTAGTTCGTTCTTCTTGTTGGCTACGACCGTCATGCCTCCTTTCTTTGGGACCACTTGGACCGGGCTGACCCATGCGCTGTCTGAAATGGGATAGATCATCCCACGTCTAGCAATTTGATCACCTCCTTTTGACGACGTCCTTCATGTTGGGATTGAGGCGTCTTTGACGTTGAGCGATCGGCTTGAAATTGTCCTCCATGAGGATCTTGTGCGTACAGTAGCTCGGGTTGATACCCCTTATGTCGGATATCTTCCACGCCAAGGCCTTCTTGTCCGCTCTCAACACGTCCGTCTCTCGCGCTCCGGGATGCAATTCCTTGTTCTTCAAGGCTCTTTTTCGTCTCTTGATCAATTAGGGTTGATATCTGGTAGGAGTTTCTTCTTTCTGCGTCGATTTTGGCTTTTATACGGATTTTCGTAAGTGTCACGGTGTGGGACATGGGCTGTCACGACCGCGACCATTGTCGATTTGCTCCGCGTTGCTTTCTGCCATGTATCACGGCCTCGTGCATGACATGTCACGGTCGTGACGAACTTCGCTTCAACTCTCTGCCACATGTCATGGCTTAGTGCATGACATGTCACGGCCGTGACGCTCTTAAGATCGGATTTCGTTGAACACTGCCTACTGTCACGGCCTAGTGTATGACCTGTCACGGCAGTGATGCTATTAAGATCATTTCTCTGATTGTTGTCACGCCCGCGTGCACGAGGTGTCACGGCCGTGACGCCTGGCAGTTTTGTTGTCTTCGCGGGCCCGAAAGTCGTCCTAAGCTCATTCAATATCAAAATAAGTGTAAATATGGCGAATAAATGCATAAAATGATTGCTAGAGCTCTATTATAACCCAATTGAATACTACGAGAAATGCATTGAAATACATTTATCATGTGTCAACACCACAACAAAACTACATTAATGTATATATAGGATAACATTTAATAATGTACTGCAAGAATGATAAAATCACTCAGTTCACCAAATTCACAGATCCATACACCATCAACATATAATTGATCATAATTTCTCTAATGATATAAGCAACATAAGAAAAAGCATCAAACTTCAGTACATAACGTCCCAGAAATACTCTCAAGTGGAGGTCTCCACACAGCAACCCTCCCACGCCGGCGATCCCTCTGAGCGGTCGCCACTTTCTCCGACAATATCTCAGTCAAGTAACAGTGCGGGATTACACATTTCCCTTCTACGCCTTAAGTCGCCATCACGTACAGCGACTCTATAAGTGAGCGGCATTTTACAAGTGACATAATTTCTTTAAAACGTTTTCTTCTATTGACTTCACTTGATCAGTTTCAAGCACTTCTTTACCAGCAAGCTTCTTTTCTTCTTTATCAACATGATCTTCATGATCTTGCTTCAACACCCCCCCCCCCACAAGATGGATGGTACAGATTTGTGACAGCCATCTTGACTAGGAGCTTCTTAAGTATAGGACCTGTTAATGGCTTTGTGAAGAGATCTGCTAACTGGTGCTCTGTTCTGATTGGAAGTAGCTTAATTGATCCTTGCTCTACATGGTGTTTCATGAAGTGGCAGTCGATCTCTATGTGTTTTGAGCGTTCATGAAACTTTGGATTGGATGCTAACTTCAAGGCTGACTGGTTATCGCAGTAGATCACTGGTGTAGGACTTATTCCAATACTCAGTTCACCTAACAGCTGCTTTATCCAGATCACGTCAACCACAACTGATCCCATTGTTCTATATTCTGCTTCTGTTGAGGAGTTGCTTGTCTTTTGGCTTTCCAGGTGATCAAAGAGCCTCGTAGAAAGGTGCAATACCCAGTGACATACTTCCTTGTGTCTCTACAAGAAGCCCAATCTGAATCTGCAAATGCCATCAGTCTCATATCAGTAGTCGAGTTCATGAAAATGCCTTGCCTTGGTGTTCCCTTTAAGTACCTACGCAAGTGATGTGCTGCTGTTAAATGGCCCTGCTGAATTGCCCCCATCGATGGCCCTGCTAAAATCTCCTCATTAACATATACAAGTAGGATAACTAAGGAATCACCTCTGCCCTTTGTAAACAATGTATAATCAGATTGTGTCTGTGAGAAACCACAGCTTCTAACTGCATCAGTGAACTATTTGTTCCACTGTCTAGAGGCTTGCTTGAGGGCATAGATAGATTTATGCAGTCTACACACTAATCTGCACCCCTATGCCTTCTGATAATTCTGATAAAATCCTTCGGGCAAGTCCATATAAACTTCCTCTGTTAACTCCCCATTTAGAAATGCATTATTTACATCTAGTTGTGCCAAGGTCCAAGTCTGCTTTGCAGTTAGAGCTAGGATTATTTTGATGGTGCTGAATTTAGCAACTAGAGCAAATGTGTCCATGTAATCAACTCCCTCTCTTTGGTCATGCCCCTTTGCTACTAAACGAGCTTTGTGTTTTTCCAGTTTCCTTTCTGAGTTGAGCTTGAGTTTGTAGACCTAGCGGCACCCTATTGCTTTCTTGCCTTTTGGCAGTGGAACCACAGGCCAAGTTCCATTTTCCTCTAATGCCTTGAATTCCTCAATCATGGTCTCTTCCCACTTCTTTGATCCTGCAGCTTGGGCATAGCTCTTGGGCTCCCTTCCCATTGATATGCTGCCAATTATCTTCTGATATTTGTCTGAAAATTCTGGTAAGACATGACTCTGGAAATGGGATAAGATATTTTTCCTTCTGATAACTTGTTACACTGATAGTCTTTGAGATAGGATGGCATTTTTGGTTGCCTTGTTGACCTCCTCTTGTTGTATGTGCTGCTGATTATCTAAACCACTCAGGGGTTGTTGCTGTTCTTCCATGCTGAATGGTGCCTGTTGTTGATTATCTATCCCATCAGCTATAAAAGTAGTATCCTCATATTCAGGTAAATGAGCTATAACAGCAGCATCTTCACTCCCAGGTAGATGATCCATTTGATAAGGTCTTGGCAGAACACATGTTTGAAATGGATCATGTGTATTAGTAGTAGATTGCAGATCCTTAAAAGGAAAATCCTCTTCCCTGAACCTCACATCTCTTGACACAAATACTTCGCTTGTCCTAACATCCAGCACCTTGTATCCCTTAATTCCATTTGGGTATCCCAAGAACACACATTCTCGGTCTCTAGCATCAAACTTCCTCCTACCTGCTGAGAGTGTGGAAACAAAGCACAAGCATCCAAATACACGAAGTATACTATAGTCTATTTGTCTTTGAAACAACAATTCATAAGGACTTTTACTGCCTAACTGTATGGAAGGAGTCCTATTAATCAAATAAGTTGCATTCGTGACTCACTCAGACCAGTACTTGGTTGGTATTCCAGACTGAAAGTAAAGGGCTCGAGCTACGTTTAACAAATGTTGATGTTTCCTCTCAACTATTGAATTTTTCTGTGGAGTTTGTACACAAGAGAGATGATGTCTAACTCCCTTTTCTCTAAATAAATCTGTCATGTTAAACTTCTTGGCATTGTCACTTCTAACTGTTTTCACCTTACTCCTGAATTGTGTATCTACTAGTGCTAGGAAATGAGCAAAAACTGTCTTGACCTCTGACTTGTGTTTGATCATAAAGATCCAAGTGAATCTTGAGTAGTCATCCACAATAGTAATAAAATATTGGTGTCCTAAATGTGAATCAACATGAAATGGGCCCCAGACATCACAATGAACTAGGTCGAAGGCTGAACATGCAGATTTATTATCACTTGGGAAAGAAATTTTCTTCTGCTTAGCAACTGGGCAGATTTTATAATAAGTGCTCAGAGAGTCATCATGTTTTAAGGTATTTCTGAGTAATTCTAAGACCCTGCTAGATGGGTGTCCTAACCTTCTATGGCACATATTCACAGACACCTTATTAAGGAAAACAGATTTATCAGCAACTAAGCCTTCACTAGCAGACTGTCTAGCAGAATCTGCTTGCATCATATACAACCCTTCAACCTGTTACACTAAGCTTTCACTACCCCTGCCAATCACTGGCAGAGAAGGATCCTGCATTACAAAACTGTTAGCCTGGAAGCTGAATTTATAGCCCTTACTGATTGACAGATTGCTTACTGATAGCAGGTTGAAGTGGAACTGAGGGACTAACAATACCTATGTTAAAGTTAGTAGCTGGTTGATAGCAACTAATCCAGCTTTATTAACTTTTATAATTGAATTATATGGTAATATCACATTTGATTCCTCTATGCATGTAAGTCAAATAGCAGTTTTTCACTTCCACAAACATGTCTTGTAGCTCCGGAGTCAACAAGCCAATAATTAGTATCAGTTAGTTCAAGCAGATTAAATGGAAGACATATACCTGCTGCTTCCTCACCTAACTGTGCGGGCCCTTCATTTCCTTCCTGCTGATTTGTCATAGATTGGTTTATGAGAGCTTTTAGACTCTGTAGCTGTGAAGGAGTGGCTTGTAGCTGCATTAAAGCTTCCCCCATATTAGTGGTAGCACTCTGTAATTGATGGCTCTGCTGACTTGTTCTACCTGCATTTTCCATCAAAATCTGATTGACTCTTCCATTCTTGAATTTTGGATTTGTCTTAAAACTAGGAGGAAATCCATGTAGCTGGTAGCAAGAGTCAACAGTATGACCCCTTTTGTTACAGTGCATGCATATTGGTCTCTGCCCATCCTTCTTTTGAGCATAGACTGGTTTCTTGATTTGATCTTGCTTACCCTTGGCAGCCAACATTGCCATACTGTTGGCCTGATCCTCATTCGATCTGATCAAGCCTGAGCCCATTGACCTCTGTTTCTCCTCTTGGACAAGCAGTGAGAATACCTTGTTTATGGATGGTAATGGGTCCATGAGGAGAATCTGTCCTCTAATTTGGGAAAAAGAATCGTACAATCCCATTAAGAAGGCTAGAACATAATCCTCATCTAGATAGTCCTTCAGTGGTTTGATTCCCCCACACTCACATTGGCAGATTGGTCTATAACTCGACAGCTCGTCCCAGAGAGTCTTCAGCTTTGTAACGTATACAGCCACATTGTTCGTGCCCTGAGCAAAATTGATCAGTTCCCGCTTTTGTTGAAATATCCTCGGCTTGTTAGTTTGCCCAAACCTTTCCTGAAGATCGACCTAGACCTCCCTTGCCGAAGAGCTAAACAAAATACTAGCAGAAATCTCCTTTATACAGAATTTATAATCCAAGAAATGATCACATTATCGTTGCGCTTCCACGCACTCATCTGATTCTGTGTAGCTGTCTGATCTTGACTGTTTGCCACAGGTTCCTTGACGGTTCCATTAACGAATCCCTCCTTGTTCCTACCTATAAGAGCTATCATCATTGCTCGACTCCACGTGGCATAGTTCTCCGCATTCAATGGTTCATGGACCAAGAGTTGCCCAGGATTATCATTATTATTGAAGAAGTAGGGATCATTAATCAGCACGGCGAGCTTGATGTAGTTGGCGCCAAGGTATCCATTCTCCGTCTTCACTAAATTGGATTTAAATTGGATGATTCCATCGCAATTTCTTGAGAATTACAGCACGAAGTCTCTCTCTGATATCATAACAAACGAATTGAAATTGTATGACACTGAATTTACGTGGTTCGAATTATTCTTAATCCTACATCCACGGGATTGAAGAGAAATTCTTATTATGCCTCAGCTGAGTTTTACAAAATGGTATGGAAAGATTAACAGAACACACAAAGGAGATGAACAGTAACATCTTTTATATTCAAAACTCCCATCCCTTTTTCCCGGGAGATTTCACGTTTCGCTTCCGCGCCTTAAGTCATCATCACGTCCAGCGACTCTATAAGTGAGCGGCACTTTACAAGTGACATAACGTTTCTTTAAAACGTTTTCTTCTATTGACTTCACTTGATCAGTTTCGAGCTCTTCTTTACCAGCAAGCTTCTTTTCTTCTTTATCAGCATGATCTTCATGATCTTGCTTCAACATAGGCCGAGGATAGTTAATGCTTCTTCTCAGATGGGGCAAAGGGATGAGGAAATAAATCTTGCCACGCTGGAGCTTTGACTCGGGGGAGACGATCACCATATTGTGGCGGAGGACGCCGCCGTCTGAAACCTCGGAGGAGGGCTTCTTGAGGAGGTGCTTGGGGTGGAGCTTCAGTACGTCGGCGGAGGCCGTGGTGGTGCTGCGGCGGAGCTCCTCCACGCGGCCGTTGGGGTGTACTATTCTGATGACATGAGCGACCCGCACGGTAAGATGCATGAGATGCAGCATCTTATGGCCTTCTTGATTTGATGACAATAATGAACTTATGATGCCCAATGTTTTTCTTATATTTGTTTTCTTAAGAGGTGCTTTTCGTTGGAGAGTTGTCGATCTTAGTAGGCACGCATCAGAGAAAGATGAAAAGATTCGAGGGAATAGCAAAGAGGAAGAACAAAATATTTCTAAAAAGAAATTAAAGATAGAGATAGATGTACATAGTATGTATTTGTTGGGCAGGGCATCGAAGCGGGGTCCACCTCGAAAGATAGACTAATACTTTGGGCATCGAAGTAGAGAGAGAGAGTAGGATTTTGAATCCCCCACTACCAATCGCCGCCCTCTCCCTCTCCTCTAACAAAAGAACGGTCCTCTCCCTCTCTTCCCCACTCCCCCACCTCCATTAATGAAGGTGTGGGAACTTGTCTTTCCTTTTGTCTTTTCTCTTTCTCCTAAAAAAAATTGATTGGCCGTAACTTGCCCGTCGACACCACCGTCCGCCGCCTTCAGCTTCCGCCCGCCTCCTGCCGCCTTCCTCTGTCGTCCTTCGCAATCCGCTACTGTCAGTCATCACCTTCTCCTCCCTCTTCCCCTCTCTCACCATCCCTACGAAAATAGTTGTCGCCTTCGCAATCCACGTCCGCCATCCACCTCTCGCCACCGAATGCCGACATTCGCTACAGGCGTCTGCTGCCCGTCGCTCAACCACAGTCCGCCACCACTCACTACTATCCACCCACGAGACTCATGTGTGGAGCTTGTTTCTCCCGGCCATTGGGTCGGGAGACTTTTCTCCCATTGTGGAGTCTTTTCTTCCTCGTGGAGCCCCTTCCGATGAAGACGATAGCCTCAAGACGTTGGATAAAGAAAGTGTAGAGTACTATAGATTTGGATTAATAGCGTTTTTGTGGTATGTTCTATAGTTCTTAGGTCCAAGTTCGGGGTTTTTTCCGTTTTCTGTCGGCTTTTGTTTACTTGTGGTGTTTTGCTCTTTTGTGAGCCTTTGTTCTCTACCGGATACTGATGTCACCGGAGAGACCCACTACTTAGTCCATGTATCTTTGTTTATTAATGCAAGCTATCGTTTCGAAAAAAAATGAAAAAGATGTGAGTCACTATTAGTGCATTTTATCGTCTTGGCTTAGAATTTCAAGATAGTAAAGAGTAGCGAACCCTCTTTCGCTTTCCATTTTTCAGTTTTTTTCATTGGTATATATCTGAATTTTTTCTAATGATATAAACTTAACGTTCTTTTTTATTTCTCAATTAATAGAAGGTAAATTAAGATCGATTCGTCTGTGGGAATGCACTGGACTTGATATAAAATTTATGCACTGAATCGAGTTACCAAATCTCAATTCAATAAATTGTTATATTTGGATATATCCAAGCAAGCAAATCATGTGTCTTGGTGTCGATTTCGTTGTAAAGCAAAACACAAAAGGATGGATTGATGCACGTACGTAGGGGTCGAGATAATATTGAATAATGAATTTATTATTTTGAATTGTTCGAAGTTGTTTGCCTTGCCCTATCAATAAGATAACTAATTATTTTTAAATCAAGTATGACTCTTCAATTATAACCATTTTAATTGTACATCCTCATTCATCATAAATCTATCACACGCGCGCCGAGGGATTAATTCGATTCACTTCATGAAATGATTATCCCTGAAATGTCATTGCATGGCTGATATGATGAATATAACCTCGTGGGCCAAATTTACACGTGAAAATGTGAAATGCTACAAGCATTTGAAACAATAGGTTGATTATTTATTATTTAATGATCAATTACGAAACTTATTAAATAATACTTACCAAAAGGAAACATATCTCAATCAAATTAGAAGTCCCTTTATCAATTAGGTTAGGGGCAGAGATGTTGATGCTTGTGGTTAAACATGTGGAGTTATGGAGAGAAGGGCCCATGAACAATAGTATGGACCATTTAATTATAAGTTATTAAGATTAATTTATCTGGTTTATTGATTATAGCTCATCAATGTTTAAATATATAATTTAATTATTGCTAAATTAATTTATTCCAACAAAATAATATTAAATGGGAAAGGGACTCCAGTAATATCATTTCTCTAAATCAAGCAATAGTTGCTATTATTAAAAATTTTGATATTCATCCAATTTATAACTGAATTACTATTCACTGCCCCCTTTTTCCTAGTCACCGCCCCCTAAAGGGCTGAAAAAAAAGACCATTTTGCCCTTTTGAATATAAATTTCTATTTATAGTCCTTTCAAATACAACAGTTTCCATATCGCAATCATACACAGACTCAAACATAACAAAAAAAACTCAAATCGCAATGGATCGACGACAGGGTAAAGGGACAGGGCAAAGGAAAGGGTCTACTGCCACGACTGGTAAGCAAATTCTCGTAAAATTCGTTCGTACGTAGATGAATTATCGAACATCGATCGGATTATCTCGGAAAATTCGGCCCAGCCGAAAAAAAATTTCGACCCTGCACAGGACAGCCGAAATTATTGTTCGGCCGGTCCTGTGGGGGCCGAAATAGTACCTCGGCCGGAGCTGTTCCGGCCGAGTTTATGTTTTGGCCGGAACAGCTCGGGCCAAAATCTGGTTTCGGCCCGCCCGTGCAGGGCCGAAATCTCGGTTCGGTCTTCTTTACATGGGGCCGAAATCTCGGTTCGGTCTTCTTTACATGGGGCGGAAATTTGAGTTTGCCTGTTTAATTTTTTTTTCAGACGACGAGAGTGATGTCCACATCCTGGAGGATTTTATCGGCGACGGGGTAAATTACAGTGAGCATTTCCGCCAAGGAGGACGATTTCCGACCGACGTGGAAGCCATTGACTGGGCGAAAGGCGTCGCTATTGCTCTTGGTTTCGAGGTGATTATTTCGTCCCCTAAGAAATGCGGTACGAAAAAATTGATTAGATATTCTCGCGGAGAACGTTATAGAGGCAACGAGGATGAATTGGAGAGGCGGTCGAAGTCTAACAAGTGCAGGTGTCTGTTTCTACTCATAGCCTGGAGGATCCAATTACTAGGGAATGGTACATTCGTACGGGCCCACCAGAGAAATCCATGCACAATCACCGTCTGATACAGTATCCCGAGGGACACTGCCAGACGAGTGGGTTAAGCAGCCAGGCAAGGAAGGTCGTAGAGGAAATGACTGCTGCGCAATCGAAACCAGCTCATATCCTCGCAGCTATGAGGGCTCAACACGCAGAAGATAACGCGACGATCCAACATATATATAATTACAGAGATCGTTTGAAGAAGGATTACTCTGAGGGGCGAGACGTGGTAAGCCAGTTGATGCACCAGGCGAATCAGGCCGGATATTATGTTCAAGCCCTGGGAGACGAGGAGACTAATGCGCTGACACATGTTTTTCTCGCACACCCGTTGTCACTCGCACTGATGAGGACGTATCTGTACTTTATTGGGATTGACTCTACGTACAAGACCAATAGGTATAAGATGCCTCTAGTTGAGATTATAAGGATGACTCCCTGTAATCACAACTTCCTGTGTGGGTTTGCCGTTATGGAGGACGAGACGGAGAGAAGTTATGGGTGGGTGTTGCAGTGTCTTCGAGATATTCTAGGGCCAGGTCTCTACCCTTCGACGATTGTGACTGATCGTGAGTTGGGCCTTCTTCGACCCATACAGATGGTATTTCCGCATTCTCACCATCTGTTGTGCACATGGCATATCTATAAAGACGTGGAGAACAGAGTTTATTGGATTAAGGGGAAGAACAAAAAGACCGCAGCGCACTTCACGCATAAGGCCTGGAAAGCAGTCATGGAAGCTCCGACGATAGACGAATACGAGCAGGCCGTGAGTGACATGCGTCTGCGTTGGAAAGGTGACTCCGTTATCTTGCAGTACGTTGAGCAGACATGGTTGGTGCATAAGGAGAAGTTCGCCAAAGCTTGGACGAACCATGTTTTCATTTCGGGAACACCACTACATGTCGTGTGGAGAGTGCTCACAGCGAGCTGAAGCAATGGCTGAACTCGGCCACTGGGTCTCTTGACACTGTGTGGGTGAAGGTGCACGAGCAGATTCAGAACCAACTGAATCACATCAGAAAGGTAAATTAATTTATATTACGTGTTGGACGAAATCCTTATCTAATAATTTTGTGTTGACATGTAGGCACTGGAGGAGTCCCGCTCGAAACGAATTATTGGGAGCTCAGGATTTCCATTCCACACGATATTGTATAGAGTTTCACACCATGCAATATCGATAATGGGAGCTGGGTTGAAGCGTGCCAAAGAGTTGTCGGATGAGGTTTACTCCGCGTGCGGATGTGTGGTACGACGTACGCACCAGCTCCCATGTGCATGCGAGCTTCAGCAATGTGTCGACAACAACTACCCAGTTCCTGCAGAATGCTTGCACGACTTCTGGAGGACACTCGCGGTCGGCGAGGGAGTAACTCCCGATATTTCTGATCGGGATTACTTATACGACCTCGTGCATGAGGCAGAAGGCCGCGATCCCGCTGTTATGCGTGGCCTCCATAGAGTCGTTAACGAGCATCTGTATCCCGAAGCACGTGATTGGAATGAGGTAGTTGTTAATACGTCTGTAAAAGGACGGCCGAAGAAAAAAACTCGACGAAGCGGGATCGAAGTGCTTGGGAGTACGCAATCCCAAGGGGTGGACGCAGCGGAGGGCGCAGTAGTATAAGTCGTAGCAGCCAGGGTCGTAGCAGTCAGGGTCGTACGTCATCTTTGTCTGCGAAGCGGTCTCGTGGATCTACTGTAGAGACACGTACTACTATCTTTTACTCGTAAATTTATTCGGACACGGGTGTACATCTAATCCTCTAAAATGCGTTCTACAGGTGAATCCAACTTCCACTACACCCACTTCGCCAACCACGTAACAGCAGTCATCCATCCGTATATAGTTACCTATAAGGATGTTGTGGCCGACGGCAACTGTGGGTTTCGCGTGATCGTGCCTGGCCAGGCTCCACATGATGGGGGAGACGATGTGGGCGAAAGCATGGGAAGTACTCGTAGATCCACGCCTGGAGTAACGAGAGGCACCCAGCAACACCCCTCGAATCCGCCCGGCTTGCAAGTCCAAGCTGGCGATAAAGGTAAGTAAGAGCGGACGATCCCCACGAGTACTGGCTGCCAGAGACCAACGAGCGATAGAACTCGTACATGATGTCGGGCTTCACCCGGGTCCCGCTCTTGTCGATGAACAGCGTCGACCCCAAGAGAATCCACAGCCAAGCGATGGCCTGAAACCCCGTCGGCCGACCCCCCGCGTCACCTGCATCAAGTCTTTCGACGCAACCCCACCGCCTCTCCAAGAACCCCTCAGCACGTCTGCGGAGACGCCCATAATCTCCCTCGCCGCGATCTGCCCATCGCCGACGTCTGGGGTGCCAGATACTGTCGCCCCGTCGATCGTGATACCTAGGATCTGCTCGACGTCGTAGAGCATGATCGTCATCTCCCTGAATGGCATGTGGAAGGTGTTCGTGTCGGGCTGCCAGCGCTCCACAAAAGTGCACAGAAGAGGCTGGTCCAAGTGACTCACCATGGCATCTGTGAGGTGCCTAAGCCCCGTGCCATCGATCTGGCTCTGCGTCTCCGGCGGGAACTGGGAGTACCACTGCTTCAGCGATCGAAGCACTAACGCCCGCTACTCGCACTTCAACAGGGGCCTCTCCTCCTCACCCATCCAGATGCGGGGCGCGATGTGCCCCAGATAACTAGGGATCACCTCGCCATCTTCTGGACCACCGGGCTGTGGCCCTGCACCCTCCAGGAATCGTCATCTACGACCCTGGAGCGCTTGCTCCCTATTTCATTTTTTATGAATAACCCAAAAATAAATTTAATTTTTTTACGTATATCAAGACACGACATCGCAAGTCAGTTTATATTGGAGAAGGGAATTACCTGAGGAGGCCGGTATCACATCGTCGTCGGATGACTGAAACGATGCTGCATCATCCGGCACGTCATCATCCGCATGCGGACCGTAATCCGCATATACGGAATGAGAAGCGGCCGCTCGCTGCCGCCTCTCCTCCTCCGTTCTCTACGAACGGATGCATCAACACCGCGCGTCCTCGTGTGACGCTCTCCAGATCCCTCCACCGGGGGGGATCTGCTGCTCCCTCCGAGTAGGGACTTCCCACCCTTGGCCTGCAATTAGAAATTTAGTTAAAAAAAAGGAGCCGAACGAAAATTTCTGCCGGAACAGAGACGACCGAAACGTGATTTCGGCCGGCCCTTTCTCGGCCGAATCATGATTTCGGTCGGCCAAGTGATAGCCGAGATTTCGGCCGCAGCTGGTCCAGCCGAAATCATGTTTCGGCTGTCACTTGGCCGGTCGAAGTCATGATTCGGCCGTGCCGAGTCTCGGCCCTAATTTGCCTTCGATCGGCCGTTTTTTCAGCCTATTCCGACCCGTTTTCGACAATCTATCTACGTACGAATGACTTTTATGATAATTTGCTTACCAGTCGTGCGAACACCCCCTTTTCCTTTCCCTGTCCTTGTCGCCTATCCATTGCAATTTGAATTTTCTCTGTTTTTTGTCTGATTTGGATGTATGATTTGAAAAGTGTTGTGTGGAAAAGGACTTTAAATAGAAATTTTTACTGTTTATTATAGTTTATTCGTTTTAAATTAATTTAAATAACATAAGGGCAAAAACGTCTTTTTTCAGCCCTTTAGGGTGCGGTAACTAGAAAAAAGGGGGCGGTAAATAGTAATTCCCATTTATAAAGGTGAAGAGAAAAATATCGTTACTATATAAGTCATACCCAATCCACGATGCTTTTGGATCATAATTGTTACTACGACAACCTCGGCTACCTAAGTCTCCCCAACTCCATTGTTTCATATGTTGCACCAAGTCACGACAAAACTCTGTCCCCATCCTCCTTAATTTTTTTCCTATTTTATTCTTCTCCTAACCTTGAAAAATAGTTTAAAAAAAATAAAAATGTATGAAATTTTCTATTTTCTCCCTTCTAACTTTGTCTATAATAGGGGTTAAGATAAGTTGAGCTGACTCACTCAGCTCCAACTCGTAACAATCAAGCTCAACTCATGATGCTCGCTCAAGATTGCTTGGTAGCCAAGCTTTTTTATTGTTTTTAAAATTTTTTATAAAATTCTTTTATGTTTTTGTAATAGTTCTAATTTGAGCTTCGTTGGCATTAGTCCAACTCACATGAAAGATTTAAGCTCGAACTTGAGCCTAGAAATATATTGAACTCTCTAGTCCATATATATGTAATCAAGATAATAGAGAAAGAGATATAGAGTGCAAGCTGGAATGTAAGCAAAGGATTAAATAGATTAAGTGAACAAAAAATCCAGATTAAATGGATTGAATTATTCAGACACGCCTTAATTCCAAATCCCTCTGGTCTATCAACCCGACGACCCGGAGCTGGAATAAGTTACTGAAATTTCGACCACACCTCCTCCCTCTTATCCGATTTCAGATTGGTGACGGAGCCTTCGTGCTACTCTGGCAAGACCCCTGGATGAACGGAAAGCCGCTTATTGAGTCCTATCCCCACGGACCTTCTGTTATGGGGCTACCCACCGATTGCATACTGTCCAGCGTTATATCTACTGACGGATGGAACTGGCTGAAACAGACCACCACCAGATATTTACATATATGTCACTCCTCACCCCCTATTTGCCCAACTAACCATGACTCTATTATTTGGACAGGTGCTGCAAATGGTCAATTATCCGTTGCATCTATGCGTGAAGCCATTAGGACTCGCCGGGAACCCCCAAAGTGGCTGCAATTGTTTGAGGGATGTCTTAGCATCCCAAAACACGAGTTCATCCTATGGATGGCGATCCTTGATATCCACCCGTGACAAACCTTGGATAGCCGCACATGCGAACACGACCTCTTGTATCCTTTGTGACGATGATACTCTTGAAAATATTAATCACATTTTCTTCCATTGTTCTCTCGTCATTGCTTGCAGATTCTGAGGAACAAGGTGGGGCTAAAATGGCCTAATAGGAAATGGCGGGAGGATGTGGATCGTGTGGCTCGTTCCTGGAGAGGGAAGCACCTAGTCAACCTTGCTAACCGACACGTGCTTGCTGCGATTGTTTACCACGTATGGAAGGAAAGAAATAGGAGGTGGCGTGAGACTACTCAAACTCGCCGGACAGAATTGCGGACGAAGTGATCGCTATACTCCGACTCCGCTTGACGACTATCTCTCCTAAATTCAGTCTCCAACTTGGCGCATTGCGCCGTATGTGGCACATCGCTTGGTAACCCTTGCTGATACTGCACCTGGTATCAGAAGCCTGATGATTGACGTGGCTTGACTTCCTACCTTTGACATCATTGATTGCTTATTTTGTGTGGCTTTGGTACCACTGTGGGGACTTTATAGGTGGTTGTCCCCTGTCCTTGTGCTGTCTGTCCGGTTTTACATTACCGCTTGGTACGCCATGAGGGATATCATGTAAGCTGTCTGTACCTCCTTTTTCTTTTTAGTGAACTTCCAAAAAAAGTGAACAAAAAATAAAGCAAATAAAAGGCCATCATTGTCCTCACCACTTGTTAGGCCGAAGTGAGACTTTTGGTCCATCTTTATTGATTGGCTCTCTATCCATTTCACCTGAGGCCCAAAATAAATGATCCAAACATTGCACACAACCCCAAGAAATGATACCGTATGGAAAACGGGCCCATCTTTGTTGTTTGGTTGAATTTGTTGACTTGGGCTTATTCTCAAAATAAATATATAGATATAGAAATATATTAACTATCATCGTCCTTCAACAGAAGCCTGGCGGGGATTAATATGGCTCGACATTGTATGTACTTTTTAGCTGTTATCTGTTATCTCCGCCCTACCCATAATAGTAGAGCTGTCAATGGGCTGGGCCGGGCCGGGGTGGGCTGGCCCGCCGCCCGCCAATGCCCGCCATGTAGCGGGCCTGGAAAAATGGAACCCAGCCCGCCCGTGGTGGGCCGCGGGCCTGGCCCGCCAGGCCCGCCCGCTTAGAAGTTTTTTATTTTTTTAATTTATTATATATTTTTAATTAGTTAAGGTATTTATTAATAAATTATGGATAACCAACATATAATTATATATTTATTAACATATATAGTTAATTATGGTCTAATTAATGAATTATTAACTATAAATTTAATTATATATTTATTAGCATTAATAAATTTTTAAATATAATATATAATATATATAATTAATAAAATGGTGGGCCGGCACGCGGGCCACGGGGACCGCCCTTTTGGAGGGGCGGGGCAGCACGCGGGCCACGGGGACCGTTCCACTTAATAGGTGGGTAAGGTAACACACCGTTACCATCCCTATTTAACTTATTGAAGGGTAGCTTAGACAATAAAATGTAACCCCATTCTTTGTTCAAGGACTTATGGTCCCATAAATCCATGGGCCTACGAATTAAATCATCATTATTTGGAGAAGCTAAGCGTAATTAATAACTACTACTATATTAAGCACATTCGAATGCGTACGCCAATTCAAACTATATTTTTTTCTTCTTTATGGCTAAAATTTTGATATTTAATATATGATAATATTGTTAAATTTTAAAAGGTATGTTTTGAAATATGTAAAATAAGAAAAGTAATTTATAAGGATTCAATTAAAATAAATAAACAAATTAAATGACAAAATTAAAATTATACCAACAAAATTGACATATCAAATTGGACAGCCTTGTGGTTCATGTGTATAAATAAACCATGAGTTTGTGTAATCATGCTTTAAACCCATTCCAGCGGGTTTAAATAAATTCATTTGTGTTAATTTAAACCCACTAACGAAACACACATTTTATTTCATACTCATTAATTAATTTGTTATAAATCTTAATCGTTTAAACCCTCCTAAATATAAATCTAGGAACCAAACAAGCACTTCTTTAATATAATAGATAGATAGATTATAATATTCACAAGATCGACAGTGAAGTTTGTCAGCTTTGATGGAACTCGGTTACGATAGTCGTTACATAATCTCGATCACATACTCGAGTTACTAACGTAACCTCTAGATCCTTAAGTATAGCATCGTAATGTAATCTCGTTTGCGTTAGCGAGATTACGGCCACGTGTGCGAAGCGCACGTGATCATAACGTTGTCTCGTTATTCGTAAGCGAGATCACCACCGTGAAGTGGATCTTCTTTAATACATGATCGAAATGAGTTTAAACTAATGAATACATGTGCTGATCGCAGACATCGTTGATGGCCGTCAGAACGCGATCTTCGCCTCTTTCGCTCTACGGAGGTTGATGGAGACTCGTGTACTTCTTTAAGGGCTCCCACATTATAGTGCCAGCGTACCATTCGATCGCTAGGAACGTTTACGCCATAGTGTGTGTGTGTGTGTGTTTTGTAGAGTGTTTTTAGGATGATCATTAAAAGGCTTATATGATAGCCTATTTATAGAGTCACTAGGGAGTCCAGTATTAATTGTAGAGCAATAGACGGGACCGGCCCAAGTGTAATGGTTATTAGTCCGTCCATCAAAGCTTAATAAACGGGCAATAAATAATAAATTATTAAGGATCAAAATATCCCAACTACTTATTTCTGTAGGCCAACAATAACGGGAATGGATCAAATCATTCCAACAAAGTTAACGACGGTTTGTGTATAGGCCAAAGATGTATTATCCAGATCATAAAACAAAGGTCAACATAAGCCTAACTATATATATATATATATATATGTATATATATATATGTTAATGTTGACGACAATGTTGAGATAACATTCCAGTGAACATTGTTGTTTGTCAACATTCGATTTTATCATTCATGCCCAAAACCGTTTAACCTTTTTTTAGTAGCTTTATTTATTGATGTGCAGGACGTGGTGAAGTGCTGAAACGAGTCAAAACCGTGTGGGAAGCGTGTGGAGTAGCTTGAACGAGTTTTGGAATGAAGCATACTAAATATAGGATGCTTGGAGTTCAAGTCAAGACTAAATCATTAGGAGATATTCAAGGGATCTCTTACCAATTCAAACATGAGCCAAGGCCTTTAAATAAGAGTTATTTTCGAGCTGCAAAGTAACACTTTTCGAGAGAGCTTTTCATGGAGTAACTATTGAGCGAAAAGTGCAAAAATCACGAGTTATGGAGCGAAGCATACTTTGAGTTTGAGCGATCACGAGAGTGTTCTTTTTAGCCTAGTATTTCTTTTGCAAAAGTCTTAGGACTTTGTAGGTTTGCAGAATCGTTAGATTCATAGTTTTTCCTAGGCTTGATTTGTACTATCTTCGGATAGTTGTTTTCTAATCCATCTTCGTAGTGGATTTTTCGCCCTGAGGCACGCAACAAGTTTCTGACTTGCTGCACAATTTACTCCTCGTGTTCATCGATTTTCGTCACTAAGTTATCCTATATTACGCTGGTGCGCTTTGAGTGTTAGATCGAATGTTAACATAACATTTTATCCAACATCTAGTTTACAACTTAGTATTTTACATCCATATGGTACCGGGACGACTTCAAAGTGGTATTAGAGCCTACGCTTGACGTTACTAAGCGCTGAAGATCCTCTACAGTGGATCTTACAAGCTCAAATTACATCGGCAAAGTTCCTATGTTAGACGGCACCAACTATGCCTATTGGAAGGTTCGTGTTCGACAGTGCATCAAGTCCATAGATGTGCGAGCGTGGGAGTCTGTCAACGGTTATATTACTCCAAAGTCTGCCCCCAACGCTGATGGTGAAGTCTATGAGAAACCGATCGACGAATGGAGTCTTCACGAGAAGAGCGCAGCCGAGTTCAACGACAAAGCCATTAATGCCATCTTCTCATCGGTTGATATCTTCATGTTAAAGATTATTCAAAACTGTACGACTGCAAAGAATGCGTGGGATCTACTTCAGAGGTACTGCGAAGGCGATGCGAGTATGAGGGAAACCCGACTAAGGCTTCTCCTCAGCCAGTTCGAGAACCTCATAATGAAGGAATATGATGACATTACCACGTACTTCGGCAAGATTCTAACGATCTCGAGTGAGTGTGCTAGCCTCGGATATCCGATCTCGAATAAGGTATTAATTTCTAAAGCAATTCGTACACTAACTGAGAAGTTTAATGTGAAGGTAGCTGCAGTCGAGGAAGCCCACAATCTGGCCACGTTGGACTTTAACACGTTGATGAACATTATGAAGAACTATGAGACCAACCTCGAAGTCCAAAAGAGAGCTTCACACGGCAAAAGCATTGCTCTAGTCAGTCAGTCATCCAAGGTGCAAACTGAAGTTGACCCTAACAATGATGAGGATATGGCTATGTTCGTGAAGAATTCACAAAGTTCCTTCAGAAGAAGAATGTCGAGCAGAATGTTGGCCCAACATTCAGGAAGGGCCAGAATGCCAAAGCAGAACCTTCGTCTGCACCTACGTTTTCCAAACGCGATTGTGATGGAAAGAAAAAGAACATCGACTAGGATTCAGTGAGATGCCATGCGTGCACGGGCTGGGGTCACTTTGCCAACGAATGCGCAAATACTTTACGCAAACAAGGGAAATCACTTTGGATTAATCTTTCCGACGATGAAGATGAGGAACAGTGCCCTAAGGAGTCCAGGCAATCATCAGTAACCATACACTCCTTCTCAGACAACGAAGAAGAAGATCATCAAATCAGCTTTACGTCGGTAACTGATGTTGAGCCAACATTTGACTCAACATCTGGAAAATAAATTATTTTTTATTATGATGACTCAAACTGTTTTGATGGGTAGTTAAGTTCTGATGATGCAGAGTTAGAAACTGACGTTTGCGCGGAAGTCCAGATCAATGAAGCCGTCAAGATGTTGTCCGCGCAATATGAGAAGGAAAAGGCAAAAAATTCGGAACTAAGAACCATCGTGAAAACGCTGTCCAATGAGAATTAGAAGAGCGAAAAGATGATTGAAAGCCTACTTGAAGGGATGAATAAATTAGAGGCCGTACTGACAAGAAAGGGCAAGGAGATCGACAAGCTTCAAAAGCGAGTCAACGAGGCCGATGAAACATTCACGAAAATGAACAAGGGTAAATCGACCATTGATGAGGTATTATCATTAGGTATTTTGATAAGCAAGGTTTAGGATTTAATTCTCAGCCTACTACTAATTCCGTGACTCATGATAGACCTAAGATAATCTTTGTTAAGGAAAATGTCGAGCATGTTACGAACGAAAGTAATGAGAATTTAGTCGTTGAGAAGAGTCCTAAGCTTGTTGCCAGTATGTCTAAGAATAGACAGTTTAAGTGTAACCATCGCAAGCAGCCTGGTCATATTAAGTCATATTGCTGGAAATTGAAGGGGAGATTTCTGCGAATAAATCGATGTCGGCTGAAATGTCATCTAACATCCCGCTCAACATTGAGAAATCAGTGTTGAAAGGTATGTCTGGAGAAGGTTCAGCTGGCTCACCTTCGCATTCTGGTAACCCAAATGCTGTTTTATCATCTAAGAAAGTTTGGATAGAGAAGTTCGTGCATAAGTGCAATGTTGTGTATACCTCTTTGCGAGCTAACGTGACAGGTTCTTGGTACTTCGATAGCGGGTGTTCCCGACATATGACGGGTATCAAAGAGTATCTATGTGATTACATGCCTTTACGGAGTGGATCTATGACGTTCCGAGGAGGTGTTAAGGGGCGGATTCTCGGTCGAGGCAGATTGAACGTGCCCGATTTCCCGAAGTTGAGCAACGTTCCACACGTCGACGGACTTGTGGCTAATATGATTAGCATAAGTCAGCTATGTGATCGCGTGCGTGTACGTTATATATTTAAATAAGAGTTCGTGCAAATACGTCAAGTAATAATTAAAACGAATATATTATAACTAAAACCACGCGCGATAGGCAGTGTACCTATCGTTTGTAATATAGCTATAGCGAATATCCGAGTATCGATCACGAGGAATAAATTGATTACTAGTATTGACCTATCGACTCGATATTTAGCCTATGTAAATAACGGGATTGATTTATACTATGAACTAATTTTAATAAGCAACTTAAAGGGTTGGAAAACAAGGAGACACAACTAGAAATAATAAGAGTCTTTAGATAACAAACATGTGTTCGGAATTCGAATCCCGAAGGGTATTGTCGGCTAAGGCTACGGAATATCGCTCCTACGTGATTATCGACTAAATCGCAGTAATTTCCTACCCACTCACGGATTTGCTGTCGCCCTAAACGTTCATGGGAATCTAAGTTTAGCGATTACTAGACGGCGAGGATCGAGTATTTGCTGTCGCCCTATACTCGAATCCTAACGTCTATGAACGGCCTAATCGTTACTTAGCTGTCGCCCTAAACGATGTATCATACATTCATATCAACACATAGACATATTGAGACAAATAAGCAATACCATAGAACAATAAATAGTCGAATACACGTGTTCACGATTATCCTACGCCTTAACTACGACATAACCCAACGTTCATCTACTTCCGAACACACAAGAGATTTAGCTACTCATATTAAGCAAAACAACAACAAGATTCAAATGAATTGAGGATAGAGAACTCATAAAAACTTCCCTAAGAAGTAAGTATGGCAGTTATGAGGTGGAGCTCTCGTTCCTCGATCGACCGGGCGTGGCTACGTTGTTGGATCGTCCTTTTATCGTCTCCGAATCCAGGAGCAGCTTCTAGTGTTCTTCCTCCTCTTCTTTTCCTTAGATTTTCGTCTCTATGAGGTTGTTCTTGAGTTCTTAGTAGAGCCCCCCTTTTATGCTTCGAAAATGGGCTAAAACCCTGAATTTTGGCACGTTCACGGCCTCTTAACGGGCCTTCACGGCCGTGAAGGCGGCTTAAAACCCTATTTCTTGACTTTCTGGCATGAGTCACGGCCTCGTGCAACACGCTTCACGGCCGTGATGGCGGCTTAAACCCTAAAACTTGACTCTCTAGTGCCAGTCACGGCCACTCGCATCGGAAGTCACGGCCGTGAAGATGATAAATTTACTTCGTTGGACTCTCTGCCGCAAGTCACGACCCTTCGCACAAAGTGTCACGACTGTGAGCTCTTCTTCTCTAACTCTCTGTCGTAGTTCACGGTATCTTGCATGAGGTCTCACGGCCGTGACTCGGGACAGTGAACTTCCTCCTTGTCTCTGCCGAGATCACGGCCATTCGCACAAAGGCTTACGGCCGTGAACTCATCATTTCTGACTCTCTGCCCACGTTCACGGCTAATTGCATGATGGGTCACGGCCGTGACCCTGTTGGCTTTTGTCTTCCTAAGCTCACTGCACATGTTCACGGCCTCGTGCGAGGTGATTCACGGCCGTGAGCTTGACCTGACAGCTTCATACTTGGTCCTTTTCGCATCGTTTTCGCCTCGTTGTCGTTCCTCTTCGCTCGATAATCATTCCAAGGTCCTACAATATTTAAATGGGTGTAAATGGAGCCAATAAGTGCATGGAATGACCAAAAATAAACCATTATAACCCAAATAAACATAACAATAAACGTATTAAAATACGTTTATCAAACCTCCCCACACTTAAGCTTTTGCTTGTCCTCAAGCAAATTAGAAGCAGGAAAAGGTAACAAGATAGTGGTATGACCATTCACAATTCACCAACGCAGACGGAAAACAAGATCCACACCTTGCAGGGATTCACTCAAATCACTCAGTGTATAGGCTAATAAATCGGTGAATCGCTCAACTCATGCAATAATCTAGTCTCTACCATATGCTTGCAAGTCAATCACACGTCTACTACTTAAAGCAGTTAGCATGAATCAGAAGGTCTTTTTCGGGTAAAATGGGTTCAGATAGTAATGATGTGGTAGTGGAATCACATATGAGTAGCAGTCCTGTCGGTCTTCATGTCATTGTCTAAAGCGCGCCAGGATCAACCCTTTTGATTACGCCGTCTTCATATTTCTCTTATTTATGCTGCGTTCTACTAAGTCTTTCTTCTTCCAAGTCTCGAAATGAGGGAATGATGTGGAATTCACGAGACCGGAAGATTATCGAAGGAAAGGTTCTTTTTCTTTCTTTTCGCAACAGCTTATCCTCGTTCCACTTCGCTTTTTCTCTTCTCTTTTTTTTTCACTCTTTCCTTTTCTTTTCTTTTTTTTTTTTTCATATTGAGGCGTTCTCCACTGCTTTCGGCGTTGTCTCGGAGTTGTCGGGTCATCCGACTCGCTTTTCGACTTTGATATTCAACCTTCACTTCCGCTTAACTCGGGTTCAGATGATTTCTGGAGGCTTATTTAGGTCAAAGGGTTAAGATATACGAGGTTTAAGAAATAAAAAGGCTTAGGCACAAAGTGGTTAACTACGGTGATCAGTCGTGGTCGGGAACTCTGGCCATGGACTTATTTCCTAATGCCTTCGTCATATTCATACAAAACATACTATAAGCAATTTCAATGCATATCAAACAAGCAAGTTCTAGAGAGACTTAAATTATGCACTACTCACACAACCAAGAAGAATTGAGCAAAAGATCGTCAGCTCAAACTCTCACAACGGAACATGGGTTATGTGTGTGAATCTCTCAAAGTAACACTATATCTATTCATGCCGAAAAGATTAAATCACTGATGCATGTCTTTATCGCTCACTAGACTCCCTAATATGCAATCCACATTGAGATGAACGCAAACAATCATGCCAGACTTCTATAGATTTAATAACCACATCGCATCAAAAAAATTTGTCACGTAAATTTCCAACAAAATTCCAACAAAATTCCCCCTCCCCATACTTAAGATGCACGTTGTCCTCAACGTGTAAAATAAAAAAAAGGAAGGTAAAAGAATTTGGAAAAGAACGTGACTCCCCTGAAAAAAATGGCGTGGTCCGGCCTAGAACATTTGATGTAGTTGGGCATGGTTGTTGCACCTGAGTTTGAAATATTTTGAGTCGGAGTTTGAATTCGTGTCACGTTTCCTGAAAACACTCAAAAGAGAATTAAACGCACATAGGAAATAATAAAAGATAACAAAATAAGTCATAGTCATCACAAGTAACATGAGTACTAGACCAACTCAAAAGACTACTAACAGAAAACATAACATAAACGAAACTAAGGTGGTGGTGGGGAGGGCTGCCGAGGGCGAAGGAATGCCAGTGACTCCTGTGATCGCCGGACCGCGTCATCCATGGCTTTAAGGGCCTGCTCATAGCGTTGTTGCTCCTCGCGGTAGCGTCGGTGGGCTTCCTCGTTTCGACGCTCATACTCGTCCTGTCGGCGCCGTGTCTCCTCATCGCGTCGAATGGCCTCCTCGTTGTAGCGTAGCATTTCTTGGCGCAATGTTTGAAAGTCTGCGACTGACACGTAAGTAGCGACCCCCGATGACTCGCCCTCGTGGTAGCCGGAAGAATTGGAAGGTCCGGCAGTGTTTAAATGAACCGGGACTGGTCCCACACCTCAATTTCTAGTGGCTCGGGTAATTCGGCGCCCAGGTCCGTCTGCCCACGATAGACCTCGTGCCAGACGTAAACCTTGTTTGAGCGGGACCAATTCGGCGCTTTGATCAGCATCTTCATCTTCAGCATCATATCCTCGTTCACCAGGTTTCGCTCACCCACAATCGTCATCTCTGGTGGATTTTCTGGCCACAGGTTGAGTCCCCTGACAACCTTCGTAACAAAAGGCCCAAATGCGAGCTTCCCGTTACTACGAACATCCGCTTGGGCGCCAAAGGCGTGGGCCATGGCCATCTCTAAGTGAACTCGTTGGCCGCACTGCATCTTGGCTATATAGAACAGATCCCGAAGGCCAATTGCGCCGTGCGAGTCGCCTCGTGGTGTGGGCGAGGTCGTCAATAAACGGTGAATATAGCGCAGGCCCGGACTCCGGAGCGAAGACGCCTTAGAGGTCTTCACACTAAAATCGGGTTCACCGGGCCTAGTGAGTTCAGCCCAACAGGCCTGGCGCACCATCGAGCTCGCAAGATAATCCTTGTAGTGCATTTCGGGAAAAGGACCTTGGTGCCCGAAAAATGGTACCGGTGTCCCAAGCGCTCGGCAGATGTCGTCTACGTCCACCGTGTGGTCCTCATTAAATGCCCGAAACTTGACTCCGTTCATCCCGTATTCTTCGAGAGAGAAGGTGGAGAGGAACTCTAAGGTCAGCTCCTTGTACGCCGGCTCGTCGATGTGAAAGAATTGGAGCCATCCGCTGATGGACAAATACCCGGCCACTTGCTGGTCGATGTGGTATTTTTCTAGCGTGGCGTGGTCAATTTGGTCGGTTGGGATGAATTGCATGTCCTTTAGCCGGTTGTAACGGGCCTGGTGCGTCTCATCGTCAAACTGCCCCATAGATTCTAGCAGTGACATCGTGCGGCTCGTGCCTTGGCCTCGACGTGGACGACTCGTGGATGCAGATGAGCGGCTTCGACCCATAGTACCTCGAAGTCCAAATGTTAGTTGGCGAGAAAAAGATAATCAACACAGCTCGACTCGACCAACGTAGCGACAAAATTCACAATTCTAAAGCAAGAACATAACAAATTCAAAGTAGCATTTTGTCGAACACATAATAGACGAACTAAAATACTCTTTGAAAACGCAATAGTCGATCAACCAAGCACATACTTCGATTCAAACAATGAAACGATGCTAATGAAATCACTAAAGCAACCAATTTCGTCAACAATTTTCAAAAATCCCCAAATTATTCAATTAGGGTTTATGGTCTCAAATTGAAAATTGACGGACGAATTGAACAAGCAAACCCATCGTGTTTAAAGCAAGAATCTAGTCGTAAAAGAGCAAGACAACACCACATTGGCCTAAATTTGAAAAGCCCCAAATTTTAAAATTAGGGTTCCTCACCCAAAATCGAAATTAACGCACGAAAACTAAAAATCCGTCAAGCCAACAAGTTTATAGCACGAATTTAGTAATGAGAGAGCAATGTAAACACGAAAATCGATCAAAACCTCGAAAAAAATACCCGCAACGCAAAATGTAAATTTGGAGATAAAAGATCATACCTCGTCGATTTAATCGCGTTGAATTAGGTGCGAAATGATTTGTGCGGGCAGCTGAAATGGCCGGAGATGTGGTGATTTTGGAGTGAAAGAGATGAAGAATTGTCGATCGTGCGTTGATTTTGAAGTGAAGAAGATGAAAAGTGTTGAAATGAAGGTATAATAGGGTAAAATTCGTCACTTTCACGGCCGTGAACGACAGTCCCCAGGCCGTGAAGACGAACAGTGTACTACTATCAGCAGAGTCACGGTCGTGACCGATGGAGTCATTGGCCGTGACTTCGGGCAGTGAGTTAACCCCGTCTACGTCACGGCCGTGACTTTCGGGTCCTGGGCCGTGACTGTGGGCAGTGAGTTAAGCCCGTCTATGTCACGGCCGTGACTATCGAGACACGGGCCGTGACAACCCTACGGTTTCTTTTTTTATTTTTTTATTTTTTTATTTTATACTTATATTTTCATTATTATTTTTTTTATTATTATTTTATATTTTTTTATTTTTCTATTGAGTCACGGCCGTGAGGGTTAAGCCTTGGGCCGTGACTTGGGACAGTGTGCGAAATGTGTTGTGACACTAAAACTCACGGCCGTGTGTGCCTAAGCAAGAGGCCGTGAGGGGCGGCAGTGCGTGTTGTCGCGCCAAGTCGCGGCCGTGACTTGCGAGTCATTGGCCGTGACTTAATTTTGTTTTAATTTTTTTTTTATTTATTTATTTATATTTTTTTAAGTATTATAATTATTATTATTTAATTTTAACTATGATTGACACGCAATCAACGAATTTTTTTCGAGAACGATTTGCGCGAGGAAAAATCTTGTAATCGACAAGAGAAATATCACTTTCTCACGCGGCGTCAAATCTTCCAAGTCAAAAATTCATCTTTATCATTTAATGGATTTGCCGGGTATGATAATGATATTTTTGTGCCATTCATGCCTATAAATAGACATGGTGGAACAATACAATATCATCATCTACCATAAATTCCACGTCTTCAACAATCTTATTTTCGAAATTCTGGGTTAGCTAGTCACTATGAATTGGGACAGCAGCAAGGTCGTGAGAATGAGAGTGAGGAATATGCAAGGATTCGTCGTAATTTAGATGTGGGTTGGGTTATCACAATGTGCACTTATGTGTAACCGCCCTTATGAAGCAAAATAAACTATTGTTCTGTCTTTTGTGTTATTCGCAGTTTTAATTTGCTTTTGTGTTGGACCTTCACACGTTGTAATGGTATTGTAACACTCTCTTATGAAGTAAAACTATTGTTCCTATCTCGTCTCTAGACTCTGCGTTGTAACCATCCTCAATATTCGAAATAAATTTATTATAATTTAAAATTTTAATGTTTTTATTATTATTATTGTTTTATTTAATTTAATATATAGTTGTAGATTATTAAATGCTTTTTCTTTTTTTTCTTTTTTTTAAATGCCTAAAACATAAATAAAAATACCTGGGTTGCCTCCCAAGAAGCGCTTCTTTTAACGTCTCAGCCTGACGTACCTCACATGCTCTTATGCTTGCTGAAAATCGAGGTATAATACCTCCTTGTCGCTCAAGTCTTCCTCGCCTCCATGGTAATACTTCAAACGATGTACGTTCACCTTGAAAGCGCCCTGTCCCATACCTGAAATCTCAACAGTACCGTACGGAAAAACACGAGTGACAGTGAACGGTCCTGACCAACGTGATCTAAGCTTGCCAGGAAAAAGCCTAAGTCAAGAATTAGAGATGAGGACATGGTCCCCTTCTTGAAATTCTCGCCTGTGCCTAATTTTGCTGTCATGGTAGGCTTTTGAACGCTCCTTATACATTGTAGCGTTATCATAAGCTGATAAGCGCCATTCGTCAAGCTCATTAATTTGGAGCTGCCGCTTTCCGCCGGCTTTCCCCAAATCCATGTCCAATGACTTGATTGCCAATAGGCTTTATGTTCGATTTCTACGGGGAGGTGGCATGCCTTCCCGTAGACCAGTCTATACGGTGTAGTGCCTATTGGTGTCTTATACGCAGTCCTATACGCCCAAAGTGCGTCATTAAGCTTATTCGCCCACTCCTTACGGTTCCCATCTATAGTTTTCTCTAGGATACGTTTTAACTCGCGGTTCACGACTTCTACCTGACCGCTAGCCTGAGGGTGATAAGGGGTGGATAGGCTGTGTCTAACACCATAACGTTCTAACGTGCGTGCAAACTGGGTGTTACAGAAATGTGTACCCCTATCACTAATAATGCACCTAGGCGCCCCAAAACGTGAAACAATGCTCGAAGAAATCTAACGACTACCCTAGCGTCGTTCGTGGGTAAGGCTTGCGCCTCGGCCCATTTAGACACATAATCGACCGCAACTAGGATGTATTTATTATTGTACGAGCTAGGGAATGGTCCCATAAAATCTATACCCCAAACGTCGAAAATTTCACAAACTATGATGAAGTTCTGGGGCATTTCGTCGCGTTTCGAGAGATTACCTGCGCGCTGACACTGATCACAAGTGTCAACGTACCTTTGGGCGTCCTTGAATATCGTGGGCCAGTAGAATCCGCTTTCCAACACCTTCTGGGCGGTTCTGTTGGCTGCGTAGTGCCCTCCGGTCGGACCATTGTGGCAGTGCCTCAGGATCTGTGTCGTCTCTGGAGCGGCAACGCATCGTCGTATCACCTGGTTTGCACATCGCCTGAAAAGATATGGGTCTTCCCAAAAGTAGTACCTCAAATCAGAAATAAATTTCTTCTTTTGCTGACTGGTGTACTCCTTTGGTAGGACCCTCGCAACAAGATAGTTAGCGTAATCTGCAAACCAGGGAGTGTCGTCACTTACCACCTGTATCGAGTAAAGATGCTCGTCTGGGAACCTATCTTGTATCGGTCTTCCGTCCTTGTGGTATATTTCGGACTCCTCCAGTCGAGAGAGGTGATCAGCCGCTAGGTTCTCCGCACCCTTCTTATCCCGAATCTCAATATCGAACTCTTGCAGTAGTAGGATCCATCTGATTAGCCGTGGCTTGGCATCGGGCTTTGCTAACAAGTACTTAAGAGCAGAATGGTCAGTATAAACGTGTGGCGCCCCACGCCACTACACTACTATATGACTCTAAGACTATTAAAATACGACTTTGAGAAATAAAATGCAAGAGTTCTGTTTGAAAATCGTCGATAACTCCTGTACTCGACTCCTCAAACCCACTCACCAATCAATGGACCCGCAAACTCATAGTAAAATAACATTACCTTCAAACGGGAATTGTTCATCCACAACATTCAATTATCAAACTACGAAGCTCGACTCGACCATTATAACATATATGTATACACCTACATAGCGATGTCCAAAAGTATGTCCAAACATACTCCAACGATAAATATAAAACTATACAAACCCAAAACAAAAGAACTCGCTCGCCCACAGGTCGTCATCCATGTACACGCCATCTCAAAAGTCTGCGGGAGCTTCAACAGCTAGCCTCAAAAGCGAGTATCAAACAACATCATCGGGCTCACCTACAACACATGAACGACGTGAGCTAATTGCTCAGTAAGCGAATGCCATAATAATGTAAACTCATTTAAGTATGATAGGAACTTTATCGGCCTACGATGTGAGTTCCTCGAATGATTCAAATGCAACCTGGTGTGCTATATGCCACTCAAGCTCTCGTAACTATGCAGTCATACCCTCAAAATGATTCACTCAATATGGGCCCCGAGACCGAATACTACGATACCGAATAGCTCAATCAACATCAATGAGGCCTATAAATATCAACTCTGCACGGTCTTTTTCACCCGCCCAGAAATCACTGCACGGTCTTTTTCACCCGTCCAGAAAAGACGTCGTCACGTCAGGCCAATAACGGCGCGGTACCGCCAAAGGGGAAGGGCTCGAGTGGACCATCCCATCGAAGGCGGTCTTCTCCACCACGAGATTCCCTCGGGTATCGTAGTATCGTCTCACAAAAGAACATAATGTACCTCACCAGATCAGTCTCACCCAAGGCGACTATATGAAATTCTTCACATGCTCACCGCCAGTCGTCCCAAGTGACGTGAATGACTCAATGTAAATGAAACGATGCACAATATGCAAGGAATATCATACTTATCTTCGAAATAGTAATTCACACCCGATGACGTAACATAAATCACTTTGGTTGGCAAATAGTTCAACTCAAATCATATAAGATCATACCTCAATAGATAATCAAAACAACGTATACGGCGACTCGCGCCTAAGGTACAATTATTAATACCAAATAATTCGTACCTCCAAAGTAATCAAATAAATAATAGGACATATATCACAATAATACAAATAAAGCTAGGTTCATGTGTCGTAGTTGCATGGGACAGTCGCTTACCTGTCGTCTCTAAGTTTAACTATTTAAATCGACTTTCTCCGAACCTTCAAGAGCTGATATGCTATGGCTTAGAGGAGGTTTGAAGTTACATAGATGTGCTGAAAACAAAGGGCCAAGAGCAAATGATGGAAGGGGAACGAATCTTGATAATTAAAGGGAACCAAGGCGGTTAATGTATCCCTTGTTATTCACGTTAACTAACATTTATCCTATTAAAACATATACATATATATTAATGTATAATTACTTGAATTCCTAATGAACTCATATGTGAGGTATACCACGTACGTAGACTTTCACTCATACTAAGTTATATATTTTAATAATAAATATAACTACGATACTAAGTGACATATTGTACTTAGAATAAATAATTTGCATAAGTTTATGAAAATCTATTCACATAAATATCGAATAATATACTATCCATACAAGTGTAATTAATTATACCTACCAATCGACACGTATAAATATCGGGGCTTACCCCGCAGACACGTATAATTAGTAGTACTTATTAATTGACACGTACATTACTACTTGACAGGTATCACACAGGAAAATAACTAAAGTAACTAAGCTAAATAATTCTAATATATTAATTAATTTATTTTTTAGTTATCATTTATTATTATTTATTTATTTTATTACTATTATTATTTTTATATAAAAATATTGACTAAACACGTGTAACTATTAGCCTCTGTTGACTTCTAAATTATTTCTTATACCAAAATTCCTAGGAATCAAATATACTAAAATGCTGAAATTAATAATATGCAACTTCTAAAATGCACATAATATGCAAAGCAAATAGTTCAAATAATATGCATAATAGGCACACGTTATATTAGCACGTAATTCAAATAAGGTAGAGAATGCAATGCATGATTCATATTGGCCAACTAGGGTTAGGAATTGTTCGGGTATCACAAAACGATAACTTTGGATAGGATAAGATATGACCTGAACTTGTCGAAAGCAAACACGACGGCCAACAGCTCCTTTTCAGTGGTCGTGTAATTTGCTTGGGTTGTGTCTAGCGTTTTACTCGCGTAATAGATCGGCCTGAAATGGTTGTCCTTACGCTGCCCTAACACGGCCCCAACTGCATAGTCACTAGCATCGCACATGAGTTCAAAGGGCAGCCCCCAGTCAGGGGCGACCATAATAGGTGCTGCGATAAGTCGTTGCTTAAGTAAATTGAAAGCATGCAAGCACTCGTCATTAAAATCAAACGGGGCATCTTTTTCTAGCAACCTAGACATGGGTCTTGCGATCTTAGAAAAATCTTTAATAAACCTACGATAAAACCCTGCATGTCCTAGAAAGCTCCTAATCGACTTCACGTTCGAGGGAACAGGTAATTTTTCTATCGTCTCTAACTTAGCTCGGTCCACTTCGATTCCTTTAGAGATCTTGTGACCGAGAACAATACCCTCTCGAACCATGAAGTGGCACTTTTCCCAATGAAGTGCCAAGTTCGTCTCCTCGCACCGTGCGAGTACGAGCTTCAGATTCAATAAACATACATCGAATGAAGACCCGAAAACAGAAAAACGTCCATAAATACCTCCATTACCTCACCTACCAGTTCGTCGAATATGGCTATCATGCATCGCTGAAAGGTGGCTGGGGCATTGCAGAGGCCGAACGGCATCCTTCGGTACGCGAACGTCCCGAACGGGCAAGTGAACGTGGTCTTTTCCTGGTCCTCGGGTGCTATGGGGATCTGTAGATAACCTGACAAACCATCTAGGAAACAGTAAAATGAGTGACCGGCTAACTTTTCTAACATCTGATCAATAAATGGTAAAGGAAAGTGATCCTTTCTCGTCGCATCATTCAACTTCCTATAGTCGATGCAGACGCGCGACCCAGTCACTGTCCTCGTCGGAATCAATTTGTTCTTGTCGTTGGTGACGACCGTCATGCCTCCCTTCTTTGGGAGTACTTGGACCGGGCTGACCCACGCGCTGTCTGAAATGGGATAGATCATCCCTGCGTCTAGCAGTTTGATCACTTCCTTCTTTACCACGTCCTTCATATTGGGGTTGAACCGCCTTTGGCGTTGAGCGACCGGCTTGAAATCATCCTCCATGAGGATCTTATGCGTGCAGTAGCTCGGGCTGATACCCCTTATGTCGGATATCTTCCACGCCAAGGCCTTCTTGTGCGCTTTCAACACATCCAAGAGCTGGCCCTTCTGTCCGTCGTCTAGGCTTGACGAGATGATGACTGGTAGCCCTCCATTGCTGCTAAGGAACGCGTACTCGAGGTGGTCGGGCAGCGGCTTCAACTCTAGGACCGGTGGCTCCTCGACCGAGCTCTTTTCCTTGTCCTCTTCGCTGCTCTCGTCGATGGCTATGATAGGCTCGTCGACCTCCTCCCCACACTCGTCGATTGCCATAAGCATATGCATGTCCTGCTCGCCGACCTGTGACAGACCTTGCACGGAAAAGAGAAAGTCGTGCTCAAACACGTCTAAAAAATAGCATTTATGGTCTTGCTCATTACCCTTTTTCATCGAATCCGCCATACTAAATGTAACCTTTTCTCCATCTACTGTCAACGTCAATGTACCATTCCTAACGTCTATCATGGTTTCTCCTGTGTCTAAGAACGGTCTGCCTAATATCAACGGGACATTATCATCCTCCTCCATGTCTAAAATAACGAAATCAGCAGGAATTACGAACTTATCCACTTTAACTAGAACGTCCTCGATAACACCTCGAGGATACTTCAACGATCTATCGGCTAACTGCAAGCTCATCCTAGTGGGTCGTGGCTCACCTAATCCTAAGCGCTTAAACATTGAATATGGCATTAAATTAATGCTAGAACCTAGGTCAGCTAACGCACGCTCAACAACTAAGTCTCCTATAAGACAGGGAATAGTAAAACTCCCTGGGTCCTTAAGCTTCTTAGGGATCTTGCTTTGGAGTATCGCCGAGCACTCTCCTCGCAGGCATACGGTGGAAACATGTTCGAGCTTCCTTCTGTTCGTCAGCAGGTCCTTCAAGAACTTGGCGAAGCTGGGCATCTGCGTAATAGCTTCAACAAAAGGTAGGTTAATATGCAATTCCTTACACATACCCATAAATTTACCAAATTGTGCCTCGTCTTTCTCCTTCTTTAGTCGAGCCGGGTAAGGAATTTTTGGCTGGTATGGCTTCACCGGTGGCCGCTCGATCTCCTTCGCCTTTTCTTTCTCAGGCTCGACCTTCTCCTTCTCAGCTTCGGCCTTTTCGATATCATCGCCTCTGATCTCCTCCACTTCGGGCTCATCGTGGCTCTCGAAATTGGCGCTCTCCTTCACCTTCTTCTTGGCGGGCACTTCTTGTAATTCTCGTCCATTCCTCAAAGTCACCGCCTTGCAGTACTCCTTTGGATTCGGTTCGGTGTAGCTTGGGAGTGAGCCCTGAGGACGCCCCGCCAATTGCTTCGCCATCTGCCCCACCTGTTGCTCCAACTTCTTGAGTGAGGCGTCCGTGTTCTGGGCACGCCGTCGTTCGCCTCCATGTACTCCTCCATCTTTGTCATTCGGCTCTCATGGGCTGCGGTGGTTTGGCTGAAATTGGTGAGGAGTGTCTTCATCATGTCCTTCATCTCCCTCATATCCTCAGATCCTCCAGCGGGTGCATTCTGATATTGGCGTGGCGCCCCGTTTTGGAAACCGGATGGTCTAGGCTGAAATCCTGGCGATCCTTGCCCCTGGTGGTTTTGATTCCCATACGCCAAGTTAGGATGCGCTCGGGGCTGGTAGCTCCGCTGGCCGCCTTGGTAATTTCCCATATAATCGACGTGCTCCAGCGGCTGCCCAAGTTGGCATTCTGAGGTCTCGTGGGCTGCTCCACAAATCCCGCACAAGGGTATGTATGGCGTATGCTGCATCGGTGTGGTGGTCGCCACGGCATTCACGGGCTGTGTCTGCTCGGATTTCGGTAGGAGTGCGCCAATGACTGTCTGCAACTGAGAGTTTGTCGCAGCAATTTGTTGCTGGAGCACTTCGAATTTGGCATTCGTGGCCGTCTCCTCGCTAACTCCGAACACGCCTGGCGTCTTGATCCTCGTGTTACCCCTCATGAAGCTGTTCCTTGAGTAGTCCTCGATCAGGTTTCAAGCCTCGGTCGCGTTGAGCTTCACGAGCCCTCCTCCTGCGGCTCCGTCTAACATGTGGACAGTCTGATCGTTGAGCCCCTCGTGAAATCGATTGATCTGGGCTGCCTTCGACATCCCGTGCTGCGGGCACCTCTTCAGTAGCGCCTTGTATCGCTTCCACACCTCGTAGAGGTTTTCGGAATCCTTCTGGTGAAAAAGGGATATCTCTGTTTTCAACCTTAACACCTTTGACAATGGGAAGTAATGGCCGATGAATGCTGCTCGCAGCTCTTCCCACGTAGTGATTGATCTGGGCGGTAGCATCTCCAACCAATCTTTTGCCCTGTACTTGAGTGAGAATGGAAACAACATTAGTTTGATAGCATCGCTCGGGACCCCATTAATCTTGACTCTGTTACTGTCAGAAAAGCCTTCGGGTGGGAGTATGGATCATCATCAGGGTTCCCCTCAAATTGGGCCGTCTGAAAGATCATTTGAAGCCAAGCATGCTTCAGCTCGAAATTATTGTTCTCGATAGGTGGAATCACAATCGCTGATTCTGTACCGCCTAAAGAGGCGCTCTTGAGTAGATCTTGTAAAGATTGTTCCTCTTCTTGGTCTTGGTGGACCGGTACTCTGCGTTCAGCCATCTCGACTTCTATCTCTCGATTGTCTTTGGACGTCTCTGTTCGAGAATTGTCTGCCGACTCTTGAGAGTTGTCCTCTGAGTAGCTAACCAGCGCTTCCTGATAATTACTAGCCGTGCCTTCTGAATTGTATCTGAGCTGCCTTCGTAACTTTCGCTCGAAATCTGGATCTCCTTCAACAATTGGACCCGATGGGTGGCTTCAGGTCATCCACTGTCAAACAGTACCTTCAATGAGCGAAACTGAAAATTAGCGAAGATCTAGATAAATATGTCGAAAAGGTAACGGACTAATAATGATGTAGGAAACAAATAACGCAATTAACGAAAGAAAATGAGAAAATGTGTAATAAAATAGCTAAATTACCGAACTAGGGTGTTCCTAATATCAATCTATTCCCCGGCAACGGCGCCAAAAACTTGATCGCGTGCGTGTACGTTATATATTTAAATAAGAGTTCGTGCAAATACGTCAAGTAATAATTAAAACGAATATATTATAACTAAAACCACGCGCGATAGGCAGTGTACCTATCGTTTGTAATATAGCTATAGCGAATATCCGAGTATCGATCACGAGGAATAAATTGATTACTAGTATTGACCTATCGACTCGATATTTAGCCTATGTAAATAACGGGATTGATTTATACTATGAACTAATTTTAATAAGCAACTTAAAGGGTTGGAAAACAAGGAGACACAACTAGAAATAATAAGAGTCTTTAGATAACAAACATGTGTTCGGAATTCGAATCCCGAACGGTATTGTCGGCTAAGGCTACGGAATATCGCTCCTACGTGATTATCGACTAAATCGCAGTAATTTCCTACCCACTCACGGATTTGCTGACGCCCTAAACGTTCATGGGAATCTAAGTTTAGCGATTACTAGACGGCGAGGATCGAGTATTTGCTGTCGCCCTATACTCGAATCCTAACGTCTATGAACGGCCTAATCGTTATTTAGCTGTCGCCCTAAACGATGTACCATACATTCATATCAACACATAGACATATTGAGACAAATAAGCAATATCATAGAACAATAAATAGTCGAATACACGTGTTCACGATTATCCTACGCCTTAACTACGACATAACCCAACGTTCATCTACTTTCGAACACACAAGAGATTTAGCTACTCATATTAAGCAAAACAACAACAAGATTCAAATGAATTGAGGATAGAGAACTCATAAAAACTTCCCTAAGAAGTGAGTATGGCAGTTATGAGGTGGAGCTCTCGTTCCTCGATCGACCGGGCGTGGCTACGTTGTTGGATCGTCCTTTTATAGTCCCCGATCCAGGAGCAGCTTCTAGTGTTCTTCCTCCTCTTCTTTTCCTTAGATTTTCGTCTCTATGAGGTTGTTCTTGAGTTCTGAGTAGAGCCCCCCTTTTATGCTTCGAAAATGGGCTAAAACCCTGAATTTTGGCACGTTCACGGCCTCTTAACGGGCCTTCACGGCCGTGAGGGCGGCTTAAAACCCTATTTCTTGACTTTCTGGCATGAGTCACGGCCTCGTGCAACACGCTTCACGGCCATGACGGCGGCTTAAACCCTAAAACTTGACTCTCTGGTGCCAGCCACGGCCACTCGCATCGGAAGTCACGGCCGTGAAGATGATAAATTTACTTCGTTGGACTCTCTGCCGCAAGTCACGGCCCTTCGCACAAAGTGTCACGGCCGTGAGCTCTTCTTCTCTAACTCTCTGTCGTAGTTCACGGTATCTTGCATGAGATCTCACGGCCGTGACTCGGGACAGTGAACTTCCTCCTTGTCTCTGCCGAGATCACGGCCATTCGCACAAAGGCTCACGGCCGTGAACTCATCATTTCTGACTCTCTGCCCACGTTCACGGCTAATTGCATGATGGGTCACGGCCGTGACCCTGTTGGCTTTTGTCTTCCTAAGCTCAGTGCCAATGTTCACGGCCTCGTGCGAGGTGATTCACGGCCGTGAGCTTGACCTGACAGCTTCATACTTGGTCCTTTTCGCGTCGTTTTCGCCTCGTTGTCGTTCCTCTTCGCTCGATAATCATTCCAAGGTCCTACAATATTTAAATGGGTGTAAATGGAGCCAATAAATGCATGGAATGACCAAAAATAAACCATTATAACCCAAATAAACATAACAATAAACGTATTAAAATACGTTTATCACTATGCGATGACGACCTTGAGGTAAGATTTAATAAAGGATGTTGTGAGGTTTTTAACAGCGAGGGTGTTCGAGTTATGGCAGGTAAAAGATCAAGCGACAATTACTACTTAGTCGGAGACAAATCTGGAACAAAGGACATGTGCCAATTATCTAAAGCGGAGGACGATGTCATCCTTTGGCATTACAAACCGGGCCATGTCAACTACCGAACGCTGGAGCAACTTATCAAACACTACGCGATCAGAGACATTCCAAAGCTTAAGGAGTTTGGTAAGGTTGTTTGTGAGTCATGCGTGAAGGGTAAGCAAGTGCATGCTATCCATAATGTTGACCAACATGCTGCCCAACATTTTAAAACTGCTCATTGTTTTCAACTGATTCATATGGATTTGATGGGTCCGAAAGAAGTAGATAGCATTGGTTGTAGGAAATATGCTTATGTGCTCGTGGATTATTATTCTAGATGTGCGTGTAGACTTTTTCTTAGGGAAAAATCTGAATCGTTCGATTTCTTCAGAAGTCTTTTATACCTTTCAGCGAGTAGACCTGATACTATGTACAGCGTATGTGTCTGTGCGAGATATCAATCTGAGCCTAAGGTTTCCCACTTAAATGCCGTTAAACGTATTCTTCGATATGTGAGTGGTTCGTGTAGCGTAGGGTTGTGGTTCTCTAAAGATACTAATATGAGTCTTGTAGGCTACAGCGATGCTGATTGGGAGGTTACGAGGATAATCGCAAGAGCACAAGTGGCGGTTGTTACTTCTTAGGTAACAATCTAGTTGCATGGTACAGTAAGAAGCAAAATTGTGTATCTTTATCTACTGCTGAGTCTGAGTATGTTGCTGTGGGTAGTTGTTGTACGCAATTAATATGGCTGAATAGCATGTTGCGTGACTATGGTTTAGAGTGTGCGTCAGTTCTCATGTATTGTGATAACCTTTGTGCCATCAACATATCTAAGAACCCTATCCAGCATTCACGCACAAAGCATATAGATATAAGACATCATTTTCTGAGAGATATGGTAGAGAAAGAATTAGTTCGCATTGAGCATATAGACACGAAACATCAGTTAGCTGACATTTCATGAAAGCATTGGATTTCGAAAGGTTTTCGGACCTGAAAAAATCCATAGGTTTGCATCAGTCTGTCTGAATATTGGTCCAACATTTGGATCAACACAGCATATGTCAAATTCGATGGTTACTGCTTTAATGTATGGTTAGATATTCTGTTCTATTTTCCTGTGAAATGACTTGACTCTCCTTGACTGGTCTCTGAATTAACCCGATCCCTTACATATAGGCTCTTAGTAATAAGTTCCCTAGGTACACGGCATTCGCAGTGACGATGTACTCTTTGCGACAAAAAGCCAATCCTTGGTGCGTATAAGCCTGCTCATAAACTCTTTGCTAGATATAGGTACTTGGTAATAAGCTTTCTTAGGTACACGGCATTCGTTGTGACGATGCACATTAAGCGACAAAAAAACCTTGAGGCTTAGGGTATAAGGGCAGTGCATAAACTTGGATAGATAAACAAGGTGAAAGGTAGAAATAAAGGAACTGGTTTCGAGAAGGGTTGAGCAGAAAAGTCTAGGATTGCGGAATAAGAATGTTGAGGCAAATGTTGGGGCAACATGTGTAACTGTCAGTTTGATCATGCTATATTTCTGTGCTTTCGTTTATTTGCATTAGGGTTGAGCAAAAATATCCGAAAACCGGATTCCGATCCGATATCCGGTTTTCAAAACCCGAAAATCCGGATATCCGCTTTTAAAAACCGGATCGGATATCCGATCCGATTTATTTAAAATAAACCGGATCGGATACGGATAGTGGTTTGTCTAAAATCCTGATATCCGGTATCCAGTTTTATATTTAAAAAAATAATAAAAAAATAAAAAAATAGCCCAAATGAAAAATGAAGGTCAAAAAGGGAAAAAAATCCTCAAAACTAGAAATATTTATATTATTTTATTATGTAATTTTGAATCACGAATTCACATATTGTAAGAATTACTATGCGTAGAAATTTTTATATGAAAAATATATTTTTTATTTTGATAAGAAATAAAAAAAATAATTTTGAATAGAATATATTTTGAACAATGAATTCACATTTTGTTTATTATTTATTATGTAATCATGAATTCACATATTGTGTTAATACCATTCGTAGTAATTTTATATGAAAAATATATTTTTATTTTGATAAGAAATAAAAAAATGATTTTGAAAAGAAAATATGAAAAATTATATAAAAATATATTTAAAAACCGGATGCGGATATCCGATTTAAATATCCGAATAAAGCGGATATCCGATTTTCGGATATCCGATTAAAATTGGACCGGATAAGGATATCATTTTTGATATCCGGATCCGAATTTCGGATATCCGAAAATCCGGATATCCATTTTTGCTCACCCCTAATTTGCATTAGCTTTTAGGTCAGCATTTGTTAGTTTCATGTGTCTACTTTAGATATCTCTCAGAATTGCATTAGAACTCCTCGAAACAGCTACACTTGTCTCACGTGCTCATCAACGTCGTCTAATCGGTTAGTATCGCTCGCTCCTACTGTGATTTTTGACTTGGTATGTTTCGCTGAATCATGACCTGCTCCTGCTTTTTTGTGGACATTAATTGTATCAGATTGAAAGCTGTTTAATATTTTTATTTAGGTCACCAACGGTTATTTGTTTTGGTTCACTTATTCCATGATGCATTTAGGCTGTATTACCATTTTGTTTACCGTTGGAAACTCTGAATTTTTATGGACTTGGCTCGGCTCCTTGATATCATCCACTTTCACAAATTCTATTTCATAATATAGGCAATCTCTACAAATTTGATAATTTTTCAGGCCTTTATAGATTTCAAGATTTATACTGCTTTCTGCTTTGATATTTTTAATCTTGAATGTCTATTGCGAACTCACCCAATTTCGAGTCTGAGAATGTTGACCCGGCTGTTGGCTCCATATCTGCCTCAACACGTGCTTGTTGGCTAACAGAAAAGTTCTCTGAGTTTTTTTTCTTTCTTCCCAAAAAGGGGGAGAAGATTGTGCAGATGGTTATTTTATTTGCTGGTGGTGCTGAGGGAATTTCGACAGGGGAGTTACAGCCAATAGGGGGAGTTACAGCCGATAGGGGGAGCTAAAACTGAACAGGAGAAGTTTGCATTTCTGATCCTCTTTGATTTTTTTGCATATGATTGATTTTTGTGTGCATGCCAATTTGATCTTCTGAATCTGATTTTTGCATGCCTGATTGATTTTTGTGTGCATGCTGATTTGATTCTATGATTCTTTGCATGCCAGACTTTATTTTTATTTTGTGCATGTTGATCTGGTTCGTTCAGCTTGTGTGACTATGTGGTTTGCTGGCCTGCAAATGAATTTTTATTTTGTGCTGATGTTAATTTTCAGACCTCTAATTGGCTTTGTACTATTTCTTAGTACTTTGAATAGCTTATAGACTATTTTATTTGTGTTTGCTATAACCCTTTCAATGTTTTGTGGTTGAGTAGATTTGGCCTTCAGGGGGAGTTTAGGAACGTCTAATGTCTGCACGGGTTTTGGGAAGAAAGATAAAAAGGGGGAGATTGTTAATGTTGACGACAATGTTGAGATAACATTCCAGTCAACATTGTTGTCTGTCAACATTCGATTTTATCTTTCATGCACAGAACCTTTTAACCTTTTTTTTAGTAGCTTTATTTACTGATGTGCAGGACGTGGTAAAGTGCTGAAACGAGTCAAAACCGTGTGGAAAGCGTGTGGAGTAGCTTGAACGAGTTTTAGAAGGAAGCATACTAAATATAGGATGCTTAGAGTTCAAGTCAAGACTAAATCATTAGGAGATATTCAAGGGATCTCTTACCAATTCAAACATGAGTCAAGGCCTTTAAATAAGAGTTATTTTCGAGCTGCAAAGTAACACTTTTCGAGAGAGCTTTTCATGGAGTAACTATTGAGCGAAGTGCAAAAATCACGAGTTACGGAGCGAAGCATACTTTGAGTTTGAGCGATCACGAGAGTGTTCTTTTTAGCCTAGTATTTCTTTTGCAAAAGTTTTAGGACTTTGTAGGTTTGCAGAATCGTTAGATTCGTAGTTTGCAGAATCGTTAGATTCTTAGTTTTTCCTAGGCTTGATTTGTACTATCTTAGGATAGTTGTTTTGTAATCCATCTTCGTAGCGGATTTTTCGCCATGAGGCACGCAGCAAGTTTCTGACTTGCTGCATAATTTACTTTTCGTGTTCATCAATTTTCGTCACTAAGTTATCCTATATTCCGCTGTGCGCTTTGAGTGTTAGATCGAATGTTAACCTATCATTTTATCCAACATCCAGTTTCCAACTTAGTATTTACATCCATATCGTACCGGGACCACTTCAATATATATATATATATATTATCAATAATAAAAAATAAGAATGATAGTAAAGTGGAAATTTAATTAATCCACCAACCTTTTTTACACTTTTTCTTGTGCAAAAAATCTGCCCCCACCACGTTATTATTCTTAGGTTCACATGCCTTGCCTTGAGTCAAAACTCAGCAATCAGCGGTAGAGTTTTTCCAATTACATTCCTTCACTGCCGCTACAAATTGGTCATCCTTCATTCATAAGCCGAAAAAAGCACAAGCAACAACACAATACACCAGTCAAAAGTTCTCACTGTTTCTTCTTTTTTTATATAATATTTGCCCATCTCTTTCTCTATCTATCTCTCTCTTTGAATTTCTTATTAGACTTTTTTTCATGTAACACCCTCTTTTTCCTCTCCTCTTGTCTTGCCATAATTCGCGGGACGAGACTTCAAATGTAAGAACCCGACATTGTCATTCCCCTTCTTTATTTACAAGGTAGCATTGTCTGCAATTCCGTGAGACTGATCATTGCTAAGGTTTTTTAGTAGAGTTTTTTAAAGCCAACCAACTTTTTTGCTTCCTTTTTTGTCGTTTGCCAAAAAAAACCCATCTTCAGTTCTTTGGTAAGTAAGATTAACATCTCGCTGTGTTTTGCTGCTGATTGTCCTCAATAATTGTTTCGAGATTTGCTTGGACTACTTCTTTGTTGGGTTGGAAATTCGACATTTAATCCCCTTTTCCTGTTAAAGATTTAGGTAGGCCTCGCATTTGATTTTTATGTTGCTGGGAAATTAATGTTGGCAGATCTTTCCCCACCTTTTTCCTGCTCAGATTTGCAAGATCTTCGGTTTTTTATTATTAAATTAGGCTTACAATAACACTCATTAGCGTCAGCGATGAGTGGTGCTATAGCAGCTCAAAATTGCCTGATTTGACCATTGTTAATCTCAGTTTCTTTCAATATATTCCAAGTGCTTCACTGTCTGATTCTAACCATAATTCATTCGAGACAGAAATGGAGAAGAAGCAACTGAATCTCAACGCGCCATTTTACTCGGCGAGGCGATACTCATCTCCTTCTTCGCGTTCCTCCGAGCCATCTACTAATATCATAGATCAGAAGCCATTGCAGCCACCTTTTAGACAGCAATCTCTCAATCTCCTCAAATTTGAACACGACAAAGAAGACGACGATGAAGTAATAAAAGCAAAGCCAACCTCCTCCGTTCCCTTTCGCTGGGAACAAACGCCCGGCCGCCCCAAATACCATACAAATTCCCTCCATTTCCACTCTGGCGAAATCCCGAAACTGCCCCCAGGCAGACTCTCATCCGGGCCGTTGATGAGGCTCGAACGATCCAACGATCAGAATTTGCAGTATAAGCCCAAGGTGGAAGCGTTTTCGTTCGTCGACGACCATGCTATTCTCTTGGAGAAATTGGATCAGAGCTTAAAGTGCGCTACAGAGAGCGAAGGTGACGAAGAAGAAGATGATGAATATTCCGATGCCGTCGACACGCTTTCTTACGGAGAATTGCAGCAGTCTTTGAACGAAAGTAACGGCGGGGGAGCGGAACCTTCCGGAACTTTCTCGGTGGACGCTCAGACGAGGGATCTCATGATGAAGAGGTTCTTGCCGGCGGCTAAGGCAGCAGTGTTAGAAACTCATGCGCCACAGTACAATGCGAAGAAGAAGAAGGTGGTCGTTTCCGGCGAATTATTTCAGGAAAAGCGTACCACTATGGAGGAGCGTTACGTCGGCGCCGAGTTTCCCCGTCGTAATTATAAAATTGATTTTACGGATGATAACAATAAGAAAGAAGGAAGCGAGGAAGACGAATTCGTGGAGAAGAGGCGTACGCCTATTAAGAAGGCGTGGATCGGTAAGCGTTGGGGCGCAATAATCCCGCTTTTCTGCGCGAGGAGCTCTTCGTTGTGTCTAGTGAATCCTTTGCCCACTCTTAAAGCCGAATCTCGGCCGCAGACGCCTTCGTCGTTCGGCCAGGTGGGGAGAATCACGAGGAAGGCGCTTAGCGGACCCCTCGACAAGGTATGATTTTTTTGTTCTCCTTTTTATTTTATTTTTTTAAAGGGTTGATCGTGGTACTATACTTGCAGTCGCTCGAATTTTGCGATGATTGTTGTTGACTGACCATTTCACCTACAAGCTTAAGCTTGAAAACCACTGATTTCAGCCGAGTCGTGACCGGCGTGCAGTCGAAAATCGAATGTCGGCACTTGTCAGAGTTTACGACTTGTGATTTTCGATTGCAGTGTCAGCCTCACGAACGCGGAAATTAGCTATAATTTTAATTAGTCATTGAAAAATACGTTTTTTTTTTTCGTTTGACGAATCTCATCTTTCGACGTGTTCAAGATTGCTTGTACGATGCCTCACAAGAAGAAGTTCCACTCGGGATTGCTACCTCGGGAGCTACCGAGCGCCGAGCAATATAAGCTATCTCGAGACTCCTCGAATAAGTTCACTCCAAACTCGCGCGGGTCGTACAGCCTAAGCACGTCCCCTTTGAGGCGCTACAGAATCGGCAACTCATCTCCTTGCAGGAACGAAATCCCACTGAAATCTCCGTCCCCATTTTCACGCAAGAAAGTCGCCGACGAAAACCGTCCCCTCGACGGCCAACTCGCGGCTTCTCGCAGGCTCTTCAAAGCCTTGCAAGACGTATCGAGGAATCAGAAGAACAACGGTCAAAGATTGCCAGAAAGGAAAAGTCTCGACAAAGAATCGCCGCGGCCTTCTTGGGACGACAATAATAAGGACGAAGATGGGTTCGAGGTTAAGCGCGTGATAAGGGAAGAACGTAAAGAATCAAATGAATTTGCGTTTGTCGTAAAATCTCCGTTCCCTCCTCCGTTGCCGAAATCGCCGGAGGAATCTTGGCTATGGCGAACATTGCCTTCTTTGGGAAATCCATTTTCTCATTCGAGCCGTAAAAGCGCGGTTGGTCCCACTAAGGACGACGTTGATCCTAAATAGGAGGCTATCGTTAAATCTACTAATCTTCGGCCGGAGACCGTTCGTTATTCGCAGGTAAGATTTCGCCGTTCACTTGATTTTTCTTTTGATCTTTGTTTTTATTTCCTTAATTTTTTTCTTTGCAGGAGCATAGGCCGAAAAATAAATTATATAGCAAAGGAGACTTTTATGAAGTGAAGTGATCTTAGTAATGTCTGCTGATATATTTTTTTCTTGCCATGTTTGCTAAAGAATATAGGAGCTTTCTTATATTATATATTAACATATAGGGTGGTGGTTGGGCTGGGTTTTTGTGCCTAAGAATCTTCTTAGTTAAGTTAGCAGTTTGTATTTGTACACATAGTACAAAGCTTAGAGATTGGAGCTGTCTCATCTCAATGGAGTGATTTTTGCTTGGTGTTGGGAGATACAATGAAGCCCAACTTTTTTGCACTTCTTTCATTCTAAAATGAATGGAGTAGTTGTATGTAAACCTTATATGCAAGGCTTTTCAACGGAGGCGGATCTACATGGTGGCCGGGGGGCCCGCGAAAATTTTCGAAAACTTTAGTACTTTATATGTAGTATATGTTGTATTGTGTTTATATAAACTTTATATGGTAGACTTGACCAATTATCGTATGTAGTGTAATTGGCTAGCGCATTGCCTTTCATTTTGCAGTCCTGGATTCGATTCCCTTATCCCACACATGTAGGGCTTTTAAGCCCTTATTCCACACATTATTGCTTTTAAGGTATATTAATGCTGCGTTCAGTAGGCTGGATAAGTCGGGATAAATGGCCCAGAAACTGATTTAATCCTGTTCAGTTGCATAAATGAAATTACCTTGAGGCCCGTGTTATATTCATGGCCCGCTATTTTAAACTGGTGAATCCCAGATTAATAAACCAACGGGCTAGGCCAAGACAATTTACCCAACCCCAGTAATAAAACGAAAATGACTAAATTGCCCCTTGCACAATTTTCAGTTTCCACCATTCAGAAACCCCCTCTATCGCAACGTTGATTTTTCATTCGACTTGATGTTGATAATTTTTGTTGGGGAACGATGACCAGTATTTTAGTATATGGGATCGCTCAAAGATGCTGAAAGCATTGCTTCTCCTTTCGTAAAGGTACGGTCTTTTACTATGTTCGATGAATTTTAGATTCGCTTCGACAAGAAAAAATGGGTTTTTTTTTTGCAGCAGACGTGGATAACGCAGTGCCCATTGCTGTTACTGGATACTCGAATGCCTTATGGAAGTTTTTATCGGTGGGCTGCGAAGAACAATTAGATCCAGCTCAGGCTCTTTCTACAACGAAGGTGAAGCAGATGTTGTCTTACAGCATATTTTTTCCTTGATTCATTCTGGTAATATCATTTTTGCTTGCTTCTAAGTTCATTCTGCTAATCTGTGACAGTTCAACTATATGCAATAACATCTGAAAAAAGGAGCAAGCAAGAAAGAGAAGAGCCCAAAACCTGATCGAAGAAGACGACTACTGAGTGAATTTTAGACCATCAGGGCTACTTGTGTAATTTTGGTTATATTTAGTGAGAATTATGTGGGCCTGTGCCAACAAAGTAAACATGACAAAATTGTAACGGTTCATACTATAATCTAGAGTTTTGTCTGGCTTTTTAATCATCTTGTTTTTTCTTATCTTGGGTACTGAACGCAGCCTAAATACTAATACTTATTTAATATTCAATTTAACTTCTCTCTATCTCTCACCTTCTTTTCTTCTCTTTCTCTCACCTTTTTCTTTAACCTTTTTAAATTCATTTCGTAATCTTTTAGAATTAATTTCGTTTGTACTAGTTAAATCTATTTGTTCAACTTCCTTTGCACTTTTTTTTCTAAATATTTAACCATATGATTATAGTAAAAATAAAATAATTACATAATTGTTTCTAAATTCTACATATAAAGACTATAATTTTGCAAACCAATTTAATTAACAAGATAAAATGAATATCTCTTATTATTTATTTTAATCAATGTACGACCTTCCAAATTAAAATTTCTAATTCTGTCATGAACTCCCAAAATTTTAATTTGATGAGCCGTATTACAATTAAAACAATTATTTTGCCATATAAAAAAACAAAATATGAAATAAATACTGAAGTTTACCTACACAACACATTATTGTGTTATTTTCTCGTCTATATTTATAATTAACGTTATCTAAAGTAGATAACGTTGATAATAAAAGTGACGTTTTCAAGCCCAAAAAACCATAAAAATTGTGTAGCACTGCAATAGACCTTGATGCAATGCAGGGGCCAACATCCGGCCTTATACACATTTAGATCACGGCCCCCCCGATTAAAAATTTCTAGATCCGCCCCTGCTTTTCAATCAATCCATTTAGAATTGGCTTTTGACACCATACAGTTCTTGGTGTTTTCATCCTCGTTTCTTCTATGTCGTGATTAGCTTTTTCGAATGTTATTTTGTGTTTTCTTTTACCGTTGCATACGATGTTGACACATTGCTCCCTTACAATATACTTTTCTAGCCGTTTTTACTTGAACAGTTCATTGATTTTTGCTTTATTTCCCATTTTTAAGGGGACTTTCACTTAAATTCATATTTGCAAACTTTCTATCACATTTTTCATCAGTCAGAGAAAAATATCACATAACTCCCCGCTTCACTGTTCGTACTACATTTTGAAGTCACGCTGTATCTTTCTATGTTTGTATTGTGTACCACAATACGTTGCTATAGTGTACCTAAATGTGTTGTTACATTGTACCTAATTTTTTCACAGATTGGTGCCCGATCCGCCGCAGGTACACCATACAACACATTTAAGTACACTATATCAACGTACTGTGGTACACAATACAAACATAGAAAGATACAGTGTGACTGAAGAAATTGGTACAAACAGTGAAACGGGGAGTTAAGTGATATTTTCTCTGACTGGGGAGTTATGTGATAAATAGTTTAATAGGGATTTAAGTGAAGTTTCACCATTTTTTAATTCAATTGGCATAATGCTATAAATGCCGGGTACAAATCACGTTTGTAAATATATATTCTATTATATTAAGGGTGAGTATAAACTGTCAATTTGGTCTGCTTTTTTTTACAATTTTTAGTCCCTTAATTTATATTAATTATATAATTATGATTGTATTGGTAATATTTTACAATTAGATCCCCAAACCCATTTTCTTATATATAATTATCTTAATAAAATAAAATTTATAATTTAACTTAAATACAACTTAAAATATAAAATGATATATTTGTATTTATATCTTGCACATCATTGGATGTGCTTAAATACTAGTAGTAATTAGTGAGGGCCCCGGCATCAGTTTTCACTTTGCTTCCATGAAAAGAAATGAGATAACATACGATAGATTTACGCAATTTATTAGTCAAAATGGAGCCATCTATTGGAAATTAGTCCACATGATTGTAATAATTAAACCTAACGGGTTGGATTGAAATGGCGGTGAGTAATGTAATTTGTTTGAACGGCCACCAACAGTTACCGAAACAATATTATCTTTCTATTTTATTAAGGCTCCGATCATCTCATAGGAGCTTTAGGAGCTTTCATGGTATGTCAATTTTAATTTTATAGAATAATTACCATTACACATTTATTTTTTGTCTACTTTTAGTTAAATTAATATTTTCTCTTGAACGTGTCTTACTCAATTCAGTTTATAAACAATTGATAATTTGTAAAGAAAAAAATAACCCACTATCTCATGTCATTTTGATAATTAAAGTATAAAATAATAATAAAATTACTATAAAAACACTACATACTACCTAAGTTGATAATAAACTGTTTTTTCCTTCATAATTGCATTAATTGTACACATATAGTGTGCAGAAGTTACTAGTCTTTTTTATGATACCTAATTAATTTATCTTATCAACAAACATTAATGCTGTATAGTAAGATTCCTGTATTGTTCTATACATAGTATTTGCGCATTGCAAAAAAATGCTATGATATTCATGGAAGCCACTGGTGTATTTAATTTACGTGGTCATAAACTATCAAGAAGTATTACTTAAACAAAGAAGATAGAACATCTACAAATAGAAGAACGTAATAAATTAAAAATAAATACGATACATGCAATAAAAATTACAATTTCCTTACATTTTACTAAAATTACGCCAGCATCATTCTTGACATGCATCTACCTATTTCGTTATTTTTGGTAGTCTTTGGACGACCACTTTACTGAATACGTTGTAGTGCACTATATTTTAATTATTTATTTAAATATAGTTTTCAATAGTTATGGGAGCCTCCTCATCTTGTGATTGTATAATAAATAGTTAGGGTTATTGTAACTCGATTAATTTAAGATATACTTGATCAATGATAAAAGCATTAGTAGTTCCTCTCCTGCACTTTGATCATCTAAAGCAGGCTCAATTTATCATTTGTAATATACTTAATCCTTGTCGGAAAAACAATACAAATGACCACATTACTACAAGGAAGTTGAGCTTATAAAATCTATTGTCCAAACTAAAGTTGACTTGAATATCATTATATGTATGTATAGTTTTGTCCAACAACAGCTGGCTCTACCAAACCCTCAACAACCCAGTAACGGATAAAAAAAAAAGCAACTCAATTTCCACACATAGCATGAAGAAAATCCAATAATCATATTGAAATAAGATGCTCACCATCATATCCCAGGAATATATGCAACAAGCATTCGTATAATCTTTCTATTACATAGGTAATTAACTTAAAAGCCAAGTACTTGTAAGATCTCACTCCACTGCTCTACAATAGCAGCATATAGGTCAGACCTTAAGTACTAAGCCTCACTCTCTATCGCTTACTGTCTGATAAATCATACATAATATATATATATATATATATGAATATATGCCACATATGAGTATTACGCTTGAGTTTAGGCATTTGACTCTCCCTAGGTATGAGAGCTTAAAGAAAGTGAAAGGATGGTGTTAATAGTTGGATCGTCTCCTCCATTAGAATTGCGAGCTTTGTGATAATCCTCACTGTTCAAGCTGATGTTCAACGTAAGCTGCAAATCTTCTGTCACCTTTTCACTGTAATCAATCTTCTTCTTCTTATCTTCGTTCATCTGTTGATAGTGATGTAATAATAAGCATCGATTCAAATATATATATATATATGTATACATCAATAAAGCCATATAGAGAATGACCTTAGTCATAGAAGGACGATCAAGATTAATATCTGGCTTCTGTTGAATCGCGCCATCGATACTAATACTAGCCCAGTTGCTGAGTGGTTTTGGTCTTAAATTTTGGGATACCGAATAAGGTTGAACATTTGAAATAAGGTCTTCTTTCTCCGTAGAGTGTATGCTTCTTGTCAAATAATCCTTTGTAGGCCATCTTCTTTCTTCGAGAAACTGATTTGATCTGAATGTGAAGTTCTTTTCTGTATTCCAAAAGTCTCTCGAGATCCTCGATTCTTGATTATACGGAGCCCAATTCTGGTACCTGCATATAAAGCACATATACATACGTATTTATGATCATTTTGAACACTCTAAGATCGATGTCATAATAAATAACATGATCAGGTGAATGCTCTTGCCTTGAAGAGAAAGATCTAAAGCTGTAAGGCCGCTGAAATTGCGGGTTTTGAGTTATCTGTGAAAATTCTGCTTCTCTCGCAAGAAAAATGCCACCATTCTCTAACCTCAACTGATGATGAAATGGACTGCATTTGTTGTACGAATTCCCAGAAAAGTAGCCTTGGACATTGTAACCTCTATTTGCTTTTCCTATTACTGATTTCACATGGGATTGGGTAATAATGAATCGAAAAGTGAATTAAATGTACCAAAAATTTAACAAACAGCTGTAGGTTTAGGCTGGCCATCACGTGTTGTAAGGGAAATTAATATATATAAATGGAATCTTGCTCGGTAGATCAATGACCTGCATATATATGAATGAGCTCTTCTAAGTCCTAACACACTTGTGCTACGTACCTTTTCCTGATTCATCGAGTTTCTTGTTTCGGTACATCTGAAGTAAACAAAAAAAAAAGCAAATGCATGAAGGCTATACAATATTTATTGTTAAGCTATGGCAATGTATAAGTTAAGTAATCATCATACGTGGAATGTAGTTAATTTATTACCTGCAGATGGCTTTTGACATGAGATATGCTAAGTCCTCTCACGTTCATTAGTTGAAGCACTGCTTTTGGAGTGGCTCCTGTTTGCAATTAAATTCAAAGAGATTTTATCAAAAAAATGCAATTTTAACCTAGTAAGAAGAAAATATTCACACAAAAAACCCTCAAATAAATTTACATAAGTTATCAGCACTTACTTTCTTGGCCACCTAATCTCTCAATAGCATTAACAAAGGTGTAATGGAGTTCTCTTGTCCAACGAAGCCTCGGCAACTTTGAACGTATATAGCGCCTAACTCTATTCTTCTTCTTCTTCTCATTGTCATCAAAGACATTTTCGTCAGCAATATTGCTATTAGAAGCTTCTTCATTCAAATCTATGGATGATATATTCTCTGATGAATCGCATGAAGTGTTTTGATCTCCAACATGGTCGAAATTATTTCCTTCTCCGTCTTCAAACATTTTGCTGTCTTCGTTGGCCATTGACTGTCAAGAATGTTAAAAACATAGTAATAGTACTAAATCATATCATGAAATAAAGGATAAAGGCTTCATTTGACCAGTGTTTGAGAGACCATGCATGTGAAATTACTAAATCAAATTATTTTATATTATTACATTGAGCAGAATTCTTGCTGACAGGATCCATATGAGATCAATTACTAAATTGCGGCGATACAATATGATATGAGATCGATGAAGTTCCATATATTATATACATAAATTTAGCACATGTTGATGATTGATTGCACTTGGTAAATACTACGGAACTTAAAAGAGAGAGATGAAGAAGAAGGTATATGTAAATCTATACACCGGAATTCTTCTATTTAGTTTTAGCTTTTAAAAGACAAAATAATAAACAAGACATGGTAGGTAAGTTTTTCTTTCTTTTTTTTTTTTGTGGGTAAAGGTACATGGATTTAGTTTAATATATCAAAATACATAACTTCAACCACAGTGTGATTTATATGCAAATGAAAAAATATATCTTATTCCACATCGCTAGAAGAATTTCATGAAGATTGACCTTTTAAATCTTTTCATGTTAGTCTCAGCCGAATCATCAAACAAAAAGAAAAGGAGCTCAAAATCGAACTTCAAGGCAACCGAAAATCAAATTGGATTATTACGTAAACGAAAAATACACAGAAACCCTAAAAGTAAGATGGAAGGCGTACCTAAATTAATACCTAACTAATATACATGATATGCCTATCCACCGGTTATCGAAAAACAGAAGCTTCTTTACGGATTCCCAGTTACAAAAGTGTAAAATCATATCCAAAAATTCCTTTTATTCAGCTGGTTCGATAATCAACGTTTCAAGACGAAGAAGATCCGAAGATCTCCAACGTAGTTTCAAGAAAATATAGTCAGAAAAAGTAGTTTGAAAAAGAATTTCGAGACATACTCAAAGTTTATCAACCCTAGATAGATAGCTCAAATCATGAAATAAGCAAATTAATACTGCATATAACCAACATACATGATGATTGCCTCCACGCCCTCGCTTCCTACTTTGACTTCAACTGTGATCTCACGTTTCTAAGAAGATTGCACATATATTTGATGAGGTAAGAAGATTTAAAAACTTCTTAGAAGTTGAGGTCTATGTAGGTAGTCTTGTTCAAGATCAAGAAGACATGATTAGAGAGTTCCAGGGAGAAAAGAAGCGAAAGGATGAAAAGTATTTATGAGAATAGTTTTTTATTTTGTGGGTTTTTCCAATTCAACTACGGAAAACTATATCCCAAGGCGATGATTGATTATTCGTCATAAATTAATACTATTACCAAGACTTTCCTACAATAGGTATACTTTCTTAATGACAAACATAAATAATTCAACAATCACTGGTCGGGTTGTGAACCCGCTGGCTCTATGTAATGCGATGGAACGAATTCGATCATACGGATAAATAATATTAATTCGTCGGTTTAGTTTTCATTTATTTGATTAAAAACGTCGTATTAAAATAGATTGTGATATACCAATACCATATTATCGTAGTCATATTGTGTAGTTTTTACCCACATCAATATTGTTATTTCGCTTGATTGGAATTTTCATATTATCTTAAGCGAAGCCCCTAATGTAACTTAATCAAGCAATAATTCTGCAATAAAGCCTTTTCGAAAAAAAAAAAAATTCTGCAATAAAGCTTCCATTATGGTAAGGTAACAGATGAATGGCCCATCGGGTCTTTGAATATCATGTGACTTTGTGAAAATATGACCATCTTTTTCTTTGATAAAATAAAAACCATTTATTTGACAGTTGTCTTTTGCTGAAAACTCTCTCTCTCACACACACACACACATGTGATATATATCTTTAATGGTTTGACCTTTGTTAGTGACTCTTATGACATTATTCATGAATTTAAATTAAATATAAAAAATCCTTTGGGGCATTATATGCCAAAAATGCCACTGTCAAGAAATGATATAGAGAAAAATGTTAGCGGAATTCTTTTATATTTACTGCTGAGAATTGTGAACGATACCCCAACATGTACCTAAATCAAAGACCATAATACTATTTCAACTTTCCGTCCCCATATCTTTAATTTAATCATAATTATGAACGGGACTTGCAGAATTAAATATAAGTCTTTAATTCTTTTTATTAATTGAAAATTATTGATTAATAGACGTATGGTCACTAAGGAATAACTCTTAGTCAATTTTGTTAGGAAATTTTATATCCCTTTGTGTGTTGTGTCATCGACTCGTCACCCTTTGTAAGCAATACGATCACTTGTGAACCCTAACTGATGGGATCAAATAAATTATAAAATCAGCGCAATAGTCTGCAAACAATGCCAACCAAGAAAAACAGTAATACATTTTGTGACGCCCGGGGCCGAAGAGGGCGGGGAGTGATCGCCGGTGCCAGAGAGGTGCACGGACAAGGAGCGGCCCTGACAGGCTTCTAGGCGAAGGGGTAAATGAACGAACCGATCCCACACCCGAATGGGGATCTTGAGACTGACAATGTATGGGCGTGTCAGGCTAAGAATCGTATAAGAGAATTGATAGTACTACTTATATCACCAAGGACGATCTACCTTTTCGGGAGTCCATCTATAGAAACTTCGAAGTTAAGCGTGCTTGACTTGGGGCAATCTAGAGATGGGTGACCCCCTGGGAAGTAGCTCAGGGTGCGTACAGTGCGAAGCACGCTGGAAGGTTAAGTGGTGATACAGTTGGGGCCACACTATCAGTCTGGGTGTTGTGGCCCTAACCCCAAAAGTCCTGATAGGGACGGATGTTACAGGAAACACCCGGTATGGGACGGGATGTTACACATTTTCACATGTGCACTCATTTAGGATGTGTTTAGTTTAAGGAATTAGTGTGGAAAGTAAAAGAAATGGAAAATGAAATCTTATTTTTCTTGTATTCGTTTGATTAGAGAAATAGTTGAGGAAAAGAAAAAAGAAAGAAAAAACTAAAACTTAGTATAAAGGTAAACTATGAAAAATCAGTTTCTTCACCAAATCGTGTTGAACATGAAAGGAAAACAAGTGAAGATCTTTGGTTTTCTTTTCCTCACCATTTCCCTTGATCCAAACACAACCTTAAAAAAATAGTGGAAAAAAAAAACGATTTTGTGACCTCTTCCCACTAAAATGGATTTATTTTACATCTTATAATCTACACACAAAATGGTATACATCAACATTTATTTGCTTGCTCATCAAATCAAAGCTCAATTTAAACATATCGCCTTGAAAGGCTTCTTCAATTTCCAATTTAATAGTTATAAATTCTCTTTCTTGAATATTTTCTACTAACAGACAACAAAGGTCTTCATTCAAAATCGGTTGGTGACACTAAAGGACACCCGCAACTGGCTCTCCTTTGAGCTGTTATATTATAAAGCATATGACCACAAAATAATAAATATAGTTGTGTGATTTAATTAATATTGTTGTTACATGCATGCAGACGATTTAATCGTTTTCATTGACTCTAATCAAAGGCTTTTGAACATTTAAATATATTATGAGAAGTTGGAGTAAACGAACGGTTCAATACGCATTATTCCCTTGTCTTATCTCGTCTGCTTGGAGTTGACTTTTTGGACAATTTGTATTGTCCGAGTCAGGAACCGATTTTTAAAATGACGCAAGTAAAATTTTCAAAGATAGGGACATGCATGCAAATCTAATGCAATAATGCAATCGGTTAACATTTTTTTATACATGCAATTTTTTCTATTATTTATTTTTCAAATCTTGAGATCAATCTAGCAACCGTCTTCCAAGAAATTCTTGCTACAATGTCCCGTAAGTCCGCGGCCATGAGACATATTATCTTGTAAATATTCATTTTTTTATTGGTAGGTAGGTATTATTATATAACACCATCCATACTAAGTTCTTCACCTTATATCAGAAACTCAACCACTTAACATTACCTTATTTACACTCTCGCTATAGATATTCATTGAAGTGATGAAAATCTCAATTTTTAACGGTAAATTGTTAAAGCTTTCTGTTAGGAATCAGATTAAACAGTTTTGGTGATTGTCCAAACTTGATTAATGATACCGGTCAGAAGAACATAAGACCGAAGATTAAAAGACCAGATAATCAGTCAGAAGGGAATTGTTCAAGCCTGATTAAGGATACCAGTTAGAAGAAGACTAAAAGATCGGATGTCAATCAGCAAATTACATATACGCAGGAGACCGGATATTAGTTAGAAGAACACAAGACTGGTTATTAGAAGAAGCGTGCCTAAAACCGAAAGATATATAGTTATACCGGACCTGGCAGGAGCCAAGACAAGAACTCAAATACCGGACCGATAAAGTGCCAGGACCGGAGTTCTGTCATCAAGCGTGCCACGTGTGCAAAGATTCAAATTCACTCAAGGCGGGATAGTGAAACCCACTGTTGAAATCTTTAATGCAAGGCTGACATAGGAAGTCAGGTCGAAGTCAAGCCAAGCTTAAACTGGAAAAAGCAAATGAGACAGTATAAACTGCTGCCAAGACCGGACAGTACCCATTTTGGGAAAGTGCATTTAATGCACAGCTCAGCACTTGGAGCCATATCACAACGGTCTTCTTCATCAACAAACAAGTATATATACCACAAAAGAAACATTGAAGAAGACAACAACACAACCACGAGAAATCAACCAGACGAAATTCAAGAACAAAGCGAGAAATTTAGAAAGTGTTGTCCTCACTGTATGATAACCGGTCAGGTTAAGTAAGTGAGCTATTGTTATTCCGACGGACTGTAAAAAGCTGTTGAAGTAGGTGGATTGTATTTTACGACTGCCTAGGGATTCACTAGATAAGGCTGAGGGCAGCCGGGTAGGTTGTACTGTGAGTGTATAACTGAAGTCTAGTGAACCTTCCTCACGAGGAAGAAGGGGAGACGTAGGAGATTTAACTCCGAACTTCCAGAAACAAACTGGTATCTTCCCTCACACACACACTAACACTACGCACAGATTATCGGTTCCTAAGTCATAACCAATCTACAAGCTTCCGCAAATAACACATAGAGAAAAATCAAGCACCGGTATTAACCTTAACCGGTTAACTACCAAAAAGGCGTCGAGCGTTTATTCACCCCCCCTCTAAACGCGTAAACCGATCCTAACAAGTGGTATCAGAGAGAGGTTTGCTTGATATTTCTTCTATACTAACCATGACTTTATCAGATCAGCTTCTTATGTTTAGCAGGGAAAATTTTCTTGAGTGGAAAATAAGGTTGATGACCTACCTTTATGCGCAAGATGATGAAATGATCGACGTACTGGAAAATGGACCGTTCGTGTTCAACAAAATCAACGTAAGACATGCTGTCTACCCTGACGAACCAAGAGAAATTCCGAAGGAAAGACACGAGCTGTCAGCAGAAGAAAGACGAAAGACAAATCTGGATAATATTACAAAAAATACCATATTCAAAACTCTGGACATAGAAGTCTTCAGACAAGTTATGACAGGCAAGACCTCTAAGGAAGTGTGGATCAAACTAAGTCAACTTGGGGAAAACAAAGAAATAAACGAGCTCAAGGAAAATCCAGCAGAAGCACTGGAAGATGGAAAATCATCCAGTGCGACACAGGTTAAGCAACGTAAGCTAAGCGATAATACTAACATTCAGCCTAAATGTGATAGGACCGGATCCAAAACTGAAAATGACTCCAAAGAGGAGACAAACCAACTCCTAAGGTGGAAGAAGGCACAAATCTCCACGACTAATAGAGACAGCCACAGATGGGATGATACCGACTCCGATGAATCAAGCTCTGAGGATGAACCAAGCAACCACAAAGATGAACCAGAACTTATCTGCCTGATGGGAGATCAATCAGATCCAGAAAATAAATTCACCTATGAAGAAGTTCTAGATGCTCTCCAGAATATGGCTGATGAATACTGGAAACTGAACGAGAAGTTAAAAGTGGCAGAAAAAGGAAAGGCACCAGTGCTAGAAGATACCAGATCTCTCCTTGAAAAGATCATCCATCTAGAGGAAGAAAACCTCAAACTCAAAGAAGCAGCCGAAAAGAATGCATCAGAAAACAAAAAGCTAACCGCCTTGGTCCAGTCATGGACTAAGTCAACAGAGACATTTCAATGTCTTCAAGGTTCCCTAAGGGATGCTGGTGACCGAACCGGACTTGGTTACGGCGAAGGAATTGGTGTCAATGAGCCAACAACATCCGCACAACCAACTACTTCAAAGGTGATCAACTTTGTTCGTCCCAAAAACTATAACCCAGTTTCTGTTGCTCCTATGAACAGGTTTAAGGAAACTGGAGTGAAACATAGCTACAATTCCTCAATGTCCTACGCAAGGACAAGACCTCAGGTAGCAAGGGGGAATGATGTAAGAAATGCTCCACATAAAGGAATACCCCAACAATTAAGGGGGAATACCGGAGTAAATTATGATTCACGAAGAAGAAGACCTCAACAACCAAAGGGGAATGGCCACGATACGAAATCAGGGACACAAGGCTACAGAAGACCCAAAGACCGGTCTCAGAAGAGGAATAATAAATATAAATATCTTATTGATCCCACTACCGGTAGACACATTAGGATAATCCAATTATGGATACCTAAGGTACTAATTCCTAACCGGACTCAAAGAGACTTGGGTACCGAGGATTTTATCTGTTCTTGCAGGAATACATGCAGGAACTCAACCGGTTCTACTAACCTCTAGACAGCAGATGCTGTCGGCACATGCCCAGGGGGAAAGACTCCCGCTGAGATCGAACCATGTGCCAAGTCAGCGGTTACCTTTGAAATAGGTATCCAGAGCAAATGTCTGAACCGGTACAAGCAGGAAAGAACTTACAGTCCAATGTGCTTGGTTACTGGTGAATTCATGTAATTAGGAATAAATCATCTGGGAACTCAAAAATTCTCTTATAATTATTAAAGTTAATCTTGATAATGATCCACTCTCATCACCAGTATGAGTGAAGGAAAAGAAAACAGAAACTGTCTTTTCTAAGCCTTGCACTAACACCATGTCTTGAGGACCATAGCGCATGCTGTGAGTCATCTATACACTGGCAAGTTTAGGTAAAAAATGCAGTAAAGAGAGGGAATCGGCTGTCTGGCAAAAGCACAACAGATGATCAGAATAACCAAGCGGTAGCGGCCAGACAGGACCCCAGAAAGGAAGCTCTGAACTGGGAAAATCAAGCAATAGAGGAACAAACCAGTGTCAAAAGAGCGATATTTGTCTAAGAGAAACCGGGACAGTGTATTGCAAGAAGTTAGGACCTAAGGGAGTCTACTGAGGGGGAACGCCTCAAGTAAAGGGAAGAAAAGACTCTCAGAAGACCAAACAGCGTTCAAGAGACGATCAAATCAGTCTGGCGACTGATCGGAATAACTGGTGGAAATACAAACTAAGGGGGAACTCATCAGAAGGAACTGAATTAGTCTTGAGATCAACTAAGTCCGGAAGTTCCCATCAAAGACCGACAGTCCATACCGGAGAAAGACAACTAAAGGGAAACGGTCAAAAGTACAACACAGGGAATGTGTGAAAGACTCACCCAGCTCTTGGAATTCAAAAACATAAAGGGCAATCGGTGAGGGAAATAATCTCAGTTCCAGACAAATGGCGTCAGGGCGCTCTACATGGAGACTGGTTCTCAGCCGACTGAATGACTGAGTGTAGCTTCAGACTCTAACAAGTGGTTAAGGAGCAGACAAACATGGGTCAACAAGCAAGATTTTCTATTGAAGGAAAGTTACAGCCTTAAGAGGAAAAGTAGTAGAAGTACCAAGGCTGTCAACCCGGTAAAGATAATCAAAAGTACTGAAATCAGGAAGGAGAGACTAAGTGCAGGAATGACAAACCGGTGAACTACGCACAACTGCACCAGACTGGTTCTCAAAAGCAAAGTCTACTCTTTGTCTAAGTATCTAAGTTGTCTCAAAAGCCTTCTGAAACCGCAACTATCCATGACTGACCAATGGATAAACATATGACTTCTACTGAGCGGATAAAGACCGAGTTTCTTCGATAACTGTGCCTCATCAATGCACATATTATTGAGTTTAGTACAGCTGGCTTTGAAACTTGCAGGATATTTGAGAAGGTGAATAGTCATGTCATCAACGAATCTCTGTCATCGGACAAGACATAAAGTTCCGACGCACTGAAAAGAAGATAAGCATGGCTTGGAATACTGTGCACCCGTGACACAAATCGACAGGAATTCTCCGGCTATTTAAAGACCTCACGATCCTCTTCAAAATCCCAGTCACTCAACAACAACTAAGCTCAAAATGCCTGAGTTACCGAAACATCCACAACCCTCAGTCAGGATAAGCCTCACAACCAGAAAAAGCTTAACAAGTCCAAGCCCAGTTTTCTTATCCAATTGCCTCAAAGCAGTATCTCCAACAAACTGGATGCAGACTCACCCATTAGATCATTCAAAGACCTCACGGCGGTCAAACAAAGCTACAAAGACGCTGCTTTGGACTAGCAGGCTTTTTAAAACAAGTCCGACGGCACAGAAGGAGAGCTCTGGGATGCTCTCTGATGACTGGACGAGTTGGAAAAGATGCACCCAGTCATCAGCTTCTTACCCAGAGCTGAACAAAAGATGCCGCGGACCGGGCGAACCATCAGGGCACTACAAGGACCCAAAGGAGAAGATGGCGCCCCACCAGTCCCTTGTAGACCATCGACCCACCAAGAGACGGCGTAGTAGCCGAGCGGTTGAGAAGCCGTGGGCTACCTTACCGCTCCAACCAGCCTCTCGAAGAGACGGGTCGGGAATTCATCAAGGAAAGGGACTGGAAAAGGGGAACCGGTTACTCGGGATTAAATGCCATGCCAGGCACATACCCGGACACCGGTTCCTATCGGTTTCGTTGCGCTTCCAGTGGTGCCAACAAGCGGATATCCACCATGACGCAACAACCGACCCTCCAAGGAGCTCAACAAAAAGCGTGAGTCCTGGAGACAACCGGAGCTTTGTAAGAGCTGCTAAGACTGGACGACTCAGAGGAAGATTTCTTCAGACCTTGAAGCGTCCTGTCAATTCTGAGCGCAGCTACAGGGCTAACGGTTTCATTGTGCTTCAGAAGGAGAGAACAACTGTAATGATGACTCTCTTGCACAATGACTACCTTCCCTCATACCGGACAAGTGATTGTCAAAAAGGGGGAAGAAGAGTACTGTCCACTGCCCAATACTAATTGGGGCGAAAGGGAAGATGGCCCACTACCCAATACTAGTTGGGGAGAAAGGGAAGATGGCAGTACTGAACGAAGCTGCAGGCAGACCAGGACGTACCAAAGAGAACTTGGGATGCCATCAACCGGAAGATCGAAGAAGTATACTGATACCGGTTGTGACAAGCAGTGTGGAGAAGAGTGCTGCTAGCTAAGGAGAAAGGGCAGATGGAACTGCTGCAGCACTGAGGTGAAGCAGAAGGCAGACCGGGATGTACCAGAGAAACCGGACGATGCCAACAACCAGAAGATCGAAGAAGTTTAGCATATCTAAGGAATAGATAGGCCAACAACGGTTGTAATAGATCGGTAGTTTATGTATCAAATCTCCTTTGATATAATAAATACCTTTCTGCTTCGTTGAAGTTTTGACAATCACCAAAAAGGGGGAAATTGTTAGGAATCAGATTAAACAGTTTTGGTGATTGTCCAAACTTGATTAAGGATATCGGTCAGAAGAACATAAGACCGAAGATTAAAAGACCAGATAATCAGTCAGAAGGGAATTGTTCAAGCCTGATTAAGGATACCAGTTAGAAGAAGACTAAAAGATCGGATGTCAATCAGCAGATTACATATACGCAGGAGACCGGATATTAGTTAGAAGAACACAAGACTGGTTATTAGAAGAAGCGTGCCTAAAACCGAAAGATATATAGTTATACCGGACCTGGCAGGAGCCAAGACAAGAACTCAAATACCGGACCGATAAAGTGCCAGGACCGGAGTTCTGTCATCAAGCGTGCCACGTGTGCAAAGATTCAAATTCACTCAAGGCGGGATAGTGAAACCCACTGTTGAAATCTTTAATGCAAGGCTGACATAGGAAGTCAGGTCGAAGTCAAGCCAAGCTTAAACTGGAAAAAGCAAATGAGACAGTATAAACTGCTGCCAAGACCGGACAGTACCCATTTTGGGAAAGTGCATTTAATGCACAGCTCAGCACTTGGAGCCATATCACAACGGTCTTCTTCATCAACAAACAAGTATATATACCACAAAAGAAACATTGAAGAAGACAACAACACAACCACGAGAAATCAACCAGACGAAATTCAAGAACAAAGCGAGAAATTTAGAAAGTGTTGTCCTCACTGTATGATAACCGGTCAGGTTAAGTAAGTGAGCTATTGTTATTCCGACGGACTGTAAAAAGCTGTTGAAGTAGGTGGATTGTATTTTACGACTGCCTAGGGATTCACTAGATAAGGCTGAGGGCAGCCGGGTAGGTTGTACTGTGAGTGTATAACTGAAGTCTAGTGAACCTTCCTCACGAGGAAGAAGGGGAGACGTAGGAGATTTAACTCCGAACTTCCAGAAACAAACTGGTATCTTCCCTCACACACACACTAACACTACGCACAGATTATCGGTTCCTAAGTCATAACCAATCTACAAGCTTCCGCAAATAACACATAGAGAAAAATCAAGCACCGGTATTAACCTTAACCGGTTAACTACCAAAAAGGCGTCGAGCGTTTATTCACCCCCCTCTAAACGCGTAAACCGATCCTAACACTTTCCGATTTGAAGTATCAAATATAGCAATTAATAATATCTCCATGTAAATTATATGTAATAAGGGGAATTTTTTGTTACTTCAATTGCCGGCATGTTTAGGTAGGATGAATTTCCAAAATAATATATTAATGTTAATAAAGTATCGATAGGCCTTGGCATTTAAGTTTAGAAGTGAAAATTAATTAATTCGCATTTAGATATACGACCGTGTCTTGATTTAAATTGGCCCCTACCTTCGATTTTATCGCGTCAAAGTTAGAGATGAACATCCGACTAATGAACACCGGCCTACAAATAAATAGCAATTTTATTTTAGAACTGGTTAGAATTTTAGAATATCATATATTCAGGATAAATTAATATAGTTAGAATTCTTACAGAATTATTGCAGAGAAGGAGAATATAATAACTACTAAAATATGTAAGGTACTGAATTGTCACAAATGTGTAAACTCAACGTACCGAACCGAATTTTCAAATGTCGGTTACGTGTCTTGAAAAGTTGAAGTAGAGGTTATATTTATGTTTTGGCCACACTCTCATTCGGCTTTAAATTGCTCCACGAAATTCAGGTATTTATTTCTTTTAGTTATACCTTTTTTTTTTCTTCTCGTACGCAACTATATTGCAATTAATGACACTAAAAATATGAATATCACAGAAAATTATTCTCTTGTCCATTCTTCCTATCGACTTGAACATTATCACAAATTTGAAATGCGTTATGATGTGTTAAAATCTTAAGCAAGTTAGAATTAATTTATCACTTGGATAGGTAGGGTGAGGAGAACAGATCCCCTCTCTTTTCGCACGAGTAAAAAATGCAGCAATTTTTGGCAAATTAAATATACAGCACTAGATATTTGATAATTTGAATTTAATGCTTCAAAATACGATAAAATATAGATTGACCCTTTCGAAATGGAAAGGTGCATCATCACCCCCCCCCCACAAAGACCCATGACAAGCCCAACTAGATAGAATCTATCTGCAAATAGAAAGGCCACAATCGAGTGGATCGAACCATATGCAAAAAAGAAAAAGAGTTCAATCCAATAATGCATTGAGTTGATTCGGACCCAGATTTTTATGTTTTTTATTTAATTCATTTTGGGTCAATATTTCCTCAATTAATCGATGTGATATACATGTGTGTTAAAATTATCTTCTTTTTAACAATCTCGACCCCAACAACCAAATGATGCCAAAGACAATTTCTTAATGTTTTGAGTTAGATAGAAAAAACAACCAGTATGTTTTAGCACAAAAGATCTACTCGAAAACTCTCATTCACTTATGTCCTCGGAGTTTGTTTTTAGTTGTGATCGTTAAGATAATTACATTTAGCAACCTTCTTTTCTTGATTAGACAGTAGATTAGTCAGAGATATCTCTTGGCTTGTCTTCGACTGATATGTATGTTCATACCTTTCGCACTAGCTAAATGTGCAAAGGCTGCTTACAACGTGGTAATAAGAGATATCAAAATGAGTATATATAATAATCAAAACCTTAGCTCCAAAGCAAACATATGGCTAATTTATTGTTGTTGTCAGATTTAGGTCCATTTTAAAAATTTGCATTGGGTAACGCATACCATATTAGAAGATATTTTCATCATCACCATTCATCACTACCTTAGGAAGATGTTAGGTTGGTACGAGCGAAACAATGAACCTTGTAATAACTCTCGGAAAACAACAAAAGAAAATGCTGATCTTTAGAAAAGCGTAACGCGTTTTTCAAAACTTCCTACTTTGTGATTAAAGATTTTGTCGCCACTTCCATCCATGGATATGGACAACATTGAAGAGGAAACAGAAAATAAAATATTCGCATCATCACTGCATTCTATTTAACCCAAGCTTCATACCTATCTCCGTTTTTAAAAATTAAAATCAAATCACACAGAAATAACCACCATGGCAGCACTCATACCAAGCTCAAGCAGTGAAGAAGATCAGAAAAAAGACGCCTGCGTTTACCAAGAATGGATGAATCTACAAAAGCAAGAGCTCTCTGAGCTCAACCAAGCCATAGCCATGAGCTCAAAAGGGTCCCAAAACGACGCCGAACTGAGCCAACTAGCCGAGAAAATCATGAACCATTTCCAAACCTACATGCACCAGAGAACCCTAATGGCTCGAGCCGACGTATCGCCCTACTTCGCGCCGACGTGGTGCACCTCCCTCGAGCGCTCGGTGCTATGGATCGGCGGTTGCAGGCCGTCATCTTACATACGACTGATATACGCCCTATGTGGCATGAAAGTCGAGGAACAGCTCGACCTATTCCTCCGCGGCGGCGGCGCCGGAATGGAGGGCCTCGGCGAACTCACGGCGAGGCAGATGAAGATGGTGGATGAGCTTCATCGGAGGACGATTGATGAGGAGCGGCGTCTGTCCACTAGACTGGCCGGCTTGCAGGAGGATGTCCTCGATAATCCCCTGGCGGAGATAGTGGTGAAGTCCGCCGGAGATTCGGCGGCGGCGGCGGCGTTGGACAAGCACGGCGAGGACATGGCGGAGATTTTGAAGGAGGCAGATGAGCTGAGGCTGAGCACGGCGAAGGAGGTTGTTGGGCTGCTTAGTCCAAGGCAGGCCGTGGATTTTCTTGCGGCTGGTAAGAAGATTAGGCTGTCCATGCAAGATTGGGGGAAGAAGAGAGATCTTGACCATGGAAGGAGAAACTGAGATATTATATGGAGTTGATGATATATGTATTTAGTATTTTGCGTTTTATTTTTCTATTTCTTTTTCCCATTTCTTGAGTATGCTTGAGCTTATTTATGTATGTGCTAAAACGTTTACGGGTAATTTTCTTTCGGACTTATTATTATAAATTATTCGTTTTGGAGAAATGGAGAGAGACCATGGTTATGTTTACAAGGCTTTCTCTGATATCTTTTTCTGGGAAGATGATATTATTCTATTCGTTGTATTATTATAAATTATTCGTTTTGGAGAAATGGAGAGAGACCATGGTTATGTTTACAAGGCTTTCTCTGATATCTTTTTCTGGGAAGATGATATTATTCTATTCGTTGTCAATGTTTAATATAATATCCAGCTAAATACTTGTTGGAACCAATGACAAATTTACAGATAGGTGGCAAAATAGTTCGTCAAGAATTGCATCTATTTCTCAACAATGAGTAAGTTTTTTAAAGAACATTTAACTTTTCAGCAAATTCGCAGTTGCATCTTTAGGTAGAGGAATAGTGTTCATTAGTCATTTTTCACTACAATCTTAGACATTACGTAGCATTTCTTCTCTTTCTCGTTTGGAATATCTTTCGCATAGTTCGTATCGAACATTAAAATACCTTTCACATAATTCGTATCGAAAGTTCACGACAATAACAACGAATGAAGTTAGTTGGTCTCGGAAGATGAAGTGCTTTCGTTGTGAAACATTTTGTCGTTTGCATGTTGGGAAAACGACTGAGAGCACTCCAACGAGTTTCATTTTTGTGTAACACAAAAATAAAGTACGTTTCTACTCCAATAGGACTCTTTATCTAACACTAATATTGTGTTGATTAGCAGACATACTCTAGATGTAGAATACACACAATTTTCGACCAAAAATTGTGTTGTACTTTCTATTTATTTATAATTTATTTAATAAAAATATTTTAATTAGATTTAAATATTTGGTATTCTTATAATAATAAAAGTAAAAATAATATTAATATCCTATTATTTATTGGGACACTTTCACTTAAATCTCTATTTGCAAACTTTATATCACATAACTCCCCAGTCAGAGAAAAATATCACTTAACTCCCCGTTTCACTGTTCGTACTACATTTTGAAGTCACGCTGTACCTTTCTATGTTTGTATTGTGTACCACAGTACATTGCTATAATGTACCTTAATGTGTTGTTACAGTGTACCTAATTTTTTCACAGATTGGTGCCCGATCCGCCGCAGATACACCATATAACACATTTAGGTACGCTATATCAACGTACTGTGGTAATACAAACATAGAAAGATACAGTGTGACTGAAGAAACTGGTACAAGGAGTGAAACGAGGAGTTAAGTGATATTTTTTAATATTAATTATTATAATTAATTGACTTTTTAATTTTTATAAAATAAAGTTTAATATAGGAATTTGATTTTTAGAGTAGAAAATAGAGTTAATGGGTTAGAGCATCTTCAACGGGTACTTGATTTTTGTGTAAAACACAAAATTAGAGTACGTGTTTGCTCCAATGGGACTCTATATCTAACACTATTGTGTTGATCTACAGAGGAACTCTAGATCTAGAATACACACAATTTTCGACACAAAACTACAGTTTTAAGTTTTATTTTATTTTTTAGTTGAAAACTTATTTTAAATTGTTAATAATGATATAAAAACTAAAATGACCTATAATAATATTATAGGCCGTACAGACGAAAACATATGCAATACGTTTATCAACAATGAATGAAAATATTCTCAAAAGTTTAATAGTCATTCAGGTCGACTCCATATCCACCTAGACCATCAAAATTAACTCCAAAAAGAACATTTGTTGAATGCATTTTCTACAATTATGTTATTTTTGGTTAAATATAATATTATTTTTTAGTGTAGAAAATAGAGTTGATGGGTTGGAGTAAAAATTAATGTTGAAAATAAAGTTTATGGGTTGGAGCAAAAGCACTGTAGTAACTGTATTTTTGTGTAAAATTAACTTTAGTTTTATCCTATGGGTGGGAGATGCTCTTAGTGAAAAATAGTGTAGAAAAAAGTGTTTATGAGTTGGAGTAAAAGCAATGTAGCAGCTGTAATATTGTGCAGGATTAACTGTATTTTCATGCTGCGGGTTGGAGATGCTCTAAGTATCCCGTAAGTAGGGGTGGCGTTTGGGTTTGGGTATTGGGGTTTTACCCGAATCCGATCGGGTTCGCGTCGGATAACTCGGACCCGATACCCGATAATTATTACCGGGTCGGGTATCGGGTAGTAATTTACTACCCAATCGGGTTATTTGAGTACCCGACAAATTATTTTTAAAAAATATATTAGTTATTATACATAAACATTAAAAAAATATAGTTACATATCTAGATATCAATATCTAACGTGAGTTGTGTTAAAGTTTTAAATAATATTTCGATTAATTTTGCATTTTAATTGCATAACTAACAAGTGATATTTTATTATCAATGCATAAATCATTATAAAAATTGAAAATATATTCACAAAATTTTATAAATAAACATGTAAAAATATGTTTATATTATATTTATTGAAAATAAAACCTCCAAATATTATAAGTGACATTTAATATATAACATGGATATTTTGATATGTTATAATATTTTTAATCATATTTTCAATAAAATAAAAAACAATCGGGTACCCGAACCCCATATATACCCGACAAGCGGGTACCCGACGTAGATCGGGTTGGGTTCGGGTAGTGAAAATCTTAATCCGAACCCCAACTACCCGATACCCGACCCGATGCCCACCCCTACCCGTAAGTAACGTGAGTGGGGCAAAATTTAACGATTGCATCGATATTAAATTCAATTTTTGCATCTCACATACGAAAAATTTACCCTGCATTGCCTAAAAGAGGAATGTTTTTCCTTTCAAATAGAGTGAGTGATGAGAACTGCTTAGATCCTTGAATTGTGCATCCTATCACAAAAAGACTTGGTATGGAGAAACCTATTTCACCTTTGAGATAGGAATTCTATGATTAAATTTCAAATTTGATATATATATATATATATATAATATTGATAAGTAAGATGTTCATAAGCTATTTTGGATGCATTGACGCATTTCATAGGATATATATATATAAATACAGATATATATTTTTTTTGGTAAGAAAAGCTTTTCATTACCACGGGGGATTCAATAAAACTACATTCTAAGATACACCCCCCAAGTTACTCATCCACGTCGAATTCCTATGAACAGAATAACGTTTGAATAAACTCTATTCCTCTACACGATGACTTTGCAAACCGCATCCCTCACATTTGGTCCTTAAAACCCTTCTTGAAAATCTTGAATATCTCCTCAGCAGGCCTCGCTCCCATACCATGCACTCGCGAATTCCGCTCCTTCCATAGTGTGTATGCCACAGCTGCCACCCCAGCTACTTGGATCTTCGATATTTTGCTTCTCCATTCGTACTAGCTTGTGAGCCCAGCACTCACTAGAAACTGGAATGTCAGTTTGCAACCAGTAACTAGCCTCTGCCACAAAGGATCTGCTATAATCACATATAAACAACAAATGTTCAATGCTCTCCTCAGATTGCAGGCAGAGGACACAGCTTGTATCTGTTAGTATTGTGATCAAGAAGCCAATATTTATATTATTGCGCCTTTTTATTTTTACGAATTGATTGATTTATCATTTTGTTCCTTGAGTAAATTAATTATTATGGGCCATTTAAGTCGATGACTTAGATTGTAGAATTTCCATATTGCTAAATAATATTTACTCTAAATTATCCTTAATCTTGATTTTAGCATGGAACACTAACTATCGTGTTTAAGATTAATGTGTGGATTAAATGACAGTTATATTCTGCAAACTATTTGATAAAGAGTTATCAATTTAATCACACAGATATATAATGGAGATTATGATATCGGATATGCCCCAAATGAAACATATTATGGATTGTGTTTGTGTCATTAATGTTTCATACGTGTCTTGAATTCTATAATATGAGATATTCATTTTTCAACACTAGAAATGCGTGTCTGTTAGTATCGCTCAACGTTAGCCGTAAAAGGTCACTATACGGGTGGTGTTATGGCAGGCGTGACTAGTGCAGTGGATTATGTTCATCAAGAATATTTTGTCCATCATATCTTATGAGTGATATATCCACGGGCCCCTTGATAAAAGTGATATCGTAATGCATGCAATGTGATTAAGAGCAATCATATTTACGATAAACTTTTGGAATCAAGAAATAAATAAGTTGCGAGGATGACACACTACCTTGAACTTATTTAGGATATTATGCGACAAGGAATTGACACGGGCAATTACTGCTTTAGGATGGTGATACGTGTATGAGATACTTATTATCTGTGTCACTTGGATAATCCTAATGTATTTGCTAGGTACCACTTATGATTTATAGAATTGGAATGAGATCTAATTCTATTGCCAAAGTGACATGGATCCTACTGGGTCACACCGAAAAGAAAAGATCAAAGAAACTAATTTTGTATGGTACATGGAGATGTAAATATGATGATAAATTAAATGTGAGATAATTTATTTGTTCATCATATAATACAAAATTAGATAAGATTCAAATGGATAATGATATATATATATATTATATATATACGTGATATACAGAAATATATATGAGATATATTTTAGCATCTATTCATTGATAAAAGGTTGTATTTAAAGGAATCGATTATACATGGAAAGGGGCATCACTGATATAGAATAATACGCCATTGCTTAAATTATGGGATAAAAGAAGGCAATGATTCATTCTATTTAATGAATGATATCTTATTGCTTAAATTATGGGATAATACAAGGCAATGATTGATTCTATTTAATGAATGATATATTATCCAATCATAAGATGCATGGATATATAAAGGGCCGTAACCTCAAAGAATAACAAAATCTGATTATCCATATTATGAGTTCTCGTGTGTATCTTACAAAAGAAAAAGGCATAAAATGAGTTTTATGTTTTCGTGAATCAAGTTCGATCGTTCGAGTATTTCTAGCTAAATAAAGGGCGATTCTTTGATCGAATTCTTGGTGGATATCGGTAGAGGTACCATACTTTTGGTATTATCAAACATCGCTCATCTCGAAGAAAGAACATGTATATCTCTATAAACTAGTTAGGCTTTAATTCGCATGGATCCTGTCGGAATCGGTTGATATGTTGATATAAAATTTTAATTTTCCGCTGCGTGTAATACGTGATTATGTGCATCGATTCCTTACAGTATCAAGTATAGGTACTCCCCATTGGGCTAGTCTATCCCGCGTAAGCAGTTTTTTATGCATAATGAGCCAAAGAATGAAAGCATGCTTTGGCTGAGTCCATCGATGCCAAATAGCAGCCGCAGTATTCAGCTTGTCCCGGGAACCTTGTAACCATAGCTAAGCAGATGTGATGGTATAGCATCCATACGTTGTTGACAACCACTTCCCATTATTGTAACCTTCCCGAAACATGTCCCTCACCTTAAGGACTTGGTTCCATTGCCAGCTACTCTCCCCCCTCGAGTGTACTCCCAGAAATTAGTGTTCTTTAGGTAGTAGCAATGTAGCCATTTGATCCAAAGATTATCTTTTTTCCTTGCTATATCCGATACCTGCTTTCCTAGGCTCGCATAATTCCATAATCCACAGTTCTTGATGTCTAGGCCACCACAGTTCTTCTTCGAGCAGACATTGTCCCATGCTACCAAGGCCTTAACCTTGCCACCAACACCTCTGCCCCATAAGAACTCTCGACAAATTTGATCGATTGTCTTCACAACACTGATAGGGAGCAGAAACATGGACCCCCAGTAGCTGTGTAGTGTCACCAGAACTGAATTGATGAGGCAACACCTCCCAGCATAGGATAGGTTTCTTGATGTCCAACAGGTAATTCTCTTGACTATCCTTTCCACCAATACTTCACAATCATGCTTGCTCCACTTAGTTGGTGAGATGGGGATCCAAGATACTTCATTGGGAAGGTCCCTTCAGTGAGTCCTGTCAGTCCTAAAATGCTCTGCTTCACAGATTGAGGGCCCCCTGCTATATAGATGCTAGACTTCAGAGGATTGGCAGCCAAGCCCGACACTTCCTGGAAATGCTTCAAAATGTCCATAATCAGAGCTACAGAGCGTGATGAGCCTTGCATACAATCAATAGGTCATCGGCGAAGCATAGCTCACTATATTAAGCTCATAGAGGGTGAAACTTGAAACCATCTAGTTTTGAGGACAAGAGCAGCCTTCTTGTCAAGTATTCCATGATTAACAAAAATAACAATGGAGAGATTGGGTCACCCTGCCTCAAGCCCCTAGCCCCCTGGATATTCCCTTCAAGTTTTCCATTGATAGCCAATTTGTACGTGACCGTGGAGATACATTCTCTTACCCACTCCACAAACTTAACAGGAAATCTGACAGTTTGAGCAGCTCAAGTAGAAATCCCCATTCTACTGTATTATAGGCCTTCATTAGGTCAATTTTCATCATGCACCGAGGAGAATCTTTCCCTCTCTTATACAATCTGAGTAACTCTTGGCTAAGCATGATATTATGAGCTATTAGTCTGCCAGGCACAATTGCACCTTGATTATCATGTACAATTCTAGGCAGGACACATCTTAATCTGGTACACAGGAGCTTAGAGATACATTTATATACTGTGTTGCAGTAAGCTATAGGCCTATAGTCCTTCCCAGTTCTAGGCTGATCTACTTTAGGCACAAGAGTGATGGTTGTAGCATTCACAGGTTTTGGAAGCTTACCAGTCTCGAAGAATTCCATGACAGCTACAATTATGTCTTCCCCAACAAGAGGCCAGGCTGCCTTGAAGATCTCACTATTGTAACCATCTGGTCCTGGAGCTTTGTCACTATGTATGGAGAACATAGCTTCTTTGATATCCTGCCTTGAGAAAGGAGCAGTGAGTGCAAACTGCTCCTCCACAGTTAATGTATTCCCCTGCTTCATGGTCTCTTCATCAATATCCCCCAAGTTCCGAGTTGCACAGCCCGAGATGGTGTCATAGTAGGCCATCAAATAAGATACAATGGCATGTGGTTCCTCCAAACTCAATCCATCTTCAGTCTCAACAGAGGTGACTCTATTCATGTATACCCTCTGTTTGATAACAGCATGGAAGAATTTAGTATTCTTGTCTCCCTCCTTGAGCCATGTTGCTTTGGCTTTCTGAGCCAAAAATTTGGTACAAGCCCTGCTGATGAAGTGGAACCCTCAGCTACTGCTTTCTCATGATCAACTATAGTAGAATTCAGAAGGTCTGTGCTCACTTCTGCTTGAGCAGTTTCCAGTTTCAATCTAGCCTCCTCAGTTTTATGTATAATGTTAGCATAGTGGTCATGGTTGAGCTTCTTCAAATGGCCTTTGAGTTTTCCTAACTGTTTCATGAGGTGCGTGCCCTTAGCTTCCTCCACAGATCCCTTAGTCCAGTGTTCCCCTACCACAGACAGGAACTTAGGTGAGTCCACCCAAATGTTGAAAAATTTGAAGTCTCTTCTTGCCTGATTTGGGGCTCTGCAGCTCCTAAGCATTATAGGTGAGTGGTCAGAAATTCCTTCAGTCAGGAAATGAGCCTCAACATCCATATACTTTTGTATCCAGAGAAGATTTCCAAAAGCTCAATCAAGCTTACTATAAATTCTGGTATCTGCTCCTTGTTTATTTGACCATGTGTAGTATTGACCCTTCCTCCTAATTTCTTCAAGTCCACACTCCCTCAAGCAGTTCCAAAATGCCTCACAGTCAGAAGGCTGAACATTAGCTCCCCCCAATATGTCTGCAGCTGAAAGTATATTGTTGAAATCCCGCCACACAAGCCATGGGTCTGCTGTTTGGGTAATTCCCCTTAGGTCAGCCCACAATTGTTCCCTCATACCACTGTTATTATGCCCATAGACACAGGTCATATAGAAGACCTCCTACTGTTTCTCTACTTTAGCATGCATTAGCTGTGCAGTCTGCTGCATGATGGTTACTTGCCAGTCATCATTCCACAGGATTAAGATTCTACCGTTAGGGTGATTATTGAGGTTATGCACATAGCTCCACCCCATAAAACAATAATTCATAGCTAGTTGCAACTTATCCTTCTTTAGCTTAGTTTCCACCAGGCAAACAAGGTTAGTTTGAAGCCTCCCATACCTCAGCCTAATCTCTGCCTGTTTCATCGGGGTATTCATACCCCGCACATTCCATAGGAGAGCTTTATCCATGAGGAATGAGCAAGCCCCCTGCTGGTCCTCTCTGTTCTCCATTCTTTCCATTGGGTCCTCTGGTTGGGTGGTCTTTCCTAGCTCTGTTCTTGAACCCCTCACATTGCCCCAGATTCTGTGGCCTGTCATCCTGAATATGTATAGCTGTGTTACTCATCCGCAACTTCCTTCTACCCTGAGTCTGCAATCCTTCCTCTTCTCCATGTACTGGTGCTACTACAGGGTCTGTCTTCTTTTCAGTCGCTAGGGGGGCTTCCCTGGTTACTTGCCATTCCTTCCTAGTAGCTTCCCGACAAACCTCCTTGGTGTGTCCAATATTTCCCACATATGCTGCATTTCTCAGGCCTCCATTCATAGGTAACCTCTTGTTCCACCAGCTGATTATGTTCATTCAGAAAGCTGATCTTGTCTCGAAGTTCCTTTTTCAGATCAACATCAACCAGTACCTGAGCATATTGTCCCTTGTGGACCGTTTGTTCTTCCCATGTGAGAGTGTTGTTCCCCATTCTGGGGTTGTGTTGTGCTCTTTGTGACCCTTTGTTCTACCGGTTGACGATGTACCAGTGAGACCCTTTGGTCTATTTAACCCTTGTATCTTTGTTGATTTATACAAGCTATCGTTTCGAAAAAAAATTGATATTTTCTTGAAGTTAAGCTATCGTTGGGAATTTTGTACTATTTGTAAACATTATTGCATTTATTTGATTTCGTGAAGTTATTAGTATGGCAGCTGCCAACAGCTGGACTATGATATTTATTTGCAAGGTGATCTGGTCTTAAATTAAATTTGTGCGAAAAAAATATTGGAAATTGCAAAAGCTATTTACTTATTTCTTACAACATTGGAGACAAGAAGCACTATTTAATTTATTTTTTTAATTAGTGATGATCAACCCTTTCTGTTCGATTACTATACATTAATTTATTTTATATTTTTTCAAATTAATTTTATTATTATGATTTGGTTAGTGATGGTCAGCCCTTTTTGTTCGATAATTTTACCATAAATTTGTGTTTATATATTTAAGATTAATCAACAATTTATATTAGAACACCTAAAATATAAAAGTATTTATTAGAATCTAAACTAATAACGAACGAGAATAATATAAAAGTATTTATTAATTATAAAAATAAAAATATTTATTAAGAATAAAAAGTTTTATATATATCAATATTAAAATACATCTTTGTTACAAATTATAGAATAATAAATATTGTACCATGTCTGTACAAAATTCAGAAGTGACATTGGCGTTCACATGTCACCTTTTTATTTTTATCATCTTCCATAATCTCGCAAATCTCATCCTCTCCTAAAATATGTACGAAAAACATAATAAGATTATTGTTATTGTACAAATTTGAAAGCCTAGTCATTAGTAATATTACACCAAACATAGATAAATATAGAGAACAAAAAGTATCGTACCAGAATCCTGTTGACTTTACAAAATACTTCGACACACTTTTTTGCTATGTGTAGATTTCTTTTTTTTTTTTTGTATTGGCCGAGTAAAATTTGATGTGTATATAGTTAGCGAATAATTCGAACGCATGGGGTAAAAGACGTTCAAATCTCATGAGAAATTAGTGAATGACGATAACCGTTCAATATTAATAGTTTCTAGACATTCAAAGGTGTTACCTAGACCTAGAAACTTGATTAATGTGTTGGTCAAAGACATTCAAAATTGGTCATCAAATTTTTAGTAAATTTATTTGGTAAAAAACATAGTTTTCAAAGTTGCATTTATTTGTGTGATAACTAATAGGGGATTTAAGTAGAATCTAGGGGGTCTATATAGAATTACCCGAATTAAATACGTAGATTCTAAATTGAGAAAAAGAAATTTAAGTTGTTGAGATTTGTGGTTAAAACGCGGTCAAAGGACATAATGATTGTCTATCCATCTCTCCTGGTTTCTTGTATTATTTCTTTATTTTATGTTGTCTAATTACGTGTCTACAGGTTCAAATTTAGGTTAACCGGACCACACTGCACTGAAATCTAATTTTGGATTGGTACCCAACCGAGCCAAATTTATAAGCAAAAATTTTCTATTAGGTTCAGTTTATTACCTCGGTAATAACCGAACAGAAAACCGAATTTTTATTTTTTATTTTTATATAAATAAAATTGTATTATAATATTTATTATGATATATTAATAATATACATTAAAAAAGTATAGAATATATTCGTAATATATTTATGATATATGTTTATAATAATATAAATTATTTTAATATTATTATTTATAGGTATTTTATTTAAAAAATTAAGGTTTCTGTCGGTTAACCGAACCGGAAAAAGTTCGGTAAAAGACATACTTTTGAAGGTGACGACGGCAACGTTTTCATTACGAATTACTATGCGCCAATTTGGATGGTAGATGTTATACTTATATTTCGTTATTTTCGAAAAATATCCGATATTGTTGGAATTATGCAATTAAATTTACAATATAGTAACTTTTTTTTTAAAGCAAGTGGGTGTAAGACTAAAAAATTTATCTCATTGAGTACCTAAAAAGAAAATACTGAATCACTTTTTTTTTTACAAAAATATAAAGGGATGTTAATTGCTTCCGTTTTTTTAATTCCGATTGAAATAAAGTAGATGATTTGCCATATATATTAACATTAGCAATGGAAATTTTACCAAATCAGTCTATATATACTTAATACTTGTTTACTAGAATCAAGAAACCTTTTCGTTTAAATAAAATGATGCCAATGTAGCTTTTTTTTTTTCCAAGACGAAAGTCATTAATCATCTGCCTAACATTTTCCCGTAGTATTTTATTGATCCAACTTTGAGTGAAACTTTATTACACAAATTTGTTTCAACCTAATAATAAATAAATGAAGATATATTAAAATTACTTGTCCAAGTAATGTTTTTATTTTACAGATAATTTGGGTGCTGTTGATTCTAAAAAATGCAATCTTTGACCACATTTTATTACTAGCAGTTTTCCTTCGTGGATAGACTTTATACAAGTAATTAGTGGAAAGATTGTCAGCGTGAAAACTAAATAGAAACGTTTGTATTAAAGACTATATTTCTTAGTCTTAGGCTTACCTACCTAATTGGATATAACTAAATTCCAATAAAAATATAACATGATGCGTATAGTGAAACACGCGTTTGTGTGTCTTAACATGGTTGGGTTACGGCGTAATGTGTCATATGTCAATTTTTTTAATGGAGTTGGATTATACCCAATTGGGTAGGAAAGACAAAAAAACCATACTTCCAAGGGATTTAAAAATGGGGAGTTGGGAAACATACCTAACAAAAAAGTTTGAACTTATGAATAAGTCGCTTCGTATTAGACTTTATGTATAGGTACTGACATTAGGCTTAAATACCCCTTCTTCTTTATCTCAAAATGTCGAATTGAACAGAGAGAAAACAACAACCTGAAATTGTGTAGAAGGTGGGTAATAGAGGAGATCAGTCAAGGGAGCTTCAAATTACAGAAAAAATAAAACTCCAGTCATTTTGCTGCCTGGATCGTTTGCTTGCCTCTATTCTGCTGTCGTGGAAGGGAGACTTGGGGCTGATAAGCCCTTTTCTAGGGTTTAGTCACCACGCTTCTACCCCCAATTCCCATAGTTGCTGCTCCACCATAGCTCATCGTCCAAGCCTTGTCCAAACATCTGAAGAGTAAGTTTTCAATGTCCCCAATTAGTGTTCGGTCGAATCCAGTTCTCAATAAATTTTGGTCAAATTCCGTTTCAATTAAATATTTTAAATTTCTACTGCACTGTTTGTATGTAATGTGGTACGCGTTCAGGTGTGTCGATGTCAACTAGAATGTAGGCGTATTTTTTGACTTTTTTGTCACTCGTCTGATTTATCGATTATCATATGTGTAAGTCATGAGATTACGGTCACTGCTCTTCGATAATGTAACTGGTTGGTGGTTGATGAGATTGAAACAATTGATGGTATCGACCAATATTTGGTGAAATGAGTCTCTTGATGAACTTATTTCTAATAACATTTTTTTTTTTCTGAAATAGAAATGCCAAAGATTACAAAACGAACGAATGACAGAGATGACGATGATGGAGCGACGGAAAAAAAAGCTTACTCAAGGTGTTCTCCAACAAGATTTATATTGGCGATAAATCAATTGATTCATAAAATGGGGAAGTACAGATGCAGAAAATAGAAGCTTCAACTCTTGAACCTTGGTATAAAAATCCAAGAGCTTTTGCTAGGTCCATCAAGAGTTCATACGATGCTTAAGCGATTCGGTGTGGAGACGTGCAACTTTTGTTTTGGAAGCGCAACCATGGTTCCATTCACCTTTAGTGAGTTTTCAATAGTTATAGGTATACCAAACATCAGACAACCTGTTAATATCGATTTGAAGTTGGATTCTAGTTTCCATGATCGACATTTCAAGGGAATGAAATGTGTCAAAAGGGGAATTTGCAATACCATCGTAACTTATCATATCCCACTATCAACCCCATGAATATATTGCTAATTCTTTGCCCGCCCATAACTTTTTGATACTCGAGATCTACCCCGTAATCTCTTTGAATATCCTTTAACATTGTACATGGACAGTATGGCTCTCCTCTTAACTTTTCCTTCACCACATTAGCTACCCACGTCGAATCAGCTTTAGGATGACCTCTACTCCGCAAATTGTTGTCCCCACGTCTATGAATTAAGTTTCATTTCGAATGGCAAACGACTTATCTGATTTATGCTTAGAGGCACACATTTTCACTCACAACTCTCTCGATACACACGACTGAAATCTTTTCACTATTATTCTTATTGTAGCGAAATGATCGTCTTGTGGCAACAACATAATTTTCAGACAAATTCTATATTCAGCAGCATCTTTAAATGTTTGATCATCACGACGTATGCAACACGCCCAAGAATCAATAGAATTTCCTAATGTGCGAACTTCAAGCATGTCGTTGGGATAAAACCTGGCCAGTTTAAGAAAAAAGTTTAAAGATGTGAAAACCCAGATAATTGCAAATTAACCAAGTTCATATTTTAATAGCACACAACACTAAATTGAAAATAAATACCTCTGTGCGCCTTCGTTGCGATTATCTTTTGCGGCAACTTTCAAATTGATAATCTTCAGCTTCAAAAAATGTGAAGATCTATCATGTTCCGGACATCATCATCTCTGCTCAATGTCACAACAATATTCTCGTGAGGTGCAACGTACTGCAATAGCGTTGATTTCGAACTAATAGAATCATATTTTTCATGTAAACTCTGAAGATCTCATTAAGCCATTCGCAATTGATATCAAATAAAGGTCGTTGATATATCGACAACTTCTAATAAGTGACCAACTTGTGTGGTTACGTCCCACTTTCATTAGTAGAATGACTGCAAAAACAATATGGATAGAGAGAGGTATTCTACAATGAAACACACAACTAATTATGTAATATATTCCATGTAAAGCTCAATTTTTTTAAAAAAACTAACGATACATTCATAGCATTCAATACAAATCTTTATCTTTGACATCTTACTCATCACAAACACCCGAGATAGAAAAAATAAATGGTATTTACGAAATGAGCAAAAATGGAGAAATGTACCTATATTTCTTGCTGTTGTAGTTTGATGCTTGAAGGCAGCTAACGTGGTCAGAGAGGAATACTGAGAACCAAGAAGAACCAAACAACGCGATCAATGCAAAAAGAATTGGCTCTGAGTTGGGTTTGAGCTTGATGAAATAGACGATGGGTTTCTGATTTCGTTTGCATATGTGAGTTTCCTTTATTTTATTTTTTATATAAGGGTAAGTACAATTTCGGAGTTTTCTTCAATTTATTATTTTTTTCTAGTAAGCCAGCACATGGGGAGTTAAAATTAATTCTTTGCCAATGTCATTACCTTTGCGCAATATGAAACTAATAGGGACTGATTACAATGTTTAAATTCTAATTAGTATTTTTTTCCCTAAATTCTCCTTTAAAAATCAAACGAAAAACAAAATTCTTTAGTGGAGGCCCAGTTAGTAGATAAAATGAATGCCCTTTATAGCAAACCTAAAAATTACAAACCATGCTGAATCAATACAACAATCCAGAAATTAATTTTTGTGCCCCAAAGAGACATTATTGTGCGATGAACATAGACAGAACATAGACAAAGCAGTCATGATTGAGTGATAACAAAAAGAAGACAAAATAGCATCGAAACTAAAATATTTATTCATAACTACATTTCATTTTGGTGATGGGATGAACTTTGCAGTGACGATTCTTCAACTCGATTCAAATTATGGGTCAAAGATGATTCGAGCAAACTTGGACTCAATGAGCTGACTAGTTCTTTATGTTTTCCTTTATATATATGATAAGAGTGACCTTCGATCCAGCATTCCTCCTAACTTGACTACCTGCAGAGAGTAACTTTTAGGACATGGGGACAGGTAAGAGGGATAGCTAAAGACCAGAGGTCCTGTACAGAAGGTTTTGACAACGAGAAGGTTTAGGCGTTAGATGGTTATATTGGGGACAGCCAGCTGGAAAGAAGAGGCCAACGGATATATTGGGGAATAGAGAGAGGAAAGAAAGATCAGATTCACATAACCACACTCAACACTTAGATATTTCCTGTTATCATCTTCTCCACCATTAACGCACTGTAACGAGATAAGTGAGCTCGAGTGTGTATTTCCCCATTGTGAATAGTGAACACTGTTTCCGACAGCCCGTGGACGTGGGATACCTATCTGAACCACGTAAAATCTATGTCTCATTCGTTTCTAGCACTAAATAACAGATCTAAACACACACTAAAACACCCAACCAAGTCCGTTTCACTCGTCAACTCCTATTTCCCGGACCAAATCTTGTTGATCGGGGTCATACCCACATCAAATGGCATCGTCTGTGGGAAAGATGGACTGAGACGTGAGTACGCTAGATGGTTATAGCAAGGAAGGCAGGCCAAGCTTGGGTCTGTTCGACGACGAGACGTTAAAGAGCCAGAAGGAAGGTGCCGTTATTAGGGGAGCAGTAGATCTCTGAGACGATTAGAAGCAGTAACGATGGAAGAACAGCCGCCGTTGGCACAGAATCTGCAAGAATGATTCGAAGAGGCCATTGGTGAGACTAGGGCAAACCCCACGCCAACTCTGACGTCGGTATCACTGGTTGGAACCCCGTTGCCAATGCCGACACCCACCTTTGCAGGACCGTCTAGAGTAGTCCCGCCCCAAGCTCCAATAACCATGTGGGTGGAGCAGCTGGATTTGCTGGTGAAAAACACAGTGGATGCTGCTATGATTGCTAAGAAGGCGAGGAACAAAGACAAAAGGAAGCAGGCCCTGTCTGTTCAGGGCAGAACTTCAGATGGGCATATCTCAGAATGGACGAAAACTGTAGGAAAGAATGCGGTGGCTGTAGAAGAGACCTTAGGCCCCCAGCTAGAGATGAACCTGTTAGGAAGGGAGGTTGTCGGAGAATGAAGGAATGAAGGGCCGCTAACCCCACCTCCCAGACGAAGTGGTGAACATCTATGAGGATTTTAGGAAGAGCCAGGGCCAACGAATCCAAGGGATGTAGCACCTCTGGTGACCATAGCCAGCTAATGCAGGGCAGAAGGAAACAGGGAAGCCAGAGAACAAGAAGTAGAAGTGAAGAGCTATGGCACGCGTGGTCAGAATGGAGCTATGAGCGGGAGGGGACGGGAGCTTAGGAAGCATATGCCTGACCTACAAAAAGCCGTAGATGAGATGCAAAATAAAGCAACCAGGCCGCATCTTCGAGGAATGCATTAGGCCGGCACGCCTTTTGCTAAGGAGCTATTAGAGGGAGAAGTATCGCCTAACTTTAAGCAGTTGTCGTACGAATATAACCGTACCACAGACCCGGAGGACCATGTCTCACGTTTCAAGAACACCATCTTGTTGCGTAACTTTTCGGAGGGAGTAAAGTGTAGGGTTTTCCTAACAACGTTGGTGCGAGCTGCCCAACAATGGTTCAGCCAGCTAGAATCGGAGGTTAGCCACTCATTCGAAGAGTTCCAGGAGATGTTCGTCAACCAGTTTGCTAGTGCTCAGAAACCCCCCAAATTCGACATGTCCTTATTTCAAGTCAAGCAGCAAACGGACGAGAGCCTCCGATCCTATATCAAAAGATTCAATGTGGCAGCACTGGAGGTACCCTCTGCCAATACTTCCATTAAAATTAACGCTTTGGTTCATGGTTTGCAGGTTGGCGATTTTTTCGCGTCGCTTTCCAAGAATCCTCCGCAAACATTCGACGAGCTGCTGTTAGTGCAGACATATACATAAATGTGGAGGAGAGTAAGCTAGCAAAGATTCGAGATGTGGGCCCAGAACGCTTCCTAGGAGAGAAACGTAGGACCACAATCGGAGCAAGGAAGGTGTCAAGGTTGTCCGCCATCCAGTAATCAGGAGATATGCAGGGTAGAGGGAACAAGTTCCCTCCCATGTATCAAAGATATACTCTTCTGCGGACGAAACTGGAGGAAGTGTTAACTGTTTCGTCAAGGCATCCAGACATCAGGTACCCTTCTGCCGGTTCCATAACGAATATGGGCATCACACCAACATCTGCGTGCACATGAAGAATGAGATAGAAAGGCTGATAAAGGCAGGGCACCTCAAGGAATTCATATATCGAGATCGAGCACCAGGTCAACCAGCGCAAACTAGAGAGAAAGAAGGCCCAGGACAAGATAAGGGAAATCAGACTATGCTGGAGCCTAATCGGCCCGGGCCCAGTCAGCAACGGGCTCACATCCTTATCATTGTGGGAGGTCCGGAGGTAGAGACTCGCACAGAGCCCGAAAATCGTATGCTCGGATCGGAAAGGGTGAAAGTGCTCAGACTGGGAGCAACTTAGTAGGTCAGATGGAGATCACTGGGAACATACAGTTCGGAGCAAGAGACGAGGTCGATGTCGTGCGACCTCACAACGATGCTCTTGCGATTACCACGTGTGTGGCAAGATACAACGTTTCACGGATATTATAGATGGAGGAAGTTCAGCAGATATCCTGTTCTTGGGATGCTTTAAGCAGATGAAGTTAGGTACGGAGCTGAGGCTAGTGGCCACTTCCTTATATGGGTTCGGCGGGGCTGGCATACAACCCTTAGGATAAGTCACACTTCCTGTAGGGCTAGGTGAGGATCCCAGGCGGGTGGTACGAATGGTCAACTTCTTAGTTGATGCAATTTCCTCCTACAACATCATATTGGGGCGTCCGGATATTAACGGATTCAGGGCAGTGCCTTCAACGTATCACCTGAAGATCAAGTTTTTAGTAGGTGACCAGGTAGGAGAGGTCTAAAGAGACCAAGTAAGCTCTCGTCGATGTTATTCAAATGAGGTCAAGGAGAAAAGTGGAGTCGAGGCTAAGCAGGCAAAGCGTACGAAGATAGAAAGAGAAGAAGGAGAACCTGCATGACTACAGCCTCAACCCAATGAAGAGCTGATGACAGTGGAGCTATACCCAGGTAAGGAAGGTTTCACCACTCAGGTAGGAACGAAGATGGATGAGAAGACATCATTTCAATTGGTCGAGTGCCTGAGAAGAAATGCTGATCCAGTTGCCTTCTCGCCAGCGGATATGACGGGGGTAGATCCAAAGATAGCCATGCACCACCTGAACATAATCCCGGGAAGCCACCCAGTAAAGCAGAGACTCCGGCAGTTCGGGGTTGAAAGGGATCCAAGTATCAAGGTTGAGGCTAAGAAGTTGCTCAAGGAGGGACACATTAAGGAAGTACAGTTTCCTCCCTGGTTGGCTAACATTGTTATGGTGAAGAAAGGGAATGGTTCTTGAAGAATGTGCGTGGATTTTCGAGACCTCAACAAGGCCTGTCCTAAGGACCACTACCCCCTGCCAAGGATAGATAAGCTCGTTGACTCCACATCTGGTAGTGATATGCTGAGTATGAAGGACGCCTATCAGGGATACCACCAGATCAAGCTCAATCCGAAAGACGTAGATAAGTTTTGCTTTGTTATAGAAGACGGCACGTATGGTAACGTCCGGGTGCCTGATGACACGTGGTGTGCTAATGTAAAGTGCAAGTGCGACAAGTGATAACATAAAATGAGTACCTAATTACTATCACCAACTAGGGATAGGCAGTGGACCTATCGTTTGTAGTGCAGTAAAGTGAGTAAACGAGTATCGAACACAAGGTATAAACTGAGTACTAGTAGTGACCTATCGACTCGATATCTAGCCTAAATAGAATACGAAGATTGTTTTACGAATTAACCTAACAGATCGCTCCTAACCAAACTAGAGATTCAAACGCCTAAACTGATGTGGCAACTTTCAGATAATAGAGATGTGCTCGGGATTCGAATCCCATTAGGTACTATCGGCTAAGACAATGAATTATCGCTCCTACGTGATTCTGACTAGATCGTAGTAATTTCCTACCCGCTCACGAGTTTGCTGTCGCCCTAAACGCTCGCGGGGATCTATATTTCAGTAATTACTAACGGCGAGGATCGAGTATTTGCTTTCGCCCTAGACTCGAATCCTATCCTACGAACGGCCTAATCGTTGTTTAGCTGTCGCCCTAAACGATTTTCCACACGATCACTTCAACACATTGACATATTAAAGCGACGAAACAAATTCATAGATAGATAAATAGTCATAACATGAGTCACGATAAAAATATGTCTTAAATACGAAATAACCTAGCGTTCATCTAATACCGAACACAAAGGGAATTTAGCCACTCATAATTAACGGGAAAACAACGAAAGAAATAAGGAACGAGGAAGAAAACTCATGATCTTGATGTACGGATGATCTGCGATGGTAGCACGGATGAATCTTCGTTCTTCGTTCAATTCGGCGTGATTGCATCATTGATCCGTCTCTCACGCTCCGGGATGTAATTCCTTGTTCCTCAAGGCTCTTTTTCGTCTCTTCAGTGATTAGGGTTGATATCTGGTAGGTATCCCCTCTTTCTGAGTTGAAATTGAGCTTTTATAATGAAATTCGACGCGGTCACGACCTGAGACATGATACGTCACGGCCGTGACACTCTCGGGACACAAAATGAGCTCACTGCCGTGCGTCACGGCCTCGTGCAGTAGTGTCACGGCCGTGACACTTTCAACAGCTTTACGACCGTATCGTATTTCTCTCAGATGGAGGGGTAAACGATGTCCGATTGACCTGAAATTTTAACCATAGATAGAAGACTTGCCAGTCTTGATTCTGACCAATGGGATTCTCAATCCGAGATCTAATTGAGAGATATGAATTTTATAGTTCGTTGCTACTTTTCAGGCGGGCTTCACGGCTGTGACTGTGCTCTGCATCGCTTGGCTTCCTTTTGTGCCTCTTGTCACGGCCTGGTGCAATGTGTGTCACGGCCATGATGAAGACCAGTGTCCTTTGTCATGGCCTGGTGCAAGGAGTGTCACGGCCGTGACACATGACTGATTTCTTCATGGGAAGGCCCCTATAAGGTAGATCGATATAGGAAGGCCCCTATAAGGTGCACGTATTCTGGGAGCAGGTGCATACGAGCTGTAGGACAAGGAAGGGAGTGGAGTGCCACGTCCCTAGAATATATCGAAGCTGAAGAAGTACAATGCTTAGTGTGGTTGGGAAGTTGTATATAACTCAAACAAGGAGGGGTACTCTTTCCTTCGCCAAGGCTTTTTCCCAAGAGGGTTTTACTTGGCAAGGTTTTAACGAGGCACCATTCTCTGAATGAAAGAATGTTTTCTTTGAAAATGTGTGTCCAGCTCTCCTCCAGAATTGAAAATCATAAGTCCAGGTCTCAGGTTACCCTGGGTCGAGTACCTGTTGGCTCCCGAAACGGGATACGCCCAAGTCCTGGATTACTCCAGATCCGATACTTGTTGGCTGCGCGAAACGCGCCCCGGCTCTAGGCTACGCTGGATCAACGCCTGTTAAACCCGAACTGGGGTAAGCCCAAGCCCCGAATTACTTCAAGTGGAATACTTATTGGCCCTACGAAATAAGCCCAGGCCCCGGATTACTCCGGGTCGAATACCTGTTGGCTCCCGAAACGGGATACGTCCAAGTCCAGGATTACTCCAGGTTTGATACTTGTTGGCTGCATGAAACGCGCTCAGGGTCCACGCTACCCTGGATCAATGCCTGTTAAACCCGAACTGGGATAAGCCCAAGCCCTGGATTACTCCGGTGGAATACTTGTTGGACCTACGAAATAAGGCCAGGCCACGGATTACTCCGGGTTGAATACTTGATGGCTCCCGAAATGGGATAAGCCCAAGCTCCGGATTACTTCGAGTTGAATACCTGTTGGCCCTCCAAAATACGCCCAGGCCCTGGGTTATTCCGGGTTGATACCCGTCGGCTCCATAAAAAAACGCCTCTTGGCCCCGGCTATCCCGAGTAAACCTTGATGGCCCTAGATCATTCTAGGTACGAGAGAGATCTCCTAGGCTCCGACTCAACCCCAAACGGAAAGACAGAACCAGCTAGCACTGTACACAAGATAAAAACGTTTACCGGTATTTTATGAACCTGATAAAAAATGAAAACGAGGGGTGTCGGATCCGGCATCTCAGGAGCTCCCCAGGTACACGTTTCCGTTCGCCAATAACTTCTTAGATGAAAACTTTGAATGCAAATGCGGTAAGATGGTTGAAGGAGAGTGCGTAGGGAGCGAACGTCTCTCGTAGGCAAACATCCAGGGCATCACAATTTATGAAGAAGGCCTGACACAGACTACCAAGGTGTAACGATGAAAAAAGTGAGGTTGGAAAATCAGGAGGAACACTCTTCACGTACTTCGAATGTGCTCATGAACATCAGCACAACCCGAAGTATGGGGAGTGGAGAGTGGTGGTATAGGCCAAACAACCAGATGAGCCTCAAACATTAGAGCTCCTATATAACGGAGCTGAGGTGTGAGCAGAATGGATGAAAACATGCCACAAAATCATACATGACAAGCAACGATAAATGGTCCAATAAGGAAAAAACAACACAAGAGGTTTGAAAGGGAAAACAACACAAAAGGAAATAAGGTTCAACCATCACGACAACATAAAAGGTCCAGAAAAAAGAAAATGGCATAAATTGTCCAGAACAATGGACAGTCAGCAGTTCAGGAAGGCGGAGCACTGGAACCGGCTGCGAAATCGAGAACCTCTGGAGCAGTAGACGGCTCTTGTTGCTCTAGTTCGGAAAGCTAATTCAGGTGAGTCTCCGGTGAGACCTCTAGCAGAGTAGTGGAGCAACGAGGCACCTCGGCAATCCAGAAGTTAGGATTAGGGAGTGCCTCCGAATCTCCTTTGAAGGTAGGAGGAGTGCTCGCGGCCGCCATACCTGCATCCAGGGTAGAAGCTGGATCCCGTCCGGCAGTGAAACCGCCCAGGAAGTAATGCTGCATATAAGGCACGAAGTCCACGAGAGAAAGAGTGTCTCTCAAATAGCCCTCGCGCAAGCATTGATTTAGTTGGGCCGTAAACCCCTGACCAATGGGAGAAGCTAGGAGATACTTTTGGCTGAGTTGGATCCCCTCTAGCTTACCAGTAAAACTCCTTTTCTCCAACCTCCATTGCAAAGGCCTGCTTCAGAGCAATGTCGATGATGGTCTTCTCCTTCTCCGCCAGCTGATCTCCAGCCTTGCATTTAATCAAGGCCTGTTGTGCCTCAATAAGCTTGTTTAAGCGAGTCGTGAGTTCAGCTTCCTTAGTAGAAAGAGCAGCTGCACTTTCTTCCTCCAACTGACGCAAGCGTTCAGAGGCCAACTCCTTGAGACGATCCTCTCGCTCACTCTTCTCTCGCTGAAGCTCATCCTTCAATTTCGCAATCTCCATATTTCGCGTTCTCGGTGTTTTGGGCAGGAGATCAGCAACCGGCGCACCACGACTTGAGGATGCAGGCAGATGTACAACCAAAATACGACTCAACAAAGAGCAGAAAGTTGAAGGTATGAAAGAATCAGAAACAGAAGTCACCTCCGCCCAGTAGTAGGCGGCGAGCTCAGTAATCTCACTGTCGGACTTGCGAAGGAGCATTCGCTGCTGCTCAACAGGCACGATGGCGCGGATGAAGTTCGCCCTCTCTTGCGGACTGATCATGTGGTAGTTGCTGGGCATGTCCAAAGACATCTTTCCATCGGCGCAACGATCAACTCCACATCCATCTCGTTGGTGCACAAAGGGAGTGAATTCAAAGGGTTCGGGCTAGGTAGGAACTGTCTCCACACGTGGCTTCTTACCTTCACAGCAGGGGCCTTCCGCTTCTTCTTAGCCAGCTTAGATGTAGCCGGGGAGGTAATCCTATCAGCAGCCTTGTCTCCAGAATCCAAAATCACCACATCTGGATCCGAATCGACCTCCTTCGGAGAATGGGGATGAGGGGGCGGAGACCTAGAAGATTCCCCAAAAAGATCTCCGAACCAATACGTCCAGCTTCGCCATGATCCTTCGAAGACTGAGGTTCAGCGGGAACAGAGGAATCCTCTTGCAAGGTCTTGAACGCGTCCTTCCAAGAAAAATGACATACCAGCAAAAAATTACAAAGTCAGAAGGAAAGCTCAAAGAGGAGATCAAGAAGTAGGAGGGAAACCCGCTTACCATCGGGGTTAAAGGGGCCAGGCTAAGGAGAGAGGCCAAAGTGGTGAAGAAGGCCAGGACAGGTTACCAGCTCCACCATACTAAACTTCCTTTCAGAGGCTAAGAGATTCAGGAGGCCAATAGTTGTTTCATTCTCCTCGGAGCACTCAGGCTCGATTTCCGAAGGTCGCTGGGGCATTTGATGAACCCAACGACGGTGGAAAAAACCCCAATCACCTTTCACCGGAGCCACAAAAAAGTAGAAGGGGTGCCATTCTTTGTCGACACCATGGGAACTCTTGTCGAAGAATACAAACCTGTGCGGATTTGCGCACAAATAGAGAATGTTGGAGTAGGTTTAAGCTGAAATTGGGAAAGGACGAGCTCAGTCAAAGGCTTCCTGCCCGCAGCGGTTACCAGAACGTCGAAAGCTACCAACTAATGAATAGAGGAAGAACTGGGTTGATTTACGGGCACCTGATAGGCCCAAGACACTGAAGCTAAAAAGGCTACGGGAAGTGTAGCCCAGCCTTTACTTGGTTCTCCCAAAATACAAGGGCCGGAGAAGGCGAAAAGTTAGCACGCTGGCTAGGATCTGGGAGAGAAACATGGAAATTAGGGCTGTGAAACCCTTTGAAGCCAGCTTTTCTAATCGACGGTAGTTGACCTAGAGGGGCCAAAAACCTTCCAATCATCCTCCCTAGTGCTGGGGCCGGTGGCTCCTTGAGAGCGGGTCCTACGAGACGGGGATGAACCGGGGACTGGCAGTGAAGGCGGCGGCACAACGGAAGATGTATCAATAGGAGGGCAAGAAGAAGAAGGTACGAGCGGCTCAAACGACGCCGCGTCTTGTAGAGAGGCCAGGAGCGATGACGAAGCAGGGAGGCCCCGCGACGGCGGGCGCATTTTCTCGGAATCGGCACTCCCAGACATATCTTCGCCGCGCAGAGGGAAACAAAGACGACTAAGGGGAGAGCGACGATCACATGAAATAATAAGATGAGAGGCGAGGAATTACCTGATGGAATGGCGGATGTAGAGGCAAGCTTGGGCGTTGTGCGATTTTGGGTGAAAATGGCGATAAGAACCCTGAAGACGACGATTGGGATTTTTTGCTAAGTATGAGAGATGTTTTGGGAAAAAGGAGGGAAATGAAAAGAAAGGATGCCTCGAAAATTTTAAAAAGAAGTAAGTAAGTAAGTAAGAGAGAAGGGTGAGAGAACGTGCGACACATGCCTCTCTAGTAAGGCATTCTTTCTCTGCAAAACGCGCACGGCCAGTCCCATCGAAGTAAAGGCGGTCCAGCTGGGAAGATTCAAAGACACTAAAAGGAGGAATGTTTTCTTAATAATACTCCGAGCTGCAATACTCAACATATTGCAACTCGGAGTAGGGGGACTAGATGATAGGGGTGACCTTTGATCCAGCATTCCTCTTAACCTGACTACCTGCAGAGAGTAACGTTTAGGACATAGGAGCAGGTAAGAGGGAGAGCTAGAGACCAGAGGTCCTGTACGGAAGGTTCTGACAACGAGAAGGTTTAGGCGGGAAATATCAGGGATAGGCCACCAAGAGACACGTGGAAGGCAGCGAGTGGTCGACATTGTAGACAGGAGGCCCCCCAGTGTGACAGCAGTACACCTGCAACTGTTGTCTCTCCTAGGTTGTACCAGGAACTGCAGTCAAGTGGTCCGAAAGGACAGCCAGCTGGAAATGAGAGGCCAGTAGATATATTGGGGAATAGAGAAAAGAAATAAAGATTAGATTCACATAACCCGACTTCAACACTTAGATATTTTCTTGTAATCATCTTCTCCATCATTAACGCACTGTAACGAGAGAAGTGAGCTCGAGTGTGTATTTCCCCATTGTGAATAGTGAACACTGTTTTTGGCGGCCCGTGGACGTAGGATACCTATCCGAACCATGTAAAATCTGTGTCTCTTTCATTTCTAGCACTAAATAACAGATCTAAACACACGCTAAAATACCCAACCCAGTCCGTTTCACTCATCAACTCCTATTTCTCGGACCAAATCGTGTTGATCGGGGTCATACTCGCATCGATATATATTCCTTTTTTGCTTAATTTTAAATTTATAAAGCTTGCCATGCTCGAGCGCAATACATACATATAAAGATTAGAATTTGTTGGTCGGCCATTGACTTATTGGCCCGTTTGGATTCCGGATTTAGATTTGAAATTCGAGATTTTTCCAAAATTTCATTTGACAATCGAGCATATTTGGATTTTGATTTCGTCCAAATCCGATGTTAGATCTAAAAGCTTATTATTTGTCCAGTTTGAAATTACATGTCAAATGATATGTATTCGGAATTCAAAGTTGAGCACGTAATGGTTGTTTGTAAATAGTAATAAGTAATAGTAATAGTAATAAAATAATAACAATAATTAATAATAATAAAATAAAAATAAAAATAATAATAATAATAACAGTTAGGGGTGAACAATGAGTCGAATTAACTCGCGAGCTCGATGAGCCGGCTCGAGCTCGTTACGAGCCCGCAATGAGTCCACTCGAGCTCGAGCTCACTCGTGGGTGCACGAAAGCTTTGCAAGTCGGCTTGCGAGCTTGTATTATTTTTATTGTTTATAAGTTTTACTTTTTAATTTTTTTTAAGAAAAATTTAGAAGTCCAGTTCGACGAGCTTCTCGGACTTTTTGAAATCCAAATTTCAAAATTCAAACTGCTAGAATCGTGAATTTAAATATTCAGATTAGTAGTTTCGGTGATTGAACATAACTTAAATAAGTATACCGGTTAGACATAGGTGAAACCGGATAACAGCCAGCAGATCATCAGCGCAATCAGAAACCGGATCAAGATTGCATACCAGAATTACATTGAAGACCGGACTTAAGTTGGTTAATAATTCCTATAATTTGTATTAATCACTATATTTATTAAATAAAATAAATTGAACACATCTACTTTACAGTTTTAATCCATATTAAGTTCTTTATAAAAGAGTATAGATAATTTTATAATAATTCTTTCTTTTTATATAGTTATTAAAATACATAATTAAATTTAAATTATAATTTTATTAGATATTTTAAATTAAAATTATTTAATAGATATATTTATACATTATATCACATGCATTTGATCGTGCGAACAATGTTAATATTAAGAACGGACAGCACATCAGACCTATTTTAGAGGTTTTCCAATTGTGCTTCTAAAATAGTAAAAAGTAGAAATGAATGATCGGCTTTCTTTTAGTAGTAACACTGATGTGGGGCTATTCCAATCAAAGAATTTATGGTTCTTGTGTTGTAAATAAATGAAGTCCTCCTTTTATAGTTGATATTTTACCAAGGATTCCAACTTTGTGTCTGATTTCTAGGAGATGAAATGTTTCCTGTCCTTTCAGGAAAAGCAAGCATGCTTCTAACAGGTTTTCCTGCACTTGTCAGGAACAGTGATCTGTCATGTCCCAGTAGCTTTTGCAGGAAGTTTCAACTTTTTGGCAGGGGTGTGGCCCTATCTTTGACAGGCACGTGGCGATTAGCCTGTTTCCTTCCCCTAGTGTCTTTTCGGCTTCTGAGCCTTCAGTGAAGCTTCTCCCTGACGCTTCCCCGGGACCTGCTTAGTACAATAAATATGTCCCCAAAATACTTCCCTAATATGAGTGTTAGTTCCCTAATGTCTGTTGGAGGTCCCTAGAACTCTTATTTTTACTAAGTCTTTCTAATAATCATCTTAATCTAATTATTGTCTTATTTTTATTATTTAGCCTGCCTAATTTCCGTTCCACATCAAATACCTTTAACTAGATTGTAACAATTTCGTATAAAAAATTTGTGGGAGTCCCAGCGGTAGATAAAAATTGTAAATTTGGTCCATAGATTGACCAATCATATTTCTTCTATTTAGTTACTATGACAAAAAACTCACTAAACCACGTATCTTACCCTCATAATAATTACTTTTGATGTGAGACTATCCAAATCAAAGAAATTTATATGTGGTTCGGGGAAATTTATATAGCGGTAGATTTCGTATTACAAAGTTTTGGGGCGTGCGTAAGGTGCTTATTGGTGAGAGACTGAAAGGACTATGTTTGGAGACGTGTCAGGCACGTTGGGGACGTGTTGGGGACGTATTGGGACTGTTTGGGACGTGTTTGGGACCTTGGGACTGTTGGGACGTGTTGGGGACGTGCAGGGACGTGTTTGGGAGCTTGGGACATATTTGGGACCTGTTTGGGACGTAAACGAAATAGCACGTGATGTACGTGGTTCGAATCCTTGCGGATTCTACGTCCACGGGGCGCTGCAGAACTTCCTTTCACTATATTGGATGAATGACACTCTCAACTAACTTACCCTCGCTCAAAATATGCTAAATATCGAAAGGGATGTTTAACACACTAAAAAGAGAGAAATAGAGAGTATTTTCATGATGATGATTCTTGCAAAAATGACGAAGTCCCCTTTATGTAAGAGGCTCTTGTATGTTGCTTGAAAAGGTTCATCCCGAGATCCATGGTGATATGACCCTCTGGGACAATGTGCTGCGCAGCTTTTGCAGTCCTGTCAGAAGCAGCTTTTTCTCACCTCTTACATGGCTTTTCATCTGGAAGCGTACTGAGGAAGCTTTCTTCTTGGGGGTCGTCAACTACCTATCGGAGGTCCTCGGAGGTCCCTATCTCTATCATTTATCATTATTTACTAAGTACAAACATTTTCCAACGGGCCTAACGGGCCTTTTCTGATTTTTGCAGGCCCATCTAGTTTTAGTCCATATCAACCACTCCCCTACTGTAATTTGTCTTTTGGGGCAAAAGTGAATAGAGTAAAATAATAGGATGGGCCTTACCTCCTTGTTAGGGGCCTACCGTAGTTATTTCTTGAAGGTACGCGTCTTTGTGAGTGGTTAAAGGTTCAGTAAGTGTTTCTGGTGCAGGTATAACGTCCTCATGATATGCTCTGTTGGCCAATGTGGAGAAGGGAACCAGTTCCCAAGTTCCTCAGCGCACCCCCTGTAGCTCCCTTGTTCCGTCAGGTCCCTGTGGCTAGGGACGTTTGCGAGGAGATTCCTCCTTCTGTAGGGACGGAGGATGCTCCCGCGGTTCCTTTCTCCTGTTAGGGGAGCTCAAGAATTTCTTATTATATCCCCTACCTCTGGTGTTAAAGGAAAACAAACTCATCCAAAAGGTTAGAAGGAAAGGCAAGAAAAAATTCCGTCATTCCTCCCCAGGAGGTGAAGTGCTAAGCCTCTTTCGGGACCTATAGGCACCTCAGTGGACGAGCCCCCTGCTTCAGTGGACCATCTGAACATAGATTGAAAGATGACGAGTTGATTGGCGCTTCCAGATGATCAGAGGGCCATCTCCTCGGGGTCTGGGGACGCGAACGAAGAGCAATTGGCATAACGTCTTTTTAAAGTACTCTCTTGTTTATCTTGTAGTTCCTTTTGGTGTTCTTTTTGTAAGTTTTACCCCTTTCTTTCCAGGTGGTGGGCCACGTGGCCTTCTGGACAGTCCGCCAAGTCGTTGATCAAGGACTTTTGCCAGCACCACTTTCTGTCCCCCGCGGCCGAGAAGAAATTCTTATAGGACCTGGCGGAAGACTAGCTCAAGCCTATTTGAAGGGCTCTCTCTCTGAGGGATTTCGGGCCTCTGATGCAACTCCATTTCATGGGCGGCTTCAGTGCTGGGTCCTCGGTGGGGCCGCGTATGCTCTTCGGGACCTTTCTTTTCCTGGATGTTTTTTAGGGAGATCTGCAGGCCCCCAAGGACCCTCATTTTTGGCTCCTTGCTACAACGAAATATGGAGAGGTCCTGGCTCGCTGTTGATATTGCTGATCTTTCGAGCGTCGTCTCCAACTCCTGCAATGTTTTAGGGAGCTTAACTCCCCTATGTTTATGTGTCTCTGCTGGAGCCCTATTTTCTTAGGCTTTATCGTCGTCGTCACATCCGTCGTCCTCGTGGTCCGGAAGGGACCTGGCGGGGACCTGATGGCGAAGCTCCTTTTCGAGCCTTGCACTTTGAAGGAGATACCCAGGTCCTGCTATACATTGCTCCTAGCTCCCTTGGACATCTTTTTTGTACAAGCCTCCTTTCTGCCTTTTTTTCATCATGGTGATGGCCTGTAAAAAGTACTTTGTCTCCTGTATTTCATATTTTTGTGGTTTGCATCCTTTCGGACCTGATGGTTGTTTCTAGGAACACTATTATCGTGGCATGGTTATAGCACCAGCTTGCTTAGATGCATGGTATAACGCGAGCTTGCTTAGTAACTCGTAAGCCAAGTACGAATTCACGCCATCGGTTGTAATGACCGTCGTCATTGTCCTCAGGTGTCATTTACGCTAGGCACTCTAGGTCCTTAGCGAATTCAGTATTTGTGTAGACCCTTAGGTCTATAAAATTTTAACCTCGGGGATCCCCTGATCGGTCTACCTTGGTTATAGCACCAGCTTCGCTTTAGGTACCATTCACGTCGCAGGTTTACTGAGAGCCTTCGATGTCCTGTACGCCTCAGCCCGTCAGCGGCAGTATTTTGTACACCCTTATGGGCATCATTCACATCGCAGATGGATTCACATCATTTATCATCCTGTACACCGCAGGTCCGTCGACCTTTGGCACAAATCACACTACAGATATATTATCTTTGGCGTCCTGCACACCGCAGGCCCGTCGACCTTCGGCATCGATTATATTATACAGTGCGCCGTTTATTATATAATAAAATAATTATATTCTGACAAGGCGGTATTTCCTTAGGGACATCATTAGTTTACCCTGGTTATGGCGCCAGCTTCGCTTAAATGTGTGGTTATAGCGCCAGCTCGCTTAAATGCGTGGTTATAGCTCCAGATCGCTTAAATGCGTGGTTATAGCGCCAGCTCGCTTAAATGCGTGGTTATAGCGCTCGCTCGCTTAGTATCCGGGCTCCTGGAATTTGAAAGTAATGGCGAAGTGAAACTCCTTTCTTTTCGGTTAATGATGAGGCCCCTGGCTCCGGATCTCCGGAGGTCCGGACCTTCGTCTGTTCAAGTGTACAACTTCGGGCCCTGTTGGAAATTGGAATTTTCCTGGCTTGGAGCTCCTAATGTGAGCCTTAAATGGAGCTGACCCTTATTTAGAGGAGGTGGGGGTTGTCTGCCTTTAGTCGACACAGATCCCCCTAACTCCTCATTGGCTACCTTCAGACCTTGATCCCACTAGGGTGGGCCCTTCGATTTCATCCTTCAAATGATAGCAGTTGTTCGTATGATGCATGCATTTATTAAGGTATCGATAGTATAAATGAGAATAATGTTTAGAGGGCCTTGAAGTTTCGGCTAAGAGACTTCTCATCATGGGACTTCTCATGTGTATCTTTATGCGTCAGCGTGGAGCTGCACTTTTAACGCCCTCGGATCTTCAGGCATCGGCGCGGAGCTATCTTTTAGGTCCCACGGACCTTCGCGTGCCAGCGCGTTGCTTGACCTGCATCTCCCACGGATCTTTGGATGTCAGCGTGGAGTTGTTTTCTAGGTCCCCTGGACCTTCGCGTGTCAGCCCGGAGCTCGGCATGGAGATCTCAAACACATAGATCAGATCTTCATTTCCAGCACGAAGGTCTTCGTAAATCCCTAGTGTTCTCCACAAAGGAGTTGAGCTTTACGGATCAACATGGAGCTTGGCTCTTAGATCCCGAATATAGGACCTTAGGTCCTGGGAATTTATGCCTTTTAGCCAGCGCGGAGCTAACTTTTAAATCGCGAGGACCTTCGCATGTCGGCGAGGAGCCGTGTTTGGAGATCCCAAACATGTAGATTGGGTCTTTGTTTTTAGTGCAGAAATGGTTTCTAGGTCCCACGAACCTTCGCGTGTCAGCGCGGGGCTGGGCTTGATATCCTACGGATCTTCGTCTACCATCGCGTAGCTGGGTTTGAGGTCCTGCGGATCTTCGTATGCCAGTGCAGAGCTTTCCTTTAAGTTCTTTATGCGGCATAGATCCCTAGGGCTCCTTATCGACCATCTTCGAATCATGTTTCCTTACTGCAGCTAACACTCTTTTTAGGTATCTGGGATAAACATCTCGATGACATCCTTCATATAATATCAATTGTTAGTGTGGTGCACATACTCATTATGATAGCAATAATATATAATCGAGAAATGAGATCTAGAGGGCCCTGAGGTCCCGGCTAAGAGCCTTATCAACGCGGAATGTTTCCCGTGGATCTTCGAGGGTCCGCGTGGAAGTGGGCTTCTATTTCTCGTGGATCTTCAGGCGTCGTTGCGGAGCTGGATTCTAGGTCCTACTGCCCTTCGCCTTCCAGTGCGGAGCTGGACTTTGATCTCCTGCGGATCTTTGTTCGCCGGCGTGGAGCTTGGATTTTAGGTTCCATAGGCCTTTATACCAGCACGGACCTGTGCCTCAGTGCGGATCTATCTTCTAGGACCCCGGACCTTCATGTGTCAGCGTGGAGCTTGGCTTGCATCTCCCGCGGAACTTCGGACGCCAGTGTGGAGCTGGGCTTCTTTGCCTTCGTTCTAGCATGGAGCTGGACCTTTAGGTCTTCTGCCAATGCGTAGCTGGACTTTATAGGTCCCGAAGGCAGAGCTCCAGGTCTTCTTTCCAGCGCGGAGCTGGGAGGTCCCGAATGCGGAGCTTCGGATCATCCTGTCAGCGCGGAGCTGGGAGGTTCCGAATGCAGAGCTCCAGGGCAACTTGCTAGCGTGGAGCTGGGAGGCCCCGAATGTGGAGCTCCATGGCTCCTTGCCAGTGCAGAGCTGTGATGTCCCGAATGCAGAGATGTGCGGAGCTTCGGATCTTCCTGCCAGTGCAGAGCTAGGAGGTTCCGAATGCGGAGCTCTAGGGCTTCTTTCCAGCGCGAAACTGAGAGGTCCCGAATGCGGGGCTACAGGGATCTTTGCCAGTGCAGAGCTGGGAGGTCCCGGATGCGGAGCTTCGGGTGTTCGTGCCAGCGCGGAGCTGGGCTTTGAGGTCCCTCTGACCTTTGTACACCATTGCGGAGCTGGGCCTCTAAGTCCTTCAAATGCTTAGCTGCATGATTCGGTCTCTGTTGGACATTGGAGTCCCCGGTGCCTCGAGCTCCTACTATGACAAGAACATGAGTCCTGAATGGAACTGACCCCTATCTGGAAGAGGTGGACGTTGTCTGCCTTTAGCTGGCACAGTTCCTACATACTCCTCCTGAGCTACCCTTGGATCTTGCTTGAGGCCATGATCAATGAACTCCCTCAGATTTTGATTCTATCGTTCAAATGACAACAGTTGTTAGTATAGTGGTCATATTATCATGGTATATTATCTCCGTGGGATTCTTGGCAGAGACGTGTTGGGACGTATTGGGACGTGTTTGGGACCTTGGGACTGTTTGGGACGTGTTGGGGACGTGCAGGGACGTGTTTGGAACCTTGGGACGTATTTGGGACCTATTAGTGACGTGTTTGGGACCTTGGGACTGTTTGGGATGTGTTGGGGACGTGCAGGGACGTGTTTGGGACCTATTAGGAACCTATTTGGGACATAAAAGAAATAACACACGATGTACGTGGTTCGAATCCTTACGGATTCTATGTCCATGGGCGCTGCAGAACTTCCTTTCACTATATTTGGACGAATGACACACTCAACTAACTTACCCTCGCTCAAAATATGCTAAATATCGAAATAGATGTTTAACACACTGAAAAGAGAGAAACTGGAGAGTATTTTAGTGTGCTGATGATGATTCTTGCGAAAATAATGAAGTCTCCTTTATATAGGAGGCTGGATATTGCCTGAAGGTTCATCCCGAGATCCCTGGTGATATGACCTTTTGGGACAATGTGCTGCGCAGCTTTTGCAGTCCTGTCAGAAGCAGCTTTTTCTAACCTCTTACATGTCTTTTCATCTGCAAGCGTACTGAGGAAGCTTTCTTCTTCTTGGGGGTCGTCAACTACCTATCGGACGTCCACGGAGGTCCATATCTCTATTATTTATCATTATTTACTAAGTATAAACATTTTCCAACGGGCCTTTTCTGAATTTTTTTAGCCCCATCTAGTTCTAGTCCATATCAACCACCCCCCTTTTGTAATTTGTCTTTTGGGACAAAAGTGAATTGGAGTAAAATAATAGGATAGGCCTTACCTCCTTGTTAGGGACCCACCGTAGTTATTTCTATACGCGTCTTTGTGAGTGGTTAAAGGTTCAGTCAGTGTTTCTGGTGTAGGTATAACGTCCTCATGATATGCTCTGTTGGCCAATGTGGAGAAGGGAACCAATTCCCAAGTTCCTCAGTGCACCCCCTGTAGCTCCCTTGCTCCGTCAGGTCCCGGTGGCTAGGGACGTTTGCGAGGAGATTCCTCCTCCCGGTGGTTAGGGGAGCTCAAGAAGTTCCTATTACAGACCCTACCTCTGGTGTTAAAAGGAACACAAACTCATCCAAAAGGTTAGAAGGAAAGGCAAGAAAAATTCCGTCATTCCTCCCCATGAGGTGAAGTGATAAGCCTCTTTCGGACCTATAGGGACCTCAGCGGACGAGCCCCCTGCTTTAGTGGACCATCTGAACATAGATTGAAAGATGATGAGTCGATTGGCACTTCCAGATGATCAGAGGGCCATCCCCTCGGGGTCTAGGGACGCGAACGAAAAGCAATTGCCGTATCGTCTTCTTAAGGTACTCTCTTGTTTGTCTTCTAGTTTCTTTCGGTGTTCTTTTTGAAAGTTTTACCCTTTCGTTCCAGGTGGTGGGCCACGTGGCCTTCCGAACCGTCCGCCAAGTCGTCGATCCAGGACCATTGCCAGCACCAAATTCTGTACCCCGTGGCCGAGAAGAAATTCTTATAGGACCTGGCTGAAGACTGACGTCAAGCCTATTTGAAGGGCTCTCTCTCTCTCTGAGGGATTTTGGGCTTCTGACGCAACTCCATTTCATGGGCGGCTTCAGTGCTGGGTCCTCGGTGGGGCCGCGTTTGCTCTTCGGGACCTTACTTTTCCTGGATGCTTTTTAGGGAGATCTGCAGGCCTCCGAGGACCCTCATTTTTGGCTCCCCGCTACAGAGAAGCATGGAGAGGTCGTGACTCGCTGTTGATATTTGTTAGGTCCTACGATTAACAACTCTATGATCCTAGGCATGAATTCTAAGTAATTCGATGATAATGATTGACATTAAGATTCGATCGAAAAACTCAAATGAAGAACAAGAGATAGAATTCGAGTAGAGTGAGAAATTTACTGTTGTGTCTCTCTCTAGGAATTGAATTGCAAGCTTTTCGGATCAATTTCCAAAACTTTCTCTATTAAGCATAATGTGTGTACAAGTATTTATACCAAACAAACTTAGTATAAATATCTAACTAGTACTAATCTATGGACTAATACAAATAAAGCCCCTAATTACAAGGACAACTAATGAAATCAAGCACAATTAAAATGTATACTCTACAATCTCCCCCTTTGTGCTTGATTGCGTCTCCGCGCTGTTTGTCCTCGTCGGGCATAGTATGATCTGCGCAAGCCCAGCGCATGCTCAAAGTTCCTGAGCATGTTCCTCAGCTCTAGTCGCTCCTCGATATCTTCAAGTAGTTCCATTAGGAGCGGCTGTTCTCTCCCGAACCTGTGGATCCTCAGCATCGTATCTCGATTGATTTCTTCCAACCTCTGCTCGATGTTTTTCCTGACGACCTTGAGCGTCCCATCGCAAAACTTATGAATCTCAGTCTTCAGCATCAACATATTCTTCTTAGCTATTGGATTGTGGTAGGTGGTGCCTAGGACTGAGTTGATATGCACGTGATTGTTGGGAAGTCCTTCGATCTCAGGTCCTTTGTTGAGCGGAGCGGTCATGTTAACCTTCTTCATGTTGCTCTCCAGAGCCATCTGAAGGTCGTGTGCGGCGAAGTACTTGACTTGGCGCATCATGAACCGATAGAGTCCCTCGAGTCCTTCTTTCTTGATGAAGCCTTGAGGACCCTTGTACTTTTCCACGTACAGCTGATAGAGATTGTATACCTCATCAGCAGGGATGTACGGTAGGTCGCTCTCGCTTAGATCTTCTCGAGTTCTATCTACTCGCTCGATGGTGTAGTGAGGTGTTGGAAGTCCTCATTTTGCACAGTATACGCTGAGTAGTTGGCATATTGGGAAGGGACTCTTATAGTGGCTCTTGACTTGTTCTTTAGTCATCCCCAGCCTTACATCAGGTCCATGTTTGCTCAACATCCAGAGGTAGGTCATCCTCTTCTGCTAATCCCAGTGAGAGATCTCTCTCAGCTCGAGCTCGTTCGGCTTCTTAACTCTCTCCGGTGACCTCCAAATGTTTTCACGAACTTCTTCAAGGAAGGGGATTTCTATTCGGATGTTCTCCCACGGCGTGTCGATCCGAACGGTCCCTGGCGTTAGTCTTGTGGGGGAAGCCGCTCGTTGCGCGATCAACTCTGGTAGCCTTGGGATATCTTGTTGGTAGTCTTCACCTTCCTGAAGCTCGTCGTCTTCTATGATCACGAGGTCTATGGAGGCTTGTTGTAGGAAATTCCGAACGTCCTGGAGCCATTGTCTTTGATGCTCCTCGGGCATGGAATGGGTCATCCACTGTCCTTAGAAGATGTATTTGTCTAGAACCTCGTGTGTATTGACGCCATGTCCTGAGGGGCCCACTTGGTCTGGAGCGACCGAGGGAGTAGCTTGAGTAGCTGCTAGGGCTACGAGCATCGCGGAACTTGCTTCTTCTTCTGGAAGCAAGGGGCTTGTCAGAAGTTCTGATGGTGGGTTGGTAGAATGGGCTTAGAGGTTGTGTGCGGTGCGTGGTGGTGGTGGTTTGTGTAGTGGGTTGTGAGAATTCTCCGGCTCCAGTTTCTGTCTGCGCAGAGCCCGAGCCTTGGCCTTGTTCTTGACCACTCATAGATGTCCGTGGCCTCTTCTCTCCCTCATGAGGGTCCTGCTTGTCAGGATCGTCATGTCTGCTTCTGGAGTGGGAGCTTTGGCCTCGGCAAGTTTCAGTAGGTGGCTCAGGATGATCCACCAATCGCCTATAAAGAGACTCTTCTTGAGGCGACCGGATGGAGAGACCGATCAGGCGGGCGAGTAGGATGTCGTGGAGCTCGGTTATGGGTACGGTGTATGGGTTGATGAGGATGGATGAAGTGGCTAAAGGGTCGGTGGGTGTGGGTTGTGGAGGTGTGAGGTTGGGCTGTGACGAGGTGCCTTCGGAGACAGGTGCTTTCCCAGTGTCTCTGCGGGATGTCTCTATGGCAGTAAGAACTCTCTCCATTATTTTGTCTTCAAGCGATTTAACAGCATCGGAGAGAGCGGCTTGGAATTGCTCGTTCATCACAAACGGTGTGGAAGCCTCCGTCGAAGATGTACCAGGTCGACTGATGTCGCCTGTCGACAACCCATGAGCAGGCACCGGCTCCTCAGGTTGGCTCACAGTCACTTGAGGTTGTGACTGTACGAGACTTTCATCCAATCCTCGACTCGAATCTAGAAGATTCGCGTCTATGGGTGTTATGGCAGGCTCGGGTTGGGCCTGCGAACCAGACACCGGTAGATTTGGTTGCGGCTCAAGATTGAGCGAAGAAGTACCAGCAACACTTGAAGAAGTGATCAGCATGGTATCTGGTGCGGTGGTGACGGCGGGGAAGAGGGACTCCAGCTGTATGCTAAGTCGTCTGGGAGTCCGCCCTATCAATCTGATCTCCTCATCGGACTCCGTGTCTGATGAGGTGGCTGTGTGAGGAGAAGGTTCTCGCTCAATGTCCTCACGAGACAGTTCCATCACTTGTGGAAAAGAGCTTTTCCCCATTTCTACCTCGGGTTGTGCTTCTTGTTGAAGAACCTCCTCAATGGTTTCTTCGAGCACGCCAACATGGACGGGCACTTCCACTTGGAATGTTTCGGTTGGAGCTTCCTGTTCCAACTCTGCCGCCACAGCATCGATCAATGTGGCATCTATGTCAGGAATGTGTTCGTCCTGAGTTGGAACCTCTTGCTCTAGCTCCTGGGCCACTTCATCAATCAACATGGCCTCCGGGCTTGAGTGTTTTTGCGGTTGGGGAGGGCTAAATCCAAAATCTGTCAGGGGCCCTCGAATCGTCTCCTCGGTGAGGTGATTCTCCCGGCAGTACATACGATATACGTCTCCTCTTGAGTTAGCGAGACGTAGAAGCTCAAAAGGAATCGGCATCGACTGTTGGTCCAAGTCCGTGAGCCGTGGATTGTGAAAGAATTTAAGGCTGGGTGGTTGATAATTTCCTCCAGGAGGTAGACGATGGATGGACTCGTGCATCTCCATGAATTCCTTGATGATTACATTAAACCACCGAGCTTAGGGCACATTCGTCGATCTCCGATTCTCCTTTTGCCGAATCTGGTCTGCAAGATCATTCCAGATCAGCTGGGTGAAATCATAATTTCTGGAGAATGCGAGTCCGTGAAAGATCCTCAGTATGTTGCCATTGCCCTTGTCGAAGCCAGCATGCTTGGGCGATAGACACTTGTTCACAATCCCGAACAGTGTCTTCCACGGATGAGGGATACTGCTACTCTGGACCTGAGCTAGCTTGGTGAGATGCGGTTGATATCCCATCTGCATGAAATCATGCACCATTTTTGCGTCTGATGGGAGCGGGTCGTAGTTTGCGCTGTATGGCAAGTCCAGAATCATCCCGAACTGGTTCTTGTCAATATGTATGTGCTGCGTCCCAATATGGTTGAGAATGAGAATGCTCCATTATCCACTGCTCCTTGTATACATCCCAAGAATTACTGGAGATAGACCATTGGCACCGATGCGGTGACCGTCAATGCATGCCAGATGGGGTGGCCTTGCAGGATAGAGACAATGATCTCGTCTGGACACCGAAAGGTGCTCAGATCGAGCTGGAAATTCGTATCCTGGACCTTCAGATACAAGTTGTGGTCGTATATGTGATTATAACGAGGGTAGCAATCCATCTGAAAAATAAGAGATATAAAAGTTCATTAGTTCATAAATTTAATTTTAGTCGAAATTTGATTTAGTTTCATCAAACTATAATATTGTATCAAGTCATGACATGTTTGATGAATTTTGAATTGAAATTGTGTAGCATGCATATAGGATACTTGATTTTGAAAAAATGTAATGGCATGATTGTAATTTCGAATTAAACATATAATCGCGTGAAAAGAGTTCGAAATTTTCTAAGTATTTGATCGCGGGAAATGTCACTGTTCATGCCGAGATATTTTTCGCTCGATAAATTTGGTTTTCAAATTGATTTTCTATGCATTGATTTCAATTGAAATAACTCCGTTTAATTTTGCGATCGAGAAAATTTTACTTGCTAATGTTCGCTACAGTGTAAAAGACTTAGAAAAAAATCTTCTAAGTGTTGAAGTTGGAATCGTGATACTGTAGCCGATCAATTTTTACGATCGAGAAAAATTCCGCGTAAATTTACGATCGAGAAATTATTTCTCAGGTAAATTTACTATCGAAAAATTTTCCTCGATTCAATAAAATTTTTCTATTTGAAATTTGTCGAGCGGTACGTGATTTTCGATCCTAAGTAAAATTTTCGCTGCAATATTTTTCTATTGAGAAGTTAGTCAACGAAAAACAAAGTCGATCGTCGAGAAATTTTTCGATCAATTAAATCCTAAGCGGCGAATTTTACGATCGAAAAATTAAGCGTTGAAAAATTAATTTTTCGCTGCTAAATTTTTGCGACCGAAATAAAATTCAATCGAAAATTCTATTTTGCGATAGTAAGTTTTACGCTCGATCTAATTTGCATCTAAATTGTCTATTCAGTGCTTAAATTTTTCGCTCCCAGAAAAATCCTAATTAGATTTCTCGATGGTAATTAATTTTTCGGTCAAAATCTTCTGTTTTAGCGATTAAGTCAGAATTTTATCGATCGAAAACTAATTCGATACAAACAGTATCTCAATTGAATCGGAACTCAATTAAGACTGTTTGCGATCGATAAAGTTCTTCGATGGCTTCAAACATTCAAATGCCCAGTTTTATCTAAATTCAAATTAGAGTAGAAGATGCAGATTTTCCGAAGATTTATACTACCAGATGCATAAAGAACACCGAAACTATTTTAAGTGCAGGCATTAATCTCAGATAAAACTCATAATCATGCCTAAATCACAATAAAATAGCATACGGTTTTCTCAGTTTTGAAGAACAGTCGAGAATCTAATCTTAATAATGCGAAAAACTACAAAATGCAGATGCTACTGAAGTTAAATCTCACGCAAATGTCAAAAGAATCTCATTTCTACCTTAAACAGACAATTTGATGTTGAAAATCGAAAGATTTTTGAGAAATTGGAAATGTCTGTGAAAGTTTTTCGAGAGAGAAATTTTTGCGATTTAGGGTTGCGTGAGAAAAAGTTTTTCGAATGACCAAAAAGTGAACTTTTATTAACTTTTGTAAGTCAATGTTGGGTTTGCGATTTGACATTTTGCGATTAAATGAATCAGGCCCATTACTATTTGTGCTCGAGAAATTTTTGATTCGAAAATTGCTCTTCATTTTCGATCGCAAATTATCGCGGCTAATCAAAATCGTTCCCAACACTGTTTACGATCGAGAAACTTATGATCGCAAATTAATTCTTATATCCAGTTTCTCGATAGTAAGTACTTCTAAAATTTTCAGATTGACCCCTATTTCAAATAAAATCACATGGTAAAGCTAACCTTCAGAATTAAAATAAATGCAATTAACTCCCTGTATTTTCTGTAAAAATCCGTACCACTTAGAGAAAAAACGTTAGAAATAATGGAGTTAATCAACAATTATTTTAGGCATTTTTTTTTTGAAATTTTTGGTCTGTAACTAGCTCTTTTCCTTGTAATGCCGACGTCTCACTCCTTAATTTTGTTTGAAGGAATCTGAAACGCTTAGAGAAAAATGTCAAGAATATTTGGAGCTAATGCACGATTTTTATATTTGCTCCCCCTCAAATAATGCGCAAGAATTGACAAAACATGCAAGCATATGAAATCAATTCAAGTCACGAGCATACAATACACAAATTTACCTAGTAAGCATATATACATGGTCCCCAAAAACATGTACTGAAGATATTGCGTGAGGGTAAGAGCAATGAAAAATTTATCGCCTTTAAACAATTCAGTACCAATGCAATCTAAAATTACATTTAGAATGTGCGATAACAAAATAAATTCGCATTTATTCAATTCAACGCATATGAAACATAATATTTCATGCCAGAATGTGCGAAATTTTTCCTTTGACGATTTTTTTTTCAGAAATTAAAAAATATTAGTTTTCTATATGTATATGTATAATTTTTTTTTGTTTTTATGTATATTACTATTATTATAGTTTGGGGTCGGATTATTTTGCTTCGATCAATCGTCACACCTAAAATTTTACGAGACATTTGAAAGAAGAAAATGCCGTCAAGTCATGTCGTCAAACTAAAGTCCTAACTTCATAGACTGGTCCACTTCGACAACTCTCACTAGGTTCGCTCTTGCACTCAATTATTTCTCACTTGGGATTTTTATATATATATCACTCAAGTCAACACAAGCAATTTTAAGTCAATTTACCTGTGATCGAGGCATTTTTAATCATTTCACCTAAGCGAGAGACAGTCGATTGGAATCAAAGGGTTGTAAGGGTTTTAGTTTGGCTAGGACTTAGAAGGGAAGGAATTTAGAGGAAAGTGAGCTTATTTCTTCGTCATCTTCCATTCTACGTCCGTCTCCTTTTTTTTTTCGGCGTCTTTCTTCTTTTCAATCTCTTCTCCCTCTTTTTCTTTTAAGAACTATCCCTTTCTATGCTATGCTCAAGCTGAAGCTCCGCTTCTCCACGAGGCTATAGGAGATTATCATAGGCGAAGTTCTTCTTGTTGGTTCTCGGACCGATACCGTGCTCGTCTTCTCTTAATCCCTAGAGAGGTTTCAGAGATTATCATTTTGGAAAAGTTCACGGTTATGGAATTCGTACCCAAGGCTGCACTCCTCTTCTCGTTTCCTGATATAAGACCGGATTATCGTTGAAGAAGTTCACTTCGTGGTCCTCCTCTTTCCAGCCGTTCTGACGAGCGTACGAGATTATCGTTGGAGAAGTTCACAGTAGGATCCGTGCCACCTTCTAAGAGATAGTCGGAAGGCATGTTCCTTTGGTCTGATTTTTGCGCGTTGAGCAATACCTTCTTTTGTCATCATCCTCTTTTTTTCTCCCCCTCCTTTTCTCGTTTGAACAACCATCCGAAGAGTATAGAAGACGGTTGAAGGCTTGGAATCGGATTCAAAGGAAGAAAAGGACATCGGAGAAGGCTCAAAGTGGATGACTAAGGGCTAATGTGGGGAAAAAAATTTTTAAGGCCGAGTGAGGAATAACCTAAGCGCCCTTATCATGTTCCTAACGATCTAAGGCAAGGTGAGTATGAAGCCAAGTATCACTAGTTAAGACAAGTAATTGATGTGTGACTTACTCGAGAAATAGATCCCAAGAAAGAAAAAAAGGCTTGAATCCTCACATATGTATAGTGGCTTTGTGTCTAATGGAGCAACCTAATGACCTTTAGACACAAGAATGCGACTTAGACTGACAAAATTAAGCAATTAAATCGATCGCATGTCGGGGTAAAATTCTAAGTTACTTTAGATCAAAGCATCCTAAAGGATTTCGTCATCCCCCTATATTATAGGTATATGTATAGTATTTTATTATATTTTTTTTATTTATTATATTCACGCATGATCAAACATGTAAGCAAAGAAAACACATAGCATAGAACATTTAGTAGCACAGAAGATCAGGTAAAGCACATATTACGGAAGATTCAACATGCCTAATTTTCCGACAAGGAATTGAAATCGTTTTTCATCCAATCCCTTGTTGAAAATGTCAGCTAGTTGGTACTCCGTGTTCATGAAATACATATCGATGGTGCCTTTTTCTACATGATCATTGATAAAGTGATATCTAATGTCTATGTGTTTTGTGCGTGAGTGATGAACAGGATTGCAAGTAATAGCGATGGCACTTTGACTATCACTATATATGGGTATATTATTCAAATTATACCCATAGACGCGAAGCTGAGTCCGCACCCACAGCATCTGGGAGCAACAACTGGCGGCTGCCACGTATTCCGCTTCGGCCTTCAAAGTTGACACACAGTTCTGCTTTTTGGATGACCAGCAGACTAGCTTTTCGCCTAGAAATTGAGCGCCACCAAATGTGCTTTTCCTGTCCATTCGGCAACCTGCATAATCAGCGTCAGTATAGCCTATAAGTTTGAAATTCGTACACTTTGGATACCATAGTCCAAGGGTAGAAGTGCCCTTAAGGTAACTCAGAATCCTTTTAACTGCGAGCATATGAGATTCTTTGGGATCGGCTTGAAAACGGGCACATAAGCAGGTGGAAAACATGATATCCGGCCGGCTCGAAGTGAGGTAGAGAAGAGATCCAATGATGCTGAGATACAGTGTGACATCGACCGGCTTGCCAGAGGGATCGGCATCCAACTTGCAGCTTGGTGACATAGGATTGCTGAAAGGCTTGCTGATTTTGATGGAATTTCTTCAGAATATCCTTGATGTATTTTGTCTGACTGATGAAAATCCCATCTACGACTTGCATTTCATTAGATCTCCAAACTTTGTGCAGAGCCGTGGATTAGTTGATCCGAAGATGATGTCGTCGACGTATACTTGAATGACCAACAGATCTTTGTCTTGCCATTTGATGAAGAGGGTTGTGTCTATCGTTCCTCGTATGAATCCGGACTTCACGAGGAATTCACTCAGGACATCGTACCAAGCACGTGGGGCTTGTTTTAGTCCATAGAGAGCTTTGTCCAATCGATAGACGTGATCGGGATGTTCTTGATCAACAAAGCCTTCCGGCTGAGCGACGTAGACTTTTTCTTTTAACACGCCGTTGAGAAAGGCGGTCTTAACATCCATCTGATAGACTTTGATGTCTTTGTGAGCCGCATAAGCCAGGAGAAGACGGATAGCTTTGATTCGGGCAACAGGAGCATATGTCTCGTCGTAGTCGATGCCTTCATTGTATCCCATCGCAACTAGCCTTGCTTTGTTCCGGATCACTTCACCATCTTCATTCTTATTGTTTTTGAATATCCATTTAGTTCCGACAATTGTTTTCCCATGCGGACGGGGTACTAAGGTCCACACTTGAAGACGTTCGAATTGATGAATTTCATCATGCATCGTTATTACCCAATCCGGGTCTTAAAGTGCGTTTTCTACCTTGGTAGGCTCATTTTTACTTAAGAAGCAGCTGAAAAGACTGTGTTGACGACGTGTCATCACTCCATCCGAAGGACCGCCAATTATCTGATCAACCGGGTGACCTCTAGTCCACTTGCGCTCATGAGGCAAGGCTGAAGTCGATGCATCAGCCATCTGTGGGTCTAGATTTCCTGTAGTCTCTGATTGATCGATTGCTTGAGGAAGTTCCAATTCTGCATTTGGAACGATCGTCTCTGATGATTCTTCCTCAATAACCACTGTAGGTTCTTCGTTATTCTGTGGCAATTCTGAATCGGGTGAGGTAGGGACGTGAGAAGCACTTGGTACGTCGGTCTCGTCGGGTGGAGAATCCACTTTAGGTGTAGTAGTGTGTGACCGATATACTGGCTCAAAGAGAGAGTCCAAATCGTCTAATGCGAGTCTCATTGCTTCTTCTGACGTTGAATTCGGGGCTGTTGCCATCTTCTGTTGGTTTTGTGCCAACACACCAGTGAAAACAGGTTCTGAACTGTTATATTCAGAAGCTATCTGATTAGGTACGGGTCCTGAACTGAGGTGTGCAGGAGCCATCGGGTTAAGCACGGGTCCTGGACTGAAGTGACCAGAAGGCATATCCGCCACTTCGTGGAAAGTGACATTGTAGCTTTCTTTGATTGTGTGGTTGGACTTGATGTATACTCGGTACGCTTTTGAGGTTGAAGAATGCCCGACGAAAGTGGCTTCGAATGCTTTAGGGTCGAACTTAGCACGTTGCTATCGGTCGTTCGCCACAAAGCACTTGCACCCGAAGACTTTAAAGAATGAGATGTTGGGTACTCGTTTGTTGATAATTTCGTACGGAGTCTTGGCAAAGCGCTTGTGAACAACCGTCCTGTTTTGAGTGAAACAGGCGGTATTTACTGCTTCCGCCCAGAGAAAATGTGGAAGACCAGAGTGGATGAGCATCGTACGCACGGCTTCCACAAGAGTTTTGTTCTTTCGTTCGACTACCCCATTCTGTTGAGGAGTCTTGGCGGCTGAAAATTGTGACTTATTCCAAGTTTCTAATAAAATTCACTGAGACATTTGTTCTTGAACTCAGTACCATTGTCTGTTCGAATGACTTGGATAGTCTGCTGCAGCAAATTTTGAGTAGTGTTTACGAAATTGACGATCAAGTCCCCTGTCTCATATTTAGTTCGGAGGAACCTTGTCCATGTGTAGCGAGAGTAGTCATCGACTATGACCAGCAGATACTTGCGTCCATTTATACTCTGTTTCTTCATCGGGCCACAGAGGTCCATCTGTAGCAGCTCCAGAGGACGTGAAGTAGAGGCCACTTGTTTGATATGATGAGATGCTCGCTTCATTTTTCCTAATTGGCACACCGAACATTGATGCTCTTTTTGTAAAGTTATAGTTGGAAGACTATGAACCAACTTTTTCGTTGAGAGATGTTGAAGAGCTTTGATGTTGAGATGAGACATGCGTTGATGCCATAAGCTGTTCCTCTGAATTATAGTCTGAGAGATGAGGCAAACAGCTGTCGAGGGCCGTACGGACATCAGGTTGATCGTGTAAATGTTGGTTTCCGAAGTCAGAGGAGTTCTGTGTCCTGACTGTCCAAATTTCTGCACCGGTCAGCGTGAAAGACCACTTGAAATCCCTTATTGCAGAATTGGCCTATGCTGAACAAGTTATGGCGGAGGCCTTCGACGTAGGAGACATCTTTTATAGTTAGATTCTCCAGAATGATATCCCCAAGTCCAAGAATCGGGGTTGAATCGTTGTTTCCAAACCTGAATTTTCCATTCAGTCGTTCTTGATAGTTGCTCAGCAGCTCTTGATTTCCCTCATGTGTGTGAGCAACCAGAATCGAGGTACCACACATGATGGATCTGCAAAAACAAGTTAGAGAGATTTAGGTACCCATTTAAGCATGGGTCTTCTCAGATTAGCATATTTTAATTTTAGGTTCAGATATGATTCCTAAATTATTACTTGAGGGAGTTCTAATAACCCATATCACTTTCGTAGAAGTGGTTTTGGGTGTTGCCTCTTTAGGTGACTTGGCCTTTTTGGCTTTTGTCGTCCTAGGCGGAGATTTAGGAACCCATTTGGGTTGAACCTTGTAGGGAAGGTTAATTTCAGCACGTACAAATGCTTTGGTAGGCTTGACTGATGAAAAGATCTTTTCTTTTGATAATCTCCTAAGGTGCTTGGGGGACTCAATCTTTACGGGATACCTTAGGTGAATACAGGCATGTACGGCGCCATAAGCTTTCTTTATGGATCTTGTTTCCTACGAGTCTTCCTAGTGGCATTTGTTTCAGAATGATTATTTTTAATTTGTGAGTTAGAGCCTATTTCGTTATTGATGCTTCTAAAGGTGATGGGCTGAAGAGTACACGTAGAAGCAATTACTCTAAGCCAAGAAATGGCTCTTTTATTTCTACGAGTGTCATTTATTCGTACAGAGGGAGTAACATTCTTAAGCATACTCAAATCTACTTGCTCCTTCTTAATACTAGATACTCTCGCCTTCGATTCTAGTGTTTGCCCTACGCTCCCTGTAGACGTAGGTAAAGAAACTTTAGCCTTAGCACGCTTAACAGAATTATTAATACACTTTTGACCTTTCGAAGGTGATTTTTTGATTTTCACGCTTTTCATAATAGCATCATAGGTAGTTTGGGAGGATGAGGAAGCTTTGAGATTTTCCATCTCTTTTAAGAACGTTTTCTTTTCAGCTTCGAAATTCTCTCTTTCTTTATCTAGTTTTGCTTGAGATTCCTCTATCTGTTTGATTATAGGAGGTTTGTAGAGAGAATTTTTATAATGAGCGTCTTTGGCTTCTTTGAGGACTGTTTCAGGGTCAGGAAGTTGAAATAGGTCAGAGATAGGTGTTGATGACGGTTTCATATTTCTGTCTCTTTCATTTAGCGCAGTGTAGTCAAAGGGGATCTCAGGCCCATGTGAGGCTTTTCTCATAGATGAATCAAAATTATTTTGGTACGTCGATTCAGTAAATTCTCTAAGAGAGGTTACTCCTAAACCCATGTGCTTAATATCATACATATCCTTTTTCCGTAGAACTCTTGGATTAGTGAAACCTATGCCTTCTATAGGATTGTAGAACTCTATATCCTTGGGCTTGTTTAAAAATATCGTATGTTCGGATTATCCACTACGCGTAACTATATCATCTAATTTCTTAATTTTAGCATATTGCGTTCCTCACCCAGGAGAGCATAATTATTTTCTACAGTCAATTTGGCGGTTTGACAGGCGTCTAGTTCTTTACTAGGCTCACTAACCTTAGCATTTGATATTTCTAATTGAGCTTCTAAGTTAGTGATCTTAGTGGTAGCTTCGGTTATCCTACAATTTAAGGTGGCTTTCTCGTTGAGATTCCTAACCAAGCAATTGTAGTTATTTGCTAGCCTATCTTCTAATTCCTTAATCTTTTCGCTATGCTATCCTAATTGAGGTTGACTAGTCTCTCTAGAATGTGGGCTCTTAGTAAGTTCTTCTATTTTAGCACTAGAGCTCCTAAGTTCTGATTCGAGACTATTTATCCTCTCCTGAGACCTAGATAGTTTATCCTCTACTTCCTTAATACTTTTCTGCTCACGTTTCATGTTAGCATATTTTTTTGATATGAATCTAACATGGTCAATAATGTGGAATGTAGGTCTACCTCTCGTGAAGAGGTGAATTCATTTTCGTCGTCCGTATGATTGGCAGTTTCAGCGTCCGATTCATGGTCGAGACGGGCCATAAGGGCTAAATTCTCTTCTTCAGAACTCGACGTGTCCTCGAGCCATTGGTCTTGTTCGGCCATGAGAGCTACTCCAGCTTCCTTCTGTTTAGTCAATTGGAGCTTCCTGGAGTAGTAGTTGTCATCTCTCTTCTTCGGAAGAGTGCACTCACTGGCAAAGTGACCTGGCTTGCCACAGTTGAAGCATTTGTTAGCCTCTTTTGGGTTCTTGACTTCGGAGCTCTCTGGTGCACGTTTTTTGTTTTTAGAGCTTGTAGTCCGAAGTCTGTTGGCCGAGGTTGAAGACTTCTTCTTGAAGTACTTCTTACTCATCATTTTTCCTATTAGAGCCAACTGCTTTCCTAGAGCTTTCATGTTTGGCTCAACGTCGGAGTCTGACTCTTCTTCCGACTCTGAAGGAGAAGAAGGCCTAACTATCTTTTCTTCTCTCGATTTTGAGCTCCTCTTCTCTGAGACTAAGGTAACAGTGTCTTCGATCTGTTTGCGCTTCTGCTCTTTTTGAATCTCGCTTATATCATCCTCATGTTGTGCGAGATTGTCAAACACGGCATGGATATCCAACTCCTCTAGATCTTTATTCTGTCGAATTTGAGTGGATATTTTCTTCCATTCTGCGGGCAGAAAAGAGAGAAATCTGATGTTTGTCTCCATATTGGTCTTCGTGATTTCTATCTTCCTCATCTCGTTGAGAAGAGTGAGGTATCTTTGGTAGATCCCATATAGACTCTCCTCCGGCTTTGCTTTGAAGGAGTCGTAAGTAGTGAGAATGTTCGCCTTTTTGGCCTTTATGCCAACTTCCGTCCTCTGTATCATCCTATGTAGTTCATCCCACATTCCTTTAGCCGATGAAAGGCTATCAATCTGTCGATATATGTCATTGGGGATGCCCTGCATGAGGGTATTCATGGCTACTAGATCAGCCTTAGCTCGAGCCCTCTCCTCGATTGAGTACTCCCGAGGCTCCTTCAGCCGCCTAGATGCGGGAATTTGAGGGGTTACCGATTCATCACCGGGGACATTCACCCAAAACTGTGCGGGTCCCTCTTCTAGTGATTTCAACAAATTCTCGGCTTGATCTTTTAAAGCGATGAAAGAGGAAGCGGCTTCTCCAAACGGTATATTCGCCTCGTTGCAAAATCGGCGGACGGTTGTCATTTCCGAGCGAGTATGCATCCATTTTGTGTTGTAGTTGAGTTGTTGAAGGATCTTCGTTAAGTGTTTTGAACGTTTGAAGATGATGTAATGTGCTTCACAGGTGACAAAGTTCGTTAGTAGCGTTTGATTCGAAAAATAGTTCGAGAATTATTTTCGATTCAATCTTTAAAGTTTGATCGAAGATAATTTCTTCGAAATAGAATATAATGTGTACTGTTCTCGTGCGAGAAAGTCTGTCAGCGAAATATTTTTCGAGCGAAATAAATTGCCCAAAATCGTTCGGTCGAGAAAAATTTCCAGATCGTGAATTTTTTTCGATCGTAAAGAAACAATACGTTAGTAAGTTTCTCGACAAGTCAAAATAAATTTGTTGACTAGAAAAGTTTCTCGCGTGTAAATGATTTTTAGCTTGGTCAAACTTTAAATGTCTTACCGAAAATGTTTTTCGAGAGAAAGTATTTCGCGTGCAAAGTCAAAATTGGTCTTCCTCGAAAACGATTTTCGCTGAATAATGCTCGAGAAATATTTTTAACTAAAATCGTTTTTAGTGTTGACGATTCTAGCGCTGACTTCGTATTCTGACCGAGAAAAATTCTCGCGCCAAGTTTTTTCGATCGAGAAATTAATCCGATCATAAACCTAGCGAGAAAAATTAGAACGATCGAGAAAAATCGCAGAATACGATTAACACAGATTCAAGCAAAAAACAACGAATTAGACAGTGAAATTTCAGGTAATTGCTCGCAATCATTTACTAACTACGCACGAACAAGCAATTAAACACTTTATGAAGCAAAGTATGTCGAATTTGATCAAAATCAGAACGTGTTCGTCATGTTCTTCGCAAACAGTAAATCACAGAATCGATTTAATCCTAAAAACGAAGTTCAAACAGCTACAAATCTGATCGTAATCACCATTTAACACTTAAACGAGCACAGAAACATCAGATTCAAGTCAAAAGCACGGAATTAAGCTATTGGATCGAAAAAAAATTTCGCGCCAAACTGTTCTTCGATGAACAGTATACTGAAAATGATTTCGATCCAAATCCAACAATTTTTGATTCAAAATAGAACGAATTGGCTCTGATACCAATTGTTAGGTCATACGATTGACAACTCTATGATCCTAGGCATGAATTCTAAGTAATTCGATGATAATGATTGATATTAAGATTCGATCGAAAAACTCAAATGAAGAACAAGAGAGAGAATTCGAGTAGAGTGAGAAAGTTACTATCGTTCTCTCTCTAGGAACTGAATTGCAAGCCTTTCGGCTCAATTTTTAAAACTTTCTCTATTAAGCATAATGTGTGTACAAGTATTTATACCAAACAAACTTGGTATAAATATCTAACTAGTCCTAATCTATGGACTAATACAAATAAAGCCCCTTATTACAAGGACAACTAATGAAATCAAGCACAATTAAAATGTATACTCTACAATATTGCTGATCTTTCGAGCGTCGTCTCCAACTCCTGCAATGTTTTAGGGAGCTTAACTCCCCTATGTTTATGTGTGTCTGTTAGAGCCTGTTTTTTCTTAGGCTTTATCGTCGTCGTTGCATCTGTCGTCCTCGGGGTCTGGAAGGGACCTGGAGGGGACCTGATGGCGGAGCTCCTCTTCGAGCCTTGCACTTTGAAGGAGATACCCAGGTCTTGCTATACATTGCTCCTAGCTCCCTTGGACATCTTATTTGTACAAGCCTCTTTTCTGCCTTTTTTCATCATGATGATGGCTTGTAAAAAATACTTTATCATTTTTTCCTTTCGGGACATAATGGTGTGGGGAGAACTCCCCATGTTCGCATGTTTCACCGGAGTTCCATTTCTCCTGTATTTCATATTTTTGTGCTTTGCATCCTTTTAGGACCTGATGGGTCATTTTAGGAACACCATTATCGTGGCATGGTTATAGCGCCAGCTCGCTTAGATGCAGGGTTATAGCGCCAGCTCGCTTAGTAACTCGTAAGCCAAGTACGAATTCACGCCATCGGTTGCAATGACCGTCGTCATTGTCCTCATGTGTCACTTACGCTAGGCTCTCTAGGTCCTTAGCGAATTCAGTATTTGTGTAGACCCTTAGGTCTATTATATTTTAACCCCGGGGATCCCCTCATCGATCTACCTTGGTTATAGCACCAGCTTCGCTTTAGGTACCATTCACGACGTAGGGTTACTGAGAGCCTATGATGTCCTGTACGCCGCAGCCCATCAGCGGCGGTATTTTGTACACCCTTAAGGGCATCATTCACATTGCAGATGGATTAACATCATTCATCATCCTGTAAACCACAGGTCCGTCGACCTTTGGCACCAAATCACACCGCAGATATATTATCTTTGGCGTCCTGTACACTGCAGGTCCGTCGACCTTTGGCATCGATTATATTATGCAGTGCACCGTTTATTATATAATAAAATAATTATATTCCGACAAGGCGGTATTTCCTTAGGGACATCATTAGTTTAACCTGGTTATAGCGTCAGCTTCGCTTAAACGTGTGGTTATAGCGCCAGCTCGCTTAAATGCGTGGTTATAGCGCCAGATCGCTTAAACGCGTGGTTATAGCGCCAGCTCGCTTAAATGCATGGTTATAGCGCTCGCTCGCTTAGTATCCGGACTCCTGGAATTTGAAAGTAATGGCGACGTGAAACTCCTTTCTTCTTGGTTAATGATGAGGTCCCTGGCTCCGGATCTCCGGAGGTCCGGACCTTCGACTGTTCAAGTGTACAATTTCGGACTCTGTTGGAAATTGGAATTTTCCTGGCTTGGTGCTCCTATTGTTAGTATTTACTTATTATAATCACTCGATAACAATTAATTTTATTTTATTGCACGCACATAAAGCGTACTAAAAAAACAATATTGAACATTGTCGAAGCAAATTACCACATTATTATTTCAATTTTTCGGTCGATGCATTCGATATACTGAATTGTGCTCACGATTCACGAAATGTGAAGGTTATAAATATTCACAAAAGTAAAATAAATAAATAAATTGTCTCCTGTTTCGTTTGTCGCAAGTTTCACTACTATGAAAGAAAACATGCTGATACACAATTTGACTTCCGCAATCGCAATTTAATTTTGGGTATATTATGTTTCAGGCCCCAAAAATGTTTTAAAATAGGTTTCAGGCCCTTTTGGAAAAATCATTAGTTTAAAGGACCTAATTTTCGTAAATTTTAGAGATAATGACCTAAAGTTACACAAGTGATACTTCAGAGCAATGAAGTGTTACTGAGGAACAATGAAGTGTTATTTCAGAACAATAAAGTGTTACTGGGGAACAATGAAGTGTTATTGCAGAACAAACAAGTGTTACTGAGGAACAATGAAGTGTTATTGAGGAACAATGAAGTGTTACTGCAGAACAATTAAGTGTTATTGCAGAACAATGAAATATTGCAGAAATCGGGTCCTTAAAACTAATTATTTTTCTGTCAGGGCCTGAAACCTAAGTTCAGACCCTGACAGGAGCATGAAACGTAATTTCCCCTTTAATTTTTCCTTTTCCATAAAGAGAAAAAAAAAAGGAAAGGAGAAAGCAATGAAATATTTATATTCAAGAAAACCCTTTTCTCTGACCTCACTCATTCTTCCTTGTCTTCATTTTCCCCCCAAAAAAAACATAAATTCTATAGCTTCTCTCCTCATCGCTTTCCCTCGTGTAATCATTCAATTACCAGTAGTAGAGACGAAACTTTTGTTTAATTCCTCGTCAGAATCATCTACCGTGATCAATCGCCCACCATTTTTGTACTGAGATTGTTGGAGGTCGTAGTTTGTATGCCTGCTGCGATTTGAAAGTTATTCAATTTTCAAGGAGAAGAAGATGAGCAGTGTTAAGCTTAAGGCATGTGGGAAGTGGAAGAGTAGTATACCTCATATACCTTACCCTGCGCGCGTCAATGGGGTCTTTGGTGTGGAGGAATAAGAAGATCAATTAGGTAAGTGATGTTTTTTATCTGTTGGGCTTTACTTGTCCATGTTTAATAAACAAACTTTTTAACAATTAGGCATTTATTGGGCTTTTACGCTGTGGACCATGCTGAATAATGCCTATTAATGGAAAATAATAGTAAAGTCCATTATTATTAGAAAAAAATCGACAAAATAAAAAAAAATAAAAACAAAACAACAGCGCAACACAGAACACCGTCGCCGAGATTGCCGATTTGAAGGTCTATTATCTTTTCATCTATATTATTTTTAGTTATTCATTCACCATTTCGAAGCTTTATTTATTTTGTCGTCTACATTATTGCGGTTATTATATTCTTGTAATTGTTGATTCAGGTATTATGATTATTTTGTATATTTAAGGTTGTTTCGACTTTGTATATTCATTACATTATAGTTGTATTTGTTATTATTATGCATGAATAATATGAATAAATGGGTTATTCGAAATCAGAATTGTCTCCGAAAGTTAATACGCCTTTATCATATGGAATAACTAGCCCGAAAACAGTATTCATACAATGTCATTACCTCCACGCTAATTATACTCGTTTAATATTGCATAATGCTTCTGAAGAAAGTGCGATATGTAATGTTATGCTAATATTATTTCAAAAAACGTTTTCTTAACTATAAGTTAATAAAAAATATTGATCATATAAATCCGTACAAAAATCAATCATCACAGTTAGCATGTCAAGACATATCTCTAACAGCCGACTTGCAGCAGAAAATAAAGATGCCACGGGGAAAGAAAGGTGAGAAAACTGGTAACAAGTGTATGGAAAATTGTCAAACATAATATTGATTCATGTTTCATCTTTCACCCTACTCAACAATATGTATCTTTCTTATACATTTCAATGTTTTTCAAAAAAAATATTAAAAAACAAATATTCATCTTCAACATGTTCAACATCATGCCCACACAAAATGATTCAACAAAATGACCACTAATAAGAAAATGTTTTTATTACACCACAGAATGATTCAACAAAATGCCTACCAATAAGAAATGTTTGTACTCACACCACAAATTGATTCCACAAAATGCCCACACATGAAATTTATCCAAATCTGTCATCCACGAATGTTGACATGCAACCGTGACGCCCTCAATTTGATGGCCGTAGTATTCCATCCATGTAAGCGACCGTTGTGATCCTCGTCGTGGTACTCGAAGTGATATCAAATGAATTAATAGGGCTTTGTCTCTCTCTCTCTCATAACAAATATCACCATATTCGTTAATCTGTCTCGAGTTTCTGGTAGATGTGGGTGTGGCAGTGCATCCACATCGAAGTTAAGCCGGTTAAGAAGCTCGCACACATCCATTAGTTCGTGCGAACAAGACTTGTACTCTTCCTTCTTCTCTTCATTTGGCCCATCGAATACGAGCTTCATTGATTAAAATAAAATCTAATCAATCACCACTCAAATTTATTCGAAATCATAACAAACAGTACATACCACCCTATCTCCGAAGCTACAATATGCACGAATCGCATGGAGGACCGGATACTTATCCAAAGCTTTAAGCACTTCGTCGTGCTTCAATGCTCTATACTTTTACGTTTCAATGTTTTCAAAAAACAATAAAAAAACAAATATTCAATCTTCAACATGTTCAACGTCATGCCCACACACAAAATGATTCAACAAAATGACCACCAATAAGAAATGTTTGTATTCACACCACAAAATGATTCAACAAAATGCCTACCAATAAGAAATGCTTGTATTCACACAACAAATTGATTCAACAAAATGCCCACACATGAAAGTTTTTGCAATGACAATAATTCGAAGTCTTTTCTTTTTTTTTTCTTTTCTTCTAATCATATGCTCATGAAGTGCATAAAGTCCCTCAAAGGTCCAACCACCAAGGTCAAGATCATAAATTAAGCATCGTTAATTCATTGGTCGGTAATTCAGGGGTGGACATACAAATTCATCACTAAGTATCATAATTACATCTAGTTTGAGGCCAAAAAGAACAGAATAAGATCTAAGATAGTTAAAAGGTCCAGAACAAGACAGAATCCTCTAAAGCCGAAAGAACTCCTGGCGCTATTCTGCATGATAAGGAAATCAAGTTTTACCCCTTGATATTCGAGTTGCGCGTGTCCTACGACGAGAACGCAATGTCCCATCGGCTTTTTGTGATATAGTGCAGCCTGGTGGAAGTCCTCTATCTCCGCCGTCGCAGGCCCTCAGTACAAGACCTGCAATGCATTTATTAGTTTGTGGAGAAGAAAGAAAAAGAACAAGTATGATTCCTGAATATAAATACGTCACCACACCTATTAAATGAGTCATAGCTATCTGGGGCGGTCACTAATGGCTCCTCTTGCACCTTTATTAGAACCTTATCAAAAGTCAGCTCTTGAAATGACCTTATCTTGACCGTCGGTGCCTCCCGAAAATCAATCTTTTATGTAAGCTCAAAACTTTCAAGCTTTAAACTTTACTTTTAATTTACTTCTTCGCAGAAGTGCGCGTGCAAGTTCCTCACGCGGGGTACACGACAGACGCTATCGAACAGAAGACCTTTATCTTGCACGTAGGAGAGTACCTCCTCGACTGTAACACCTGTTTCGTCAGCTGATGTGTCATCGTGCCACGGGTCGCCTTTAAAGATGTCGAAAGATCATCAAATGCAAAGTACATCATCTGCCGCCCTGACGACTGTGCTTTGCTCCCAACCAACTCACGTACGAAATAAACGTGCACGTTAGGAAGTTCTTCTGGTCTCTCACCTGCGAGAGCTCCTCGTGGAGCTTGAACATCTTGTACTTCTCAAGGTTCCGTTCCTCGAGCAGACGCTCGAGTGCCTCTTTTAGTGTACTCCTGAAATCAATGCTGCAGAAACGGATAAAAGAAATCAAAAGCAGCAATGACCTATCCATTTTCGATTCGAGACACATAATCATAAACATTAGATATACCCGAGGCACGAAATGAAAAAAGCTAAGTATTTGCTGGCGTCCGAGGTTGAAGAAGCCAAGAAAGTAGCAACAGAAACTGTTTGGATATATGAACGTTCTAATTTTATTATTATCAAAGGGACGAAAGAATAATTATGTATTAGTTTCTTGAATTCATCGATATATTTTGTTTTCTTGAATCTGCTAATTTATTGGAAATCACAAAGTGATATAAGTTGAAAATGAATCAATCTCAAACACAAATTATTCCTATCGAGAATTCAAATTAGGGTCGACAAAGTCATACCTGATATCTATCCATTCTTGCTTACCATGCTCGGGGAGGCAGGGAATAACTAGCCCGAAAATAGTATTAATACGATGTCACAACCTCCACGCTGATGATACTCGTTTAATATAGCATAATATGTCTGAAGAAAGTGCGAGTAATGTTATGCTCATATTATTTCAAAGAACATTTTCTACACTACAAGTTAATCAAAAACATTGATCATATAAATCCATACAAAAATCAATCACTACAGTTGGCATGTCAAGGCATATCTCAAACAGACGACTTGCGAAAATAAAGATGCCACGGGGAAAGAAAGGTGAGAAAACAGATAACAAGTGTACGAAGAATTGTCAAATATAATATGGATTCATGTTTCATCTTTCACCCTACTCAACAATATGTATCCTTTTATATGTGTCAATGTTTTTCAGAAAAATATTAAAAAAACAAATATTCAATCTTCAACATGTTCAACACCATGCCTATCACAAAATGATTCAACAAAATGACCACCAATAAGATAATGTTAGTATTCACACCACAAAATGATTCAACAAAATGCCTACCAATAAGAAATGTTTGTATTCACACCAGAAATTGATTCAACAAAATGCCCACACATGAAATTTGTCCAAATCTCCCATCGACGAATGTTGACATGCAACCGTGACGCCCTCAATTTAATGGCCGTTGTTTTCCATCCATGTAAGCGACCGTAGTGATCCTCGCCGTGGTACTCGAAGTGATATCAAATGAATTAATATCGCTTTGTCTCTCTCTCATTGCAACTATCACCATATTCGTAAACCTTTCTCGAGTTTCTGGTAGATGTGGGTTTGGCAGTGCATCCACATCGAAGCTAAGCCGGTCAAGAAGCTCGCACACATCCATTAGTTCGTGCGAACAAGTCTTGTACTCTGCCTTCTCCTCTTCATTTGGCACATTGAATACGAGCTTCATTGATTAAACAAAATCTAATCAATCACCACTCAAATTTATTCTAAATCATAACAAACAGTACATACCACCCTATGACATTCTCCGAAGCTGCAATATGCACGAATCATACAGAGGACCGGATACTTATCCAAAGCTTTAAGCACACTGTCGTGCTTCAATGCTCTATAATTGTCTATCTTATATCTTGGAGACTGAATAAAATAAAACTAATGAACATCAAACAAATTATTCGTGGATGCTAAAACAATAATATCTTACAATGACGAACGTCGACTTCAGATTCTGTTCTTGGTTGTCTCATGTCCAATTTATCTCCCACTTGCTGCTTCACGTAAGCAGCACAACCCCTTACTCTGAGATACTTGTAAGATGGTGTCTTGTCACACCATATCTCATAGGGTGGGACAGCTTTCTTGACACTCTATTAAGTAGATGTGTCGTCGTCTCTAAGGCATAGCCCTAAATGAAAGTGGTAAAGTAGTGAACTCATCATTGAACTAACCATATCTATTAGGGTCCAATTCCGCCGTTCAGAAACTCCATTACGTTGTGGAGTACCAGGAGGAGTCCACTGTGAGCGAACCTCATTCCCTTTTAGATAATCAAGAAATTCAGTGGTCAAGTATTCGCCTCCTTGATCAGATCGAAGAGTCTTTATGCTATGACCACTTTGCTTCTCTACTTCAGATCCAAATTCTTTGAACTTTTCAAAAGCCTCATATTTACCTCATAAGGTATACATAACCATATTTAGGGTAATCTTCGGTAAATGTTATGAAGTAGTGATAGTTTCCTCTTGCACTAACTCTTAGTGGCCCACAAACATATGTACGAATCAGATCCAACTGACCTTTGGCCCGCTCCAATTGTCCAACAAATGGTGACTTGGTTATTTTTCCCTTAAGACACAACTCACATGTAGGCAACTTACCATCTCCCCTAAGGTCGAGTTTTTTCCCTAACTTGTGAATCCACTTTTCAGATATATGACCCAGTCTAGCATGTCAAAATGTAAGTGAAGTATGATCATCTAACTTTCTTTTATTTTGTTGAATTGTAAGGACTGAGCTTTGCTGTAGCGCCCCGTTTCCTATTACCTTTTTACGCGCTATAAAATATTCATAAAAAAATTTTCGCGATTGTCATAACCATTTCCTTTAACACAAACGGCGCGTACATCCGATCTAGTTCCTTTCACAATAATGTACATATATGTACCTATTATACGAGTCACAAAATGCAACAGTTTAAATCCGTTTCTATTCTACATTCTAACGATGAACCAGAGGGGAGTAGGAGGAGAGCGTAGTTCGCCAACCTTGAATCCATGCTTTATGATATGCTTTCTACGCAGCCTGCTAATTATCTACAACAACTGTGAAGACACTGATTCAGAGTATGATCGCAACATGTTAATTAGTACAAGTAACAACAAAATAACAGTAGTCCATTTCTTTCCATCAATACCGTAACTATGCCATTTCAAATCACATCATCATCGTTCATATAACGGTCATTCATACGATCTGTAGATCACATGCCATTCTATATGTCCATTTATTTTGATACTCCCGTTATAGACTAGCTAGACTGTACTGTACGCCCAGTCGGCGCCCATGCATGGGACTCTGTAACCATGTCGTAATCCCCCGATTTGTAGGGATACGTATTGCCTGTACAGGACTCTATAAGATCCCCGATTTGTAGGGATATATGCCGTAGCATCCGTATCATACCGTCTGTAGTCGTAGAAGTCATAACGGTTTCTCCCTTATTTTATATGTGTATAATGCTATATAAAATACCTTATCTGGCACGCAAATCATATAAAAGCACCTTTCGGTCACATAATTCACGTCAATCCATGAATAACATATAGAGCACGTTTTAGTCAATTAATTCATACAAGGCATGTAAGCACATAAGGCACATAAGGTACATAAGGTACATGTCGCAATCATACTCACAAGTTTCGCCTATTTTCTTGTCCACTCAATTGATCTTGTCCTTGCCCTTATCGGACTCCTGACCTCAATTTGAAGTTTCGTTCTTGAATTTGAATGCTCATGAGGTCCGTTTTCGTACTTGCCTTTCTAAGAGTTCTAACTATTCTATATCTACATATATCATATTATAAGATTGGTATGGATTACTTTAAAGTCAAGTAACACTATATTAGTCATACCTAAATATATCTTTGACCAACACGTGTATTACTTTAGGTTTCGATGATTATTACAATTATTATATATATCTATGCGTTTGTGTATGTATATAGAGATGTAGTTTAATCATTGCTTGATATGATAAGGATAGGTGATAACGAACACTTCAAGGTAGCTTAAAGAAATCTTTTTGATTTATACCGAAAACTTAGTTTCCATTTCATTTCATATTATGTATATATACATGTCTCCATCGAAGACTTCTTTGAATTAATTATTAGTTTGGCTATATATGTATATCTACCACGAAAACTTCCTTATTTATTTCAATTACTTACTTTTGTATTTTCAATTTATAATACCTTAGTCAACCCTTAATATCATCTATATACATATCTGTAAAATTAATTATATATATAAATGCATGAAATTCGTGAATATATGAGATGATATAAGGTTTTGGTTTCGGTTCGTGACATTTGCGGTATAATGGTGTATAAATAATTTGTTCAAAATCATTTTATTTATTTCTTATCACACAAAAAAAATCATATAAGAATTTCTATACATAGTAATTCACATAATATGTGAATTTATGATTGAAAATTACATAATAAATAAAAACACAGTACCACAAATTCACATTAATTTTTTAACTTGCATCTTGATGTTTTTATGTTTTTTTATTTCAATTCTCTAACAAAGTTTTTTACAATAATAAAATAATTTTAATTTAAATATTCTACTTTGAGGATCTTTTTTCCTTTTTGGACGTTCACTTTTCTTTTTGGGCAAATTTTTTATTGGCAAAATTGCGTATAACCCCCATGTGGTTTTTCGAAAATTCACCATACTACCCTATGCATTTTTTATTACCCGAAACTCCCATGCAGTTTCCTAAACTTAGCGCGGTATCCACCGAGCTGCACTTTGGCCCGAGATTCTCCTACACGCGCTCGAAATGCGTCTGTGACTCGCTTTTGCAACGGGTTTCATCGGTAAATGTCGAAAATAACCTCGAACACTGTCTTCTTAAACCTTCCCATCAGAATTTAGATCTATTGTAAAATTAGGGTTCTATGTTGGGTGTTTCGATTCGTTCTTCCCACGGGTATCAATTTTTTGGGTGTTGCGATTCGTTCTTGCGACAGGTTCTGCTGCGATTCGTATAGGTAAGTAACTTGCTTATTCTGGTTTGGGTTAAAGTCGAAATTTCGTGAATGACGAAAAACTGAATTAGGCTTCGAAATTGCTTCCGTTGTGGTTCATATCCGATTATGTTGCTTGTATGCTTCAATTGCTTCTGTTGTGGTTCATATCCGATTATGTTTAATGTATGCTTCTTTCAACCCCTTACTTTTGGATTATATAACATGTAGAATGTCTTCTACATCGATGAATTCTGTCAGAAGGGAATTGAGGGACATGAGATACAAAATCCCCAAATGCAAATGTGGTAGAGCTTGTGAGATTAAAGTTGTTGGTCCTACCAAAGCCACCGAAGGTAAACTATTCTGTATTTGCAAGGGTAATTCTTGTGATTTTTTCACATGGTTCAATCCGATCGGTAGCAATGCTCAAGATGACACCCTTATATACGACACTTACACGGGACATCAGCCCGTCGACAGTTGTGGGATGCACGGACAGCATATCGGCGACTTGATTTCTACATGTGATGACTTCGAGAAGAGAATTGAGTCGATCGAAAAAATGGAAAAGCTTTGAAGATTAGCTTGGCCGTTGTTGTGATGCTTGTTTGTGTTTTGTTCTTCAAGTAGTAAGTGTTTGTGGCTTCAGCATATCCGTTATTGTTTTGTGTATTGGTGAACTATGTAATTGAACTTGTATTAGAACTGATTTGTCTGTATGGAGCTGTTTTGGAACTTTTGGAGCTGTCTGATTGTACCCAATTACAGACCATCTGAAACCATAATTCAACCATACACTAACAGCATTACAAGTACCTAATTGCATAACAAAAAAGACCAAAAGTACCACAAACATATCACAAGTACCAATACCATGTCATAACAAAATAGGCCAAAAGAAAGCAGTTTGATTGTCATAACAGCATCATAAGAAGTACCTAAATGCACACAATCTGATAACACACGCCAAAAGAAGTACCAAAACATGTCATATCACTAATTCGCCTTGTCTTTTGGATGTCCTTTTGATTTACTTCTTGTGAGCATGTGAGATGCCTTTCTTGGCTCCATCCTTTGGTGGTCTTGCATTTTCTGTTCTTGGCTTGCACGCAAAAGGCACACTTCTTAACAAACTCGAGGCTGTTGGTTTGCACAATCTCTTGAAGGCCCTAGAACTACCAGTCTCAGTTGATTGTCCCTTTTCTCTTTGAAACCTTTCCAGAAGTAGAAGATGATGCCTTATGCTTGCTTGGGGCCTTTGGAACATTATTATGACTTGTGGTGGAATCCTGTGCATAGTTTTTAAATGAGATTAGATATGGTTAGCCACAAGTTCTAAATAATATGATATACCTGAGTTGGGATAATTGGAGCAGATTGTGGAGCAGTAGCAGTTTGAGCATTTGGAACATTTGGAACAATTGGATCATTTGGAGCAGAAGCTGGGGCAGTTGGAGTAAACTCTGGAGCATTTGGTGCAGCTCCTGAAGCAGAACATGGAGCATTTGGGGCAGAACCTGCAGCAGAAAACAAAGCACTATGAGTACAACCTGTAATTTTGGGTGCAGCGGGAGCCCTGGAGCAGTAGGAGCAGAATCTGGAGCTTGTGGAGCATAATCTGGAGCTTGTGGAGCAGTACCTGGAGCTTGTGGTTGGTTTCTACATTTTCTGCGGTTGTGTCCTTGTTGCAAACATATTGCACAAGTAACCTTCAGTCCTCTTCTAGTTGAGACTGCTACTGGATTATGGTCATTTGCATCTGGTCTTCTTTTTTTTTTGGTCTTCCAGCTCTGACTTTAACATTTGGTGGGGCCACTGCACCTAATGGAGACACTTCAAACTCATGCATTCCAGGGACTGGTGAGATGTGGTGCTCATATACCTTCATGTATGCATCCTTGCTGAATATAGCATCAATGTAGGGCTCATACTCCCGGCGATGAAGGTCTAAACATGCAATAGCATGACATCATGGATACCCAACCATCTGCCACATTGACATGTGCACCTCTTCTCATTTAATTGCACCACATGATTCTGTTCCCAATAAATGACCTCAAACTCCTCTTCTCCTGCCCAGGTAGCAAAGCAATTGGCACTCTTCTTTATTTCATTTGCAACCTTCTTCAGGATGTTGGGACATACCTGTTTGTCCCATTTCAGCATCCACTCTTTTGGTTTGAATTCTGGACATACATTTTTTGCTGATCCATTCCATCATCTCAATAATAGGCAAATCCCTTGCAGGCAAGATGAAATGATTGAAGCACTCACTGATGTTATTCACAAGCACATCACACTTAATTGTAGTTGGAAAATGACTTCTTGCCCACTGATGAGCTGGGATCTCAGACAACCATTCATAAGGTGATTTCTCATCATTTGCCTTGGGGGGATAGCCACTCTGGATCTGCATCATGATATCCCTATGCTCATTCAAGTTGTAAGTAGATGCTGCCTTCCAAAACAGCTTCTTCAATTCCAGCCCCTTGTACTTGCCTTTGAAATTGTTGTACATATGTCTTAAGCAGAACCTGTGCTCAGAATATGGAGCAAGATGGGATATTGCCTCAATTAAGCCCTTCTGCCTGTCACTTATGAAGGCAAGGTTTGCCACATGATCACTACCAATATCTCTCAGCAGCAAGTTCAGAAACCATTCCCATGTCTCCCCTTTTTCAATCTCAACAAAAGCCCAAGCTAGTGGGTAGATGTTATTGTCATCCATAGCTACTGCACTAAGCAATTGCCCTTTGTATACTCCTTTTAAGAAACATCCATCTAACCCAATAAGTGGCCTACAACCAGCTTTGAAGCCATCAATCAATGGCTTCAGACCATAATAGAATTTCTGTAGAATAGGTGGGTCTTCCTCTCTAACCACATGAAGTATACAAGAACTACCACTATTGTACTTAACCACCGTACCACAATAATCATATAGTCTTGTATATTGCACCCTCACATCTCCCCTAATCAACTCAATGGCATATTTTTTTGCCCTATACACCTTGAACAGACTCACATCAACCTTGACATCCCTCCTATCTTCCTCTTCAATGACAACAGGTCTTCATTGGGATTGTCTCTAACATAATTCATTATCCTCTTGCCAAGACACTTATAGTCAGCCATGAAATTAATGATACGATGTGAACAATTATGGGCCCCTTTGAGTGACTTCACCATCCATTCAGTGCCACTCTGGACAGGTGAAGCATGCAACCTCCATTCACAGCCATGTTTACACACAACAGTCACCTTCATCTTTTCATTTTTTCAGAAATTTCAGGTCCAGACCCCTCCTAACAGCCCAATCTTTCAAAGCTGTCTTGAAGGATTCTCTGTTTGGGAAACGTAGCCCAACAGTCAACTCAGTCTCAGCCATATCTGATGCCTCATCCCATTCTGGATGCTGGGGAGCTGCTGCTTCATCTTCTTCTGCCCTGTCCAACTCTTCATAACTTTCTCCATCATTGGTCAAAGAACCAATCTTGATTCCTATTACTACTTCCTTCCTTACTGGTAGATTGTTGTTTTCTTCTTTGTCTAGTTTGGACTTCATGATCAGATTCATCTTCTTCCAGGTCTTCTTCAAATACAAAATCCTCATCCTCCGAATCAGTTGCAGAAGATAAGAGACCATCAGCATCTGCATCTATTTCAGCCTCATCATCAGTATCATGTTCACACTCTGCAGCATCATTATCAGTGCCAACATTTGCATCATTTCCTGTTGCATCAGCTCCATTACTTGTATTCTGATGAAAGGCTTCAAAAATTAACAGAATCCATAAAACTATCTGTCTCGCCGTCGTTCTCAGTTGGTTGACCCTCACCCACATTGTCACCACCAGCCCCATTCTCAACCGGTTCACCCTCAGGCATGTGATAAGTTAGGAGTGGCACCTCTAGACTCGCATCAGAAATCATCCTACCTTCGCTGTCAGTGGCCTCAAAAAAACCGTGAGACTCTTCCACAAAAATATGAATGACACTCTCATTCCTATGCTCATTGATCAGGACTCGAATATCACTGTCAGATTTTATCTTCCTAAGACCCCCATTCATGCTCTGACCAGGTATGCAGTAGCTAAAATTGAACATTTGTACACTTGCCCTCCGCTTTAGTGTAAAAATCCTGCAATGTCCCCAGGAAAAATCTATCCTTATCAATACCCCTGACTAACACCCTAATCCCCCCAAAATACCTCACCATAGGAAGCAATTCGAACCTCCCATCAATCCATAGGTAGATATTGCAGTAGGAATTCTCCATATTTCCCTCAGACGCACTTCTGTAGATTTGACGGACTCAGGCGTGAATGACCCAGCGATTCTTGTAAACGATTCCGGTGTGCAAGACCCAGTAATTCCACACAGTATTCAGGCGTGTATAGAGTACAGTTGGATGGAGGGACTTGGGTTGGAAATTAGGTTTCGCGCTCTCAGTGAAAGGGATTTTTCATGTCGTGAAGTTAAATTAACAGGGTTAAAATGGGACTTGCACATTTTTCTGGAAAGGGAGCGTGTGCGGAGTTATACAAACCACGAGGGAGTTTCATGCATTTTAAAAAGCACAGGGGTTTTTACGCTTTTCGCTATAACCACATGGGGGTTATATGCAATTTAGCCTTTTTTATTTTTCTAATATTTTTTAAATATTAAACCGGATACCGGATATCCAGACTTTAAACAAACCACTATCTGTATCCGATTCGGTTTATTTTAAAGATCATATATCCGATTCGATTTTTAAAATCGGATATCCATTTTTTTGGGGTTTTGAAAACCGGATACCGGATCGGAATCCAATTTCCGCATTGTTTTTCACCCCGAGCGGGCATGTCTGACAGTGATTTAAAGTATCTATGGTTAGAAATCGTGAATTTGAAGAATTCAAATTAAACAGTTTTGGTGATTGGACTAAAACTCAACTAAGTAAACCGGTTAGACATAAGTGAGACCGGATACCAGAAAGCAGTTCAATGAGCAACCAAAAACCGAATGAAGACCACAATCAGAAGATCAGTGAAGACCGAATAGCAAATATCGAAAGTGCAGCCGGAAGATCAGTGAGACCGGAGAGCAAATACCGGACGTGCCACGTGGTCAAAGATTCCAATTATTCAAGGCGCGGCAAGTTGAAGACTTCTGACATACATTTAATAAAAGGGAATAAAGTTTTAAGTTGAAGTTAAGTCAAGCTCAAAGAGGAATAAAGAAAATGGCACAACCAAAATTGCAGCAAAGACCGGACAGTGCCCATTTCAGGTAAAGAACATTTATTGCACTGACCGGTACAATGAACCATCTCACAACGGCTCCATACATCAAGCCCAACTATAAAAAGGAGAGAGGCACGATGAAGACAAATACTTCACCAACTGTTAAGCAAAAGACGAGTGCAAATATTATGAAGACAAGTTATTTAGGTGTTGTCCTCACTGCGTTTAGTAAGTGAATTGTTACCAAGGGACTTTAACAAGCTCTTAAAGTATGTGGATTGTTATATACAACTGCCTAGGTGATTCATTAGATTAAGCTGGGGTCAGCTGGGTAGGTTGTACTGTGTATTGTGTAACTGATGATCTAGTGAACCTTCCTCTTGAGGAAGAAGGGGAGACGTAGGAGGGTTAACTCCAAACATCCAGAAACAAACTGGTATTCCTCGCATTCACAAATACACTAACCACATTTTCGTTCGGTCTTGGTTCAAAAACAACAGGTCTATTTCCGTATAAATCACATTCAGTAAAATATCAGGCACCGGTATCTACCCTAACCGGTTGAGTACCGAAAAAGAGATAAGCGTTTATTCACCCCCTCTAAACGTGTTAACCGATCCTAACAAGTGGTATCAGAGCGGGTTACTTGATATTTTTATTCACTAACCATGACTTCATCAGGCAAGCTTCCTATGTTTAGCAGGGAAAACTTCCTCGTATGAAAGATAAGGATAATGACCCATCTATGCGCACAAGATGATGAGATGATTGATGTGATAAATACAGGACCGTTGGTGTTCAACAAAGTAAACGTACGACATGCTGCACATCCTAATGAACCACAAGAAGTTCCTAAGGAAAGACACGAGTTGTCGACCTTAGAAAGAAGAAAGGCGAATCTCGAAAACCTTGCCAAAGACACCTTGTTCAAAGCACTGGATGTGGGAATATTTAAGCAAGTTACGACGTATAATTTTGCAAAAGAAGTATCGACCAAGTTATGCCAAATGGGCAAAAATTTGGAAGCTGACGAGTTCGAGCTCTAGACAAGATTCGAGGTGATACCGGGTCTACCGTGAAAGCACTGGCAGCAGCAGAACTCTCCAAAACCGCCAATCAAAAGAGCGAAAAAGCTATCAGAAAATGCAGAAACTTCATGAAGAGAACTTCGAACAAAACACCACAAGGTAAGCAGGATGGAAAAGATGAAGATTCTAACACATGCTTTAACTGTGGCAGGACCGGACATAACATTGCTGACTGCCCCAAAGGAAAGGAAAGATCAAAGGAGGCAACCGGTTCGAAAGCAAAAGGAAATTACGCGCTCTAGTATCTGAAAAGAATACCCGCAGATGGGATGACACAGACTCAGAAGAGTCCAGTTCTGAAAAAGAGTTGAGCGAATGTAAAAGTGAGAAAGAACTCGTCTGCCTGGTGGGAGATCAATCAAACCCATAAGATAAATTCAGCTATGAGGAGGTATTAGATGCTCTTCAGAACATGGCTGACGAATACTGGAAGTTAAACGAAAAGCTGAAGATAGCAGAAAAAGGAATGGCAGCGGTACAGGAGGATACCGGTCCTCTCGTTGAGAAGATCATTAAGCTTGATGAAGAAAACCTCTGGCTACGAGAGGCAGCCGAACAAAATGCCTCAGAAAATCAGAAGCTGTCCGCGATAGTCCAATCATGGACTAAGTCGTCCGATACACTCTATTGCCTTCAAGGAACCTTGAAGTGTGCCAATGACCGAACCGGGCTTGGTTATAGGGAACAGGTGAACACTGAAGAGGAATCTACGTCGTATCAGCCGTCTACTTCACCTAAAGTGATAAACTTTGTTTGCCCCTCCAATCATAACCCCAGCTCAGTCACTCTTGATAACTGCTCCGGGAAAATTGAACTAGGATATGTAAATAATAATAAGCCCCACGTTCCTTACAAAACGGAGATACTGCAACCGGTAAGGGGGAATACTACTCATACATACAATAAAATGACCAAGGGAAAAACCCCAACAAAGAGGGAACTCGTATCATAATAATAATAATAGACCGGAGCCAAGAAAATACAGAAATCCCCGATACCGGTCACAAGGTAAAAACAACAATTGTAAATACCTAATAGACCAGGTAACCGGTAAGTATGTTAGGGTAATCCAGGTTTGGATCCCTAAGCGTCTGATCCCTGACTGGACCCAAATTTATATGGGTACCAAAAACTGTAGTCCTTGCAGGAATATGTGAAGGAACTCAACAGGTCCAGTTGATTTCTAGACTGCGGTTGCTGTCCGCACATGACCGGAGAAAGAAGGATTCTCACGGACATTAAATCATGTGCCAAGATGGCCATCATCTTTGGAGATAACGGGAAAGGTGAAACCATAAGCAAAGGTAAGATTCTCTATGGTAGTTTAACCTTTGGGAATGTATACATAGCTAAAACCGCCACAATCTAATAAGTTAGCCAACTAAATGATACCGGGCACATAGTCATTTTTAAGCATAATAAATGTTAAAAACGAGGGTGAAAAACTATACTAACCGGGCGAGGAACCGACGTCATCTACATTATAAACTGGAATTAGCAAACTGCTTATATTCCAACGTGTTTTGTCGCTGGTGAGTCCAAGAGTTGGGTATGACAAGGAATTCAACCATCTGAAGTTTAAAATTATTTCAATATTAAGAAGGTTCAACCTAGGTAAACTCTGTTCAGCATGCCAACTAGTTTCGATTACCAGCTTATGGGGAACTAGGTAAACACTTAACTATTGATAACGACTCTGGACTTAAGACAAAAAGAGCAAACCCTGATTGAACTAATTAAATTCTTTAACTAAGTAGAAAGTGAAAAGAATGCTAAAGTTAAGACAATTATGAGCAATCGAGGAATCAGATTCCCCAATTTTACTAACATCAAATCTTGAGGACCATGGTATGCGCCATGAGTTATCTGCTGTCAGAACAACTCAGCAAAATGGAATAGCTGATAGAAGAAACCGGACATTCAAAGAAGCAGCAAGAACAACGTTAGCAGATGCAGAGATCTCACACCAATTCTAGGCAGACAATCAACACTGCATGCTATACTCAAAATCGATCAATGATCTGCAAGAAACTGGGCAAGACACCGCTGAAGCATGGACCGAAAATATTCCCTCACAAGGCCTACCGAGTTTTTCAACACCTATCTTCCAAGAATCAGAAACCGATGATCATACTCCCAGCAACAATAGCCGTTTAAGCAATCAGTTGGAAAAATCTCATCTTGAAGTTTCGAGCAATAAAGGGATCATCCGGTTTCAAAGCACACCAAAATATCTATCATAGAGGAAACCGGTATTCTGGTCAATCCTACAGAAATACCGGTGGTACCAATCAATTCGTGTGATTGACCATGAAGTCGTCCCTGAAAATGATGAAAGACTCAATACTGCTACTCAAGATATACCGGAGGAATCAACTGAGGGGGTACGCATCAAATGGAATCATACAAAGTGGAATCATCTTCAGCAACTAATCATAGGAGATCCGAACGCACCTATAAGGACCAGGTGCCAGTCAAACCCCAAATGTGCTCATCCATGCCTTCATCTCAAAAACAGCTTTCAAAGACTGAAACACTCTCAGATAACTGGATAGAAGTCGTGCAAGAACTGAACCAGTTGAGCGTACCCAAGTTTGGTCCCTCGTTCCAAAATCTGATAAAAACAGTGATTGGTACAAATTGGAGTTCAAAAACAAGCTCAATGAATATAGGCTTGTTACACAAAACAAGGCCAGACTGGTATATTCAAGGATACCGGCAGGAAGAAGGAATTGACTATGATTAAACTTTCACACCAGTCTCAAGACTTGAAGTCATTCGGATATTCTTAGCATATGCAGCACACAAGGACTTCAAGGTATTTCAAACGGATGTCAAGAATGCATCAAACTCGAGGATAACAAAGGAGGCGTAACAAATGTAATCAAATACCGGGGCTTTATAGGTTCACTACTATACCTAACAACCAGCAGACCGGATATCATCTACGTATCGGTCTATGTGCCCCGTTCCAGTCAGACCTTGAGGAAAGCTATTACACAACAGCAAAGAGAATACCGGAGTATCGAGAGGGAACAATCAATGTTGCAAGATAAACCGGAGAAATACCGCTAGAACAATCGCCAAACCTGCAAGGAGGAGAAATCATGAAACCGCTTCTTGAAGCTAAGTTTTTCCTTTTTGAAATGCTATAGGACTGTTAAATTTATCTTAAAGAGTCCTAGCATGAAGTCAGGGGAACGATGTTAATATCAAATTAATTGATATGACGCAGTTGCCTAGACGTTAAAGGAATGCTGCATTTTGATGATTTAAGTGCATAATTATTTCGGTCATTCTTTCATAAATAAACCAGCAAATACACTTATCTCAGTTGATTTCATCCAAAATCGATCCTCATCAATATCCACTAAGAAACTTAAACATATAAGACCTTATACTGTTTTAAGCCAAGCTTTCATCATCTATACCTGATTCCTTCTGAAACCGGGACTAGACTTTACACAATGGATATACATACTATCCATACTGCTAGTTAAAGACCGATCTTGCTTCAATAATTGCACTTCATCAATGCACACATTACGAGTTATGAGTTGGTATATATGGCTTTGAGTTTGCAGGGTTATCTGAATACGTGAATAGTCTTGTCATCAAAGAATCAACGGACAAGACATAAAGTTTCGAAGCACTGCCGAAAGCGATAAGGATAGTCTGGGTTACACTGCACCTGTGACAGAACGCGACAGAATTCTCCAATGATTTTAAGGACCTCGCTCCTCCTTGGAAATTCATCAATTCACAATCGACTGAGTCTCCAATGCCAAAATCTCTAAATTATCCACCACCCTTAGTCAGGATAAGCCTCACAACCAGAAAAAGCCTCGCTAACTAGTCAAAATCCGGTCTTCACCTAAGACCACCTCAAAGCTGAACTAATAACTCGACATAGGGTGAAACCGGCCCAGTAGGGTATGAAAAGACCTTTTGGCAGTTCAACAAAGACATAAAGACGCTCTTTCGGACCAGAAAGAACTTAAAAGTAAAGGCCGAAGGCATAAAAGGCAAGCTCTGGGAAGCTTCTCGTGGACTTGGATGCGGTGAGAGTGACAGACCCAGCTTCCATTTTCCTACACGGAGCACTTGCCGAAAAAAAAATACCACGGGCAGGGCAGGCCATCCTGGCATTGCCAAGACACAGAGAAGAAGATGGCACCCGACCCAGTTTCTTGGTGGAGAAAATGCTGAGAACCCACCAAGAAACGGCACTACAGTAGTAGAGCGGGTACTGGCAATTGAATGCCATGCCAGACGGTATCCCTCCGCTCCTATCAGATTCGTTGCACTTGGATGAGAAAACAAGCGGTGGTATCTCCTCTTCGCAACATCTGATCCCTCTTTCCAGAACAAAGCTTCAGATGTTGTTCAGTGGAAACCGGGGCTACCTTCCCTAAACTGGATAAGTGATTGTCAAAAAAGGGGAAGGCCAGTACTGCTAGTTGAGGAGAAAGGGCAGTACTGATGAAGCAGAAGGTCAGTATTAGCTGAAGATTAATAGCAATACTGACGAGGCAGAAGACCGAAGACCGGACGTACAAGACAGACCGAAAAATGCCATCAACCGAAAGATTGAAGAACTGCCTAAAGTCTAGTATTAGATAGGCTGACAACGGTTGTAATAGATTGGTAGATTATGTATCAAATCCTTTTGATATAATAAATACATGTTTAAGTATCTCATTTTCTTACCGAATGTATTTTCTTGACTCTTATTACAACGTGGGATTTGTGTATTATGCTTTTTGCAGATCTTTAAAGGGTTGGCTTACATGCACTCTGTTGCTAAAGTTTGCCACAGAGACGTGAAGCCTCAGAATGTCTTGGTATGCAATGCATCACAAGAATATCAAACACACACACACAAATATATTATAAAGATTTGATCTTTTTTGGTATAGGTTGATCCCATACTCATCAGGTTAAGATATGCGACTTTGGTAGTGCGAAAGTATTGGTAAGGACCGAGCAACCATATATCTGTAAGTACATATAACTGCATGTATAATGTGGTGTTATAATATCAGGTGCAAGGGGAAGCGAATATATCGTATATCTGTTCGAGATATTATCGTGCGCCCGAACTGATATTTGGCGCGGCTGAGTGCACAACATCGATCGATATATGGTCAGTTGGTTGTATACTCGCCGAGCTCCTTCGAGGCCAGGTAAGTGCTACAATTCGTATTTAATTTTTCCTATATATTGATAGATCTCTGTTTTTTCTCCTAATATTTTTATATCGATTATTCTGCAACCTTTATTTCCTGGCGAAAATACGGTGGATCAGCTTGTAGAAATCATCAAGGTCGATTGACTCCTACTGAACTCTTTCTTCTTACAAACGATTGACATCCATCTATTATCGATTCTAAAACGTACGAATAAGTAATGCCCTTTTTTTTATTACAACGGGTTCTTGGAACTCCAACAAGGGAGGAAGTTCGCTGTATGAATCCAAACTACAACGAATTTAGGTTTCCTCAAATTAAGGGTCTGCCGTGGCACAAGGTACTGCTATAGCTTAATTTTTCTTTTCTTTGAATAAGAACCTAAACAAAATATTGTAAAAGAACTCCAATGACAACCCCTTTATTTTGTATGCATTTATGTAGTCATTACACATTAGTTTTATTATGCTATTCTCAAGATTATCTAATGCATTGCTAAGAAATCTAAGAGCCTAAGCTATAGAATTTTTTTTTTTCGAAAGTAAAATGGAGCGTTGTTGCAGATTTTTCAAAAGCGGATGACTCCCGAAGCAATAGACTTAGCCTCTGCTTCAGTATTCACCTAAACTGCGCTGCACAACAGTGAGTTTCTATTCTTCATGCTTCCCTTTTTTTACAAAGTTGCATTTATGATTTTATTTGGTTTTCTCATCTACAGCAAATAATTGCACTCGTTAAATTTAAAGTCAGATTTTTTTAACTCATGAAGTTGGAAGCATGTGCTCATCCTTTCTTCGACGAGCTTCGGGAACTCAATGTTAAGTTGCCTAACGGTCGTCCACTTCCGCCTTTATTCGACTTCAAGCCAAGGTTTTAAAACCGGGTTTTTGAACCAGACCTGAAATTTTAGTGGTTTAAGATTTAGTTGTTTAACCGGTATAAAACCGAAATCGAACCGGAGTAAAACCGGACCTAAAAGAAATAATAAAAATATATTTCACTTATCAATCAATGAAATAGTATAACTAAAACAAATACTATGGTTTATAAATTGGGTGGTTCAATAAAATAAATGTAAATTGTCTAGAGATATTAATAATTAATCATAAATTGAGTGCCAAAAACGAAATTATAAATTTAAGGATAAAAAAGGTAATTATAAAATATGATTTAAATGAGATTTGTGGGAATCGAACCCCAATGCATTTCATGAGACACTTGGCCATCTCCAATCGAAAACTCATTTTCAAACTTAAAATTCAGTAACTGTTACGTCATATATAGTTGTTATGATCGGTTAATGTGTTTAGAGGGGGTGAATAAACACTTATCTATTATTCGGAGTTAAACCTGTTAAGGTTTGATACCGGTGCTCGATATTCGTTAATACGGCTTGTGCGGAAGCAAACAGGTTATGAACCAAGACCGGGTGTGTGTGATGTGATGTGTGTGTTTGCAAAGGACACGGATTTGTTTCTGGAAGTTCGGAGCTAAGTCTCCTATGTCTCCCCTTCTTCCCCGCAAGGAAGGTACCACTAGAAGCCTCGGTTTACAACTCCCGTTATACAACCTCCTTAGCTAAACTCACACAGTACAACTCACACGGCTATACACAGCTAACTAAACTCCTAGACACCACTATACAGCTTTTTACAGCCCGTCTCTTTCAAGAGCTTTTTACAGTCCCTTGAGAACAAGTCACTCACTAACCGTTCCGGTCTAGTGCAGTGATGACAACACTTATTCCTTTTCTATGCTTTGTAAGACTATGTTTTTCCATGATCCGGACAACCGTTGTGCATTATAACTAAATAAAATAAATCAAACAAATAAATAATTTACCACGACCTCTCCCCAACCGGTTGTGCACAGTTTTCAATAAACTGTTTTATATACTTCTATTGATTTTTATGATACATTTAATTATCAGTTAAAATTTTATTTTTATTTTTTTACCAAAATATATGATTTTTTTCTCTACAAATAGAGACTAATATTGATATATTTTGAATCACAATTTCAAAATATCTATTTCTCTATTACATTATATAATCTATCATAATTCATATTATTTTTCCCCCAATGACCAAAGTATCTAAATTTTATATCATATAATGCAATCTATTTTTCAAACATTCAATTACTACTAAAAATAATTATAATATTATGGGTTGTGTTGGGTTGTTGATAGTTGAAAATTATTTAGGTTGGATTGAGGTGGATGTGGAGGAGAGAGAAAATAATATTTTATTATCATTACCGGTTGTGAAGGTCGTGGATAAACATAGTCTAAGAGGTTAGCTTGATCTCTCATTGTTTTGAATTCTCAGCAAAGTGCCCTCTTTACTTCAGCTTGCTTTCCCTCTATTTATAATTGAGATTTGAGGTTGGAGCCGTTGTGAGATAGCTCTGTGTACTGGACAGTGCATTAATTGACATTACCCAAAATGGGTCTGTCGATCTTTGTTGCAGTAGTGATGTGCCTTTTGCTTTATTCCCTAATGAGCTTAGCTTGACTTTAGCTTGGCTCTAGCTGGCAGCCTTGTGTTAAATGTTCGTCAGAGGTCTTCAACTTGTTGTGCCTTGAATGTATTTGAATCTTGTCAAGCGTGGCAGTTGGCACGTCCAGTATCATCCAGTCCGGTTTCAACGTAGTTCCAGTATGGAGTCTTGATCCGGTTTCTGATTGCGCTGTTGGACTGCTAACTGTTATCCGGTTTCACTCATGTCTAACCGGTATACTTTATTAAGTTAGATTCAATCACCAAAACTGTTAATCTGAATTCTATAAATTCATGATTTCTAGCAATAGTAATCTATCTCCAACCATTGAATCCATTTTCAAAATTAAAAAATTTTCTCCACACAAGCTTTTACAACCTTTCAATATTAACCACATATTTTAATAGTTAACTACAATATAAAATAAAAATAATTTAAATAGTAAGATATAAAAGAAATTATAAGATGATAAAAAAAAATGTTATAAAACTTATTTATTTTGACAATTATATAATTACAATTATTAAAGCATATATTATTCAATTATCAAACATCAAACACAAATTTGCATTTCAATCAGTTTCGTGTACGACTGAATTGTTTTTACTGCATTTTTGGGATTAAGCTCTTATCTGATCTTGAAAATCCTTGCATCATAAATACATCCCAATAATGCCCTGTTTGGATTCCGGATTTCGATTTGAAATCCGAATTTCGCTCAAATCTTCGGTTTGGCAATCTCACCGATTGGGATTTTGATTTCGCCCAAATCCGAGGGGAAATCCAAACTCTTATAATTCATCAGATTTGAAACTCGGTGTCAAATGGTCCGTTTCCGAAATCCAAAGTTAAGCACGTAACGAGTAACTGATAATAATAATAATAATAATAGTAATAGTATAACAATAATAGTATAATAAAAGTAATAATAAATAATCAATTTAATATCATTAATAATAATAATTAGGAGGTGGACAATGAGTCTAGCCGATTCGCAAGATCGATGAGTCGACTCGAGCTTGTCATGGATTCGGGAATGAGCCGGATCGAGCTCGAGCACACTCGTGGGCACTCGAAAGCTCGCAAGGTGGCTCACGAGCTTTTTTTTATATTATTCATGATTTTTATTTATTATTTTGTAAATTTTTAAATTAATTTAGAAAAAGTTAGAAATTGAGTTCGACGAGCATCACGAGCTCGAGTCGAGCTCTGATTTGAAATCCGAATTCGAAATCCTAATGTTTGCCAAACGGTGAATTTGGATTTGAAATTACAATTTTGAAATTCATAACTTAAATCAAGCGATCTCGTTCAATAAGCGAATCCGAACGCACCTTAAGAGATATCTTCTACCTACTAATATTCACATTTGCTTTTTCTTCCTCGATTTTTATGTTCGATAGCTCTCCCGATGCATATGAAGGCAAATGGGTCTTTATTTTCTCGCGTCTTATGAACGTATGACGTGAGTTATATATAAGTGGATAGAGCAGTGAAAATTCTCTACGTAAATTGATTTCCAAATCCTACATAGCGATGATTATGCCGAAGAAGCATGTTAAAAACCATTTGATTGTATAGTTTCCTGGTAAAATTCCCCAAAGGGGCTGCTGTTAGAGACGACATGTGAGTATTTCTTTCTTTCTTTTTATCTGGTTGTCATCTTTTGTATTTTATCAGTTGCTAGTAATACGAATTTAAACATTCGGATTAATAGTTTTGGTGTTGACATAACTGACTAAAGATGTGAAATTGGAGATCTAACGCACCGGTCCATAGTAAGGAACAAACGCTACACTTAAGTGACCGGTCTGAACTAAGTATGAAGAATTCTACTGCATACCGACTATGGATACCGGTCACGGACAAGATTTGATTGTGCCGAAGAAGCATGTTAAAAACCATTTGATTGTGTAGTTTCCTGGTAAAATTCCCCAAAGGGGCTGCTGTTAGAGACGACATGTGAGTATTTCTTTCTTTCTTTTTGTCTGGTTGTCATCTTTTGTATTTTATCAGTTGCTAGTAATACGAATTTAAACATTCGAATTAATAGTTTTGGTGTTGACATAATGACTAAAGATGTGAAATTTGAGATCTAACGCACCGGTCCATAGTAAGGAACAAACGCTACACTTAAGTGACCGGTCTGAACTAAGTATGAAGAATTCTACTGCATACCGACTATGGATACCGGTCACGGACAAGATTTCAAACAGAACACTAAAATATGCTGGACCGGACTTGATACAGACTGGACACGCGAGACAAGAGCTTGTTAAGACAAAAAGGAAATTTCAGACATTCAATGCAAGCTGCATGTCTAGAGTGAAGCAGAGGTCAACTAACGCAAATAAGGAATAAAGCAAAGTGACAGGATAAACTGCAGCACAAACCGGACAGACCCATTTTAGAAAAGTCAATTAATGCACTGTTCAGAGTGAAGAGTTTATCTCACAACGGCTTCAACTTCAAACCTCAGCTATAAAAAGAGGAATACAAGTTGAAGACAAGCACTTCACCATCTCACCTATTCTAAGCGATTATCGACGATCTTCAAACACTGTGAAAGAAGCGAAAATCAAGAGTGAAGTCTAAAGACATAACTGTTCTTGGTTTATGTTCTTTATTTTCCAACGGACTGTGAAAAGCTATTGAAGTAGGTGGATTGTTGTAAACGACTGCCTAAGTGATTCACTAGATTAGAGCTGTGTTCAGCTGGGTAGGTTGTACAGTGATTTGTATAACTGAAGATCTAGTGAACCTTCATTGCGAGGAAGAAGGGGAGACGTAGAAGATTTTGACTCCGAACTTCCAGAAACATCTCGGTCTCAAACACACTCGTATTTCATTTCATATCGGTTACAATCGCTCAGTATCATTTTCCGCACAAATACTGACGGGTCACTGATTGAATACCAGTCACCGCAAAAAATAGCTAAACAAACTGAAAAAGAGTCAAGCGTCTATTCACCCCCTCTAAACGCATCAACCGATCCTAACAAGTGGTAGCAGAGCGGGTTTATTCAATCATCAACCGATAAAAATGAATACATCAAGCAAGCTGCCGATGTTCTCCCGAGAAAACTTCATGGAATGGAAAGTTCGTATGATGACTCATCTAGCGGCCCAGAACGAAGATATGTGGGACGTCATCACAGATGGACCTCCCTCGCTGACAAAGATCAACCCACAACACACACAAGATAAGACACATCCACAAACAATTCCAAAGGTAAAAAGTGATTGGACAGAGGGCGAAAAGAAACTGATGAATCTGGACAACGTAGCCAAAGACATCCTGTTCAAAACACTGGATACCGGAACATTCAGACAAGTCATGCTGTGTAAAACCGCAAAGGAGGTCTGGACAAAACTCTGCCAAATCTGTGAAGGGAATGAATCTACAAGGGAAAACAAACTGTAGTTGCCATTCAAAAGTATGATGGCGCAAAGATGAAACCGGGAGAATCAATGACCGATTTCGAGAGCCGGTTCATGAACATCATCAACGATCTCACTGCTCTTGGAAGGACGTTGGAAAACCGAGATGTGGCCATCAAAATAATGAAAGCACTTCCTCGTGAATGAGATGTAAAGACCATGGCCATGAGAGAATCAAAGGATCTCAGCAAGATACAGGTTCACGATCTATTTGCTGATCTCAAGGCCTATGAGTTTGAGCTACAAACGATGATGGAAGAAGCAGTTACAGAACAACCGGTCAAAGCATTTGTAGCCCCAGAAGCCTCAACTTCAAAAACATCTGAGGAACTGACCGACGAAGTCATGGCGCTCTTTGTAAAGAGATTCGGAAAGTTCATGAAGAAAAACCGAAGCAACACTACGGAAGGTAAGAACTCTTCGAAAAACAAAACTGAAAGCACTGATGTTTCTTGTTTTAAATGTGGCAGGAAAGGACATTACGCTATTGACTGCCGAGTCTCTAAGAAAGAAAAGGAGAAAGCCAGTACCAAGTCCAAGAAGTATCAAAAGGCACTGGTAGCCAAAAATGGAAGAAACTGGTATGACTCTGACTCTAAAGAATTCGACAGTGATGAGTCAGATACCAGTAGTGACCAGGAAACTTATGAGTGTCTTATGGCCAACATGACTGACGATGAGGTATGTGAATATGCCTCGAATGACTTTACAAAGGAAGAGCTACTTCAAGCTCTTCAAGAAATGGCTGATGAATATCAGAAGTTATCTGCTAGAATTAAACAAAATGGCAAAATCACACCGGTTGAACAAACCGATAGTGATCTCCGTCAAACAGGGGTTCTGACTGAGGAGGTTAGGGAACTTAGAAAGGAGATAGTGCAGCTAAAATCCAAAAACTCTAGGTTAAACACCATTATACAGACCTGGAATCAGTCAAATAAGAAAGCAGAAAGCATTCAGAGCAACCTGAAGGATAGCAATGATAAGACCGGGCTAGGATTTAAAGATACCGGACCAGGTGAATCTTCATAACACGCGAAGAATACCGGATGGATCAAGTTTGTCTCAGCTAGCTCCACACAAGCAAATGATACAGGCAACACACCAAAGCCCTCAGTCAGGATAGGGAAAGAATATCGAACCAAATGAGAGGCTGCCAAGAACTGTTCCCACACGAACTAAACCAATATTTAATAGGCATGAACATATGGGGAATCGGGGGTATAATTACGAGTATAAAAGCAGGGGTAGGCAATACCGGGCACCAAGACTAGGAATGACTAGGTCTAGAAATGTTAAATATCTTATAGACCCAAGTACTGGACGGACTTTCAAAGTCATTCAGATTTGGGTACCTAAGAACCTAATCTATTCTGGACCCAAGTAAAACTGGGTACCAATATACATATATATGTATATATATATACATATATATATTTCTTTTTCAGGAGTACATTGAGGAGCTAAACCGGTCAGTATGGTATCTGGACAGTGGATGCTGTCAACATATGACGGGAGACGAAAGGCTGCTGAAGAAGCTTAAACCACATACTGGACCGATCATCACCTTTGGAGACAACGGTAAAGGTAAAACAATAGAGAAGAGAGTAATTACTCACAGGAACCTTACCCTAAAGGATGTACATTTAGTACAAAACCTTCACTATAACTTACTAAGTGTCAGTCAAATGTAGAAATAACTTTATAATATCTTTCGAAAAGGATAAATGCTTTGTTAAGGATAAAACGGAACATATACTGATAACCGGTTATAGAGTTGGTGGCACATATAGAGTCCAGTGGGGAGATCAGTCGCTATCAACACAAACTTGTCTTATAGCTCATAACTCCAAAAGTTGGTTATGGCACAAACGCCTCGCCCTTAAGAAGAACAGTCTAGTTAGAGGTCTACCTAATCTAAAGTTTTCAAAAGATAAACATGGCACTGTGTATCAGTTAGGTAAACAAATTAGGTCAACTTTCAAAAGTAAAGGGAATATAGAGTCAAACCGGTGTTTAGACTTACTTCACATGGATCTCTTTGGACCCATACCGGTGGTCAGTCTTGGTGGTGCTAAGTACACTCTCGTAGTTGTAGATGATTTTTCCAGGTTTACTTGGGTTGTATTTTTAAAATCTAAAGACCAAACCTCGGTCAGCCTAATGAAACTCTTCAAAAGAATGCAGAATGAACAAAATGGTAACATAAACCGAATTCGTAGTGATCGAGGTACTGAATTTGTGAATTTTATGCTAACCGAATTTCTTGAGAACCATGGTATACGCCATGAGTTATCTGCCAGGACACCGCAGCAGAATGGGGTTGCTGAAAGAAGAAACAGAACTCTTAAGGAAGCGGCCAGAACAATGTTAGCTGATGCAGACATTTCTCATAAGTTCTGGGCAGAAGCAATCAATTCTGCGTGCTATACACAGAACCGGTCAATGATTTGCAAGAAACAGGGCAAAACGCCATACGAAGTATGGACCGTAAATGTCCCCTCAATAGGCTACTTCAAAACATTTGGGAGCAAGTGTTTCATACACAACAATGGGAAAAATCAACTCTCAGCCTTCGATACAAGGGTAGAAAAGGGGATCTTTCTCGGTTACTCCTCAGTCAGCAAAGCCTATCGGGTCTTCAACACTAAAACTCTATCTATTGAAGAATCAGCACATGTAGTCTTTGAAGAATCAGAGACCGATGATCAAACTCCTAGTAACATTACTCGCTTAAGCAGTCAACTGGCGAAATCTCATCTCGAAGACGAGAGTGATGAAGAACGGGATCAACCGGTCTTAGAACTTATTGAACTACCCATCACAGAAGAAACCAAAGCTCAAAATAATACTACTGAGATACCGGTGGAATCAACCAGTTCATGTAATACTGGTCATGAAGTTGTCCCAGAAAACGGAACCAATGATGGTACTCAAGGAATACCGGAGGAATCAATTGAGGGGGAACGCATCAAAATGGAATCGTACAAAGCTGAATCATCCCCAGCAATTGATCATAGGAGATCCTACTGAACCTATGAAAACAAGGCGACAGACGAATCCAAACTTATTCAGTTATGCGTTCATATCTCAGGTTCAACCAACAAAGGTCGATGAAGCACTCAAGGATGACAACTGGGTAGAAGCTATGCAAGAAGAACTGAACCAGTTTGAGCGAAATCAAGTTTGGACTCTCGTTCTCAGGCCAACCCAAACTGTAATTGGTACAAAATGGGTATTCAAGAACAAGCTCAATGAGGATGGACTTGTTACTAGGAATAAGGCAAGACTGGTTGCTCAAGGTTATAGACAAGAAGAAGGAAGGGACTGTTTCCAATCGAGATTTCGACCATCTCTAAGAGCTGCTATAAAGCTCTCTGGTAAACCTTCTAAAGTCAAAGGCTTAAAGGCTACCTGAACTAACCCAATATGAATAAATTTATGTTTTATTCTATATTTTTCTAAGTCTCTATTACTTAGAAGTGTAATAATCATCTCTTCGTTGTTAAGAGAGATAGTTTCTTCGGTAGTTTTGACTACCTGTTTCAAACCTAATTTTTCAAAGGTTCCTAATACATAAATTATTTTATAATCTATTTTAGGAATTGTCCAACGATTTAATTTGTCTAAATCTTGAGGAACATCATATTCCTCTTCAATACTGTTTTTAACAGTATCTTTTCTTCGCATCAAATTCATTAGAATAAGACGTTAAACTACACCTATCCATTAATCTATTTTATATAAACCTTACTAATTTAAACCCTCATAAATATAAACCTATGAATAAATGAATCAAATAAATATTTTTAAATAGATACGGATGGATCAGTTTATATGTAAGGTGTATTAAAAGATTTATTTCTACTATAGACATATAAGTATTTTGAGCGCTTTTGCGATGAGGATGATCATCCAAGCCAAAACATTTATTCAACTATAGACTCGTTGAATATTAAGCTACACCTAGGTTTACGGGATGATATAGACACCACACCATGAAATAATATTCAACACCTCTCTCTATATACTAGTAGGTTCAGTGAACAACAAAAATAAGATATTGTGTGAACTGAGAAATGGGACTGCAGTGAGAAAGAAAAAAGAGGGAAGGGAAAAATGGTAAAGGAATATTACGATTTAGTACATTGGTAAGCGTAGGCTAGTAATTTAGTTTATGAATCCCCACGAAGAACTTGGCAAGAATCCCATGAAGATGAAGAGTATGATTCGCGTCCCGAGGAATTCCTACCCATTGCCAAGCCTAATACATAAATGAGTTGGGCCTGAAAATATGGGCCTAGAAGTCGAGTCGACGCGGTTAAATAGGTCCAAAATATTAGGCCCAAATCTGTCAATATACTAGATAATATATATATATATATATATATATATATATATATATATATATAGTTGCATGGATATGTACTAATTATCTCAGCACCAACAAACTACTACGAAGAAAGAAATAAGAACTGTCCCAAGCTTTGCGAGAAAAGGTTACAAGGCCAGGCCTGCATATATCTGCTGTCTGTAAGTTTAAAGTAGCCAATCCATTCATATGCGCGCACAATAGGATAAAAGTTTCCATTATCTCAAACCTGTTAATATGATACCCAACTCAACTATAGTTTGTGTCCTCATGTACAGATAGTTGACCAGCACAGCATATACGATCGGTTTTCTCAAGCTGGCAACTTCAGTTTGTCGTTGTTTTTCCAGCTGATAAGAAGAATGTTTGATTAAAGGAAGACTTGAAAGAAATCCAATGCGTAAAAAGAATGGGGGGACCGTATTTACCTGATGAAATAATAATAAAAGAAGTCTGCATACAGAGCAGTTTGGACGAGGCCAGAGACACAGGCTGTGTGGAGAAAACAAATTGAGAGTAATTATATATGTATTTATTTTGACTTGTGACAAGATGACTTACAAATCCATCGGTTGAAGTGTGGCTCGGTAAAATATCGGTATATCCAATTTATGATGTACAGCGACCGATAAGCCCTGTGCAACAGAGGAAAGAGAACCATACAAGTTTCAGTGCTGGGCGTACATGGTGTCATCTTACGCAATAGTCAGTTCCAATATCAGCTATAGAGATAAAATTATCCACATGGACAAGCTTAGTGACCTTCTAACGTCTTCTCACTTGAAATTCAAAATATGATACATAATTTGCTAGAGCAGAAATATCATCATCATAGGAAACCAGGATGATCAAATTGAATTATGATGTTTTCTTTTTCAAGATATAGTACACAAATAAAGGCACATATTAGGCCAAGTACGGTGCTAATGTTTGCATTGCATAACTGTGTGTTTTCTGTTCTGTATTTCTCAAGAACAACAGAGGAAAGGTGAATGGAATTACCCAAGAAAGAAAACATATTGCCCAGTCAGATTGTCGACATTTCCGCTTCTTTGCAATAGAACCAACTGTGGTAGAATTGCTACAGCCTCCAAGTATATTGAGAATGCCCAAAGTACCTAGAAAATACATCAGCAGAGCATGTTATATCTCATCCATTACCAAGTATACATTACCCAATAGCAGTGATCTTCCAAAAATACGCATAAGCTTCGTAGACATCCAAAATCAGTATTGTAAATAATATAAGTTTTCATCACATAAATTGAAGACTGAAAAACTAACCTCCTGAAAAGTGAACCTCTCGTGAATAACTAGAGCCAAGACAAAGCTACCTCCCAAAAGAATATAATGCCTAAAAGTGTCGAGCTCACGGTCATAGGATCGCCTCACGACCTTGTGAAACCGCATACACCACACAATAGCCAGAGAACTCCCGATAAAGACAAGTTTCATCACAGTATTATATACCGAAATGAAATCCGTTAGCAAATCGAGGTAACGAGCTAGAAACACAATCGCATACAGTTCCTGAGTCTTTAATGAAATCCCTGAACAAAATGCAAACGTTACTCAAATTTTAACAAGCTATAGGCATGACCTAGTACATAGCTAGCAAAAACATTAATCTGTATCAATATCATAGAAGCTATTAAACCCTAAAAATATGCAAATTATCAAATTCGAGGGAACTGAATCTTAATCAATCATACCCCCGCACTGAAGCTGAGCACAAAACCTCAAATACAGAAACAGATAGAAACGAAATGCGTAGAGGGAATAACGAGAAACCTGAACATGACTTGGTGGTATAGATTTTGAGGAGGAGCACTATAATGCTGAAAAGATGAAACATGTCGCCGGCGAATCTGAAGACATTCATGGCTGCGATTTCACACCAATCTCTCCGGCGCGAAAAGGAATGCTGCCGAATCGGTTCTATAGTAAAAAACTTCCACTCCAATCGCGAATTTTTGCGGCAGATCGAAAGCGGTGAAGAAGGGTTTTAGCGAATTTAATTAAAGGATTACCAAAATAAAAATGAAAAATAAAATTATGGGGACAGAGAAAGGGAAAGCAATGATGTGGTGGCAGCTGTAAACGGTTTTGAATGTCCACGTATACGCCCATGTCTGATTTGTTTATTGTCCTATATTTATTGGCCACAATTTAATTGCCATACTGTTGCTATAGAACTAGGTGGCAATTTGTCTGAAATACTACAATTTTCTTTCAAATTCTATATAAAAGTGATATATTTGCCCATCATTGATTCATCTTCTATAAAGTCAATTTGAGAAATATATATAGGACAATAAAAGGAGCAGTTAATTTTAGCATAAAACTATCATAAAAATCCAAACCTTTTATCTGTTTTAAGTTAGACTTCAGTCAGGCCCCGTTAACATGTTTAAGTAGGGTTCAGGCCCCAATAAAATTTCAGTAAGAGTTAAGGACCTACTTTTCAAAAGTCTTAGAGTAAAAGACCCAAACTATGCGATATGACATATATACCCTCTAACAGATGCGAAATTTACAATCTTTTGTCATCGTCTTCTCCAACGAGCGATTTTCGCTGCAAGCTCAAATCTTCTTTAAAAAAAAACTTCAAGCTCGATTGTTTTGCTAATTTGCAGCTTTAATCATCAGAAATCGTTGATATTGTAGCCGAAAATGATAAACATAAATCGTTAAGATTGAAAAAAAATCTTCAAAAGATCTATGGAAGCTAGAAAAAAACTGCTACATACAAAAATCAGAAATCATTGAGACTGTAGCCGAAAATATCAAAATTTATGACCTAATATGTTGAAATTATTGTTAATTTGATTGTGGGTATGATTTGTATATCTAATTTGCAGCTTTAATCGTCAGAAATAACGAATATAGCCAAAAATAACAAATGTCTTATGTTTAATAACAAATGTTGACTTAGAAGTAACACGACGCTGAAAGGTAATAACGCATGCTTTGTCGTAAATAACACATTCTGTATACAAGTAATGGATCGAAATGGATAAAACGAAAATCACAAACGACAGTAAAAAACAAATGAAAACTGCATAAATCTCCGCGTTATTGACTCAATAAGGTAAAATAGGCCTCAATTTCTCATGGGTACCTCGAATTTATACCGATTAGTTGCAAGAAACGGATATTATATTTTCCCTAAATCGTGTAAAAAGAAATACTTATAACATAGCCAAAAATAACAAATGTCTTATGCTTAATAACAAACGTTGACTTAGAAGTAACATGACGCTGAAAGAACAACGCATGCTTTGTCGTAAATAACACATTCTGTATACAAGTAATGGATCAAAATGGATAAAACGAAAATCACAACGACACTAAAAAACAGATGAAAACTGCATAAATCTCCACGTTATTGACTCAATAAGGTAAAATAGACCTCAATTTCTCATGGGTACCTCGAATTTATACCGATTAGTTGCAAGTAACGGATTTTCCCTAAATCGTGTAAAAAATAAATACTATAACATAGCAAAAAATAACAAATGTCTTATGGTTAATAACAAATTTTGACTTAGAAGTAACACGTCGCTGAAAGGTAATACCGCATTGTTTGTCGTAAATAACACAGTCTGTATACAAGTAATGGATCGAAAGGAATAAAACAAAATCACAAACGACACTAAAACACAGATGAAAACTGCATAAATCACGTCGTTATTGACTCAATAAGGTAAAATAGACCTCAATTTCTCATGGGTACCTAGAATTTATACCGATTAGTTGCAAGAAATGGATATTACATTTTCCCTAAATCGTGTAAAAAGAAATACTTATAACATAACCAAAAATAACAAATGTCTTATGGTTAATAACAAATGTTGACTTAGAAGTAACACATCGCTGAAAGATAATAAAGCCTTCTTTGTCGTAAATAACGCATTCTGTATACAAGTAGTGGATCGAAAGGGATAAAACGAAAATCACAAACGACACTAAAAAACAGATGAAAACTGCATAAATCTCAGTGTTTGTGACTGAATAAAGCTTTTCCGTCCTCAATTTCAGATGGGTCTTACTAATCAAGACGAATTTTTTTGAGAAAATTTAGCTTTCTCTAAGACTAAAACGTTTTTTAAGTGAGTAACAGTTTACCCAACAAATATAACACATTTACATGTAAAAAAGACACTTCATTGAGAATATTCTAGAAGGTTCTGGACCGTCAGAGAATTTAACAGAATTGTCAGAGAATATTTACAGGACTTTCTCAAAATTGTACTACATTAATTGGAAATAATAACACATAGGTAAGAAAAAACAACACGAACTCAACTAATAACACATTGATCAATACTGATACCTCATAAATGCTGTTTAATACCACGCCAATAATTCGATTAATTCGTACAAAAATACACTTTTATTTTGGATGTTTAATATGGATGTTCATGTAAATATATAATTTGATGAAGTTTAATCACCACATTCGTTTGAAAGACACATTAAGCGAAATTTGATGTCAATAGACGAATATTGATCTCAATAGATATATAAATATATAGTCCTCCATTGCAAAACATAGACTATTACATCTTTCAATGGAACATAACATTATGAATTGCACCACGAACATGTTCAAACATCAACATTAAAGTACGAATAACATTTATATACCACAAATACAAAATACTAAGCTCAAAACCCTAAATCCGAAGCCCGAAACCCTAAACCCTAAAACCTAAACCCCGAACCCCAAAAATTTTTTAAGGTTGTAGAAATACCTGCACAAGTCGTGGATCGTTCTCCCAAATTTTCATGTCGTAAACCCCTTAATCTTAACCTCGAACCCGTAAGTTCTAAACCCAAAAACTACCCAAAAACCCTAGCGCATAGACGATAACCAATTATCTAGAAACCCTAGTGCATAGACGACAATTTTATAACAAATAACACTCTATTGGTAACAATTAAACCCTTAAGGGTACCACATTAAACTGTCCAGAATTTTTTTTGTAATATCACGCCGAACAGTTCAGAAACTCTACGGTGGCGCGAGAAACTTTAAGGCTATGGGTCTCTCGAATCTACATGTGTTACCTTCAATTTCAACTAGAAACATGCTTCGTTGTACATATATTTTTATTGTTTGCGTCGACAAAATTTTAAGATTCAGTCCCAACACCGTCGCGCTCGTGAGATTTGCAACAGAGAAAGCAATATTAATTTGTAAATGGGTTTAACCAAGGCAACTATCGATATTATTATATAAACCCAAATCATAGAAATTGCTAAGATTGCAGATGCTATGACCGTATTGTTGGGGATGTGCCCTCGGAATGCCATTCGAGGATGTAATGAATAGGGCATGTATTTAATAATCGATGTATTATTCATTATGTATTTGAATAATGTATTCTTATACGTATTAATGGAATTTATACTTTATTATTTATTCTTTAAAAGGCATATTATTTATTTACCTATAAAGTCTTACTAGGCATCCGGTGAGACGGTAAATAAATAAATCCCATATATCGTGAGTTTAGTCACCGATTCTCATGGGATGAGAGAGGGGCACCGGTGAGCTATTATTCTCTGATATTAAATTAGTCCATAAGTCTTAGACCTTAGTAGGGTGACTGAGCGTCAATTACGACTTATTTGTTAACGACTCTTATATGGTTGTGCCAATCATTTGCTTGGGAAGCGGGAGGTCGTAACATTGGTATAAGTTGAATCAGGGGATTAACTTGTACTTGGACACGACTCGCAATCGACGATCACATGGGCCTTATCGTTACTCTGGGTAGCGTCAATGATCGATCGATTGACTATAGTAGTGTGCGTGGACCTTAGACCGAAGGGTTTTTGACGGAGTTGACTTTGGGGTCTTGACATGTCACTAGTTTGCTAGGCCCACCTTGTTCGGGGACGAACATGGGTCGGCGGCGACATGCGGTCTTGACAACAAAGGGTAACTGCCGTGCTTAGACTAACGTTAGGGATTCACTATCTCGTTGGTAACTGAGATATATGTCCTATGCATATTCGGGGACGGGAAATTACGAAGTCTTCGGCCGAAGCTATAAACTGACTTACGTGGGACGTAAGGGCAGTTTAGTAATTTCGCAAGTCACGAATTAGTCATAGAGTCGAGTCTAGTGAGTTTGACGTAACCATGACTCTCACTCGATCGGGACATTTGTGAAGGGTCTATACGTACGACAATAATCTATAGTCGGTTCGTAGATCGAAGATCGTACTCAACACGGGATCTATTTGGTACCGCGGGATTGGCTAGGCGCTTACCAAATTCTTGGATTCCTCCCTTGCCGGGTTGAGACGAACCAAGAGAGTCGGGCTTAAAAATGATCACTGTGATAGTGCCTAACTAATATGAGATGTAAATGTTTTAACGATCTTAGAGACGTTAATAAAAATGTTAAATATATGTTTTAGAAACTATATTACATGGAGGAAATTTATGGAACGGAAAAAGGTGAAGAATGAAGCGTAAATAGGGTTCACAATGACAAGCAAGGCTTGTCATGGTCATGAAGTCCCTCTGCAAAGTAGCAGTAGCTTCAAAAATTCATATCTCACAATCTAGACCTTGGATTGAGAATCCCTTTGGTCAGAATCAAGTTTGGTGAGTCTTTTAACTATGGTTAAAATTTCAGGTCAATCGGACATCGTTTACCCCTCGATCGGATCGAAATACGAAACTGCCGCAAAGCTGTCAGGTCTGTCACGGCCGTGACAACCTTGCAAGTGGCCGTGACGACCGGCAGAGGCTGAGTTTTGGCCTCGGCATGGTCACGGCCGTGACCATTATGACCCAGGCCGTGAAGGGTGTTGTCACGGCCGTGAATAGGCTTGTTTCAGGCCGTGACGAGCGTCGGTTTGGCCAAATTTAATCCAAATCAAGTCCAAATTCATTCCTTGTTCTTATGTTAGACATATGGGACATTATTAGGTCATTTAGTGACATAATAAAAGGGAATCTAACACCTTTTGAGTCATGTAGGACATTATCTCATTTGGATTAAGTTAAAAGTCATTTTCTTGGTTTGGAAATGGACTTTTAATATATTTTCTTAGAGAATTTCGTCCATAACTTGAATTAAGCTTTCTCACACTAATCTTTGAGTTTTAGAGAGAAGTGAGAGCATTTAGGGTGATCTTTGAGAAATCCCCAAGTGTTTGTGAGTTTTAGAAATCACACACATACATATACATCTCTACATAGCACTCCACACCATCTCTAGCCATCCTTGGGGTGGTGTTGGTTTGTGGTACTTCACGGGTCGGCGTGACTCTCTTCGGCGCAGTTCGTGAGCTAGGGAGCTAAGGATCTTCGCGACGAGGGTAATGTTCTAAACCTTAATACGTGTATACATGTGTGTTTTTCTTTATACCGAGTTTGATCTTGTGGCGAGAACGAGGAAATTTTTGAAATTCACTCGTTCCAACGGGAACCTGGGAGACCCTTTCAATACTTCCGCTACGTCCGGGGCAAGGCCTCGGGTCACCCGGGGTTATCCAACACGTATATGTTGAAATTATCGTCAATTTCATATGAATGTTGATAAGTCTCACAAAAATAACAAATGTCTTCAGGGTAATAACAAATGTTGACTAAAAAATAATACATCGCTGAAAGTTAATAACGTCTTGTTTGTCTTAAATAAGACATTCTGTATGCAAATAATGGATCGGGATAAAAAGAACGAATCACAAACGACACTAAAAAACAGATGAAAACTGCATAAATCACGTCGTTATTGACTTAATAAGGTAAAATAGACCTCAATTTCTCATGGGTACCTCGAATTTATACCGATTAGTTGCAAGAAACGTATATTATATTTTCCCTAAATCGTGTAAAAAAGAAATACTTATAACATAGCAAAAAATAACAAATATCTTATGGTTAATAACAAATTTTCACTTAGAAGTAACATGTCGCTGAAAGGTAATAACACATTGTTTGTCGTAAATAACACAGTCTGTATACAAGTAATGAATCGAAAGGAATAAAACGAAAATCACAAACGATACTAAAAAACAAGATGAAAAGTGCATTAATCACGTCGTCATTGACTCAATAAGGTCAAATAAACCTCAATTTCTCATGGGTACCTCGAATTTATATTGATTAGTTGCAAGAAACGTATATTATATTTTCCCTAAATCGTGTAAAAAATAAATACTTATAACATAACAAAAAATAACAAATGTCTTAAGGTTAATAACAAATTTTGACTTAGACGTAACATGTCGCTGAGAGGTAATAACACATTGTTTGTCGTAAATAACACAGTCTGTATACAAGTAATGGATCGAAAGGAATAAAACGAAAATCACAAACGACACTAAAAACAAGATGAAAAGTGCATTAATCACGTCGTCATTGACTCAATAAGGTCAAATAGACCTCAATTTCTCATGGGTACCTCGAATTTATATCGATTAGTTGCAAGAAACGTATATTATATTTTCCCTAAATCGTGTAAAAAAGAAATACTTATAACAAAAAATAAAATAACAGGTGTTTCATGTTTAATAACCATATATGACTTATTAGTAACATACCGATGAATTTTAATAACACTTTATTCATTGAAAATAACACATTCTGCATGCAATTGCACAGCGAGAAATATAACGTAAACCACAAACGACACTAAAAAGCAGATGAAAACTGCATAAATATCGGCGTTTTTGACTCAATAAGGTAAAATAGACCTCGATTTCTCATGGGTACATCGAATTTATACCGATTACTTGCAATTTATGTCGAAATCAAGATTCGATTAACCATTATGTTCTCGAATTTGCACCCTAATTAGACAAGCAATTACCTCGTGCGTCGTCCAAGTCATAATGAATCCAACATGACACGTCGAATCGGTTGGATGGAGTAGTCGAATTTTTTTTGATCGATTCAGTGTAAGAAAAATGAGTTCGATCGTTAAATGAAAAAAGATTCTCTTGATAACGTTTTGCAGTAGGAAAGTAACACAATATTGTTGAAAAATAACGTAACTATTTTCTATAGTAACAATATATTGTACCTGTGTAACAAATAAAGAAGTAAAAGTAACGCTTCATATAAGACCAAAACAGCATGTCGCGAGTTCCCGCTGGGAAAAAAGGGCAAGGGGTATTTTCGTCAATGTATATTTTTGGGTCCTTTACTCTGTTTTTTACAAAAAGTAGGTCCCTTAAACTTAACCATTTTCTGACAGGGACTGACGGCTTAATGGAAACTTTACTGGGGCCTGAACAGAAATCTTCCCATACATTTCTCACAATCAACGAATAATCACCTTTAATAACGAATAATCACCTTTAATAGGTAAAACTTGGACCAAGAGATCATATCAAATCGAAAGCTTGGATTCAAGTGTGTGTCCGTGTGTGCAATTGCGAGGTTATGAGGGACAATTTACGTTTATAGTAGTATGTAGTGTTACCGACAGTTCCAACTACAATAATCTTAGCTTTCGTGTTTTCGGCGTATGAGACATATCTTCCGTCATACGCTTTCACCGACACAAACTTACTGATATAACCTGTCATATGGTGGGAACAACCACTGTCGAGATACCACTTGTTTTTCTTGCTGGATTTTCTTCTTTATACATGCATGATTCTTTTTTGAGGTGCCCAACTTTGGTTGGGTCCTAAAAGATTAGTAGCAAAGTAACTTCTGTTAACACGTGATATATCGTACAGACTGTGATCTCTTAAATACAGATTGGCCAGTGTTAGAGACTTGATTATCAGGAACCTTCTTTGGCCTCCAGACATATCTAGACTTATATGTTCTCTTCAAAAAACAGTTGTTAGCATAATGACCGTGACGGCCGCATGAAAAACATTTAGGCTTTCTAACAGTTTGTGGTGCAGCATCTTCATGTGTCATGGAATATCCTATCCCTGATTTTCCAACATTTCTAGGAATACTAAGTAACATATCAAGATTTTATTTTCCTTCAAGAAGTCTATCAACAGTACATGCTTTTTCTTCTAAGGAATCCATAAGAACAGCGATGTCCCTAGATATGTCACTATTTTGCTTTCTAAGCTCTTCATAATTACACAAGGCTTTTTCTTCCTTAAAAGTTTCTAACTCGGCTCTTAAACGTTCATTTTCTAGATCATTTGGTGCTTTTCTCTGCTACGCCACTCGTTGCCTAACCAATCTCTTTACTTGTGAGTTGAGCGACTTAATCCTCCTTTCTGCGTTTTGGATTATTTCAAACATCTCTTCCTTTTCATCTACTTCAGGGACTGAGGAAGCGTTACCATAAGATTCATCTCTCCTAGCATATAATTCATTCATAATAAGCATTTTCTTAATAGTGGATGAGGAAGATACCTGATCATCATCATCGGCCATGTAGGCGAGATCTTCCTCCTCTTCACTTCCGGCCTATTCCCAGTTTGTGACCATGGCTTTCTGCTTCTTTATCTTTTTGTCACCATTTTCCATCAGGCAGTTTGAGGCGAATTGGCCTGGTTTGTTGCATTTGAAGCATTTCTATACATTGTTCCCGGATGATGGTTGTCTCTTGGCTGGAACTTGGAGTTTCCTTTGAATTTTCTTCTCAGCCGAGATTTTCAATTTTTTGGTCAGCATGGCGATCTGCTCCAGTATGTCTTCCTCAGTTTCTTCTTCGCCCTCAGAGTCATTTTCTTGTTCAGTTTGATTTCTGAATTGGGGTTTTTCTTTGATGGAGATATGAGTCATATCGTACGTGGTTAGAGATCTGATCACTTCCGAGACGGAGAGTTCGTCTAAGTCCTTCGCTTCGTAGATGGCAGTTACTTTGGGATTCCATTCTCTTGGAAGAGATCTCAAGATTTTTCGTACCTTCTCACCGTCTGGTATTTTCTTTCTCAACGAGGACATTTGATTGTTAATGTCCTGAATCTTGCGTGGCTTATAGTTTTGTTGTCCTCCATTTTGAACAGCTCGTATTGGTGAGTCAAGAGTGTTATTCTTTCTTGTACAACTCGAGTGGTTCCCTTATGTGTGACTTGAAGCATGTCCCACATATCTTTGGCAGATTCACATGAGCTCGCACGATTGTATTCTTCTCTTGTAAGCGCGCAGGCAATCATGTTCTTTACTTTGGCATTTAGGGAGATTCCTCGCTTGTCTGTTGCATCGTTTTCAGCACCTTTCTTTGGAGTTCCATCCGCCTTTTTGGGATTTTATGGTCCAGTAGTGATGATATCCCACAGATCATAGTCAGTAGCAAGCAGGAATTCCTTCATACGATTTTTCCATATGGCGTAGTTAGTTCCATCGAAGGGTGGTGGCCTGGAATGGGATTGTCCCTCTGGAAAAACATCAAAACTCGAAGAAGCCATTAGATCTTTAACTCAGGCTTGTTAGGCCCGTCGTTTGAGTAACCTGCTCTAATACCAAATGAAGATAAAAACGTGCCTAAGAGGGGGTGAATTAGACCTATAAAAAAATTATGCTTCTTCTTTTAATAAATCCTAAGATGTAGTGACTTAGAGATGCTTACTGATGCTTGTGATGAGTATGCCTGATATATCCTAGAAACGTCGGATGTGTGTCGGGTCTGTCTCACAGTAAATAGGAAATAATTGTAAAGTAAATTCGAGCCAGGATTTTTATAGAGGTTATATCCCCAACTGGGGTTTACCCAGAGGTTTGCTCCCCAAGAGTTTAGCCAATCACTATAATACACCGTAACTGGATACAAAACTGATTGATTAGCCCAATACACAACTGAAACAAGTCGAACACTAGACACACTAGGTTAACACATGTCGAGTTTCGTTCCTCGGAATCTCCTGATCCCGACAGACACAGCTCGCTACCGAAGGGCCATCGGAACGCGTCCTTCCGTTCACGTGTGCGTAAACGTCGACCTTGCCTCCTTGGTATTGCTCACATCCGAAAACAACACGTCCGAAGATTGAATACATGGGGGAGGTTGGAATAACTCAGTACATTCAGTACTTCGCAAATGATCGCTCAGGTAGGCAGAAAGCTATCGCAAATAATCGCTCAGGAATCTCTCAGTGGTGTTTCTGCTCAAAACTCCCGCAGTAGTAGGTTCCCAAATTCTAAGTCCCTCGAAATTATGAAGTATTGCTCATATATAAACCTTTTCAATCAACACTTTACATGGAAAATCAGATCAAGATATTAATCACCAAATCAAGCACATAATCCATGCAATTTTCGAGTTGTAAATACGCCATGTAGATCATGCTCACAATAAATGTTCACAACGGTCACAAGCTCATTTAAGCATGATTTTATTCCATATAAAGGCTCAGATTCGTTTTCAAAGCATATTCAGTTATTTCTAATTATATTTACCATAACTGAACGTTCCATATGTGATTCCGTGCATCAGTTTATAGAATAAGTCAGCCCAGATTTACTTTCCATGTTTAGCACACGAGATAGCGGCGTATCAATACATTTTCCATATTTATCACATAGTATCAGATCAATATATTTACCATGTTTAGCACATAAATCAAATCAGATCACAGCTATCACGAATTAACATGTCATGTCACAACTTTCCATATTTCAGAGATCACATCCGTTTATAGCACATACCATAATAACACCTTATCCACAAAGTCAATTAATTAAATCTTTCCTAATTATAATATCCTAATCAGTATAAGGAAAGATATCAATTCGATTTTGCATAATTAATTTAGTGGGATGCATTCAAAAATCGTAGATGCAAGTTTCACTCAGGAATAAACGATTCTCAACGAATATATCACTTTCCATATATAGACAGCATATTTTCTTTATATCACTCTCCATATATAATCCGGTAGGATATCTCACACGTTTTCCCCCATAAATAGCACAGAACGATATATCCTAGCATGTGAGTCGTATATAACATGCATCACATAGTTTCACCAATAAATCATAGAATCACATGCGAATCAAATATTTGACACTTTAACATTTTATAGCTCATAATTCATGCATAGTCAAATATTATCATGTACTTAGACATTATATTGATCATTCATCGAATTGCTTAATTTATAAACCTAACGCCATTACAATTACATAGTTCATCAAAACTCTCTAACGCTCATGGCCCAAAAAGTTCAACAGAACCCGAGCTCATTTTTTGTCGAGCTCGACCCGAGCTTTTGTCGAGCTGGCTCGTCGAGCTCACAAGCTCAGCCGATCTCCCCTAATATCAACATTCTTCCACATTTCTCTAAAAACCCTACACCTAACATCCTTTCTCCTCGTCTTCCATTAATGGAGGTTGTTGTCTTTTTTTTTTCTTTCTTTTTTTTTTCTTTTCTTTGTTCTTTTTCTTGTTCTTGCTCGTGCAACGATTCCTCGCTCCCTTTAGATAATATCTTGGGCCACATGAATCTTATTATCGTTTTTGGGCCATGCATGTGATGTGAGTTGAGTTGTGTCGTTGGGTTCAACAATCCTCTCCCATTATATATACAGTATTCACTTGGTAATTGTTGTTGAAAAACTAAATTGAAATAAAAAATAACTTTTTGTGAAAAAAATTGTTTGAGAATCTAATACTTCACAAAGTATTGTATCTAGGAGATGGGTTTGTTCACACGTGAAAAGATGTCCTCAATCCTGAATAAACATAACCCTCCAGCAGATTTCTGCCCCAATAAGAACGTTCATTTTTGTAATACCCATAAAATTTAATATGGGCTCTTGACATAGTTAGCAGTCTAATTTTTTAATCTAGAAATTTTGAGTTCGAGACTTTGGGTGGGAAATATAAACTATAAAAGTTTCGAATTAATACGAATACTTAATAGGAAAATACCCGAAAATAAAATTCGGACAATAGAAATAATTTTCAGGTCATGCAGTTAGGGTTGGCAATGGGGCGGGGATTCCCCGTCCCCGTGGGGATCCGCCCCGAACATGGCGGGGAATCCCCGAGATTTTATCCCCGCGGGGCGGGGACGGGGAATTGATGTCTCCCCGTGGGATCCCCGCCCCGTCCCCGAACCCTCTTTTATCTATTACTATATTAAAAGAGTGAATGCGGCCAGTTATTAGCATGGGTCACAGGTTACTTATTTAGCCTAATCAATGCTGCCTGACACTTGCATTTACAGGTTGCAGGTTTCCATCATTTATTTATTATAACAGACGAAAATTACGTCGGTTTGTCACTAAAGTATCTAATATTTTCCTAGGGTTAATCAGTCCCTTTTAAGTTTTTAGCATTCTTTTAAATACCCCTCGAATAATTATTTTCACATATTATACCAAAAAATTCGTTATTATACCAACAAAATTAGACATTTCGTCTGTTTGTCACTAAAGTATCTAATATTTTCCTAGGGTTAATCAGTCCCTTTTAAGTTTTTAACGTTCTTTTAAATACCCCTCGAATAATCATTTTCACATGAATTATACCAAAAAAATTCGTTATTATACCAACAAAATTGGACATTTCGTCTCTTTGTCACTAAAGTATCTAATATTTTCCTAGGGTTAATCAGTCCCTTTTAAGTTTTTAACTTTCTTTTAAATACCCCTCGGATATTATTTTCACATGAATTATACCAAAAAAATTCGTTATTATACCAACAAAATTGGACATTATACCAGAAATTGTAGAAATTATACCATTTGTTTCCGTTATTATACCAATAAATAACGTTATTTGAATTTTATACAGCGAAATTGGACGTTATACCAACTGATTCTGAAATTATACTAGAAACTGTAGAAATTATACTAACTGTTGCCGTAATTATACCAACAAAATTGTACACTATATCATTTGGTATAATAATGATAACAGTTGGTATAATTAGAATAACAGTTGGTATAATAATCAAAACAGTTGGTATGATGTCCAATTTAAATAGCGTTATTACAATTTACAGCGAAATTGGAATTTATACCAACTGATTTTGATATTATACCAGAAATTGTATAAATTATACCATTTATTTTCGTTATTATACCAATAAATAACGTCATTCTAAATTTATACAAGGAAATTGGACGTTATACCATATGATTTTGAAATTATACCAGAAACTGTAAAAATTATACCAACTAGTGTCGTAATTATACCAACAAAATTGTACAGTATATCATTTGTATAATAATGATGACAGTTGGTATAATTAGAATAACAGTTGGTATAATAATTAAAACAGTTGGTATGATGTCCAATTTAATTTCAGAAAATGGTATTTTAGTCCGTTCACTGTTTGGGGTATTAAACACACAACTTTTTTGCAGATGGATATTGAAAAGGAAGAATTGGATGGTTCATTCCAGTCTTTAGTTAGTCATTGCCATAGGTACTGATAAGGAAGTTCTAAAATCGAAAGGGACTGATAAGGAATTCACCCATTTTCCTAATGGTTCCAGTTTCGTTTCCCCAAGTGGTTACGGCTTTAAATGATGGTGGAGCATGACAGTACCTTTCCCTATACTAATATATAATAATATAATACGCTTACAATAAAATATTAATATGTAAAATGCATATAATGTTTAGTATAAGTGTACTACTGGTGTCAGACGGTGTGTATTGAAATTCTGGTGGTGGGAAGGCCTTTGCAATGGGACGCATCTCATATGTAAAGAATTTAACAGTAGCGTTATTTATGCTCAGTTTGAACACATATTGGGAAGCATGTGTTTATTCCACGCATAACCTTAGAATCACCGCAGAATAATTTTTCATCTATCCATTTTAAAATAAATCAATTTCCTATTCGTCTATGTTTTTCAATGACAATTAACAAAGCACATGGACAGACGTTAGATTTTGTTGGACTCTATCTAAAGGAACCTGTATTTCTCATGGGTAGCTTTATGTCGCGTTGTAAAGAGCTAAATCAGCTAATGAAATAATAATATTGATTACACCATTGTCGCCACAAGCACAAACAAACAACCGTATCAAAAACATTGTCTCCATGAAGTCCTTAGGGAGGCAGAAGTCAACTAATATTTATAAGCTTATACTCTTATGTCGAATTAATTGGTTCAAGGTGGTGGCATTCGTTTAAAAAACCTAATCAATTAGTATGTTTTTGCTATATGTAACAAGGGGATGTGCTTACCGATGATGAAATATATAATCCATTTGTTACAACTATGGCATACTAAATCTTTTAATTTTCAAACCATCTCAATGTGTGAAGTTTCCGAGCAATTTCCGATTTAACCAATTGGCATGAAATGTTTTCCCAGCCAAGAAAATGCTGACATGGCTAGAAATCCATCATTAGTTAGGCCATAGAATAAGTGATTCCATGGGACTCATGGAAAATCCGCCAAAACACCCGGCGCTGGAAGGTACTTCGAAATATTCTATCCAAGTCTTTTTCCTTTTATTATCATGCTTTATATATTGTACTCTGCATCTATAAATAGATGTTAATGATAAGACCGTCGGTAGAACGTGAACCATGTCACATTCATATAAAGGTTACCTCCATTTACATTACATACTTATTCAATGTTTGGAATTGAAAAAATATTTATTAAATGACCTAAAATAGCATAGAATAACTTCGCTTTGGTAAGGACTTCCAAATCAAAATCGGCCAACGACCAGGCACAATGCCCTAATACTATGGCCTAATAGAACCTGTTGGGATCCAAACATATACTCCCTCTGTCCCGCTAATTTTATCACGTTTTTCCATTTCGGGCGTCGCAATAATTTTATCACTTTTACTTATTTAGGAAAAAACTATCACAAACAATCAATATAATAATATTAAATATTCTTAAAAGACGTGTCAAAATATACACTTTTTTACCTTTTCATTGTACTATATTATTATAATAATGTCACCTTAATTCGCGTGCCCAGCAACTTATGTGATAAAGTTGATGGGATAAAGGGATTATATTTTGTTAAAAAGTGGATTGCTTAAAGTAAGGATTATTTGCTGAAGTATACATTTCTTATCGGTGTTTTTTGCAGCTTTTTCATTCAACATCCAACACACATGTCTTGTTTTACATCAGCGAAGGCACTCACGTTATTGTTTTTCCTCCAACAATTTTTTTCAGATAGTAGAAGATAGAGGTGACGTGTTTCGAATTGTTTTTCCAGCTTGGATAATAGTTCATCGTAGTTTGATTAAGAATTTTTTAAGCTAAATGCTGATGCATTTATTTAACTTTTGTATATACGCATCTGTGTATATATATATGTATGCATGTTAATGCAGTAAAAAATTTATCATCATATCTTTGTATTAGTTTATTATTGATAACTTCCAAGCTAAACGTGTATGTGCTGACATTTTTCGTTATATCAGAATAAGTTTTCTCAATGCATCCTATGTCCGGGCTATGGTTTCATTAATGCCGCGCAACGCGCGGCATCGTTTCCTAGTATATTATAATATATATAATATTATATTATAATTTAAATAATAGTAAAATAATATCAAAACGAGTAGCACGTATGTTAGGAAATTCTACCTTGACTATAGTTCATGTTGATTAGATAGATTATATTGCATGAAGACGTAGGAGTACTTCGTGCCGAGCATGTGTCTTAATCACGTCGTCGTCAACTACTCTATCCTCATCTATTTTATTTGAGTTTATTTTATTATTTGCGTCGTTTATCTCTTTTATCAAATCATCAAAACTATAAAAATTCTTTTAGACTAACTTAGAATTAAGAATATTTTCTTAGAATTAATCGAGCTGTCTTCGTGGATCGATACTCGGACTTCGTCCGTTTTACTACTTGCACGACCTAGTACACTTGCTAGTATTTGAGCTTGTCACCCCCGGCCCCACCCATTATACATATTGTATTCTCTTGGTAATTGTTGTTGAAAAAACTAAATAAAAATAAAAATAACTTTCCGTGAAAAAATTTGTTTGAACAAAGTATTGTATCTATTAAGAGATGAGTTTGTTCATATGTGAAAAGATGTCCTCAATCCTAAATAAACATAACTCTCCAGCAGATTTCTGCTCCCTTTATAAATAAGAACGTTCATTTTCTCATTTCGTACACCTCGAACATCCTCTTGAATCTTAATAGTTATAGCATTTTCTTTCTCTCGTCATTAATATATATGATAATCAGTATTTTTCATATGTCGAAACTCGCCTGCGAGTCCAAAAAACATCGGTGGGAGTGCTTCTACGAAACGTTTATTGTTGTATCTTGGGGAATGATTGTCATATCTGAAACCGTCGTGAGCCGAGCAATATCTTTTCAAGGACACAGCTTCCAACGCTGTACTCGGACAATAAAATCAATTTTGCATATCTCTCTTGGTTTGGAGACCATAAGACTAATTTGGTCTCGCAAAAGAAAATTCAACGTTTCAAAATGAAATACACTAGACATCATATTATGTATCCAACTGATGATCTTACCCTTCTCCAAGGTACTGATTGTTGTGGTGTAACTCAATTGTGTGTGTCTGATATGATTAGTTTGTTAATTTTGTATGACATTTACCCACCCTCTTATGCGTGCATGAACAGAAAATATTGACGAACTATATACATCACCGTCCATGTCATTATCTTTTTTATACTGCTTTACTCAAATGAGAGCTGATTGAAAGCGATTGTATGAATTTTGGCTGATTTTAATCCATTGATCTTAATTTAAAATAGTGTCATCGAATAAGATATGTAGTACAAATGTCAGCCTAACGGCGTACAAAACCATACAAACCCAAACAGGTGACTTCCCCAAGTACACAATATAAAGAATTTGTCATAGAGAAGAAAATACAGATCAGAATCTTATCTGCTAAAGAAAAAATAAACAGCAGAGCTACTTGCATGAAATTCTCTTCCTCTTAACACTTAGAATACAGTTTATAAATGACGGAGACAGAGAAGGATATATAAGGGCAACTCACTGTAATTATCCAAGGCTCACCAATGGGAATAGCTCAAGCATTCATCGACAACGAAGATGTGCACTTCTTTGGTGTAGTGACTTTCTTCCATGTTCTTCCATTCTTTACCTGAATATCCATTTTTACTCAGCAACCAAAACATGTAAGAAGAGAATGCAGTACCAAAACCAATATCATACCTCGTATTCGAATTCCCGAGGGTCAGTTCAAGTTCGTCGGGCCCACATTCGTCGTGTATCCTCTCGCCTTCCCAAGCCTTCACCACACCCTTACTATTACTCTCCCCACAATTCCCGCCGTTCCCAAAGGCAAACTCCTCAGCAGAAGACACGGCGATGGCATCAGCCATCGGGACATCAGACGTCCCATCGAACCCAGCCGTAACAGCAGGCGAGCACGTCCCGCTCTGAAGCGGGGTCCACATTCTCGAGCCACCGTTCAACGTCGGCTCGTTAAAGGCGAAAAAAGGGTTCGCAGAGACGAGGCTGAACGTAGGAGAACAAGGCCCGTCTTGAGGTGTCTGAACCCCCGAGACAATCCCGGGGCTGTGAGGGGTCGAAGACGACGGCAATAAAAAGGGGCGGTTACGAGCGTTGAAGAAATGGTTGGTCGGCGATGGGTTGTTGTTATTACATCCTTTGGATTTAGGGCTGGAAGGGCCGGGGGAGGTCAGGGGAGGGGTGACTGGGGCGCTTATGGAGCCGCTAGGGATGTAGAGATGGGGTAGGAGTTTGGATGAGGGAGGGAAAGTGTTTGAGGAGAGGTTTTTGAGCCATGGGATGAGAGAGTTTGGGTCTGAACTGTTATTGTTGTTGTTGTTGATGGGGCTTGCGAGGGATGATGATGAGGGGCTTGGGTTGAAGGAGGTTCCTGGGGTCAGTTGATACGATGTGCAAGGGCTCGCGGCAGCTGAGCCCATGGGGTCCATGCGGTGGTGCACGGGCTTGCATCCCTGCAAAGGAGGATGAGATTTGAGAAAAACGGATAAAAAGAAAAGAATGGGATACAGCACAGTCAATTGTTAGTTAACCGTGATGAGCTCATACAATTCTACAGAACAATATCCTCCACTCACAAGGCTTTACTTCTATTCTAATAAATCTTGATGAACTCAACTAAAAATAATAGTATTCACATATATAGTCTCTATTTTCCAAACGTTGCATCAGGACTAGAGACTAGAAATTATCAGAGGGCATTTTCGTCAAATCATGGATCTCTGAGATCAAAATTCCGATAAGGGTCTGACAACTAGAGACTAGAAATTATCAGAGGGCAGAAATAAACTTAAAAAAGGAAGGGGGAAGGAATCTTGGAAGTCCGTAACATTCCTCAATAGTGAAAAACAAAAAAAAAAAGAAAATCACATCCAATCCACCGGTGAAAAATCGATCTAGCGTACGTTGTGAGCAATAACTCTCACATGTGCTGCACCAGCACTGCTTCTGACAACACATCTTAAACAAGTAGGCCGTCCTTTTACTATTACATCCAAGTAAAAGTAAAAAAAATAGTGAAAATCTACAGTGCAGCGCAGCTCATACGATAGACTTATTGATTCGATTTTCCCTAAAAATGCTAGATTAAAACCCAATTGCCAACGGCGCAAGACAGCATCCACGACACATTCATTCATTAGGGGTTAAAACGAGCACAATCAATCGGCGTGACAATGTTAGCACAAGCATTAAAGATCATAATGATAAAGAGAATGGATCGACTCAGCTTTTTACCATAATTAGCAATCCATCAAGATTCTTTTGAAGCCAAATAAAGCAAAATCGATCAAAATCAAGCCTCAGAAATAGATGATGACCACTCTACAACTCATCTCACAAAGAACACATAGTCTATCTCCAAGATCAAATAACTAGTTAGCAAACCCGATCCACACCATCGAAAGTGCGTGCACCGAATTGCCTTTCAGCTTCGAATCACCACAAACATTACACTATTAATCTAATACCCTTATCGCATCAGATCCGACACTACACCGAAACGAGAAATCGCGCAGCTGATTGTTACCTTTCGATAAGTGGTGCCGTCCTCCTCAACAACCCAGCCAGCTTCGTTACACAACGCCTTGAGAACCTCGTTGTTGTCGCAGTGCTTGGGCAGCTTGTAGTTCCCATACATCCGCAAACCGGCGAAGATCTTGGCGGCGATCGCCCGCCGGCGACGCTCGCGGCGCTTGTTGTTCTCCCTCTCCTTCCACGTAGGTAGCCGCGTCCCCGACGTCATCGAGCAGCTACAGCAAACACCTCTTGGCAGAAAAATACAGACGAGGTCTTAAACGAATACAATACAAACTCGGTTTGTTCTTCGCTTTGACGCGTCTGATTGAGAGGAAGAAGGTGTGAATGGGATTTTTGAGGATGGGTTGTTGAAGAAAGGAGTGGATTTTTATATTGGGTTTGTTTGGGGGTTGGATTTATATATTATATCATGGGGCCTCGGTATATGCTCAAATTACCGCAATTGCCACGCCGTGTGGCCCACAACAATTAATTTTAGAGGTCTTTATTACGTAAGTACCTATTAGAAACTTGTAATTTAGTACTCTGTCATGATTTTTTTATAAGTGGATACCTAACAGAGTAAATTTTTTGCACATAGATACCCAATTCCCGAAAGTACACCATACAACACATTTGGGACCCTATATCAACACATTTGAGTACCCTATATAACAGAAAATGGTACGACGTATACTATATTTTGATACGCCCTATGTAACACTATGCGGTAGGTACGACGTATGCTATATTTAGGTACCCTATATCAACGTTTTATGATACGCAATATACACACAGGAAGGTACGACATGACTAAAAAAATTGGTAAAAAAATTAAATCCGGTACCTATCTGTAAAATTTTCTGACACGAGTACCTCTAAAAATTTTATCCAGATTCACCTTAATTTTATTTTATTGACAATATTTAATAGAATATAATAAACAATAATATTATGTCCTGGAAATGCGGGTGGTGCACGTGTGTAGTCTTTTCGTAGTGGTCAGATAGGTGGCTTGCAAGGAAAGGAGATGTAACATGGTTGCAATTGAATGTCGAGGTAAAGTAATGAAGGGAGGGTTTTGTTTATGTTCCTGAATTTAATCCTCATAAAAAAGTTAATAGATAAAACAGTTTTGATCCACTTGATTCGAGTTTTGCATGACATTTTCCTCAGCAAGGAAGGATAGTATGTAGTTCTTTATGGGTACCCGTTCTTTATTTGTAGGATAGCCCGCCTTCGTCGTAGTTAGTACTACTAAATAGAGGCAATTTCTTTTATTTATGATCTCTAAATAGAGGAAAAAAGAAAGCGCGTTTAAATTGAAAGATTAGACGTCGTAATGACAGCTAATTATGTTGTGTTGATTGAGTCCACTATTCGCTTTCCCACATCATATTTGACATTTTTAATTGGAAACTTATTATCCAAAATAATAATAATATTAATAAATTATGGCTGGTTTTGTGTAGTGTTGTATTGTATCGACCCTGACAAAGTGTCGTTGTTGAATATTCAATTTCTTGCACGTGCACCGGTTATTAACTCTAATCTGTATTTATGGTGAGTGGGTCTATCTAACCTATTTTAAGGGAAAAAGAGAGAAATATACACAAAAATATTACACTGAAAGTTTATGAAGAAAATAGGTAAACACATGAAAACTGATTATGTTTGTTTCATTTGATCATTGTCTTCACTAAATTTAAGAGCTTGACTCAAGTCATATGACATGAAACCTGCATGCTATGGAGCCTATAAAACATCACGAAGTGTTAAACGAGATTAATGGCGTCAATAATTAAGCAATCAAAATGTGACATTGGGGAACTTCACTTAAATGATTCATAACACTCGTTCCTCTTAAATGGCCCATCATGGTAACATAAGGGTAGACATAATCATAATTTTTTAAAAGAGTTAGTCACACAAAACTACCATCAACGTTGTCATGGTTTCATGCCCCAAACTTCATCACTTTCATGTATAGGTACAATGTGAAGGTCGAGTATTCAAGATAAGGATATCAACGGTTGAGTCTTCAAATTATTGTTCATTTAAATATAGTACTTAGTACCTTAGAGGCCTTGACTTAATGGTTAAGGTGGAGAAAATCTATCACACATGAGCACGTCTTAATGTAATCTACCAGCATAATTTGCAGGCTATTTATTGTTTTGTTGCTATCCCCAATTTACTTTATCCAAAGATCAGGATTTATCGACTACCTGAAAAACAAACATATAGTACTTTCCGTCAAGAGTAAACACTTTTATTATGGTTTAGATTTTATTTGTCAAAAGTAAGAATTTTTCTTCAAAGAGAACAAAAAAAAAAATGAACAGAAAACCTAGTATAAGAAGGTACACAACACAGTGATTGAGGTTTTTTCTTATCTTGAAGATCTAATAGCAGAGAGACACCGCCCACATGAGATGAACTTCAGCAGCATTTTCGGCCTCCTCGCTCGAACTTTCAACCGCGAAAACTGCACAAAACATAAACAAACTTCACCGTTGCCGTCAAATGTAATCATAAGGAAACACGTACACTTTCACTAACACGTATTTCGATATTCTCCATTTACAACGAATACGCAGAGACTCGCAAATGTTAGTTTTACCTTCCGGCGAGTCAGCTTCGGCGCGTCCCAATAAAGCAATTTCCTCAACTTCGGATCTCTCCTCCTTCCAAAGCGAAAAACAATTAATAACCGTTCTCTAACCAGGGAAAAAAAAACTTACAAGTTGTCCTTCTCAAGCTTTCCCGCAATGGAAAACGCCTTGCGCTTCGACCATCCTTGTGACGCCCGGGGCCGAAGAGGGCGGGGAGTGATCGCCGGTGCCAGGGTGCACGGACAAGGAGCGGCTCCTGGCAAGGCTTCTAGGCGAAGGGGTACATGAACGAACCGATCCGACACCCGAATGAGAGGGGATCCTGAGACTGACAATGTATGGGCGTGTCAGGCTAAGAATCGTATAATAGAATTGATAGTACTACTCATATCACCAAGGTCGACCTACCTTTTCGGGAGTCCATCCGAAAGAACTTCGAAGTTAAGCGTGCTTGACTTGAAGCAATCTTAGGATGGGTGACCCCCTGGGAAGTTTGCCCAGGGTGCGTGTGAGCGAGGACGAAGCACGCTGAAAGGTTAAATGGTGGTACAGTGGGGCCAGACTATCAGTCGGAGTGTGGTGGGCCCAACCCCACAGGTCCCGGTAGGGACGGATGCTACAGTGACACCCGGTATGGGACGGGGCGTTACAGGTGGTATCAGAGCACAACCTCTCGCAGTACGGTGCTGGTTCGGGGACGAACCAGGCGGAAGCTGGTGGGCATGTGACGCCCGGGGCCGAAGAGGGCGGGGAGTGATCGCCGGTGCCAGGGTGCACGGACAAGGAGCGGCTCCTGGCAAGGCTTCTAGGCGAAGGGGTACATGAACGAACCGATCCGACACCCGAATGAGAGGGGATCCTGAGACTGACAATGTATGGGCGTGTCAGGCTAAGAATCGTATAATAGAATTGATAGTACTACTCATATCACCAAGGTCGACCTACCTTTTCGGGAGTCCATCCGAAAGAACTTCGAAGTTAAGCGTGCTTGACTTGAAGCAATCTTAGGATGGGTGACCCCCTGGGAAGTTTGCCCAGGGTGCGTGTGAGCGAGGACGAAGCACGCTGAAAGGTTAAATGGTGGTACAGTGGGGCCAGACTATCAGTCGGAGTGTGGTGGGCCCAACCCCACAGGTCCCGGTAGGGACGGATGCTACAGTGACACCCGGTATGGGACGGGGCGTTACAATCCTTCTTCCCCTTGCTGGAGCACTTGAGCCAGCTAAACTCTCCCTTTTACGACGCTATGGCTTCTCCTCTCCCTCGGAGAATCCTCGAGCTCGACGATTTCACTGCTCTTCTTCCCTCTCGTCGGAAAATCTCGATCCAAATACGAACGAGTCGGTAACAATATAGCCTCGTCGTCTTCTCTTATCGATACGCTTAGTATCTCGACGGCCACAGGCGATCTAATTACCGACTCGAGCGCTCGTAAGATGCGAAGTCCGAGCTTTTCCGCCTTGGCTTTCGTGAGCGGCGATTTGAACATCAATTGTGCCATCGGCGCTGCAAATAAACGAGTCGTATAAATTTACAATACGATACAGTTCCTTGAAGATTCAGCTTTTAGGTGACGTGATCATTCAACAGTAACACTGCGGCAAGCAGTATAAATAAATTACCAGCGCCGTAGGTAATAGAGACGATCTTGGCTTTTAGGTGACGTGATCATTCAACAGTAACACTGCGGCAAGCAGTATAAATAAATTACCAGCGCCGTAGGTAATAGAGACGAGCTTGGCTTCTCGACGAACGAACTCTCTGACGCCCTCGACGGGGATCTTCCCGACGACTTGCAACCAAATTTCCTCGATTTCGGCTGGCCGAACCTTATCCGTTCGCCTTCTGTAAGCTCCGACGTGCGCTTTTCCATAGCCATTATTACTACCGCGATGGAGATTAACGTCCGTTGAGGTATGCATCTCCACATCACTTCTTCGGGGCCGTTCGCTTTTTACGTGATCGTTTAGGGCCGAAGGACGGTTGTACGGCTGCTCGGGTGCCAGCTGTAACAAGGCAGCGGTCAGCCACGTCATCCCGTCGTTGGATATCCTCACCTGTTTCTCCGCTTCGGAAAGCGTTTTGAGGGCCCCATGCAGTTTTTCCATGTCCTCTTTCGTCACTGTAAGAAACCTCATCCCACGAAGAAAAGGAAATCTTTTTTTATCAAACTGCGAATGCATTAAGAAAAACATTAAATTGCGTAAGACATACGCGCTTGTCTACGAAAGAAATTTCTCCGAGTTCCTTCCCTAACGAGGTGGTGTAGCTTCCCGCTAGAATATCAGTTACGGCAGTTGCGAGCGGCGAAACTAACGCCAGCGGCTCAACGCCGCATCCCGTCATAAGCCTCAGATTCCTCACCGTGTTCACCGCGTCGGCCGACAACGCCATGTCGAGCAAGTCCACAAGCTTCTCCTCCGAAACAAGCCCGACCTGTAAAAAAAAATCATTAACTTTTTCCAAAAAATTTTTCGAAGAAAATGTTCGTAGCGATCTCCGAATTTGTACATACGTACCATTTCTTGGACGAGCTGTAAGGAAATTTTCTGACCGAGGAGGCCTAACTGCTCGAGGGTCATCTCTGCATCTCTGAGGGACCCATCTGACCTCGCGGCTATGAGCTTAAGAGCATCTTCGTCGATTTCGATCCCTTCCTTCGCGGATATACGTTGAAGTGTAAGCATAATGTCTGAATCCTTCAGCTTTGGGAAGACGAATTTCTGTCACCTTGACATTATCCCATGTGGAAGAGCGTTAAGGCTCGAGCAGATGAGTAGGCGCTCGATCGATGGCCATGAGGAGATTGCTTTAGCTTTTGGGAGTCAGTCCATCGCATTGGTCGAAGATCAAGACTTTGTAATAAGATCTACGCTTCGAAGCCTCCACGAACTGCATTATTATCCTTTCGAGGCCGAGATTAGTAAGCTGACCGTCGATTTCCCTAACATTATGGGCTTCTTTTTCGACGCAAGAATCACAGAGCCCGCAAGGCTTCTGGCGGTCATGAGAATGGTAGTTCAAAGCCCGTCCGAATATGCGTGCGCACGCTGTCTTTCCCGTCCCGTGGGTGTAATACCTGTAAAATCTAATTGCGAGATTTACAATATAATAGTAGTATAATGTTTTAATTAGAGATTTTGCTATATGAATTAAATAAAGGGGTTAGGATTGTAAGTGAATTATTTACAACACGTAAATTATTTTGTGTTTTACATATTAATATTTTCTTTGGTGTCTTACGTGACATGTATGATAATTTTATGAGACTTTCATAATTATTATTATTTTTGGGTAGGGAGAATCTTGGAAGGCGACAAGAGTAGAAAATGAGATTTTTGAAAAGGTAATTTTCGAAAGAAGGGTTTTGAAAGTCACCAATGAGGGGTTAAACACTAAAGTAATATTTAGATTAATGGTTAATATTTTATTTAAAGTTAAGATTAGGTTAAGGTCTTTGTCACTTTATCAATCTCACGCATTATACATGGCTTAGTTGTTAAACTTTTGAAAGCTTGGTCAAGGGGAAGAAAACAACTTCAACATTAAAATAATAATTAATCTTTTAACTTAACGTTGGATATGTATTTTAAGATAGTAATGAATTTCATAAGAGAAAGATAAACTTAGCTAAACCGTTAAAGTACTTGTCATTTGTTCAACCACTCACGTAAGTATAGGATAAGTTTATAAAGATGTTTCTTTATCTCCTTTAACACACGTAAAGGAATTAGTAAGGGATAGGACGTGAGCAGAAAAGCTTGAGGAAATATCGAAGTAAGCTTAGGAAGGAAGGTTCACAATATTAGGAATTTATGAGGTTGCGTGTTGCTAACATAAGGACGACAGGTAGGTGAATATTTCATCTACAACACGTAAATACGCTTGTGTTTTATGTGCTCTCCATATACCGTATGAATATGATATAAGTGATTTACGTGGTTTTATATGATTAGGAGTATTAGGACAAGTTATTACTTTGGTGTTTTGGTGACTTACCTAAGTTTAGTATAGTTTAACGGTGGATTATGTGATATTACCGTGACTTATATGCTAAGGCTGAATTCTGGAATTTTGAAATATTTATGTGAAGGAGACGTTTTTGTTGATAAGAGAAGTTTCCGCATCTAAACAATTGTTAAATTAATTAGGGTTTACAATATGTTACTGTTGTTGGGATTTGATTCATTTTAGATAAATGATCAGTTGTGAAACACAATTTAGTTTTTGGTGTACACCTACAACACATTAATATTTCGTTGTGTATTATAATAGATCTTCGATGCATCATTTGGTTTTTGGTAGGATAATATGCTACGGGTTGTGTGATTTATTGTACAAGTTATGTGGTAGTTCTGATTTAAGTTTAGGATTACATCCTAGAATCTCGAAATAACCATGTTAAGTAGGATTAGTGCTTATATAAATATTATTTTATACAAGCGTGTGTTTTTAAGAGTGATGTGAAAAGATTTCGGTATGTGACAATATTATATGTCAATTGACTTCGGTAATTTCATGATTAGATGTATGAAATAATGTTGGGTGCTCAAAGTAGTTATAAACTCTTGGAAGTCTACGGCAAGTAGGGTTGAAATTTAGGGTTGGAGAACTTTGTTTCAGTGTTAGACTAATTATGCAATATCTTTGGTGAAGTTTTCGTGAACCTAGGAAACATTTCATAAATATTATTGAGCTAGCAGAAGTTTTCGTGGTTAATACCTTGGAGTTAATAATGTGAGGAGTGCATTGAGTTTATATTTTAAATGTTAGTGGGTTGGGGTTTTCATTTAATGAATACGACTGAAGTTTTGATTACTTTCGTTATGGAGATATTTTTGACACTTGAGTTAATTGAAGATGTTAAGTACTTTGAAGACCTAGAGAGTTTTCGGCATTGAGTGTTTTATCGTTTAGAAGTTTTCGGTGTTTTCTAACTTTTCGGTATAGTGATTTTATAGGTTTGACTAGATATTAGACTAATTTTACTTTCGAGCAGAACTTAGTTTTGGAGTCTTTAAGAAGAGTTATTGATGTAGAGTTTTTGATTGTTTATTTTTATATTATATTCGGGTTGTAATCTTATATTTCGAGCACAGTTAGAATTATTTGGGGCATTATTTTTAGTGTATTCTAACGAATTATTATTTTGAGAATTTTTGGGGAAATATTTTTATGTGCATTGTGGGGTAGAGCTGGAATTTTTTTAGAGAACTAGAATTTTATTTATTTACAATATTACGTTTATTTGCACTGCATTGCATACCATACGGTACGAGAATTTAGTACTGTATAAAACGGTGACATTTTACTTTAAGAGTGAAAAGGGTAGGCGGTGACCAAATATGTGGTTGTTGAATTTAGGTAAAAATTGGGGCTAGTATTAGGGTGTCGGACGGGAGACGAGCATGAGTGACTCGTCTACTCGGTTGCATGGGAGTGCAACCCGAGGTGTAAACCGTCAGTTATTAGCGGGAGGCGGGCATGAGTGATTCGTCTACTCGGATGCATGGGGGTGCAATCCGAGGTGTAAACCGTTGATGGGAGATGGGCGTGAGCGACTCATCTATTAAGATGCATGGGAGTGCAGTCTGTGATGTAGACTGTTGGGCGGGAGACGGGGGTGAGCCACTCGTCTACTCAGATGTATGGTAGTACAGTTTGAGGTGTAAACCGTCAGTTGTTTGCGAGAGACGAGGGTGAGCCACTCGTCTACTCAGATGTATGGTAGTACGGTCTGAGGTGTAAACTGTGGAAATAGAGTTCGGATGTGATATTCTGGTGTATGTTACATTGAGTGAAGTTTTGGGTATGAAAAAAAAAGGGTGTGCATAGGAGTGCGAGGTATTCGGGACATGAACTGAGTGTGCACTTGCATTCATGCGTTTTTATTCACCTACTGGGCAATCGCTCAGAGTTTTCGTGTTGTAGGTACTGAGTCCGACGTCGAGGTACGTCGCGACTAGGTGGGCTGATGGCGGTACTCCACGGACTTTTGAGGGCGGGGCTGTACATGGATGACGACCTGTGGAGAGGTTTTAGTGTGTTTTAAATATTTTGGTATTTGGATCGAATTTGAAAAAATAAGATGTGTGTGTGTGTGTGTGAACTATACTTGCATGTAATATATGACGTCATGGATTGTGTGCGCTTGTAATATAGTTTGTTTTAAATTAAAAGTTTTTTTTTGATTTCCGCGGCTTTCGTTGCAAAAAAAATCCGCCATTAAATATGATTAGAAAATGAGGGTCGTTACAGTTGGTATCAGAGCTTAGGATATAGATTCTGTAGACTGTCCATGTACTGCCGCTCAAAAGCCTGGAGGATCAGCCTTGCCTGTAAGTTTTATAAATCTGATGTGATTGAATATTTATGATAATGTGTTTTTTTACATGACTAATGGTAGATAAAAGATGACGAGAGGACGTAGAGATGAGGGAGAGACCAGTCGTGGGACTGCGCCTGAGTTCCCCACGAATGAACGGGACTCCACCATTTTGAGATTGACTGAATTGATCCAACGTCAGTCAGAACAGATCAACGAACTCATTAATAATCAGAGTTCGTCTGAGCCTCGCCAGTCTCCACAACCTGAACGTGTGGAAATTATCGGAGACAGGTTCCGTAAACTTAATCCCCCGACATTTGAGGATGCAACCGATCCTATGATGGCAGAAGATTGGTTGCGAACTCTGGAAAACATGTTCTTGTACAGTCGCGTACCCGAACAAGAGAAAGTTCTATGCGCGGTATTCATGCTGAGAGGGAATGCAGGATTTTGGTGGGACACCATCAATATTCTCGAAGACCCATCTACTATGACCTGGGAAAGGTTTAAAGAACTTTTCCGGGGAAAATACTTCACGACTCCCGAGCGAATGCTGCGAATGAATGAATTCATAAACCTGAAGCAAGGAGGAATGACGATTGCGGAATATATCCGTAAGTTCGAACAACTATCGAGATTTGCATCGCACATGGTCGCAACAGATGAGTTAAAAGTGGAGCGCTTCATACAAGGCCTTAATCCCGAGGTTTGTCGTGATGTTAGCATGGTCGGGACACTCGAGACGTCTTATGCTCGTATCGCGGAGAGAGCAATTTTAGCCGAACAGGCGGAGGCCAAGATTGTGAAAGCTCAAGAAGAAAAGAGAAAGATGGAAGGCCAACTAGAAAGGGAAAATAATAGGAAGCGTCAAGCTCTTGACAAGGGTCCCAACAATAATCAGAACAACCGCCAGGGACAGCAAAACTGGCGCCCAAGGCCAAACCCGTGGGTGACTGATTCCCCAATACAACCTCCAAGCCCGATTCCTCAGTGTCAACAATGTGGGCGTCATCATAGAGGCATCTGTTATGGTCCAGGGCCCAAACCCAATCCTCAATGCTTCCGATGTGGGCAGATGGGACATTTTGCCCGAGCGTGTCAGGCAAATCTACCCCAAAATCCAGCGCCAACAGCTGTACGACCACCGTTGGCTCCAGCCCGAGTATTCACTCTAACTAATGAGGAGGAGGAATCAAACCCAACAATAGTGACGGGTACGTTAATGATATGTGATGTACTAATAACCATAGTTGATGAACCTAGAAACTGGGCCACACATTTAAATGTGTCGCCTAGATGGCGTAATATAAAGGTGGGAGTAAAACCTACCTTTATAGAATATATATAAATCAAGGAATAGAAGAAATCGTAACCCCGAGTTGCACCGGTCGACGAATTTCGGGGCGAAATTCTTTTAAGGGGGGGGAGAATGTAATACCTGTAAAATCTAATTGCGAGATTTACAATATAATAGTAGTATAATGTTTTAATTAGAGATTTTGCTATATGAATTAAATAAAGGGGTTAGGATTGTAAGTGAATTATTTACAACACGTAAATTATTTTGTGTTTTACATATTAATATTTTCTTTGGTGTCTTACGTGACATGTATGATAATTTTATGAGACTTTCATAATTATTATTATTTTTGGGTAGGGAGAATCTTGGAAGGCGACAAGAGTAGAAAATGAGATTTTTGAAAAGGTAATTTTCGAAAGAAGGGTTTTGAAAGTCACCAATGAGGGGTTAAACACTAAAGTAATATTTAGATTAATGGTTAATATTTTATTTAAAGTTAAGATTAGGTTAAGGTCTTTGTCACTTTATCAATCTCACGCATTATACATGGCTTAGTTGTTAAACTTTTGAAAGCTTGGTCAAGGGGAAGAAAACAACTTCAACATTAAAATAATAATTAATCTTTTAACTTAACGTTGGATATGTATTTTAAGATAGTAATGAATTTCATAAGAGAAAGATAAACTTAGCTAAACCGTTAAAGTACTTGTCATTTGTTCAACCACTCACGTAAGTATAGGATAAGTTTATAAAGATGTTTCTTTATCTCCTTTAACACACGTAAAGGAATTAGTAAGGGATAGGACGTGAGCAGAAAAGCTTGAGGAAATATCGAAGTAAGCTTAGGAAGGAAGGTTCACAATATTAGGAATTTATGAGGTTGCGTGTTGCTAACATAAGGACGACAGGTAGGTGAATATTTCATCTACAACACGTAAATACGCTTGTGTTTTATGTGCTCTCCATATACCGTATGAATATGATATAAGTGATTTACGTGGTTTTATATGATTAGGAGTATTAGGACAAGTTATTACTTTGGTGTTTTGGTGACTTACCTAAGTTTAGTATAGTTTAACGGTGGATTATGTGATATTACCGTGACTTATATGCTAAGGCTGAATTCTGGAATTTTGAAATATTTATGTGAAGGAGACGTTTTTGTTGATAAGAGAAGTTTCCGCATCTAAACAATTGTTAAATTAATTAGGGTTTACAATATGTTACTGTTGTTGGGATTTGATTCATTTTAGATAAATGATCAGTTGTGAAACACAATTTAGTTTTTGGTGTACACCTACAACACATTAATATTTCGTTGTGTATTATAATAGATCTTCGATGCATCATTTGGTTTTTGGTAGGATAATATGCTACGGGTTGTGTGATTTATTGTACAAGTTATGTGGTAGTTCTGATTTAAGTTTAGGATTACATCCTAGAATCTCGAAATAACCATGTTAAGTAGGATTAGTGCTTATATAAATATTATTTTATACAAGCGTGTGTTTTTAAGAGTGATGTGAAAAGATTTCGGTATGTGACAATATTATATGTCAATTGACTTCGGTAATTTCATGATTAGATGTATGAAATAATGTTGGGTGCTCAAAGTAGTTATAAACTCTTGGAAGTCTACGGCAAGTAGGGTTGAAATTTAGGGTTGGAGAACTTTGTTTCAGTGTTAGACTAATTATGCAATATCTTTGGTGAAGTTTTCGTGAACCTAGGAAACATTTCATAAATATTATTGAGCTAGCAGAAGTTTTCGTGGTTAATACCTTGGAGTTAATAATGTGAGGAGTGCATTGAGTTTATATTTTAAATGTTAGTGGGTTGGGGTTTTCATTTAATGAATACGACTGAAGTTTTGATTACTTTCGTTATGGAGATATTTTTGACACTTGAGTTAATTGAAGATGTTAAGTACTTTGAAGACCTAGAGAGTTTTCGGCATTGAGTGTTTTATCGTTTAGAAGTTTTCGGTGTTTTCTAACTTTTCGGTATAGTGATTTTATAGGTTTGACTAGATATTAGACTAATTTTACTTTCGAGCAGAACTTAGTTTTGGAGTCTTTAAGAAGAGTTATTGATGTAGAGTTTTTGATTGTTTATTTTTATATTATATTCGGGTTGTAATCTTATATTTCGAGCACAGTTAGAATTATTTGGGGCATTATTTTTAGTGTATTCTAACGAATTATTATTTTGAGAATTTTTGGGGAAATATTTTTATGTGCATTGTGGGGTAGAGCTGGAATTTTTTTAGAGAACTAGAATTTTATTTATTTACAATATTACGTTTATTTGCACTGCATTGCATACCATACGGTACGAGAATTTAGTACTGTATAAAACGGTGACATTTTACTTTAAGAGTGAAAAGGGTAGGCGGTGACCAAATATGTGGTTGTTGAATTTAGGTAAAAATTGGGGCTAGTATTAGGGTGTCGGACGGGAGACGAGCATGAGTGACTCGTCTACTCGGTTGCATGGGAGTGCAACCCGAGGTGTAAACCGTCAGTTATTAGCGGGAGGCGGGCATGAGTGATTCGTCTACTCGGATGCATGGGGGTGCAATCCGAGGTGTAAACCGTTGATGGGAGATGGGCGTGAGCGACTCATCTATTAAGATGCATGGGAGTGCAGTCTGTGATGTAGACTGTTGGGCGGGAGACGGGGGTGAGCCACTCGTCTACTCAGATGTATGGTAGTACAGTTTGAGGTGTAAACCGTCAGTTGTTTGCGAGAGACGAGGGTGAGCCACTCGTCTACTCAGATGTATGGTAGTACGGTCTGAGGTGTAAACTGTGGAAATAGAGTTCGGATGTGATATTCTGGTGTATGTTACATTGAGTGAAGTTTTGGGTATGAAAAAAAAAGGGTGTGCATAGGAGTGCGAGGTATTCGGGACATGAACTGAGTGTGCACTTGCATTCATGCGTTTTTATTCACCTACTGGGCAATCGCTCAGAGTTTTCGTGTTGTAGGTACTGAGTCCGACGTCGAGGTACGTCGCGACTAGGTGGGCTGATGGCGGTACTCCACGGACTTTTGAGGGCGGGGCTGTACATGGATGACGACCTGTGGAGAGGTTTTAGTGTGTTTTAAATATTTTGGTATTTGGATCGAATTTGAAAAAATAAGATGTGTGTGTGTGTGTGTGAACTATACTTGCATGTAATATATGACGTCATGGATTGTGTGCGCTTGTAATATAGTTTGTTTTAAATTAAAAGTTTTTTTTTGATTTCCGCGGCTTTCGTTGCAAAAAAAATCCGCCATTAAATATGATTAGAAAATGAGGGTCGTTACAGTGGGGCCCGTGAAAGACGTAGAGGAAGCCAATTGTCCCCTTCGAAACAGCGTTGGAAAGGGCTTGAGCAACATGGTTTTGGCCGATCAGTTCCCTAAATGTTTTCGGAGCGTATTTTTGAGTAATGTTCTGATGATGCCTATTGTTGTAATAGCGCCTTCGATTTTCCCGCTTCGGCGGACTAACGGCGAAAGCGCCCAACTCTCCGTAATAATCGCGAATCCAAGCTGAGTCAGCAGAATAGAAGAGTAGGGGCAGTTCTTCTCCGTTAGAACTCTTCGACGAAATTGGCCTGAGATGACAATCTTGTCGTAGATATCATCCCTTTTTCTCAGTTCAAACATACCGCAAGAAAGACTCTTCCCTGCTGTAACGACCCTACTTTCCTAATTAATTTATTTGGCGGATTTCCGCAACGGAAGCTACGGAGAACCCATTTAATAAAAACTTTTTTTTTTTTTTTAAAATAAAAGATATACATATCATAAAAATGTTGTTTTACAAAAGGTATCTTTACACGGGCCGGAGCCCCAAAAATCAAAATATATAAATTCGCTCCACAGGTCGCATCCATGTACCGCCCTTGCCCTCAAAAGCCTGTGGAGTCACCGCCACCAGCCGCTAGCCTAGTCCTGACGTTCTCCGACGTCGGACTCATCATGACCTACAACACATAAAGGCCTGAGCGATATGCTCAGTAGGTGAATTCATGCAAATGCAGCGTGCTCTCACCCCCGATCCCGACACCTCACGCATGGTATAATGCAATGCACGCTCGTTCCTACAATCTACTCTATCTCAATATCAGGGCCCTAGGTTAGACTCGGCACCCCCGCGCGCAAAAGACTAATGGGTAGCTACTCCCAAGTCTCGCGGCAGTCGACGCTGGTAGTGCACTGAACGATCACGCCAATGTCCTCCTACCAGGTCGCTCCGCACCAACCAACAACCGAAATCCCACTCGACGGTTTTGCACCCCGGGTTGCGATACCACGCTCTCCCCGGGTAGACAGATCGATCACGCCTGTCTGCCGTCCCTGAGCTAAATATAAGGTGGTTTACACCTCAGGCTGCTCACACCTGAGTAGACAGATCGATCACGCCTGTCTCCCACCAGGTGCCCTGCGAGTCTAACCTCATCCTCACAATCATCTCATTCTACCCCACTCAATAATCCCGGAGGGTGTCACCACCATCGTGGTCATCATCTCCCAAAACATCGTGACGTGTCGTGATATGAAATGCATATGTCATAAATCGTATGATGTAATACTTGCACAATTTATCATTCCACAAAAAAATAGAATCAAGTATTTCAGCCCCTACAGAAACGATACTTATCGTAGTTCCTATCACTTCTAAGTTTCGAACGCCTTTTTAACTCCTATTGTTCAATAATAGACTTAAGAGTGGGAATGGGCCCAAATTAATCTAAAGCCAATTGTTCAATAATAGACTTAAGAGTGGGAATGGGCCCAAATAAATCTAAAGCTCAACTATATCTTAAATCTAGGTCAACTCGTCTATTAGTCAACGACGGAAAGAATCGCCCGATTCAGAGTTGAGCGGCGATTTGTGGTTGCTGAAGAAAAGAATTCGCCCGAATTGAAGTTGCTTGAAATCTCCCGATTGGAAATAGGTGTTGCTCGATTTGGATTGGACCATAATCACCCGATTTGAGATCTCGAGGGCAGCTTGGCAATTTTCAGCATTCGCCCGATTTCTCGTTTGGACGGAATTCGCCCGATTTCTGGAGAGAGCTCGGCGATTTCTTGGGTGTTCGACACGTGTTGCCGCGGGAAATCGCCCGATTTGGAGTTCTCGGCGATTTCAGTTTTTCGCCGATTTGAGAAAATGGGAAATCGCCCGACTTGAGATGTTTCGACGGAAATCGCCCGATTTGTGTAGGCACTGAAATCGCACGATTTGAAGACGACTTGGGATCGCCCGATTTGAGGCTCACTAGAATCGGACGATTTAGGAGTGGCAGAGAATCGCCCGATTATTTGAATTTTGAGAGGGCTGCAGCGTGGAGCAAATCGCCCGATTGAGAATCGCCCGATTTGTGTAAGAGCTCGGCGATTTCTCGACGGCCCGACACGTGTTGCAGCTGAGAATCGCCCGACCTTCTTTTGTATGATTTCGTCCGATTTCTGTAAATTGCTTTGTAGGTTTCGCCCGATGTGAAGAGCCTGAGTTTATTTGCTGGAAACGCCCGATTTTGGGGCATTAGGAAGTAATAATCTTACCTAGTTCTACCCGATTTGTTGAGGCTACACGAAAGTATTAAGTTTAGTAGATTTCCTTTGATTGCCTTAATTGCCGATTTGGGTCCTGATGAGATTCGCCCGATTTCACCCCGTAATACCCTCAACATGAAACTGTTAACCAATCACCCAATCGAAATTCATCTATCCGGAATAATCCAAGAACCCAAGGTTATCTCCTAAGCATATAAGCTTGAATATTCATCCAATAACCCATATATTGGATTCGAAACTTAACACATAAATCAAGTAATTATCAAACATAAAATCACGTAAGCCAAAGTTCATAAATTTCGAATTTGGATAGCCAACCACCCAAATTCGAAATCTTGGAACTTATTTATGTGTTGTAGGTGTAGAATTCACCTACCGATCCTCCGAGCTAATATTAATGGGTTGCTGATGATGTTGAGCTAACCAAACTTCTACTTCTCCTTAGTTTCGTCCACTTCCTATCGTGCTCCACCCTCGACTAATTCATCACCGTGCAAAAATGTAATACACATATATAAACTAGTAGAAGGATTGTGCGTTAGCTAAGATCTTACCTTTCTAGCTTAGTTTGGAAAATTCCTAGGTCAAGAAATCGAATGAAGCTTGCCTAAGTTTGCCTTCCTTGTTGATCGACTTCTCTCTACCACTCTTCCTTGGTGTTTTCGTTGTTTGACCATTTAGAGATAGGGACTTTACTTTATTGGTGTATCTATTACACGTTTCTACTTAGGCAAATTAATAATTATTTTGTGCTAAATATCTAGTAAGGCATGGTCTCCACGTTGGTTTTCCCATGAATTAAGGGACTTGTTCTTTGTCTTTATCCACTAATTCCTTTGGGCCAAACTAAGCCTTTCTTGGGCCTTAGGGTATACTTTATTAATTTAAATTCAATTTGGGCCCTATTTTATTACTTGACTATTTCTTCTTGGGCTCTAATTAAGTTTGGGAGTTTTATTTATGTATTATATTGGATTGGCCCAAAACATTTAGGTTAGAATTTAGTTGAGCCTGATTTTCTTACCCGATTTCTGATCCGTTTGAACGCCGATTTCATAAATTTCGAACTTCTTACAAAATTAATAACATCGTAATCCCGTATAAAAATTACGGGTGTTACATCCCTCCCCCCTTATAGAAATTTCGTCCCCGAAATTTAGGTCGTCGGGAACAACTCGGGGTATCTACTCTTTATGTCATCCTCTCGCTCCCACGTGGCTTCTTCGACCGATGATTTCGCCACAGTACTTTGACTAACGGGATGTCCTTATTCCGGAGTCGCTTTACTTCTCGCATCAAGATCTCCACTGGTTGCTCCTCGTAACTTAAGTCTGGTTTCAGACGTTGGTGGAGTCCTTCATTTTCCAATACGTGCTTCGGGTCCGCAACGTATTTTCGTAACGTTGACACATGGAATACGTCGTGGACTTTTTCCAAGGATGTAGGCAGTTCGAGTTGGTAAGCGACTTCACCGATTCTTTTCAGGATCTTGAAAGGTCCTATGTACCTTGGACTCAACTTCCCTTTTCGTCCGAACCTCTTCACGCCCTTCATGGGGGATATCTTCAGAAACACCCAATCGTCTTCCGTAAACTCTAACGGCTTCCGTCTCTTATCAGCATAGCTCTTCTGGCGACTTTGGGCCGTTTGCATTCTTTCCCGGATTTTTGCAACGGCTTCCGTCATTTCTCGAATCATTTCTGGTCCGAGCAACGTCCTTTCGCCAACTTCGTCCCAGTGAACTGGTGATCGGCATCTACGCCCGTATAGGGCTTCATACGGTGCCATTCCTATTGTGGCTTGGTAGCTGTTGTTGTATGAAAATTCAATCAACGAGAGGTACTTACTCCAACTGCCTTTGAAGTCTAGTACGCACGCCCTCAGCATATCCTCAAGCGTCTGGATCGTCCTTTCCGATTGTCCATCTGTTTGAGGGTGGTAGGCTGAGCTGAAAGACAACTTCGTTCCCAAAGCCTTCTGTAAGCCCACCCAAAAATTCGACAGAAACCTCGAATCCCGATCCGAGACAATGGATATCGGGATCCCGTGGAGCCTTACTATATCTTGAACGTAGAGTTCTGCGTATTTGTCCATTGAATATGTCTGTTGGATTGGTAGGAAGTGAGCGGACTTGGTTAGTCGATCCACAACTACCCAAATGGCGTCGTGACCCTTTACCGTCTTTGGCAACCCGACGACGAAGTCCATGGTTATATGGTCCCATTTCCATTCTGGCGTTGTTAGTGGTTGTAACATCCCTGATGGCCTTTGATGTTCCGCCTTGATCTGCTGACAAGTCAGGCAACGGCTTACGAAAGTAGCGACGTCCCTCTTCATTCCAGGCCACCAGAACTTTGTTCGCAAGTCCCGATACATTTTTGTCGCGCCAGGGTGCACTGAGTAAGTGGTAGCGTGAGCCTCTGCCATTATGGTTCGACGGATTTCCTCATCGCCCGGTACATACAGACGGCTTCTGTACGTTAAACTCCCGTCTTCTCGGATTTTGAAATCGGATGGGGTATCTTCGTTCTGTTCTCCTTGAATCTTCGAGTATAGTTCATCTTGCTTCTCGACTTCAATGATTTTATCTAGCAGCGTCGGCCTGAGGGTTAATGCCGCCATTCTAGTTTCGATCTCCCCGTAGTTGAGTATTTCTACCCCTAGTTGGCTCAATTCTACATTCACCGCCTTACGACTCAATGCGTCTGCGACTACGTTGGCTTTGCCCGGGTGATAGTTGATCACGCAGTCATAGTCCTTCACGAGTTCGAGCCATCGCCGTTGCCTCATATTCAGTTCCTTCTGGGTGAAGAAATATTTTAGGCTTTGGTGGTCCGTGTAGATTTCACACCTCTCTCCATAGAGGTAATGTCGCCAGATCTTTAGTGCAAACACTACAGCCGCAAGTTCCAAATCGTGAGTGGGATAATTCTTCTCGTACTCTTTTAATTGTCGGGAGGCATATGCAATGACCTTCCCATTCTGCATGAGTACGCATCCCAGGCCGTTCTTTGATGCATCACTATAAACTGAGAATCCTTGGGTTCCAGAGGGTATCGTTAAAACTGGGGCAGTCGTGAGCCTTTCCTTCAGTTCCTGAAAGCTTTTCTCACATGATTCCGTCCACTTGAACGGTGAGTTCTTCTTCGTGAGGTTAGTGAGCGTTGAGGCAATGCTGGAGAAATCTTTGATAAACTTCCGATAATATCCAGCAAGACCGAGAAAGCTCCGTACTTCCGTGGGAGTGGTGGGTCGGGGCCAGTTTTCAATTGCCTCGATCTTGCTGGGGTCTACCAAAATTCCGCTCCCGGAAACGATGTGTCCCAGAAATGCCACTTGTTCCAGCCAGAATTCACACTTCTTGTATTTTGCGAAAAGCTGCTTCTCCCGTAGGATCCCTAGGACTGTTTTCAAATGCTCTTCGTGTTCCTCCCTCGTTTTGGAGTATATGAGGATGTCGTCTATAAAGACAATGACAAACTGGTCCAGGAATTTATTGAAAACTCTATTCATCAAATCCATGAAGGCAGCCGGCGCATTTGTCAGCCCGAAAGGCATGACTAAGAACTCGTAATGCCCGTATCTTGTGCTGAACGCTGTCTTCGGGATATCCTCCTTGCAAATTTTTAGTTGGTGATATCCAGAACGAAGATCGATCTTCGAGAATACTGTTGCCCCTTGCAGTTGATCAAACAGGTCATCGATTCTAGGCAATGGATACTTATTTTTAATCGTGATTTTATTTAATTCACGATAATCGATGCATAGTCTCATCGATCCGTCCTTCTTTCTCACGAACAGTACTGGCGCTCCCCAAGGCGAGAAGCTTGGTTGAATAAATCCTTTCTCGAGCAATTCTTCTAACTGTTCCTTTAGCTCCCGCAACTCGTTTGGCGCTAATCTATACGGGGCTTTAGATATTGGGGCCGCCCCCAGCATTAGATCGATCGTAAACTCGATCTCTCGATCGGGTGGTAAACCCGGAAGGTCGTCCGGGAACACATCTCGGTATTCATTCACTACTGGAACTTCTTCAAGTTTTGGCGGAGACGATTCCTCGGCTTTTACCGCAAATACTAGGAAGGACTCGCAACCCGTATTCAGGAGTCGCTGAGCCTTGAGTGCTGATATCTGAGCGACTTTATTTCTGCTCGCTATTCCAGAGAATACAAACTCCTCTCCCTCGGGTAACCGGAATCTCACAGTCTTCCTAGAACAATCGATCATGGCCTCGAATTTCGAGAGCTAGTCCATCCCGAAAATGATGTCGTAATCATTCATGGGGATTACAATCAGGTCAACATCTAGATTTCTACCCTCTATATTTACCGGAAAGTTTTCTACTACTAAGTTGGTCCTAGTTGGTTCTCCGTGGGGTAGAGAGACCACGAAGTTTGACTTGGAATGGGTGGGATAGATTCCCACCCTGGTCACATAATTAGCCGACACAAATGAGTGCGTGGCGCCAGAATCGATTAAGATTGAAGTGGGCACGTGAAAAATCTTCAACGTACCCATTACTACTGTGGGACTGGCTTCTGCTTCCTCGCTGGTCAGGGTGAAGACCCGAGCTGGCACTGGAGGAGGTCTGATGAGTGGTTGGTTCGGGACTTGAGGCATCGGTTCATTACAGTTCCTGGCATAGTGCCCCATCTGTCCGCACCGGAAGCACTGTGGTGTTATGTTTGGTCTCGCTCCAAAGCACACCCCGATGTGGTAACGCCCGCATTGCTGACATTGCGGCGCAGGGTTCGGGGGTCGGTTTGGGATGTTTCCCGGACCCTGATTCTGCCTCGGTCGCCAATTTTGCTGGCCCGATTGATTTCCTCGGTTACTAGCATCCTTTCCGAAGAACTGGCGTTTTCTGTCTCCCCCTACCCCGCTTTGTTGGTTTTCTCTCCTCTTCCTTGCCTCCCGAGCTTCTGCGACTACTCGCTCAGCTTGTTCTGCTATTAGAGCACGTTCAGTTACTTGCATAAACTCCATCTGTCGTGCTCCTGCTATGCTCAGATCCCGATAGATCTCTGGCTTGAGCCCCTGAATGAATCGTGTCACTTTCAGGGTGTTGGTTGAAATCAGATGTGGAGCGAATCGGGACAATTCTTCAAACTTGCGGGTGTACTCCGCGACAGGTATGTTGCCTTGCTTAAGGTTTAGGAACTCGTACATCCTCTGCTCCTGGTCGTGAGCGGTGAAGTACATGTTGAAGAACAGTTCCTTGAACCTGTCCCACGCCATTGTCGTCGGGTTCTCCAGCACTTTCCCTGTGCTCCACCAGTAACGCGCGTTGTCCCGAAGGAGGGAAACAGCGCAGAGGACCTTCTCGTTCTCTGGCACCCGGCTATAAATAAACATATCTTCGATGGTACCGATCCAATCTTCAGCCACCGCAGGGTTGGTGGATTCACTGAACGTTGGGGGGTTCAGTTTCCGAAAACGTTCCCCGATGATTTCGACTCGTTCAGGTTGCGGGGAGGAACGACGCTCCGATGAGCTTCGATGATGGATCAACTCATTGATCTGATCCGACTGTCGTCGGATCAGGTCAGTTAGTTGTTGAATGGTGGAGCGGTCGTCGTTCGGAGGGGACTCAGACCCCGCTCCACGGCTAGTTTCGCCCGCAAACTCTCTACGTGTCCTCGGCATTCTCAGTTAGATCTATAATTAACGCAAATAAGCAAGTAATATTCAGCACGCATTTGTAAAAGCATCCGAAAACTTACGGGCAGGCTGGTTCTCCCGGCTTTTGAGCGGCAGTACATGGACGGTCTTCAGAATCTAGAGCCGAAGCTCTGATACCACCTGTAACGACCCTACTTTCCTAATTAATTTATTTGGCGGATTTCCGCAACGGAAGCTACGGAGAACCCATTTAATAAAAACTTTTTTTTTTTTTTAAAATAAAAGATATACATATCATAAAAATGTTGTTTTACAAAAGGTATCTTTACACGGGCCGGAGCCCCAAAAATCAAAATATATAAATTCGCTCCACAGGTCGCATCCATGTACCGCCCTTGCCCTCAAAAGCCTGTGGAGTCACCGCCACCAGCCGCTAGCCTAGTCCTGACGTTCTCCGACGTCGGACTCATCATGACCTACAACACATAAAGGCCTGAGCGATATGCTCAGTAGGTGAATTCATGCAAATGCAGCGTGCTCTCACCCCCGATCCCGACACCTCACGCATGGTATAATGCAATGCACGCTCGTTCCTACAATCTACTCTATCTCAATATCAGGGCCCTAGGTTAGACTCGGCACCCCCGCGCGCAAAAGACTAATGGTAGCTACTCCCAAGTCTCGCGGCAGTCGACGCTGGTAGTGCACTGAACGATCACGCCAATGTCCTCCTACCAGGTCGCTCCGCACCAACCAACAACCGAAATCCCACTCGACGGTTTTGCACCCCGGGTTGCGCTACCACGCTCTCCCCGGGTAGACAGATCGATCACGCCTGTCTGCCGTCCCTGAGCTAAATATAAGGTGGTTTACACCTCAGGCTGCTCACACCTGAGTAGACAGATCGATCACGCCTGTCTCCCACCAGGTGCCCTGCGAGTCTAACCTCATCCTCACAATCATCTCATTCTACCCCACTCAATAATCCCGGAGGGTGTCACCACCATCGTGGTCATCATCTCCCAAAACATCGTGACGTGTCGTGATATGAAATGCATATGTCATAAATCGTATGATGTAATACTTGCACAATTTATCATTCCACAAAAAAATAGAATCAAGTATTTCAGCCCCTACAGAAACGATACTTATCGTAGTTCCTATCACTTCTAAGTTTCGAACGCCTTTTAACTCCTATTGTTCAATAATAGACTTAAGAGTGGGAATGGGCCCAAATTAATCTAAAGCCAATTGTTCAATAATAGACTTAAGAGTGGGAATGGGCCCAAATAAATCTAAAGCCCAACTATATCTTAAATCTAGGTCAACTCGTCTATTAGTCAACGACGGAAAGAATCGCCCGATTCAGAGTTGAGCGGCGATTTGTGGTTGCTGAAGAAAAGAATTCGCCCGAATTGAAGTTGCTTGAAATCTCCCGATTGGAAATAGGTGTTGCTCGATTTGGATTGGACCATAATCACCCGATTTGAGATCTCGAGGGCAGCTTGGCAATTTTCAGCATTCGCCCGATTTCTCGTTTGGACGGAATTCGCCCGATTTCTGGAGAGAGCTCGGCGATTTCTTGGGTGTTCGACACGTGTTGCCGCGGGAAATCGCCCGATTTTGGAGTTCTCGGCGATTTCAGTTTTTCGCCGATTTGAGAAAATGGGAAATCGCCCGACTTGAGATGTTTCGACGAAAATCGCCCGATTTGTGTAGGCACTGAAATCGCACGATTTGAAGACGACTTGGGATCGCCCGATTTGAGGCTCACTAGAATCGGACGATTTAGGAGTGGCAGAGAATCGCCCGATTATTTGAATTTTGAGAGGGCTGCAGCGTGGAGCAAATCGCCCGATTGAGAATCGCCCGATTTGTGTAAGAGCTCGGCGATTTCTCGACGGCCCGACACGTGTTGCAGCTGAGAATCGCCCGACCTTCTTTTGTATGATTTCGTCCGATTTCTGTAAATTGCTTTGTAGGTTTCGCCCGATGTGAAGAGCCTGAGTTTATTTGCTGGAAACGCCCGATTTTGGGGCATTAGGAAGTAATAATCTTACCTAGTTCTACCCGATTTGTTGAGGCTACACGAAAGTATTAAGTTTAGTAGATTTCCTTTGATTGCCTTAATTGCCGATTTTGGGTCCTGATGAGATTCGCCCGATTTCACCCCGTAATACCCTCAACATGAAACTGTTAACCAATCACCCAATCGAAATTCATCTATCCGGAATAATCCAAGAACCCAAGGTTATCTCCTAAGCATATAAGCTTGAATATTCATCCAATAACCCATATATTGGATTCGAAACTTAACACATAAATCAAGTAATTATCAAACATAAAATCACGTAAGCCAAAGTTCATAAATTTCGAATTTGGATAGCCAACCACCCAAATTCGAAATCTTGGAACTTATTTATGTGTTGTAGGTGTAGAATTCACCTACCGATCCTCCGAGCTAATATTAATGGGTTGCTGATGATGTTGAGCTAACCAAACTTCTACTTCTCCTTAGTTTCGTCCACTTCCTATCATGCTCCACCCTCGACTAATTCATCACCGTGCAAAAATGTAATACACATATATAAACTAGTAGAAGGATTGTGCGTTAGCTAAGATCTTACCTTTCTAGCTTAGTTTGGAAAATTCCTAGGTCAAGAAATCGAATGAAGCTTGCCTAAGTTTGCCTTCCTTGTTGATCGACTTCTCTCTACCACTCTTCCTTGGTGTTTTCGTTGTTTGACCATTTAGAGATAGGGACTTTACTTTATTGGTGTATCTATTACACGTTTCTACTTAGGCAAATTAATAATTATTTTGTGCTAAATATCTAGTAAGGCATGGTCTCCACGTTGGTTTTCCCATGAATTAAGGGACTTGTTCTTTGTCTTTATCCACTAATTCCTTTGGGCCAAACTAAGCCTTTCTTGGGCCTTAGGGTATACTTTATTCATTTAAATTCAATTTGGGCCCTATTTTATTACTTGACTATTTCTTCTTGGGCTCTAATTAAGTTTGGGAGTTTTATTTATGTATTATATTGGATTGGCCCAAAACATTTAGGTTAGAATTTAGTTGAGCCTGATTTTCTTACCCGATTTCTGATCCGTTTGAACGCCGATTTCATAAATTTCGAACTTCTTACAAAATTAATAACATCGTAATCCCGTATAAAAATTACGGGTGTTACACCTGCTCTGTCAAGGAACGACTTTCCCCGACTATGGATCTTCGGCCAATTCAAAGGCATACCACAGCCATTCTTGGACGAGCCATTTATATGCGAATTGCCATAATCGCCCATGTTGTAATGCCTTTGAGTTTGAGAAGCAGCCATGGCTTGAGCATCTGTGGCAGCTAAAGAGAGATTCTTTCTTCCCTTCCCTCGAAACTTACGCCTTCTTCCTCTGTTTATGTTAATTCCATGCCCGCCTTTCTGGACTTGGTTATCATCGCCTCATTTATTATAGTGTACCGCCATGTCATCCTCATGCATTGTCTGAATCTCACCATCGTTAGGCCTTTCACTCTGTTCTGCTTTCTCGATTCGATATGGTTTTTCAGACATCATCTTACGATCCTCGTGAATTGAGTGCCTTCCATGACTAAAGCATCGTCTTCTTCGGCTAGTGAAGGAGGGCCCCACGAGGGTGGGCTAGCCGAGGGATCTCTTAGAGACATCGACCTCCTTAGGGCTACGACGCCCCTCATTAGGGCTTTTTCGGCAGACATGGGACAACTGTGCTTATGGACATGGTTCTTCGAATGTATGCGGTTTATAAGATTGATGTGGTTTTGCTGGTGAGGACGGCTGCACAAATCACCGTTCGCATCCTTGAGTATTCGGTCAGCGTCGTTGATTATGGCCTTCGTCATGATTATTCGAGCATCGATTTCTTGCCCGAAATGTTCCCAAACTTCAGCCAAGAGGAGCTTTCAATGAAGTGAAAAACCTGCCAAAATTGCAAGTTATAACTCAGCATTTTCATTACCAAACTGCAGATCAGCCCCTCCGCTGCAAGAAACAAAACCCCCACCACTCAAGGATGAAGTTGGACAGACATTAAGGGATTCGCTAGTACTCCTACTCTGCAAAAACCCATCAACCACCGCAATTTTCATGTATTCAAAAGCATAAAATCTCCGACCTATAATGCCGTTGCGGAGCGGCTTATCGAGATAAGGCCGACCGAGCAACGGGCCGCGGAGAAGGAGTCCGTGGCGACCAATTCTAAGGCGACCAATCCGAAGAAGAAAGTCCAAAAGAAGAAGGTTGGTGGAAACAAGTCCAAGGGTAAGGAGCCGGCGACGGAGGCCGCGGCTAACGCGAAGGGCGGATGCTACACTTGCGGGCTCCCGGGTCACCGGGCGCGGCAATGTCCGAAGGGAGCGCGGGCCCACGTGGCAACAGTCACGGCCGAGGGAGGAGATCCCAACGCTGAGATTGTGCGCATGAATCCTCTTCGGATCGTAGCGATCCGTAGCGTACCTACCACGGCGGACTTACTTTTCGTGAAGTGCAGGGTGAACGAGGTCGAGGTGTTCGGACTCGTCGACACGGGCGCTTCGCATACCTTTGTGGCGAGACGGTTGATCAAAGATTTGAAGCTAGACGTTCGCTACTACAAGGCCACCATCAAGCCCATCAACTCGAGGTCTACGGAAGTGTGCGGCCTTGCGAGGTCGACACTTAGCGTGGGCGGTTGGATGGGACGGGTCGATCTAACGGTGACGGAACTAGACGACTACGACCTTATTTTGGGGCTAGACTTTCTACGGGCTGCGAAGGTGACGGTGAATCCTTCGAGCCACGCGATCGAGATTGGAGACGGATGTGGACGAGTTGAGTGCGCGGGACGACGCGACGAGTCGGAGCCGCGACAGGCCGAGGTGATCTCAGCCATACGACTCGATGATGGCCTACGACGGGGCGAGCCTACATACGTGGCGGCTTTACGGCTTGATGACGGGGAGAGTGCGGCCGATGTGCCGAAGGAGCTGGCGGAGGTGCTGTCTGAGTTCGAGGATTTAATGCCGACCGAACTTCCCAAGGAGCTGCCACCGAGGCGCGCGATCGACCATCAGATTGAGCTGGAGCCGGGCGCGAAGGCTCCGGCGCAAGCACCTTATAGGATGAACCCGGCGGAGTTGGCCGAGTTACGGAGGCAGCTTGACGAGCTATTGGACGCAGGATTGATCCAACCATCCAAAGCTCCGTACGGTTCACCCATTCTGTTTCAGAAGAAGAAGGACGGGAGCATGCGGTTCTGTGTCGACTACCGCGCGCTTAATAAGGTAACGGTGAAGAACAAGTATCCCATTCCGAACGCACTCGACTTGTTCGACAAGTTGGCGAAGGCGGAGTACTTCTCGAAGGTGGACTTGAGGTCGGGATACTGGCAGGTGCGCATCGCGGAGGGCGATGAGGCGAAGACGACTTGCGTGACGCGTTACGGGTCGTTCGAGTTCTTGGTGATGCCGTTCGGCCTCACAAACGCGCCGGCCACGTTTTGTAACTTGATGAATAATGTCCTTTATGAGTTCTTGGACAGGTTTGTCGTCGTTTACTTGGACGACATTGTGATCTACTCGCAATCGGTGGAGGAGCATGTGGCCCACTTGCGAGCGGTCTTCGAGGCGTTGCGGCGGCATCGTCTCTATCTCAAGCGCGAGAAGTGTGACTTCGGCTTGAGCGAGATTTCCTTTCTAGGCCACATTATATCGGGAGGATCGATCCGGATGGACCCAAAGAAGGTGGTGGCCGTGGTCGAGTGGGAGCGGCCGAAGAACGTCTCGGCGTTGAGATCGTTCTTGGGCATGGCGAACTACTATCGGCGGTTTATCAAGGGATACTCGCACATCGCGAGCCCTTTGACGGACATGCTGAAGAAGGGGGCACAATGGACTTGGTCGGAGAAGGCGATCGCGGCCTTCGAGGAGTTGAAAGGCGCGCTCGCGTCCGAGCCGGTGCTGAGGCTGGCGGACTTCACCAAGCCCTTCGAGGTGCATACCGATGCGTCGGGACAGGCCCTTGAGGGCGTTCTCATACAGGAAGGCCATCCCATGGCGTACGAGAGTCGCAAGTTCAACGAGGCGGAGACCCGATACTCGACCCACGAGAAGGAGATGACGGCAGTGATCCATTGCTTGGAGACGTGGCGACACTACTTGCTTGGAACAAAGTTCGTCGTCATGACGGACAACGTTGCCAACACCTACTTCAAGACCCAAAAGAAGTTGTCTCCAAAGCAAGCGAGGTGGCAGGAGTTCTTAGGAGAGTTCGACTTCGAGTGGATTCACAAGCCGGGTCGGCACAACGATGTGGCCGACGCACTTAGCCGCAAAGGGGTCGAGACCTTTGTGGCCGCGCTTAGTTCGGTAGTCGCGGACTTCGAGGGGAAGGTGCGCGCAGCAGCGGAGGGGAACAAGGCGTATCAGAAGCTCGTTTCGGAGGTAAACGAGGGCGTGGTGCGACAGTATTGGCTCGAGGACGGGATCTTGGTGGCCCATGGCGGACGGATCTACGTGCCCGAAGGCGAGCTTAGACGGGAACTGGTTCGCGAGCACCACGACACACTTTGGGCGGGTCATCCGGACAAGGGACGGATGTACGCGTTGCTTTCAAAGAAGTTCATTTGGCCGAAGATGAAGGCCGATGTTCAGGCCTACGTGAGGTCTTGCTTGGTGTGCCAACAAGACAAGGCGGATCGGAGGAAGCAAGCCGGCTTACTACAGCCGCTACCCATTCCGGCGAGACCGTGGGAGTCGATTTCGATGGATTTCATCACTGCTTTACCCCGGACCCGAGGGTTCGGTTCGATACTTGTGTGTGTGGACAGGTTTTCAAAGATTGCAGTGTTCGCGCCGACACCGATCGAGTGCCCCGCGAAGGAGACGGCGGAGATTTTCTTTGCGCATGTTGTGAAGTACTACGGCGTGCCATCTTCCATCGTGAGCGATCGAGACGCGAGGTTTACGGGGCGTTTTTGGACGTTTCTCTTCAAGCTTCTAGGGACGAAGTTGAAGTTCTCGACCGCATTTCACCCGCAGACGGATGGCCAGACGGAGCGGGCGAATCAGACCTTGGAGGAGTATCTTCGACACTTTATCTCGGTGAGCCAAACTAACTGGGTCGACTTGCTCGATGCGGCTCAGTTTAGTTACAACTTGCACGAGTCATCGGCGACGAAGGTGTGCCCGTTCGAGATGGTGTACGGGTTTCGTCCGAACCAACCGGCGGTCGTGGCGACGAGGATGATCGGCGACTGCCCGGCGGCTTATAGGTTCGCGTGGACCAGGCACGAGCTCTGGACCGCAGCCAAGGATAGCATGGCAAAGGCGCAACGACGCATGAAGAAGTACGCGGACCAACATCGACGCGAGGTGGAGTTCGAAGTTGGCGAGCAAGTGATGCTTAAGTTGCGGCCGCACATGTGGAGCGCGGGAGCTGGGGGCAAGAAGGCGAATCTGTCCCGCAGCTTAATGCCAAAGTACGATGGGCCGTTCGAGGTGGAGGCTCGAATCGGAAGGGTGGCCTATCGGCTAAAGCTACCGGACCGCATGAAGATCCATCCGGTGTTCCATGTAAGTCTTTTGAAGAAGTATCACCCCGGTGAGACTTCGAGGGAGGCTACGACGCGCGTGCCAGAGGCGGCACTTAAGGCGTTTGATCGGAGAATTTTCAGCATTCTCGACCATCGGCGGGCGGGAGGCTTGAACGAGTTCTTGGTCTTGTGGAGCGGGGAGGATCCGTCCGAAACTTCATGGGAGAAGTTCACGGACATCGCGCAATTCGAGGAGGAGGTTGCGGCATATTGGAACTGGAGGCACGGTGCGGGCTACGGACAACGGATGTCGACGGGGCCGCCGACTTTTCCCGGGGGGAGGGTGTCACGAACGTAAGTTCCACTAGCCTGGGTCTTCGACAGGCTTACCAAACGAAGGCGTGCGTGGCTAAGGCACGGAGTCTTTACGACACATAGACAATTTCCGGAGATTGGAGAACGTTCGGGACAAGGAGGTTCGGAGCGCTAATCGACGGGACGACACGGGCCACGCCGGCGACGGCGCGGCCACCCTTGGAGGATGCGGGTCGGCCCACAGGTCGGACCACGGGTCGGGTCGGACTGGGTCAAAGCAGGTCGGACCGGGTCAAGACGGAGCGGGTCGGGTCGGGTCGGGTCGGTGAAGGTCGGGTCTGGTCGGGCCATCCAGGCCGCGGCCGGACCGCGACCAGGCCACGGCGGCGGCGCGCTCGCGTGCTGCCGGCCGGGGTCGAGACCTGGCCTGACCAGCCCGGCGGACCAGCGGGGCGACACGGACTGACCATGGCGCGGCTTGGCCACGAGGGCCAGGCCGGGTGCGCGCGGCGCTGGGCGCGCGCGGAACTTGGGCGCGCGCGGCACTTAGGCACGCGCGGCACTTGGCGCGCGGGCTGGGCGATGCGATGGGCGCGGGCGGGGCTGCGGCTTGCCAAGTCCATGGGAGCTTTCAAAGGAAGGTTGACTAGGTTCAAAAGATTTGAGATCTTTGAGGAGGATCTTGTTTGAATATTTACCATATTTGGAAGATATGAAAACAAGATATGAAGATCTTTTAGGGAGATCTTTACCAAGTCACAAAAGGAAGCTTAGGCCTATAAATAGTGCCTCATTCGCCCAAGCCAATCATCGAGTGATCAAGCATCAAGCATCACGAGTCCGAGAGCGATACACTTAGGCGAATTGTGCGAGTTTGTCGAAGTGTTCCAGGGGTTGTCGGGGCTGCGTTCGGGGTAGTTCCGGCGAGGGTTCTTAGCATAGTAAGATCCCGGTTGAAGGGACGATAGGATTTGGGTAGACTTGTGTGCGATCGAGTCGAACGAGTTCGGGGCGTGTCCGAATCGTTCAAGTCCTATTGTACTTTATTTGTGCGAAATAAAGAAAGGCTAAACTTGCGTTGGCCGGCCACTTCGGCTACTAGGCGAGTGTTTGAGGGCGTGTCTTGCCTTGGTTACTAAGCGCGCGCGCGAGGTAAGCCAAGGAAGAGTCGTGTTGCGCGCGTTTGGGTTTAGGGATTTGGCGAAAAATTTCTAAGTCCTTTTTGGCGTAACAGTCGCATATCCTACGCCGATGAATCTGAGCAGAGGTTTGGCGTAACAGTCGCATATCCTACCCCGGCAGAAACTGTGCCTCAAGCTCACGCCTAAAGTCGGCCCAAACTGCAAGCCTCGGCCGGCCCTGCTCCGCGTCCTGCGTGAGCCGCGTGCGCCACCACAGCTTGGCGTCGTCCTCGAGATAGTTCAACGCCACCTCCACTTTGACGGAGTTGACTTCGAAGTCTAGACTGTCACTGGTTCCCCTCGGCCCGATTTGTTGTTGCATGGGTCAGTGGGCCAGATGCGGTCTTGATAACGATTTGTGATTGTCGGGCTCAGACCGCCGAGTACGGATTCATAGTCTCATAAGTGATCGAGACAAGTGTCCTATGTGGTTGGCGACGGGTAATTACGAAATCCTTGGCCAAGGTATTAAACTAACTCATGTTAGACATGGAGGGTAGTTTGGTAATTTGCCTCGTCTCCGTTTCATCATAGAATCGAGTTCAGTTTGGGATACAGCTGAAGGATTTGTACGTAGTACTATAATCTACAGTAAGGTTATGGAATAAAGACTGGGTCGAAGTTCGCACTCGAGTCGGGTTACGGTTCGGTACTGCGGATTGGCTAGGTAACTACCGGACTATGGGATTCCTCCCTTGCAAATTGAGTCGAACCTAGAGAGTCGGGCTTAAAAATGATCATCAAGGTGCACCGAGAAGGAGAAAAGTATTTTGGGCCTTAACGGGCCTTGGACCGTCGGGCCGTGCCTTAATGGGTCTCGGGCCATTTATTAGACCGAAGTTGGATTTCGTATGAAACGACTTTAAGACTTGGGCTTTACCAAGTGCTTAATAGGCTTGAGGGTAAAATGGATTTCACCTTAAGCTAATTTCGAAATATACCTTTGAGGGTATTTTCGAAATTTACATATTTGATGTGTATAAATATGGAAATAAAATATTCGGAATATTATTTATTTTAAACTGAAAATTCGAAATATATATGGTATTATTTTCGAATATTTAATCCATATTTAAGATATTTTATTTAAAATATCTAAAGTTAGTAAGGGTAATTATGGATTGTTTCCTTCATTGATTTGGAAAGGGATATTTATGGCAAAAAGATCTCACTTGATCATGGCTTAAAATTCGATATTAAGGCTTGCTAATGGGCCAAAAATTTCGTGCCCTACCCTAATATAAAAAGGGTGAAACCCTCGGCCAAAACAATAACAAGTTACGTGCACGAATACACATCGAAACGCACACACCTTCTCCTAAAGCGACGGATCGATTCTCTCTAGCCATCTTTAGAGAATTGGATCTGTGGTACACCGTGAGGTGGCGTGACAATCTAGTGCCATCCACCACCATCGTTGAAGTTGAAGAAAAGGACGAGGAGCTGCCACTCGCTTTAACTGGTAATTATCTACGAGTTTGACCCGCCCTATTACGTGTCAATGTGTTACTATTCTGATTCGAACTACGAGGGCAATCGGGGAATCCGTAAGATTTTTGTTTTGAACCGTATCCGTGTTGGGGATGTGCCCTCGGAATGCCATTCTAAGATGTAATGAATATGGCACGTATTTAATAATCGATGTATTATTCGCACTGTATTCGAATAATGTATTCTTATACGTATTAATGGAATTTATATTTTATTATTCATTCTTTAAATGGCATATTAGTCACCGATTCTCATGGGATGAGAGAGGGGCACCGGCGAGCTATTATCCTCCGATGTTAAATTAGTCCATAAGTCTTAGACCTCAGTAGGGTGGCTGAGTGTCGATCATGACTTATTTGTTGATGACTCTAATATGGTTGTGCCAACCATTCGCTTGGGAAGCGGGAGGTTGTAACATTGGTATAAGTTGAACAGAGGGTTAACTTGTATTTGGACACGACTCGCAATCGACGATCACATGCCCTTATTGTTACTCCGGATAGCGTCAATGATCGATCGATTGACTTTAGTAGTGTGCGTGGACCTTAGACCGAAGGAACTTTGACGGAGCTGACTTCGGGGACGAACATGGGTCGGCGGCGACATGCAGTCTTGATAACGAAGGGTAGCTACCGAGCTTAGACAATCGTGAGGGATTCGCTGTCTTATTAATAACCGAGATATATGTCCTATGCATATTTTGGGGACGGGAAATTGCAAAGCCTTCGGTCAAAGCTATAAACTGACTCACATAGGACGTGGAGAGCAGTTTAGTAATTTCTCCAGTCACAAATCAGTCTTAGTGTCGAGTCCTAGTGAGTTTGACGTATCCATGACTCTCACTTGACGGGGCATATGTGAAGGGTCTATACGTACGACGATAATCTATAGTCGGTTCGTAGATCGAATATCGTACTCAACACGGGATCTATTCGGTACCACAGGATTGGCTAGGCACTTACCGAATTCTTGGACTCTTCCCTGGCCGGGTTGAGATGAACCAAGAGAGTCGGGCTTAACAAAGATCACTATGATAGTGCCTAACTAGTATGAGATGTAAATTAATTTAGTGGTCTTAGGATGTTAATAAAACGATGAATACAAGTTTTAGAAACTGTATTTACATGGACGTAAATTTCCGAAATAAAGACGGAGCACAAATAGGGTTCACAACCACGAGCAATGCTCGTCACGGTCGTGAAACCCGTCTGCAAAGTAGCGGCAATTTCAAAAATTCATATCTCTCAATTTAGACCTCGGATTGAGAATCCCTTTGGTCAGAAACAAGATTGGCGAGCCTTTTATGTGTGTCTAACATTTCAGGGCAATCGAACATCGTTTATCCCTCGATCTGAGAGAAAAACAAAACTGCCGCAATGCTGTCAAAAGCGTCACGGCCGTGAATGTCTTGCACGTGGCCGTGAAGACCGGTTGTGGGCGAGCCATAGGCTGTCCGACAGTGTCACGACCGTGACAGTTTTTGCCGAGGCCGTGAAGGCCTCCAGGCAATGGTCACGGCCGTGACTCAGGCCGTGATAGGGATGTTCGTTCGGTACAAACCGAACCGAAATTTCGGTTCCCCTATTTCCGAAACCGAATACCGAACGGAATATCTCGGTTCGGTATTCCGTTATTACCGAATTTTTTTCGGTTAATTTGGTACCGAATTTTTTTTAAAAAAAGAATTTTTAATAATATTTAAATTAATATATATAATTAATATAATTTTTTTGTTTTTATAAAAAAAGTTATATTAAATTATATATATTAGTTTAAATATTACTGAAAATTCTTTTTTTTAATATATAATTTAATATAATTATAGTTATGTTTTTATTATTAATAAATAATAATATATTTTAATTTTAAAATTTCTGTAATTTGGTATACCGAATTTACCGAAATCCAAAACCTATACCGAACCGAATTGCCAAATTTTTTTTAATAACCGAATACCGAACCAAATTTTTCGGTTCTGTTCGGTTTTGTACCGAATTTTTGGTATTTCGGTTATTCGGCTCGGTTGACCGAATAACGCACACCCCTAGGCCGTGACGAGCAGCCTAAGCTGGCCTATTACTTGTCACGGTCTTGCAAGAAGCCGTGGACCGACAGTTTTTGGTCAAATGTGATCCAAATCAAATCCAATTTCGATCCTTGTTCTTTGTTAGACTTGTGGGACAATGTCTAGTCATTAGATGATATAATACAAAGGAAGCAACAAGGTATGAGTCATGTATGACAGATTTAGATTAATTATGATTAAAGTCAATTTCAAAGGTTGGAAGTTGATTTAATCTATATTACTTTGATTAATTTTGTCCATATCAGTTCTAATCTTTCTCACACTAAGCTTTGAGTTTATAGAGAGAAGAAAGATCATTTGGGGTTGTTCTTGAGAAAATCCTATGTGAGAGTGAGTTTGTAGCAAATCACACACACATACACATCTCTATACAAACATTCTTCACTTCCTCTAGCCATTCTTGGGGAGGTGAAGTCTGCGGCACGTCACGGGGTCGGCCTGACTCTCTTCGGCACAGTTCGTAAACTACGGGAGCGAAGGATCTTCGCGACGAGGGTACGATCCTTATACCCTATACGTGTCTACACGCGTTTTTCTTTATTTAACCGAGTATCCTGGAGAATCCGTATGGGGAACTCGGGAAAATTTTTAAATTCCGCTGCATCCGGGGTGAGGCCTCGGGTCACCCGGGGTTTCCCAACAATCCGGGGACGTGGCGTCTCCGGTACACACCGGGTAACCCAACACTATCAACCCCGTAGGGGCCCATGCATGGGACTCTGTAACCGTAGATATATATATATATATATATAGAGATTTGCTATGGTGCCCACACCGTGAGCAACCACCGTGAGCACCATAGGCAAATCTCTTCATTTCTTCTGTTTTTTCGATTCCCAACGTCGCCAACAACTCCATAGACCCTCCCATATACATTATTAACCTTAATTGCCTTCTCCAACACGTTAATTTTTAAGAAAATTCATTATTTATTATTCGCATGTGGACGACGAGCGATGTGATGATTTTACTAAAACTTAACGTGTTGGAGAAGGCAATTAAGGTTAATAATGTATATGGGAGGGTCTACGGAGTTGTTGGCGACGTTGGGAATCGAAAAAACAGAAGAAATGAAGAGATTTGCCTATGGTGCTCACGGTGGTTGCTCACGGTAGGTGGGCACCATAGCAAATCTATATATATATATATATTTTTCTTTTGTGCCTGTACAGACTCTGTCATCCCCCGATTTGTAGGGACGTAACCATAATATCCCCCGATTTGTAGGGATATAAACGTAGAATGTAGTCCGAAGCCGTAGCAGTCATAAAAGTTTCTCCTTTCGTTTCATGTATGTATGCAATACTATTCATGCAACCTTGTATGATACTATTACAGGTAACTCAACTATCGCACGTAAACACGTTGTAGCCATTAAATCAAGTCCATTACATATTTCACAAAAATCACGTCGTAGCTATACAATTCAAGTTAATTCCTTATAGAACGTAAATTACGAAGTCATCAATCATTCAATTCACATAAAGCACGTAGAAAGAACCTATAACCTTGCATTTCAATATACTAACCAGTCGCACATATCACATGGCATTACATCGTATCCACATAGATCACGTAAATTTCATATAATACGTCGATCAAGAAACCTTCGATCAATCAGCTCACATAAAGCATATAGAAACGGAACACATGTTGCATATCATACTCACAGTATGGTTTAAAACCCCGTCACCACTCGTCTCTGTTCTTGCCTTTTCAGATTCTGACCTATAGAAATATTTCGATAAATAGGAGATCCCTAAAAATAACGTGTATGCCGTGATATGCATGCTATATTATGCATGATGTAATTAGTATCTGTAGTATTTTAACTTTCTGTCTATTAATTATAATATACTAGACTCTCTGCCTGAAAATTTATATTTAAATCAGTATCAAATGTATGCATTTCTAATTTTCCCTAAGTGCTGAATACTCCATGTTTCGGAAATGTGCTAAATTGTCGAAATCCTGTTAAATATCGAAAATCTGTCTTAAAAATCATTTTTTTTCTCACTTGCCTAAATCCAAACCTTCCAAAACTTTTCAACCTTCCACTTCAACCTTCCAACCTTTCAATCTTTCACTTCAACCTTCCAACCTTTCAACCTTCCACTTCAACCTTCCACTTCAACCTTTCACTTCAACCTTCCACTTCAACCTTCCACTTCAACCTTCCACTTCAACCATCCACTTCAACTTTTCACTTCAACCTTTCACTTCAACCTTCCACTTCAACCTTCCAACCTTTCAAACTTTCACTTCAACCTTCCACTTCAACCTTCCAACCTTTCAACCTTTCATTGCAACCTTCCACTTCAACCTTTCACTTCACTCAAACGTTTCAAACCCTTTAAAAAAACACTATTTCTTCCAAAAATCGTAACAAAATGCGATCAAATCCTAAATTCTCCAGAACATTAAGAACTTCATAAAAACTCCAAATCATGTTCAAACTTTCAAAAATCAGAGACTATTGAAAACACAAATTTAAACAACTTTGGTGCTTGATGACATCATAACATGCTTATTTATAAATTAAACACATATAGATCATAGTAAAAAGTTATACCCCTTCGAGCTTACTTGTTATAATAAATAGAGAATTAGCATTGATGTCTCTCCAATGTCCATCTTAACTTTAGCAATCATTCACCTTATTTTCTTATTATATTTATTTTTCCTCTCATGTCAAGTTTTTGTTCTTACACCTACGAGAGCTTATCAAGTTGGAAAACTTGTATTACCTATTTGACCTTATTAAAATTGCACACGCACACACACACACACACACATATATACATCGAAGACTTCTTTGACTTTAGCATACCATCAAAAATTTCTTACCAAATACATTTTACTTCTAATTTTCGTAATTTTCTCTTTCGAGAATCATAATTCTCGTAACATCTCCTTTCTGACTATCAAGAAGCTCTTCAATTTAAGTTTCTAATTTTCGAAATCCTTCTATCGAAAATCTACTTTTCGTAAGTTATGCCCAGTTAAGAATCATAAATCTCGAAACACTATATTTCGAGAATCCAGCTTTTATAATACATATTCATTCGAAAATCCTAACTTTTAATACCTTAGTACAAATATTATTATTCTATCTGCATATACCATAAAATTAATTATGCACTTGTATGAATTCATGTAAATGCGTGGAATAATATAAGGTTTTTGGTTTCGGTTCCTGACAACCATATAACATTTCCAGACAGCCAAGATTCGTCAATCTGGTCAATTTCTTGCAAAATGAGATCTTGAAGTAGACGACCATTCACATTGCTGGGTACACTGTGTGCCCGATTTAAGATTGAAGTGATTTTAATTGGAATTCTTAGAGTAGCCATGAAGTGAATTACAACCACCATATTTTAGTTTTTCCCTTCCAAATAATGTTGAGCCCATATCTCAAAGATCGTGGATTCTATATCAAATTGCTCTAAGAGTGAATGCACGAGAGAATTACGTAAATAGTGTTATTTGTTAGGAATATGCCCTCGAGTGCTATACGAGGATTAGATTGTATAGGGCATTAGCTTATTTATCATTCGACCTTTTATGTAATAAGATATTTTGTGTGGCATTGTTCGTTTATTGGAAATAAGAGTACTTTACTAAGCATCCGGTAAAGCAATAAATGAACAGATCCAAATGTGTCGAGTTGAGTCACTGTTCTCGATGGGTACGAGAGAGGAAGGCACCAGTGGACTCTTAAACTCGAGCATTAAAAGTCCGTAAGCCTTAGGCTCCAGTTGGGTGCTGGATAACCGATTATGGCTTATTTTTTGATGACCTATCGAGTGCCGATATCCCGCTTGGAAGCGGAGGTCATGACTTGTGATGCGAGTCGAATCAAGGGATTGAATCGTTTCATGGACAGTGACTCACGGGTCGTACGGTCGAACATGGCTTATTACTCAAGGAGTGTCAATGACCGACGACAACACTATAGTAGTCTACGTGAACGTTAGACCGAAAGGGGCTTTGACGGAGTTGACTTTGAAGTCTCGACTGTCACTGGTTTCCCTCGACCCGATTTGCTGTTGCATGGGTCAGCGGGCCCGATGCGGTCTTGATAATGATTTGTGATTGCCGGGCTTAGACCGCCGAGTACGGATTCACAGTCTCGCAAGTAATCGAGATAAGTGTCCTATGAGGACGGCGACGGAAAATTACGAAATCCTTGGCCAAGGTATTGAACTAACTCATATTAGACAGGGAGGGTAGTTTTGGTGATTTGCCTCGTCCCCAATATCATAGAATCGAGTATAGTGAGTTTGACATAGACCATGGCTCTCACTCGATTGGGACACAGCTGAAGGGTTTATACGTAGTACTATAATCTATAGTAAGGTTCTCGAATAAAGACTGGGCGAAATTCCCACTCGAATCGGGTTACGGTCCGGTACTGCGGAATTGGCTAGGTAACTGCCGGACTCTTGGATTCCTCCCTTGCCGATTGAGTCGAACCTAGAGAGTCGGGCTTAAAAAGGATCATCAACGTGTACTGATAAGGAGAGAAAGTGTTTTGGGCCTTAACGGGCCTTGGGCCGTTGGGCCGCGCCTTAGTGGGCCTCGGGCCGTTTAATGGACCGAAGTCGTACTTCGTATGAAACTAACTTTGAGACTTGGGCTTGGCCAAGTGCTTAAAAGGCTTGAGGGTAAAATTGGAATTTGACCCTAAGCTGATTTTCGAATTATGCCTTGGGAATTAATTTCAAAAAATTAAATATAAATATGGAAATAATGTATTTGGAATATTATCTATTTTAAGGTGAAAATTTCGAAATTAATCTTGGATTAAGTTTCGAATTTTATACCATATTTACATATACATAGTTTGACTTAGTATTTAAGTTAGTTGTTGTTGGGATACCCGGTGTCTCCCGGAGACGCCACGTCCTCGGGTACGGTGCAGAACAAAAATTTTCCGGGTTCCCTTATTGCCCTCATTGCTCGGACCAAAATAGTAACACATAGACATGTAATAGGGCGGGTCAAACCCGTAGAGAATTACCAATTGAAGCGAATGACAGCTCCTCGTCCTTTTCTTCAAGACTTCGTTGATGGTGGTGGATGGCACTAGATCGTCACGCAGACCTCGCAGTGTACCACAGAATCAGTTCTCTAAAGATGGCTAGAGAGAACAGAGCCGTCGCGTGAGAGAAGAGTGTGTGCGTTCAGTGTGTGTTTTATGCCTTGTTGAGGACGAAAATTTCACCTCACATTATAAAATAGGGCTGCCCTATTTATACTATGATATATTTGGAAATTCCTAAGATTTCTCAAAGATATGGTTTTGATTTTGCTCCTTAAGTGGAGAGATTTTGCCATATCCCTCTCCCTTATTTAATTCAAAATTCATATAAGGATACTTACCATAATTAGACAACTAACTTAAATACTAAGTCAAACTAAGTATATGTAAATATGGTATAAAATTCGAAACTTAATCCAAGATTAATTTCGAAATTTTCACCTTAAAATAAATAATATTCCAAATACATTATTTCCATATTTATATTTAATTTTCGAAATTAATTCCAAGGCATAATTCGAAAATCAACTTAGGGTCAAATTCCAATTTACCCTCAAGCCTTTTAAGCACTTGGCCAAGCCCACGTCTCAAAGTTAGTTTCATACGAAGTCGGACTTCGGTCCATTAAACGGCCCGAGGCCCACTAAGACGCGGCCCAACGGCCCAAGGCCCGTTAAGGCCCAAAACACTTTCTCTCCTTATCAGTACACGTTGATGATCCTTTTTAAGCCCGACTCTCTAGGTTTGACTCAATCGGCAAGGGAGGAATCCAAGAGTCCGGCAGTTACCTAGCCAATCCCGCAGTACCGGACCGTAACCCGATTCTAGTGCGAATTTCGACCCAGTCTTTATTAGAGAACCTTACTATAGATTATAGTACTACGTATAAACCCTTCAGCTGTGTCCCAATCGAGTGAGAGCCATGGTCTATGTCAAACGGGACGAGGCAAATCACCAAAACTACCCTCCATGTTTAACATGAGTTAGTTCAATACCTTGGCCAAGGATTTCGTAATTTCCCGTCGCCGTCCTCATAGGAAACTTCTCTCGATTACTTGCGAGACTGTGAATCCGTACCCGGCGGTCTAAGCCCGGCAATCACAAATCGTCATCAAGACCGCATCTGCCCCGCTGACCCATGCAACAGCAAATCGGGTCGAGGGGAACTAGTGACAATCGAGACGTCAAAGTCAGCTCCGTCAAAGCCCCTTTCGGTCTAAGGTTCACGTAGACTACTATAGTGTTGTAGTCGGTCATTGACACTCCTTGAGTAATAAGCCATGTTTGACCGTACGACCCGTGAGTCAGTGTCCATGAAACGATTCAATCCCTTGATTCGACTCGCATCACAAGTCATGACCTCCGCTTCCAAGCGGGATATCGTCACTCGATAGGTCATCGACATATAAGCCATAATCGGTTATCCAGCACCCAACTGGAGCCTAAGGCTTACGGACTTTTAATGCTCGAGGTTAAGATTCCACTGGTGCCTTCCTCTCTCGTGCCCATCGTGAACAGTGACTCAACTCGACATTTGGATTTGTTCATATATTGCTTTACTGGATGCTTAGTAAAGTACTCTTATTTCCAATAAATGAACAATGCCACACAAAATATCTTATTACGTAAAAGGTCGAATGATAAATAAGCTAATGCCCTATACAATCTAATCCTCGTATGGAATTCGAGGGCATATTCCTAACAATCTCCCACTTGCACTCAATGCCATGTGCTGCAGTATCTAATACCCATCTTTTCGAGATGTCTAGCCAGCATTGCCTGTGATAGAGGCTTGGTGAACGGGTTGGCCACGTTTTCCGCGGTCGCAATCTTCTGCATGGCTATGTAGCCATTCTCAACGAATCCACGTAACACGTGGTACTTTCTTTCTATATGTTTGGACCTGCTGTGAGACCTCGGTTCTTTCGCCTGAGCAATAGCGCCAGTATTGTCACACCACAATGGCAATGGCCTCTCTGCTACAGGAACGACACCAAGTTCTTCCAAGAACTTTCTCATCCAAACACCTTCCTTTGCTTCCTCTGAGGCCGCTATATACTCAGCTTTGCAGGTGGAATCTGCAGTAGTGCTCTGTTTGGAACTTTTCCAAGACACCACTCCACTGTTGAGCGTAAAGACGAATCCTGAAGTGGATTTTCGGTCGTCCACGTCAGACTGAAAATCCAAATCAGTATACCCTTCCACTTCCAATTATCCATTACCGTAGACCAACATCATATCCTTAGTCCGTCTGAGGTACTTGAGGATAGTCTTGACTGCTGTCCAATGTTCCTTACCAGGGTCAGCCTGAAACCGACTGACTACGCTCACAGCGTACACCAAGTTAGGTCGCGTGCAAAGCATCGCGTACATCAAGCTACCCACTGCGGATGCATAGGGGATTCCATTCATTCTTTCCGCTCCAACTCACTTTGAGGGCTCATAGCCTTGGAAAGGTGAATCCCATACCGCATAGGCAGGAACCCTTTCTTAGAGTTGTCCATATTATATCGCTTCAGGACTTTCTCTAAGTAAAGGGCCTGGGAGAGTCCTAACATACTATTCGCTCGATCTCTATAAAGGCGAATCCCCAAGATGTAGGTAGCTTCTCCCAAGTCTTTCATGGAGAATTTGGTCGAAAGCCACGCTTTCACCATCGAGAGCATTCCAATATCAGTTCCTATCAAAAGGATGTCGTCCACGTACAATACGAGGAAATATATTTTGTTCCCACTTCTTTTCTTGTAGACGCAAGGTTCGTATTCGTTCTTTAAGAATCCATGGCCCTTGACCACTTCATCGAACCGAAGGTTCCAGCTTCTGGAGGTTTGTTTCAGTCCATAAATGTTCAGTTTGAACACCCTATGAACATCTCCTTGCGATGTAAAACCCTTGGGCTGCTCCATATATATTTCCTCCTTGAGGTATCAGTTTAGGAACGCAGTTTTCACATCCATCTGCCAGATCTCATAGTCATAGTGCGCAGCTATCGCAAGCAATGTTCGAATGGACTTCATCATAGCAATAGGAAAAAAGGTCTCCTCATAGTCTACGTCTTCTTTTTGACTATACCCTTTCGCCACAAGCCTAGATTTGTATGTATCTACCAATCCGTCAGATCCTATCTTTCTCTTGTAGATCCATTTACACCCAATGGGTCTAAAACCATCTGGGAGGTCTACTAGAGTCCAGACTTGGTTTTCGTGCATAAAATCCATTTCGGCTTGCATAGCTTTAAGCCATTTCTCTGAATCCTTATCCCTGATTGCCTGGTTATATGTAGTGGGATCGTGTCCGACGTGCCCTTCCATCGCAGCAACCTCGTGGTCGATGTGGACCATCCCGTATCTCTCAGGCTGGCGAGATACTCTACCCGACCTGCGCAAGTCAGGTTGCGCCTCGGACTGCTCTACGGTGTCACCCGATACTGGAGTTTGTGAAAGCGCTTCAGAATACTCTCCAAGAGTTACTTCGCGACCCGCTCCACCTTCTCGAACGAAATCTTCTTCGAGAAAGTAAGCCTGAAGGGCTACAACGATTCTCTGATCGTCGTGGAAGTAAAGCTGGTATCCCATGGAATCCTCAGGATACCCGACAAAACGTCCTTTCACAGCATTCGATTCCAATTTATTTGTCTTGAGCATTTTCAAAAACGTGGGGCAACCCCAAATTCTAATGTGATTCAAGCTCGGTTTTCGTCCTATCCATATCTGATACGGAATACGATCCACAGACTTTGTAGGACATGTATTCAGAATGTGTGCCGCTGTCAACAGGGCATGACCCCACAACGATATGGACAGGTCTGTATAGCTTAGCATAGATCGAACCTTATCCAACAGAGTTCGATTTCTGCGTTCGGACACACCGTTCAACTGTGGTGTTCCGGGCGGTGTCATCTGTGAAATTATCCCGTTCTGTTTCAAGAACTCGTCAAACTCGAGGCACATGTACTCACCGCCTTGATCTGATCGAACGGCTTTAATGCTCTTTCCAGTCTGATTTTCCACCAAAGCCTTGTACTCTTTGAACCATACAAAAGTATCAGACTTATTCTTCATGAGATACACCTTGCGTTTATCGTAATGTTTAATTGGGATATAATTGAGCTCTACCAATCACTTTATGTGTTTATTCGTCATATTTACACTTATTTCATTAAGAGCTTAGGACGAGTTTCGGGCGAAAAGGAGCGAAAACGAGGCAATCGGTCACGGCCGTGACACCAATGCACCTGGCCGTGACATAGGACAGAAAGGCGAGAAGATTCACTGCCCGTTGTCACGGCCGTGACGAGTAATGCACCAGCCCGTGATGTTCGGCAGAGAGTTGGGCTGAAGTTGGTCATGGCCGTGACCTCCCATGCACTTGGCCGTAAACTTGACAGCGAGAATAAAGAGTTGAGTCGGCGATGGTCACGGCCGTGACGGCCCATGTCCCAGGCTGTGACCGTTACGAAAATCAGTATAAAAAGTCCAAATTCGACGCAGAAAGTGGAGACTGACCAGATATCAACCCTAATCCCTCAAGAGACGAAAAAAGGAGCCCTGAAGAACACAGAATTGCGTCCTGGAGCGCAAGAGACGGATCAACGACGCAATCACGCCCAATTGAACGAAGAACGAAGAATCATCCGCGCTACCACCCCAGATCATCAGTATTGAAGATCATGAGTTTTTCTTCTTCGTTTCTTATTTCTTTCATTGTTTTCCCGTCTATTATGAGTAGCTAAATTCCCTATGTGTTTGGGATTAGATAAACGCTAGGTTATTTCGTTATTAAGACATATGTTTATCGTGAGTTGTTTTTTTTTACTATTTATCAATCTATGAAATTGTTTCGTCACTTTAATATGTCTATGTGTTAAAGTGATCGTATGGAAAAACGTTTAGGGCAACAGCTAAACAACGTTTAGGCCGTTCGTAGAAGATAGGATTCGAGTATAGGGCGAAAGCAAATACTCGATCCTCTCCTTTAGTAATTGATAAATCTTAGACCCCGCGAGCGTTTAGGGCGACAGCCAATTCGTGAGCGGGTAGGAAAATTACTGCGATCTATTCAAGAATCACGTAGGCACGATATTTCATTGTCTTAGGCGATCACACCTAGCGGGATTCGAATCCCGAGCACACCTTTATCATCTGAAAGCTTCTTACCAGTTTTAAGCGTGTTCTTTGAATCTCTAGTTGATTGAGGAGTAATCTGTTAAGATAATTCGTAAAACCATCTGCTTATTTTATTTAGGCTAAATTTCGAGTCGATAGGTCATTACTGATACTTAATTTATTCCTTGTGTTCGATACTCGTTTACTCATTTTACTGCACTACACACGATAGGTCCACTGCCTATCGCACGTCGGTGATATTAATTAGGTATTCGTTTTAATTATTACTTGTCGCACTTTTCATTCACACACCACGTGTCGATCAGAGAGTGATCATCAATGAAGGTAACGAAATAATGGAAGTTACCGCGAGCCGCTACCCCGAACTGCCCGCAAAACCAAATAATCGGAAAGCAGCAAACTATGTCTAGTAGACAAAACGAGAGTTCTTGATCCAATGTGGGTCGCCGGTACACTATGTCCGCTTCCTACGTTGATCATGATCTCTCGATCCGCCAGCTTCCTACTTCGTTCCAGACCCTGGTTCGAAACACAGATGTGAGCACTAGCTCCCGAGTCTAAGATCCATGAAGCGGAATATACTGTCGTAGAACAATTTGTTTCCAAAGCGTAAAGTTCTTTACCTGTAGCTTCGGGCAATCGCGCTTCCAATGGCCAAGCTCATTGCAGTGAAGGCACTTGTCCGTCGGCTTGGCGCCTTTGAACACGTTCTTCTTGGCCTTCCCTTTCGAAATTCATCATTTGGGCTTATTGGGCTTGTCTGAATTTTTCTTTGTACTCGACCCTCGAGTATTAGCATTCGCGACAAGAACAACTTCCTTTCGTTTCACCTTCTTCATCCGAGTCTGCGCTGCCGACAACTGGTTCATTAACCCAGTCAATGTCATCTCGGCCTTGTTCAGATTAAAGTTCAGGATGAATGAATTGAAGGAAGGTGGGAGCACTCCTAGAATGTTCGCCAAAAAGCTCCTTCAAATGAAGCAAAATGGCGCCCACTTCTATTTTCGAGTGAGTGCGTTGCAACTCATTGTTCATGGAAAGAAGTATATAGCCCTTGACCTTTGGCTCGTCTATCTGCTATTTGGCATACGCAGCCCGGTCTTCGTCACTCGCATCAGCCCCTGGGACTTGCGGTATGGGGGAATCGAGGACATAAAACTCCATACCTAGGACTATCCTCAGGTTACGTAGCCAGTCCACGTAGTTTGGTCCCACCAAACAGTTTCTCTCAAGCAGCATAGTAATTATGATCGTCATCGCAGTAAAATAGAAAGAAACGTAAAGCTGCAGAAACTAAAGATCTAATTAGGTTTATCTTATCATTTATCAAGCGCAAACAAGGACTTTTCGTTTCGCTTGACTCCCACTATTTTTCTCGAAAAACTATCCTCCCGAGAAGAGTTTCAGAAACCTCATTGAAAGTTTCATAGTGGAGTTGATGTCCCCAACTCGACTAGACTCGCCTAAGCCTTTAACGCAATGTTTCGAACCAGGGTCTGGCGGATCGAGAGATCATGATCAACGTAGGAAGCGAACATAGTGTACCGACGACCCACATTGGATCAAGAACTCTTGTTTTATCTACCTGACATAGTTTACTGCTTATTGTTTAGTTTTGCCCAAGGGGCTTAAGAATATTGTTTCTATTCCCGTTTTGAGCGGAACGGTTATGAGTTCCGTTTTAGTAATAATATATGCAATATTTATTTTAGAAATAATTGCGTCGGAAGTGAAAGTTTACTGAATGGGTTGTATTACCTAACCATCGAAGATAAAATAATGAACACAGTCACCAACGAACGAAAATTGGAGTCGAACTCGAGACTGCTATTTTCGACTCGGTCACGATGGAGAATAGAAGATTCTTGAGTTGGAGAAAACCGGCGTTATAAAGCCGCTTGGGTCTGATTCCTATCCAACTTGTGAATCTTGTATCATTGGAAAGATGACCAAGTAACTATTGGAGAGTATTCAGAAGAACTTTTACAAACTCCAGTGTCGGGTGACACCGTAGGGCAGTCCGAGGCGCAACCTGACTTGTGCAGGTCGGGTAGAGTATCTCGCCAGACTGAGAGATACGAGATGGTCCACATCGAGCACGAGGTTGCTGCGATGGAAGGGCACGTCGACGATCCCACTACCTATGACCAGGCAATCAGGGATACGGATTCGCAGAAATGGCTTAAAGCTATGCAAGCCGAAATGGATTCTATGCACGAAAACCAAGTCTGGACTCTAGTAGACCTCCCAGATGGTTTTAGACCCATTGGGTGTAAATGGATCTACAGAAGAAAGATAGGATCTGACGGATTGGTTGATACATACAAAGCTAGGCTTGTGGCAAAAGGGTACAGTCAAAAAGAGGGCATTGACTATGAGGAGACCTTTTCGCCTATTGCTATGATGAAGTCCACTCAAACATTGCTTGCGATAGCTGCGCACTATGACTATGAGATCTGGCAGATGGATGTAAAAACTGCGTTCCTAAACGGATATCTCAAGGAGGAAATATATATGGAGCAGCCCAAGAGTTTTACATCGCAAGGAGATGCTCATAGGGTGTGCAAACTGAACAAGTCCATTTATGGAATGAAACAAGCCTCCAGAAGCTGGAATCTTCGGTTCGATGAAGTGGTCAAGGGCCATGGATTCTTAAAGAACGAATACGAACCTTGCGTCTACAAGAAAAGAAGTGGGAGCAAAATATCTTTCCTCGTATTGTACGTGGACGACATCCTTTTGATAGGAACTGATATTGGAATGCTCTCGATGGTGAAAGCGTGGCTTTCGACCAAATTCTCCATGAAAGACTTGGGAGAAGCTACCTACATCTTGGGGATTCGCCTTTATAGAGATCGAGCGAATAGTATGTTAGGACTCTCCCAGGCCCTTTACTTAGAGAAAGTCCTGAAGCGATATAATATGGACAACTCTAAGAAAGGGTTCCTGCCTATGCGGTATGGGATTCACCTTTCCAAGGCTATGAGCCCTCAAAGTGAGTTGGAGTAGAAAGAGATGAATGGAATCCCCTATGCATCCGTAGTGGGTGGCTTGATGTACGCGATGCTTTGCACGCGACCTGACTTGGCGTACGCTGTGAGCGTAGTCAGTCGGTTTCAGGCTGACCCTGGTAAGGAACATTGGACAGCAGTCAAGACTATCCTCAAGTACCTCAGACGAACTAAGGATATGATGCTGGTCTACGGTAATGGAGAATTGGAAGTGGAAGGGTATATGGATTCGGATTTCCAGTCTGACGTGGACGACCGAAAAGTTCCAAACAGAGCACTACTGCAGATTCCACCTGCGAAGCAGAGTATATAGCGGCCTCAGAGGCAGCGAAGGAAGGTGTTTGGATGAGAAAGTTCTTGGAAGAACTTGGTGTCGTTCCTGTAGCAGATAGGCCATTGCCATTGTGGGAGTGTTACAAGGCGCTACTGAAGAGGTGCCCACAACACGGGATGTCGAAGGCAGCCCAGATCAACCGATTCCACGAGGGGCTCAATGACCAGACCGTCCATATGTTAGACGGAGCCGCAGGAGGAGGGCTCGTGAAGCTCAATGCGACCGACGCCTGGAATTTGATTGAGGACTACTCGAGGAACAGTTTCATGAGGGGCAATACGAGGATCAAGTCACCAGGCGTATTCGGAGTGAGCAAGGAGACGGCTACGAACGCCAAGTTTGAGGCGCTTCGGCAACAGATCGCTGCGACAAACTCTCAGTTGCAGACAGTCATCGGCGCACTACTCCCAAAATCCGGGCAGACTCAGCCCGTGAATGCCGTGACGACCACCGCACCGACGCAGCACACGCCAAACGTGCCATTGTGCTGGATCTGTGGCGCAGCCCACGAAACATCTGAATGCCAACTTGGGCAATCGCCGGAGCAAGTAGACTACATGGGAAATTACCAAGCCGGCCAGCGAAGCTTCCAACCTCGAGCACACCCCAATCTGGCATACGGGAATCAGAACCACCAGGGGCAAGGACCGCTAGGATTTCAGCCTAGGTCTTCCGGATTCCAGAACGGGGCGCCACGCCAATATCAGAACGCACCCGCAGGAGGATCCGATGACGTGAGGGAGATGAAGGACATGATGAAGACGCTCCTCACTAATTTCAGCAGCACCACCGCAGCCCACGAAAGCCGAATGACGAAGATGGAGGACTACATGGAGGCGAATGACTTGCGTGTCCAGAACACGGACGCCTCGCTCAAGAAGCTGGAGCAACAGATGGGTCAGATAGCAAAGCAGTTGGCGGCGCGTACTCAGGGATCGCTCCCAAGCTACACCGAGCCGAATCCCAAGGAGTATTGCAAGGCGGTGATGCTTAGTAACGGACAAGAACTGCAAGAAGTGCACACCAAGAAGAAGGTGAAGGAGAACGCCATCTTTGAGAGCCACGACGAGCCCGAAGTGGAGGAGATCAGAGGCGACGATGTCGAGAAGGCCGAAGCCAAGAAGGAGAAGGTCGAGCCCGAGAAGGAAAAGGCGAAGGAGATCGAGCGACCACCGGTGAAGCCATACCAGCCGAAGATTCCTTACTCGGCTCGACTGAAAAAGGAAAAGGACGAGGCACAGTTCGGTAAATTTATGGGTATGTGTAAGGAATTGCATATTAACTTATCGTTTGTTGAAGCTATTACGCAGATGCCCAGCTTTGCCAAGTTCTTGAAGGACCTGCTGACAAACAGAAGGAAGCTCGAACACGTCTCCACCATATGCCTTCGAGGAGAGTGTTCGGCGATACTCCAAGGCAAGATCCCGAAGAAGCTTAAGGACCCAGGGAGTTTTACTATTCCCTGTCTTATAGGAGATTTAGTGATTGAGCGTGCGTTAGCGGATTTAGGCGCTAGTATTAATCTCATGCCATATCTATGTTTAAGCGTCTAGGACTAGGTGAACTACGACCCACTAGGATGAGCCTACAATTAGCTGATAGATCATTAAAGTATCCTCGAGGCGTTATCAAGGATGTCCTAGTTAAGGTCGATAAGTTTGTTATCCCGGCCGATTCGACATGGAGGAAGATGAAAATGTCCCCTTGATCTTAGGTAGACCGTTCTTTGCGACAGGAGAAACCATGATAGATGTTAGGAATGGGACAGTGACCTTGACAGTAGACGGAGAAAAAGTCACATTTAATATGGCCGACTTGATGAAAAAGAGTGACGAGCAGGATGACAAATGTTATTTCTTAGACGTTTTTGAGCACGACTTCCTCTTTTCTGTGCAAGGTCTGTCACAGGTCGGCGAGCAGGACATGCATACTATTATGGCGATCGATGAGTGTGGGGAGGAGGTCGACGAGCCTATCATAGCCATCGACGAGAGCACCGAAGAGGACAAGGAAAAGAGCTCAGTCGAGGAGCCACTAGTCCTGGACTTGAAGCCGCTGCCCGACCACCTCGAGTACGCGTTCCTAGGCAGCAACGGAGGCCTGCCAATCATCATCTCGTCGAGCCTCGACGACGGACAGAAGGACCAGCTCTTAGACGTGTTGAAGGCGCACAAGAAGGCTTTGGCGTGGAAGATATCCGACATAAGGAGTATCTACCCGAGCTATTGCACGCACAAAATCCTCATGGAGGACGATTTCAAGCCGGTCGCTCAACGCCAAAGGCGGCTCAACCCCAATATGAAGGACGTGGTAAAGAAGGAGGTGATCAAATTGCTAGATGCAGGGATGATCTATCCCATTTCAGACAGCGCGTGGGTCAGCCCGGTCCAAGTGGTCCCAAAGAAGGGAGCATGACGGTCGTCACCAATGATCTATCCCGACGAGGACCATGACTGGGTGGCGCGTCTGCATCGATTACAGGAAGTCGAAGGACGCCACGCGAAAAGATCACTTTCCTTTACCGTTTATTGATCAGATGCTAGAAAAGTTAGCCGGTCACTCATTTTATTGCTTTCTTGATGGTTTGTCAGGTTATCTACAGATCCGTATAGCACCAGAGGACCAGGAGAAGACCACATTCACGTGCCCGTTCGGGACGTTCGCGTACTGAAGGATGCCATTCGATCTCTGCAATGCCCCAACCACCTTCCAGCGATGCATGATGGCCATATTCGACGAACTGGTAGGTGAGGTAATGGAGGTATTTATGGACGATTTTTCTATTTTCGGGTCGTCGTTCGATGCATGCTTGTCAAATTTAAAGCTCGTTCGAGGAGACGAACTTGGCACTTAATTGGGAAAAGTTCCACTTCATGGTTCGAGAGGGTATAGTTCTCGGACACAAGATCTCCTCTAAAGGAATCGAAGTGGACCGAGCTAAGTTGGAGATGATAGAAAAATTGCATGTCCCCTCGAACGTGAAGTCGATTAGGAGTTTTCTAGGACATGCGGGGTTTTATCGTAGGTTTATTAAAGATTTCTCTAAGATCGCAAGACCCATGTCTAGGTTGCTAGAAAAAGTTGCCCCGTTTGATTTTAATGACGAGTGCCTGCATGCCTTTTAATTTACTTAAGGAGCGACTTATCGCAACACCTATTATGGTCGCCCCCGACTGGGGGCTGCCCTTTGAACTAATGTGCGATGCTAGTGACTATGCAGTTGGGACCGTGTTAGGGCAGCGGAAGGATAATCATTTCAGGCCGATCTACTACGCGAGTAAGACGCTAGACGCAGCCCAGGCCAATTACACGACCACCGAAAAGGAGCTGTTGGCCGTCGTGTTTGCTTTCGACAAGTTCAGGTCATATCTTATTTTATCCAAAGTTATTATTTTTACTGACCATTTTGCTCTTAAGTACTTGTTAGCAAAGCCCGACGCCAAGCCACGGCTAATCAGATGGATCCTACTACTGCAAGAATTCGATATAGAGATCCGGGACAAGAAGGGTGCAGAGAACTTAGCGGCGGATCACCTCTCTCGACTAGAGGAGTCCGAGATATACCATAAGGATGAAAAGGCGATCCAAGATCGGTTCCCAGACGAGCATCTATAATCGATACAGGTGGTAAGTGACGACACTCCTTGGTTCGCAGGTTATGCTAACTACCTTGTTGCGAGGATCCTACCTAAGGAGTACACTAGTCAACAAAAGAAGAAATTCTTTTCTGACCTGAGTACTACTTCTGGGAAGATCCGTATCTTTTCAGGCGATGTGCAGACCAGGTGATACGACGATGCGTGGATGCTTCCAGAAACGACGCAGATCCTTAGGCATTGCCACAACGGACCGACCGGAGGGTTGGAAAGTGGGTTCTACTGGCCCACGATCTTCAAAGACGCCCAAAGGTACATTGACACTTGTGATCAGTGTCAGCGCACAGGTAATCTCTCGAAACGCGACGAAATGCCCCAGAACTTTATTTTAGTTTGTGAAATTTTGACGTATGGGGTATAGATTTTATGGGTCCGCTTCCTAGCTCGTATAATAATAAGTACATCCTAGTTGCTGTCGATTATGTGTCTAAGTGGACCGAGACGCAAGCTTTACCCACGAACGATGCTAGGGTAGTCGTTAGATTTTTACGAGCATTGTTTTCACGTTTTGGGGCGCCTAGGTGCATTATTAGTGATAGGGGTACACACTTTTGTAACACCCAATTTGCACGCACGTTAGAACGTTACGGTGTTAGACACAGCCTATTCACCCCATACCACCCCCAAGCTAGCGGTCAGGTCGAAGTAGTGAACCGTGAGTTGAAACGCATTTTAGAAAAAACCATAGAGGGGAACCGTAGGGAGTGGGCGAATAAATTGAATGATGCACTTTGGGCATATAGGACTGCATATAAGACACCTGTAGGCACTACACCGTATAGACTAGTCTATGGAAAGGCATGTCACCTCCCCGTAGAAATAGAGCATAAGGCCTACTGGGCAATTAAGTCCTTGAATCTTGATTTGGGAACGCTGGCGGAAAGTGACAACTCCAAATCAACGAGTTAGACGAGTGGCGTTTATCGGCTTACGATAACTCTCGCATGTATAAGGAATGCTCCAAAGCCTATCATGATAAAAAGATTAGGCAAAGAGGAGAGTTTCAGAAAGGGGACCATTTTAACTCTCGACTTAGACTTTTTCCCGGAAAACTTAGATCACGTTGGTCGGGACCGTTCACTGTTACCCGTGTTTTTCCTTATGGTACTGTTGAGATTTCAGGTAGGGAGCAGGATACCTTAAAGGTGAACGGCCATAGGTTGAAGCACTATCACGCAGCGAGGAAGACGTGAGCGAAAAGGAAGTGCTCCACCTGGACTTCCAAACTTGAGCGAACGAAAAGACGTCCGGCTAAAGACGGTAACGTAAGCGCTTCTTGGGAGGCAACCCAGGTATTCTCGTTTATGTTTTAGCTTAGTCAAAAGAAAAAGGAAAAAAAGGGGTCACGACCAACGGCTTAAGACGTCACGGCCGTGACGTACCCACATAAGCGTACTGCCACACGTCACGGCCTGACGCTTAAGCCTTCACGGCCGTGACGAACAAGAGGCACTCACTGCCCACTGTCATGGCCAGACACATACGTGTCACAGTCGTGACGTTACCCAGAGGCCTCTCTGCCTCTTGCCACGGCCAATGGCTTAAGCCATCACGGCCGTGACATCCACGAAAAAAAATAAAAAAATAAAAAAATAAAAAAATTACGCGATTGTGTCACGGCCAGTGACTCGAGTGTCACATCCGTGACGTATTACAGAGACGGGCTCTACCCAACGTTACGGCCAAGACCTCTATAGGTCACGGCCGTGACCTGCGGGATTTTAAGTAGAAAATTGTCTTTTTTTCCTTTCTTCTCTATCTTTCCCCCTCTCCCTCGAGATCTCTTCCTCCCCCAATCATCACCTCCCCAAAAACACCTTCAATTACCACCTATCATCACCGCCGACCACCGCGACCCACCTCCGGAGAATCCACAACCGACCAACACTCTTTTGTTCCAATTAAACCCACAAGGTATGAATTCACTCTCAACCCTTATTAATTTCGAATTTTAGGGAATCTCGTCGAAATTGTTAATCTTTGGATATGAACATGCTCTTAATTGTTTATTACATGATATAGTTACTACGGGTATGCTTAATTCGTTGCTTTCAACTACGAATTTTCGAAATTTTGATGAACCCTAATTTCAAAATTGGGAAATTTCGATATTAGGTCTAATTGGGTGTTTCTCTTGCTCCTTTATTTATAGATACATGCTAGGAACACCTTGGATATGATTAATTACGTGAATTTGTGGTTGAATTTCGAAGTCCTACGATGAACCCTAATTTTTTTAAGTTGGGGATTTTCGAAATTCGGTCTAATTGGGTGTTGTTCTTGCTCGTTTATGATGATATACATGATAATAGCAAGTTGGGTATGCTTAATTTGTTGATTTCCTTCATTAATTTCGACTTTGCTATGGAGAACCCTAATTTCACATATTGGAGATTTTGAAATTTGTTGGTAAAATCTGTTACATTGATGATGTTGGCGAGCCTCGAGTTCTATTATGACTTATGTGGGTAAGTTTGCTTGTTCAAGTTTGGATTTAGATTGGGTGATTTCGGTTGCACGCCACGTGTTCGATAAAATGTCACTTTGAGCTTTTCATGAGTTATTGCGTATGCAAGTATCTCCTTTGTCGTATTGGTTGAATCAAGCTGAATTCACACTATTATTTCTCGCAAGCTCACATACGTTTTTTTTAGGTACTATGGGTCGAAGCCGCTCCACCGCTCAGCGTGACCCCGCCTCACGCTCACCCGTTCATCAAAGGCGACACGTGCCCCCGCCGACACTGCTAGAAGCCATGGGTCAAGGAGCTCACCCTGGAATTTTTGTCCACGTTCTCCTATGATGAATACGGCGACGACAAAATCAAATTCCAGGCATTCAACAAAGAGCGCATAGTGAGGGTCGACAACCTATGCCGTGCACTTGGAGTACCAGTGCCATTCCCGCACCGCCCCTATGCGATATACTTTTATCAAACGGGAGGTCGACAGGGTTGCTGGGCTGACATCGCTCGACCAGGCGAGTCAGAATTCAGCGTGAAGACTTCGAAGGCGTCTGCGCTCAGGAGCCCAGGATTGCGCTACATCCACCGCCTCCTCACGACCTCGCTCACACCAAGGGGCGAGTCGCACGGAGCAATCACCCTCCGTGACCTCTTTTATCTGACTAAGCTGCAGCGAGGCGAACAGGCCCATTTGGGAATGGCGGTGGCCCACGCTTTCAGTGCTCAGGCGGAAGCAAGAAGCCATGGGAAGATCGCCGTGGGAGCACTCGTCACTAATGTTGTCCGGGGACTACGCCTTTGGCCAGCGAATGCACCCGAGATGGACATAGTTGGCGGGCGCCACCCCTTGAACGAGGAGATGCTCGTGAAGGCGCCCACCTGGACTCGCACGAACAAGGTGTACGTCTGGCACGAGATGAATCGTGGCCAGACGGACCACGTCGACGTCCCCGCCGACCAGCTCTACCTCGAGGGCCCTTACCCAGTGGAGACAGACACGACCGCCGGGCCATCCTATTCCTCCGGCTACCACCCTGGCGAGTCATCTGGCGTCGCCCACTACGCGTCAAACAGCGGACCTCGAAGCGCTGCGCCAGGACATGATGCGCATGAACGCCGATGCGCTGCAGCGGGACAAAGAAGCCTGACGATATAACGAAGAGATTCGGCGCCGACAGGAAGAGTACGAGCGACGGAATGAGGAAGCTCACTGTCGGTACCAAGAAGAGCTAGACCGCTACAACCAGGGCCTACAAGCCATGGACACGGCGCTCAAGTACTCCCAGCAGTCGATGTCCTTCCTTCTCACGAGGCAACCGTCGCCACCGCCGCCACCACCTTAGGGATTTCTTTTCTTTTTTTCTTTTTAAGACATTTCGTTTGCTTGAGTAGTCGCCAGTGTTTTTACTTTGTTTCTACCATTGATGCTTATAACTATGTTTATAGTTAATCTATGATTACTCTCTTTTTATGTCTATCTCTCTCTTTAGCTAGCGCCAGGATACGCATAACGGGTTACAACACGACCTTCACGCGCTAAGTCACGACTACTTCACGACCACGTCATTTCTCGTCAGGGGAGTCCCGTTCTTTTTAAACCCTTTTTCCTCCCTTTTATGCTTTTTACGTTGAGGAGAACGTCAGACTTAAGTATGGGGAGGGGAATTTAGTTTGAGAACTTACGTGAAAATTTTAAATTTTGTTTTGAATGACGTGTCCGTGAGCTATAAATTTCGTTGGAAAGGCATGAATTACTGAATCTGGCATGATTGTTTGCGCTTATCTCGAGTTGGTTTGCATTTTATGAAATTTTGTGAGCAATTAAGATATGCATGACTGATTGAATCGTGTCTGCCTGAATTGATATAGCACTTCTTTGAGAGACTCGTACATATAACCCTGTTACGTTGTGAGAGTTTGAGCCTGACGAGCTTATGCTCATTTTCTTGATTGTGTGACGTGACTAGTCTATGTCTCTCTAGAACTTGCTTGCCTGATGCGTGTTGAAACTATTTTTGATGCTTGAGTGCGAAAATGATAAGGGCATTAGGAATTAAGTCCAGGGCCAGATTTCCCCACCATGACTAAACCCCTTAGTAGCCACTTTGAGCCTGAGCCTATTTGTTTGCTTTCCTCATAAATCTTAGAAGCCACTGACCTGAATAAACCTCCAGAGATTATGAACCTGAATTGATTAGAATAGAGCAGAAGTCGAACTTGAGAGTTACTGTTTCAGTGTATGATTTGATGTTCTTCTCTGCTATTCGTGAAATGACTCATCCCTTACTTGACCGTTTTCTGAAATGACCCGATCCCTTGCATAAGCCTGCCCATGACCCTTTGGCAAGATATAGGTTTCGGTAATACGTATCCCTAGGTACACGACATTCGCTGTGACGATGTATTCTTTGCGACAAAAGCCGAACCTTGATGTTTTTAGGGAATAAGGGCAGTGCACAAAAGTAGAGCGTGACAAAGGTGAAAGGGCAGAAAATGAAAGGGAACTGAGTCGAGATGGTCGGGCAGAAAAGTCTAGGATTTCAGAGCGAGAACATCGAGTCTTATGTTGGGACGTGTGACTGTCTGTTTGATCATGCTGTGTTCTTTGATAATTTTTGCTTAGGTGTCCTAGATCTGAGATTAAGTGTTCATTATATCTGCTTGTCGCTTCATGATTGTTCTTTGATGCCTTCTCTGACTTCTAATTTACTTGAGGACAAGCAAATGCTTAAGTTAGGGGAGGTTTGATAAACGTATTTCAATGCATTTATCATAGTGTTTAATTGGGATATAATAGAGCTCTAGCAATCATTTTATGTGTTTATTCGTCATATTTACACTTATTTCATTATTGGAGAGCTTAGGACGAGTTTCGAGCGAAAAGGAGCGAAAACGAGGCAAAACGGAGCAAAGAAGACGAACACTCCAATCGGTCACGGCCGTGACACCAAGTGCACCTGGCCGTGACATAGGACAGAAAGGCGAGAAGATTCACTGCCCGTCGTCACGGCCGTGACGAGTAATGCACCAGCCCGTGACGTTCGGCAGAGAGTTGGGCTGAAGTTGGTCACGGCCGTGACCTCCCATGCAATTGGCCGTGACACTTGACAGCGAGAATAAGGAGTTGAGTCGGCGATGGTCACGGCCGTGACGGCCCATGTCCCAGGCCATGACCGTTACGAAAATCAGTATAAAAACCCAAATTCGATGCAGAAAGTGGAGACTGACCAGATATCAACCCTAATCCCTCAAGAGATGAAAAAGAGCCTTGACGAACACAGTATTGCGTCCCGGAGCGCAAGAGACGAATCAATGACGGAATCACGCCCAATTGAACGAAGAACGAAGAATCATCCGCGCTACCACCCCAGATCATCAGTATTCAAGATCATGAGTTTTTCTTCTTCGTTTCTTATTTCTTTTGTTGTTTTTTCGTCTATTATGAGTAGCTAAATTCCCTATGTGTTTGGGATTAGATGAACACTAGGTTATTTCGTTATTAAGACATATGTTTATCGTGACTCGTTTTCTGACTATTTATCTATCTATGAAATTGTTTCGTCACTTTAATATGTTTATGTGTTAAAGTGATCGTGTGGAAAAATGTTTAGGGCGACAGCTAAACAACGTTTAGGCCGTTCGTAGAAGATAGGATTCGAGTATAGGGCGAAAGCAAATACTCGATCCTCGCCTTTAGTAATTGATAAATCTTAGATCCCCGCGAGCGTTTAGGGCGACAACAAATTCGTGAGCGGGTAGGAAAATTACTGCGATCTAGTCAAGAATCACGTAGGCATGATATTTCATTGTCTTAGGCGATCACACCTAGTGGGATTCGAATCCCGAGCACACCTTTATCATCTGAAAGCTTCTTACCAGTTTTAAGCGTGTTCTTTGAATCTCTAGTTGATTTAGGAGTAATCTATTCAGATAATTCGTAAAACCCTCTGCTTATTTTATTTAGGCTAAATATCGAGTCGATAGGTCACTACTAGTAATTAATTTATTCCTTGTGTTCGATACTCGTTTACTCATATTTACTGCACTACACACGATAGGTCCACTGCCTATCGCACGTCGGTGATAGTAATTAGGTATTCGTTTTAATTATTACTTGTCGCACTTTTCATTCACACACCACGTGTAGATCAGAGATTGATCATTAGTGAAGGTAACGAAATAATGGAAGTTACCGCGAGCCGCTACCCCGAACGGTCCGCAAACATCCGTGTGGATCAAACCGAGAAGTTCTGCGGCTCTCGTAAAAGTCCATGTGAAGGGCGACTTGGTCATCTTTCCAAGGATACAAGATTCACAAGTTGGATAGGGATCAGACCCAAGCGGCTTTATAACGCCGGTTTTCTCCAACTCAAGAATCTTCTGTTCTCCAGCGTGACCGAGTCGAAAATGCCACAGCAGTCTCGAGTTCGACTCCAATTTTCGTTTGTTTGTGATTGTATTCACATTTTTTATTTTATCTTCGATATTTAGGTAATACAACCCATTCAGTAAACTTGCACTTCCGACGCAATTATTTCCAAAATAAATATTGCATATATTATTACTAAAACGGAACTCATAACCGTTTCCGCTCAAAACGGGAATAGAAACAATATTCTTAAGCCCCTTGGGCAAAACCAAACAATCGGAAAGCAGCAAACTATGTCTAGTAGACAAAACAAGAGTTCTTGATCCAATGTGGGTCGCCGGTACACTATGTCCGCTTCCTACGTTGATCATGATCTCTCGATCCGCCAACTTCCTACTTCGTTCCAGACCCTGGTTCGAAACACAGATGTGAGCACTAGCTCCCGAGTCTAAGATCCATGAAGCGGAATATACTGTCATAGAACAATTTGTTTCCAAAACGTAAAGTTCTTTACCTGTGGCGGATAGCTTCGGCAATCGCGCTTCCAATGGCCAAGCTCATTGCAGTGAAGGCACTTGTCCGTCGGCTTGGCACCTTTGAACACGTTCTTCTTGGCCTTGCCTTTCGAAATTCGTCCTTTGGGCTTATTGGGCTTGTCCGACTTTTTCTTTGTACTCGACCCTCGAGTCTTAGCATTCGCGACAAGAACAACTTCCTTTCGTTTCACCTTCTTCATCTGAGTCTGCGCTGCCGACAACTGGTTCATTAACCCAGTCAATGTCATCTCGGCCTTGTTAAGATTAAAGTTCACGATGAACGAATTGAAGGAAGGTGGGAGCACTCCTGGAATGTTCGCCAAAAAGCTCCTTCAAATGAAGCAAAATGGCGCCCACTTCCATTTTTGAGTGAGTACGTTGCAACTCATTGCTCATGGAAAGAAGTATATAGCCCTTGACCTTTGGCTCTATCTGCCATTTGGCATACGCAGCCCGGTCTTCGTCACTCGCATCAGCCCCTGGGACTTGCGGTATGGGGGAATCGAGGACATAAAACTCCATACCTAGGACTATCCTCAGGTTACGGAGCCAGTCCACGTAGTTTGGTCCCACCAAACAGTTTCTCTCAAGCAGCATAGTAATTATGTTCGCCATCGCAGTAAAATAGAAAGAAACGTAAATCTACAGAAAATAAAGATCTAATTAGGTTTATCTTATCATTTATCAAGCGCAAAGAAGGACTTTTCGTTTCGATTGACTCCCACTATTTTTCTCGAAAAACTATCCTCCCGAGAAGAGTTTCGGAAACCTCGTTGAAAGTTTCATAGTGGAGTTGATGTCCCCAAGGGGCTTAAGAATATTGTTTCTATTCCCGTTTTGAGCGGAAACGGTTATGAGTTCCGTTTTAGTAATAATATATGCAATATTTATTTTAAAAATAATTGCGTCGGAAGTGCAAGTTTACTGAATGGGTTGTATTACCTAAATATCGAAGATAAAATAAAAACTGTGAATACAGTCACCAACAAATGAAAATTGGAGTCGAACTCAAGACTGTTGTGGCATCTTTGACTCGGTCACGCTGGAGAACAGAAGATTCTTGAGTTGGAGAAAACCGGCGTTATAAAGCCGCTTGGGTCTGATCCCTATCCAACTTGTAAATCTTGTATCCTTGGAAAGATGACCAAGTCACCCTTCACAGGGACTTTTACGAGAGCCGCAGAACTTTTCGGTTTGATCCACATGGATGTTTGCGGACCGTTCGGGGTAGCGGCTCGCGGTAACTTCCGTTATTTCGTTACCTTCACTGATGATCACTTTCGCTTTGGCAAGGTGTATCTCATGAAAGTCAGATACTTTTGAATGGTTCAAAGAGTACAAGGCTTTGGTGGAAAATCAGACTGGAAAGAGCATTAAAACCGTTCGATCAGATCGAGGCGGTGAGTACATGAGCCTCGAGTTTGACGAGTTCTTGAAAGAGGACAGAATAATTTTACAGCCGCCCAGAACACCCCAGTTGAACGGTGTGTCCGAATGCAGAAATCGAACTCTGTTGAATAAGGTTCGATCTATACTAAGCTATACAGACCTGCCCATATCGTTGTGGGGTCACGCCCTGTTGACAGCGGCACATATTCTGAATAGATGTCCGACAAAGTCTGTCGATCGTATTCCGTATCAGATATAGACAAGACGAAAACTGAGCTTGAATCACATTAGAATTTGGGGTTGCCCCGTTTGTGAAAAAGCTCAAGACAGATATACTGGAATCGAAGGCTGTGAAAGGACGTTTTGTCGGGTATCCTGAGGATTCCATGGGATACCATTTTTACTTCCACGACGATTAGAGAATCGTTGTAGCCCTTCAGGCTCACTATCTCAAAGAAGATTTCGTTCGAGAAGGTGGAGCGGGTCGCGAAGTAACTCTTGGAGAGTATTCAGAAGCGCTTTCACAAACTCCAGTGTCGGGTGACACCGTAGGGCAGTCCGAGGCGCAAACTGACTTGCACAGGTCGGGTAGAGTATCTCGCCAGCCTGAGAGATACGGAATGACATCGAGCACGAGGTTGCTGCGATGTAAGGGCACGTCGACAATCCCACTACCTATGACCAGACAATCAGGATTAAGGATTCGGAGAAATGGCTTAAAGCTATGCAAGCCGAAATGGATTCTATGCACGAAAACCAAGTATGGACTCTAGTAGACCTCCTAGCTGGTTTTAGACCCATTGGGTGTAAATGGATCTACAAAAGAAAGATAGGATCTGACGGATTGGTTGATAATACAAAGTTAGGCTTGTGGCGAAAGGGTACAGATGGATGCGATAGCTGCGCACTATGACTATGAGATCTGGCAGATGGATGTAAAAACTGCGTTCCTAAACGGATACCTCAAGGACGAAATATATATGGAGTAGCCCAAGGGTTTTACATCGCAAGGAGATGCTCATAGGCTGTGCAAACTGAACAAGTCCATTTATGGACTGAAACAAACCTCTAAAAGCTGGAATCTTCGGTTTGACGAAGTGGTCAAGGGGCATGGATTCTTAAAGAACAGACGAACCTTGCATCTACAAGAAGCAGTGGGAACAAAATATCTTTCCTCGTATTGTATGTGGACGACATCCTTTTGATAGGAAATGATATTGGAATGCTCTCGATGGTGAAAGCGTGGCTTTCGACCGAATTCCCCACGAAATACTTGGGAGAAGCTACATACATCTTGGGGATTCGCCTTTATAGAGACCGAGCGAATCGTATGTTATGACTCTCCCATGCATTTTACTTAGAGAAGGTCCTGAAGCGATATAATATGGACAACTCTAAGAAAGGGTTCCTGCCTATGCGGCATGGGATTCACCTTTCCGAGGCTATGAGCCCTCAAAGTGAGTTGGAGCGGAAAGAGATGAATGGAATCCCCTATGCATCCGTAGTGGGTAGCTTGATGTACGCGATGCTTTGCACTGACCTGACTGGGCGTACGCTGTGGGCGTATCTGTTTCAGGCTGACCACCCTGGTAAGGAACATTGGATAGCAGTCAAGACTATCCTCAAGTACCTCAGACGGACTAAGGATATGATGCTGGTCTACGTTAATGGAGAATTGGATGTGGAAGGGTATACGGATTCGGATTTCCAGTCTGACGTGGACGACCGAAAATCCACTTCAGGATTCGTCTTTACGCTCAACGGTGGAGCGGTGTCTTGGAAAAGTTCCAAACAGAGCACTACTGCAGATTCCACCTGCGAAGCAGAGTATATAGCAGCCTCAGAGGCAGCGAAGGAAGGTGTTTGGATGAGAAAGTTCATTGGAAGAACTTGGTGTCGTTCCTGTAGCAGATAGGCCATTGCCATTGTGGTGTGACAATATTGGCGCTATTGCTCAGGCGAAAGAACCGAGGTCTCACAGCGGGTCTAAACATATAGAAAAAAAGTACCACCTGTTACGTGGATTCGTTGAGAATGGCTACCTATCCGTGCAGAAGATTGCGACTGCGGAAAACGTAGCCTACCCGTTCACCAAGCCTCTATCACAGGCAGTGCTGGCTAGACATCTCGAAAAGATGGGTATTAGATACTGCAGCGTATGTCATTGAGTGCAAGTGGGAGATTGTTAGGAATATGGCCTCGAATGCTATACGAGGATTAGATTGTATAGGGCATTAGCTTATTTATCATTCGTCCTTTTATGTAATAAGATATTTTGTGTGGCATTGTTCGTTTATGGGAAATAAGAGTACTTTACTAAGCATCCGGTAAAGCAATAAATGAACAAATCCAAATGTGACGAGTTGAGTCACTGTTCTCGATGGGTACGAGAGAGGAAGGCACCAGTGGACTCTTAACCTCGAGCATTAAAAACCCGTAAGCCTTAGTCTCCAGTTGGGTGCTGGATAACCGATTATGGCTTATTTGTCGATGACCAATCGAGTGCCGATATCCTGCTTGGAATCGGAGGTCATGACTTGTGATGCGAGTCGAACCAAGGGATTGAATCGTTTCATGGACACTGACTCACGGGTCGTACGGTCGAACATGGCTTATTACTCAAGGAGTGACAATGACCGACGACAACATTATAGTAGTCTACGTGAACCTTAGACCGAAAGGTGCTTTGACGGAGTTGACTTTGAAGTCTCGACTGTCACTGGTTCCCCTCGACCCGATTGAGTCGAACCTAGAGAGTCGGGCTTAAAAAAGGATCATTAACGTGTACTGATAAGGAGAGAAAGTGTTTTGGGCCTTAACGGGCCTTGGGCCGTTGGGCCGCGCCTTAGTGGGCCTCGGGCCGTTTAATGGACCGAAGTCGAACTTCGTACGAAACTAACTTTGAGACTTGGGCTTGGCCAAGTGCTTAAAAGGCTTGAGGGTAAAATTGGAATTTGACCCTAAGCTGATTTTCGATTCATGCCTTGGGAATTAATTTCGAAAAATAAAATAAAAATATGGAAATAATGTATTTGGAATATTATTTATTTTAAGGTGAAAATTTGAAATTAATCTTGGATTAAGTTTCGAATTTTATACCATATTTACATATACTTAGTTTGACTCAGTATTTAAGTTAGTTGTCTAATTATGTTAAGTATCCTTATATGAATTCTGAATTAAATAAGGGAGAGAAAGATATGGCAAAGTCTCTCAACTTAAGGAGAAAAATCGAAATCATATCTTTGAGATATCCTAGGGATTTCCAAATATATCATAGTATAAATAGGGCAGCCCTATTTCATAATTGGGAGTGAAATTTTCGTCCTCAACAAGGCATAAAACACACACCGAACGCACACACTCTTCTCTCACGCGACGACTCTGTTCTCTCTAGCCATATTTAGAGAACTGATTCCGTGGTACACTGCGAGGTCGGCGTGACAATTTATTGCCATCCACCACCATCGACGAAGTCTTGAAGAAAAGGACGAGGAGCTGCCACTCGCTTCAACTGGTAATTCTCTATGGGTTTGACCCGCCCTATTACATGTCTATGTGTTACTATTCTGATCCAACCAACGAGGGCAATAAGAGAACCCGGAAAATTTTTGTTCCGCAACGTACCCGGGGACGTGGCGTCTCCGGGAGACACCGGGGTATCCCAACAGTGATGATCTATTTGATGATCTAATTACAAAACTAGTTGAATTTTTAAAACTATTACAAAACTAATAAACTTTTTTAATATTAACTATTATTCTTTTCATTTTCCCCACAAAACTTTCCAAATTACAATATTTTCACAGTTATTAGTTTATGTTAGTAAGATAATATTTAATAATTATATAATTCACCACAGTTCATTTATTAACGACAGAAAATTTAACATGTATAGAATAAATTTCGATGTGAATAAATGATACCACTTTCAACTAAACTATATTATTGTTATTATAATAATTATTATTTTCTTAATATTTGAAAAGTAGTATTAACGTATAATAAATTAAAAATAAAAAAATCATGTAGAATACGATTTTAATTGTGAATTGATTTAATTACATGTCCTTGTAATTAGGGGCTTGATGTATAGTAGTCCTTAGATTTGGACTGGTTTGATATTTATACCAAGTTTGTTTGGTATAAATAGTTGTACAAACATTGAGCTTAATACAGAAATTAGAGAATCAATTCGATAGGCTGTCGAATTCAATTCTAGAGAGAGAAACTCAGAAATCATTCTCTCACTAAAGAAATTCTCTCTCGTGTTCTTCATTGAAGGTTTTCGATCGAATTGCAATGTTCAATAATTCTAATCGACTTCCTTAGAATTCATGCCTAGGATTGATTGTGTTGACAAACGGGGATCTAACAATTGGTATCAGAGCAGATTCGTTCTGTTTTGAAACGAAAATTGTTAGAATTTGATCGAAATTTTATTCTGTCACTGTTCCATCGAAGAACAGTTTTGGTGCGAAGTTGAACTTCGATCAAACAGTCTTAATTATGTGTTTATTTGATCTGATTTTGATGTTTCTGTGCTCGCATAAGTAGTATTAATCAATCAGGATTAGATCGGTAGCAATCAGAATCATGATTTGAGTCGAATTTTTGATTCTGTGAGTTCACTATTCGCGCGAAAACAGTATGAACGTGTTTTGATTTTCGTCAAATTGATTATCATTTGCTTCAAAACATGTTTAATCTTCTGTTCGTGAGTACTCAGTAGCTTATTTCGAGCATATACCTGTAGTCTCATCGATTAATTTCTAGTATTTGCTTGAATCTGTATTAAAATCATATTCTGTGCTTAAACTATGTATTTCAATTTTTCTCGCTAAGTCTTCGATCGAAATTAATTTCTCGATCGAAAACTTCTGTGCGAGAAAATTTGCTCAATTAGAATCTGATTTGTTACGGAAGTCGCTGCTGTCAAGAACGTGTTTAAAAAATTTACGAGCTTTAAAATTTTGACGAGAATTGACTGTTTTGACCCCCGCGCAAAATTTTTTCTCTCGAAAATTTAGTCGGTCAGATGTATTTGATCTCGTTCGTAATATTTTTCGGTCAACCAATTAGATTTGACTCAGCGAGAAACTCCATAGGGTACTGTTCTTCAACGACCAAAATCAATTAAAGAAACTTTACGCTCGAAAACACTGGTCAATCTTTCGAGTCAACCTTTGATAAAATCTACATTGTGGATTCTGGTCAACAATAATTTTCGATGCTTAAAATTTTCGATCGCAAAACTTCAGTCGATAATTTTACTATTGATTTCACTGTTTACATAACTTTTCAGCGTAAAATTACATTCAAGTCGAAATAATTTACGCTCGAAAATTTTTGAACAGTACCTGACGCGCGAAAACCGTACTATCTCTTCAAATCAAATAATTATTTTCGATCAAACTTTAAAGATTGAACCGAAATTAATTCTCGATCATTTTTGAATCAAATGCTACTAACGAATTTGCTACTTCTGAAGCACACAACATCATTCAAATCCATCAAAACAACAAACGAAGATCCTTCGTCAACAAAAAAAGGGAGGGGGGAGAAGAGATGGATGCATACGGTGTGGAGAAGCCGCTTCCTAAACTTCATAGCTCTGAAAGATCAAGCCGAAAATTTATTGCAGTCACTTGAAGAGGGACCTGCATGGTCAACGTAGCCGGTGATGACACGGTTACTCCTTCAATTCCCGCTACTAGGCGACTTAAGGAACATAGGTAATACACCATTGAGGACATGGCCCATGCTAAGGCAGATCTGATAGCCATGAACACACTCATGCAAGGCATCCCCAACGACATCTATAGACAGATAGACAACCTCCCAACGGCTAAGGGAATGTGGGATGAGCTGCATAGGATGATGCAAAGGACGGAAGTAGACATCAAGGCCAAAAAGGCGAATCTTCTCACTGCTTATGACTCCTTCAGAGCTAAGCTGGAGGAGAGCCTCTATGATACATACCAAAGATACCTCACTCTTCTCAACGAGATGAGAAAGATATAAATCTCGAAAACAAACATGGAAACAAATATCATATCTAGAGAACGTGGTCCAAGTGGGAGCCGAAAGCGGATCAGATATGAAGAACGTGGTCCTAGTGGAAGTCAAAAATCGGTCCCGCAAAATAAGAAGGCTATCAAATGTTATCATTGTGGCAAAAAGGGTCATATGAAGAAAGATTGTTGGGGTCTAACAAAAACCTCAATGCTCAAGGAAACATGGTCAATGCTCCAGACGACGGATTTGTTCTAGTATGTGAAGCTGCATCCACCATCGGAGAAAAAGGAAGATTTGACGATATGTGGCTTCTTGACTCCGCAGCTACTTTCCACATGACCTCAAGAAGGGAATGGTTTCATCAGTACAAACCTACATCTGGAGGGTTCGTGTACAGCTGTAATGATCAACCTCTGAAGATCGTTGGGACTGGTACGATCAAATTAAAGATGTACGATGGCATCATTCGTACCATTCAAGCTGTGCGACATGTTGAGAGTCTGAAGAAAAATCTATTATCTGCGGGGCCACTACAAATTCAATCGAGAAGTCTTCGATGACTTGGCACAAGAAGCTTGGTCATATGTCTGAGCAAGGCATGAAAATTCTTGTCCAGAAGAATCTACTTCCTGGTCTCACAATCGTGTCACTACCATTTTGTTAGAATTGCATTGTAAGTAAGCAGCATCGCCCGAAGTTCAGCCCGTCAAAATTCAGAAGTACAAAAATTCTGGAACTGCTGCACTCTGACGTTTGGCAAGCACCGGTCACATCCCTGGGGGAGCAAACTACTTCGTGTCATTCATCGACAACTATTCCAGAAAATGCTGGGTGTATCCAATCAAGAAGAAGGACGATGTGTTTCCTACCTTCAAAACATACAAAGCGCGGGTCGAACTTGAATCCAGTAAGAAGATCAAATGCCTGTGGTCCGACAATGGAGGAGAATATACTGGCAGGGAATTCAATGAATTCTGCAAAGGTGCGGGTATTAAAAGACAATAACTTCATCTTATATTCAGTATATATAAGTGTTTGTGAGGAAAATATTTAGAGAGTTTGTGAGTCTCCTATTGTAAGAGAGATAGAGCTAGTTTTCTCCTTACGGTAGAGAGTTGTAACTCCTAAATTACCATAGTAAATATCCTTACCTTGTCCGTGGTTTTTCACCCAGAGTTTTGGGGTTTTCCACGTAAATTACCGGTGTCCCCTTTATTTTTACTATCCTTTTTACAACAAGATTCTATGCTCACTACCCTCGGATTGGAAAAAGATATCCACTCAAATTAGACAAAACAAAGATCTGGAGGAGTTGGATATCCATGCAGTATTTGATAATCTCGCGCAACACGAGGAAGATGTTTGCGAGACTCAGAAAGAGCAGAAGGGCAAGCAGGTTGACAACACTGTTACTCTAGTCTCAGAGAAGCGTGGAACAAAGCCTCGCAAAGAGAAGATCGTTAGGCCCCCCTCATCATCCGAGTCAGAATAAGATTCAGAATCAGACGCCGAGCCAAGCATGAAAGCACTAGGGAAGCAATTGGCTTTAATCGGAAAGATAATTAGCAAGAAATACTTCAAGAAGAAGTCCTCATCCTCGGCCAACAGACTTCGGACATCAAGCTCTAAGAACAAGGAACATGCACCAGAGAGCTCCGAAGTCAAGAACACTAAAGAGCCCAACAAGTGCTTCAACTGTGGCAAGCCTGGTCATTTTGCCAGAGAATGCACTCTTCCCAAGAAAAGAGATGCTAATTACTACTCCAAGAAGCTTCAACTCACGAAGTAGAAGGAAGCAAGTGTAGCCCTCATGGCAGAGTAGGACCACTGGCTTGAAGACACGTCTAGTTCTGGAGACAAGAATCTTGCCCTCATGGGACGCCTTGATAACGACAGTGACGCCGAAACATCCAATCAGACGGACAAAGATGACGCATCCACCTCATCACAAGAGGTAGACTCTTGTTCCACATTATTGACCATGTTAGAATCATATCAAAAACAATATGCTAACATGAAACGTGAGCAGAAAAGTATTACGGAAGTAGAGGATAACCTTTCTAGGTCTCAGTATAAATAGTCTCGAGTCAGAACTTAGAGGCTCTAGTGCTAAAATAGAAGAACTTACTAAGATCCTACGTTCTAGAGAGACTAGTCAACCTCAAATAGGACATCATAGCGAAAAGATTAAGGAGTTAGAAGATAGGCTAGCAAATAACTACAATTGCTTGGTTAGGAATCTCAATGAGAAAGCCACCCTAAATTGTAGGATAACCGAAGCAACCACTAAGATCACCAACCTAGAAGCTCAATTAGAAATATCTAATACTAAGGTTAGTGAGCTTAGTAAAGATCTAGATGCCTGTCAAGCCGCTAAACTGATGGTAGAAAATAATTATGCTCTCCTAGGTGAGGAACGTAAGAAGTTATATGCGAAAATTAAGAAATTAGATGATCTTCTTATGCGTAGGGGACAATCTGAACAAATGATATTTTTAAACCAGCCCAAGGATATAGAGTTCTATAATCCAATAGAAGGCATAGGTTTCACTAACCCACGTGTTCTACGAAAAAAAGAAATATATGATATTAAAAACATGGGTTTAGGAATAACCTCTCTTAGAGATTTTACTAAAGCGACAAAACAAAGTACTTTAGATTCATCCAAGAGAGAGCCTCACATGGGCCTGAAATCCCTTTTGACTACACAGAACTAAATGAAAGAGACAGAAATATGAAACCATCTTTAACACCTATCTGTGATTTAGTTCAAGTTCTACCTCCTGAATCTCAAACACACTACGAGGAAGTCAAAGACGTTCATTATAAAAATCCTCTCTATAAACCTCCTATAATAAAACAGATAGAAGAATCTCAAGCAAAATTAGATAAAGAAAGAGAGAATTTTGAAGTTGAAAAGAAGTTCTTAAATGAGATGGAAAATCTCAAAGCTTCCTCATCCTCCCAAACTACCTCTCATGCTATTCTGGAAAGCGTGAAAATCGAAAAATCACCTTCGAAAGATCAAAAGTGCATTGATAATTCTGTTAAGAATGCAAAGACTAAATCTACTTTACCTATTTCTACAGGGAGCGTAGGGCAAGCACTAGAACCGAAGGCGAGAGTGTCTAGTATTAAGAATGAGCTAGTAGATTTGAGTATGACTAAGAATTTTACTCATTCTGTAAAAATAAATGACACTCGAAAACACAAAAGAGCCATTTCTTCTCTTCGAATAATTGCTTCTACATGTACTCTTCAGCTCATCACCTTTAGAAGCTACAACTACGAAATAGGCTCTACCTCACAAATTAAAAATAATCATTCTGAAACAAATGCCACTAGGAAGACCCGTAGGAAACAAGATCCAGCCATAAAGAAAGCTTATGGCGCTGTACATGCATGTACTCACCTAAGGTATCCCGTAAAGATTGAGTCCCCCAAGCACCTTAGGAGATATCAAAAGAAAAGATCTTTTCCTCAGTCAAGCCTACCAAAGCATTTGTACGTGCTGAAATTAACTTTCCCTGCAAGGTTCACCAAATGGGTTCCTAAATCTCCGCCTAGGACGACAAAAGCTGAAAAGGCAACACCCAAAACCACTTCTACGAAAGTGACATGGGTCATTAAAACTCCCTCAAGTAATAAGTTAGGAATCATATCTGAACCTAAAACTAAATCTGCTAATCTGAGAGGACCCAAGCTTAAGTGGGTACCTAAAGCTCTCTAACTTGTTTTTGCAGATCCATCATGTGTGGTACCTCGACTCTGGTTGCTCCACACACATGACTGTAAAACAAGAGTTGTTGAGCAACTACAAAGACCCACCAAACGGCAAAGTCAGATTCGGAAACAATGACTCAATTCCGAATCTTGGATTTGGGGATATCATTTTAGAAAATCTGACGATAAAAGATGTCTTTTACGTCGAAGGACTCCGCCATAACTTGTTCAGCATAGACCAATTCTGCGATAAACGATTTCAAGTGGTTTTCACGCTGACCGGTGCAGAATTTTGGACAGTCGGGACACAGAACTCCTCTACGGACTTCGGAAATCAAATCTTTACACGACCAACCTGACGTCTGTAGATTTTGTGGTTTATTCTTAAAAATTTAGGATCAATCCGAAATATTAAGGAAAACTTACTATCGAGAAATTCGGGCGAATTTTGCAACTTTCATTCACAGTTTCTCGAGCGAAAATTGATTTGGGACCAAGTGGTAATTTACGCTCTCAAAATTGACGAGCGAAATTAAACAGGAACCAAAGGTAAATTTTCGATCGGATGTTGTCGAGCGAAAATTTAAACAGTGAACGAAGAAGGTTTCTCGATCGTAAGTTTCCCGATCAAAATAGTAATGGGCTTAAATTCACTGAGTCTCACAAAAACGTCTGATCAGCCCAAATTAAACGAAATCATTACTTGCAGTCGAAAATCCCTAAATACACGCTCAAACCCTCGATCGCAAAAATCAACAGTCAAAATTCTCGTGCGAAAAACTTCTTCTCTCAAAAGACGAACGTCAATCTTCAAAATCTTTCGATTTTTTCATCTGATTTTCGTCTTTAGAAGGTAGATTTGACTTCTTTTAGGGATTATCGTGTATTTAAACTACATTTGCATCTGTATTTTGGAATGTTTCGCATGATTCTGTGACTATATCACGACTGTTCATATTTTGAGAACTCGAACACTTGCTTGCAGTATTTTAGATCATCTCTAAGTATAATCTGGGTTAAATCTGCTTATAGGCTAGTTTCGATGTTTCTTGATCACTTTGAGTGAATATAACTTCGATTTTCTGCGTTATTAGCGTTCGATTTAAAGATAAGACTAAACTGGGGTTTAAACTTTTAAACGCGTCGAAGAACTTTCTCGCTCGCAAACAGTGAAAATTGAATCTCAATTTGATTAAGTCACTGTTTGCATCGTAAAAGATTTTCGATCGCTAAACTTTTTATTTAGTCATTAAGATTAATAACTTAGATCGAAAATTACTTACAATCGAGAAACACAATTTTGATTTTATGCGAGCGAAATATTAATGAGAGAAATAGATAAAATAGATGCAATCCCTTTAAATTTTCGAGCGCAAAACTTATAGTCAAAAATTTCCATTTCAGTTTTGATTTCGGTCGAAAATGTTAGCGGCGGTAAAATTAATTTTTTCGACGATAAAATTTTCTCGATCGTAAAATTTTGCAGCAAAAAAAAAAAACCTCTTTAAAATCGAAATATTTTCTCGCTCGTTAACTTTCATAGCGAAAATTTTATTCACGCGCAAAAATTTTTTCGATCGTAAATTTACTTGGAAATCTAGTTTCTCGATCGTAAATTTACACGGAAATTTTTCTCGATCGTAAAATTTCTCGGCTACAGTATCGTATCTTGAGCTAAAAAACTTAGAAAATTTTCTAAGTCTTTTTCACTGTGGCTTTCATTAGCGAATAAAATTTCCGATCGCAAATATTCAGTTCAAAATCACATTTAGGCAATTCAATTGAGAATTCCAATTCTCGCACTACAAAAAGCACGGAGTGAATAGTACTTTAACACTTAGTAAACTTTTCGACCAAATTTTTTTTGATGCACATGTCGAAATAAAATTATTTCTTCAATTCACTCTATATGACCTATATGTGCATTTATATTTCCACTACAGTTTTATCAAACATGTTATAAATAGCTACATCATTATGGTTTGATAAATACTCAAATTAAAATTTTTGAACTAATGATTAATATTTCTCATAATATTTCAGATGGATCACTAACCTACTTACAACCACATCTACGAGAAGGCTATGTACCTTAACGTACACGACACGAACTTCCAACTAGACCTAACCACCTTTCGGTGTCCAGACGGCATCAGCATGTCCATACTGCAAGGCCATCCACTTTGGCATGCTCTTACAGTGACGGCCTCAGTGCTGATGGTCTACCTCCAGCAGTTTTGGGGGATGATCAAGAGCCTCATCGTGGACGGGGCGTATCACTTTCAACAGTTGTAGGGACGAGGCACGTCTGTATGAGCAAGAACGACTTCAGACTTCTCCTGGACCTCCCTCACAGCCAAAATTATGACCCCCTCCCATCAGATGTAGAACTGGTGCATGATTCCTCCAGAGGGGGTACCGCTCGCCGCTCACCAAGCTAGCTCAGATGCAGAGCAACGGGATTCCCCATCCGTGGAAGACACTTTTTGGAATCATCAGCAAGTGTTTGTCCCCGAAGCACGCAGGCTTCGACAAAGGCAACGGCCACATCCTCCGGATATTTCACGGAGTCATTATCTCGCGAAATTACGATTTCGCTCAACTGATCTGGAACGACCTCGCAGAACAGATTAGACAGAAAGAGAACAAACGGTCCAAAAATGTGCCATACGGGAGATGGTTCTCCGTTATCATCCGTCATCAAATGGAGATGTACGAGCAGAATATTCCTCGCTCGCCTCCGGGAGGAAAATATCAGCCACCCAGGCTCAAGTTCTTCCACACCCCAAGCTCGCGGACCTAGCTCAGCCATCGATGGCCATTCCGCTCGAGCTACTACGTCTCGCCGACCCCACGGGAGACGAATATCAGAGATACTGTCGGGAACATCATTTGACTGAGCAGATGATTAGAGGACCCTCGACTGACTTCAACATCAGCCCTCTACAACCACAACAACAGCTTAGTCCCGAAGACACGATGATTGATGAAATGGCTCAGGAACTAGAGCTGGAGCCTCCAACTCACGAGGAAACAGTACCAGATGTTGAGGGCATCCTAATCGATGCTGTGGCGGCAGAGTTGGAACAAGAGGCTCCAGCAGAAACACTCCAAGTGGAAGTGCCCATCATTGTCGGCGTGCTTCAAGAACCTATTGAGGAAGGACTTCAAGTAGCACAGCTCGAGGCAGGAACGGGGCACATCTCACCACCACTGGCTACTACGCCAGAAACAGAGGCTCTAATATCAACGATGCTATCTATCGAGCCTCCGGTGACAGAACCAGCCAGTGAGGATGTAGCACGAGGACTCTCTTCTCACACGGCTACCCCATCAGACACCGAGTCACATGAGGAGATGCGGATGATTAGAAGGACTCCGAGACAATTGAGCGTATCATTCGAGTCCCTCTTCGAAACCGTCACCAAACCATCAGACACAGCGCCGATCATCACTTCAAGTGTTGCGGACCCTTCTTCGCTCAATCTTGAGCCACAACACGTCACGGCGGGACCAGAAACTCCGGTGTCTGATACACATGAACAATCAGAACCTGCCCTAACGCCCATAGAGGAGAATCACCAAGATTCGACTGAAGGATTGGGTGGAAGTCTCGAAGAGTCACAATCTCAAGTGACTCTGAGCCAACCTGAGGAGCCGGTGTTAGTTCAAGGTTGATAACAGGCGACATCAGTCGCCTGGACCATTCACAACAGAGGCTTCCGCTCCGTATGTGACAGAAGATCGACTTCAGGCCGCTCTCTCTAATGCACTGAAGGATTTTGAAGACAAAATTATGGAGAGCGTGCGCAATGCCATCGAGACGTCCCGCCAGGATCGTGGGAAAGTACCCGTCTTGGAGCCGTCGTCACAAGCCATCCTCACACCCACTCAACCAATAATATCCACACAAACACAAACACCCATCCTCACCCACAACCTAATAAATCCTGCCACCGTACCCATCAACGAACTCCACTCAATTCTGGTCGCCAGGCTATTGGAATTGACCACACGAACGCCGGAAGAAGAAGATCTCTTCCTCCGTCTCGTGGATCGTCATGACACATCAGAAACGTGCCGCGGCCAAGGCTCCCACTCCAAACGCCGACATGACGACCCAGACGATCAGGGCCGTCCTGGGGGGAAAAGAGGCCAAGGATAATCACAAGGGGTCAGAGACAGAACCCTAGCGCGACTCAGACAAGTGAAGGAGTCGCTGGAACCTCACAACCCACTACCCAAACAACCACCACGCACTGCACCACTCTAACCTTCACAAGCCCCTTGCTTCCGGAAGAAGAAGAAAGCGCTGCCATGCTCGTCGCCCTAGCGCAGACTCAGGTGACTCCCTCAATTGCTCCAGACCAACCGGGACCGTCCGGACATGGCGTCAACCCACACGAGGTCCTAGACAAATACATATTCGAAGGACAGTGGATGACCCATTCCATGCCCGAGGAGGTTAAAAGACAACGGCTTCAGGACGTTCGACACTTCTTACAACAAGCCTCGGTAGACCTCGTACTCTTAGAAGATGAAGAACTTCAGGAAGGTCGAGACTACGAGCAAGACATCCCAAGGCTACCGGAGTTGATCGCGCAACGAACGGCTTCCTCCGCAAGACTAATGCCAGGGACTGTTCGAATCGACACGCCGTGGGAGAATATTCGAATAGAGATACCTTTCCTTGAAGAAGTCCGTGAAAATATTTGGAGGTCACCGGACAAAGTCAAGAAGCCGAACGAGTTTGAGCTGAGAGGTATTTCTCACTGGGATCAGTAGAAGAGGATGACCTACCTCTGGATGCTGACCAAACTTGGACCTGATGTAAGGCTGGGGATGACTAAAGAACAAGTCAAGAGCCACTATAAGAGTCTCTCCCTGATTTGCTAGCTTCTCAGCGTCTACTGTGCTAAAGGAGGTCTTCCAACCCCAACCTACGCTATCGAGCGAGTGGATAGGACCGAGAGGATCTAAGCGAGAGCGACCTACCGTACATCCCTACTGATAAGGTATACAATCTCTATCAGCTGTACGTGGAGAAGTACAAAGGTCCTCAAGGCTTCATCAAGACAGAAGGTCTCGAGGGGCTTTACCGGTTCATGATGCGCCAAGTCAAGTACTTCGCCGCACACGACCTTCAGATGGCTCTGGAGAGCAACATGAAGAAGGTCAACATGACTGCTCCACTCAACAAAGGACCTGAGATCGAAGGGCTTCCCATTAATCACGTGCACATCAGCTCAGTCCTAGGCATCACCTACCACAATCCAATCGCTAAGAAGAATAGGTTGATGCTGCTGAAATCAACAAGTTCTATGATGGGACACTCAAGGTCATCAGGAAGAACATAGAGCAGAGGCTGGAAGAAATCAATAGAGATACAATGCTGAGGATCCATCGGTTCGTGAGAGAACAGCCGCTCCTAATAGAACTATTAGATGATATCGCGGAGCGTCTGGAGCTAAGGAACACGCTCAGGACCTTTGAGCATGCGCTGGACTTGCGCAGATCGTACTACGCACAACGAGGACAGACGGCGTGGAAAAGAAATCAAGCACAAAGGGAGAGATTGTAGAATACGATTTTAATTGTGCATTGATTTAATTACATGTCCTTGTAATTAGGGGCTTGATGTATAGTAGTCCTTAGATTAGGACTAGTTTGATATTTATACCAAGTTTGTTTGGTATAAATAGTTGTACAAACATTGAGCTTAATACAGAAAATTAGAGAATCAATCCGATAGGCTGTCGAATTTAATTCTAGAGAGAGAAACTCAGAAATCATTATTTCACTAAAGGAATTCTCTCTCGTGTTCTTCATTGAAGGTTTTTGATCGAATTTCAATGTTCAATAATTCTAATCGATTTCCTTAGAATTAATGCCTAGGATTGATTTTGTTGACAAACGGGGACCTAACAAATCATAATCTCAAAATATTCAAATAATCGTAATCTAATAAAGATTAATTTTGCGAAAAGATTTTACAACTATTAACATTACCCTTGAACGTGCCTTGTGAGTCTTTCGATCTATTTTATTTAAATATCATCCTGTTCGATTACGTACAATTCTTGTCTTTTACATAAATAAGGATTGTGTACCAAATGAAAATGAGCTTCCATCATGAACCCTTTAATGAAAATTTGAACTTGTAAGAATAGGTTGTCTCCATTATTTCAATTTAAAATCATTTGAAACATATTAACTGAATTTCAAACACTTGCAAACCTAAAAAAAATAGAGCAATTATTGAATAATAATAATATATTTGACTGGCATGATTAACTTGAGGGACAGTATGGTTTACCAGGAACAAGAACACCAGTTGTCCAAGTAACTGTGAGATTGTTCGATTTTTAGTTTTCGTTGATTTAAGTAACTAATAAAACAATAGTAAAAGCATGTTTTTAATAATGATTATCATTTTATTTAATCAAAGTTAGATTACGTTTATTTTCATTTTATTTATTTCTTTAATTAATATATTCGGATAAAAAATTAAACATGAGTTTGGTAAAATATAATTATTAACAAATTTTATGTTAGTTTAAGATAATATTACTGAAATTTTGTAGTTTTTCTATTTTTGTGGTAGAAATGAAAATAATGATAATTAGAATTCTCAAGATAACATTATTTACCGAAAAGTTGATTAGTTTTGTAATAGTCATAAAAACTCAACTAGTTTTATAATTTAATTCTCAAAATAACACTATTTACTTAATGGTAATTCTATTGGCACCATCTTTTCTATTTGCACCCCCTCATTAATATGCAGAGTACACATTAAGTATTTACCAATTACATAGCCCATATAAAAGGAAAAAAGGAGTTTAATGTTAACAATTTAAGCAATATGGTAAAGTGATATTAAATAAATACTTGCCAATTAAAAAAGACAATTTTTTCCGTCCGGCGGGCATGGTAAAGGAAGGCCGGCCCCGCCCCGCCCTACTGACGGGTAGCGGGCCTGGGGGCCCGGCCTGTCCTAAAAAATAAAAACGAAAAAATGACATATATATATAAAAGAAAAAACATTAAAATAAACGAATGAAGTTGAATTACTCCTAGTCAAATTTAAATTCTTTAATAAAAATTATTTTCTTATTAAGTTTGGTTAAATTAAAAATTGGATCTCAAAATATAAAAATCTATATAATTCATTTATATTTTAACTTTTTAAAAATATATATTTTATGATATTTGACGGGCCTGCCGCGGCCCGCCCTCTAGCGGGCCTAAGAAATGGCAGTCCGCCCCGCCCTACTGGCGGGTATCAGGCCTGGTGGGTCCGGCCCGTCCTAAATAAATAAAATGAAAAACTATATAAAAAACATTAAAATAACTAATGAAGTTGAATTACTCCTAATCAATTTAAATTCTTTAATAAAAATTTATTTATAAATTTGATTAAATGAAAAATTGGATCTCAATAAATATAAAAAACCTATATAATTCATTTATATATTACTTATTTTTAAAAAAATGGCATGCACGCGCGGGCTTACCCGCATAGGCGAATATAGGGGGTGTGAAGAAGGGTGTAGGGGGTGTGAATAGTAGGACCATTTACTTACCGGCATAAAAATAGACCAAATACAGCTGTGAATCATTAAATCAAACATGTAGGTGATGGAGTGAACACAAATTACACAATCATCTAATTCTAAACTGTTCTTAGAAAACTAACCGCATTCATCAGAATCCTATTTCATTGGAAGGACAAAAAATCAAGGGGAAAAACAGATAAATCAGTTGAATAATGTCAAATAACTCTTATTATCGAATGATTTAACAGAAAACAGCATAACCACCGCACAGATTGAAGGAACTAGAGAACGATGAGGCTAAGAGCATCTCCAACCGAACACCAAAACCCATAATTTACTCCAACCGAACACCAAAACTAAACGCAAAATGCATTTCACACACTCTCTCTCCTCAAAAGAACGCATCTATGCGTTTGATACAGTTATTTGCGATTTATATTTATTAATTGCACTGAAATACTTTATTTTTCCATCTTTATCTTATTACCATGTGTAAGAAGAAAATGGAACCAGATGTTAATAAATGATGAAAAGACATCACTGCTGGGAGCTTCGTTTGTGACCAATATGCTTCTCTCTCTTCCTCTCACATTAATCGATGCGCGTATAATGATATTATTACTACTTTTATTAACTTTTTGTGGTTAAATATAAAATAATATTTGTAGTCTAATTTGTAAAATTATAAAATATGTGGGTAATTTGTAACAAATGGTGTGGAAGTGAATATTACAAAATAGTCTTTTGAATTTGAGAGTGAGTTGAACGGTTGGAGAAGAATTACTGCATTTTGAGTTTGAGTATGCGTTTGAGTTTGAAAATGTGTTTCTCCATTGGAGATGGTCTAATAAAAATTGGACAAAAGTTACCACTGGCTTTATCACGCGATCCAGCGCAGCCCATGTTGCGATTTATCTACTTCAAGATCTCATTTTGCAATAAACAAATAACAATCACAAAGCTCATTTTGCGATTTATCTCCAATGGACATTCAAAATCGTTTACAGCTGCCAAATCACTGCTTTCCCTTTCTCGCTTCCCCATAATTTTATTTTTCATTTCAAGTTTGGTATCCTTTAATTAAATTCGCTAAAACCCTTCTTCCCGCTTTCGATCTGCCGCAAAATTTCGCGATTCCCGTGGAAGTTTTTGGCTATACAACCGATTCGGCAGTATTCCTTTTCGCGCCGAGGAGATTGAATTGTGTGAAATCGTAGCCATGAATGTCTTCAGATTTGCCGGTGTGACATGTTTCATCTTTTCAGCATTATAGTGCTCCTCCTCGAAATCTATTCCACTAAGTCATGTTCAGGTTTCTCGTTATTCCCTCTACGCATTTCGTTTCTATATGTTTCTGTATTTGAGGTTTTGTGCTCAGCTTCCGTGCGGGGGTATGATTGATTAAGATTCAATGCCCTCGAATTTGATCATTTGTGTTAAGATCGGTTTACGCGTTTAGAGGGGGTGAATAAACGCTTGGCGCTTTTTTGGTAGTTAACCGGTTATGGCTAATACCGGAACTTGATATCTTTCTAAGCAAGTCGGTCGGTTTTAAACCAATACTGATGATAGATGTGATGTGTTAGCGTGTGTGTAAAGAAAACACCGGTTTGTTTCTGGAAGTTTGGAGTTAAATCTTCTACGTCTCCCTTCTTCCCCGCAAGGAAGGTTCACTAGACTTCAGTTATACACTCACTGTACAACCTACCCAGCTGCCCTCAGCTTAATCTAGTGAATCACCTAGGCAGTCGTATATTACAATCCACCTACTTCAACAACTCACTTACTTAACCAAACTGGTTTTCGTACAGTGAGGACAACACTTTTTAATTTTCTTCTCCTAGAGAGGTTTGAATCTTGTCTTTGATTTCTCGTGGTAGAGTGTCGTTTTTCTTCAGTGCCTCTTCTCTGATATATATAGCTGATCTTTGCTGAAGATGGCCGTTGTGAGATAGCTCCTTGTACCGAACAATGCATTAAATGCATTTTACCCAAAACGGGTACTGTCCGGTCTTCATAGCAGTTCGCGCTGTGCCATTTGCTTTTTCCTTTTTAAGCTTAGCTTGACTTCAACTTGGCTCCTCCTGGCAGCCTTGCATTAAATACTTTTAGCAAAAGTGTTCAACATCCCGCATTGAATGGTTTTGAATCTTCGTCCACGTGGTAGGTCCGGTATGTGTACCCCGGTCTTGGCACTTGTCAGATCCGGTATCTGTACTCTGGCCTTGGCACTTGTCAGGTCAGGTATCTGTACTCCGGTCTTGGCACTTGTCAGGTCCCGTATCTGGCGCGCTTGTGAACTGCTGACTGGTATCCGGTCTTACGTCTTCGTTTAACCGGTATACTCAGTCAAGTTTGGACAACCACCAAAACTGTTTAATCTGAATTCTTCGATTCATGATTCTTAACAATTTCCGCCTTTTTGGTGATTGTCAAAACTCAACAAAGCAGAAAGGTATTTATTATATCAAAGGAAATTTGATACATAAGCTTTCGATCTATTACAACTGTTGTTAGCCTATCTATTCCTTAGATATGCCACAGTTCTTCGATCTTCCGGTTGTTGGCATCTTCCGGTCTTTTGATATACGGATCTACCACAGTTCCTCGATCTTCCGGTTGTTGGCATCCCCGGTCCTCTCGTACGTCCGGTATGCCTGCTGCTTCGTCTAAGTACTGCCATCTGCCCTTTCTCCTGAACTAGCAGTACTCTTCTTCCCCCTTTTTGATAATCACATGTCCGGTATGAGGGAAGGTAGTCATTGTGCAAGAGAGCCATCATTACAGTTGTTCTCTCAGTAACGCACAATGAGACCGGTATCTCTGCTGCTGTACTGGCAATTCTTAACAGAAGATCGCTCAGCCTCGACGAAACTCTGGAAGGTCTGAAGAAATCTTCTTCTGACCGGCTCAGTTTTAGCAGCTCTTAGAGCTACGGTAACCCCTGAACCCACGCCTTGTCGAGGGTTTCTTCGGGGAATCAGATGTTGCGGCGAGGAGATCCTTCACTTGTTCCCTCCTTGGAAAACGCAACAAATCTGATAGGAGCTAAGGGATACCGTCTGGCATGGAATTCAATCCCCAGTATCCACTTACCAGCTCCAGTTCCGTTTCTTGGTGGGTTCTCAGCCTTTTCTCCACCAAGAAACTGGGACGGGCGCCATCTTCTCCTTCGGCTCCTTGTAGTGCCAGGATGGCTTGCCGAGTCCGCAGAGGAGTTTCTCAGAGCTAGCCTTCTGTGCCGCCGGACTTGTTTTGGTATCCTTGCTGGTCCGAAACAGCATCTTTACGTCTTTGTTGGACCGCCAAGAGGTCTTTGTATACCCTTCTTTAGGTTGTTTGATTCGAGGGGAATGGGTCGGTTTCCATCCAAGATGGCGCAATACTGCTTTGAGGTGGTTGGATAAGAAAACCGGATTTGGACTAGTTAGGCTTTTTCTGGTTGTGAGGCTTATTCTGACTAACGGTGGTGGATGTCTCGGAAGTTTAGACATTGTGAACTTAGTCGGTTGTGCGCTGATGGATTTTGAAAGAGGATGTGAGGTCCTTTTATAGTCGAGAAATTTCTGTTGAGTTGTGTCACGGGTGTACAGTAGTTCAGACCACCCTTATTTCTTCTTCAGTGCGTCGGAACTTTTTGTCTTGTCTGGTGGCAGAGATTCGTTGATGACAAGACTATTCACGCACTCAGATAACATGCAAGCTCAAAACCAGCTGTACCAAGACATATAATATGTGCAGTGATGAAGCGCAATAATCGAAAAAGTTCGGTCTTTATCCGGTCAGTGAGGGTTATGTGTATATCCGCTGGTTAAAAGATAGTGCCGGTTTTAGAAGGAACACGGTATCAGACTTGTATAGTTACGTTTTAAACAATATGGAACTCATATGTTTATATTTCTCAGTGTATACTGACTTATGCCGATTTTAGATGAAACCGACTGGGATAAGTGTATAGGCCGGAACTATGAAGACGTGACCGTTTTAAACAGAATGGCTTTGCACTCAAATCATCTATATGCACCGATTTTGTAATGTCTAGTCAACTTATTATATCAATGAATTTGATATAACTTCGTTCCCCCTGACTTCATGCTAGGACCTTTAAGGTAAGTCAATATGTCCTAAAAGCACTTAGAAAGAGGATAGACTTAGCTTTGAGGAGCAGTTTAGTATAGATGTCTGTCGCTTGCCGGTTTGTCGAGCTGTCATCCAGTCTCTCCTTCTTGATCGCACGACTTCTGATAATTTTTGAATGGAGTACCGGTCTTGTGATTTCGATTCTTTCACTCCATTTCCCCCAAACCAGTGTTGAACGTTCACCCTGTCGTCGCGTGTCGTCCAATGTATTGGCTTCTCGAGGGATAGAGCAGCTTCTGCATATCCAAATTTTGATCTTCTAAGTATCTGCTTGCTGATCCATGTTTGCTGGTTCTTTGGTTGGATTGGCTTTCTGAATGCTCTTGTCCTTTGGTTGACACGTTTCCTCGTTATGAGAGCAGCAACTTCCTGCCAGACTGGGTTCGGCTTTTGTTGTTATGGCCACTTACGATTTCGAAAGCTGACTGGTCATCAAAGTATTGGTATGTACTGATGATTTGGTCCATCTTGCAACTGGTGTGAAGGTTTCTTAGTCGATCCCTTCCAACTGTTCTTTTTCGGTCACCCTTTGACCCGGTGTTGGAATTGGTTTCCAAAATTTGGCAGTGCTCAAACTGGTTCAGTTCTTGCTTGACTTTCATCCTGTTGGGATACCCGGTGTCTCCCGGAGACGCCACGTCCCGGGTACGGTGCGGAACAAAATTTTCCGGGTTCCCTTATTTCCCTCGTTGCTCGGATCAGAATAGTAACACATAGACATGTAATAGGGCGGGTCAAACCCGTAGAGAATTACCAGTTGAAGCGAGTGGCAGCTCCTCGTCCTTTTCTTCAAGACTTCGTCGATGGTGGTGGATGGCACTAGATCGTCACGCCGACCTTGCAGTGTACCACAGAATGAGTTCTCTAAAGATGGCTAGAGAGAACCGAGTCGTCGCGTGAGAGAAGAGTGTGTGCGTTCGGTGTGTGTGTTTTGTGCCTTGTTGAGGACGAAAATTTCACTCTCAATTACGAAATAGGGCTGCCCTATTTATACTATGATATATTTGGAAATCCTTAGGATATCTCAAAGATATGGTTTCGATTTTACTCCTTAAGTGGAGAGATTTTGCCATATCATTCCTCTCCCTTATTTAATTCAAAATTCATATAGCGATACTTACCATAATTAGACAACTAACTTAAATACTAAGTCAAACTAAGTATATGTAAATATGGTATAAAATTCGAAACTTAATCCAAGATTAATTTTTCGAAATTTTCACCTTAAAATAAATAATATTCCAAATACATTATTTCCATATTTATATTTTATTTTTCGAAATTAATTCCCGAGGCATAATTCAAAAATCAGCTTAGGGTCAAATTCCAATTTTACCCTCAAGCCTTTTAAGCAATTGGCCAAGTCCAAGTCTCAAAGTTAGTTTCATACGAAGTCCGACTTCAGTCCATTAAACGGCCCGAGGCCCACTAAGGCGTGGCCCAAGGCCCGTTCAGGCCCAAAAACACTTTCTCTCCTTATTAGTACACGTTGATGATCCTTTTTAAGACCGACTCTCTAGGTTCGACTCAATCGGCAAGGGAGGAATCCAAGAGTCCGACAGTTACCTAGCCAATCCCGCAGTACCGGACCGTAATCCGATTCGAGTGCGAATTTCGACCCAGTCTTTATTCGAGAACCTTACTATAGATTATAGTACTACGTATAAACCCTTCAGATGTGTCCCAATCGAGGCCGCTATATACTCTGCTTCGTAGATGGAATCTGCAGTAGTGCTCTGTTTGGAACTTTTCCAAGACACCGCTCCACCGTTGAGCGTAAAGACGAATCCTGAAGTGGATTTTTGGTCGTCCACGTCAGACTGGAAATCCAAATCCGTATACCCCTTCCACTTCCAATTCTCTATTACCGTAGACCAGCATCATATCCTTAGTCCGTCTAAGGTACTTGAGGATAGTCTTGACTGCTGTCAATGTTTCTTACCAGGGTCAGCCTGAAACCGACTGACTACGCTCACAGCGTACGCCAAGTCAGGTCGCGTGCAAAGCATCGCGTACATCAAACTACCCACTTCAGATGCATAGGGGATTCCATTCATCTCTTTCCGCTCCAACTCACTTTGAGGGCTCATAGCCTTGGAAAGGTGAATCCCATGCCGCATAGGCAGGAACCCTTTCTTAGAGGTTTCCATATTATATCGCTTCAGGACCTTCTATAAGTAAAGGGCCTGGGAGTGTCCTAACATACGATTCGCTCGATCTCTATAACGGCGAATCCCCAAGATGTAGGTAGCTTCTCCCAAGTCTTTCATGGAGAATTCGGTCGAAAGCCACGCTTTCACCATCGAGAGCATTCCAATATCATTTCCTATCAAAAGGATGTCGTCCACGTACAATACGAGGAAAGATATTTAGCTCCCACTGCTTTTCTTGTAGACGCAAGGTTCGTCTTCGTTCTATAAGAATCCATGGCCCTTGACCACTTCATCGAATCGAAGCTTCCAGCTTCTTGAGGCTTGTTTCAGTCCATAAATGGACTTGTCCAGTTTGCACACCTTATGAGCATCTCCTTGCGATGTAAAACCCTTGGGCTGCTCCATATATATTTCCTCCTTGAGGTATCCGTTTAGGAACGCAGTTTTCACATCCATCTGCCAGATCTCATAGTCATAGTGCACAGCTATCGCAATTTATGTTCGAATGGACTTCATCATAGCAACAAGCGAAAAGGTCTCCTCATAGTCAATGCCCTCTTTTTGGCTGTACCCTTTCGCCACAAGTCTAACTTTGTATGTATCAACCAATCCGTCAAATCCTATCTTTCTCTTGTAGATCCATTTACACCCAATGGGTCTAAAACCATCTGGGAGGTCTACTAGAGTCCAGACTTGGTTTTCATGCATAGAATCCATTTCGGCTTGCATAGCTTTAAGCCATTTCTCCGAATCATTATCCCTTATTGCTGGTCATAGGTAGTTGGATCGTCTCCGACGTGCCCTTCCATCGCAGCAACCTCGTGCTCGATGTGGACCATCCCGTATCTCTCAGGCTGGCGAGATACTCTACCCGACCTGCGCAAGTCAGGTTGCGCCTCGGACTGCTCTACGGTGTCACCCGACACTGGAGTTTGTGAAAGCGTTTCTGAATACTCTCCAAGAGTTACTTCGCGACCCGCTCCACCTTCTCGAACAAAATCTTCTTCGAGAAGTGAGCCTGAAGGGCTACAACGATTCTCCAATCGTCGTGGAAGTAAAACTGGTATCCCATGGAATCCTCAGGATACCCGACAAAACGTCATTTCACAGCCTTCGATTCCAGTTTACCTATCTTGAGCTTTTTCACAAACGTGGGGCAACCCCAAATTCTAATGTGATTCAAGCTCAGTTTTCGTCCTGTCCATAATCTGATACAGAATACAATCGACAGACTTTGTAGGACATCTATTCAGAATGTGTGCCGCTGTCAACAGGGCCTTCCTCTCTCGTACCCATCGAGAACAGTGACTCAACTCGACACATTTGGATTTGTTCATTTATTGCTTTACCGGATGCTTAGTAAAGTACTCTTATTCCCAATAAACGAACAATGCCATACAAAATATCTTACTACATAAAAGGTCGAATGATAAATAAGCTAATGCCCTATGCAATCTAATCCTCGTATAGCATTCGAGGGCATATTCCTAACACATCCAAGTTATTCTCTAATGCCTTGATCCTTGAGAGTTTGAGACAGCAACATGAACAAGTATGTTGACTAGCACCTTATCCTTATTTCGATCTCTGATGAATTCCCTAAGATGGTTGAGCTCAGTTCAGTCTCTTTTGATGAATTCCCCCTCAGACTATACCTCCATCTGGAGCTTCAGTCAGTTGCTAAGCCGGTTGCCTTTCTTACACATGAATTCCATAAGCTTGGAGATTTTTCTACTAGGTTCCCTGCATTGCGCCTCCGGAAGATAGTTTTGTCTTCTGAGGGTACCTCTGCCTTGCGTAGTTCCATTTTGGGGCGTTCCCCCTTAGTTGAGTTCTCTTATGTGAGTTGTTTTGTGTTACAGCGTGCCGGTTTCCTCTGGGATAGGTGTTTCAATGTGCTTTTGAGACCGGTTGATCCTTTATTGCTCGAACCTCCCAGGATAGAACTTCTTAACTGGTTCATTGACTGACTGATGTTGCTTAGAGTTTGATCATTGGTCTTGCTCTTTCAGTCGTCCGGTTCTCTTTCTTAGCTGCACCATTTCCTGAACTGGTCTGCCAGTAGGTGACTCACGGCGTGCGCCATGGTCCTCAAAATATGATATTAGTGCTAAGTTGGGAGGTTCCGTTTTTACCTAGTTTCCCCCTACGCTTACTATTGAGAATAATTGGTGAAGGTAGATCAAGAACTAGGTTACTCCTAATCGAGTATGAGACAACTTTTAGAGTTTTAAGTAATTCAATCTTTTTGTATCATAGTCATCTCTTGGACTCACCGGTAACCAAACACATTAGACTATAAGCTCTTGCTTATATCAATTCAGAGTGTTGGTATTGTTGGTTCCTCGTCCGGTTAGTGTAGTTATGCCTTAGTTTTTAGTGAGACAGTTTAAATATCTCATATCTTTACCTTGGTAGCTATCCCAAAAGGTAAAGATTGTCTTGGCACATGGTTTGACGTCAGTGAGAGTTCTTCTCTCCCCTGGTCATGTGCCGACAGCATCTGCTGTCTAGAAATCAGCAGGAGTGGTTGAGTTCCTGCAAGCATTCCTGCAAGAACAGACAATGTGTTTTGGTACCCATGTTGTTTCGGGTCCGGTTAGGGATTAGATCCTTTGGTAACCAGACTTGGATTACCCTAACGTGTCTACCAGTTACAAGATCAATAAGATATCTATATTTATTGTTCATGTTTTGAGACCGGTATCTAGGTCTTCCGTAACCTTGAGTTTCCGGTTTTGGGTTGTGAGCATTCCCCCTTGGTTGTTGAGGTCTTCCTCTTCGTGGGTCGCTGTTCGCACTCGTATTTCCCTTTGGTTGTTGAGGTCTTCCCCTTCGTGGGTCGTTGTTCGCACTGATATTCCCCCTTGGTTGTTGAGGTCATCCCATTCGCGAAACGTTATTCACTTTATTCCCCCTCACTTTCTGAGGTGCTGTACTTATATGGGGAATCGAGGAATTGAAGCTATATTCCACTCTGATTCCCTTAGACCTGTCCATAGGAGAAGCGGGAACTGGATTATGGTCTGTAGGACGTACAAAATTGATTACCCGTGAGATAGTCGGTTGATAGGACGTCATCGCCTCATTGATGTTTGCTTGTTCGTTGTACCCAAGCCCGGTCCGGTCGCCAGCATCCCTTAAGGATCCTTGAAGACACTGCAATGTCTCGGTTGACTTAGTCCATCCCTGGACCAAGGCAGACAATCTCTGGTTTTCTAAAGCAGCTGCCTCCCTCAGTCTGAGGTTTTCTTCCTCTAGGTGGATGATTTTCTCAAACCTAGGTCCGGTATCTTCATGTGCTGGTGCCTTTCCCTTTTCTGCAGCTTTCAACTTCTCGTTCAACTTCCAGTATTCGTCAGCCATATTCTGAAGGGCATCCAGGACTTCTTCATAAGTGAACTTATCTTTTGGATTTGTTTGATCTCCCACCAGGCAGACAAGCTCTTTTTCATTTTCGTAGTTTAATTCGTCTTCAGAGCTGGACTCTTCGGAATCTGTATCATCCCATCTGTGAGAGTTCTTTTTAGCCGCAGAAGCTTGTGACTTCTTTTTGCCTTTGAGCCGGTTTCCCTCCTCTTTGGAACAGTTATTGGTGTTGTGTCCGGTCCTGTCACATTTAACGCAAGTGTTAGTATTTTCATTTTGTTCAACTTGCTTATCTTGTGCCATTTTGGAGGATTCTGCTTCTCCCAGTGCTTTTACTGGATGATCCTCGAGTTTATAGACTTCTTGGTTTTTGCCAAGTTGGCATAACTGGGTCCATATTTCTTTCGCAGTTTTGCTCGTCATGACCTGTCTGAATACTTCTATATCCAAGGCCTTGAACATGATGTTTTTGCCAACATTATCGAGGTTTGCCTTTCGTCTTTCTTGTATTGACAGCTCGTGTCTTTCTATGGGAACTTCTCGCGGTTCATTAACATGTACAGCGTGTCGTTCGTTTACTTTGTTGAACACGAACGGTCCGGTTTGTAACACATCAATCATCTCGTCATCTTGCGCGTAGAGATGGGTCATTAGCCTTATCTTCCATTCAAGGAAGTTTTCCCTGCTAAACATAATAAGCTGGTCTGATAAAGTCATGCTTAGTAAGAAAAATATCAAGAAACCTTCTCTGATACCACTTGTTAAGATCGGTTTACGCGTTTAGAGGGGGGGGTGAATAAACGCTTGACGCTTTTTGGTAGTTAACCGGTTATGCCTAATCTCAGAACTTGATATCTTTCTAAGTGTGATTTGTGCGGAAGCAAGTCGGTCGGTTTTAAACCAATACCTATGATAGATGTGATGTGTTAGCGTATGTGTGTAAAGAAAACACCGGTTTATTTCTGGAAATTCGGAGTTAAATCTCCTACGTCTCCCCTTCTTCCCCGCAAGGGAGGTTCACTAGACTTCAGTTATACACTCACTGTACAACCTACCCAGCTGCCCTCAGCTTAATCTAGTGAATCACCTAGGCAGTCGTATAATACAATCGACCTACTTCAACAGCTTTTTACAGTCCGTCGGAAAAACAACTCACTTACTTAACCAAACTGGTATTCGTATAGTGAGGACAACACTTTCTAATTTTCTTCACCTAGAGAGGTTTGAATCTTGTCTTTGATTTCTCGTGGTAGAGTGTTGTATCTCTTCAGTGCCTCTTCTTTGATATATATAGCTGATCTTTGTTGAAGAAGGCCGTTGTGAGATAGCTCCTTGTACCGACCAATGCATTAAATGTATTTTACCCAAAACGGGTACTGTCCGGTCTTCATAGCAGTTCGCGCCGTGCCATTTGCTTTTTCCTTTTTAAGCTTAGCTTGACTTCAACTTGGCTCCTCCTGGCAGCCTTGCATTAAATACTTTTAGCAAAAGTCTTCAACATCCGGCCTTGAATGGTTTTGAATCTTCATCCACGTGGCAGGTCCGGTATCTGTACTCCGGTCTTGGCACTTGTCAGGTCCGGTATCTGTACTCCGGTCTTGGCACTTGTCAGGTCCGGTATCTGGCGCGCTTGTGAACTGCTGACTGGTATCCGGTCTTAAGTCTTCATTTAACCGGTATACTCAATCAAGTTTGGACAACCACCAAAACTGTTTAATCTGAATTTTTCCATTCATGATTCTTAACAATAGGTTCGATGATATTGATACAGATTAATGTTTTTGCTAGCTATGTACTAGGTCATGCCTATAGCTTGTTAAAATTTGAGTAACGTTTGCATTTTGTTCAGGGATTTCATTAATGACTCAGGATTTGCAGCTGCTGCTTCTTGCCAAATGCAGACATGGTTTTAGAACCATAGCTCAGAGAGATCGAAACTTCTTCTTGACCGTAATTCAGCAATCGACGAAGCTCGGGCAATTGACTCAAATCCAAGCGCAAATAATACATAGCAATCTCTTTAACGATCAAATAACAATCACAAAGCTCATTCAGAAACTCCTAGACATCGGAGCTTTTGACCAAGCCAAGCTCATCTTTGCGGGTATTTTAGCTAAATGACCTTTGACTGAATAAGTTTTTGCAAAATGACCTCGTTGACTATAAGTTTTTGGTCAAGTGACCTCCATTTAAATAACTTAATTAGCTGAACACTAATCATCGATTAAATATATAAACAAAAAAAAAGAAAAAGAAAACCCAACGACATTCTGGGTGATAAAAAATTGAAAAAAAAAATCCAACGACATTTACGACGCTACAACTACCACCAGCACTAATCAGTACTAATGATGCAAGAACGATCATTTATGTCCCCACCAACCATCGATTGGAGAAACAAAATTTAGAAAAGCTTACGGTTTGTTGAAGTCGAGTGGTTCAACCAAGAATTTATCACATTGTTCTTGAAAGTAAGTCATTTTTTTCTGGTTTTCGTCCGCCAACTATAACTTTGAGTGGGTTTGCTATTTGTTATGTTAATTTAAACGAAGCCATTGCCGTCTTGATGAATTTCATAATCAAATTCCGGATTTTTTGGGTTCTTCAGTACGGGTTCTCAGTTTTATAACGAATACCCAGCTATGAAATGATTCCTGAGTACCCGTTATATATCTGAGAACCTATAGGTTCTCAGCTATGAAATGATATCCGAGTACACGTTACATACTGAGAACATAGGTTCTCAGATATGAAATGATTTCCGAGTACCCGTTATTTATCTGAGAACCCCTAGGTTCTCAGCTGTATAATTTCTAGGTTTTTGTGCTTTAATGTATTTTTTGGTTTCCAGGGTGTTTAGGATTTTAAGTTTTTTTGTAATTTACGTTTTGTAATGTTCCAGGGTATTTTTTTATTTTTAATTTATAAGGTTTTAGAGTTTGCACAGTTTCAGGGTTTTGGGTACTCAGGAAAAGAAAAGGTACTCAGATTTGATATTTTGTTGTGAGAACCTGTGCAACTTGTGAGGACCCTTTCGGTCAAACGAACTTTGACTACGATTTTGAACCCCGAAACAGTTTAATGGAAGGAACTGATCGTCATGAATAACATTCCACCATTAATGATAAGTCAATTGCATTGTTAATAAAAAAAATGAGGAAGATCGATAATAATACGAAAGTTGTAGAACATTACTTATATAATCATACCTCATTATCACTCAACACAACGTCTTAACTCAAAATTTTAAATAAGCTGATGTTTTCCCAATATATATTATCTCCCCGATGCAAACTACTAAACCACCGAAGATTGAATCAAAACCTTCCTTAGACACGCCAAATCGTAAGAAAATCAAACGTGATTTGCCTAGGGTCCTCACGTAATCGACAGGGTCCTCTGTATTTGTTTCATATCAAAGAACCCGTAATGACACTGAGTACCCGCCATTGACGGTTACCACTCGTGAATGATTCCTGACAGTGATATGACATGTCTGACTGTTTTTAAAGCAACCTTTAATTCTCTGACAGAGAAAGCGTTAGTTCTGACATCTTTAAAATATATATGTTAAAAGGATTATTATTGGGTACTCAGAAAACAAAAGGTTCTCAGCTTTGAAATTTTGTTGTGAGAACATGTGCAACCTGTAAGGACCCTTTCAGTCAAACGAACTTTGACTACGATTTTAAACCCCGAAACAGTTTAATTGAAGGAACCGCTCGTCATGAATAATATTCCACCACTAATGAGAAGTCAATTGCGTCGTTAATAAAAAAAACGAGGAACATCGATAATTATACGAAAGTCGTAGAACATTATTCAAACAATCATACCTCATCATCACTCAACACAACGTCCTAACTCAATATTTTAAATAAGTTGAGGTTTCCCCAACATATATTATCTCCTTGATGCAAACTACTATACCACCAAAGATTGAACACAAAACCGTCTTTAGACATGCCAAATCGTAATAAAATCAAACGTGATTTGCCTAGGGTCCTCAGGTAATCAACAGGGTCCTTAGTATTTGTTTCATATCAGAGAACCCGTAAAGGCTCTGAGTACCCGCCAGGGAACTTTAACTCACTCGTGAATGATTCCTGACAGTGATATGACATGTCTGACTGTTTTTGGCAGAGAAAGTGTTAGTTCTGACATCTTTAAAATATATATGATAAAGGGTTATTATTGGGTACTCAGGAAAAGAAAAGGTACTCGGCTTTGAAATTATGTTGTGAGAACTTGTGCATGTGAGGACCCTTTCAGTCAAACGAACTTTGACTACGATTTGCCTTGGGTCCTCAGGTAATCAACAGAGTCCTTGTATTTGTTTCTTATCAGAGAACCTGTAAAGAATCTGAGTACCCGCCGAATAGGTAACCCACTCGTGAATGATTCCTGACAGTTACAGTGACAGTGACAGTTATGACATGTCTAACTGTTCCGAAAGTGACCTTTAACTCACTCGTGAATGATTGTGTAATAATTATGTCTTTAAAATATATAGGTTGCTCTAACAGGGTTATTATTGGGTACTTACGCAAAGAATGGGTACTCAGAGATGAATCATTTTGTGAGAACCCGTCTAGCGTCTGAGGACCCGTACGTAGTCAAACGATTACATTTCACATGTCGTTAAAATTTGCAATAAGAATCGTTCAACAAAAAACATAAACTCGAGGCACGATCCCAGGTATGCATTCGTACGCTAGAATCTGACCAAAACTAGCAACATTATTCTTTAGGGTTTGTTGAAAATTTACAATATACTAGTTAGGGTTTGCTGAAGCTGAAATTAGCAACAGATTACGTGGCCAAATTGCGTTTACAGTACTTCACGAAGCTCGGCTCGGTTCAGGAAATGGACGCTCACAGGCCTGCACGTAATCCGCGGTGATGACGACTTTGATGTCGAAGTCGTCATCCTGAGAAAGTTATTCAATAAAACTTATGTAAATTCAGAAGAAAATCATATTTAGTCGAGTAAACGTTTTGACATGTTGCTTACATATGGTGTGTGTTGGTTCTCAGACTTTATACATGTCCTCAGAATTGAGCACCAATCTGAGGACTCACAAGAAATGTGTGAACCCATCACATCGCGAGGGTAGGTTCTCAAACCATCGGGTTCTCAGATCTTACACGGGTCCTCAAACATGGACTCAAATCGGAGAACCGGTTTAATGTCTGAGAACCTTTTCTCAGATAGGTTCAGACCACGAACGGGTTCTCAGAACATACACGGGTCCTCAGATATGGACTCAAATCAGAGAACCAGTCTAACATATGAGAACCCTTTCTCTTCTAATTGAACGAATTCCGAAAACCCTTTTTTACGATTTAAACTCAGACAACCCAACAACCATCAAACACCCACGAAATCAACAATCATATAATGGTCTGTTGTGTGAACCTGTTTCGCTGTGTGAGTACCCACGAAATCAACACTCGTCAAACACCCAAATGACAGAGAAAACTACTCGACCATGTCTCGAAACAACTGAAGAAGTAAAATAACTAACAGTTTCAGAGGCCATTGCTTGAGTTTCGCTGTAATGCTGAAAATCTTCACAGGGTTCTCACGATCTCGTTGTTTCTTTTTGGAAGACTCGATGTGTTCTTCTTTGGGTCTCACGCGTCTGTCTGGGTTCCTTTTTAGTATTTTTTTCTTTTTTAACTGTTCTTATCCTTTAATTGTATTTAGTGCGCACAACTACCCTTTAAGTAAGGGTATTATAGTAATTTGGCCTTAGTTAGTAAGGGTACAATTGTATATTCAAAAAATGGAGGTCATTCACCTAAAATGAATCTGAGACGAGGTCATTTAGCAAAAATACCCCATCTTTGCTGGGGCAACATCACCTGATCTATTTCTCTACAATGTACTCATCAAGGGACTTAAAAGGAACCCGCTTGAGCCTTTATCTCTGTACAAGAATTTGCTTAAGAAAACCTACTTTAAAGCCGATAATTTTACCTATTCTTTCGTCTTCGGAGCTCTATCGGGGCGTAGACCGCACGAATTCGAAAAAATCGGGAAATTGCTCCACGGCCATGCCATAATTGCTGGGTATAGCTCGGATGTGTATGTGGGCTCTGCTTTGGTGGATATGTACTCGAGTTATTCAAAGATTGAAGAAGCGTATAAGGTGTTCTATAAAATTCCTGAGCCAGATACAATCCTGTGGAATACCATTATTTCAGGTATGGTGAAGAATTCTCTGTTCGTCGAGTCTGTTCATGTATTCGAAAGAATGGTTGCGAAAGCTGTGAAGTTCGATGCAACTACATTGGCTGTTGTTCTATCTAGTTTAGCTGAGTTGCAGGATTTGAGAACTGGGACGACGGTGCAAGCACTGGCCATGAAGGTTGGTTTTCATTTTGGTGAACATGTGGTTACTAGTTTGGTTGCCTTGTATTCAAAGTGTTCAGGCCTTTCATCGGCTCAGCTGTTATTTGGTTTGATTGATAAGCCCGACTTGATTGCATACAACACAATGATTTCTGGTTTCTCGTGTAACGGTGAAATCGAATCATCAGTTAGGTTACTTAAAGAGCTGATCTTCTCAGGCTTAAGAGTTAGCTCAAGTACCATAGTTGGTTTAGTTCCTGTATTCTACCCATTTGGTCATTTGGATCTTACTCTTTCTATCCATGGATTTTGCATGAAGTATGGTTTTAGTACCAATCAGTCCATACTAACTGCTCTAATAACAGTTTACAGCAGGGCTAACGAGTTAAATCTTGCCAGAAAGGTATTCGATGAGTTGCCCGATAGAACGCTGGAGTCATGGAACGCAATGATATCGGGCTATGCTCAGAACGGGCAAACGGAAATGGCACTTTCACTCTTCCGTGAAATGCAAAAGCTCGATATTCAAGCCAATCCCGTCACAATCACCAGCATTCTCTCAGCTTGTGCTCAGCTTGGCATTCTAGGTTTAGGTAAATGGGTCCATGATTTGATTAAAAAGGAGAAAACTTTTGAATCCAACGTATATGTATCAACTGCTCTGATTGACATGTACATGAAATGCGGCAGCGTTGAGGATGCGAGGAGACTATTCGACTCACTGTGTGAAAAGAACGCCGTGACTTGGAACTCAATGATCTCTGGTTATGGAATGCATGGACATGGAAAAGAGGCACTTGCGCTGTACAATGAAATGATAAAATCTGGGATTATCCCAACAGGCGTGACTTTCCTCTCTGTTTTGTATGCATGTAGTCATGCAGGTTTAGTGAAAGAAGGTGAAATGATTTTCAGCTCTATGGTTCGTGATCATGGCTTTAGTCCCAAATCTGAGCACTATGCATCTATGGTTGACATCCTAGGCCGGGCTGGAAGATTAAAAGATGCAGTGGATTTTATTACGAAGATGCCAATCAAGCCAACTTCTGCAGAGTGGGGTGCGTTATTAGGCGCATGTAAGATTCACAAGGACTCAAGCTTGGCGAAGTTAGCATCTAATCGTTTATTCGAGTTGGACCCTGAAAATGTAGGTTATCATGTTCTGATGTCGAATATTTATTCAACAAACCATGATTACTCTCACGCAGCTTCATTACGTCAGCTGATTAAGAAGAAGAACTTCACAAAGACCCAAGGCTGTACTTTGATTGAGATTAAGGGACAACAACACGTATTTACGTCAGGTGACCAGAATCATCCTCGAGTTGAAGACATCTACAGAATGCTGCAAAGTTTGATGGGTAAGATGAAAGATGCTGGATATCTTGCGGACACTGTGACGGCTATGCATGACGTTGAGGAAGAAGAGAAGGAGCTAATGGTTGGAGTTCACAGCGAGAAACTAGCCATTGCGTTTGGGCTGTTGATGTCTGGAGATGGAGAGGAGATTAGGATAATCAAGAATCTTAGGGTGTGCTTGGACTGTCATAATTTTACCAAATTTGTTTCTAGGATTACTCAAAGGATTATCATCGCGAGGGATTCAAACAGGTTTCATCATTTTGTCAATGGGGATTGTTCTTGCGGAGATTATTGGTAGAAAGACGCCATTTTTTTGTTGCTAGAGGATTTCTATTATCTGCCATGAGGTACATATAGCTCTCTCTTTGATTTACGAATTTGATATGATTTATCGTAATGTTAACATCATTTTGAGTCATTGTGAGTCTTTGATTCCCAACTTTCCTCGGGCAGAGGGTTAATATCACCTCTTCAACTACTAAAGTTTTGAGTAGAGAGCTTTTACAGAGTTGTTAATGGCAAAAGAGTTCCAGCTATTATTAATTTCGTGTTTGTGTAAAATTTCTTTATTGTTTTTATTTGGTTGTTTTCTGTGAGTATTACCTTCCCATTGACACTGAAGGAGAGAAGCTTAGTTCCTAAACAGTACATAGCGTATCAAAACTTGATAGCAGCAATCAATCTGCTAAATATGTCTATTACAGTGACTATCAAAAACTTCACACTAAAATCATACAAGACGTTTGCTCTTGCCTTACTTAGTTATTGTTTTATTATTTTTCAAATAAGGTCCAGCTTGGTATGCATCATTCCAAATCCTGCAAACATCATAATATACACAGCATTTTCTATGACAAGTTGAAGACCAACTATATATCAACAGATTATCCCACATTGGTTTGTGTCAGGCAGGTCCCTTAGTTTTTAACACGAAGGGTTCCGAACCCAAAGCGGAGTGAAGATGGATGTTAAGAGTATGTGGACCTGACCATATGACAACCATCGTAGGCATCCTATTGAGTTTGTGTTTTCAGCAGGCCTTGAACGATAGCAAAGAGATTACCACCAATGACCCAAAACTGCTCGTTCCTCCACCATTCTTCTATGCTCACTTCGCTCCAATATACCCGTTGCAAAGATCTAGAGAAACAAAGCAATGAAGAAGAGGCTTGCTAAAGTACTTGTCCGAATAGAGAAAAAAAGAAGGCAATTTTTAGGTCGATGAAACTGAAAATAAGTAATTTCTAGCTCACGAGATGGCAAAGTGAGATGTATAATAGCAGGTCACTAGATATGAAACAGCTGGCTTAAGGTGTTCTTTAGTTGGAGGAAAAACCAGAAAGATTGCTTACCTCTGGTTAGTTAAGAATTTAGAACATAACCTCATTTAGCATTAGTCAATTATATGATAAGGGTCGTACGGTAACTTTTGAAAATGATAAGTGTGTTGTTAGAAATGATGATAAGGTGTTATTTAGTGCATCTAGGGATAGAAATATCTAGTGTTAGTCTTGATGATATCACTGACCAAAATGTCAAGTGCTTAGCAGTTACACAGGATAACACCTGGTTATGGCACATACGCTTAGGACATGCTAACATGGAACTACTGTTTCACATTACAAGCAATGCACTGGTAAGAGGTAGTGTTCCGATATAAAGTTCGTCAAGGACAAAACGTGCAAGGCATGCCAAATGGGTAAGCAGACCAAGACATCGTTCAAGGTAAAGAATGTGATATCCACATCCAAACCACTGGAACTGCTTCATCTCGACCTTTTTGGTCCTGTTCAGACGATGTCTCTGAGAGGTAAAAGATATGTCTTTGTCATTGTTGATGATTATTCCAGGTATACATGGGTGATATTCCTTGCACATAAAAATGAGGCATTAGATAACTTTGCATCGCTAGTAAAGAGACTTGAAAATGAAAAACGAATGAACTTATGCAGGATACGTAGTGATAACGGATTAGAATTTGATAGTAAGTCATTTGCATCATTCTGTGATCAATTTGGATATAGTCATAACTTCTCTGCCCCTATAACTCCCCAACAGAACGGCGTAGTCGAACGAAAAACAGCGTTACAGGAAATGGCTAGATCTATGTTACATGAGTATGATATTCCTAAACAGTTCTGGGCGGAAGCTGTTAGTACAGCTTGTTATGTGTCTAATCGCGTTTTCCTTAGGCCGTTATTAAAGAAAACCTCTTATGAAGTCTGGCATGGTAGATCTCCAAATATAAGATACTTTCGTGTGTTTGGATGTAAGTGTTTTATCCTGTATGATAGAGATAAGATAGGAAAATTTGACTCTAAGGTAGATGAATGGATATTCCTTGGTTACATTCTTCATTCTAAAGCTTATCGTGTTTATAATAGAAGGAAGCTGACTGTTCAGGAATCCATACATGTAATTTTCGATAAGATACCTAAAGCAGATGCTACTGATGAGGAAGATCAGGGTACTGAAGAAATAAAGGAAGATTTTCCAAAAGACGAGAACACTGATACACTGGAACCAGAAGCTGTTGAGCAACAACACAAAAAATTCAAACATGCTTCCAGTCATCCAATAGATAAAGTTATAGGGAATATCACATCTGGAATCAAAACTCGAGCAATTGCACGAAATCAGGATACAGAGGAATCTCACTATGTACTGCTTTCAATGATGGAACCAAAAACCGTCCATGAAGCCCTGGATGATATATCATGGATATCTGTCATGGAGGACGAGTTATCACAGTTTGAAAAGAGCCAAGTGTTGACACTCGTGGAGAGACCATACGAAAAATCGATCGTAGGAACAAAATGGGTCTTCCGCAACAAACTCGACGAACACGGTAATATCACCAGAAACAAAACGAGGTTAGTTGCAAAAGGTTATTCCCATGAAGAAGCTATTGATTTCGATGAAACTTTTGCTCCGGTAGCTAGATTAGAGTCTATACGTGTCTTACTTGCATATGCATGCTTTAAACGCTTTAAACTTTTTCAAATGAACGTAAAAAGTGCATTTTTGAATGGCTTTATAAATGAGGAAGTTTATGTAGAACAACCACCCGGTTTTGCTAAGGAAGACTTTCCAAATCATGTTTTTAAACTGAACAAAGTACTATATGGTTTAAAGCAGGCTCTTAGGGCATGATATGAAAGGCTAAGTAAGTTTTTGATTGACATAAGATTTTCAACTGGAACTATTGATAAGTATGAAGGTGATCACATGATACTGGTCCAAATCTACGTTGATGATATCGTATTTGGAAGTACTAATATTCTTCTTTGTGAGGAACTCTCTAAGTCTATGCAGAAAGAATTTGAGATGAGCTTAATGGGTGAGCTGAACTACTTCCTTGGGTTGCAAATAAAGCAGTTTGATAATGGCACCTTTGTATCCCAGACGAAATACAGCAAGCAATTGCTGACAAAATTCGGGATGAGTGATTCCAAAGCAATTTTCACCCCTATGCATCAGACCACCAAAATGGATAGTGACGAATCAGGTGCACCAGTTGATCAAACACAGTATCGAGGTATGATCGGAAGCCTTCTCTACTTAACTGCTAGTCGCCCTGATATTATGTTTGCTGTTGGTATGTGTTCGAGATATCAGTCTGATCGTAGGGAATCTCACTTGGTCAATCGTATATTTAGATATATCATGGGTAATGTTAACTTTGGTCTGTGGTACTCTTATACGGATGAGTTCCCATTAATGTGATATTCCGATGCCGACTATGCCGGCAGTACGGAAGATAGGAAAAGTAATAGGGAAACTTGCCAATTACTTAAATTCCTTGGTAACTTGGTCTATTAGAAAGCAAAATGCCGTCGCCCTCTCCACAACCGAAGCTGAATATATGGCCTTAGGAAATTGTTGTCAACAAGTTCTTTGGATAAAGCAAACCCTTAGTGATTTTGGGTTAGGTTATGACAAAATTTCTATTCTGTGTGATTGCACTAGTGCCATAGTATTACTAAGAATCCCGTGCATCATTCTCATACTAAGCATATAGAGGTTAAACATCATTTTATACGAGACCTGTTCAGAAAGGGAATATCAGTAAGGAATTCGTAGGAAAAATGATCAGCTTGCTGATATCTTCACGAAGCCCCTAATTGAGGCAAGATTCTGCGACATCCGTGGTCGATTAGGAGTCATCGAGCTAAACAAGGTTAGTAAATCTGCCTAATTCTGCCATTACTCTAGGATATGTTATTTTAGGTAGAAATCCGTACATATTCATTCAGCCCTTAGAATATTTTTCGGATCTTATAGATCTTTAAATGCAATTTCAGTATTTTAGGAAAAGATTCATAGTTATTCCAGCATAAGATTTTTCTTTAGTGATCCATTTTATTTTAGGAATGTCGGATCCTCCAGATCTTTTATTAGAATGTGATTACGTTATTTTAGGTAAAACTTCGTAGTTATCCCATTCCAAGATTTTCTTTCAGCTATCTAGATTATTTTAGGAATGTCGGATTTTCTGGATCTATTCTTAGAATGTGATTAAGTTATCTTAGGAAGATATTCGTAGATCTCTTTTCAGCCGCTAAGTTATTTCAGGAAATTTGGATCCTTCTTATTCAGCCTTTATAAATCTTTTCCTTATTATGAGATCCCGTCATATCACTCTGAGATCCCTAGCGCACTAGTTGAATATTTTCACTTTCCTTTGGAAATTCAAAGTTCGGTTTGGAAATCAAATTTTCTAAATTCTATTTACGCCGAGTTTAATCCTATCTCATTTTTTAAAGACCATATCCCTTGATATTTGCCTGTTCATAAATGAGATCACTCGATTCTTCCTTCCTTACCTCAGGATTCGAACTTTACAGTTTCTCTTCTTGAAAAATCATCTAAGTTATACTCCAGCTTTTGAGAGTTCTGTAAGATCACAAGGGAGCTGAACAAATTTGCTATATCTGCCAGATCAAATAGTGATCCCAGCCTTGAGAAAGTTATTCCTACATTTATTCTCAATCTTTATAGTTATTCTGCGCTAAGTTTTCAGCCTTAAAGCCGTAGTATATCCCTTTTGATGTCGAAGGGAAGTCTGAGTAATTAATGATATAAGGGGTCTAAGAACTGTCTTTGATATTCGAAATGATGTGCGTGCGATATTCCTTTTATGCGTCTATGGTATATCTTAGTGCTTATATGTGCTGACTGAATTTGCATGAAAATATCTGCACATATGCAAGGGGAGCATAATTGTGTGTGAATTCTGACTTTTGCTTATATGATATCTATCTATGCTCTAAGTGGAACTTTGAATTTATGCTCTGGACAGTTGGAATAACCTTATTTAGATAGGTGGAGCAAACAAATGTAGCTTGGTAAAATCTCTGAACTTCACTAATATTTTTGCTCCGATTGTTGAACGTTTTACATGGAATATTTGCACTCATGACATGAGTTATCAACACTTATGATATGTAAATACTTGCACTTATGATATATCTGTGATGCTCTGATTACTCTGATACAGTGATGCTCTAATACTTATATGCGATTATTAACTTTTGTGAGATTTCTTGATAAGTGATAAGTGCCTGATGCGATGATAATCTGCTGCTTGAATCATGTTTGAAAAATGCACACTTAGATAGGGGGAGCACCCTTACGGGTAACTTAAAATTATGCACGATATATCATCGAGTATGACACGAGATATCTGCACTTAGAAAGGGGGAGCAAATTCATTCATGATATATCTCTGCATGTCATATTGATAACTGCACTTAGGGGGAGCAAATATATATCATATGTGATTAGAAAATATCATATGCTCTGCTTTGTGGTTATGGAACACTTAGACATATGCGCTAGGACTTAAGTGATCGAATATGCTTACATGCTTCCGTGCTACAAATTACATGTCATCATCAAAAAGGGGAGAACGTTGACCTTTTTGGTCCATGAGCGTTAGAGAGTTTTGATGAACTATGTAATTGTAATGACGTTAGGCCTATAAATTAGGCAATTCGATGAATGATCAATATAATGTCTAAGTACATGATAATATTTTACTATGCATGAATTATGAGCTATAAAATGGTTAAAGTGTCAAATGTTTTATTCGCATGTGATTCTGTGATTTATTGGTGAAACTATGTGATCGCATGTTATATACGCCTCACATGCTAGGATATCGTTTTGTGCTATTTATGGGAAAAACATGTTAGATATCCTACCGGATTATATAAGGAAAATATGCTGTCTATATATGGAAAGTGATATACCCGTTGAGAATCGTTTATTCACGAGTGAAACTTGCATCTACGATTTTTGAATGCATCCCACTAAATTAATTGTGCGAACTCGAATTGATATCTTTCTATATACTGATTAGGATATTATAATTAGGAAAGATTTAATTAATTGACTTTTGATAAGGTGCTATTATGGTATGTGCTATAAACGGATGTGATCTCTGAAATATGAAAAGTTGTGGCATGACATGTTAATTCGTGATAGCTGTGACCTGATCTGATTTATGACATGGTAAATATATTGATCTGATATCGACTGACTTAGAATTTGCAAACCTACGACTGCGAGAGTTTTGAGCAGAAACACCTCTGAGAGGTTCCTGAGCGATTATTTGCGATAGCTTTCTGCCTACCTGAGCGATCATTTGCGAAGTACTGAATGTACTGAGTTATTCCAACCTCCTCCATGTATTCTATCTTCGGACGTGTTGTTTTCGGATGTGAGCAATACCAAGGAGGCAAGGTCGACATTTACGCACACATGAAGGGAATGACGAGTTCCGGGGGCCCTTCGGTGGCGAGCTGTGTCTATCGGGATCAGGAGATTCCGAGGAACGAAACTCGGCGTGTGGTAACCTAGTGTGTCTAGTGTTCGACTTGTTTCGGTTGTGTATTGGGCTAATCAATATGTTTTGTATTCAACTACGGTGCATTATAGTAATTGGCTAAACTCTTGGGGAGCAAACCCCAAGGAGAGGAGTAAACCACAGTTGGGGATATAACCTTTATAAAAATCCTGTCTCGCATTTACTTTACAGTTATTTCCTTTTCGTTGTGAGAGACCCGACACACATCCGACGTTACTAGGATACATCAGGCATACTCATCACAAGCATAAGTAGGCATCTCTAAGTCACTACATCTTAGGATTTGTGAAAAGAAGCATGAATTTTTTATAAGCCTAATTCACCCCCTCTTAGGCACGTTTTTACTTCAGGCTCATTTATGTTGAGCTCGAACTTGAGCGCATTTATGTCGAGCTCGAACATGAGCCCATACATAAGAGCTTGAAAGCTCACGAACAGGCTCGCATTTTTTTCTTAATCCTTTTAATAAATATATTAATTTTTTTCTCGAGCTCAAGCTCAACGAGCTTTATGAGCTCGAATTCGAGCTCATCAGAGCTCAAATGAGCTCGAGCACAGAAAATGGCTCGAGCTCGACTCATTTATAGCCGTAGTTGATATGTAAATATAATATTGGGCTCAAGCTCGACATTTACAGCCGTAGTATATATGTATATATATGTATATATATGTTGGGAATTAGTGACCCAACACTCGAATATTCGGTGGTAAGATTGTTGGGAACAAGTCGGGGATCGATTGGAGCGAAAAGGGGGAAAATGGGCTCGGGACATGAGCCCCACGGCCATAAGCAAGAGGTGTGGGACCCACTGGACAGCAAAAAGCAGCTGCGAGAGCCCGACACCTCCAAGGCCATGGAGGTTGTGCTGTTGGCCGTGGGGGACGCCAGTTTTGAGACAGAGCTCGCGGTTTCGATCCGTTCAAGTTCGTTAAAGACCCACGACTGTGGGGAAGATCCAGAATGCAAGGATCTTGATTCCTAATCTCTTCACGGCCGTGGGAGGCAATGACAAGGCCGTGGAGCGCGACTGTTTTGTTTAAAGCAGTTCCAACGGTTTCGGTGACGAAGTAGGAACCTTCTAGACTTAATCTCGTCTATATATAGGGCGAGTTAGCTCTATTTGTACTAAGAAAATAGAGAGTAAGTGTGATACTTGTAATCTCTTCAAATAGTTCGGAATAAAAGAAAACGATTGATCCGTGGATGTAGATTCAAAAGTGAGTCGATCCACGTTAATTCCTCTGTTTTTCTGGTTTTATCTTCTCTAGTTTTCGAGCGTTTTACACATCAAGATCGAATATTTCGACTTGATCTTCACACCACGAAAGAATGCAAAGATTCGAACCTATCGGCGCCAGAATCTAAACAATATATTATATATATATATATATATATATATATACAGAGAGAGAGAGAGAGAGAGAGAAAGAGAGAGTATAAAATTACAAGATGGAGAAAAATGTAACATATGATGCCCGGTTAGGGAGTTTTGTCTCCTCTTGTAAACCATGTTGGAGCGTCAGACAAGCTTTAGAATGTGAATATTTTTTGTAGATTTAGGCTTTATAGTGTAATACCCGAGTCCCGTAAGTAAGTCGGCCAATAAATAGGCATACATATTATTTGACTTACGTGACTGCATGAGACGTGTTTTGTGATTTTTATATGTTTAAATGATTTCACGTTATATGCTAACATGATATATGTGAATTAGAAATTTGAAGAATTAATTTAATTTAGGTTAGTTATTGATTTTAGGGTTTCTAGTACATGACATGTATGAATGGGAAGGTAGTGTTGGGACTTAGAAAATAGCTAGTAAAAAGAATTAAGGTATAAGATTTTAATTTCCAAATACTAATGAAAATATGATTAGAATTCAATTTGGGCCTATGAATCCATAGTTTAAAGCCCAATTATTTAAGATAAATATTAATGACTTAGAAGAGAAGCAAAGCCACGTTGCTTTTGGGGTCTTATCAAGTAGATTATTGGATAACTTTTAGAACTTATCAAAAACCCTTCGATAGATTGAATTTAAGAAAACAAGAACTCTAACAGTATAAGTTTCGACACCTAAGGGAGGAACTTCCAACGAAAACAAAGAAGGGACAAATAGCTCGACCACTAACGAGGATATCATTAGAGAAGGTATAGTTCTATTTATGGGATTGATAGACCAATGTTATATTCTTTATTTTAGGAGATTTAAAGATAATTAGGGAACATAAAAATTTCGTTCTTATATGAAGCTTGGATAGGTATACCTCCTAACTATGATTTATGCTCTTATTTAATTAGTAGCATGCTTTAAGAAATATTAGATATAGAAATATACCTCCTAAGACCTATGCACGTTTTAGTGTTTCTGAGGGTTTAAAAAGTTTCGAGTTAAGCAGACTTGATCGAGGAATTAATAAATTTTAAGACTAAGGATTTTGCTTGTAGGAGTTAGGATAAATTAGGAGTAATTTTTAACAGCTTTTGTAATTTCCATAGTACAAATTAGCGAGTATTTCCATGAATTACTGATGTTAATAGAGATCTTATATGATTAAGGGTTTCTAGCGCATGTAGAACCTTAAAGATTTTTAGGCTTGGCTAGTTTTCAAAGAAAAATCACGATTTTATATTAATAGTGAGTTTAGGGTTTTAATACATGGCATGTTAGTCTAGGAGATGGATTTAGTATATCAAGTGTTGAGATCAAGATTGAGAATTGATAGGAATAACTCGAGCATGAATTGCAAGGAATGACTCGAGATCTATCTTGAGGATTGTGTCGAAATCTTTGCATATGTCGAGATTTTAGTTTAAGAAATGTCGAGGTTTTAGATTGAGCTCGAAATTATGTGGAAGTCCATGTTGAAATATGTTTGACTTGTCGAAGTTTATGTTTAATTATATCGAAATGTGTAGGGTTAAAATATCGAAGTCTATTAGTTTCGAGATCTTTAGAGATTATGTGACATAAGGCTCGACATTTTACATTCCAACAATTTTTATAACTCGACATTTATTCCATATGTTTAGTTAAGTCTCGAAACCATTACAAGCCTTATATCGAAATTCATTTGCAAACACATGTCGAAGTCTTATGAGAGTGACAAGAATGATGTCGAGATGTATGTGGTATGTAATGTATCGAAATTAACCTCATATATACCATATCAATATCCTATTTTATAACTCCAAGGTATAGCTCGACATTTGTGTCGAGATTCATCTCGAGTTATACATGAGAATATAATATGATGTGTTATATACTATATTGTGAACTCGAGGTTTCATCCCAACATATATCGAGTCTATTTAATATATATCAATGTCTCGAAATCTTTGTGTAATGTCAAGACATATTTCATGAAACATGTCGAAATCTATTTCTGAAAATTTTATTTCCCAGTTTAGGGTAAGTTCTAAATTTTAGGGTTTTGAAATTTATAGAAATCAAAATTAGGGTTTTCAAATTAAGCCAATTTCGTGGAATTATAATTAGACTAACAAACCCTAATTTTATATGCTTTTATACTTAGGATTTGAAGTTTAGCGACATACCGTACGATACGCTAAGTAGCTAAGGATACCAGGTAAGTGGAAGTCCCAACTACAACACATAATTATATGTGCATGAAATTATGTGTTATATGTTTATGTGAATTTATGTTACTTCCTACGTGAATTATTTGCGTTACATGACATGCATGATTTAATTACATGATATTATGGCATGACACGCATATTCATGACATGAGCATGTGCACGCACGTTAGAACGAAAGGCATGATATGATAGCGTGCATAATATACGATCGCCTTAGAACGATAAAGATTCGCCGATATGGGCCTCTGATGTCGACTCACAGTTGAGTCACGGCTCTTCTATGCTACCATGGTGACGTCGTATGGCGCTACCGTTAAGACATGACATGGACAAGGCAAGACATGATTTTAGGGCTAATACCCTCATGGCGGGTCGTGAAACCTAGAGAATGCGAGCTGAGGGAGTAAGCGACACCGAGGATACCTCTGGTGTTGACTACCTCAGATTAGGCTACCAGTGTGAAGCGTCCGCGTGGCGTATGAAACCACCTTGGGACAGAAAAGGCGCCCTAGGGCTAGCCTCCCTTGAGTGGGTATTGCCACTTATATATTTTATCCCTTGTGGATTCGAGCTCCATGATGGTGCATAGCAAGATAGCCAAGGGCCCTATATGACCAGACATACAAGGAAAAATATGAGGTCTAGGAAGCATTGGCGAGGATGCCTTTGCGAATTTAGGACACGTGCATGGCATGCATGGCTTTCACTTACTGAGCTTTATAAGCTCATTCCACGTATTTATGTGTTGTAGGTTCACGGGATCACGGTACGTGATCTATACGAAGGCGAGGCCAAATTTTGAAGCTTCCGGAGGACTTTTGAGGTGGCAGTGTGTACATGGATGTGACCTGAGTGGCGGGCCAATAGATTATTTTGAACACGCATGCGCACTCACCTATGTATTTATGTCCTAGAAATATTTTGCACTGTACAGAAGAATTTCCTTTATATAAAAGGAAAAAATTTTGTACGCATTTTCGTATATAGATTTCAATTATATCACATGCAGTCACATAAAATAGTAGTAAGAATGGGCGGTAGGAGTCAGGGGCGCCGCAGGTGGTATCAGAGCTTTCGGTTACAAGTTCTGTAGACTGTCCATGTACACACACTCAAAAGCACGGAAGCGGCCTTGCTAGTAAGTTTTATGTTTCTATGAATGTTGTATGTGCGTAATTTATTGGCCATAGGGACTATTAGGGTATCAGGACAAGAATGGGTAGAACAAGAAGTGAGGGTAGCGGGAGCGTTAGTAAAGGCAAGGAACCTGAAACACAAACCGATAATCGCGATACGGCGATTATTCAGCTGACGGAACTAGTCCGCCAACAGTCTACCCAAATACAAGAATTAATTCAGCAACGCAACATGGGTGGACAACCAAGTAGTGGACTTTCTCAAGCAGAAAGGGTCGAAATATTGGGGGAAAGATTTCGCAAACTCAATCCTCCGACTTTTGAAGATGCTGTCGACCCTACGGCGGCTGAAGATTGGCTTCGAACTCTGGAAAGCATGTTCCAATATAGCCGCATTCCAGATGATGAAAAGGTGTTATGTGCTGCCTTCCTACTGAGGGGAAGTGCAGGCCATTGGTGGGATACTATTCTCGCCTTCGAAGACCCTATTACGATGACGTGGGACCGGTTCAAGGAACTCTTCAGGAGTAAATATTTCACCGCCCCAGTACGAGCCCAGAGGATGAATGAATTCATCAATTTACGCCAGGGCCCGATGACCGTAGCAGAATATATAAGAAAGTTCGAGCAACTGTCCCGATTTGCAGCTCACATGGTGAGCACAGATGCGTTGAAGGTGGAACGCTTTCTGGAAGGCCTGAAACCTGAATTATATAGAGACGTGAATATGGCCGGATCCCAAGGAGCTACCTATGCTCAGGTGGCTGAACGCGCGTTGATGGCAGAGCAAGCCGAACTCCGAATTATGCGCGCCCATCAAGCAAAAAGGAAGTTCATTCAAGGGCCGAAATGGAGTGGAGGTAGCCCGAAGAAACCCTTTAACCCAAACCCCAAGAATGCCAGACCTAATTTCCCGAATCGACCCGGACCTCCACCACCATTCAGTCCTAATCAAGGAAGACCTCCGATGAGCATACCCCCATGTCCCCGGTGCACACGCCGACATTTGGGAGTGTGCTATTCTCAGAATGCCGTGTGCTATAAGTGCGGCAAGACAGGCCATTTCTCCAAGGCATGCACGGAAGTGGCGTCTGGAAGTCAAGCCCCTGCTCAAACTAGGCCACCTACGGTACCTACTAGGGTTTACACGCTGACTTCTGAAGAGGCGGAGAACAATCCGTCTGTGGTGGCAGGTACTCTCCTTATCCATTCTACCCCGACATGCATATTAGTTGATTCAGGAGCCACGCATTCATTTGCATCCACTAATTACGTGGCGAGACTCGGGGTTACGCCTAACCTAGTTAGCTACGAATACAACGTTACCATCCCTCACGGAACCTCTACGAGAACCAACCGGATCTTACGAGATAGCCCCGTACTAGTGAACGATAGGACCTTACCCGTTCACCTGATAGTCATTCCAATGAACGATTATGAAGTAATCTTAGGAATGGACTGGCTATCGAAATACGGAGCAGTTATTGACTGTAACCGTAAGCAAGTGACTTTTAACCTAAGAGACAGCGAACCCTTCACATTCACGGGAACTAGCAAGAGTAATAAGATTTCCAAGATTTCAGCAATGAAGGCACATCGTTTACTCAAGACAGGATGCGAAGCTTATCTGATATTTGCGATATCATCCGAGGAACGTGTATCTCCAAAGTTAGAAGAAGTCCCAGTAGTACAAGATTTTCCCGATGTATTTCCTGAAGACTTACCCGGACTTCCACCAGATCGTGAGATTCAATTCACGATTGACCTAGTACCAGGAGCGGCACCAATCTCTAAGGCACCGTATCGACTCGCTCCAGCTGAACTGAAGGAATTGAGGGAGCAACTGGACGAACTGTTGCAAAAAGGGTTCATTCAACCGAGCTTCTCACCATGGGGAGCACCAGTCTTGTTTGTTAAGAAGAAAGATAGATGCGGCTCTGCATCGATTATAGGGAACTGAACAAGATTACGATCAAGAACAAATTTCCCCTCCCTCGAATTGATGACTTATTCGACCAGTTACAAGGCGCAACTGTCTTTTCAAAGATAGATCTGAGGTCAGGATATCACCAGTTGAAGATTAGAGAAGAGGATGTTCCAAAGACTGCTTTTAGTACCCGCTATGGGCACTACGAGTTCCTAGTCATGCCTTTCGGGCTGACTAATGCGCCAGCAGCATTCATGGACCTGATGAACCGGATATTCAAGCCATTCCTAGATAAGTGTGTTATCGTATTCATTGATGACATTCTTATCTATTCGAAGACCAAGGAGGAGCATGAACAACACCTGAAGATAGTATTAGAGATCTTACGAGAAAAGCAGTTGTATGCGAAATTCAAGAAGTGCGAATTTTGGCTCAATCAAGTCGCATTCCTTGGACACGTTATCTCGGGAGATGGGATTTCTGTTGACCCCAGCAAGATCGAGGCTATTAACAACTGGCCTCAACCGACGAATGTCACAGAAATACGGAGTTTTCTCGGACTAGCTGGCTATTATCGGAAATTCATCAAAGATTTCTCCAAAATTGCATCAACCCTGACGAAGCTAACGAAGAAGAATACTCCATTTAAATGGGACGACGCTTGCGAGCAGACCCTTCAAGAACTTAAGCGACGACTCACTACGGCTCCAGTGTTGACTATTCCCACAGGAAAAGGATGGTTTTCTGTTTACAGCGATGCATCTAAGAACGGCCTAGGATGTGTCTTAATGCAGAATGGAAACGTCGTAGCATATGCCTCGCGACAACTCAAGGATTATGAGAAGAACTACCCAACTCACGACCTAGAGCTTGCCGCTGTCGTCTTTGCTCTCAAGATTTGGAGGCACTACCTATACGGCGAGCGATGCGAGATTTTCACTGACCACAAGAGTCTCAAATACTTCTTCACTCAGAAGGAGTTAAATATGAGACAACGACGATGGCTTGAGTTAGTCAAGGACTATGACTGTGTGATTAACTACCATCCGGGGAAAGCAAATGTAGTCGCGGATGCGTTGAGCCGTAAGACTGTAAACACGGAGTTACAGAGACTCGAAGTAGAAGTAATACCAATGGGCGAAATCGAAACAAGACTAGCGGCCTTAACGCTTCGACCCACACTGATGGAGCAAATTACAAAAGCCCAGGAGAACGACGAGTTATATCTGAAAATTAAAGAAACTCCTATAGAGCAAAGATCTCCAGACTTCGCCATACGAGACGACGGAAGCTTATATTACAGAAGACGTTTATATGTTCCTAACGACGCTGAACTATGCAAGACTGTCATGACGGAAGCCCATACCACTGTCTACTCCATCCACCCGGGAGCGACGAAAATGTATAGAGATCTACGAGCCAACTACTGGTGGCCAGGAATGAAAAGAGAAATAGCAACTTTTGTAAGCCAATGTCTGACGTGCCAGCAAATTAAGGCGGAGCATCAACGACCGGCAGGAACCTTACAATCCCTGCCAGTACCTGAATGGAAGTGGGACCACATTACCATGGACTTCGTTGTTGGCTTGCCTAAAACTGTGAAAGGCCACGACGCTAGGGTCATCGTTGATCGATTGACCAAGTCCGCTCACTTCCTGCCTATCAGTTCAACATTCTCAATGGAACGATACGCGGAATTATATATTCAAGAAATAGTACGACTGCACGGAGTTCCAGTTTCAATCGTTTCCGATCGTGATTCAAGATTCTTATCCAAGTTTTGGATGAGTTTGCAAAAGGCCATGGGAACCAAGTTATCCTTCAGTACTGCCTACCATCCTCAAACAGACGGGCAGTCTGAACGAACAATCCAGACGTTGGAAGACATGCTAAGAGCCTGCGTGCTCGATTTTAAAGGAAATTGGAGCCGATACCTTCCGTTGATTGAGTTCTCATATAACAACAGTTTCCACGCAACAATCGGAATGGCTCCATATGAAGCGCTATACGGACGTAAATGTAGATCTCCAATTCACTGGGATGAAGTTGGAGAACGGGCGATACTAGGCCCCGATCTAGTACAAGAAATGACTGAAGCAATATCAAAAGTACGGGATCGGATGAAAACAGCTCAAAGCAGACAGAAAAGCTACGCAGACCAAAAGCGTAGACCACTGGAATTCCAAGCAGATGATTTTTTGTATTTTTGAAGGTGTCCCCAATGAAAGGCGTGAAACGATTTGGGAAAAAGGGCAAGCTAAGCCCGAGATATATAGGACCGTTTCGAGTCCTCAAGAAAGTTGGTGGTGAAGTAGCATATCAACTCGAACTACCAGCTTCATTAGCTCAAGTGCACGATGTCTTTCATGTATCGACGTTACGAAAATACGTCGCAGACCCAAGCCATGTGCTGAACACTGATAATCTTCATCAACAACTCAAGCCAGATTTGAGTTACGAGGAAAAACCCGTGGAGATTCTAATGCATGACAGGAAACGACTACGGAATAAAGAAATTCCGTTAGTCAAGGTATTGTGGCAGAATCAGTCCACGGAAGAAGCTACGTGGGAACGAGAAGATGACATGAGAAACCGCTATCCTGAGTTATTTCTCCCTACCTGATTTCGGGGGCGAAATCCCTTTAAGGGGGGGAGGATGTAATACCCGAGTCCCGTAAGTAAGTCGGCCAATAAATAGGCATACATATTATTTGACTTACGTGACTGCATGAGACGTGTTTTGTGATTTTTATATGTTTAAATGATTTCACGTTATATGCTAACATGATATATGTGAATTAGAAATTTGAAGAATTAATTTAATTTAGGTTAGTTATTGATTTTAGGGTTTCTAGTACATGACATGTATGAATGGGAAGGTAGTGTTGGGACTTAGAAAATAGCTAGTAAAAAGAATTAAGGTATAAGATTTTAATTTCCAAATACTAATGAAAATATGATTAGAATTCAATTTGGGCCTATGAATCCATAGTTTAAAGCCCAATTATTTAAGATAAATATTAATGACTTAGAAGAGAAGCAAAGTCACGTTGCTTTTGGGGTCTTATCAAGTAGATTATTGGATAACTTTTAGAACTTACCAAAAACCCTTCGATAGATTGAATTTAAGAAAACAAGAACTCTAACAGTATAAGTTTCGACACCTAAGGGAGGAACTTCCAACGAAAACAAAGAAGGGACAAATAGCTCGACCACTAACGAGGATATCATTAGAGAAGGTATAGTTCTATTTATGGGATTGATAGACCAATGTTATATTCTTTATTTTAGGAGATTTAAAGATAATTAGGGAACATAAAAATTTCGTTCTTATATGAAGCTTGGATAGGTATACCTCCTAACTATGATTTATGCTCTTATTTAATTAGTAGCATGCTTTAAGAAATATTAGATATAGAAATATACCTCCTAAGACCTATGCACGTTTTAGTGTTTCTGAGGGTTTAAAAAGTTTCGAGTGAAGCAGACTTGATCGAGGAATTAATAAATTTTAAGACTAAGGATTTTGCTTGTAGGAGTTAGGATAAATTAGGAGTAATTTTTAACAGCTTTTGTAATTTCCATAGTACAAATTAGCGAGTATTTCCATGAATTACTGATGTTAATAGAGATCTTATATGATTAAGGGTTTCTAGCGCATGTAGAACCTTAAAGATTTTTAGGCTTGGCTAGTTTTCAAAGAAAAATCACGATTTTATATTAATAGTGAGTTTAGGGTTTTAATACATGGCATGTTAGTCTAGGAGATGGATTTAGTATATCAAGTGTTGAGATCAAGATTGAGAATTGAAAGGAATAACTCGAGCATGAATTGCAAGGAATGACTCGAGATCTATCTTGAGGATTGTGTCGAAATCTTTGCATATGTCGAGATTTTAGTTTAAGAAATGTCGAGGTTTTAGATTGAGCTCGAAATTATGTGGAAGTCCATGTTGAAATATGTTTGACTTGTCGAAGTTTATGTTTAATTATATCGAAATGTGTAGGGTTAAAATATCGAAGTCTATTAGTTTCGACATCTTTAGAGATTATGTGACATAAGGCTCGACATTTTACATTCCAACAATTTTTATAACTCGACATTTATTCCATATGTTTAGTTAAGTCTCGAAACCATTACAAGCCTTATATCGAAATTCATTTGCAAACACATGTCGAAGTCTTATGAGAGTGACAAGAATGATGTCGAGATGTATGTGGTATGTAATGTATCGAAATTAACCTCATATATACCATATCAATATCCTATTTTATAACTCCAAGGTATAGCTCGACATTTGTGTCGAGATTCATCTCGAGTTATACATGAGAATATAATATGATGTGTTATATACTATATTGTGAACTCGAGGTTTCATCCCAACATATATCGAGTCTATTTAATATATATCAATGTCTCGAAATCTTTGTGTAATGTCAAGACATATTTCATGAAACATGTCGAAATCTATTTCTGAAAATTTTATTCCCAGTTTAGGGTAAGTTCTAAATTTTAGGGTTTTGAAATTTATAGAAATCAAAATTAGGGTTTTCAAATTAAGCCAATTTCGTGGAATTATAATTAGACTAACAAACCCTAATTTTATATGCTTTTATACTTAGGATTTGAAGTTTAGCGACATACCGTACGATACGCTAAGTAGCTAAGGATACCAGGTAAGTGGAAGTCCCAACTACAACACATAATTATATGTGCATGAAATTATGTGTTATATGTTTATGTGAATTTATGTTACTTCCTACGTGAATTATTTGCGTTACATGACATGCATGATTTAATTACATGATATTATGGCATGACACGCATATTCATGACATGAGCATGTGCACGCACGTTAGAACGAAAGGCATGATATGATAGCGTGCATAATATACGATCGCCTTAGAACGATAAAGATTCGCCGATATGGGCCTCTGATGTCGACTCACAGTTGAGTCACGGCTCTTCTATGCTACCATGGTGACGTCGTATGGCGCTACCGTTAAGACATGACATGGACAAGGCAAGACATGATTTTAGGGCTAATACCCTCATGGCGGGTCGTGAAACCTGGAGAATGCGAGCTGAGGGAGTAAGCGACACCGAGGATACCTCTGGTGTTGACTACCTCAGATTAGGCTACCAGTGTGAAGCGTCCGCGTGGCGTATGAAACCACCTTGGGACAGAAAAGGCGCCCTAGGGCTAGCCTCCCTTGAGTGGGTATTGCCACTTATATATTTTATCCCTTGTGGATTCGAGCTCCATGATAGTGCATAGCAAGATAGCCAAGGGCCCTATATGACCAGACAAGACAAGGAAAAATATGAGGTCTAGGAAGCATTGGCGCGGATGCCTTTGCGAATTTAGGACACGTGCATGGCATGCATGGCTTTCACTTACTGAGCTTTATAAGCTCATTCCACGTATTTATGTGTTGTAGGTTCACGGGATCACGGTACGTGATCTATACGAAGGCGAGGCCAAATTTTTGAAGCTTCCGGAGGACTTTTGAGGTGGCAGTGTGTACATGGATGCGACCTGAGTGGCGGGCCAATAGATTATTTTGAACACGCATGCGCACTCACCTATGTATTTATGTCCTAGAAATATTTTGCACTGTACAGAAGAATTTCCTTTATATAAAAGGAAAAAATTTTGTACGCATTTTCGTATATAGATTTCAATTATATCACATGCAGTCACATAAAATAGTAGTAAGAATGGACGGTAGGAGTCAGGGGCGCCGCATATAGTATTTATTATGAAGTGTTAGGTTGATTGTTGGAGAGTCTTTAGTTGTTTAAACTTTAAATCATAATTTTGGGAGTTTGTTTCCCATGTTTTTTGGTGTCGATATATGTCCATTTTGTTGAGGTATATGCCCTAGATGCCGTACGAGGACTGGGAGTGCGAGGGCAATTTGCTAGTTTTGTAGTGTTTAGTGATGTAATTTGATTACTTCTATTAATGGAATGACTTTATTCATCATTAATTAATTATTGGATGAATAAATTAAAAGGTAAATTATTAATTAGTCTAATGATTTCACCTTGCAGTCTGGGTGGATAAGACAAATTAATAAAACCCAAATATTGGCAGTTCAGTTACTGATTCTGTGGGGACAGAGAGGGGCACAAGTAAGCTGGATACTGCAATATTAAAATAGTCCACAAGTCTAAGTCTCCAGTAGGGTGACTGGAATGACACGTACGACTTGTTTGTCGATGGGTCCAATATGGTTGTGCCAACCGTTCACTTGGGAAGTGGGAGCCCATGACAATGATACAAGATGAATCAGGGGATTATCTGTATTTGGATACTGACTCATAATCGAACGATCACACGCTTGGATTGTCCTTGATCGATCGATTGATTGTAGTAGTATGCGTGAACCTTAGACCGAAAGGGTTAACTTGGGGTTGATCTTGAGGCTTGACTTGTCACTAGTTTGCTAGGCCCGTCTTGCCGGTGGCATGGGTCAGCGGCGAAATGCGGTCTTGACTTTTTGATGTGATTGCCGGTTGAACCGCGGAGCGGGATTTACGGTCTCGATTAAATTCGAGGTTAACGTCCTATGGCAAGTTTAATGTGCGGAAAGTTATCCAAATCTCTGGCCAGAGCATATAACTGACTCACGATAGTCGTGGAGTGCAGTTTCAGAACTTTCACCGACATAAACGACATAGAGTCGAGTTCTATAAGTTTGACTATGCGTGACTTTCACTCGACCGGGACAAACGTAAAGGGTTTATACGTATGACGAAAATCTACAGTCGGTTCATGGATTATGATTAGATCAAGTTCGTACTCAACTTGGGATCTGTTCGGTACCACGTGGCTGGCTAGATGAATACCGAACTCCTAGATACCTCATGGGCCGGTTGAGACGAACCAAGAGAGTCGGGCTTAAAAAGGGCAACCGATACAACGTCGTCATCAGAGAGAGAGACAAGACTAGGTCCTAGATTGTGACATTACGGTTTGGGGCTTGGCCAAAACCTTGATCGGCTGAAAATACTAAGTTTGACTAGTGAGGGGTAAAATGGTCTTTTCACCTCACGGTATATTTTTGAAATAAAATATTTGATATTGAATATTTAGTATATGATTTAAATTAGATTTAGATCTTTATTATTTTCTTAGAGAAATAATATTGTTTAATTTGGAATTAAATAATGTATATCGGATATAAATTATATATATATATATATATAAGTTTCGAATTTTTATTAGATAAAATTTCGAAAAATTATTAAATATTTTATATTGGATATTATATATTTAAAATATACTAAATATGATATTTTAATTAATTAAGGTATTGGATATTTAATTAATTAAATATAAAGTTTAAATTTTGAATTCATTACTTGGTAAAACGAAGACTTGATAAAAGGGGAGGTTTGAGGATTTTTCTCCACCCACCTTAACCTATTTTTGGCTAATCCTAAGAGGTATAAAGAAGGATTTTCGAGATCCTAAAGTGAGTGGAAGCTAAATTTTCGAAATACAAGCCAAAGAAAAAGAAAACTAAGAGTTTTCTCCTCTCACCACTTTCTCTCTCGCACTCTCTCTCTCGGGGGCAGCAAGCAGTTCGTTCTTGGCCTAGCCGCACATGCAAGAACAGCTGCGACGTTAGTAAGGTGCCGGCGTGGTGATCTTGCGCAAAGAAGGCTTCCCGTTCGTGTGCTTTTGGCGTAGGAGAGGGGCACTACGCCTCGGGGATTCGAAGGATTCGAAGCTAGCCATCGTTAAGAGATTTAAACGAGGTATCATGGCTGATCCTTTATATCTTTATGTCAATACGTTCTCGTGTTTGTAGCCAAGCGATCTTGGATAGGCGGGAAACCCCGTAAAATTTTAAAATTCCGCCGTTCTAGGAACGTGGGTCCAGGGACCCTCGGAGATTCTCAACACATTTCTCTCTTAATGAGAGCTTTTGTCGCTATCGAATTTCTATTACTGTCGGAGAGTTGTTCAGACTGTTAACTTAACCTATGTTATTTAGTTATTTTGAATGGAGAGTTGACGTTGGAAAAAAAAAGAATAATTGTACTTTTACCGGACCCTGTTTGAAATCATCTCAAATCCTTTTTCTTCGTCTCTATTTATATAGTTTCAATGTATTTTCCTAATATATATTTTTGTTCGGATCATCTCACAGTGGAATATAATATATATATATATATATATATTATATGATATTTCGATAATTGTTTAACAAATCGTGGATACTATTGGAATGGAGGGTGTTTGGAAACACTTCTAAATTGGACTTTTGAGAAGTAAAATATGTTTGGTAAAAAATCTTATATGGACTTTTAAAATAAATTACTTCTCTAAAAGTCAATTTGGGAGATTTGAAACTACTTCCGGCAACTTTTTCAAAAGTCCATTCTCACCAAACATTACCAAACAATAAATTTACATTTCGAAAAGCTACGTCCCAAAAAAGTTCATTTACCAGATGCACTTATAATTCAAAAATGTAACCAAACTAGCCCTACCACATTGTCATATGATTTTATTTTGTCACCGTGCTAGCAAGGGTGGCAATGGGTGGATTCGGGGATGGTAATGGACATATTGTCCCTATACCAAATTTCCGTTCTTAATACCATCACCAGTAATTCACCATTTAAGATGAAGTGGTTCGGGGATGTGCAATCACCATTCGGTGATCGGGTTCTCCGTGGGAGATTCGGTTCCCCATATTCATGTATATTCCAATAAATTATTTTTTTCAACAAAAACATAAACCAAACAATATAGACAAATTAATATGTAAAATATGATATTGAAGTATAAAAATTGATATAATATATGATGAAATATGCGTATATTGTAAAGAATTGAGAGTTGAACTTTTTTTTTTCTAGTTACGATCTTTAATATAAAAGGATGATCTATGAAATTCTTGATTCAAATTAATTTTAATATTATTTATTAATAAATCTATTCGGTTCATTAATTTCCACGTAAATATCCCTAAAAAAGATGTGTTAAAATAGGAAAAAGCATTAGTTTTTTAAGTTTCTATCGTGAGCGCGTGACCTTTCACCGACTAATAAAAGAAAAAGGAAATAGATTTATTTCGTTTTCGAAGAGCGGACGTCATTGCCTTCCCTCGTGGCACAATTCTGCATGGCGAAATAGTGAACGGTGAAGAGGTGAAATGAATATAATTAAAAAGAGTAAAATTGTCGTAATAATGAGAATTAAAAATACGAAAATAATATTAGAAAAGGAGAAAAAAAATGACTGATATGTAATTGTAACCCACCTTCTCTCTCTAATATTACTACACTCATGCCTATGTGACAGTGTTGTATGGTTTGATGAATCTGTTACATCTGCTGCATAGCAATCAATTTTTTCCTTTTAATTTTTATTTTTTTCACCCTTTCTAATTTTTTTTCCTTGGCCACATCCATTCTATAAATATCGTCCTGGAAATTTGCATCTGCCAACTTGCACTCGCTCGTCTTTATGTGGAGCACTGTCAGCTCAAGAATCAAACCATGCGTTTATACTTTTTCTCTTTAATTCACTGAGTTTTTGGAATTATTCCTAAATCTTTAGGAGACGCAGGAGCTGAAGAAGACGAAGAAGATGGAATCGTCTAAAGGCCATAGCTTTTCCTTGAACAATTTGGTAAAACCCTCGCTCGTTGTCGCTTACTACTTCATTTGATTCTGCGTTGTTATAGAATCTCCCGATTTTGCTCGATTTGGGATTTTTACTTTCCCTAGTTTCGATTCGAGAATTGGGGTTTACGATGAATCAGAATCACGCTCAGAAAGCGTGTGTGGAGAATGAGATACGGATGAATGTGCATGCATTTCTATTGAGATAATCACATGAATTGCCAACTTATGCTGTGCTATCATCAACTCAGCAACTGTGCATAGATTTCAACTCATTTGTGTTACTCTTTTTATCATTGCTTAATCTTTATTGATCCGAAAATATGTGGCTTGAAATGACTTGTGGGTAGATTTTTGCTGGCACTGTGCCTTTGTATTCATCATAATTGAAGCATTACTAACCAATGTAGTAACCAACTCTTTGATGATATTTGCAGGATAATTTAATAATCGCACATATGAATGACACCCATTGTACTTCTGCTTCTTCCATACCTACAAGTAGGCTCGAGAGGTTGTTAAGAGAAAGAGAACTACGAAGGTCGAGCAGGTCGCCTCGTTCTGCCGAAGAAGCCAGAGAAATCAATGGCGATTCTGATATTTACAGCAACATAAACGACATAGACTTATCAGAGTACGGCGAAAAGGCCCCTCGGGACGAAGATTGCTTCCCAGGAATCGTTTCAGGGAAACACGTCAACGATAACGGTAATAAACAGGACAACCGTGCTCCTAAACAGAGGTTGCTCGTGGTAGCCAATCGTTTGCCCGTCTCAGCAATAAGAACGGACGAAGATTCATGGGATCTTGAAATCAGTGTGGGAGGACTAGTGAGTGCTCTTTTGGGTAAGCCAAGCAAGGGCTAGATAGATGTTTTCTTGGGTACTTAATTTCTTGATTTTTCGGACCATGATTAGGTGGAGATGATGACGATCCTTGAAGTATTTTGTTTTTTTGCACATGTTTAAAGGCATCAATGATTTTGAGGCGAGGTGGATAGGGTGGGCTGGCGTGAACGTTCCAGACGAAATTGGACAGAGGTCCCTCACCAAAGCTCTAGCCGAAAAGGTTACTCTACGCATTTCGTTACACACAAGCCAGTTTTATTATGTCTTGAGTACTAAATTTTTCTCTTCTATGTTGCCTTTTTATCATCGTATAGAGGTGCATCCCCGTGTTTCTTGATGAGGAAACAGTGCACCAATACTACAATGGATACTGCAACAACATACTGTGGCCCCTTTTCCATTACCTCGGCCTTCCCCAAGAGGATCGCCTTGCAACGACTCGTAGCTTTCAGTCTCAGTTTGCTTCTTACAAGAAGGCGAATCAGATGTTCGCTGATGTTGTCTATGAGAATTACAGAGAAGGAGACGTCGTTTGGTGCCATGATTACCATCTGATGTTCCTTCCAAAGTGTCTGAAAGAGCATAACAGCAACATGAAAGTCGGTTGGTTCCTTCACACTCCGTTTCCCTCCTCTGAGATTCATCGAACTTTGCCTTCGAGGTCAGAGCTGCTGAGATCTGTTCTAGCCGCTGATTTAGTCGGGTGGGTCCCATTTTTTGTGTTTTGAGTGTGGATTTTTTGTAGTAGTTTTTTTTTTCATTTTTCTTATGAACTTTATGCGTACAGATTCCACACGTACGATTACGCTAGGCACTTTGTGAGCGCCTGCGCTCGTATTTTGGGGCTCGAGGGCACCCCTGATGGTGTTGAAGATCAAGGGAAGCTCACTCGTGTGGCTGCAGTAAGTATACGTTAGGCCGATATTCATTATATTGGCTTTGTTTCCTTGCACTGTAACTACTGATTTTTGTCTGTCGAAAAGTGCAGTTTCCCATAGGCATAGATTCAGAGCGGTTCATCAGAGCCCTTGAGCTTCCTCAGGTGAAGGATCACATAAGAGAATTGCAAGAGAGATTTGCTGGACGAAAGGTAGTCTTAGGCATAAAACTTATGCATAATGATTCTTTGACATGAAGCTTGATAATAATGTAATGAATCAAAAAGGTGATGCTGGGCGTTGACCGTTTGGATATGATCAAGGGAATCCCACAGAAGATCTTGGCATTCGAAAAGTTTCTTGAAGAGAATCCCATTTGGCGTGACAAAGTAGTTCTAGTTCAAATCGCTGTGCCAACAAGGACAGATGTCCCCGAATGTCCGTATTCCTCATGCTCACCTTTCTTGTTTTGCTCTTTTGTTAGTAGTCACTTGTATTCATTTATTCTTGGCAGACCAAAAGCTGTCATCTCAAGTTCATGAAATCGTGGGGCGGATAAATGGAAGATTTGGGACTCTTACAGCTGTTCCAATACATCATCTGGTGAGAACCCACCTCTTTATGACCGTCGAAATCCATGTTTGTTCCTTGAGAAACGAGGCTGATTTCCATGCAAATCTTTCCTTTTGTAATAGGATCGTTCTCTTGATTTCCATGCTCTGTGTGCTCTATACGCTGTCACTGGTATGCATTCTCCTCATACGATCAATCAATTTACCGAATACCCTTCGTTTTTCCTTTTTCTTTTTCCTTATGAACCCATAATCGAAAAGCATTATCATCTTCTAGATGTTGCATTGGTTACCTCCTTAAGGGACGGTATGAACCTAGTAAGCTACGAGTTTGTGGCCTGCCAAGCTTCGAAGAAAGGCGTGCTCATCTTAAGTGAGGTAAACTAAAAACCAATCCAATCGTAACTCCCTAATCACATATTTCTTCCAAGATTCAATATTTTTTAACGGACTCTTCTCTATCAGTTTGCGGGTGCAGCACAGTCTCTTGGGGCTGGAGCAATCCTAGTGAATCCATGGAATATCACAGAAGTCGCCGCTTCGATAGGCTACGCCTTGACTATGCCGGCGGATGAAAGGGAGAAACGCCATAGGCATAACTTCACGCATATTACGACTCACACCTCCCAAGAATGGGCCGAGACTTTCGTGAGGTAGTGGCTTAGATACAATAAAATACTATACAATACACCTCCATGATGTGTTTCTTGTTTTTTCCTTTTTCATTTTCAACCTAATCCAATCTCTATGCAGTGAACTCAATGATACTGTCGTTGAAGCTCAGCTGAGAACACGGCAAATTCCACCGCCGCTCCCTTATGGAGAGGCTGTCAACCGTTACACACAGTCAAATAACCGTTTGCTTATACTGGTGTGATTCTACCGTAAACTCAACAAAACTATTTTTCTTTTTTTGTCTTCTCTTTTTTCTTTTTACAATGTAAACTCGGGCTGATCCAAGAATGTTTAGAAAGTTAAAAGTTCTGAAAATATTTCAGGGATTTAATGCAACGCTAACTGAAGCGGTGGACACTAAGGGAAGAAGGATCGACCAATTCAAAGACATGGAGCCTAAGTTACACCAAGAACTGAAGCATCCCTTGAAAACGCTGTGCGATGACCCGAGGACAACTATAATTATTCTCAGCGGAAGTGATAGACAATCGCTCGATGAGGTTTATTCTTTTATTTTTCTTTCCCGCTCCTTTTTTAATTTATTTCATCGGCAGATTATGTTTTTCATGATACACTTTTTCGCCTAAAATATACAGAACTTTGGAGAATATGACCTGTGGCTGGCAGCAGAACACGGAATGTTCTTACGTCGTACGATGGGAGATTGGATGACTACGATGCCCGAAAACCTTAACATGGATTGGGTCGACAGCATTAAGGTTGTTATTATATGCAATCATCGTATGCATACGTTTCATTACATTCTACCTTGTAATATTTTACGTAATGCTTTTTTTTTTTCCCTTCTTCTGAAGGATGTGTTCGAATATTTTACGGAGAGAACTCCGCGCTCCCATTTTGAGCTTCGTGAGACATCGCTCGTATGGAACTACAAATATGCAGGTATTTACGTTTCACTATATCATATAATATTTTTCTGATAGAAGTCCGTTTTGGTAGCATGTTAAATTAGTTTTGAATTTCGATATATTCAGATGTGGAATTTGGGAAGCTTCAATCGAAGGATCTTCTTCAACACCTATGGACTGGGCCGATCTCAAATGCTTCGGTCGACGTGGTCCAAGGAGGCCGGTCGGTGGAAGTCCGCTCAGTCGGCGTAACCAAAGTGAGCCCTTCTTGCAAGAACGAAATAAATGGATAAAAATAATCCGAAAATTATCGTATATGATTGAACTAAAATAAAAAATGAAAATTCTTCTGCAGGGCGCTGCGATCGACCGAATCCTCGGAGAAATCGTCCACCACAGCAACATGAAAACGCCCATCGATTACGTTCTCTGCATCGGGCATTTCCTACCAAAGGTTCGTCGTAACTTCTTCCTATATACTTCTTTTAGGCTGCGTTTGGGAAGAAGCACGGCGGAGGGAAAAAACTAGGTCAGCGCATCAAACAATGATATTCTGCATGTCAACCGAAATCCTCGTACCAAACGCAGCCTTAGAGTTTAACTGTTTCACGATGCATGAAATTACCGACTACATCGGTCTCAAATTTTTTTTGTTCTGTTTGTGTTGTGTGGATGTATTCTATTAGCTAACATAATCTTGCAAAAATTGCAGGACGAGGATATATTCACGTTTTTCGAGCCCGAGCTTCCCATTGGACCGTTGCCTACGCATCGGGCGAAGATAGGCCACCACTCGCACAACAGATACTCTTCGAACTCGACGAATTCGTCGGTGGGATCTTGCCGTAAGTCTCCGGTGGTCGCCATGGAGAATCTGGTGAGCAGCTTTTCGGGGAACGGGAATTTGTGGGCCACCATGCGGGAGAAGGTGACCGTCCACGAGGGCTCGTCGGTCCTCGATCTCAAGGGAGAGAACTACTTCTCGTGCGCTGTGGGGAGGAAGCGCTCGAGCGCAAGGTATCTTCTCGGGTCGTCCGACGACGTCGTCTCTCTTTTGAAGGAGCTTCCCTTGCGAAATCAAATTTAAAATGGCTTTTTTTTTCCTTTTAGATATGTTCTGCCTTACATTTTGTTCCATGATGAGCGGTGGTATAATATGAAGTAGCATGTTATTCGGAATATGTTTCATTTTATACAACTTCAGTCGACTTGAATTTTCGGTAATTTAAAAATTCAATTTCCCGTGAGGAACAAGTAATTTTAAAAGGCTCTATTCAATTTCCGGTGTACTATGGAAGTCATGATCGTCTCTTAGCCCATGATGAGGTTCAATTCTGACTAAAGGCAAACTTATTAGGGGTATGAATATGAGATCATGGAATACCTCATAAAAACACAAAATATCTTTAATTACGATCGTCCTCGAAGGGTGACATGTCGGCTAGACATGTGGATCTTCAAACAAGAGGTCTCATTTTCGAATTCTGTATCATACGTGTATTTGAATGAAGTCGCATAATTTCAAATTACGAATTAATTTAAATCCATTGTTTGATAAATATTAGGATTTCGAAGCTTAGATTTTGGGATAACGCTAGCGAGCTCGATGAGTTGGCTCGACTAAAGCTCGGCTCTAGCTAGTGAAAATGGAGCTCGAGCTCATGTTTGTGGAACTCGAGTTTGAGCTCGCTCATGAGAGCTCAAAAGCTCCAAATCGACTAGTTAGCTTTTGTTATATATTTTTATTAATTTTTTAATAGTTATTATTATCTATGGAAACTCATTACGGGCCCGGTTTTAGGCTTTAAAATGAAGCACTGTCGTCGAATTTAAAAATTCAACAATAACAAAAGTTTAGATTATTTTTTGATTCGAATGAAATCAAAATAAAAATCCATTCAATATCCAAAGAGGTGAGTTGGAGGAAATTCGGATTTCAAATCGAAATCTTAGTTTTTTTTCAAACGATAGTTCAGTAAACGAAGAAAATTACATGGGCGAAAGAACCCAAATGCACCATCTGGTTACATTCAATCTTCCAGAGGGAGAAAAGCTCACATCGAGAGAAACAAATACAAATTCAACCAACAATAAAACGCAAACAAGCCCAACATTCAAAATTCGGACAAAAGAACTAAAGAACCTACTACAAATCAACCTAATACTTCGAAAATTTGGCTATTAAATTAGATTTACAGTACTCTTCACTCTCTTTCTTCTTTAATCTGGACTTTGTCTTCCTTGGATATGGCACTCCCAAAAAGGGAGAAAGAACTCCTACAACGAGAAGACAGACACTACCACAATTGGAAGACTAAGATTTATATAAACTATAAAAAACACGAGAAACAAAAAGAAAAAAAGAGCACGAACAGAAAAGGTCTACAAAAAGCAAGCAGGTCAAGCAACGATTAGCAAAGATGGAGGAGAGAAATGATGAAAAAGAAAAAACAGTGGCGGAAGAGGAATGGCGAACAATGAGAGGATGGTGGGAAGACAAAGGAGAAAATGAAGAAAAAACAAAAACGTTAAAAAAAGACAAAAGGATACCAGTCCCATGAATCAAATTCCTAGCCAAAATATAGTGCTGGAAGAGGAATGTGTTAAAAACTCGATAGCTTAACGTAAAATTTTATGTAACAGATGCTCAAATAAACATTTTACAAACCAACGAAAAATACATAAAATTGTAGAAAAACTCCGAACGATACAGATATGTACACGACAGGTGTACGAGCATTGAAGCACAAAAACAATAGATCATAAAGCAGCTCAGAATCACTGAGAATACCTAGACTTTGCTGTAAATGAAGAACAATAGAGAGAAAAATATATGAAGAGAGTAAAGGCTTTGAGATGTGTGCTTGATCTAGAAAAAAAAGAGAAGTTGTTAAGCTTCAGCTTGATCGGCACGCTTTATGAGCTACGCTTCATGCTTTTAGCCGTTGGTTCCAGATATTATTTTATCGATGTCTTCAATTTGCACTTTAGCCCTCGCTATTTCTCCCGCCTTTTAGTCTGGTCCACTCGGACAACTTCTAGAACATGGATAGGGTTTTAGTATTGGGTTGCTCTTGGATCTTTAATATTGGTGGCAACCCAAATTCAGTCCAAAGAATGCGCACGTTCATATCATGTATGGTTTCAACACCCCCCGTCACTTCTTTGAGCAAAAAATATCAATTAACCCTAATTTCCTGCAAAAACAAAACGAATGCGCCTCTTTGCCAAGGGCCTTGGTAAATATATCAACTAGCTGGTCTTTAGAAGAAACAAACTGGGTTGAAATGATCTTATTCAAACGATGTTGTCGAATAAGATGCCAATCAATTTCAATATGTTCGGTTCTTTCGTGAAAAATAGGATTTTCTGCTATTTGCAGAGCAGCCTTGTTATCACAAAACAAATTGGTTATCCATATGCAAGTCTTCAAACAAACCAAGAATACATACAATCTCGCAACAAGTTAGGCTCATTGCTCTATATTTAGCCTCTACCGAGGATTTAGAAACTGTCGCTTGCTTCTTACTTTTCCAAGACAGCAAGGAGTTTCCAACAAATATGCAAAAACCGGTGACATATTTTCGACTTATTGGGCAAGAAGCCCAATCAAAATCACAGTATGTATTAATTTTCATGCTATTAGATTTTTAAATGCAAAACCACGACAGGATTACACTCCAAATACCTCAAAACTCGACATGCAACGGTGAAATGATCTTTGGGTGAATGCATAAATTGACTTAGAGACTGCACTGCAAAAGATATATCTGCTCTTGCGTTGCAGAAATAAATCAATCGACCTAACATCGCTGAAATCTACTAACATTTATATAAAACTATCATCAGAAGAAGGCTCAGTGCTTAGCTTCAGGTTTTGTTGCATTGGCGTAAATTTTGGTTTACAGCCAACTAAGCCAAACTTATCAAGCAGTTCTACAGTATACTTTCTTTGGCGTAGAATGAAAGAATCTAAATTTCTAATAACTTCTATTCCTAAGAAATATTTCAAATAACCCAAGTCCTTGTTGCCAAACATATCATTCAAGTTCGCTTTAAGATAACTAATTTCCTGCATGACATTACCACTAATAACTTTATCATCCACATAAACAAGTAAATACACATTTATCATCAACACATTTAAAAAACAAAGAATAATCATGTAAAATTTGCTCATATTTATTTTGTTTTAAGAAACTCGTCAATTTTTTGTTCCACTTTCGAGGAGCTTGACGAAACGCATACAAAGACTTTGCAGTCGACATACACGAGAATCAGTTTTATCATAGTAACCTTCAGGCAAATTCATATATACTTCTTCAGAAATAACCATGAAGAAAGCATTATTTTTCGGAGGTAAGAGGGGCAATGCCCAAAACTAACTAGAAAAGCATTATTAATATCCAACTGAAAACAGACACATTTATCATCAACACATTTAAAAACAAAGAATAATAATGTAAACTTTGCTCATATTTATTTTGTTTTAAGAAACTCGTCAATTTTTCGTTCCACTTTCGAGGAGCTTGACGCAACCCATACAAAGATTTTTTCAGTCGACATACACGAGAATCAGTTTTATCATAGTAAACTTCAGGCAAATTCACTATACTTCTTCAGAAAGATCACATGAAGAAAATCATTATTAATATCCAACTGAAAAACAAGCCAATCTTTATTGATAGCAACATAAAGCAGTACACCCAAAACAGGTGCAAAAGTTTCCTGAAAGTTGATACCTTCTTTTTTACTATAACCTTTAGCTACTAAACCGGCTTTGTACCTTTCTAGTGTTCCGTTTGAGTTATATTTTATTTTTAATATCCACCTACATCCTATTGGTTTCCTATTTTCAGGCAACTCTACAATTTCCCAAGTATTATTCTGTTCAGCGTATGCATTTCACTATCCATGGCATATTTCCAATTTTGCCATTTAATGCATCATAAACATAATCAGGAATGCAAGAATGAATGCTATCACTATTACTAACAAACATATGATCAATTGCAGCAAGCTCAAAATATTTCTGTAGAAAAACCATGTTAAAAAATCGATAGCCTAACGTAAAATATTTTGTAACAGATGCTCAAATAAACAATTTACAAGACCAACGTAAAAGACATAGAACTGTAGAAAAACTCTGAACGATACAAATATATACGCGAGAGGTGTACGAGCGTTGAAGCACAAAAACAATAGTTTATAAACCAGCTCGAAATCGCTGAGAAACCCTAGACTGCTGTAAATGAATAAAAATAGAGAGAGAAAATATATGAAGAGAGTAAAGGCTTCGGAATGTTTGTTAGATCCGGAAAAATGAGAAGTTGCGTATTTTAAGCTTCAGCTTGATCGGCACGATTTATGAGCTACGCGTCATGCTTTTAGCCGTTGGTTCCAGATATTATTTTACTCAATGTCTTCAATTTGCACTTTAGCCCCCGCTCTTTCTCCTGCCTTTTAGTTTTGTCCACTCGGGCAGCTTCCAGAACATGGGCTAGGGTTTTAGTATTGGGTTGCTCTTGGATCTTAATATTGGCGGAAACCCAAATTTAGCTCAAAGAATGCGCATGGTCATTCAAGTATGGTTTCGACAAAATGACGAACAATGAGAGGATGACGAGCCATTTAGTGACTTTGAATATCGTTGTTGGGTGGAGAGTGATCACCTAGGCAAAGGATACTAGTCCCACGAATCAAATTCATAGCTAAAACATATTAATCAAGATCCAATTTTCTTTAATATCTAAGTCCAATCTTTAGGCCCACTTTGTGGATGTACATTTTAAGCCCATTTCCAAACGAGCCACGGGATTATATACTACAAATGTGCAGTATGAAAGCAAAAATTTAACAAAATTTCAAATGCTGATGATTTTGAGCACTCGAACAAAGAATAGGGAGATGAAAAAACAATTTAATTGCTAACATATATATTAGCGACCGACCTGACAAAAGCCGTTAGGATCGGTTTCCTTGTTAGAGGGGGGGGGGGGGTGAATAAACACACGATTATCTAATGTCTATTTTTCAGTTTGGTCTCGTTAAAGATCAATATCGGTGCTTGATATTAGTGTATGTTGATCGATGCGGAAGAAATCGGTCGGTCATGAACCAAGACCAGATGTGAGTCGTGGTATGTGTGTGATGTTGCGAAACAAACAATGTTTCTTTCTGGAAGTTCAGAGCTAAAATTCCATACGTCTCTCCTTCTTCCTCGCAAGAAATGTTTCTACTATAAGCCTCGATTTACAACCCTTGTCGTACAACCTCCTTAACTAGACTGATTCAATATAACCCTCACAACTATATTTTGGTAACTAAACTCTTGGCCACTCTAAACGGCATTTTACAGTCCGTCTCTTTCAAGAGGTTTTTACAGTCCCTTGAGAATACCATTCACTAAGCGTCCTGGTTTAATGCGGTTATGACAACACCAATTCTATTCTCACTTGATAGAATTTTGTGATTCTGAAAGCTTGAGTTAATTCTCTCGTTTTTGATTTTCAGTAAAGTGTCGGAGTCTTCAGCTTACCGTAGTCCGCACTGTGTTGAAGTTGGTTGAAGTTGAAGTCCGTTGTGAGATAGCTCTTCATGTACCAGACAGAGCATTTATTAGTTTTACAGCTTCACCTATTCTATTCTCACTTCTATTTATAGCAGGGTTGAAGTTGAAGTCCGTTGCGAGATAGCTCTTCATGTACCAGACAGAGCATTTATTAGTGTTACCCATGGGTCTGTCCGGTCTTGCCGTAGTCCACGCTCTGCCTTTGTTTTATTCCTTGTTCAGCTTGGCTTGACTTCGAGTGGATCTAGCTGGCAACCTTGTATTTATTGTTCGTCGGAATTCTTCAAATTATCGTGCCTTCAATGTACTTCCGGTATGCAGTCTTGATCCGGTTTAATGCTGCGATGTGGTCTCTGTTGGCTGTTCCGATTTCACCTAAGTCTAACCGGTATACTTATTAAGTTAAGTTCAATCACCAAAACTATTAATCTGAATAATTAAGTTTACGATTTCTAGCAATTTCCCATTTTTGGTGATTGACAAAACTTAAAGAAGCAGAAAAGTGTTTATATATATCAAAAGACTTTGATACAAAAGTACCAATCTATTACAACCAGTCTAGCTAAAATCTAGTCCTTAGATCTAGGTAGCCTATCAATCTCCTTCATCTTGTGTATTTCCTTGTAGGCCACCTTCTTGAGATCCACAAGCCTGACTAGTTCTGACGCATGCTCTTGAGTCACATTGCAGGCAATGTGGCGCAGCGTACTTGGCTCGTACACAATCTCCATGGGTCTGGTTTCATCCACAGTTCTTGCTGTGGGTTTCCAGCTGATCATCTCTTTGGGTCCGAATGCCTGATGGAGATCTGTGATAGAAGTGGAGATTGAAAGGATGACATGGCCGGTTAACTGGTAGTTCGCGATGATTGCCCTGGCGTTCTGCTTCCCCCAGCACTTTCCCCCTCTTTGGCAACACCAGAGACGGTGTGTTGAGTTGCCTGGTGCGCCAGTAGCTTGACTATTTCAGCCAACTGGGTCTTTACGGTGGCGAGTTGTAATACTCGTAAAATTTAATTACGGGATTACGATTTAATTGGCAGAGAATTAGAAATTTTGCGGGATTAATTAAATAGAGAAGCTAGGAATTTGGGTGAAGACTTTGTTTATTTATAACACATAATTACTTTGAAGGTGATGAATGATACAATGCTTTCATGTTTTCATGCCTTTTGAGTGAATTATGTGTCGATATGATTCCATGTTACATGATTTATAATTCCCTATGTGTTATATGAATTATGACTTACATAATGAATGTAGAACTTAGAAAATTTTAGAGGTCTTACATGTAAAGAGGAAGCTTTAGAGAAGAATTAACTAAAGTAATTTAGTATAAGATGGTATGAAATAATTTCGATTGATTTTGGACTAAGAATCGATCAATTAAAGGTAGGAATCGACGGATTCTATGTTTATAGATAGCAGAATCGATCGATTGTGAGGGTGGAAATATAAATGATTGTATAGAAAGTATAATCGATCGATTCAATATATAGAAATACCTGAGTATACCTAACAATCGCCGAGGAATGAAGTTTAAGAAGATAAATCGATCGATGAACAGGAAATGCGAAATCGATCGAATCTTATATCTATTAATAATGAAATCGTCGAGCAATCAAATTAGAAAAATCGGGCGATTGATGTATGTGGTGTAGAGAGAACCGATCGATACACACACCATTACAATTTGACCATTCATAGCTTAGGAAGAGTGAATAATTAAATGGCACGTAAGAGTTCCTTAACTTGGGAGGGAAAAACACTAGCTTAGTCACCTACTGGTCTTATCAATCACATATTCCAATACCTTAATCCTTATCAAATAAACTGAAGGAATGATAGGAAAAAGCTAATAAAAAAGAACTAAAGAATAAGAAAACCTTCGCCAAGATAATTTTCAAGAAAACCCTATGTGAAGAAGAGCAAGTCGAACTAGTAGAATCCAAAGAGAAAGAGCTTAAAACCTAACAGGGAATTCACCATAAGAAGGTAATAATCCCAGTTATAACCTCTAAACCAGTTTTTAACTTTTACTTTAACCCTTACATAAATTAAGAAGAAGGTAACGATGGGGTGTATGCTTTTCCCAATAGTTTCTAAGGAAAACTAGAATTCCTATGTTAATTATTAATTTTAGGATTCAAGTAGGAATCGTACTAACATGGGTATTTAGATTAATACGAGATTGTGGTAATATGGAGATCTAGTGAATGAGGAACTAGATTTTTGAAGAAGTAGACAGCTTCAAATAGCTTTTGATCGAATGTAAAGAATCCCATGAACAATCGGGTAAATTGAGTTAAACGAGATAGGTTTCGGGCGATTCAAGGAACAAAATGAGGAACTCAGCGATACCAAGGAGTTTCGGTCGAAAGTGGGAATTTCGAGACATGATATCGGGCGAAACTTTTAAGTGTTTGACCGAATGTTTGGAATTGAGGAGGAATCGAGCATCTTAGTATTAATTATTATTAATTCGTATGTTTGTTAGTATATACCTTGTGCCTAGGATACTAGAAATAATATTTTAATCAAGCTTAGAGATAGTACAAACTGTGATAACCTTCGTATGCACCTGTTGTGTGGCATTTTTTTTGTGTCACGTCAACTTTCCAAATCAACCCCCGACGGGTTCACTAATCCCATGTTTAGGTTATAGATCAATAAAAAATAACGATGAACCGACCTTGACCATTATATGAATACACTTTCGATCGAATCAGCCCTTATATAGGAAGACTTTGCCCGAACTGAATAAAATATTAATTATTAGGTGGACTCTCGGCGAAACTAAGTTCAAGGCATGAATGAATCGGGCAATTCTACTTTCGCCGAGATTATATAAATAAAGGTTGACCCGACTTTGACCAACGTTTTAATAAAATTACGGGCGAGTGTAATTTAGGTACAAATCGAGTATTGAATTAATTTAGACTAGAATCGAACGACTAAGGGTTCTAGCAAATTGGTATAGTCAACAATTTATTTCGGCCTAGTCATCTAATTTAGATATGATACTGATACTGTAATATTTTATTTAAGGGTTGAAAATAAGGAATTTCTGAAGCAGTAAGATTATTTAGCTCGGACGACAGGTAAGTGGAAGCCCGAACTACAACACATAATTGTATGTGCATGAAATTATGTGCTACGTGCTTTTATGATTTTATGTGGCTTCCATGAATTATGTGATTTCTTATGTAACTAATTTACGTTATACGATGACGTGACGCACATATTCATACATGAACATATGCACGCACGACTAGTATAAGAGTCAGGGAAAAAGAGCGTGCATGAGTATAAGATCGCGTGAGAGCGATGTATATTTGTCGATATGGGCATTTGTGTCGACTCAATGATGAGTCACGGCTCTTCTATGCTACCACGGCGATTCACGAGGCCGAATTACCTGATTCACGATAGGTAGGGGAAATACACCATGGCGATTCACGAGGTCAAATATATATTGCCTGATTCACGAGAGGCAGGTGGATACCCCGTACCGGGAGATGCAACCTGGAGGATGCGACTCGAGGGAATAAGCGGCACCGAGGGAACTTCGAGTGTTGGCGACCTCGTAGTAGGCTACCAGTGAGAAGCGCCCGCGTGTCAGACCGCATTGGGATGGAAAGGCGCCTTAGGGTTAAACGAAATCTGTGTGCCCGGGTTAGCCTCTTAATGGGACCGCATTGGGATTCAAAGGCACTATTAGCCTCTCAGTGTGGATCACATTGGGATTGAAAGGCACCATAGGGTTTAGCACAGATTGAGTACTCGGGTTTAGCCTCCCACTGTGTGTACTACCACTTATTTATACCCTTGGTTTGAGCTCTATATGGTGCATAGTAAGATTGAAAGCCGAAGGGGCCCAAATATGTTATGAAAGGTCAAGAAGGATGTGAGAAGTAGATAGCATTGGCGCGAATGCCTTCGCTATTAAGGTCACGTGCATTGCATGCATGGATTTCACTTACTGAGCTTTATAAGCACATTCCACGTTTTTATGTGTTGTAGGACCCTGCGATCACGGTACGTGATCATTTTCACGGCGAGGCCGAGGCCAACTTTTGAAGCTTCCGAGGGCTTTTGAGATGGAAGTGTGTGCATGGATGCGACCTCGTGGAGGCCCAGTAGATAGATTTATTTTGACCCGCATGCGCGCTTTCCTATGTAAATAGGACCCACGATGATTTTGTAGACAACTTTACGATTCCTTTTTATAAAAGGAAAAATTTTATACGAAATTTTGCACAATCTATTTCGTCATTAGGACATTAGTCGCGTATACTAGTTAAGAAAGTAGTGGTGGAAGGCGGGGCGCCACACGAGTTCCTCCTTCAGCGTTCTCACTTCCTCTGATATCTGTTCTGATAGTGTTGAGGCTTTCCACCATGGATTTCTGGGACTCCTCCAAGGTCTGGAACTGCTCATGTGCTTTGTCCCAGTTGGCGTTGACCGTCATTGCAGTACATTCATTTGGTGGTGCATCTGCTTGACGAGAGACACCTCTTTAGTGCTGGAAACGACATCTGTGGGGATTGGGACTTTGGGGTTGGGGCATGATGACCGGTACAGTCTGCGGTGGCGCCGATTGTTTAGCTTTGTGTATCGGTCTGGAACCTGATTATGTGGCCGGTACAGTCTTCGATTGCGATTCCTGAGTGTGGACACGAGATGTCGGTTGTACCGGGTCGATGGAAGTGTGCTCTGGCTGCGGCGGTTCGGTTTCGAGAGCTTTTGGCTCATCGACCACCGGTATTACTGCTTCCTCAAAACTTAGGAGCATTTGTGGTGGCTCCTGCTGGACTATTTCCATGACCGGGACATCTTGGGCTATAATACCCCGAAATTTGTGAACGTGTTAATCCATGAAATTATGTGCTTACATAACTGCATATTACGTGTTTATTTACTCATGTGCTATTGTGAAAGTCTAACTTAATAGAAATTGAGTTGAGACTTATAAATAATTCAGTAAGTTTTGGTAGGAGCTAGATTGAGGGTTTCGACTTATACAATTAAATAGAATTCGAAGGAGGTAGGATCAGATTTGCTAAGATACTGATTTTAGTAATGTTATAAGAATGATTGTTTAAAGAATCGGATTCAGAGTTATCCTATAACTCGAATTAAGACTTTTGAATTTTATATAAGGTAAGATATTTTCGATAGAGGCTAATTATTAGAATATAAGAAATTAAATTATAAGGCTTCTTAAAAGGTGGAGTATGAAAACTTAACCGATGGGTAACTATTTCAGTAATATTATAACGAAAGTTACTTAGAATAGGATAAGTATTAATAGAATTAATGTTGATGTCATTTGTTAAGTTGAATACGCCAACTAAGAGATAAGAATGGAATGAAAAGTCAATTATATTAATTTAGTTAAAAACCATCGAATCGTCTAAGTAATAAAGAGGAGAAATTTTCAAACCAGGAACGAACCGAAGAAGCTTGGGAATAAAGAAGCTTGGAGTAGGTATATTCTTAACCTAGTTCCATGTTTTATTTGCTAACATGACCTAAGAAGTATTGAGCTCTAAAAATTTTATACGATTAGGTCTGTTCAAGTGGAGTTAACGAGGGTTTCTGAAATAATTAGTTGGAGCTCATACCAAACCGTGGGGTAGACATAATTTTCTTACTATAACTTCACATCTTATTTCATATATTAATAGGTTTTAAGGATTATCAAGTTCGAACAGTTATATGAGAATACGGTTTGTACATGTTTAATATTTTTAGGGGTTTTAATGTCTTTAAAATGTTTAAAGTTCTTATGAATAGTTTACTGTTCTTGGGGAAATAATTTTTGATCGAAAAGTTTAATAGTTCTAAATGTTAACAGTGTTTTGAGGTCGTGAAATATTATTTCGAACTGTAGCCGCGAACTATTAGGGAGGTGAATGTCACGAATTCTAAGGGTTTCAAATGGGCTAATTCGCGAAGCATGGGAATAAATAATGGTATCATGAAGGTTGGCGAATTGAGAAAAAAGCATGCTAGACCATTGAGAATTTGGCGAATTGTATGTGACGTAAGAAACTTCGCGAATTGATGTAGGGCATCAAAGGTCACGAATTGAACAGCTAAAGGAATAAAATAATATTATTTGTACATTAACATTTCACGCATTGAGTAATGTGGGGAATAGTGAATCTATCATGGGAGGTTTACAAAGCTTAAAAGAATAAAATAATATTAATAATAGCCACAAAGGGCTACATGTGAGAGGTTAGAATTAATAATTATAGACCTAGTGAACTATATGTCATGCTACGAATTTCACGAATTCATTTCACGAATTGTGAGACTTAACAAGGAAATTCACGAACCTAAATAAGTCACGAACAGTCCAAGCTTACGAAGGGAGAACTTCGCCAATTGGGAAGTCAATTCACGAGTTTGACTTAACTTAGCCAATTCTTTTAAATGACTATTTATCTAATACAGTTCCAAACCTGAAGTTTCAATAGTTAGGAAATACGAAAACTAGATAGTCGAATAATTTAGACAGTATAGCAAATTAAAAAGTATACTGACATTGTAATTTTATGCTTAAGGCCAGGAGCTAAGAATTTCACGGGAATATTAGCAAATAATCTACGGACGACAGGTAGGTGAATCATTCATCTACGACACGTAAACGCTTACCTGCTATTATGTGATTACGTGATTTATGTGATTTACGTGTTTTACATATATTTTATGTGACATCACGTTTCATGTGTATCACGTATATGCATGACATCGCACGACACGGTGAGGGATAATGACCACATTAGTGGTGACACCTTAAGGCTTAAGGTGTCGATTGAGCGGGGTAGAGTGTGCCGATTTTGGCAGTCAGACTCGTAGCGGAGTTGAGGTTGGACTCGCGGGGCACTTGACGGGAGACAGACGTGAGCGATCTATCTACTCGGGCGTGAGCGACCCGAGGTGCAAACCGTCGGATGAGTTGTGTAGCGGAAGGGGCGACCTGATAGGAGGACGTTGACGTGATCGATCAGCGCACTATCGGCGTGGGCACCGCTAGTCTGGCGTTAGCGACCAGACGATATATTTTATTTTTATTGCGCGCGAGGTGCCGATTCCAGCCTAGGGCCCTGATATTGAGATACGATAGAAATATGGGAACGAGCGTGCATTATATCATGTTGTGAGAATTGGGATTGGGAATGAGTGCACGCTGCATTGCATTTTATTCACCTACTGGGCAATAGCTCAGTGTTTACGTGTTGTAGGTACCGAGTCTGACGCTGACACGTGTTAGGACTGAGGCGGCTGGTGGCGGTGCTCCACGGACGTTTGAGGGCGGGGCGGTACATAGATGAAGACTTGTGGAGCGGCGATAGGGTTTTTGACCTTTTTACATTTTGGGGGCTTCGGCCCATTGTACAGATACTATTATGTAAAGTAATATTTGTTGTATTATAATATCTTTTAGGAAAAAGTTTTTATTAGACGGGCCTTCCGCGGCTTACGCTGCGGAAATCCGCCACTAATCCTAGTTAGAAAAGTAGGGTCGCCACATGGGCGGTCTCGTTTCTTAGCCTGGACTGGATTTTCCTCCTTAGTCTGTGTGGTTCAACCAGTATTTCCACCTCTGGTGTTTTGTCTCTTGCGGAATTGCCTCCCCAGTTTCCTCGGCCGCCCCGATCTATGTTGTCCTGGTCTCAACTGGTACAAGAGCCAGTTGTTTGGAAATATCCCTAAGTATAGGAATTGTGGGAGCATCAGTCGCCATGGCCTCTGGAGCTGAACTGGAGACCCGTTCTTGTGGCTGTTGAAGAGTGGCGACCGGTCTGGAACTTATAGATTGAGCAGTTTTCATGACCGGCCCCACATTCGTTATTTTGTTCAGCATCATTGAAAATATATGTTCCATGCTAAGTTTTTCACTCTCCAGCCTCTCTATTATTTCCAGATCTTGATATGTGCTTCTTGATGTGTGTTGGAAGTTCTGCCTTCATTTTGAGAAGGATGGAGTATAGTTCACGAGACTGGAGCAGCTCCTTAATAGACTTGATACCGAGATGTTTTATCAGTCAGCCTTCAGTCTTCTTTGCCTTGTTCATCCGATCACTTGACACCTTGCGACTAAACGATGTGTACCGAATTGCGACCCAGTCATCAAAAGCCTGGACTGAGTCTGCAATTTTATCCTCAATCTCATCACTTATTAGACTCCAGGCAGTCTCATCTATGCGTTGTGGAGATTGAGTGACTGGAGTCTTCCATTTGCCTTTGTCAGTGGGCGCTGACTGGATGGCTTTCTGTTTGTTTATCACCTGCTGCCTTTTCCCTTAGAGACAGCTTCAACCCTCTGTTCGGACAGTGATGTGATTGAAACTTCATCGGGTTCACGTACTTCAGTCTGAATGGCCTCTGGTCTGTTGAATGTGACTGTGACCTCAGCCTCTGTACCAGTTGCTTGCTCCAAAATCGCAACTGGTGGCTACTCAGATCGTGCAACCGGTCCTGGTTTCATGGCGGCCTTTGACCTCTTCTTTTTTTTTGGCCACCACTTTGATCGGTATATCTGATTCTGAACTTGAAGAAGCCAGATTCGGCTTCTTCTGGCCCGGTTTGGACTTTTGGGGATTTTCTTGCTAGACTTCATAGCAGCCGGTTCCTCTGAAACCTTTCTTCTCGTCGTTTCTTTGGCAGGTTCCTTTGCCGGAGAAGTAGTCACGACAAGCTGATTGATGAAAGCTGTTGTGACCAATTGATTGGGACTCAAAGGTTGAGCCGGTCCCAGTACCTTCACCTTCTAGTGAAGTAGGTATGAGATCTGTGGGGCGTAATTCTTGAACTGTCGGTTTCGATTTGCAAGTATGGTAGCCAAGGTCTTAAAGATGATGTCTGTCCAGTTGATCTTCTGGTTCGTGAGGAGGCCACCATGGCTTAGATCTTTTCTGTTGTCAGCATGTCGAAAGATCCAGCCTTGCCCAAAACCGCCTTGGCCAAAACAACATGCAGCAGTCTGTAGGCCGGTCCGAGTATCGATCCACGAAGATAGTTTGATTAATTCTAAGATATTAAACCTAATTCTAATTTAGACTAAGAGAATTTTTATAATTTTGGTGATTTAATTAAATGAGATAAAAGTGCAAATAATATAATAGACGCAAATAAAAGAAATGAGATAAAGATCAATTGACGACGAACGTGATCAAGGCACATACTCGGCACGGATTAATCCTACGTATTCATGCAATCAATATTTATTTAATCAATATAAACTAGTTAAGGTCTAATATACGCGCTACACGTTATTCACGTAACTAGCGACCCTATGCGATAATGACCAACCTCTATATTCGTAGAAGACTGCAATCACTTCACACGCCTTCCGCGTTATGATTTTTCCCGAGTTGAGACTCTTTCGGCGCCTAAGGTCTCGAAAACCACACGTACGAAACCGATCTCTGGTCGGTTTTACGTCGCGGTGTCCTATATTTATTATTCTAACCGGTCTAATCACTTTTCAGTTTCATAAACCAATCAAAAAATCATGCACATGGTGATCAAGCATACTCAATCATTAATCTCAAATATGGAACACGTAACTAAATTCATACGATTAAATAAAATACGAATAGCATTACTACGAATTCATAATTCGGCCTAATACGGCCTCAAGCACAAGAAAACTTAAGCTAGCATATTAATAAAATAGAAACATAAAATATTCAAAGACATAGTAGAAAAATAATGTAAAAACTTCGCTTTTCGCGAACGCCTCGCAAGTCGTCGAATTATTTTCCCTTGTTCGCTGTCAAAGCTCTTCTGCTCGTCGCTGTCTAATGATTTCTCCATTTCAGCCGTCGAAATCCGCCTTTTCCTTTTATTTATTATTCGCTGCCACCCTTGTAGCAATTGCAGGATATATATAATAAGAGAGCAGCCGACTTAAGAGTATTAAGTCCAATATTTGATAATATTCTGAATCTTCAAAAGCATATCTTGACTTTCTACTTTCTTGAAGATCGCTCCCTCACTACGTCAATATAGTAACTATGCTTGACTTCTTCTTTGAGAGCAAAACGCATGTAGGGTTATCTTTGATAGGCTGAAATTTAACTCAAAGCCCACGAAATAATTCTTATGATGATTGTAGCCCAATTTCCATAATTGTACTTAGCGCGCATAAGAGCTCGGTTTTCTTAACTTTTTTCTCCATTACCTGTCAAACAAGAAATATATACGTAAATGTAACATATTTGAGATTTTTCAATAAATGACGGTCGAAAATACGCTTTTACGGGGAATAAAATAATGTAAAATCCTAACTTATCAACAACCCCCAAAACTAGCTTCGATCATCCTCGATTATAAAAGCGGAATAAAACCAAATCAAGTTAAGATTATAGAACATCTATCGATAAAATTCTCCTGTTTAATCTCAGAAAACGTAAAAGCATATAAAGTCAAGATAATCATCAACTAATGAACGATCTAGTTAAAACACGAGGCATGAGGTAATAAGTCGCAATCTTATAATAGCATGAAGGACATTTCTAGAATTATACTACGCATCAATCCACAACTCTCACAAGGATCGCTCAAGTCTCTCGGGGTGTTTTCCAAAGGGATCTGTATAAAAATGCTCAATTCACGACATGAAAAGAATTTACTCTATCCTTGCAAATATATCATATCATAGTCAAGTCATGCACGAATCAAAGGGTCTTTCATCAAGGGTTGTAATAGGGCTCGGGTTTTGAAAGGTGCGTCATATAGGAAAGTGAGCTAAAAGTATCAAACGTGTCAATCATCGAATCGCTCTTCTCACTACTTATTTCGCTCTTCTAACGCCGTCTCTATTTTTCACTTGACTCATCCTTTCACCATTTCTAGCTCTTATCACTCGCTTTTTCACGCCTATTTTTTTTCTCTCTTTTTCCTTTTTTTCTTCCTTTTCTTTTTCTTTTTTTTCTTCTCTTTTTTTTTTCCTTTTTTTTCTTTTTGAACCAGCCCCTCCTATCTCTTTTTTGTACGTCTAATCGAAGGGAGAGGTTTCTAGTCCGCTGCAATATTACGACGAGAGGTCTATATCATAGGACGAGTTCATAAGTAACATGGATCGGCGATTAGCTCCTTCTCAACCAACAACCCACTTTTCACGATACAATAAATAAACACATTGATACGGGGTCGTATAGGCTAAATTTGAGGCAATTACGCTAAATAACTGGGATCCAAATCAACAAATAAGTCTAATAAGGTTCAAAGGGGCTCACTAAGTGGTAAATACGTAAGGTGTGGAAATATTTAGGCCAATGACTCAATCCTAGTGCCCTTCTCATTTTCGCACACAAAAATCCACATAGTAACCATTGACATGCATAACAGAGCAAGTTCGAAAATATTTAGTCCATGCGTGTCACACAAGAATAAACACCGAGCATAATTAGTTGCTCTGAATTAATCTCTGAAGGCTCAAAACTCACATATATAGCTGGGTTTGTGCTTCATGATACGCAATACTCTCCTAAAGCAGTCAATATAGCGAAATAATCATGCTAATATCACGACAATGCAACATGTAAGACTATCTCACTCAATTCATCGAATCATATCACGACACGGTAAAATTTTAAAATTTTTCATCATTGACAGGAGATTCCACAGATGACGTTCAAATCGCAACCTTCATCAGTTGTACCCACTAAAAAGATTGAAACACATCGATACCAAAATATGTAAGAATATTAAACCTAGCATGTACATCCACCCCCCAAACTAAATATCACATTGTCCTCAATGTGTAAATTAAAAGAAAAGAAAGAGTAGAAGTGACACTGGTCTGAATTTTACGTCGATCGATATAGAAGACTTAATTGATTCGCAGTAAGCAAGCAACCATCGCGAACGGGCAACCCCCAAACTAGTTTTGAGCCTGCGAAACAACAGGCGCACCGTGAAAGCGAGTTTTATTAGACAAAAAAATAAATAATACTTAGAATAATAGGACTAAATATAATATGTATGCATCGATAATACTTGGGTTGCCTCCCAAGAAGCGCTGTTTTTAAAGTCGTTAGCTCGACTCTCGAGACGATCAGGGTGGCTTGGTGTCTAGGCTTGCTTTGTTGTTCTGGAGGTCCTTCAGCTCGCTGGTATTCTCTCCAGACGAGGTGTTCCTGAAAGGCACAGAACAACTAGAAGCAAATAAATTAGAGATTTACAGGTTCCACGAGATATACCGATGTTGTTTCGTCAATTTTCCCTTCGTCATACAGCTTTAGCCGTTGTCCATTGACATTGAGAGAGTCCTTTCCCGTTCATAAGGATTTGCACTGCTCCGGATGGGAAGACTTGCTCGACTATATAAGGTCCGCACCATTTACTCTTTAATTTACCTGGAAATAGGTGTAGCCTTGAATTGAATAGAAGGACATGATCGCCGACTTTGAACTCCCTTTTTATGATTGTCATGCCACTTCTTTGTTCGCTCCTTATACAACGTAGCGTTCTCGTAAGCATTCTGGCGAAATTCATCCATTTCGTTCAGCTGAAGCAACCTATTTTTACCTGCTTCAGAACAATCAAAGTTAAGCTTTTTAATAGCCCAATATGCACGATGTTCTAACTCAGCAGGTAAATGACACACTTTTCCAAAAAACAAGACGAAATGGCGAAGTCCCTATTGGAGTTTTATATGCGGTGCGGTAAGCCCATAGTGCGTCATCTAGCTTCAACGACCAATCTTTTCTTGAGGCGTTCACCGTCTTTTCCAAGATCTGCTTAAGCTCCCTGTTGGAAACCTCCACCTGTCCACTAGTCTGAGGATGATACGGGGTAGACACTTTATGCTTAACACCATACTTAGATAGCAAATTATCAAACAATTTATTGCAAAAATGAGTACCCCCATCACTAATTATTGCCCGTGGTGTACCAAAACGACTAAATATATGCTTCTTAAGAAAACGAATGACAACTCGAGCATCATTAGTTCGACATGCTTCAGCTTCTACCCACTTAGACACATAATCGACCGCAACGAGAATATACTTATTAGAGCACGAAGTAGGAAACGGTCCCATAAAATCAATGCCCCAAACATCAAATAACTCTACTTCTAACATGCTATTTAAAGGCATCTCATGTCTCCTAGATATAGTATCAATACGCTGACAACGATCGCATGAAGCTACATATGCATGGGCATCCTTAAAAAGACTGGGCCAGAATAAACCTGATTGAAGTACCTTAAACGCTGTTTTCGTTGGTCCGTGGTGTCCACCCGTCAACCCAGAATGACAATGAAATAAAACGGAACTTACCTCATCGACGGGATACATCGTCGGATTACCTGATCAGAGCAAATTTTATATAGGAATGGATCATCACACAGGTAGTGTTTCGCATCAGAGAGAAATTTCTTCTTCTGATGAAAACTCAAGCCTGTGGGAATCTCACCTGTAGCAGCATAATTTGCAAAATCCGCGAACCAAGGCAACGATGTATCAATCAAAGCAAATAATTGTTCGTCAGGAAAATATTCATCAATAGGTAACTCCTTATTGTGCTCACGCGAGTTATCTAACCTAGATAAATGATCAGCTATCACATTCTCAACACCTTTTTTATCACGAATCTCTAAGTCATACTCTTGAAGTAGTATAATCCAGCGAATCAACCTAGGCTTAGCATCTTTCTTAACAAATAAGCATCTAAGTGCAGCATGATCAGTGTAGATGATTACCTTATTCAACACTAGGTAAGAATGAAATTTATCTATGGCAAATACCACGACTAGTAACTCTTTCTCAGTAGTAGCATAGTTCCTCTGTGCATCGTCCAGAGTTTTACTAGCGTATTAAATGACCTGAAATACCTTATCCTTGCGTTGTCCTAGAACAGCACCTACAACACCGTCGCTAGCATCGCACATCAATATAAACGGGAGTGTCCAGTCTGGTGCGACCATCACTGGGGCTGTGGTGAGTTTCTCCTTTAAAGTTCGAAAAGCCTGCAGACAATCATCAGTGAAGTTAAAGATAGCATCTTTAACAAGTAAAATAGATAATGGCTTTGCTATTTTTGAAAAATCCTTTATGAAGCATCGGTAGAAGCCTGCGTGTCCCAAGAAGCTTCGAACTCCCTTCACTGACGTGGGTGGTGGCAACTGCTCAATCGCGTCAACCTTGGCTCGATCCACCTCAATTCCTTTGTGCGATACCTTGTGCCCGAGAACTATACCTTCCTGTACCATAAAATGACACTTCTCTCAATTTAAGACAAGGTTAGTCTCTTCACATCGTAATAGAACGGATGCTAAATTATCAAGGCATGTATCAAACATAGACCCAAATACAGAAAAATCATCCATGAATATCTCCATAAACTTCTCAACCATGTCATGAAAAATAGAAAGCATGCATCTCTGAAAAGTAGCTGGTGCATTACATAATCCGAATGGCATACGTCTATATGCAAAAGTACCATAAGGACAAGCAAAAGTCGTCTTTTCCTGATCCTCGAGTGCAATAGAAATCTGATTATAACCTGAGTAACCATCTAGAAAGCAGTAAAACTCATGTCCAGCTAGTCTTTCTAACATTTGATCAATAAAGGGGAGGGGAAAATGATCATTACGGGTGGCATCATTCAATTTCCTATAATCTATGCATACACGCCACCCCGTAACGGTCCTCGTGGGAATCAACTACTTAGAGGCATTCTTTATAATGGTCATACCCCCGTTTTTAGGAACAACTTGGGTCGGACTAACCCATGCGCTATCAGAGATAGGGTAGATAATACCTGCGTCCAAAAGCTTAATTACCTCCTTTTTCACCACTTCTTGCATCACTGGGTTTAGGCGCTGTGGTTGTGCGACCGGCTTGTAAGAATCTTCCATCAAAATCTTGTGCAGGCAAACGGTCGGGCTTACTCCCTTGATGTCAGCAACCTTCCATGCGAATGCTCGTTTGTGTTCTCTTAGCACCCTCACAAGCTTTTCTTCCATTAGATTTGTCAAAGTGGAAGAAATAATCACGGGTAAAGTATCAAGAGAGCCAAGGTAAACATATTTGAGGTGACTAGGTAAAGGTTTAAGTTCTAAAATCGGAGGGTCCTCGATTGATGGTCGAGGTTGCGTGGCTGATGATCGATCGAGACGCTCTACTTTGGGCTTGGCCGACCTCCGATGAGGTGGGTTTGCTTCTAAGCTTGCTACGGTATCAGCCATTTCCTCGGACTTTTCTCCGACTAGGCATGCTTCCAATTTTTCCTTGTTCCTGAAAGTTTGAAAATACTCCAAAGCACATGCATCAATACTATCAATGAAGGAACAAGAATCATCATCTGGCGGGTGTTTCATTGCTTTATAAACATCAAATATAACTTTTTCATCCCCAACCTGTAGGATGAGCTTACCATTACCAACATCAATAAGAGCTCTTGCCGTATTCAGAAACGGTCTTCCTAGAATTAGGGGTATGTCGGTGTCTTCTTCCATGTCTAGCACCACGAAGTCGGCTGGGAAGTAGTGCTCTCCAACTTTCACTAATACGTCCTCCAATACTCCCCGTGGGTATGTGATCGACCAATCCGCTAGTTGGAGGACCGTAGATGTAGGCTTTGGCTCACTAATCCCTAGCTTTTTCACAAGTGAAAAGGTAACAAGTTAATACTCGCTCCTAAATCACAAAGAACATTAGTAAATGATAATGAGCCTATAGAGCAAGGAATAGAAAAACTCCCCCTATCTTTGAGCTTTGGTGGTAGCTTCCTTTGTGACACCGTAGAGCATTCTTCGTTAAGGGCTATCGTGCCATATTGCTCTAGCTTGTTCCGGTTTGATAGCAAATCCTTGAAAAATTTGGCGTATTTCGGAACTGCAAAAGAGCTTCACAAAAAGGGATGTTAATTTCTAACTTCCTAAAAATATTAATAAAGCGCTCGAAGTGCTTATCCGGTTTTCCCCTTCGTAATGTCGCGGGATATGGAGGTCGAATCTTGACTGGTGGGAGTGGGTCAACCTTCTTTTCCACCGCGATAGAATTCGGCTCGTCCTCGACCTCTTCGGCCTGCTCGTCCTTTTCATCATCGTGAACCTCAGTGTTTGTGGTCGTGAGGTTGCTTTCATCGTTGTTTTCCGTCGCTTTTGCTTCTTCTCCAACCTTGGTCTCCTTGGTCGATTCAAGCTTCTTCCCATTTCTCAGCTGAATGGCCTTAACGTACTCTCGAGGGTTCTTTTCAGTGTCGCTTGGGAGTGTGCCTGGCTTGCGCTCCGACATTGAACTTGTTAGATGCTCTATTATAGTCGCCAAACTTTGTATTGTGTCCTCTATCTTGTTGGATCGTTCGTCTATCTTACCACTCTGATCGCCTTGATAGCCCGTCAATTTCTCAAATGCTATCTCCCACTCGGCTTTATGTTTGGTTGGTGGCCCACTCTGTTGATTTTGAGCTTCAGAAGGCTTTAAGTAGTACGAGTTTCCGTAGGACAGAGTCGGATGGCCTCGCCAGCTTGGGTCGTATGTGTTGGAGTACGCATTCTGTCACGACCCGTCTCGCGACCTCGCAATTCTGTTCTAATATAATTTATCTAGTGCTTGCTATCGCGCAACTACGTAAAAATGCGAATAAAATTTTTCATTTTAAAATATACGTGCGGAAGTTTTGTACACATGTCAAAAGAATGTTTCATAATTCATCTACATTTCATTTTCTCCCTATACACACGGTGTACGAGTGCGTGTGTGTGCGTGTGCAGCCAAAAGCTTCCTGTGCGCCCGGCCTTCACAGGTCGTCATCCATACACACACTCCCACCTCAAAAGCAGCCGGAAAGCTTCAAAAGGTCGGCCTCGCATAAAAGACGGATCACGTACCGTGATCGTCGGTACCTACAATACGTAACATAAAAATGAGCCACCGAGGCTCAGTAAGCAGAAATTATGCATGAATGCACGTGTCCTAACGATCGACAATCCACGTCGTCGTTTTCTAATGCTCATACTCTCTTTCTCATTTTCTCGTTCTTTTTCTGACTCGTACTCATTTTTCTCATACTCTTACTTCATATGGGCCCTCGGCTTTCTTTCCCACTATGCGCCATATCATAGAGATCTCATGTGTGGAGGTTCTCACACTAGAAGGTCACCCGAAGGAATCTTCCCTTACTCAGTGTGGCCTCCACGCGGACGCTTCTCACTGGTAGCCAATGCCGAGGCCACTAACCGCGGAGGTCACCCGAAGGAATCTTCCCTCCCGGTTAGCGCTTTACGCACTAGAAGGTCACCCGTAGGAATCTTCCCTTACTCAGTGCGTGCCCCGGGCCGCATCCTCCAGGTTGCATCTCCCGCATACGGGGCATTTCCCCAGCCTCTTATACAGGCTCTTATGGCTTCTTTTGCCATGGCCGCATAGGGGTAGCCGTGACTCTTCATTGAGTCGACACAAACGCCAATATCGGCGAGTATACATCGTACACCGGCGATCTTACGCACGCTCTTACCTCGCGTCATACTTACTACTTATGCGTGCAAGTGCTCATGACATGCTCATGTGAATATGCAGATCATGCTTATCATACTTATAAATAATCTTATCGTAATATGCATATTCCACGTAATACACACGAGCACGTAAATTCACATTATCGGACGCAGGTAAGTTACGTATTGTAGTTGAAATCTCTACTTACCTGGAGTCCGTAGACTAGCTGCTACTGGTTCGGCGAAATTCCTAATTTTCGACCTTAATCATAAAATTATTATATCAGTACGTTATCTGAAATATTGGTTATCTATGTTCTTGAAAAGTGTTGAAATATTTTGCTTAATATTGTATGTGAAGATCTCGGTATAATTTTATAAGGTAGGATATCGACATTTACGCACAATTCGACATCATATTAAAAGGTTTCGACATTTTATTAGATCTCGACATTATACTAGAAGGACTCGACATTTTTATTCGGTTATAAGGTCTCGACATTTTTCGTGTATGAACTCGACATTTAAGTAAAGCTCGACATTATATAATTTGAGATCTCGACATTACCATCTGCTTCGACATCTTTCCTTAGTATGATTTCGATATTTTATTAGGAAATGTCGACATGAAACTTACATGGGTCTCGACATTTATAGAATGTCGATACATATCACGTCGACATCTAACCTAACATTTCAACATTTCTCTTTGGTTCTCGACATTTCGTGTTCGGTTTCACTCGACATTTTACCTTGTTATTTTGGGACATGAGATGTCGACATTTTTATCTAGTATTCGACATTTACCCTAATAGGATGACTCGACATTTCATACTTAATTCGCTCGACATTTCTATCTATCATTCGACATTTTGCCTTACGGCATTTGAGACGGAAAAGTCGACATGAGCTCGACATTTTATGTATCATTCGACATTTTCTTCAACATGGTCTCGACATTTATCATCGACTTCAATCCCTAAACGTTCTTCATCCCTCGAAACTGGATTTTTAGCTCGTTCCTCCTAGCGTTCTAAGTTCTAAATCACACACAAAACTACTTAACTCCTTATTTGCTCATTCCGAAACCCTTAGTTCGAATTTAGGCTCGGTATTTTAGGGTTTCTCGTGGCTTTTCCAACCACTTGCCTCTAATGCCGATTAATGCTCTCAACTACCTCTAAAGTAAAGAATTAAGAGCTTAAGGAGGGGGTTTTACTTACCAACTTCGAATTCTCAAGCTTCTTGGTTCGAATTTGGCTCGGCTTCTTCTCCTTTCCTTTTTTCTTGCTTCGACTTCTTCTTGGTTTCTTCTTTCGTGGGTTTTCTTTTGGGGTTAAAGTGTATTGAGTTGTTTTTAGTTAGATATTTTCTATAGCTTTTGGTAGATAAGGCACAAAGTGGCGTGGGTTCTTACTTGTTTTAGGGAAGTTGTCTCCCAATTTGATTTCTTGTAAATTTGGGCCTATTATTAAATTATAGCCCAATAATAATTAAATTCCTAGCCCAACTCTCATTTGACTATCATTAGCCATTTCCTTCATTAGCATTATCTTCGAAAATCACTCACCTAATTTAGGGATCGTCATAGTACGTATTCATCGACACGTAATTGCACATAATTCTCGTAACATTTCGCGTGCATAAAATCATAACATCACAAAAGCATATAGCCCATACGTAATTAACACAACAGCACATAAGTCATAGACGTAATTTATTGGCCGACCTAATTTTTAGGGACCGGGGTCCTACATCCTCCCCCCCTTAGGGAGGATTTCGCCCCCGAAATCAGTCCCGTGTGGAACAATTCGGGATAACGAATTCGCATTTCGTCCTCCCGTTCCCATGTGGCTTCTTCCGTGGACTGGTTCCGCCACAACACTTTCACTAAAGGAATGTCTTTATTCCTAAGTCTTTTGGTCTCGTACATCAATATCTCCACCGGAGTCTCTTCGTAGCTTAGATCCGATTTCAATTGTTGATGCAGAGATTCATTTCCTAGAACGTGGTCCGGGTCAGCTATGTATTTCCGCAGTGTCGAGACGTGAAACACGTCATGCACTTGCGATAATGACGCAGGTAGCTCCAGCTGGTATGCTACCTCGCCTACCCTCTTCAGTATCCTAAAGGGTCCTATATACCTAGGACTTAGCTTCCCTTTCTTCCCAAATCTTTTCACGCCTTTCATCGGCGATACTTTAACAAACACCATATCGCCTTCTTCAAATTCCAGTGGTCGACGTCTTCGGTCTGCGTAGCTTTTCTGTCGACTCTGTGCCGTTCGCATTCTTTCTCGTATGGTGGTAATGGCTTCCGTCATTTCTCGTACTATGTCAGGGCCTAACACTGCCCGTTCGCCAACCTCGTCCCAATGTACTGGGGATCTGCACCTACGCCCGTATAGCGCTTCGTACGGTGCCATTCCAATGGTGACGTGGTAGCTATTATTGTAGGAGAACTCGATCAGTGGGAGGTACTTACTCCAATTTCCTTTGAAATCGAGTACACACGCTCGGAGCATGTCCTCCAGGGTCTGGATGGTTCGCTCGGATTGACCGTCCGTCTGCGGATGGTAGGCGGTGCTAAAAGATAGCTTCGTTCCCATCGCCTTTTGCAAGCTCGTCCAGAATTTCGAAAGAAATCTGGAGTTGCGATCCGAGACTATTGAGGATGGAACGCCGTGCAGTCGCACTATTTCTTGAATATAGAGCTCCGCGTACCGTTCCATGGAAAATGTCGTGCTAATAGGTAAGAAGTGGGCGGACTTAGTGAGTCTGTCGACAATCACCCAAATCGCGTCGTGCCCCTTCGTGTTCCTCGGCAGTCCTACTACGAAATCCATGGTAATATTATCCCATTTCCATTCCGGAATGGGTAACGGTTGCAGGGTTCCCGCCGGCCTTTGGTGTTCGGTTTTATCTGCTGGCACGTCAGGCACTGACTCACGAAAGTCGCGATGTCCTTTTTCATGCCTGGCCACCAGTAGTTCTCCTTTAAATCTCTGTACATCTTCGTTGCTCCTGGATGTACTGAGTATGCGGTAGCATGGGCTTCTGTCATTATTGTCTTTCTTAGCTCCGCGTTGTCGGGTACGTACAACCGATCCTTGAAATACAGTCGTCCGTCTTCCCTTATCATGAGGTCTCCGGTTGTTTGTTCCGGCTGTGCTTCCTTAATTTTCGTGTACAATTCGTCTGTTCCTAGCGCTGTCTTAATTTGCTCCAGCAACGTTGGTTGCAAAGTTAAGGCTGCTAGCTGCGTCTCAACTTCGCCTAACCTTACGACTTCGACTTCCAGCAGTTGCAGTTCTGCACTGACTGCTTTTCTGCTTAAGGCATCGGCTACTATGTTCGCCTTGCCTGGGTGGTAGTTGATTACGCAGTCGTAATCCTTAACTAACTCTAGCCACCTTCTTTGCCTCATATTCAACTCCTTTTGCGTAAAGAAGTACTTGAGGCTCTTGTGGTCGGTGTATATCTCACACCGCTCTCCGTAGAGGTAATGCCTCCATATCTTGAGAGCAAAGACCACTGCTGCCAATTCTAAGTCGTGCGTCGGGTAGTTTTTCTCGTACTCTTTTAGTTGGCGGGAAGCGTAGGCTACTACGTTCCCGTTCTGCATTAGTACGCACCCTAATCCGTTCTTTGACGCATCACTATACACCGTAAACCCTCCAGTTCCCGATGGTATTGTGAGAACTGGGGCCGTTGTAAGCCTTTCCTTCAGCTCCTGGAAACTCTGTTCGCATTCCGTGGTCCACTGAAATGGCGTATTCTTCCTGGTCAACTTCGTCAGTGTAGACGCTATCTTTGAGAAATCCTTGATGAATTTCCTGTAATAACCCGCCAGACCGAGGAAACTCCGTATTTCCGTTACATTGGTCGGTCTGGGCCAGTTGCTGATGGCTTCTATCTTGTTCGGGTCTACGGAAATTCCTGCTCCTGATACTATATGCCCCAAGAAGGCGACTTGGTCAAGCCAAAATTCACACTTCTTGAACTTGGCATAAAGTTGCTTATCCGTAGTATACCTAGAACTATCCCCAGGTGTTCCTCATGCTCCTCTTTCGTCTCGAGTAGATTAGGATGTCATCAATGAAGACGATGACGAACCTATCTAAGTACGGCTTGAACACCCGATTCATTAAATCCATGAATGCTGCTGGCGCATTAGTCAGCCCGAATGGCATCACTAGGAACTCGTAATGACCATAAGGGGTACTAAAGGCCGTCTTCGGGACATCTTCCTTCCGAATCCTTAATTGATGATAGCCCGATCTCAAGTCGATCTTAGAGAAGACCGTGGCACCTTGTAGTTGATCGAACAGATCGTCTATCCTAGGGAGTGGGTACTTGTTCTTAATCGTCAACTTGTTCAACTCCCTGTAGTCTATGCATAATCGCATGGACCCATCTTTCTTTTTTACGAATAGCACCGGCGCTCCCCAGGGAGAGAAACTCGGCTGTATGAACTCTTTCTGCAGGAGTTCGTCGAGTTGGTCCTTTAACTCCTTCATTTCCGTCGGTGCTAGCCGATAGGGTGCCTTAGATACTGGTGCCGCTCCACGTACCAGATCTATAGCCAACTCTACTTCCCGATCGGGTGGTAGTCCCGGTAACTCCTCGGGAAATACATCAGGGAAGTCCTTCACTATCGGCACTTCCTCGAATTTCGGGGAGATATTTCCTTCTGACTTGATGGCGAATACCAGGTAGGCTTCGCATCCTGATTTAATCAGTCGTTGGGCTTTCAACGCTGATATTCTAGAGATAGCAGTCCCCTTTCGAGTTCCTACGAATTTAAGGGGCTCATCCCCGTCCGTATTGAGCGTGACTATCTTGCGGTGGCAGTCTATGACAGCTCCGTACTTCGATAGCCAATCCATCCCAATAATTACCTCATAATCATTCATAGGAATTATTATGAGGTCTATGGGCAGTTCCTTGTCTCCGATTACTATTGGGCAGTCCCGTAGAATTTTATTAGTTTGGGTGGGATTCCCGTTCGGTACTGTTACCCTAAACTCGCACTCAGCTCGGTGAGGCTTGACTACTACCCTTATGACGTACTTAGTGGACGCGAACGAATGTGTCGCTCCTGAGTCGACTAGGATGCATGTGGGGGTTTCATAGACGAGGAGGGTACCTGTCACTACGGTCGGGTTATTTTTCGCTTCCTCGGAGGTCATAGTGTAGACCCGGGCCGGTACCCTTGGTGGTGCTGCTTGGTTTCCCGCTTGGCTCCCGGATCCACCTTCCGGACATGCCCTCAGGTAATGGCCTGTCTTGCCACACTTGAAGCAGACAGCATTTTGGGAGTTGCAGACTCCCGTGTGCCTCCGTGCACACTTCGGGCATACGGGTAGGTCCAGCTGGGGTCTACCCTGGTTGGGGTTGAACTGTGGGGGTGGTCCTGGTCGGTTCGGGAAATTCGGCTTTCCATCCTTGGTTACGAACTGCCGCTTTGTGTTGCTTCCGCTCCCTTGCGGCCCTTGTACGAACTTGCGCTTAGCTTCTTGGGCGCGAGCAATCCTAGCCTCAGCTTGCTCCGCCACTAGCGCTCTCTCAGCCACTTGTGCGTATGTGGCTCCTTGTACTCCCGCCATACTCACATCCCGGTATAGTTCGGGCTTCAGTCCTTCCATGAACCGCTCAATCTTGAGCGTGTCCGTACTGACCATATGAGCAGCGAACCTTGAGAGCTGCTCGAACTTCCTGATGTACTCCGCCACTGTCATTGCTCCTTGGCGGAGGTTGATGAACTCGTTCATCCTTTGGGCTCTGACTGGGGCGGTGTAATACTTTCCTCGGAAGATTTCCTTGAACCGATCCCAGCTCATCGTCAGAGGGTTTTCGATGGCTGAGACGGTGTCCCACCAGTGCCCAGCGCTCCCCCTCAGTAGGTAGGCAGCGCACATGACCTTCTCCGCCTCGGGTGTGCGGCTATGCTGGAACATGTTCTCCAGCGTCCTTAGCCAATCCTCGGCGGATGTGGGGTCTTCAGCATCCTCAAACTGTGGAGGATTTAGCTTCCTGAATCTCTCCCCGATCATCTCAATTCGTTCGGGTGGGGGAGGTAGGTTGGCTGATTGCCCACCAGCATTTTGCCGTTGGATCAGCTGTTGGATTTGGGCCGACTGCTGTCGGACCAACTCCGTTAATTGCAGGATGGTAGCATCCCGGCTAACAGGAGGGTTGTTGGTATCCCTACCTTGGTCAGATTCTCTACTTCCTTCGCCTCTAAGTCTTACCATTTTTGAACCTACCTTGATAATTCCTAAGGCCAATAAATTAAACCACACAAGCAATTCACATAACATCGTACTTACAAGCAAGGCCGCTTCCGCGCTTTTGAGTGTGTGTGTATGGACAGTCTGCAGGACCTGTGACCGAAGCTCTGATACCACTCCTGTCACGACCCGTCTCGCGACCTCGCAATTCTGTTCTAATATAATTTATCTAGTGCTTGCTATCGCGCAACTACGTAAAAATGCGAATAAAATTTTTCATTTTAAAATATACGTGCGGAAGTTTTGTACACATGTCAAAAGAATGTTTCATAATTCATCTACATTTCATTTTCTCCCTATACACACGGTGTACGAGTGCGTGTGTGTGCGTGTGCAGCCAAAAGCTTCATGTGCGCCCGGCCTTCACAGGTCGTCATCCATACACACACTCCCACCTCAAAAGCAGCCGGAAAGCTTCAAAAGGTCGGCCTCGCATAAAAGACGGATCACGTACCGTGATCGTCGGTACCTACAATACGTAACATAAAAATGAGCCACCGAGGCTCAGTAAGCAGAAATTATGCATGAATGCACGTGTCCTAACGATCGACAATCCACGTCGTCGTTTTCTAATGCTCATACTCTCTTTCTCATTTTCTCGTTCTTTTTCTGACTCGTACTCATTTTTCTCATACTATTACTTCATATGGGCCCTCGGCTTTCTTTCCCACTATGCGCCATATCATAGAGATCTCATGTGTGGAGGTTCTCACACTAGAAGGTCACCCGAAGGAATCTTCCCTTACTCAGTGTGGCCTCCACGCGGACGCTTCTCACTGGTAGCCAACGCCGAGGCCACTAACCGCGGAGGTCACCCGAAGGAATCTTCCCTCCCGGTTAGCGCTTTACGCACTAGAAGGTCACCCGTAGGAATCTTCCCTTACTCAGTGCGTGCCCCGGGCCGCATCCTCCAGGTTGCATCTCCCGCATACGGGGCATTTCCCCAGCCTCTTATACAGGCTCTTATGGCTTCTTTTGCCATGGCCGCATAGGGGTAGCCGTGACTCTTCATTGAGTCGACACAAACGCCAATATCGGCGAGTATACATCGTACACCGGCGATCTTACGCACGCTCTTACCTCGCGTCATACTTACTACTTATGCGTGCAAGTGCTCATGACATGCTCATGTGAATATGCAGATCATGCTTATCATACTTATAAAATAATCTTATCGTAATATGCATATTCCACGTAATACACACGAGCACGTAAATTCACATTATCGGACGCAGGTAAGTTACGTATTGTAGTTGAAATCTCTACTTACCTGGAGTCCGTAGACTAGCTGCTACTGGTTCGGCGAAATTCCTAATTTTTCGACCTTAATCATAAAATTATTATATCAGTACGTTATCTGAAATATTGGTTATCTATGTTCTTGAAAAGTGTTGAAATATTTTGCTTAATATTGTATGTGAAGATCTCGGTATAATTTTATAAGGTAGGATATCGACATTTACGCACAATTCGACATCATATTAAAAGGTTTCGACATTTTATTAGATCTCGACATTATACTAGAAGGACTCGACATTTTTATTCGGTTATAAGGTCTCGACATTTTTCGTGTATGAACTCGACATTTAAGTAAAGCTCGACATTATATAATTTGAGATCTCGACATTTACCATCTGCTTCGACATCTTTCCTTAGTATGATTTCGATATTTTTATTAGGAAATGTCGACATGAAACTTACATGGGTCTCGACATTTATAGAATGTCGATACATATCACGTCGACATCTAACCTAACATTTCGACATTTCTCTTTGGTTCTCGACATTTCGTGTTCGGTTTCACTCGACATTTTACCTTGTTATTTTGGGACATGAGATGTCGACATTTTTATCTAGTATTCGACATTTACCCTAATAGGATGACTCGACATTTCATACTTAATTTCGCTCGACATTTCTATCTATCATTCGACATTTTGCCTTACGGCATTTGAGACGGAAAAGTCGACATGAGCTCGACATTTTATGTATCATTCGACATTTTCTTCAACATGGCTCGACATTTATCATCGACTTCAATCCCTAAACGTTCTTCATCCCTCGAAACTGGATTTTTAGCTCGTTCCTCCTAGCGTTCTAAGTTCTAAATCACACACAAAACTACTTAACTCCTTATTTGCTCATTCCGAAACCCTTAGTTCGAATTTAGGCTCGGTATTTTAGGGTTTCTCGTGGCTTTTCCAACCACTTGCCTCTAATGCCGATTAATGCTCTCAACTACCTCTAAAGTAAAGAATTAAGAGCTTAAGGAGGGGGTTTTACTTACCAACTTCGAATTCTCAAGCTTCTTGGTTCGAATTTGGCTCGGCTTCTTCTCCTTTCCTTTTTTCTTGCTTCGACTTCTTCTTGGTTTCTTCTTTCGTGGGTTTTCTTTTGGGGTTAAAGTGTATTGAGTTGTTTTTAGTTAGATATTTTCTATAGCTTTTGGTAGATAAGGCACAAAGTGGCGTGGGTTCTTACTTGTTTTAGGGAAGTTGTCTCCCAATTTGATTTCTTGTAAATTTGGGCCTATTATTAAATTATAGCCCAATAATAATTAAATTCCTAGCCCAACTCTCATTTGACTATCATTAGCCATTTCCTTCATTAGCATTATCTTCGAAAATCACTCACCTAATTTAGGGATCGTCATAGTACGTATTCATCGACACGTAATTGCACATAATTCTCGTAACATTTCGCGTGCATAAAATCATAACATCACAAAAGCATATAGCCCATACGTAATTAACACAACAGCACATAAGTCATAGACGTAATTTATTGGCCGACCTAATTTTTAGGGACCGGGGTCCTACACATTCTTTTGCCTATTGTGGATGTAGTTCACCGCCTCAGGGTCCGTGGATTGTATATGGTCTAACCTTTTATGTATGGCTTCGAATTGCGCCTCCAATGAGCTGCTTATCTCATGTACTCCAGCTGTCCTTCGGTCCAGATCATTCTCAGTATATCTTGCAGGGTAGGCTGCGATTCGCTCGATGGCTTGGAGTGCTTCCTCGTCGCCTAACTCCATAAAATTTTGCATGCACCCGCCGTCGACGATCCTTTTATTTGGTGTGCTCAGCCCTAAGAAAAATGACTGCATCTGGACGCTCAGGGGTATGCTGTGGTTCGGGCATTGTCGCAGAAGGCTCTTGTACCTACTCCATGCATCGCTCAGAGATTCGCCACCTTCTTGTTTGAAGTTTACTAGCTGGCTCCTAATTTCGCTGGTCCTTGACAGTGGGTAATATTTGCCCAGAAAGCACTCCGCTAGTTGCTCCCAACTAGTGATAGATGCATGTGGCAATGATGAGAACCATTCAGAAGCTTTACTTGTCAAAGAAAAGGGAAAAAATGTTAGTTTTATCACTTCTGTAGAGACGCTTGGATACTTAATAGTTCTGCAAATTTGAGTAAATTTTAAAATATGTGAATTTGCGCTGAACCCGTCACCATCTGTATAGTAACGGGTTTAATCTAGAAGTGATTATTCAGTCCCGGGGGGATGGCAATCGGGTCGTTGTCATCGAAAATTCCCGGAAGCGCTCGACTTAGTAAAGTGGGCCGTGGAGGAGCCATCTGTTCTTCCTCGTGTTCTTGATTGTCCATTCTCAGTCTACGATTTCGATTGTTCCTCCGACACGTTGCTTCAATTTCTGCGTCAAATAGCAATGGTACGTTCCTCGAGCTTCGTGTCATGCACTAATAGGAATTATCTGCAAAAGATGAAAATCCAGAGTAAGCGAATTGGCAAAAATGGTAATAAAAATAATAATAATAATAATCGAGAAATAAAACGTCTAAACTAAAAATCAGAATAAATCCTAAAATTAATAATATAGCTATCCCCGGCAACGGCGTCAAAAACTTGACACGCTCAAATACTAGCAAGTGTACTAGGTCGTGTAAGTAGTAAAACAGACGAAGTTCGAGTATCGATCCACGAAGATAGCTTGATTAATTCTAAGATATTAAACCTAATTCTAATTTAACTAAGAGAATTTTTATAATTTTGGTGATTTAATTGAAGGAGATAAAAGCGCAAATAATAAAATAGACGCAAATAAAAGAAATGAGATAAAGATCAATTGACGACGAACGTGATCAAGGCACATACTCGGCACGGATTAATCCTACGTATTCATGCAATCAATATTTATTTAATCAATATAAACTAGTTAAGGTAGAAATTCCTAATATACGCGCTACACGTTATTCACGTAACTAGCGACCCTATGCGATAATGACCAACCTCTATATTCGTAGAAGACTGCAATCACTTCACACGCCTTCCGCGTTATGATTTTTCCCGAGTTGAGACTCTTTCGGCGCCTAAGGTCTCGAAAACCACACGTACGAAACCGAATTCCATCTCTGGTCGGTTTTACGTCGCGGTGTCCTATATTTATTATTCTAACCGGTCTAATCACTTTTTCAGTTTCATAAACCAATCAAAAAATCATGCACATGGTGATCAAGCATACGCAAGCATTAATCTCAAATATAGAACACGTAACTAAATTCATACGATTAAATAAAATACGAATAGCATTACTACGAATTCATAATCCGGCCTAATACGACCTCAATCACAAGAAAACTTTAGCTTGCATATTAATAAAATAGAAACATAAAATATTCAAAGATATAGTAGAAAAATAATGTAAAAACTTCGCTTTTCGCGGACGCCTCGCAAGTCGTCGAATTATTTTCCGTTGTTCGCTGTCAAAGCTCTTCTGCCCTTCGCTGTCTAATGATTTCTCTGTTTCAGCCGTCGAAATCTGCCTTTTCCTTTTATTTATTATTCCGTGCCACCCTTGTAGCAATTGCAGGATATATATAATAAGAGAGCAGTCGACTTAAGAGTAATTAAGTCCAATATTTGATAATATTCTGAATCTTCAAAAGCATATCTTGACTTTCTACTTCCTTGAAGATCGCTCCCTCACTACGTCAATATAGTAAGTATGCTTGACTTCTTCTTTGAGAGCAAATCGCATGTAGGCTTATCTTTGATAGGCAGAACTTTAACTCAAAGCCCACAAAATAATTCTTATGATGATTGTAGCCCAATTTCCATAATTGTACTTAGCGCGCATAAGAGCTCGGTTTTCTTAACTTTTTTCTCCGTTACCTGTCAAACAAGAAATATATACGTAAACGTAAAATATTCGAGATATTTCAATAAATGACGGTCGAAAATACGCTTATACGGGGAATAAAATAATGTAAAATCCTAACTTATTATGGACATCATCGCCGTCATGTTTTCTTTCACATTCTCGTCGATCTGGGAGAAGGAGTGAAGGCCCTTGTGTGGCAGCCCTAGTGGCTTGGCGTACCAGGCTGGTCTGATTTGTACATCAACCTCTTTGATGACGCAGTGAAGTTTGTTGCCGGTTATTAGGTCAGAGTCAAAGATGTCTTGCAGATATTCAGGGTAAATCTCATATTAGCGTTCCAGGAACTTCTGAAGCCCGGTCTGCTTCAGAGCCTGGAGAACTGGGAAGAAGTCAGAGCTTTGGTTGCTCATGGCGTCGGCGAAGTTGATCTGGAGGATGGTTCTAGTCATTTGTTGTTTCTGAGGGGCCATTTGTATGAGTGTTGTTGACCGGTTTTGAGAGGTTTGGCTGTGAGCCTTTTTCTGGCTGTCTAGGGATTCTCGAGACTTAGAAAATTTTGAGAGTCGATGGAGTTCAATGAACAAGACGAAGTGCTTTTAAACCATTTGAGTTCTTCTAAGAGTTGAAAAAGGTTTTTTAGTGGGCTTTATTGGTCTTGGCGGGCTTTACCTTTGCATTTAATGCGACGGTACTTTAGGTCGCGTACTGTGTTAGAGCGTTAAATGCAGTACAGTGTTTCCACTCATTCTCTGCAAATAAACTCTGCAGACCCGTCGCCAGTTTTACCTAAAACTTGTAGGATAACACGCAATGCATGCATTGATGAAGTGCATTAATTAAAAACAAATTCGGTTTATGTAATACCCGTAAAAAAATTTAATACGGGGTTACGGTGTAGTTAGCAGAATAATTATGCAACTTAGAAAAATTTAATAAAGAAAATAGTAGGTTTAGAAGCTTGAATTAAGTTGAACACCCTAATAGAATGAATCCAAAAACATAAAATCTAAGTTTAAAGAAACGTTTTCATGTATGGGGAGTTAGAAAGTTTTGGAGCTACATGAAAAATTTTGTACATAGTAGTTTTTTTTTGGGAATGTTCACTAATATAAATGCGGGTAAAAAATACTACATAGATAGTTCTTATTAAGTTTTCGTGGAGGCCAAAGTTTTTGTGGAAATGTTGAAGTTTTCGTGATTACTACTTATATAATAATAATAATAATAATGGCCAATCAAAGTTTTTGTATATGCACACTAAGAAGTTTTCGTACATTTATATGTTAAGGCTTAGAAACTTTTCGTGGCCATATGGATAGATATACAAATAGATGATGTGACTATTACATATATATGTTATACTGGATTGCTATTCACCGCCCCCTTTTTCCTAGTCACCGCCCCCTAAAGGGCTGAAAAAAGACGATTTTGCCCTTTTGAATTTAAATTTCTAATTAAAGTCCTTTTCCATACAACACTTTTCATATTGTCAAACATAACAAAAAATAACTCAAATCGAAATGAATCGTCTATTTGGAAAATTGAAAGGTCAAAAGAAAGTGTCTATTGGCACGGATGGTAAGCAAATTCTCGTAAATTTCGTTCGTATGGACGTGAATTATCGAACATCGATCGGATTCGATCGAAAAATTTCGGCACGACCGAAATGTAATTTCGGTCGACACAAAGGCTGACCGAACAATAATTTCGGTCAGCCCTTGTCGCGACCGAAATCACATTTCGGTCGCACTTTAGGGCGACCGAAAAAATTGTTCGGCCGCGGCTGTCCGAACCGAAATTTAGTTTCGGCTGGGCCGGTCACGGCCGAGACGGGATTTCGGCTACTGCAGAGGTGGCCGAAATCCCGTTTCGGTCGCCTCTTACGGCGGCCGAAATCCAATTTCGGCTGAAATTAATTTTTTTTCAGACTTGGAGAGTGTTCTGGAGGATTCCACGGGCGACGGGATAAATTACAGTGAGCATTTCCGCGAAGGAGGACGATTTCCGACCGACGTGGAAGCCATTAACTGGGCGAAAGGCGTCGCTATTGCTCTTGGTTTCGAGGTGATTATTTCGTCGCATAAGAAATGCGGTACATAAAAATTGATTAGATGTTCTCGCGGAGAACGTTATAGAGGCAAGGAGGATGAATTGGAGAGGCTATCGAAGTCTAACAAGTGCGGTGTCCGTTTGTAGTCATAGCCCAGCAGGATCCAGCTACTAGGGAATGGTACATTCGTACGGGTGCACCTGAGAATTCCATACACAATCACCCTCTGATAAAGTATCCCGAGAGACACCGCCAGACGAGTGGGTTAAGTAGCCAGGCAAAGAAGGTCGTAGAGGAAATGACTGTTGCGCAAGCGAAACCAGCACATATCCTCTCAGCGATGAGGGCTCGACACGCAGAAGATAATGCGACGATCCGACATATATATAATTACAGAGATCGTTTGAAGAAGCAAAATTCTGAGGGGAGAGACGTGGTGAGCCAGTTGATGCACCAGGCGACAGAGTCCGGATATTTTGTTGAAGCGCTGAGAGACGAGGAGACTAATGTGCTGACACATGTCTTTCTCGCACACCCGGAGTCACTCGCACTGCTGAGGACGTATCCTTATTTTATTGGTATTGACTCGACGTACAAGACCAATAGATATAAGATGCCTCTAGTTGAGATTATAGGGATGACTCCCTGTAATCAAAACTTTCTGTGTGGGTTTGCCGTCATGGAGGACGAGACGGAGAGAAGTTATTGGTGGATGTTGAATTCTCTTCGGAATATTCTGGGTCCAGGTGTCCAGCCTTCGGCGATTGTGACTGATCGTGAGTTGGGCCTTCTTCGACCGGTACATATGGTATTTCCGCATTCTCATCATCTGCTGTGCACATGGCATATTTATAAAGATGTAAAGAATAAAATTTATTGGTTGGGGGGAGAGCAAAAAGACCGCAGCTCACTTCACGCACAAGTCCTGGAAAGCAGTCGTGGAAGCTACGACGGTCGACGAATACGAGAAGGCAGTGAATGACATGCGTCTGCGTTGGCTACCCGACTCAGAATTCGTTAAGTATGTTGAGCAGACGTGGTTGGTGCATAAGGAGAAGTTCGCCAGAGCTTGGACGAACCATGTGCTTCATTTCGGGAACACCACTACATGTCGTGTGGAGAGTGCTCACAGCGAGCTGAAAGGATTGCTGAATTCGGCCACTGGGTCGCTAGACACCGTATGGGTGAAGGTGCACGAGCAGATTCAGAACCAGTTGAATCGCATCAGAAAGGTAAATTAATTATGGTTACGTGTAAAACGAAATCCTTATCTAATATTAGACTGTATTGTCGTGCAGGCACTGGAGGAGTCCCGGTCGAAACGACCTATTGGGTTGTCAAGATTTCCATTCCTAACATTATTATATAGTGTTTCACACCATGCAATATTAATTATGAGAAATGAGCTGCGGCGGGCCAAAGAGTTGTCGAAAGAGGTTTTCTCAAGGTGCGGATGTTATGTACGACGGACGCACCAACTACCATGTGCTTGCGAGCTTCAGCAATGCGTGGACAACTATTCAGTTTCGGTAGAATGCTTGCACGACTTCTGGAGGACACTCACAATCAGCGAGGGAGTAATTCCCGATATTTGTGATCAAGATCGCTTATACGATCTCGTGCGTGAGGCAGAAGGTCGCGATCCCGCCGTTATGCGTGGACTCCATCGAGTAGTTCACGAACATCTCTATCCCGAGGCCCAAGAGTGGAATGAGCCTGTTGTTAAGACATTTGTAAAAGGTCGGCCAAAGAAAAGAGACTCGACGAAGCGTGATCGAAGTGCTTGGGAGTACGCAATCCCAAGGGGGGACGCAGCGGAGGGCGCAGCAGTACAAGTCGTAGCAGCCAGGGTCGTAGCAGTCATGACCGTACGTCATCTTTGTCTGTGAAGCGATCTCGTACTTCTACTACGGAGACAGGTACTACTATATTTCGCTCCTAAAATTCATACGAATTTTAATCCACCTCTAATCCGGTAAAATGCTTTGTACTGGTGAATCCAACTTCTTCCACAGCCGCTTGCAGTACCACTTAACATCAGTCATCCAACCGTATATAGTTAGTTATAAGGATGTGGTTGCTGACGGCAACTGCGGATTTCGCGCTATCGCCTCTCATATTTACAATGACGAGGACGAATGGGTCACCGTAAGGAATAACGTCGCGAACGAAATCGAGGCCCATTGGGATCGTTACTCGGCATTGTACTACGGCGATTCATTGGATCTGCAGTTGGATCGTATACGCTGGGACGGGGGGCCTTGCTTGGCAAACCACTGGATGTTGACACCGTGCGATTTGTGGGCTGTGGCGACAATTTGGAACGCTGTAGTTATCCTCTACGGGTACGGCAATGGATCGACCATCAACATGCATTCTACGACGATACTGCCACTGCGTGCCGTTCGGACTGCTGATCGACCGAATCGAACTATCGTCAAAGCGCACCTTGGAGACGAGTACCAACATTATATTAGACTGAATTTATGTCCAGACTTTCCTATGCCCGCCTTGCATCCGTATTGGTTCACGCATCGTGATCGTCGACTTGCTGGTTGGGAACTTAGATATCAGAACAGATTCGAACATTGGGTGTCCCTCATGCGCGAGAATGGTCTATTGTAATTATTAATATTATTTTATAATATTATTATATATTTTGATGACATTAAATTGTATTATTAATATAATTGGCAATGTTATTATTTTTTTATGTTATTATTTCATATTATTAAAATTATTTTAATATGTTATTATTTTTTTATGTTATTATTTTATATTATTAATGTTATTATTTGGTATTACTAATAATATTTTATAATATTATATTTATTATGATGTTATTAAATTATATTATTAATATTATTTTAATATGTTATTATTTTTTTATGTTATTATTTTATATTATTAATGTTATTATTTGGTATTACTAATAATATTTTATAATATTAATATTTATTATGATGTTATTAAATTATATTATTAATATTATTTTAAATGTTATTATTTTTTTATGTTATTATTTTAATATGTTATTATTATTTTATGTTATTATTTTATATTATTAATGTTATTATTTTGTATTACTAATAATATTTTATAATATTATATTATTAATGTTATTATTTTGTATTACTAATAATATTTTATAATATTAATATTTATTATGATGTTATTATATTATATTATTAATATTATTTTTATATGTTATTATTTTTTTATGTTATTATTTTAATATGTTATTATTTTTTTATGTTATTATTTTATATTATAAATGTTATTATTTTGTATTAGTAATACTATTTTATAATATTAATATTTATTTTGATGTTATTAAATTATATTATTAATATTATTTTAATATGTTATTATTTTTTTATGTTAGTATTTTAATATGTTATTATTTTTTTATTAATATTATTTTATATTATTAATATTATTTGTTAATATTATGTTTTTTTTTGTGTTTTTATTTTGTGTTTTAATATGTTATTATTATGTATTATTAATATTATTTTATAATTGCATTATATATTTGTTAATATGACGTTATTATTTGTTATTTCGCGTTATTCCAAACATAAACGAAATAATATAAAGAAAACCGTACTCGTCCGATACATAAACGAAAGATAAAATAAAATAGTACTTGTCCGATACATAAACGAAAGATAAAATAAAATAGTACTCAAGGGGCATTGCGCCATCGGTCGTTCAGGTCGTCCAGCCTGTCTGCTCGACGTCGTGGAGCTGCAGCGTCGCTAGCACATCGGTAGTCAAGTTATACATCGAGTTGTACCACTGTACACAGAATTGATACTTATAAAAAGTGAGTAAACATAATAATATCTGTAATCCAAATCATCGGCGAAATTACGTACGTAATCGGCGTGGCTGCGAGGGGGTATGCCGCCCGATGAGGATCCCGACTCCGACGAAAACAGACGAGGATGAGAATGTCGCTCATACCAGTCCATGTACCCTGCAACGGCCTCACCAAGGTACTCTGCGGCCGACCGGCTGACGTACTGGAGGTTGAGGATGTACGCGTACGGGAACTGACGCCAAGCATGCTCTGCCGCATCCGCAGAATAATGCACCCTATAGAACGCCGGGTCTGCTGACATGACCGCCTTATGTGGCAGACTCATCGGCGGCGGTATGACCTGCACGTACCCCAGCTGACGCAACACCTCGAGGGTGCGTAGGGCTCCACGATGTCGCGATATCTAACCCAGCCCACGAAAAGAGTCCTCATGTGCTGCGCCGCTGGATCGGGACCGTACGGCAACCAAGCAACCTGATAACATTTCGCAAATTTTATATCATCGAGTCGTGAATATAGAATATAATTAGTTAACATACCGAGCTCGCAGTCATCATGTCCAGCTGACGGCGGATCTCAATCAAACGGTGGCCCGTCCGCTCGTACTGAGATACGGACCACATGCGTGATCGTGGCTCGCCAGGCTCCACATGATGGGGTAGACGGTGTGGGCGGAAGCATGGGAAGTACTCGTATATCCACGCCTGTAGTAACGACAGGCACCCAGCTAAACCCCTTGAACCCGCTCGGCTTGCGAGGCCAAGCTGGCGATAGAGGTAAGCAAGAGCGGTCGAACCCCACGAGTAATGACTGGCAGATGGCAGCGAGCGGTAGAACTCGTGCATGATGTCGGGCTTCACCCGGTTCCCGCTCTTGTCGAAGAACAGCATCGACCCCAATAGAATCCACAGTCAAGCGATGGCCTGGAACCCCGCCGGCCGACCTTCCCGCATCCTCTGCATCACGTCTTTCGACGCGACCGCACCGCCTCTCCAACAACCCCTCAGTACGTCTGCGGAGACGCCCATAATCTCCCTCGCCGCGATCTGCTGGTCGCCGGCGTCCGGGGTGCTCGAAACCATCGTCCCGTCGATCGGGATACGCAGGATCTGCTCGACGTCGTGGAGCATGATCGTCATCTCCCCCCACGGCATGTGGAATGTGTTCGTGTCGGGGTGCCAGCGCTCCACCAAAGCGCTCAGAAGAGGCTGGTCCAAGTGACCCAGCATGGCATCGGCGAGGTGCGTAAGCCCCGTGCCATCAATCTCGCTCTGCGTCTCTGGCGGGAATTGGCTGTACCACATCTTAAGCGTCCGAAGATACAAAGTACACTGCTCGCACTTCAGCAGTGGCCTCTCCTCCTCACCCGCCCAGATGCGGGGCGCGATGTGCCCCAAGTAACTATGGATCACCTCGCCATCATGTGTACCACCTGGCTGTGGCCCCTGCACCCTCCAGGAATCGTCATCTACGACCCTGGAGCGCTTGCTCCCTATTTTATTTTTTACGAATAACCACTCCTAAATTTATTTTTTTCACGTATATTAAGATACGACATAGCAAGTCAGTTTATAATGGAGAAGGTAATTACTTGAGGAGATCGGTATCGCATCGTCGTCGGATGACTCAAACGATGCCGCATCGTAGGGCACCTCCTCATCCGCACGGGCCTCCTCATCCGCATGCGGATCGTAATCCGCATATACGGAATGAGAATCACCCGCTTGCTGCCGCCTCTCCGCGTCCCGTTCCCTACGAACGGATGCATCACGCCGCGCGCCCTCGTATGACGCTCTCCAGATCCCTCCAACGGGGGGGATCCGCTGCTCCCTCCTAGTAGGGACTTCCCACCCTTCGCCTGCAATTAGATATTTATTAAAAAAAAAATTACGACCGAAATCGAATTTCGGCCGTACCATGACCCGACCGAAATACGACTTCGGTCGGACATCGGACGGCCGAAATCTAAAATTGGTCGCCGCAAATCCGACCGAAATCGGATTTCGGTCGTGACCGCTCCGACCGAAACATGATTTCGGTCGGAGCCCCGGCGACCGAACCCCGATTTCGGTCCGGCTAGATCCGACCGAAAATCGATTTCGGTCGTAATCTGCCGTGACCGAAATCTGATTTCGGTCAGCCCTGTCCTGACCGAAATCATGTTTCGGTCATGACTTGGCCGGCCGAAATCGACGTTCGGCCGTGCCTTTTTCGCCCGATTTCGCGTCCGATCGACCGTTTTTCGGCCTATTTCGACCCGTTTTCGACAATCTATCTACGTACGAATGAATTTTACGACAATTTTCTTACCAATCGTGACAGCACCCCCTTTCCCTTTCCCTTTCCTTGTCGTCGATCCATTGCGATTTGCAAAATTCTCTGTTTTTTTGTCTGATTTGGTTGTGTGATTTGAAAAGTGTTGTGTAGTACAGGATTTTAAATAAGAATTCTTACTTTTTATTATATTTTACCTTTTTAAATTTAGATAACATAGGGGCAAAAACGTCTTTTTTCAGTCCTTTAGGGGGCGGTAACAAGTAAAAGGGGGCGGTAAATAGTAACTCCCATGTTATAATATAATAAGGTTAATTCATCAAAAGAACTAAAGTAGTACGGGGGGCTAGGTATTATGTTAAGTATGACTAAGGATTGTTTTCTTAGCTACAAGGTAATCGACATTACTATTTATAAAGTATCCATATAATATATATATATATATATATATAACATATAATACGATACATAGGTGAGTATAGATTTAATGTATGGAAAGAAGCTAGAACCCTTACGGACAAAGAAAGGAAGGCATACCACGAAAATAAGGAGAGGTTCGACCCGTTAGGGAATTTACCAGATTGCTTGACTGACTTTATCTGGAGGACATGTATGTGAATCATTCAATTACGGCGCGTAAACACTTATATGATTTATGTGCTGTTACGTACTTCGGTGATTTACGTGAATTACGTGTTTTACGTACGTCTCATGTGGATTATGTTTTATGTGTTATCACGGTTATATGCATGGCATGTGCATATCACATCAGGTTGAGAGATGGTTTCCACCGTATTGATGCGGTGATGATTCGACGTATTGTTAAGTGGGGTAGATTGAGATAATTATGACTTGTTAGGCTCACAGATTTCCTGGCGGAGACACACGTGATCGATCTGTCTACTCGGACGTGGTCGGTTCGAGGTTGATACAGCCAGAAAGGATACGAGTGTTATCACCCATGATATATATATATATATGTAGATACGTGTGTTATCGCCATGATTTATGGATACGGGTGTAACCACCCATGATATATTGGATGCGGGTGGGATCACGTGACCATCGATGATATTTATTGCGCATGAGCCTAACCTAGGGTCATGTGTCGTGAGATATGAGATAATAATGTGGGAAAATAAAGAGTGTGCATTGGCATGTGAGATATTGGGATTAGGGTTGTGTGAACACTTGCATACATGCATTTTTATTCACCTACTGCGCTCAGTGTTTACGTGTTGTAGGTACTGAGTCTGACGCTGATACGCGTAAAGACTGAGGCGGCCGACGGCGGTGCTCCACGGACTTTTGAGGGCAGGGCGGTACATGGATGAAGACCTGTGGAGCGGCGATAGGGTTTTTGGATATTTTGATTTTTGGGGCTACGGCATTTGTATAGACTTGACGCTGTAGACGATATGTTGTTGTAATAATAGTATTTTAGGAAAAAGTTTTTGTTAGATGGGTCTCCCGCGACTTACGTTGCGAAAATTCGCCACTAATCTTAATTAGAAAATTAGGGTCGCTACTGGTGATATCAGAGCGTAGGCTCCAGATTTTGTAGACTATCCATGTACTGCCGCTCAAAAGCCTGGAGAACCAGTTTGGCCTGTAAGTTCAATACTTGATCATGTGATTACGTGTTACTTGAAAAATAAGCTTTTTATGAATGACTGTAGATAACTACAGAAAATGATGAGAGAAAGAAAAGAGCATGTAGGTGAATTTATCATCTACAACACATAAATATATTTTGAGTGTTATAAGTTTTCAGTGTCATATGTGAAATATGTGAATTAAGTGAGAAGTATGTGAAGTTTACGTGGCATATGACTTATATGATTTTCTTATGTGTGACCTTGATATATGTTTGAGGTAAACCTAAATGCAGTTTCTGTGGCCTTAAGTGTTAAGATTGAAGTTTCAGGTTTCAATAATCATACTAAGTGCATATTAGTATTTATGGGTGTAGTTTTTGGTTTTCGGTATAAGAATTATTGTGAAACGTGTATAGGTGAGTGAAGGGTTGTATGATTGTAGGGTTTGATCAAATAATTTAGTATATGAGTAGTTCTCAGACAGAACGATTTCGGTATGAATGAATTTAAGTATTCTAGATGTTGGAAATTCTTAGGGTGCGATAATCTCAAGTTTTGGGCACTTAAGGGGTTGTTGATCTGAAGGGCTTTCGGTAAGATTGAGTTTGACACTTAGGGTTTGATTATTTAGAAGTTTTCGGTACCATAGATTTCAATATTCACAAAGTTTTCGATAAATCTGTACTTTTCGGCACATTAACATTCATATGAGGTTTTCGGTATGTTTGAATTAGGTGTGCGTACTACGAAATGAAATTTTGAGCATTTAATTATTTGTTAACCTTAGCTTTCGATACTAAGGAATTTTTGGGATCTGAATTAAGACAAGTATTAGAACTGACCTTGAACATAGTATTTTCGGATAGATAAATAAGTTTAAGGAAGTCTTGGTGGTTTATACATAGGTAGGGAAATACAAAGGTTCCAATTATGCTCATGGGTATGCTTGTATGTGTATGAAAGGTTTCTATGTGTGAATAATGTTTGACATGGAATAATTTGAGGAAAATAATTATGTACGTATAATACTGCATTTTATTCAAGTACGCCTAGAGTGCGCAGCGGAAGCGTGGTAGGAATAGGAATAAGTATGCCTCGAGAATGTAGAAAACATGTGGGCGAGTCTAGACATAGAAATTGCTGATCCTAGAAAGTTGGGCCTTACATTTAAATGTGTCGCCCAAATTTAGTAGGGAAGGTGCCTTAATAGAGTACAGATAAACCAGGGAATAGAAGAAATCGTTATCCCGAGTTATTCCAGTCGACATAATTTCGCGGACGAAATTCTTTTAAGCAGAGAGGATGTAATACCCGTAAAAAATTTAATACGGGGTTACGGTGTAGTTAGCGGAATAATTCTGCAACTTAGAAAAGTCTAATAAAGAAAATAGAAGTTTTAGAAGCTTGAATTAAGTTGAATACCCTAACATAATGAATCCAAAAATATAAAACCTAAGTTTAAAGAAAGGTTTTCGTATATAGGGACGGGGAGTTAGAAAGTTTTCGAGCTACATGAAAAATTTTGTAAATAGATAGTTTTTTTTTTGTGGGAATCTTCCCTAATATAATTGCTGGTAAACAAATACTACATAGGCAGTTCTTATTTAAGTTTTCGTGAAGGCCAATTTTTTTGAGGAAATCTTGAAGTTCTCGTGATTACTACTTAAATACATGTATATAATAATAATAATAATAATAAAATAATAATAATAATATTAATAATAATGGCCAATCAAAGTTTTCGTACACTTATATGTTAAGGTTTAGAAACTTTTCGTGGCCATATGGATAGATATACAATAGACGATGTGACTATTACACACAGATATATGTATGTATATATATATATATATAATGAGGTTAATTCATCAAAAGAACTAAAGTAGTACGGGGGGGGCTAGGTATTACGTTAGGTATGACTAAGGATTGTTTTCTTAGCTACAAGGTAATCGACATCACTATTTATAAAGCAACCATATAATATATATATATATTTATACATATAATACGATACATAGGTTAATATAGATTTAATGTACGGAAAGAAGCTAGAACCCATACGGATAAAGAAAGGGAAGGGCATACCACGAAAATAAGGAGAGGTTCGACCCATTCGGGAATTTATCAGGTTGCTTGACTGACTTTATTTGGAGGACATGTATGTGAATCATTCATCTACGACGCGTAACACTTATATGATTTATGTGCTTTTACGTACTTCGGTGATTTATGCGAATTACGTGTTTTACGTACGTCTCATGCGGATTATGTTTTATGCGTTATCACGGTTATATGCATGGCATGTGCATATCACATCAGGTTGAGAGATGGTTTCCACCGTATTGAGGCGGTGATGATTCGACGTATTGTTAAGTGGGGTAGATTGAGATAATTTGACTTGTTAGACTCACAGATTTCCTGGCGGAGATCGACGTGACCGATCTGTCTAGCGCGATACATGGATGAAGACCTGTGGAGCGGCGATAGGGTTTTTGGATATTTTGATTTTTGGGGCTACGGCCTTTGTATAGACTTGACGTTGTAGACGATACTTTGTTGTAATATAAAGTATTTTAGGAAAAAAATTTGTTAGATGGGTCTTCCGCGACTTATGTTGCGAAAATCCTCCACTAATCTTAATTAGAAAATGAGGGTCGCTACAGTCTATCGGCCGGTATGGGGTATATATTTATATACAGTTTGAGTAGAGAGTTCGGTTTAAGAAGGAATCCTATATTTTAGTTTAAAACTTTATATATAACGGCATATTTTGTATAAAATATTTTATACATTATAAAATCAATAACAAAATTATAAGTATAATATATTTATATTTTCTATGTATTGGGTGATGCGGGTTTTGGCTGAAACCGACTGGAAAATGTTTATAGGGTCGGTATTAAATAAATGATCGATTTGAAGAAAAACTTAGCATTGAGATCATCAAAATGCAACATTTTTGTGAAGTCTAGGAAACTTGTTATATCAATTAATTCGATATAACATTGTTCCTCATGACTTCATGCTTAGAATTTTTAAGATAAATTTAAAAGTCCTAGAGCATTTCTAATGTAGGTAAGCTTGGGGGAGCGGTTTGGTAAAGATATCTTCCATCTGCCGGTCTGTTGAGATATGCTCTAGTCTGATGTCCTTCTGTTAGGAAATATTTTGTAGTGTTCAATTTCATTGTATTATCTTTGTTGATTTGCTTTATTAAACTTTGGGCTAGTTCTTAGTTGGGTTAGTTCTTAGTTATTCATGTAATGGGCCTTCACAAGAGGCCCACCTATTATATACCAACTTGTGGTATAAATAGGAAAACCCTAGCACATTGTGCGTGTGCTTGTGTGTAGATAAAATAAACATATGTTAGAGTGAGAGAGCCTCCTCAAGAACACCACCAAGACCCACGCCCGTTCTCGATTCCGATCTATTAGGCGTGTTTAATCCGTCCGAAGTTGTTCGTTTGGGTGAAACTCGGACCAACAATTGGTATCAGAGCCCAACGCGACCGGATTTGCGTGTTTTGAGCAAGATTTGAGTAAAAATTGCTTGGAATAATAATTTTCGTCACTTTCAGTTTTTGGGCGATTTCGACCTCGATTTGTTGTTTTTAGACTTCCCAAAGGTTGATTATGTGTTTAGGAATGTTTTTCTGAAGTTTTGGAACAAGTTTCGTCGATTTTGAGTGAGATTTGAGCGAAAACGAGCCATTTTTCTGGTAAAAGTCGCGCAGCCTTTGTAACAGTAAACTGTTCTTGGCCGAGAAATTTCATAGCCGAGAATTTTTTTTTTCTCAGGCTGAGAAATTTCAAAACCGAGAAACTTTCTTTCTCAGGCTGAGAAATTTCGAAACCGAGAAACTTTCTTTCTCAGGCTGAGAAATTTCGAATCCGAGAAACTTTCTTTCTCAGGCTGAGAAATTTCGAAACCGAGAAATTTCCTTTCTCAGGTTGAGAAATTTCTATCCGAGAAATTTTTTTTCTCAGGCTGAGAAATTTCGAAACCGAGAATTTTTTTTTTTTTTTGCAGGCCGAGAATTTCTTAGCCGAGAAAGTTTGCTTGAGAAAATTTCGCTGGCCGAGAAACTTTCACTGCCCGAGAAATTTTGCTAGAACTGAGAAATTTTTTCAAATCCGAGAAATTTTGCTAAACTGAGAAATTTTTTCAAATCCAAGAAATTTTGCTAAACTGAGAAATTTTTTTCAAATCCGAGAAATTTTGCAAAACTGAGAAATTTTCAAACCTGAGAAACTTTCAAAGTCTAAGAAATTTTAAACTTGATCCAAACCCATCTTTTAGCTTCAAATCTTGCAAAATCACTCTTTAAAAAATACACTTAAACGTTTTTGACCACCAAAAATTTCTGCCCCCCCCCCCCTTCGGATTGAAAAAAAAAAATTTAAAAAAAATTCATTGGATAGAGAAAAATTTTCTAAGCCCATTGGACTTTGTTTTTTTTTTACACTTCTTTAAACTTTTCGAAATAAATTTTCCGGGCCCCAAAATTTTCGGTATAGACGACGTTTTTGTGAAATTTTGAAGGCAAATCCAAAACGCGGCAACGATCACCGTACCCAACGATCGACCTAGGACGGTATTGGCACATTATAGAAAAAATTTAGGTCACCCCCAAACTTTTCGGAGCGGAATTTCCAAATGCCAATTTCACACACCCAGCATGTATGGTACCTGGGTTGCTCCACATACATGACTGGTACACGACGTGAGCAACCACCCCCGGCATGAATGGTACATGGGCTGCTCCACATTCATGATCGCTATGCACTGCGAGCAACCAACCCCATCATGCACGTTACACGGGTTGCTCCACGTGCAAGAAGGGATGTCAGAGAAGCGAGCAACCATCATGACTTCTGTACAAATCCGTGCAGAACCCAGACCTACAAAGAAGGGTTGACAAAAGTTCAACCAACCATCAGTGGGCGCGCCATCCAATCTTGATGCTTAGGCGATGTGGATCTCTTGTACGGTTGTACCAGACTCCACCGTCCACCCACTGCCATCCATTCCACCATGGTGCGCTACATGGAGACGTCCTAAGCCACCGTGATCCTCTTTACGCCCTCACCACCACCACCACCTGACGAGTCTCAGAAGTGTCTGATCAACAGTTTTGGGCCACCCTCGTCGACATCACTCGTGGTCGCCTTTCAATCACGCCACGCCACCATAGTTCCCATGGATCAGTGAAACCCCCCTGATCCTAACCCAGGAACGAGCCTACCCTAGCCTCTCTAGTCTAGGTCTAGGTCGCCCGACATCCTTCTCCACGCAAAGATCCAATCAACGATCTCGGGAGGATGACGTAAGTCGCTTGCAGGAGCTGCGAACCAACGACGAGATGATCGCACTCCTCTATCATATCTCACCATACCCCGGACCTCGCCCATAGGCACAAGAGACGACTCGTTCGTTTCCCGAGTAGAAGTCGCGGCATCTGGTCCAACCGCGCAATTAACCCCCCAACCACTCAGCTATCCTTTCGCAGATAGCTGCTTCATTCGCACAAGAGGAACCACTTTAGCCATCACCGCCCCACTTGGAGACGGTTGATGTTGAACATGTAGTGACCCGCCTCTCACTGCACCTCTTCCACTCACATAGAGTCTAGTGTCCTCACCCACCGAAATTTTCCACTTTCTAGGACACAAACACTCTTTACGCACCATAGGTTCTTCGTGAACTTGCACGAACGCTTGATGACGTCCTTGTGACCGAGAGCGGAAGACCCACGACAGCCACCCTCACCACAACTGTCGATGGGCCACGGATACGAGCTTGTCTCATCGTCCGTGCGAACGGAAAGCCTTTGTGGCTCTCCGGTTCTTTCTGACCTGTGCAAACAGGCGGCACATCGGACACATGTTTCGATGTTGTGACGACGGAGCGTCTTTGTGACCCCCGTCTGGTTAGTTACCCCGTTCGTGATGGAGCCCCGACTCATAGCAATCAGCGAGGAACTTACACATTCCATGCCGCGCTCAACGAGGATCTATGAAGGAAAAGGTCCCATCACCGACACCACTCCACCACGCCTACGCCTACGCCACCACATGCTGCTCCGTCTCTCTAGTGTTCAAAACTGAACCCGGAGGAACACCAATTGCTGCTACTCCTGAGAATCCCACTTGATTGCCTCACTCAACACCACACCACACCATCATCACCACCATCAACACCAGATACAGACTCGTCCCACGGACGACGTGACGATCCCGAAGACGGAGATCATCTCAAGGGGGAGTAAAGGAGAAGAAATGAGTTGAAGATCGTACAGCAGCATCAGCAGCAACCATCATCCACGCCACCTCCACCAACTACGCCCCGCCGGAGGCTTCCACTACCTCCGCGCACATTCTTATGTGTCAGGCTATTATGTTCATAATGGAACACTGGAAGGAGCCATGGCACATCTCATCCACCACATTCCGCCACTACTGCGCTGACCACTCTGAAGACCGGGCTCCCTGCTCTTGAAAGTCACATTTCAATGGAGCCTTGGCACATTTCTTACGCCCCACGCCTACCTTCTTCTGGAGCCAGACGAGTCAACTTCGTGGCCGAACCAGACAACTTCCATTCGAAGACGACGAATCCTGCGTCGAGAAGAAGAAGATTGGAGAATCTTAACAAGTGAGTCCAAGCCGAGCCATCAATGCCCCCGCAAGAAGAGGAGATATCCCTTGTAGGGGGAGTTTGCTAGGAATCGAGATCTCCAATATGCCCAACAAGGTATCCCGCGCTGAACTGAAGATTGAACACTAAGGGGGAGATTGTTAGGAAATATTTTGTAGTGTTCAATTTCATTGTATTATCTTTGTTGATTTGCTTTATTAAACTTTGGGCTAGTTCTTAGTTGGGTTAGTTCATAGTTTTTCATGTAATGGGCCTTCACAAGAGGCCCACCTATTATATACCAACTTGTGGTATAAATAGGAAAACCCTAGCACATAGTGCGTGTGCTTGTGTGTGTAGATAAAATAAACATATGTTAGAGTGAGAGAGCCTCCTCAAGAACACCACCAAGACCCACGCCCGTTCTCGATTCCGATCTATTAGGCGTGTTTAATCCGTCCGAAGTTGTTCGTTTGGGTGAAACTCGGACCAACACCTTCCTAATCACATGGTCTCTGGTGAAATGATGCCTAATCTTGATGTGCTTCATCCTTGAGTGGAAGACCTGATGAAATGGTGCTATTGTGCTATCGCAAAATATTGGTGTGACTGACTCCTTCACTCCATAGTCCGCCAGTTGATGCTGGATCCATAGGTCTGTAAGCAACAACTTCCAACTGCTAAGTACACTGCTTCAGCTGTCGAGGTTGCAATCGAGGTCTGGTTCTTGCTGAACCACGAGATGAGCCAGCCACCAAGGAATTGACAAGTTCCAGTGGTGTTCCTTCGGTCTATCTTGCAACCTGCATAGTCTGAATCGTAAAGCCATGTAAGGATAAGCTAGAATACTTACGATACCAGAGACCATCGTGAACCGTCCCCTTTAAGTACTTCAGTATCCTTTGGCTACGGTGAAGTGGCTTTCCTTGGGGCCAATGAGACCCCGGTATTGGTCACACGACTGTTGTTCCCCATTCATCCTTCTCAAACTTGATTGATGCACTCATTGTGGATGCTTCTGAGAAGTTGCCCATACCGAATCTTTCAGCAGCTCCTTTGTGTACTTGGCCTGATTGATGAAGGTCTTATTCTCCAGCTGTTTACTTGAAGGCCTAGAAAGAACGTTAGTTTCCCCATCATGCTCATCTCGAACTGGTCTTCAATCAGTTTTGAGAACCTCTTGCAGAGTTTCGAGTTGGTTGAATCAGATATGATGTCATCGACATATATTTGTATGATGAGCAGATCTTCCCCCTAGAAGAGTGTCTTGTCCACACTCCCAATGGTGAACTCATTGTCTGTTAGAAACTTAGACAGAGTCTAGTACCACGCTCTTGGCGCCTGTTTGAGCCCATAGAGAGCTTTCTTCAACCAGTATACATGACTTGGGAACTCATGATTCTTGAAACCGAGAGGTTGAGCTACGTAGACTTCTTCAGAGATGTTGAAGAGTGTCATTGCTTCATCACTCATCTCGTCGGCATTCTTGGAGGAGGTTTTTGCTACGGATAGTGCTTTGACCGGTTGAACTGGTATCATCTCCTCCATTCTTGTATGGAGTTCGAATTCGTAGGCCTTTAAATCTACGAATAAATCACGGAGCATTAGTTTCTTAAGTATTTCGACTCTCGCATAGCCATAGTTTTCACATCCCGTTCTTTAGGGAGTGCCTTCATGACTTTAAACGCCACATCCCGGTTCTCAAGCTCTCTTCCTAGAGCTGAGAGATCCTTGATGATTGAGAAAAATCGCTCCTCGAAATCAGCCATGGTCTCCCCTGGCTTCATCCTGATGGCGTTGTATTTTTAAATGGCAACCACGAGCTTCTTTTCTCGTGTCTGGTCATTGCCTTCGCAAATCTGGCAGAGCTTGGCCCACCCCCTTTGCGGTATGGCACATCATGACCTGTCTAAATATACCCATGTCCAATGTTTTGAACATGGTGTCTTTGGCAATGTTGCCTAAGTTTGCCTTTTTTCTTTCTGCTAGTGTTAGCTCGCTCCTTGTTTTCAGAATTTCTTGCGGTTCTATAGAGTGAGCGGCATGTCTGGGGTTGACCTTTTTTAACTCGGGCGGTCCATTAGTACCACGTCCCACATCTCTTAGTCTTGTGCGGAGAGATGGGTCATGTTAGGAATTATTTATTGTGTTCAATTAATTATCTTATCTTAGCTTTGTAATTTTATATAAGTAAACTGGGCTTTTACTTTGTAAAGCCCAGTAAGCTTTTATTTGTAATGGGCTTACAAGGTCCCAAGTACAATATACCAACATGTGATATAAGTACTAAAACCCTAACACATAGTTAGGTGTCTTGTGTGTGGGAGAATACAAAGAAATATTTTTGTAAGAGACGCTCCCTACACCTCTCAAGAACACGCACACACGCACCCCACGCATTTCAATTCTTCCATTCACAAATCGTGGTAAAATCGTTCTTCGATAGTTTGGTTGGATAATCTAGGACCTACAGTTGTATCAGAGCGAAACGCGTTAGGATTTGAGCAAGTTTCTGAAATTTCAGGTTTATCTTTCAGTTTCGAATTCAACTTTGTTCTTGGGCTTTTGTTTCGACTTCACTGGTTTTGCAAGCTCTAGAGGCAAATAAGTTGTTTTCGAGTGTTCTTCAGTGATTACCCAACATTTTTCAGTTGATTTGAGTAAGGTTTAGGTAGAAATCGAGTCTGTAGTTCGTTTTTCTGCCCATAAATTTTTTGGACAGAATCGCCCGATTTTAACACTGTAGCTAACACTTTGAATCGCCCGATTTGAACACTGTAGCAATTGCTCGACTTGAATTTGCACTGTAGCTAACACAGAATCGCCCGATTTGAGTGTGCATTGTTGCTAACATTTTGAATTGCCCGATTCCAATTCGCCAAACCTAAATTTCAGACAAAATCGCACGATAGCTGCAGTCGCCGGATTGCTACAGTCGCCCGATTGATCCAATCGCCCAAAACTGTCAATCGCCCGATTTGCTACAGTCGCCCGATTGCTTCAGTCCAATTGGAACAGTAAATTGCCCGATTGACTTTCGCCCGTTTTGAAATTCGGCAAATTTTCACTTGCAAATTCCCCCGATTCTTGCTACCCCAATTCGCCCGATTTCAAACTTACAAGTTATGTCGAATCTTCATCCTTCAAAACCTTAAATCGGGCGATCCAGACTCATTCTTCAAAAATCACACTTAAACGTTTTCGATCACCAAAACTTTTTGAGGAAAATTATTTTTTCATCATTTGATGAGAAAAAACATTCTGAGTCCAACGAGCATAATAAATTCTATTGCCCATTTATAGTTTTCCTTCCGGTCCAGAAAATTTCGGTGTAGACTATTTTTCTGTCAAATTTTTGAAAGCAAATCCACAAACGTGTCAACGATCACATATCCAACTATCTACTTAGAACATTCAAGGCATATTATATAAAAAGACTTGCCATTTTCCCGATGTTTTCGAAATCATCACAAAACTTTTCAGTGTACACCAAACGTTTTTGAAGCTTAATCCTCGAAACTTCTCTCACACACGTAAGGATCCACACACATCAATCAATGACACCCTTCCACAAGTCCCATAGTAAGAAAAACTCCGAGCCAATCAAATGTTATAATTTCGGCGAACTTGGGCACCGGATATAGACTGCTTCCTACCCAAAAAGAAGGGTGAGGAGTACTACTCCAGAAAATTACGACGGATTAAGAAAACGAAAGCTGGAGTAGCTTTAATGGCAGAACAAGACAGCTGGCTCGATGAAACATCTAAAAGCGAGCAAGAAAATGTAGCCAAAATAGCCCTAGTGAAAAGAGCTAAATCGGAGAAAAAGGACATGGAGGCAGACGATGGTGGTAAAATCGAGAAAGCATATTCGGAAAGGGAGGTAGAATCTATAGACCCCCTTTTGTATTTCGAACTCCAAGAAAAATTTACAGCTCTTCATAGCAATTTCAGGTCATTAGAAAAGGAACTAGCTAAGACTATAGCCGATCTAGATATGACACGTGAAAACGTAGATAGACTAGAAACTAGCTTAGCTAATTCCGAAGCCAATTTAGCTGAAAGCGTCAAAAGTCATTGACTTAACTAACAAAGTCTCAAACTACGAGCAAACAAAAAGCGAATGTGTGGATCACAAGAGGACAATCAACGACTTGCAAGCTCGGTTTGATAACAATTATCAATGTATGCTCAGGCAGCTTCGAGAGATGAGTAATCTTGATTGCCTACTGGAAGTAGCGCAATCAAAGAATGACATTCGCGACGTTGAAATAGTAAAGCTGAAAACATAGGTTAGCGAGCTGAAGGCTAAATTGACAACTTGCGACGACGAGCCAATCAATAAAATATGCGAGTTCGATCTCCCGAATAAAGAACGTGTAAAATTGTATGCTAGGATTAAAAAGCTATAGGACCTCCTAACAAAAAGAGGACAAACAGATCGAACGATGTTCTTGAACCAGCCTAAGGACACAGAATTCTACGATCCACGTGCAGGCCTAGGCTTTGTTCCAAACCCTATCCCAACTGTGAAGAAACCCCTAAACCCTTATGATCCGTATGATATTAGCTACTTAGGGATTAACATACACAATCGACTATGAAGCATTGTATAATAGCTACAAGATAAGGGAAATACCTTTGTCTGATGACTTAGATGCTCTTATTCCCCTTTCAACACCGATCATTGTCGAGAACACGTCCCGTGACTTAGCACAGTCCAGCCCCTCTAGTGCATATATCCCACCAGCAATTAAGGAAATCTTTGACTTCCGCTCAACCCTAGAGTCTGCAAAGATTGTTTTTCAGGTAGAAAATGACGTGCCATTGACAATAATTTCCTCACTCGAAAAACAAATCAACATAACTATAGCTTCAGCCTCTCCACAAATGTCTCTAGCTGAGTCTAAAATAGAACCTCCAACCAAGCCTAGGACATTAAGAAAGCATAATGCATCGAGAAAATCAAAGCATCCCAATTTATCCTCGCATGCACCTAGAGGTAAAAATTTAGATAGATCGAAGGGGAAGGAGATAGCCACATGAGACGACCTACTGTTTGCAGAACGTGCTCCTTCTTTTAAAAAAGAAGGGGGGAGTTAAAGTTAGAGCATGTAGTTCAACTTCGCATAGTAGGCATCTACCGCAAGCTAAATTTAACCTGCTACATCTCCACCCATGATTTCATTTTCTGAACCTGTACGAACATCTATGCTCTCTAATCTCCACTATTCATATGATGATGCACTTGCCTTAAATTCTCGTTTTCGATTAGCAAATGCAAGTACAATCAAGAACGACGCACGCTTCTTTGCTAAGTCAGGCTCACCAACTCAAAAGGAGAAGCCACAAACAAAAAGAAAGACAAAGCATGCACATTCGTCTCCTAAGTCCAGTTCTAAACTTGACAAACGAGAAGAACACAAAAGCATCCAGTCAAAGCACTCTAACTGAAGCTAAAGCTAAAGTTTTGGAAATTAAAAAAATCTGGATTACAACACAAGAACTTAGGGCAAGCACTAGCCTTTGTTATCCCTTAGGAATTAGGAAGATTTGGGTTCCTAAATCAACAATTAAAGCTATAGATAAATCTAAAGTTGACTTAGGACATAAATCTATGAAAGATGCATGCATAAACACTAGACCTAATACGAAAGGACCCATTCTTGGATGGGTACCAAATCTGCTTGAGATGTTTGCAGTTTCCAGCATGGGTAGGTACTTAGAGAGCTACTCCACACCCATGACTGGTTTGCGACGAGAGCAGCAACATTCCCTCACGTATGGTACCTGAAGCGGCCCCAAATACGTGATCAAGGGATGAGATGCGGGCAGCTAGAACCACATTGACAAATTTGGTAATATTCTAAATATGCATAAGATCACATGTTCGACATTCACTGAATTTTCAATATGCATATGAGCTCAAATGAGTAACATACCTAATATGTTAGCAATATCTAGGATGAACCACTCTTTATTCATGTTAAGAAACATTCTTCATCCCAGTAGACATGCTAAATAAGGTTCCCCCAAAAAAAAAAACATAAAATGCTTATATTTAGGGGGAGCTTTATTTGTTAAATTAAGGGGGAGAAATTTTAGAAATGAAATAATCTTCGCCAAAATTATATAATTGAGGGGGGAGGAACAATATATATATATTATATATATATTTACATATTTACATATATATATATATTATATATATATTTACATATATATATATATATATCTTATAGAATTTTCAAGCTTAACTTTTATGTATGCATATAAGCTGAATTGATAAATGCCTATATCTTTAAATGGTACATTTTAATATGCATGTTCTTGCATGATTTTGAAATAGACAACGCATATTCCGTGATCAACTGATAAATACCATTCTTTTAATTGAGCTAAATTTGAGGGAGAGCATCTCTTTATTTTTAAAGAGAAACAACTCCTATATTTGTGTTAAAGGGAGAGATAATTAAATATATTTTTGGGGAGTGAACTTAAATACGTGAACTTAGGGAAAGAGATTCGAAAGATAAATTTGATCCGTATTTGCATCTATTGAGGGAGAGTAATTCAGTTCGAAAAAGCATGATTTGAGGGGGAGGAACAAAATATATATATATATATAATATATATATATACATATATATATATATATACGTAGTATAATATATAGTATACTACTACATATTTAATACGATAATACAAATATACATATATATATATATAAAGTAACAAAGAAAGAAAATGCCCCTTCAAGCACTTCGACCTTCAAGACGGACTCCAACAAAAAACAAGCAACTCTCGAAAGCTCAAGAATTCCAAAAGGCGATGGTCGCTTCTAGTGCTAACTCAACAATGACCTCAACAAACCTGCTCCGAACTGCTGACCAAAATCAAGCAGCAAGCATCACTTCATACCGGATGTATGGATCTCAAGTTCCCATGGTTCAGTCACACCAAACTGAACCTAACCCCGGAACACAGCCGAGTGTTACTGACGATCTCAAACTCATAAAGCTACCCATATTTGGAAAATCTTGACAACACCGAAGAGCGGAAGATACAAAATCCCTTAGCTCACACATTACTCGGACCAACCCTCATAGGTACAAGTGCTACTTTATTAGCTCCCGGGTAGAAGTCGCATCATTTGGTCCAATGGCGCATGCACAACCGAGACTTACCCACTCATCGATCTCCCAATAGACCGATGTTTCATCAAATCACGGGGAGCCGCGTAATCTATCACTGCTTCAGTTGGAAGCAGGAGATATTGAACTAAGTGGTAGTCAGCCCCACACCACTGAACATTCTTGAAAACATCGAGTCTAGATGTCCTTACTACCTAAATGTTTTATATTATTTTAGGACACATACACCCTTTCCTATCTGGGCTTCGTGACCAGATCAGAACTTCCGTAGACATGTCATTCTAAGACATGCTTCGTGATCGGAAGGAAGTCCTGTCGTTGCAACATCAAAACAACAACGGTTCAGGCCATCGTCTTCGAGTTTGTCTCTGAAGCCGTGTTGACGGATCGCCTTAGTGGCTCTGTCTGGTTGTTACCCTAACCGACCTGTCTTTTGTGTCCTTCTTAGCCTCCTACACAAGCATGTCGATCACACGAATCACCATGAGGGGGAGAAGGGGATACGTACAAATAAACAGGTCGGACCACCCACCAAATTTCCGCCGAGCGTACCACTCTCAAACCGAGCTCTACAACATTTAAATTGAACATTCCAAAGGAGCATCGGTACAACTTAAAACACACCCCACGTACACGTCCTTCGGGAGCCAGACGAGCTTCGCCGAGGCCGAATCAGACAACTTCCTTCGGCGATGACGAATCTGGAGCGGTGAGAAGAAGGTTAACCTGAGTATCCACTATTTCTGCCACGCCAACCACCCTGAAGCCGAGCTCTCATGCAATTGAATGGATAATCTCAAGGAGCCCAAGAAAACACACTCCACGCCTACCTTCTTCTGGAGCCAGATAAGCTTCTTCGAGGCCGAACCAGACAACTTCCTTCAAAGATGACGAATCTGACACCGAGAAGTAGAGTAATCATGACCAGCAATCAACTCCATTATCTTGTCCCAACAAGGCGATCATTTTGCCAAAGACGATGCCCCATTTTGACCCATCGCATGACGATCAAGGAAAAATGGGAGCAATACCAAGACGAAAATGCAAGATATATCAGAAAATGCAAGATAGACGAAGACCACAGAGTCCAATGATAGTTAACGCCTCAAGTACGACTCTTCGATTTTAAAGAAACACCCCAATCACAACACAAGGTTGAACAGGTGTAGGGAGGTTGTGCTACAATCGAACGAAGAGATCGGACTCAAATGACAACATACGACTAACAACTTCAGCATGGACTTCAAGCATCAAAGCAGCCGACTCGTGTACAACTCTTAGTTTAAAAGAAAACTCTCATTCCCAACAAAAGTTGAACAAACGTATGGGGAGTGGTGACTATCCAAGAGAGAGATCGAACACAAAACGAGACGATCCAACAAGCAGCTTTGAACAATTAAGAGAAGAGAAGTTCAAGAGACGGTGCTTGAAGATCTTTTAAAGAAGAGGTGACAAGACAAGACAAAAGAGGATGTGATTGAAGAAGAACACGCATGCAAACGATTTCGCGTATGCAACTCTGATTTGTGTTCTTTGAGGACTCGGGACAATTACAAGACGAAGATAACCAGCGCTGAATTGCAAACTGAACACATAGGGGGAGATTCTTAGGAATTGTTTATTGTGTTTAATTAATTATTTTATCTTAGCTTTGTAATTTTATTTAAGTAAACTGGGCTTTAGCCCAGTAAGCTTTTATTTGTAATGGGCTTACAATATCCCAAGTACAATATACCAACATGTAGTATAAGTACTAAAACCCTAACACATAATTAGGTGTCTTGTGTGTGTGAGAAATACAGAGAAATAGTTTTTGTAAGAGACGCTCCTTACGCCTCTCAAGAACACGTACACACGTACCCCACGCATTTCAATTCTTCCATTTACAAATCGTGGTAAAATCGTTCTTCGTTAGTTTGGTTGGATAATCTAGGACCTACAGGTCATCATCCTTATTTTCCATTCACGGAGTTTACCCTACTAAACATAAGAAGTTTATTTGATGAAGTCATAGTTAGAATGAATATCAAGCAGTTCTCCTCTGATACCACTTGTTAGGATCTATTTACGTGTTTAGAGGGGGTGAATAAACACACGATTATCTAATGTCTATTTTCAGTTTGGTTTCGTTAAAGATCAATACCGGTGTTTGATAGTAGTGTATGTTGACTGGTGCGGAAGAAACCGGTCAGTTATGAACCAAGACCAGATGTGAGTCGTGGTGTGTATGATGTTGCGATACAAACAATGTTTGTTTCTGGAAGTTCGGAGCTAAAATCTCCTATGATTCCCCTTCTTCCTCGCAAGGAAGGTTTCTACTAGAAGCTTCGATTTACAATCCTTGCCGTACAACCTCCTTAACTAGACTGACTCAATATAACCCTCACAACTATATTTTGGTAATTTAAACTCCTATACCACTCTAAACGGTTTTTTACAGTCCATCTTTTTCAAGCGTTTTTACAGTCCCTTGAGAAAATCACTCACTAAACATTCCAGTTTAATGTAGTGACAACACCTATTCTATTCTCGTTGGATAGAACTTTGTAATTTTGAAAGTTGAGCTAATTCTCTTGTTCTTGATTTTCAGTAAAGTGTCTTAAGGTCTTCAGCTTGCATCCCTTCTATTTATGGCTGGTTGAAGTTGAAGCCCGTTGTGAGATAGCTTTTCATGTACCGGACAGAGCATTTATTAGCTTTACCCAAAATGGGTCTATCTGGTCATGCAGCAGTCCGCTTTGTGCCTTTGCTTTATTCCTTATTCAGCTTGGCTTGACTTCTGGCTCTAGCGCAGCCTTGTATCAATTATTGTCGAAAGTCTTCAAATTGCCGCGCCTTGAATGTGTTTCAAATTGTCCAGCGTGGCACGTCCGGTATCATCAATGTACTTTCGATATGCAATCTTGATCCGGTTCCTCTTGCGCTGTGGTCTCTGCTGGCTGTTCCGGTTTAAGTCTAATCGCTATACTTATTAAGTTAAGTTCGACCATCAAAACTATTAATCTGAAGAATTAAACTCACGGTTTATAGCAAAAGTCGACTTTAACATGGAAGTCAATACATACAAAAACAAATGTCTATCTAGTAATCACTTCTTGTGAAATTAGCGGAGATGAATTTCATATCATAATATCTATACCATTTTTTTCATTCGTAGACGTCTAGTCTACTTCGTTAAGAGATTAACTCGAGGAATAATCAGATTAATTTATATCAGTTTCGGTGCGAGTCATTTTCTTGCAAAACATAAAGTCTTGGACGAAGTATATATCCTTTGTCATATCATTATATTGTCATTAATCTTGGTATATAAGTCGCGAACAGTGATTGGTCCAATTCTAAATAAACTGGTTCTCTTCTAAATACAAAAAATGAAATTGTTCATTAAAAACTCCTTGCATGTTATAAAGTTATAAGTTCCGTCCAAAGAGGAACGTCAATGCTATCGTCAAAGGTTATTCGTATTTATAGATAATGTAATAGTTATAGATGTGTACGCTTATCTGTATTAGCTTAGTGTGAAGTCTTCTAAAAGCTTGCGTCATATGAAGAAACTCAGTTCATTCACACCAATACGCTTTGTCTTGTGTAGGCACCCACGCACCCATTTGTTACGTACATGGCAGTTATAGTTTAGAATTAGTCAATAAGTTGTCCTAGTATTTTGTGTCGTTGTCCTAGTCTTTGGCTACTTTAGTTAGTTTATAATGTAGTGGGTAAGTGGATGTTGGTGGTCGACCGGTGTTCGATTAAGTTAGTATAAACACTGAACTAAGATATGATCTTGGGACAGGAAAAAAATTATTTATCATTCTTCGTCTACTTCAGCTCTCTCTTTCTCCTGCATTCTTCTATCATCACATTCAAAATAGGTCGTAATAAGAACAAAGGTAAGGCTCGAGAGCTTTTCCATTTGTCTCACGATAGTATTTTGGGAAGTTACGAGAGTACTCAACGTCTCACCCGATCGTCACATAACAATTTGGTATCAGAGCCAGGCATGAGTGACCCACGTATGGAGGAAATTCGAGCTGAGATGGCTGCGAATGCTACTGCGCAAGATCAAAAGTTTCAGGCAATGTTGGAAAAAATGCAACAGAGCATGACCTCTATGTTCAAATCATTCCAGCAAGAAGTTTGAGGGAGGTACGCACACGAATGGAGGGCGAAGGTTCCCATAGTAAACAGTCTCATCGTAGCAACAGTGGAAATTCGGGAACTATGCATGGGTTTCGTCCAAAAGCGGTGAAGCTGGATTTCCCAAAATATGACGGGTCTGAAGATCCAACTAGTTGGGTTTATCGAGCCAATCAATTTTTCGATTATAATCAAACTCCTGAAGAAGAGCGCATCGCTTTGGCTTCATGGAACTTTGAAGGGGACGCTCAACTATGGTTCCAACTACTGAAAGAGGAAAATGGTGACAATCAGGTTACATAGCAACAACTAGTTGACGAGCTGTATCAGACATATGGCCCAAACCAGTATCAAGATTTTTTCGGTGCACTCACGAAGCTACAACAAACGGGTTCAGTACGAGTATCAGATTCAATTCTCTAGATTATTATTGCGTGCCGGAAACTTTCCCCTGAGCAACAAGTAGGTATTTCATCAGCGGCTTAAAAGAAAATTTAAGAGTGGATGTGCAAGCACAAAAACCCGTCTCTCTTTCCTCAGCAATTGGGTTAGCACGTTTATATGAAAGCCGAAACCAGCATTACAGAGGTGCGAATTCTAGTCTTCCAAAAAATTTAGTGCCTAACAATCCAAAGCCCGGTGAGGTCCACTACCAGTCAGGAAGCTAGAAAAATCAGAAATTCCAGAGAGGCGAGCAAAAGGATTATGTTATAATTGTGATGAACGATGGGCACCCAATCACCGTTGCAAGAAATTATTCTTAATTGAAGCAATCGAGCTAGAAGGCGGGACAAGCGATTCAGACGATGACGTTGCAAAGGACGTCGAGGATCTACCAGAAGAACGAAATCGAGCGAATAGTAGCGGATTTGCTGAAATCAGGAGTTATACGCCCCAGCTGTAGTCCGTACTCATCTCCGGTTTTGCTAGTAAGAAAACAAGACAGCTCATGGCGTATATGTGTAGATTACCGAGCTTTGAATCAACTGACTGTGAAGGACAAGTTTCCTATGCCAATGATCGATGAGCTATTGGACGAGCTTCACGGAGCTGCTTACTTTACGAAACTTGACTTACGAGCAGGGTATCATCAGATCCGAATGCACCCCGACGATGTTGAGAAGACGGCATTCCGAACCCATCAAGGTCATTATGAATACCTCGTTATGCCCTTTGGCTTAAGAGATGCGCCTTCAACCTTTCAATCATCAATAATTCGGTATTCAAGAATATCTCCGTAAGTTTGTCCTCGTATTCTTTGACGATATCCTCATCTATAGCAAGACAATGGGGGAGCATCTAACTCATATCAACATGGTTTTTCTATCTTGAGAACTCACCAATTTTTTGTTAAGAGGGAAAAGTGCAGCTTTTGTCAAGAAAACACAAGTATCTCCTTCATGTAATCAGCAACCGGGAATTAGCCGTGGACCCAGAGAAAATTTCAGCCATGCTCGAATGGCCGAAGCCCCAAACAGTAAAGGCATTGAGGGGATTTCTGGGATTGACAGGATACTACCGCAAGTTCATAAAGAATTACGGCAAGATAGCAGCTCCTCTCACTAACCTGCTTAAGAAAAATAATTTCAATTGGGACTCCAAGTCGGATGAAGCGTTTGAGAACATGAAGCATGCAATGACCACAGCCCCGGTACTTGCACTACCAAATTTTTCTAAGTCTTTTATCATTGAATGCGATGCTTCTGGATCGGGAATTGGCGGTGTATTAGCACAAGAAGGACGTCCGATTGCTTTCTTTAGTCAATCCCTGCAACGTAAAAACTTATTTTTATCTACATATGAAAAAGAAATGTTGGCACTAGTTCAAGCTGTCCAAAGGTGGAGACATTATTTATTGGGTCGGAAATTTTTGTGAAGACGGACCAAAGGAGCTTGAAATATTTGTGGGATCAAAAACTAAATACACCAGCTCAACAACAATGGTTGATAAAGTTAATGGGGTTTGACTTCAATATTGATTACAAGTCCGGCAAGGAAAATGTTGCAGCTGATGCATTATCGAGAAGAAGGAAAGCTACAGAGAGCTATGCTATTTCTTCACCCATTCCAAGTTGGTTAGATACCATCAAAGAGGAAGTTAAAAGCAATTTGAAGCTACAGCAGATGGTCAAACTGGTGGGGAGGGATGAAGCCATAGGACCATGGGAATACAAGGATGGAGTTCTACTTTTCAAAAACAGAATTTACTTGTCAGAGGATTCGACTTTACTTTCGACCATTGTTGAGGAAATGCATTCCGGCACCCACGAGGGCTATCACAAGACGCTTCAGCGGATTAAAGCTGTTTTTTATTGGCCGAAGATGCGAGAAACAGTGAGAACACACATCAAACAATGTGATGTTTGTCAACGTCACAAGAATGAGCATACGTCGCTGCCAGGGCTGCTTCAACCTCTTCCAATACCAGCAGAAGTATGGACGGATATCTCGATGGATTTTGTTTAAGGTTTACCCGTATCTAAGGGGAAGTCGACAATTTTTGTAGTGGTGGACAGATTATCAAAGTACGCTCACTTTATACCAATTTCGCATCCATATACAGTAGCCTCGATACCTTTGGTTTTCTTTGATAATGTGTTCAAGCTGTACGGGAAGTCGTTTGCAGGGAACAAGTTTTAATTTCTCGTCATCCTACCACCCTCAAACGGATGGGCAAACGGAAGTCGTCAATCGTATGTTGGAAATGTATCTCAGGTGTTTTACTAGCGACAAGCCAAAGGAGTGGAGTCGTTGGGTTGCATGGGCCGAGTTCTGTTATAACACTAGTGTTCATAACACCACGGGGAAGACGCCATATGAAATTGTTTACGGAAGAATACCTCCAACCTTACTTTCATATGTCGCTGGAACATCTCAAGTGGAGGCCGTCGATCAAGAGCTGAGGGAGCGGGACTTGGTGTTGAAAGATTTGAGATCGCAAATAAAAACGGCCCAAAACCGCATGAAACAGGTTTATGAATAACGTCGAACCGATCGAGACTTTGAGGTTGGAGAATGGGTTTATGTTCGACTACAGCCATACAAGCAAGTATCAGTAAGTCTCAGGAAGAACTTGAAGCTGCCGCCAAGGTTTTACGGGCCTTATAAAATTATTCAGAAGATAGGCGCGGTTGCATACAAGCTTGAGCTACCAACTGAGTCGAAAATTCACCCGGTTTTTCATGTCTCGTGCTTGAAGAAAAAACTTGGAGGATCAGTGGAGGTGCAGCATCAACTTCCAGCAGTCCAAGATAAAGAAGGAACTCTCGCAGCGTGGCCACAAGCAGTATTAGACAAAAGGATCAGACGACGTCGAAAGGAAGTCTTGGTTCTCTTGGTTCATTGGCAAGGACATTCTCCATCAGATGCAACCTGGGAAGATTATGACCAGCTTAATTCAAGATTTCCAGAATTTCTCCTTGAGGACAAGGAGCTTTTTTAGGGGGAAGGAATGTTACGTACATGGCAGTTATAGTTTAGAATTAGTCAATAAGTTGTCCTAGTATTTTGTGTCGTTGTCCTAGTCTTTGGCTACTTTAGTTAGTTTATAATGTAGTGGGTAAGTGGATGTTAGTGGTCGACGGGTGTTAGATTAAGTTAGTATAAACACTGAACTAAGATATGATCTCTCTTTCTCCTGCATTCTTCTATCATCACTTTCAAAATAGGTCGTAATAAGAACAAAGGTAAGGCTCGAGAGCTTTTCCATTTGTCTCACGATAGTATTTTGGGAAGTTACGAGAGTACTCAGCGTCTCACCCGATCGTCACATAACACCATTTGATTAATAAAAATATTTATTGTTATAAAATATTAAGTACTGTATTGGTTCCGATCCTTATTCATAAAAAAGAAACATATCTTATCAACATTTAATACAATAAATTCGTCCATTATCCAACTGATCGTATCATTAAGAACATCCAAAATCTGAGTGATTTTTCTCTCTAGCATGAGTGTTCCTTTTTCTCTCGTATGAGTGGCTTTGTTGCTACAATTTCGATTATTTCCTCGACTACGTGGTCTTCGCCAGCAATCTGTACCCTGTTGATTCTGCTGGGATACTGCTCTTCATTTTTCTTATTCGTGTTTCTCTAGTCTTGTTTTTCCGATTTTGTCTATTTCTGTTTCATCACATCTCTCTTTAAACCCACATATATTTTCAGTATATGCTAAAAGTCAGTTACGTTTCCTTGTCTTAGGGTTACTGACGCGGCTTGAGATCTCACTTTATACCATTCGTGCACGGGTGCAAGACAAGTCAGCCTTATCATTTGTATCATGGCACATGGAAACTGGGATCTCACTGCAGACGAGATGGACGGGCTTACAATCTCGGGGTCTGATAAATGCTCGAAACAGCAAGGCGCAGGTTTTACAGTGGTGGGCCGTATCCTTGCCCAAAAATCTTTTAATTTCGAGGCTTTGAAAAGAACAATCACAGCGTCTTTCAACCCAGGTCGCGGGATGGAGGTGTATCAAGTGGTCGATAGCGTCCGGTTTAATCATCAGCTGGATCGCCAGAGAGTTCTGCAATCTGCTCCTTGGGCTTTCGAAAAACAGTTGATTGTTCTTCAAGAACTCGCAGAGGGTGTAGATCCATGTAGTGTAGACTTGAACTGGTGCCAATTTAACATCCAACTTCATGATTATCCTTTCTGGGCCCGAAATCAGAAAACAGTAGAAAGTATTGGGAATAGAATTGGCAAGTTCGTTGATACAGATATAGATGCGCTCCAACAATGGAGGCCATTCCTTCGGCTTAAAGTTCTCATGGACATTGGTAAACCGCTGAGAAGGCAGTATGAGAATCCAAACCTGGGGCTCAGAGATCATTATCCGTACCCGCCTTCTCTACGGGCGACCCGTCCCGCTCCGATGATGCAAAGGATATACGGCTCATCCTCCAAAGCGTCACAGGTGAACCCGAAATCTGCTCTTGATCCAAACCCGACCCGTGAAACCCGCCCAAATCCCTCAGGTTCCCAAACCCACCCCATAAATGCCGTTCCCAAAGAAACTGACATATCCCTCCAAAATCCCAATCAGACACAAATCATGCCACCTTCCGCTCATAACCCATTAAATGACCCTCTAACTCAAAAGTCAACTATCCAACCCCCACAATTACTGCCTCCAAAGATATCGCCTAATCCCCCCCCCCAAAATCAGCCAACCTTAAAAACTAAGCTATTTTATTCCCGTCATTGCCTCCTATACTTAAGGGGTGCGAATCTCCAAGGCCCCAAAATTTCACCGCCATACCCCTGAAAAGTACCAGCTCCCATAAACAGATTATGCCACTGATGAACCTAAGCCAGCCCATAAGAGATGGGTTTACCAAGCCCAATACCTCTCATACTCAAGACCAAGTAATTGACCTCACAAAGGAAGCCACACCCACTTTTAGCTCTCTTCAATCCAAAAATACCACTATAACTACTTCCCATGCAAGCCCCAGAAACGAGAGAATGATTAAGGAGGAACCCCATCCAATCCATGCCCCCAAACTGAGTATATCCCCTATGTCCCCTGGTTAGCTGAAAATGGAGCCACATCGGCCAAAATCTCTTCGCGCTGTGAAATTGAAACTCCGACAGATTAAGAGAGAACCAAAATCCAATGAAACCTCTATCAGTCACCTAACTGAGCCAACTAATAACCTGAAGAAGCGTCGTCTTGAAGGAACGGAGGACGAAAACGAGTGTTCTCTGAAGCGGGCTTGTAAAGCGAAAATTGACTCCATGGATATTGTGGAGGACTCGACGGGAACTGATAGCCAGTCCCGCCGAGAGCCATGAATTGCCTAAGCTGGAACTGTCGGGGCTTAGGGGGTGCCCCGACTGTTCAGGAAGTCGGGTATATTATCCGACGTTTTCGAGTTGATATTTTATTTTTAATAGAGATGAAGTGTGGTAATAGACGTTTTGAGACAGTAAAGAATGGTTTGAACATGCATGGCGTGTGTGTTGAAGCAGTCGGTAAAAAAGGAGGTCTTGGCTTACTTTGGAGAAAAAATCAGTTAATATATCACTACTCTCATTTTCAAATTTCCATATTGATGCGGTGGTAGATTATCAGCGCCCCACATGTTCATGGAGATTGACGGCCTTCTATGGGGACCCAGTCACAAACCAAAGACGGAATAGTTGGACTTTGCTTCGGAGACTTAGTGAGTTAAACTTTCCCCGATGGTTATGCTTGGGCGACTTCAACGAGATACTATCTCAAGAGGAGAAAAAGGGGGGAAGGCCTCGCCCACAAAGATTGATAGAAGATTTAGGGAGGCGCTCGAGGATTGTGATTTGCATGACCTAGGGTTTGTTGGGTATCCGTTTACCTGGAATGATAAAACACTACACCCGCTCACTGTTTTTGAAAGACTAGATCGAGCATGCGCTACCTTAGGATGGTCGGCACAATTTCCAAATCATAGTCTCTAATGTGCCAACATCTTTTTCGGACCACGCAGCGATACTAGTTACATTGATACCAAGGGGTTCGGAGGGATGGCGATCAAATAGGAGATTTCGTTTTGAAGCAAAATGGACTAAAGAAGCCGATTGCGAGGATGTAATTACTACAAGCTGGACTATGGAAGATCAAGCGGATAATACTAATCTGTGGGGGAGGTTGGAAAGGTGCCAAAATAACTTACATGTATGAGAGAAGGAAAAAACGAAAAATGCAAAAAAGGAGGAAGATGAACTAATTGAATCTCTGGACGGATTATCAAGGCTTCCCATTACAGAAGAGCGGCGTAGAAAGGAAGAATATGCTCGGGGCAGATTGAGGAAATTTCAGTTCGGCCCTATTTTTTTAATTTTTTATTTTTTTAAATTTTTAATACCGAGAGGAATAAAAGTTAAAACCGGAGCAAAACATGGGTTGGTCAGGCCCACTGTTCTCGGCCTGGCATTCGTGTGCACGGGTCGCGCGCTCGCACACAAATCGGCCTGATTTGCACCCCCCTGCGCGCACGCGAGCGACTTACATGTGGCATAATATTAGCTATTTAATTTAAGCTAATAAAATTCACATCTATATATAAGGTGGGTGAAACCATGTTGTTTTTCCAATGTGGGACAACAACTCTTCACTTTAAATTCCCTCCAATTAAATCACCTTCACAAGCCCAAAATAAAGCCCATGTCTCTAAACTTAATATGGTCCTCCAATTTGGGATTGTGAATGTGAATTAATTGGAGGAAATTTAAAGTGAAGAGTTATTGTCCCACATTGGAAAAACAACATGGTTTCACCCACCTTATATATAGATGTGAATTTTATTAGTTTAAATTAAATAGCTAATATTATGCCACATGTAAGTCGCTCGCGTGCGCGCGTAGGGTGGGTGCAAATCAGGCTGACTTGGGTGCGAGCGCGCGACCCACGCACACGAATGCCGGGCCGAGAACAATGGGCCTGACCAACCCACGTTTTGCTCCGGTTTTAACTTTTATTCCCCTCGGTATTAAAAATTAAAAAAAATAAAAAATTAAAAAAATAGGGCCGAACTGAAATTTCGGTCGGGCCTGTGCGGGCCGAACTGAAATTTCGGCCGAGCCTGTGCACAGACCGAACTGAAATTTCGGCCGGGCCTGTGTCTGGCCGAATTGAAATTTCGGCCGGGCCTGTGCGGGCCGAACAACAATTTCGGCCGGGCCTGTGCGGGCCGAAAATATCGATCGGCCAGCACACAGCCCGGCCGAAATTATTGTTCGGCTACGCCTTGTGCCGGCCGAAAATGCCGATTGGCCGTGCCGAACTTTCGTTTAATCGGGACTTTTTTCAACAATTCCGACCCGTATTTGATAACTCATCTACGTATGAACGGAAATATCGATCGATATGTTAAATCGAATTTTTTTTTCGTTTCGATCCATTGCCGAAGATCGTTAGAATTTATTTGTGTGTGTAATTTTCAGTATTTCATACCAGAATTTCTAATACACGTTAGTTTTTCTTTTTAAATTAATTTAAATATCATAAGGGCAAAAACGTCTTTTCCGTCCCTTTAGGGGGCGGTGACTAGGAAAAAGGGGGCGGTGAATAGTAATTCAGTTTATATATTGAGAATATTATATTATGCAAATTCAAAGCATGATTCGCAATTTTGGTGCAAATTCACTTTGTTGACCTATTTTTTCGGAATAAAGGCCTGACTTACCTATCTATTCAATTGGTTATAACCCAACTCCCAATAAAAATATGATATGTGTTATGTGTGTTCACTCAAACACAAAAATGTACAAGAATGTGTGTTTTTACATGGATGATATAGGGTATAACTGTGCAACGTGTCATTCTTAGTAAAACCAATATAACATCCGTACTGATGTGGACTCAATTAACTGGACCAAGAAAAATGAAAAATAAAGAAAGGCCCAACAAAGCCCACCGAGAAGAAAAGCCCATGGTAAAGTACAGGTTTGGGAAGAGGGATCTGCAAGGACCTGACGGTCACTAACATGGACCGGGCAAAGGAAGGAAAAACCCTCGTGTATGAAGATGAAAAGACAATAGAAGAAAGGGAAAAGAGATCGCAGGGACGCGTGTCGCCTCAGTAGAGGAGGATGTCACTGAGCACCTCACTGTAGCCGCCACAGAAGTCAATCCATCAAGCAAGCCGTCACTTTTCCTATAGCCCCTAGGTAGTACGTCCCCCGAAAATCCGGGAGCACAACATCAAACAGACGGTGGGGAGCTACTATAAAATAAGGACTTAGTCATATTTTCCATAGATCTCTTCTTTTTACAAAACACACACAGTATTCTCTCTTCAGATATCTTGAACGTATTTTCTACATTTTAGGAGTGAAGGTGAGGATTATTTGAGTGTGTAAAGTGCTGTTATTCAGTGGAAGGAAGTTCCCAGCGCCCCGTGGACGTAGAATCTCACAGGATTCGAACCACGTACATCCTCTTGCTCTTTCTGTTTATGTCCCCACGTTATAAGCACCTTGTGTACCTAAGAAATCGTATAACAACCAATCTCACAGGAACGCCCTTCGCGAAAGAACTACTAGTGGGGGAGGTCTCGTCCAACTTCAAGCAACTGCCCTACGAGTACGATGGAACAACAGATCCCGTGGAACACGTCCTACGCTTTCAAAATACCATTTTATTGCACGACTTCTCAGACGGGGTCAAATGCAGGGTGTTCCTAACCACCTTAGTAAGGGCGGCCCAACAGTGGTTCAGCCAACTAGCGCCCGGATTCATCAAGTCTTTCGAAGAGTTCCAGTTGATGTTTATAACCCAGTTCGCTAGCACCAGAAAACAGCCTAAATCCGACATGTCACTCTTTCAAGTACGGCAGGGGGAAGGCGAAAGTCTCCGGGCGTATATAAGCAGGTTCAACATTGCCGCCCTGGAAGTACCAGCGGCTACGCCTTCAGTCAAGGTAAGCGCCCTGATAAATGGGCTCCGGGATGGGGACTTCTTCGCTTCCCTCTCCAAGAGGCCCCCGCCGACTTTCGAAGATTTGTTGTTAAGGGTGGATAAATACATCAATTTGGAGAAAAGCAAAATGGCCAAAGCACAAGAAGAAAAGCAGATAGTTACGCCGAAAAAGGAAGGGGTTGGGAGAAACCAAGGGCAGGGGAAACCACCACCACGACCACCCTACAGAGAACCCTGGGGATCTCCACCCAGAGCGCTACGAAGGTTCACGCCGCTACGCGCCAACCCAGAGGAGGTCCTAGCTGTAGCAGGACGACATCCTGCCTTGAGGAAGCCTCTCGCAGGATCATCAGGACCTTCTAGACCTTATTCTAATTTATATTGTCGTTTTCATAATGAATATGGACATCACACTAACAGCTGTTATCATTTGAAGGATAGATAGAAAGGCTCATACAAGCAGGACATCTGAAGGAGTTTGTCCGACAGGTACCTGAGCCCAGCCCACGGAAAAACGAAAAGGAAGAAGGGGGGCCTGCACCCAACAAAGGGAGGCCGTTACCCCCACCGCCAAATAAAGGCACCCCAGGTCCACCAAGGGCTCCCATCCTAATCATCATCGGAGGTCCCAGCGGCGGAGACTCCAACCAGGCAAGGAAGTCCTACGCAAGGACGACGGGGGAGCTCCGGCCATGGGGGTTGGTGGGGCATACGGAGGCCGTTGCAAACGTACAATTCGGACCGGAAGACGAGGCGCATGTCGTTAGACCACACAACGATGCCCTGGTCATTACGACGGGCATCGCGGGGTATGATGTGTCCCGAGTCTTCATAGACGGGGGAAGCTCGACCGACATCATATTCCTGGATTGCTTTAAGAAGATGGACCTGGGGATGGAGCTCCGACCAGTTTCTACCGCCTTATACGGATTCGGGGGACCTGGGATACAGCCCCTGGGAGAAATAACGTTGCCCGTAGGAATGGGAAGAGAGCCGGTTCGGGTTGTAAAGATGATCAATTTTCTTGTGGTGGATATCGCTTCCTCCTATAATGTCATTCTGGGACGACCTGCCATCAACGAATTCAGGGCGATCCCCTCCACCTATCACTTAAAAATCTAGTTCCCCGCAGGGGAGTACGTCGGGGAAATCTTGGGAGACCAGCAAAGCTCCCGCCGATGCTACGCCAATGAGGTCAAGGCAGTGACCAAGGAGAAGGGAGGCAGTGACCTACGAGCCTATAGCCCGAGCCAGACGAAGAGCTGATCAACGTGGAGCTGTACCCCGACCAACCAGGAAGGACCACCAAAATAGGGACACACTTGGGGGAACAAGCCACTAGGGAACTCGTAGGATGCCTCCAGAGGAATGCAGACTTATTTGCGTTGTCGCCAAAGGATATGACAGGAATCCACCCCGAGGTAGCCAAACACCACTTGAACGTCCTGCCAGGTGCTAAGCCCGTTAAACAGAGGCTCCGATCGTGGGGCCGAAAGAGCACAGACCCTGAAGGAGGAAGTAGACAAATTACTCCAGGCAGGCCATATCCAAGAGATCCAGTTCCCCACTTGGTTGGCCAACGCCGTCCTGGTGAAAAAGGAAATGGGCAGTGGAGGATGTGTATCGACTTTAGGGACCTCCACAAGGCCTGTCCCAAGGACCACTACCCGCTACCAAGAATAGACCAACTCGTGGACTCTACCTCTGGGTGCGAGGTCCTTAGTATGATGGATGCCTACCAAGGCTATCACCAGGTAAGTCTCGATTCAAAAGATTTTGACAAAGTTTGCTTCGTAACTCCAGGGGGAACATATGGATACGTCCGGATGCCCTTCGGACTCAAAAATGCCGGAGCCACGTACCAACGGATGGTAGACAAGGTTTTCAAACAACAGCTGGGGAGGAACATGGAAGTCTATGTGGATGATATGCTGGTAAAATCCGTACACCTCGCAGACCATACGAAGGACTTAGAGGAGGCATTTAAGGCAATTAGAGGAAGCGGAATGAAGCTCAATCCCGAAAAATGTGCGTTTGGGGTGAGATCGAGGAAGTTCCTCGGATATATGGTGACCCAACGAGGTATCGAGGTCAACCCCACGAAGGTGAAAGCTATTCTAGAAATGCAACCTCCCCCGGGCCTTAAAGAGGTCCAGAGGCTCACGGGGCGACTGGCGGCCCTTAACCGGTTCATCTCCCACTCAGCAAAAAGGAGCCTGCCTTTCTTTAGGGTGTTACGAAAAAACAAGCAGTTTGAGTGGACCAGGGAATGCCAGCAGGCATTCGAGGAGCTAAAAGAGTACCTACATGACACGCCTCTTTTGACTAAGCCTTCGGTGGGGGACGTGCTAGTACTATATTTCTCCGTAGGTGATCATGCGGTGAGTTCCGTCCTGTTGAAGGAAGATGGGACCTCGCAAAACCCCATCTACTTTGTAAGCAAGGTGCTCCTAGAGGCCGAAACTAGGTACTCAGAGGTTGAGAAGGCCACCCTGGCAGTGATGGTCTCTGCCCGAAAACTTCGGCCATATTTCTTGTCACACAAGGTGAACGTGCGGACTAACTTCCCGCTGAAGTAGACACTGAGCAAGCCGGATCTATCAGGAAGAATGGTAAAATGGGCCATCGAACTAGGGGAATATGACGTCGAGTTCGAGCGAAGGACAGCCATAAAAGCCCAGGCCCTCTCAGACTTAGACCACCAAGGGACCACCAAAGCGCCAGTGGAAGGTGTACGTGGATGGAACCGCCACTTCTCAACGGTCGGGAGCTGGGGTCTTCATCATCAACACAGAAGGAGAGGAGCTCCGTTTTGCTATCACGTTCCAATTTCAGGCCTCGAACAATGAGGCAGAATACGAAGCCCTCATCCATGGCCTGCGAATCGCAAAGGAGATGGGAGCACGAGACCTCACCCTGTTCTCTGACTCACAGTTAGTAGTGCAACAAATAAAGGGGAATTACGAAGCAAGGGATGAAAAAATGGTTGACTACGGTAAGAGAGTAGAAGAACTAACAAAAACTTTCAATTGTTGTGAAGTGGTACAGGTCCCTAGGGAAGAAAATCATAAGGCCGATTACCTAGCGAAGATGGCAAGTTCAGGATCGGCCCCTAAGGAAGAAGGCGTCACATATCTCGTTGCGGATAAAGAGGAAACAGGGAAGTTCGTGGCAAACATAGAAGAGATGGACGACTGGAGAGCCCCCATCATAACCATTCTTGAGAAAGCGGAGCTGGAGGACAGAAAAGGATACCGGAGAAAATTCTGCCTAATCGATGGGCGCCTGTTCAAAATGTCTTTCGTACACGCATACGCTCGGTGCCTCTCTACGGAGGAAGGAAACAAGATACTTGAAGAAATTCACGAGGGATGCGCTGGGGACCACGCTGGATACAAGTCCTTGACGAGAAGAGTGGTGAGGGCGGGGTACTTTTGGCCTAGTCTAATCAGGGACGCCAAGGACCTAGTCCGAAAATGTAGCAATTGCCAGAAGTTTGGTCCCAGAATCCACGTCCCCGCCGAGGCCTTGGGGACCATGTACTCCCCATGCCCTTTCGATAAGTGGGGAATCGATATCGTCGGCCCATTTCCTCGAGGGAAAGCACAGAAGAAGTTTATTATTGTCGCCGTAGATTACTTCAGCAAGTGGATCGAAGCCAAGGCGGTAGCACGATATGATGAAGAAAGGGTGATCGAGTTCCTGTGGAAAAATATCTGTTGTCGCTACGGAGCTCCCAGGGTCCTCATCTCGGACAATGGAACCCAGTTCTGTGGGGCTAAGACGCGAAGATTCTGCGAAGGCATGAAGGTAATCCAGAGGTTCGTGGCTGTTGGACATCCACAGGCGAATGGGCAGGCCGAGGTTTCGAATCGAACCATCCTCAGGGGGATCAAGGCCCGGCTCGAGCAGGATGGAAACAAATGGGTAGAGGCGCTAGATGCTGTCCTTTGGGCTTATCGAACTAGCCCCCGCGAAGCAACCGGGGAAACTCCATTTGAGTTAGTGTACGGATCGGCCGTCATCATACCCGCCGAAATCGGCATAGAAACACACCGGGTGTTGGCATACGATGAACAGGAAAATTCGCGACTAAGGAGGGAGGACCTAGATATGGTTGACGAACTACGGGAAGAAGCTCAAGTGAAAATGGAAGCGTACAAGAGTCGGATAAAGGCGATGTATGATCAAAGGATCCGGCCCAGGGGATTTCAGCAGGGGGACCTAGTACTTCGAAGAGCTGATGTCCTACGGCCCCTGAGAAAGATGGATGCACTCTGGGAAGGGCCCTGTCGTGTGACAAAGGTGCTAGGAGGCGGAGCCTACGAATTAGAAGATACCAACGGAAGGTCCCTACCCCTCCCTTGGAACATCTCTAATTTAAAAAAGTTTTACGTGTAATACCACTATGTAAGATAGGGAGGGGACGTACTCTTTTCCCTTCATCTGGGATTTTTACCTCAAAGGGAGGTTTTGCCCAGATAAGGTTTTATCGAGGCGTACCTCCCCAGCGGAATATGAACATTTTGTTATAACAAAGTAATGCGCTGATATTCGATACCAAGGGTCGACGGACCTGCGGCATACAAAGACATCAAAGACTAAAAGTCTGCGACGTGATACGATGCCAAAAACCGACGGGTCAGCGGTGTACCCGACATCAAAGGCCACAGGCCTGCGACGTGAAAGATGCCCACAAGGGCGTACAAGATACCACCATTGGCGGGCTGTGGTTTACAGGACATCAAGGCCCCTAGTAGGGCCTGCGACTTGAATAGGTACCTAAGCGTAGCTGGCGCTATAACCAGGGTAAAACAGTGGGAGAGTTCCCCACTCCATGCTTAAGCCTTTCGGGCTTACATCACTAAGTCTGCTAAGGACAAAGAAAGCCCAGCGCATAAAAATGACACCTTTGGATAAGGACGACGGCCCTTACAACCAAAAGCGTGTATAACTCATACTTAACTTACAAATTTAAGAAGGCGTTTGCAAGGCATGACAAAGCCTAACAGAATAAAGCATGTAGAGAAAAGGATGCTTAATAAGAAGGTCCTATATTACAGGGGGAAAAGGTGACCTCGGCAAAAGCATAGGGGAGTTAAGCTCCCCCACCAGAAAAGCAAAAGCCTAATAATATCCGCAAAAGCACGAAGGAGAAAAAATTCATTACAACAACAGAAAGAAAAACTAAACAGAGGAATCCTCATGAGGATAAAAGGTGATGCCAGGGAGGTCAGAGATATCAGCTTGAGCGAGGGTCGCCATATGCTTCTCAGCGAAGGGGCGCCAAAACAAAGGGTCCTCCTCAGCCATCGGATCCCCTTTAAAGGATGCGGGGGGAGGAAGATCCCTGAGGGCGGTAGCCGCTCCAATTCCGGCAGATCCCGCGCGATGGCCTCCCAAAAAATAGTGCTGCATAAAAGGAACGAAGTCCCTGAGAGAGACTGGATCTTCTAGGTACGCGAGGCGCCAATCTTCCGCTAGATCCCCCAAGAACTTCTGGCCAGCCGCAGTTGACAGGAGGTGGCGCTGGCAGATTTGAGCACCCTCAGCTTTGATAACCTCTAGCTCAGCTTTTGTGTGAACCTCCGTCATGCGCACAAAGTCCTCATCCCATTTCGCTTTTTCCTGAGCAAAGGACCGCTGAAGCTCATCCTCGCGCTGCTTCAGAAGGGCCGCATGATCTTCCTTTTCCTTCTCTGAGGAAGCACGCAGTTCCTCACATTTCCTAGCCAGCTCTGCTTTCTCCCTCTCCAAGTTTTCACGCTTAAGCTCAAATTTGGCCTGAGTCTCCTCGGCCACTTTTTCTTGTGCGGTCAAACTGGCCTGGACTTTCTCCAGCTGCTTCTGAAGAGACCGATTGCGCTCCTCCAAATCCAGCACCAATAAACTAGCAGAGGGCCTCGTAGACACCAGGCCGATAACCTGAATACCACAAAGAGGGGCTCAAAAACAAGACAAACAGAGAAAGCGCCTGCTAGAAAATGGCGAGAAGCATACCTTGAGAAGATGGTGGGCAAGCTCCGCCTCGTTTTCCGCGACCGATCTGCTAGAGAACACCTCCTTGTCTTCTGGAGTAACCAGGTGGCTTAACACTTCCATCCCCGCTCCGGCCAAGCATTCCCCAGAAGGAGGTGGGTCCTCTCGCTGAAGCCCCTCCTGAGGGACCTCAACCTGAGTCTCGCCACCCTCGCTTTCTGAGAGAACTAGCCGCTTCTTGGACCTTCCGGCCGGTTTCGTCGTGGGTCCAGCTTTTCGCTTCGTCTGGGGAGTTGGGGCAACCGGGGGCAGATCGGAGGTCCCCGAATCCTTGGAAGAGGACTGTCGAACCTCAGCGCGAATGTCTGAGGCGCCCAGAAGTAGGGGAGTGTCAGAAATTAGGGCAGGCCTCTCCATACCGGGAGGTGGGGGGGCATTCCCTTCCTCTATGTTCGCCAATAGATTGAGCCATGAGCCTGTCATTCCTGCGCCCAAAATCCACAAACCAGAGGTCAGCAAGACATCAATCCACAGAATGGCTAAGAAAAAAATATGATAAGGACTATAAAATACCCTCAAGAGAAAAGTTGGCGGGGGAGGGTGAGAACCCAAAATGATACAAAACCCCGGGAAATTTAGCCAAGGAAAAAGGGTTTAGAGGGCCATGCTCCTCGGCATGAGCATTTAGAAAGGCTAAAGCTTTGGAGTTCCTCTTCGAACACTTGCCCGAACTACGAAGTGGCGCTCCAGTCACCCATCTGTCACAAGGGAAGTCCCACAAACCACCTGGGGACTCCACAAAGAAGTAGGGACCCTGCCAATCCTTGTCCATCTTGTGATTATTGCCAAAAAAGTGGGTTTCTCCTCCCAGACGAGAAGAAATGGACGAGAGATAGAAGAAGGCACCATGGAGTTTAGGTGAAAACTGGGAAAGCACTAGGTCAGGAGAAGGGACTCCCCCCGCGGCCCGCACCGCCACAAAAAAGGCTATGAGAAGGCGAATGGCAGAGGGCTGGAATTGGTTTAAGGGGACCTTGAAAGCCTAGATACTTCTGAGAGAAAGAGGGGGATAGGAAAACGCAACCCGGCCCTGATTTGGGCCTCCCAGAACGCCAAACACAGGGGGGGCGGGTGGTCAGCCCTCTGATCCGGCGATGCCACCCTCACCGTAAAACCCTCAAAGGTGAAACCCCCTCCACCAAACTGTCCAAACCCTCCGGCAAGCACGTGGAGGCCCTAAAAGCGCTAGGTAGAGCCCGAGCAGATGAAGATAAGACGGATTTAGGGTTAGGAGGACGCGGCGGCTCAGAGAGCGCGACCAAATCCGAAGAAGCGGTCGGTGAATCAGCAGATCCACCCCCACCGAAAGAAAATGAGGCCATGGCAGAAGCAACGGCGGAACGAGTTCGCGGCCGATTGCTGGCTTGAGGCGCGGCGGCGTTTCGGTGGCGAGTTTCTGGCTGAGAAATAGGCTGCGAGGCAGGAGGGGTGGACGACGTATCAGAAGAAATGGACTGGAAAGAACGAGTGGGGGAAGATGAAGGTTTTGCTGAATCTGAAATGGGGGAAGCCATAACCACAGAAGACGAAGATGAAATAGAATTGGAGAAAGAGAGAGAAACGTACCTGTGCAATAACGAAGTAACCCTTTGAAAAACAGCCTAAGGAACTTCCAGAAGCCACTCTTAAAAAAGAAGCGGTTCCCGAGGTACTGAAAGAGAATGGCAAAAGACACGTCCTTTCAGGGAATCATGACAGAAGGACCTTAAAGGGAGGTAAGGTTTAACTTATCATTTTACTCTAACTCATTTTTGTCTCCAAAAATAAATTAGTGTAGGGGAGTGGTTGATGTGGACTCAATTAACTGGACCAAGAAAAATGAAAAATAAAGAAAGGCCCAACAAAGCCCACCGAGAAGAAAAGCCCATGGTAAAGTACGGGTTTGGGAAGAGGGATCTGCAAGGACCTGACGGTCACTAACATGGACCGGGCAAAGGAAGGAAAAACCCTCGTGTATCAAGATGAAAAGACAATAGAAGAAAGGGAAAAGAGATCGCAGGGACGCGTGTCACCTCAGTAGAGGAGGATGTCACTGAGCACCTCACTGTAGCCGCCACAGAAGTCAATCCATCAAGCAAGCCATCACTTTTCCTATAGCCCCTAGGTAGTACGTCCCCCGAAAATTCGGGAGCACAACATCAGACAGACGGTGGGGAGCTACTATAAAATAAGGACTTAGTCATATTTTCCATAGATCTCATCTTTTTACAAAACACACACACAGTATTCTCTCTTCAGATATCTTGAACGTATTTTCTACATTTTAGGAGTGAAGGTGAGGATTATTTGAGTGTGTAAAGTGCTGTTATTCAGTGGAAGGAAGTTCCCAGCGCCCCGTGGACGTAGAATCTCACAGGATTCGAACCACGTACATCCTCTTGCTCTTTCTGTTTATGTCCCCACGTTATAAGCACCTTGTGTACCTAAGAAATCGTATAACAACCAATCTACCGATAACTAAGTATCCAGAGCCCTCACACCTATAAATACTGTTGATTGGGACTGTCCCATATCACGTACTATAAAGTTTAATAAGTAGTTGGTTGACAAGATTGAACAATAATTGTTATGATTTAACTACGCGACAAACAAGTACAACCACCATAACGTAGCAAATATTTGTTATTATCTTTTGGTATTATTCCATAACACTACACGCGACAATTGCTTTGTCATGCAATTTTTAATTCCTTTGGACGTGTGCTTGGTAAGTAATACTATAAACTCATTTATAAGCAAAAATTAAATTAATTAAAGTGGATCACCTCGAGACATGTGGATCTCTTTGCGGCACAGCATGAGCCGCGAATAAACCGATAGCTTTTAAATTACGACTCATTAAAAACTTGAGCAAATTTCAAAATCTTGTTTTCCACTCAAAACTTGAGACGTCTTACAGCTTCCTATTTCATCTTGTACGCAATTTTAAAAAGTCATTTTTGCTTTTATTTCGCAAAAGAAAAAGTTTTAGTAATATTGGTCTTGGATCACGAGTTTAGATCGCACGGGCTTCATCTATATTAGTATTTTTATTGTGGCTATATAAACATATAATATTAATTTATATTATAAGTTAATTTTAATAGGCGAAATCATAATTCTACGTTTAATTCTATACTGTATTTAAAAGTATAAAAAAAATGATATTAGGTGATATAATTGAGCTAAATGTAAAATTAATGGTCGAATAATAATTTGATGGCCAACATACCAATGAATTTGAGGGCATTTACTATAAGATCGTCTACCTTAATAAAATAGAATATAGCCATGGGCACGCTCAACATGTGTACAACTATATTTGGATCTAACAAAAAAACTTATAATAAATTCCATGATATTGCTATATTATTAATGTGACTTAAAAAGATATTCAGTTAGACTATTCATAATGGTAAAATTTTAAATATTTTTGTTAAGATTAATATAGTAGTTGTTGCACTTTATCGAGTTCAATTAATTAGGTCCAAATCGTAGAAGGATAATTTTATCTTTTTCAAAATGGATAATTCTATTTCGAAATTAAAATCAAAGGAACCAAATGAAATGTTTTTAATGAAATGCTCGGTGAAAGAAGTTTTTTATGTTTTGAAAACATGCTACGTTTGCCTAAAAGCTTCTTCAACTATCTTTTTTAGACCACCGACATCTTTTATTAAAACATTCCGATTTACCAAGTAACTTTTAAGACCGTAATACATTTTGTTGTTTATGTAACGTTCAACATATATCAATGATTTTTCTCCCCTCGTCCGAGCCTATATTTCCCCTCGTGGAAGTCCCCTTTGGAGTTTTCCCCTTCTTGGACTTTGAGAACGGATATTGTGCTATCACCGATCATTACGCAGTAGAAATGATCAATTATGTTGTAACATTGGGTTATTGCTCTATTGTATCTTGTATCAATTTGGCTTTATGAATGAAATCTTTCTTTCTAAAAAAAGCATATATCAATGATTTTCACCAACTCCGGCGATATATTCATAATTCTAGTACACTTTATGCTAGTTTTCGATATATACGTAATATGTCAATTTGTCGACTATTCATTGGCTACAAGTTTCCATATGAAACTTCCAAGTTTGATGAAGCTTTTGCATTGATGCATACACAAACACTTTGTTCCCACTATAAAAGTCAACAAATCATAAAACGTTACGCCTTTCGTGTATTCAATTATCACCCAATCGAAAACAATATGTCTAAGCATACATACGATATTCTTTTACGAAAGAAATTCAAGCCACACACAACACACGCACAAGCAAGTACATAATATGTTATAAAATTTATCTAATTATTTAATTTTTCTCTAGACTCGTAAATTAATTTTGAACAGTCATCCGTACACGCAAATTCAACAATGACTGTAGCACTGTTATGCACGGATGCATCAATGATGGTAATAGACTCCATTCTCAATTCAAAAGGACAAAACTTCTTTATAAATCTAATTTGTTTCTTTTGTTACTTATCTTGTTTGTAAATTATTTTTACTTCGATGGATCTCTCAGAGGCCAAAATTTAAAATGGAGTTGAGAATTAGTGTTCAAGTGTGTGGATAAAGAAGTTGTTCGTGATTGGTTCACATGACAAAATTCTTAAATAAATATCTTATGCAGTGAAAACTTAAATATGCATATTTGCAAATTTATTATTACCTTACAGAAGCATTAGCCCCCAGTTGTGGTCAATACGAAAACCCATTTAGGAGTATAAGTAAATTAATTCCAACATCAAGAATACGAATATTTTCAACGGAACCAAGGGAAGACTAATATAGCTTTGGACTTAATAGCAATTATTATGGAGTTTAAAAGGTGATTTATAATAAGTCTGTTTTATTCTTTTATTCAAATGTCTTTATTTTTTTTTCTAGTGTGGCTTTTGTTTATCTTTTGATGGGAGTTTCTTCTTTTCTGTATAATCGAATGTTATTAGAGTAGTCTCATCTCATGCGCTCTTTGATTTATGGAACTTTCATTTGAAATTAAAGGAAAATATCGCTACTGCACCACCTAAAGCTACACATTCAAATGGTGCCGTCTAACTAAAATTCATATATTCCGAAGAATCTTAAGTAGGAATAAGTAAAAAAAAAAAAAACAATATCAAAAACAAATAAGTAGACTTATAACTTACAAACTACGATTGAATTCCATGTCATCTTACTACATGAGTCATAATCCGAGAGTCTATTATCCCTCAAATGGGATAATTTAAAACCACACCAATAAAGTATCGATACTACATTAGATAAAACACGATTATATTATTCGAGAGAATTGCTCGAGTATTGTTTTTTTTTTATTAGTAATGTGAATTATATACGCAACCTCATTTATTATATTGAGATTAAAGTAACAGTTTTTTCTACCATAACTTGGACAAAGTCATACTCTACCACAAGAAAGAAATTACAAGAAGAAAAGGGGGGAAAAACTTAAATATCACAAAAGCTTACGCCAGCAGCAATCTAAAATTTAGACAACACATTTGGACACACACTCAATCGATCATTTCATCGAACACCAAACTTTCTCTATAAATACTGCAACACTATGTCCACATTTCTTGAACTCAACCTCATCCAAAAACATTAAAACTATTATTAAATATCATCACAATAATACAATACAGCTCGAAATTGATTTCCATGGCAGAAGAGTTTGAAGAGTCCGAAGTTATTTTCCAATATGAAGACGTCGACGACGAGGCTCAGCATAATTCGAGAGAAAGATGTACTAATCTAACCAAGCGAAGAAAGCTAAAGAAGACGACGACAGAAAAAGCTAACATCTTACGCAGTTCGCCCATAAGTATCCCACACAATATTTTCAGATACAGATACTCCGCCGACGATGACGACAGAGACGCCGGCGAAATTGTGCCACCTCACGTCATCATAGGGCGGCGGTTCGCCGGAAAGATGATGTCATTCTCTATGTGCAGCGGACAAGGAAGGACTCTCAAGGGAAGGGATTTGAGCCAAGTCAGGAATTCGATTTTGAGGCTAACTGGTTTTCTTGAAACCTAATAATAACCATCTTTTTAAAAATTAGTAATCATATTTCATTTGTTAAGCATCGGTCCTATTTTATTTATATATTTTTAATAAAAACATGAAATGAAATAAAACAATCCTGTATTTAAATCTTGTTAAGTAATAAGTACTGGTAGTTTTGTAATTTTTATATGCCCCGGGATATTTAAGAAGGCTATGGTGGCTATTATATATATTAAATGTTAATTGATATTATTGATTGTTTCTTGATTGGTTATTGATCCAAGATCTGGATAATATGCAACAGTAATGTCGTAAGAGATTACGTTGATAAGTCTTGAAAAATCATGTTACTACTTTCTCAACTATTAATATAATTATTTATTGAACATTTAGTTTATCTCATCTCAACAAATATTTGGAAATTAAATATTAGACATACCTTTATACTTAGATTAATCTACAATTTACGCTCAACTTGAAGATGTTAATAATTTTAAAGTTATCAATATTTACGTATGTTTGCAAAATTAAGATTTAAAATTCAATACTTGTAAAAAGTTGAGTGATATTATTGCATGTTAGGCATTAAACTTTTTTTATTCATAAATTATAAGACGTGAGAGATCTAAATAAAAGTACAAAACAATTGGTCATTGGACTGTCGTTTAATGTACAACAAATACGAGTTATAAAGTAAATAGAAGGATGATAATAGACAAAGTTAATGGAAATTATGTCCAAGTAAAAACATTTATGAGATATTTCTATTTTTTATTATGCGATACGCTTATCACACCGGGGCATACTAACGACTTTTTAAATAAAATAATGCAATTTTAATCGAAATTTAATAAAATGGGGTTATTTCGACCAAAATTAATAAAATAGGGCAAAACGCATCCATTAAATACGAAGCCGCGACGATGACGTGGCACGAACTTAACAGCCTTTTTTTTTTCATTTTACTTGCGTCGCACCCATTAGGGGCGACGATCACTTTTACTTTTTTCTTTTTATTTTTTATTTAACTTATTTTATATTTATTATTTATAAAATCCACCAGTTCATAAAATCATCATTATTTCATCCAATTTACATAATTAAAATCAACAAACACATCTAATTTATTGTATGTTTCGCGACGATTAAAATGATATACATATCTTATATTTTTCGATAATCAAAAATATTTTTTTTAATTTTATAATCAAAAAATAATTAAATTGGATTAAATTCAAAAATCAATTAAATATTTCCGATATTCGAAAAATATAATATATGCATATTATTTTAATTGTCGCGAAACATACAATAAATTAGATGCGTTTGTTGATTTTAATTATATAAATCTGATGAAATAATGGTGATTTTATGAATTGGTAGATTTTATAAATAATAAATATAAAATAAGTTCAAATAAAAAATAAAAAAAAAAGTAAAAGTGATCGTCGCCCCTAATGGGTGCGACGCTAACAGAAAAAATTAAAAAAAGTCCCTTGTTGATGTGCCACGTCATCGTCGCGCCTATTAGCCGCGACGTCGCGTTTATTGGACGCGTTCTGCCCTATTTTATTAATTTCTGGCGAAATAATTCCATTTTATTAAATTTTGAATAAAATTGCTTTATTTTATTTAAAAAGCCCATACTAACATAACATGGCTAGTTGTCAGACAATTAAATTGCTAGCACCATAATATAAACATAGACCTAAAATTTCAAAATAAAGAGCTACATATAGCATAAATGTTGACAAGAAGATTAATTAAAGCTAAGTTGCTAGCTTAAACGGCAAACAAGATCTATAAATAATTAATGACCAGAGAATATTCTCTGGGTTTGTGTAATAATTAATTCCATGTGATTATCCAATAGAATGATTAGCTTGCTCATTTGATATATTGACATTAAAGAAATAAGGCAATGCAAGTCAATAGCAGATCCAATTCCAACAAAAGCTCTGCACCCAACCAATTCATGATGACTTCATACAATAACTAATATTATAGTTTCCAAATGGTACATTCTTTCTCATTATTGCTCTTATGTATGCGTAGTTTCTCCTTTATAGCTCAAAGTTGAAGATAAAAGAAAGTAAAATGTTTTATAGACCTGAGCTTAACGGCCATAATCGAGTTTCAGGTTGATTTGTAATAGTTTATGGGATCGAGCGGATCGAGTTATAAAAATAAAACGAATATTACGAACTATTCTATGCTCAATAGGCAAGTGTACCTATCGATAGTAGTACAGAAGCGGTAAGCATTCGAGTATCGAACCAAAGGAACTATCTATTTTAGAAAACCGTCGTTTACATATCCTAGTGAGTATTTTTGGTTTGATACAAATATAATTAACGATAAACTAAATAAACGATAAAAATAAAAATCTGATAAAATAGCTATAACGGGTTGGGACGACTTAATAAAGCAAAGTATTTGAGACTTCGAATCCCCCTAGCTCGACCGAAGCAAATATCTCTTATACATAAACATGACTATCATTAGACCGTGGAGATTCCTATAACATGCGTACGAGTCTCTATAGCTGACGAAACTGCGTATTACTATAAAATAATCGTAAACAACTAATCTACCTTTTGAATGGCTGGGCAAGCTTCCCTAACTACACAATCGCAGACCACATAAAAATACGATAAATCTCTCTATTAGATTTGACTCTAATCCGACGGGGTAGCCCAACCTATCTCTAGCGATGGATTTATTCCGCTCGTCTACGAGTGGTCTAATTGCCAACCCCTCTTTCGAGCGTAGCTTACGATTTTCCAACAATTATCTCAATCACATAGACATAATCAAAACAATAATATAATTCGTAAACAAGTCATAATAGTAGCAAAGCATCGATACTTCAAAATATAGGTTTGAACTCGTTAGGGTTCATCTAGTCTCAAACACAAGGGATTTTGTTACTCATAGGATGAATTAAACACAACGAAGATCGAATATAACACAGAGAAACATCGTATCTCCCCTGAAATTGGCTGAGTAGATCCTTATTCTTCGTTGAGGGAATTGATCGAACACCTTGTGAGCGAGCTTGGAGCTGAGAGGATTCTGCTTCGATGGTTTACTCCTTGCTCTGCCGTGAGTTGCTTTCTTCAACTAGGTGAGTGACTTGGCTTTTGGTGTGAGGTGAGCAACACACGTGAATTTGGGAGGAGATGCTTGAGGTGTGTGCTTTGGCTTGTATGTGAGCAAACGAAGGTTTAGTGAAGGTATTTCAGGCCGACACCCTTTCTCTGTTGTCCCTAAGCGTGAGCAGACCCGAAAGAAACGGCTCTCTTTTTTTTTTCTTTAGCTTTGAGTGTCTTCTCTAATGGCGTTAAGGGTTTCGATCATCTCCAAGGCTCTTTGCGAGTGGTTCCTCCTCTGCTGCCCTTTGAAGCTCTGTGTCTTATAGTACTTAAAGAAACTAAACGAAATGAATTAGCAAAGTGGGAAACAACTTCCCTGTTCCTATGCGAAATTCCGTATCCATGTTTTGCTCGTTTAAACAACTTTCCTGTTTTCATGCGAAATCTCGTATCAATGCTTCGCTCTTTTAACTTTGGCTTGAGTTGTATGTTGTGATTGGTCAGCTCCACGTGCTTTAGTCTTGAGATGTCAAGCACGTAAATGTCAAAACAGCTCTTATTCCTCATGGTCCCTCCATATTCCCAATAATAAAATATCACTTGATTTGTGTGTAGTATGAATATGGGCCTAATACAAGGCAGTTTGGGCTGCTTTGTTCGGACAAAAAAATGGGTTGTATTAACGGTTTCCAAGAATTAGCATCGGCCACGTGTGTTTGATGGAAATTTGCATGTTAGATGATCGACTGATAATTAGCTGCCAGATTCAAGTCATCGCATGTGCTATAATCGTGCATTCTGTTTTCTTTCAAGCAAAGCTAAAATATTAATCAAAGCACTAAAATATATTGAGATGAATCAATTTAGCTTGCAAACGCATTATATAAACGTATAAAAATACTTTTATCAAATCTCCCCACCCTTAAGCGTTTGCTTGCCCTCAAGCAAATAAATAATAATGGCTCATAAAAAGATAAAATTGTGCGACATATCAATCAAGAAGGAAATCACGTAGGAGAAAATGCAAGTAAAGTCGGAAAGCATATTTGAAATCAACGACTATCTACACGAATTTCTTTAGCGATACCTATCAAAATCCGCACCTCACAGAGATTCACTCAAATCACTCAGTGTATAGGTTAAAATGATAGTGAACTCTCTCGGGCCATGCATTAATCTAATCTCTAACATAAGCTTGCAAAGAATTCGTAAATCTACCACTTTCAATGATCAAGCGTGAATCAGAAGGTCTTTACCGGGTTATAAAATGACTGAGATATGTAGGATAAGCGTAAAAAGGATATGAGTTGTAGTCGTGTCGGGCTCATGCCATCATCTCGAATGCACCCATGATGCGCCCCTTTTCAACTTCTTTCGTCGTTTTCTTTTCTTCTTCTTCTTTTTCATTTTTTTTTTGGCATAGCCCTTCTTCTTTCAACCTCTCCATCCAGAATAGGTAAAATGCTTTTGAGAGGTAAAGATTATCAGAGGAAGAGTTCTTGGTTGACTAATTTTTTTTTCTCTCTTTTTTTCATTTTGTTTTTCGACGCTCATCTGTAATGTTCATCGGGAAATTGGTTTGGGTTGCGCTCTTTGACTTTAGCATTCACCCTCCACTTCTCCCATTGCTCCGATGGATTTATGTCTGACGGCTTAATCAGGTCGGCAATTTATAATTCGGTTTCCATAAATAAAAAGGCTCAGGCTCAAAGTGGCTAACTACGGGGGCCAGTCATGGTTGGTAACTTTGGCTATGGACTGAATTCCTAATGCCTTCCTCATTTTCACACAATCTCACGTTAAGTAGTTTCAAAACGCAATACACAAGCAAGTTCTGAAGAGAAATAAATTAAGCACGATTCACACAACCAAAGAAATGAGCAAAAAGCTCGTAGGCTAAAAAATCTCACAAAAATAGGGTTATGTGTACGAATCTCTCAAGTATCGCCAAGTTCGTCATGTAAGAAAGAAGCGACACGCATGTGTATCCTAATTACTCACAAAATCGCTAACACAAAATCATCCTTTCATGATACGAAACATGATTTTCGAAAAATATTTAATGCCAAATTCGAAAAAAAAATAAATTATACCAAAATGCAAGACATGCACACATATAACATGTTCGCATTAATTTTGCAGAAATTCCCTTCCCCACACTTAAGATTTATGTTGCCCTCAACATAAAAATAGTGTAACATACGGAAGAGGAAATAAATAGATAAGCGAACTTCCCTGAATAGTCCGATGCGCATGTTTGTACGGCTCCTCCCCACACTTGAGATTTTGAATTCCCTGCGATCATCGAGAAACAGAATTAAAAACTTAAAAGTACGCATAGAAATAAAAAAGAAAAAAATAGGATAGGCTTGGGGTGCCTTTCAAGTAGCGCTTTCTTTAATGTCTTTTAGCTAGACATTGTCCGGTGATTTTTAGCGATGGGTGGTGTCAATGAGGTGGATCGTTTCCTTTCCAAGCGCTTCGTGTCACCGCCATAGTAATGTTTGAGACGCTGCCCGTTTACCTTCAAAGTCCCTCCTTCCGGGTGTGTGATCTCGACTGTGCCGTATGGAAATACCTGAGAACCTTGAATGGGCTAGACCACCTCGATTTTAGCTTTCCCGGGAATAATCGCAGCCGCGAATTGCACAGCAAGACTAAGTCGCCTTCTTGGAATTCCCGCTTCATGATTTTCCGATCATGATATTGTTTTGTACGCTCTTGTAGAGGCGGGTGTTCTCGTAAGCCATTTGGCGCCACTCGTCGAGTTCGTTGATCTGCAAGTTCCTATTTTCTCCTTCGAGATTCAAATCAAAATTTAGTTTCTTTAGTGCCCAATATGCCTTATGTTCGAGCTCGGCGGATAAATGACAAGATCTCCCATAAACGAGGCGATAAGGTGTGGATCATATAGGCGTCTTATAGGCTGTCCTATAGGTCCACAATGCGTTGTTCAACTTGTTCGACCAATCGCTTCGGTGATGCTCGGCGGTTTTCTCTAAAATTTGCTTCTCCCGATTCACGACTTCCACTTGGCCGCTTGCTTGAGGGTGGAACGGAGTGGTAACACTATGCTTAACGCCGTATTTCTCGAGCGTCCTAGAAAACTGAGTGTTACAAAAGTGAGTACCTTTATCGCTAATAATGCAACGAGGTGAACCAAATCGTGAAAACAATATTTTTAAGAATTTAACGACAACCCTAGCATCATTAGTGGACTGCGCTTGTGCCTCTACCCATTTGGATACGTAATCAACCGCAAGTAGGATATATCGATTAGTAAACGAAGTAGGGAGAGGTCCCATGAAATCAATGCCCCAAACATCAAATACCTCGCACACTAGAATAAAATTCCGCGGTATTTCATTGCGCTTAGAGATATTACCTGTCCGTTGGCACCTATCACACAATGTCTACATACCTTTGAGCATCCTTGAAGATTGAAGGCCAATAGAAACCACTTTCGAGTACCTTATGGGCTGTTCGATTCCCCCATAGTGACCTCCGGTCGGTCCGGTATGGCAATGGTCTAAGATCTTGATCGTCTCGAGAAATGACACGCATCGCCTGGCCATCTTATCGGCACAAGTTCTAAACAAGTATGGATCATCCCAAAAGTAATACTTCAAGTCCGAGTATAATTTCTTCTTCTTTGGTATAATCCTTGCCACGAGATAGTTAGCAATATCAGTATACAAAGGAATATCATCGTTTACCTCACGTAAAGCATAAAGATGCTCGTCAGGGAAGTGGTCCTTGATATTATCCTCGTCCTTCTTTTCATAATGTGAGTCCTCCAATCTCGATAAGTGATCGGCTGCAAAATTTTCAGCCCCTTTTTGGTCTCGAATTTCCACGTCAAATTCTTGGAGTAGTAAGATCCATCGGATTAGTCTTGCCTTTGCATAGGGTTTGACGAGGAGGTGCTTGAGGGCCGAGTGATCCGTGTAGACAATGACCTTGGAAAGGATGAGCTAGGTGCGAAACTTGTCGACCGCGAACACGACCACAAGCAACTCTTTTTCAGTGGTAGTGTAATTCGCTTGTGCCTCGTTCAAAGTCTTGATTGCGTAGTATATCGGCTGAAAGTGTTTGTCCCGCCGCTGCCCCAAAACTGCACCTACTGCAAAATCACTACCATCGCACATGAGTTCAAAAGGTAGACCCCAATCGGGAGCTACCATGATAGGAGCATTGATAAGCTTATCCTTAAGTATCGAAAATGCATGCATGCACTCGGATGTAACTCATATGGCATGTCTTTCTCAAGTAATCGGGTCAAAGGTCTAGCAATTTTAGAGAAATCCTTGATAAATCTACGATAAAAACCCGCATTAGGAAACTTCTAATCGCTTTTACTGACGAGGGTGGGGGTAAATGCTCGATAGTCTCAATTTTAGCCCTATCTACCTCAATCCCCCTAGACGAAATCTTATGACCTAGCACGACTCCCTCTCTCACCATAAAATGACATTCTCCCAATTCAACTCAAGATTGGTGTCCTCGCATCGCTTAAGCACAACCTTAAGCTTAGAGAGACAAACCTCAAACGTGTTACCAAAAACCGAGAAATCATCCATAAATACCTCCATTATGTCTCCTACTAGCTTGTCGAAGATGGCCATCATACACCGCTGAAAAGTGGCCGGAGCGTTGCATAGTCCAAAAGGCATCCGTCGGTATGCGAATGTCCCGAACGGGCATGTAAAGGTAGTATTTTCTTGATCCTCGGGCACAATGGGAATCTGCAAATATCCTGAAAGACCATCAAGAAAGCAATAAAAATCATGACCGGATAAACGTTCAAGCATTTGTCAATAAAGGGTAAAGGGAAATGATCATTTCGCGTCACATCGTGTAACTTTCGATAGTCGATGCAAACGCGCCATCCTGTGACAGTCCTCGTCGGAATTAACTCATTCTTCTCATTAGGCACTACAGTTATTCCTCCGTTCTTCGACACGACTTGAACTGGGCTCACCCACTTGCTATCTGAGATTGGATATATAACACCCGCATCGAGCAACTTAATCACCTCGGCCTTCACAACTTCTTTAATGTTTGGATTCAATCGCCTTTGTGACTGCACCACCGGTTTGTACTCGTCTTCCATGAGGATCTTATGCATGCAAAAGCTTGGGCTAATTCCTCGAATGTATGAGATCTTCCATGCAAGCGCCTTCTTGAGTTCTCTTAGTACGTCCAAGAGCATGCTTTTCTGCTCCTCTTCTAGGTCCGCGGCCACGATGACGGATAACTTCGAATTTTCTCCTAAGAATGCGTACTCCAAGTGATCGGGTAGTTGCTTGAGTTCGAGCGTCCGTGGTTCCTCGATTGAGCTTTTCTCCATTTCTTCTCCGTTGCTCGTATTTACCTTGACCGGTTGCTCATCTTCGATGTTATTGTCTACATTTATGTGAACGTCCGTCGTTAAGGCAGTCTCACGTTCTTCAAATTCTTGCATTAAAGAGAGTGAGTCGGCTTGTGAGAGTCCCTGCAAAGTTAGGAAGTTATCCCAATTAATAATATCCATGTAATAGCACTTATCATCGAGCTCTTCGGTGTTACTCATCGACTCAGTCATATCAAAGGTCACTTTCTCGCTATCTATAGTCATCGTCAATGTTCCATTACGAACGTCGACCATCGTTCCCCCGGTAGCGAAAAATGGTCTACCTAAAATAAGGGGAATATTCTCATCCTCCTCCATGTCAAGAATAACAAAATCAGCGGGGATTATAAATTTATCAACTTTTACGAGTATATCCTCGATGATACCCCTAGGATACTTGATAGATCTATCAGTTAACTGAATACTCATTCTAGTGGGTTTGGGTTTGCCTAAACCAAGTTTCTTGAACATAGAGTAAGGCATCAAATCGATACTTGGTCCTAAATCGGCCAATGCCTTATGAACAACTAAATCTCCTATAAGACAAGGTATAGTAAAACTCCCTGGATCCTTAAGCTTCTTCTGAATCTTGCATTGGAGAATGGCCGGGCATTCCCCTCGAAGGCAAACAGTGGCAATATCTTTGAGTTGGCGCTTGTTCGTTACCAAGTCCTTGACGAATTTTGCCCAACGTGGCATCTATGCAAGAGCCTCGACAAGCGATAATTTAATATGTACGTTTTAAAATAGAGAGAAATTTACCGAACTGATCGTCTACTATCTCCTTCTTGAGTCTGGCTGGGTACGGGACCTTTGGTTGGTATGCCTTAATAGTCGGTTTGGCTTCGACTTCGTCCTCCTTGTTGGTCTTCTCGTCGTCGACATTTGCCTTCTCGATCTCGACGTTCGCCTTGTTCCTTAGTACTTCCTCGAGCTGTCGTCCGTTGTAAAGTGTCACCGCCTTCACATGGTGGTCCTTTGGGTTGGTCTCGGTGTAACTTGGCAACGAACCGGAAGGGGGTTGTTGGATTGATTCGGCAATTTGCCCGACTTGTTTCTCTAAAGCCCGTAGTGAAGACTCGGTATTTTGCAACCGCACTTCTTGACTGTCTAAGCGAGAGTCGAGATTAGACAACATTCCCTCGAGCTTGTTTACGCGACTTTCCGGAAGGGGTTCAGAATTTCCGCCGTGATATGTTCTTTGATTTTGAAATCCCGGCGGAGCATGTTGTTTATTTCCATAGGCTAGGTTAGGATGAACTCGATTCGGGACGAAATTTCGCTGACCTTGGTAGTTTCCCATGTAATCGGCTTGCTCTGTTGGACTAGTGACGGGCAGTGATCGTGGCTTCCTCCGCATATAGTGCATGGTGGAGTATACGTCGGATATGAATGAGAAGGCGCAATAGTTGTGGGAGTCCTCGGTGTGGGTTGTAATTGGACAGCATTAACGGCCGGCTTCATAGGCAAGAGCGCATTCATCAAAGTCTGTATTTGTTGTTGGAGGGCGTCAAACTTGGCGTTGATTGCGGTAGTTTCAGCGACGTCGTACATTCCCGGTGGTTTGCCTCTATTGCTCGAGCTCCCGCGCCGAAAGCTATTAGCGCTATAATCCTCGATCAAATTCCAGCCTTCCGTCGCGCTAAGATTACACAGACCTCCATTGCATGCTCCGTCTAATAGTTGTACGGTGTTGTCGTTCAGTGACTCATGGAACCGCTGAATTTGTTCGCTTTTTGTCATCCCGTATTGAGGGAATCGGTTCAAGAGCGCCTTGAATCTAGTCCACACGTCATATAGATTTTCGCCCTCCTTTTGCTTGAATGCGGTGAGGTCCATCTTTAGTTTGAGAGCCTTGGAAGGTGGAAAGAAATAATTGATGAAGGCGGCATGCATCTGATCCCAAGTGGTGATAGATCTCGCGGGAAGTAAGTTAAACCACTCCTTTGCGTTGCCTCGTAGAGAGAAATGGAAATAAGTAGAGTCGAATAGCTTCGGTGCTTACGCCTTGCACTCGTATTGCGTCGGCGACGGATAGGAAGTCTTGGATGTGGCGATAAGCGTCTTCCTCGGAGAGTCCATCGTATTGAGCTGTCGTCTGAAGCATCTGAAGCCAATGATGTTTCAGCTCAAAGTTGTTCGGAACTTGAGGAAGGACTATCCCTGAGCCAACCGTCCCTATGGCGTTGTTTCTCCACAACTCTCTCATTAGAGGTTCTCTCGTTGCTAATGGCATCTCTTCGCGATTTTGCTCCGTCATTTCGACTCGCCTTGCGTTTTCTCGTAGGTTGTGTCGGAACGTTCTTTCGATCTCCGGGTCTCCTTCAACTAATGGTAGCGAATGATTTCTCCGGGTCATGCACGAGCGTTCACGTACCTAGACAAACAAAATAAAAATAACAATAACAATAAGAGATTTAGAAGTAAAAACCAATAAAACAAAATATATTGCTAAAAAATAAAAATAAAAATAAAAGCAAGCGATGCTAAAAAATAATAAAGACAAAAATAATAAAGAAAATGATAATCACTACAATAATAATTTTTTTTTAATAATGATGTGATAAAAATAAGATAGGAAGTTTGAAGAAATAAAAATAAAAATATTAATAAAGGTAACTAGACAAAAAAGAAATTCGCTTAAGCAAAAAAAAATATATTTAATAAAAAAATAACAGCAAATAATACTAATTAAAATAACGAAAAATAGCGGAGAAAAAAATAAAAAAAAAAGAAAAAATATAATAAGCGTAGAAATAAAAAAATAATAATAATAAAAAAATAATAATAGAGCTAGAATAATAAACTAAAGTTTTCCAAATATCAGTAGCTCCCCGGCAACGGGGCCAAAAACTTGATCGAGCGGATCGAGTTATAAAAATAAAACGAATATTACGAACTATTCTATGCTCAACAGGCAAGTGTACCTATCGATAGTAGTACAAAAGCGGTAAGTATTCGAGTATCGAACCAATGGAACTATCTACTTTAGAAAACCGTCGTTTAAATATCATAGTGAATATTTTTACTTTGATACAAATATAATTACGATAAATTAAATAAACGATAAACACAAAAATAAAAATCTGATAAAATAGCTATAACGGGTTGGAACGACTTAATAAAGCAAAGTATTTGAGACTTCGAATCCCCCTAGCTCGACCGAAGCAAATATCTCTTATACATAAACATGACTATCATTAGACCGTGGAGATTCCTATAACATGCGCACGAGTCTCTATAGCTAACGAAACTGCGTCTTACTATAAAATAATCGTAAACAACTAATCTACCTTTGAATAGCTGGGCAAGGTTCCCTAACTACACAATCGCAGACCGCATAAAAATACGATAAATCTCTCTATTAGATTTGACTCTAATCGGACGGGGTAGCCCAACCTATGTCTAGCGTTGGATTTATTCAGCTCGTCTACCAGTGGTCTAATCGCCAACCCCTCTTTCGAGCGTAGCTTACGATTTTCCAACAATTATCTCAATCACATAGACATAATCAAAACAATAATATAATTCGTAAACAAGTCATAATAATAGCAAAACATTGATACTTCAAAATATAGGTTCGAACTCGCTAGGGTTCATCTAGTCTCAAACACAAGGGAATTAGTTACTCATAGGATGAATTAAACACAACGAAGAACGAATATAACACAGAGAAAACATCGAATCTTCCCTGAAATTGGCTGAGTAGATCCTTATTCTTCGTTGAGGGAATTGATCGAACACCTTGTGAGCGAGCTTGGAGCTGAGAGGATTTTGCTCGTTTAGACAACTTTCCTGTTTTCATGCGAAGTCTCGTATCAATGCTTCGCTCTTTTAACTTTGGCTTGAGTTGTATGCTTGTGATTGGTCAGCTCCATGTGCTTTAGTCTTGAGATGTCAAACACGTAAATGTCAAAACAGCTCTTATTTCTCATGGTCCCTCCATATTCCCAATAATAAAATATCACTTGATTTGTATGTAGTATGAATATGGGCCTAATGCAAGGCAGTTTGGGCTGCTTTGTTCGGACAAAAAAATGGGATGTATTAACGGTTTCCAAGAATTAGCATCGGCCACGTGTGCTTGATGGAAATTTGCATGTTAGATGATCGACTGATAATTCTTGAGATGCCAGATTCAAGTCATCGCATGTCCTATAATCGTGCATTCTGTTTTCTTTCAAACAAAGCTAAAATATTAATCAAAGCACTAAAATATATTGAGAAGAATCAATTTAGCTTGCAAACGACATTATATAAACGTATAAAAATACGTTTATCAGTTTCATTAGTTCTTCATATTAAAGTTTGAATACTGTTTTCTTTCGGGTCTTACTTTTTCGTATTGTTACATGATTTTACTCTTAACATCTACCATCAATGTTTATATGTAGATAGCAAAGTAATAGTGTTTGATGGGTAAAAGAGAGAACTAGATGACGAGGTTGGCGTGGGACATTATTGGTTGGATATGTAGTTTCTAAATCCAGAAAAGAAACATATATTAGATAACGAAGAATTTTAAAATGAAGCGTCAGATTAATTATTTAGTTTAGATCGGTACAGCTAAATCATGTCTGCTGTTACAAGAGAAACCATCTATTTCAATTTTAGAATTACTAACACCAGGGGACAAGATAAGATTCATTTAATATATGCAAGTATATAATCAAGGTGACAAAAAACTCAGGAAGTGCACTAATCGATGAGTGTAAAGATGAGGAATGATGATACTATGGTAACGGCGATGAATGATATCACTGGAGTATATAATTAGAATGTGACAAGATTTAATTTATGTTAGGATTACGAAAATGACATTGTCCATTACAATATAATAATATATTATATCTTATTAATGTATACCTAAGATAGACTGTACCATTGCTGCCATGACAGTGGAACCTAAGCACGGAATGTATGGTCAAATATTCAATATGATTCCAATGGTGAAACAAAACATCGCAATATTTTGCCCTTTTATTTAACCAAGTAGTGAATTGAAAGCAAAGCTAGCACAAACCAAAAACGTTGAATTGTTTCCAAGTGATCCTAATGAAACTTCCAAGTGATATCTTTTCCTCCAAAATCATCACAACAAACTTAGAGTGCGTTTGGATTCGCGTATTTGAACGAAATCGCTTGATTTTAAATTATGAATTTCAAAATCTATTGAAATTGAGGGTTCCAACCTAAAACCAATTGGTGATAGGAGGAGAAAGCCTCGTATATATATAGCGGCTCAAAGAGCTTGAATTATCCGATGTGGGACGGACCCACTTAGAATCTCAACACGCCCCCTCACGTGTGGCATGACTGGCCTAACACGTGGACATATGAATCGGGTGACGGTGAGCGGAAGCTCGCTCTGATACCATATTAGAAATAGAGGGGTGACGGTTGAGAATTCTGTCCCACATCGGGAACTTATCTTCACCTGGCTTGGTATATAAATCAAAGAGGCCTCTCCACCTAACACCAATTGGTTTTAGGAAGGACCCCTCGATTTCTAATATGGTATCAGAGCGAGCTTCCGCTCACCGTCACCCGATTCATATGTCCACGTGTTAGGCCAGTCATGCCACACGTGAGGGGGCGTGTTGAGATTCTAAGTGGGTTCGTCCCACATCGGATAATTCAAGCTCTTTGAGCCGCTATATATATACGAGGCTTTCTCCTCCTATCACCAATTGGTTTTAGGTTGGAACCCTCAATTTCAATATGGTATCAGAGCAGGTTCGATCTGCGTGTTATCGCGCATATTTCACTCACCGTCACCCGATTTCATATGTCCACGTGTTAGGCTTGAATCGTGCCACACGTGAGGGGGCGTGTTGAGAATTCTGTCCCACATCGGGAACTTATCTTCACCTGGCTTGGTATATAAATCAAAGAGGCCTCTCCACCTAACACCAATTGGTTTTAGGAAGGACCCCTCGATTTCTAATAAAATCATAATTTAAAATCCAAATTCACCGTTTGGCAAACACTAGGATTTCGAATTCGGATTTCAAAATAGAGCTCGACGAGCTCGTGGAGCTCGTCGAACTCGATTTTTTAACTTTTTTCTAAAATAAAATTTTAAAAAGTACAAAATAAAATAAAATAAAAATCATGAATAATATATATAAAAAAACAAACTCGTGAGCCGGCTTGCGAGCTTCGAGTGCCCACGAGTGAGCTCGAGCTCGAGCCGGCTGCGAACCCGTGACGAGCTCGATCTCGACAAGAGCTCGTCGAGCTCTAGCCGGCTCATTTGCGAATCCATGACGAGCTCGAGTCGGCTGAACTTGCGGCTCGAGTCACCGTCCACATTCTAATTACTACTATTATTATTATTGTTATTATTATTATTATTATTATTATTATATTTTTTCATTATTATTTATTATTATTATACTATTATGGTTATACTATTATTATTATTATCAGTTACGAAAAACCCGTTATGTGCTCAGCTTTGGATTTCGAAAACGGACCATTTGACACGGAATTTCAAATCCGACGAATTATACGAGTTTGGATTTCCACTCGGATTTGGGTGAAATCGAAATCCAAATCGGCGTGATTGCCAAACGAACGATTTGAGCGAAATTCAGATTTCAAATCGAAATCCGGAATCCAAACGGGGCATTAGCCAATACACAATCTTACCTCACAATTAGACCTGTTCACAAGGCCGGTTTTTTAATTTTGGAGGCCCTGCTCGGTTGGGTCAAAATATTAAGGCCCATGTATTTTTTTTTCCCTTATGTGGCCCTATGGAGAACAACCGGGCCAATTTATCAATTTACATTTTTTACTGTAACTGGATTTGAGGACCTCTAACTGGGCCGGATTTGTGGCCCTATGCGGCAGGCCTGGATGCGCAGGCCCAAATCCGGCCTTGCGTGTTCATCCGGCTACGGTTACGGTTCACGGTTATGAACCGTCGGTTTACGGTTACTAAAAACCTCTAACCGTAACCGAACTTTGGTAATCACAGTTACGGTTACGGTTTTGAACCAGCCGAGCCAGTTACGGTTTTGAACCGCCGGTTTAGGGTTCAATTTTTTTAAATATGTTTTATATTTTTTCTCTTATAATAATTGAAATAATTAAAGTTACTGATTTTTTCAATTTAAAAAACGTAAAAAATAAAAAAGACATTCCATACCAAGTTAGAAATTTATAAAAAAATATCCTTCATATGTGAAAGAAAATTACATCTTAATATTAAAAAAATACTATGATTATCGCTAAATCGAAAGTCATTGACGGACACTCGTCGTATGCATCTCCTTCTAAGGATCAAGTTTATTCGCTTAGGACTTCCAGCGTCAATTCTTTATCATTAAAAAGCAAAAACTAAAAATGGTGAATAAATTAACATTGGTTACTATAATAAGAACAATAAAATTATATATTCAATCAATATATGAAATGCGGTTATAATTCACGGTTTGAAACCGCCGGTTTACGGTTAAGAAAATGATCGTTTGGCAATATAATACATAAATAGAAAATAAAATATAAAAAAATCCAAGTCCAAGTTCAAGGCATAAGCCCAAAGAACCCATAAACTAATGTTTTATTTATGGTAAACTGTCGGTTAGCCACCGGTTATAACCGGAGGTTAGACCCGCCGGCTATAACCGGCAATTTACGGTTAGACAAATAGAAAACAATAACAGAACCGTATTAAATAACGGTTCGGTTACGGTTTGAACCGCCGTTGACCACGATTAACCAACCTTCTCTTTAACCATTTGACTCCTAAGCGCGCTATCTTTTTTCAAAAGATTATCAAAAGCCTTTCTAAATTTTAGAGCGGATTCAATCCTCAAATAAGTGGAATTCCATCTTGTTTCTACATCCAAACAAACAAGGGTTTAGACTCAATTTTTTCCTCTTCAATACACTCTTTGAATTTGTGTATAACCTTGCGGGGAAGATCTAACATATCTCACAAGAGCATGGATTTTTCGTATTGATTTTTCAACTTCACGCAAGACATCTTTCACAACCAAATTCAGGATATGAGAGGCACATCTAACATTCAAGTATTTACCCTCTAAAACAGCACAATCCCAATGATTAAATATCTTCGTCAAATACTCAATAGCCTTGTCATTAGCACTATTGCATTGCCCACGGTTACGGTCAAAACATTCTTAAGTCCCCACTCATTCAAGCATTTCTCCACAGATCCACCAATAAATTTACCAGAATGACCAGCAATAGGACAAAAATTGATAATTTTCTTGTGCAAACTCCAATCATCATCAATAAAATGAGCGGTGAGACACATGTAACTCATATTTTGACCAGATGTCCATGTATCAGTTGTGTGACAAACCCTAGAAGAAAGCTTCTTGAAAAATTCATTTAGCTTGTTTCGTTCTTCTATAAAGAAGCTATAACAATCCCTCGCTACCGTAAATCGTGAGGGAATGACAAACCGAGTATTCAAAATTTTACAAAAGATACGAAAACCTTCTCGCTCCACAAACCGAAAGGGTATCTCATCCAATACTAGCATTCGAGATAGTGCCCTCCTACAAGATTCTTGATCAAATTGCCACAAGCTAGGAATGCTGAAAATTTCTGTTGTACGATCACTGTTCACAACAGATTCCAAATGAATATCCAATTTTTTTCTTCAAATCAACCCGACCACGTGCTTTTGGACACCCCCTCTGAATGTGATTGGTTAAACATGTAGTCCTCTGAACGATTTTTTCTTTCAAGAAAAAGTTGGTCACTTACTTGAGGATTAAGATGAATTGGTGGTTTTCCTTTCTTACGAGTTGTGGAGCTCTCAAGAGTGTTCTTCTTTTTGTATGATCTACTTCTTCACTCTCTAATTTATTTTCATTTGCTTGGCCGAATTCATCCATCAAGTGAGCCAAGTCCACAAACAACTCTTGCACTAGTATTTCTGCAACACTATCTTCAGATGTCGACATACTTGATTCTATGAAGATAAAAATTCAAAAAACAAGTTCAGCGAAAAAGAATTCAAAACAAGCTCTTTTGAAGAAATAACATTTCTTAGGAACAAGATTGATGTGGATTTCGCCCTCGGGCACTTCATCTTGATCTCTCCCTCCTTTCCTCTCCGGCAGGCTCGCTCCGGCATTTCGCCCTTTTTGGGTTCGACCGCCTCGAGCTGTCTGCCACCTACTCGGGAGACCCCTTCGCGCATCTACCGTTGTTCCTCGGGCTCCTTCTCGAGAGCATCCTCTTCCTTTGCTAACGTTTCTTTCGCGCCTCATTACTCGCGGATTATTTGATAGTTAACGTTATTTTACCGTCAGTCGGAAATCCTAAGGGTAATAATAGTCCCCCCTAAAATAGTCCAAAAAGAGTGTAACGAGTATTTGGACGTTAGCTATCGGTAAAATTATCGGTTCTAAAGTTCTTTTCGTTTTTCATCAGACTTCTTCGGGCGCTTATCCTTTTCTTCCCTCCTAGCTCCTCGGGCAGCTCTTATCCTTCATTCATCGCGGTGATCCCTTATGCTGCCACGTCTCATCTCTCTTGGGCGGGAAAAATACCGCCCCATCTAATCATGCCAAATCGATCTTGACACGTATCGCTCATTCGAAAACCAAACGTCTCGTCTTCCTTTTTCCCCCTTTTCTCCTTATTTTCTCCCTTTTCCTTCATTAATAGGGTTCCCGATTTTCGCTTTTCCTCCTCTCTACGACTTTGTCAGGTGCGACTGCAACGATTTCTTGCGTTCTTCAGTGTGTCTCCGCGATTTCATATCTTCTTCTTCATCAAGACCGGAAAAGCTTTCTTTCTTTCTCTCTCTTTCCCCTCTCGCTACTTTCAGTTTCGTCTCTAAAATGTGCTTTATCTGTATTGAGCCATGCCCTTGAGATTTTCTTTGTTTCGGCTTCCTTCGTTTTTGCCTGTGTTTATTACATTAGCCCTTTTAGGATTATGCGGCTTTCGCTGCGAGCGACGTCACGACTTCGTCTTCCTCAAATTGCTCGATTTCTTTTTCAACCCTAAACCGCCCATAATCTCCATCTTCTCATTCTTCTTCATTTTTCATTTCATTTTCAACGCGGCGGAGGCCCTAAGTAAATTCCCTGACTTGGATATTTTTCGCCCCCTCAGCTTATAGGGTACCCGAGCAAGAAAGCATACCTCGAAGCTCTATCTGATTGGTCTTCACAAATGGAAGAATTTCGCGAGGAGGTTAAGCTCCCCTGGCATGAAGTGAACGTCTCATCCCCGGAATCTTATGTTCCCTTGATTATCGATCGGGCCGGTCTAACTCCCCATCATGAGGTGCGAATTCCCAAACCTCGGGAAGTGCCCAGTGGGCCTCCTGAAGGTTTTCACACTTTCTTCCTTGACCAGCTTGACATGGGGCTTCGTCTTCCCCTCCCTCAATTTCTGGTCGATCTTTGCAACTATTACCAGATTTCTCCCTGTCAATTGACCCCGAACTCCTACAGTCTTCATTTGTTCCCTAGCCGTTCTCATCAAATACTTCCAGATGCCAGTTTCCACTCCCATTATTCTATCATTTTTAAAAATTAACCATAAGGAACATGGCAAATTCTTCTTTTCCTCGACTGCCCCCGAAGAATTCTTCTCGGGAACCCCTCCTCCCACAAGGGGTGGATGAGGAAATTCTTCTTCGTTCGATCTCCTGATGGGAGTCCCGAAAATCATACCGTTGAGGTTTGGCCTAAGACCACATCCATATCTACTCCTCTTCCCCCTGCCCCCGATTCGGAGGTTGAGAGGTTCAAAGAGGTCCTCGGGGGCCGGCGCTTCAGCGCCCCCGAGCTTGTCAGAGACGACCTGCTTTGCCATTTTGGTTTTTGCTCGAATGGAATCATGATAGATGACATATGTATATTTTATAGGTTTTTCTCTTTTCTTCCTCGACTCTATCTATGATCTGGCCTCTTTTCTTGTCTTACCAGATTCCAGCATGGACCACGCTGATTTGCTCAAAATATCGGAGCAAATGAAGAAGGGTGGCTCTTCTCAAGCCCTCCTCCTGCCTCAGTTACTCGGGCCCTCAATAAAGGCATGGGTAAAGCTCCATCCACTTCCTCGAGCGGCTCCACGTCAAAGAAGGCTAAACCGCTGAAGGTTCTCCTTCTGCGTCGACCCGGTGGAGCAGCCGGAATATTTTCACCGCCCTCGCGGAATATTTTCTCCGTGGCTTCCGAAGCCAGGCCAACCAGTCTGATCTCTCGGGCATGAACCCTCGACAATTTTTCTCACTTTTTGCCCAGATCATGAGCCAGGTATTAACTTTTACCCCTTTGCTTTCTCTTTCTTCTACCTTTGCTTGTCTTTCTGCCTTTTCTTTATCCTTTGTCGCCATCCCTATCCTCAGGAATTTGCCAGCGCCGCCGAGGCTCTCGAGAGGATGCTCTTCATGCATGACGATTGCATAGAGCTCACCCAGCGCGAGGAGAAACTGAAAGAGGAGATAGATCAAGTCACGAAGGATGCCAAGTCGCGAGAGGACGACTTACGTAAGTAGCTGAGGGATGCTCGTGCGGAGTCTGAGAGGGCAAAGAGGGCACTGGCCAAGGAGAAGGAAGCTCGGGAGGGGGCGGAGAAAAACTTCAGCGAGCTGGAGGAGAGCATCACTCGGGATTATCTGTCCCGAGAGGCAAATAGGAGACAGGTCGTTACTTATTTTAAGTACGGCTTCAGGGGCTGCCTCCGCCAGTTTCGAGAAGCTGGCTTCTTTCGCCAGAAATTCAAGCTCGACTTTCTGAATGCTGAGCGGGCTTTATCGGAGTGCCCTGCCGGAGGATACAAGCCGGAGTCTGTGGCCCAGGGAGGATCCGAGGACATCATCCCGGAGGACATAATTGCCACTCCTTCGAGTGAGGAAAACGAGGAAGCCCCCGATCTCCCGTTTGAGTTCATGAGAAGCCGATGAAGTCCCTGAGCCTGTTGCCGAATAGGAGGTTGAGAAAGCCCGCGAAGAAGTTCTTGAGGGCCCCCTGCAAGAGGAAGAGCAATTGCCCCCTGGTCGAGTCAGTGGTGACTGGGGCAGAAGAGATGATGGTGGAGTCCAATCAGGCCGGTTCGCCCGCTCCACTAAAAACTTCTATCTGTGTTTCTGAACCCTTTTCTGTTTTTCCTTCCATGGACCATATCGTCCTTTGTCTTTTTCCAACTTTTCGAACAATATTGTAGTATGTCTTTTCCTTTCTAACTATATTATATTAGTGTAATCACATCTTTTCAGTTCGGCATCTTGTGCTGGTTTTTATCATCGTTGTGTGTCGTATGCTTTCTTCTCGCGATTCCGTAATTTCCCATTATCTCTTAAATTCCATAACTTAAAGATTGAGACGCCCGATGACCCTGAAGCTAGTCTTCCGCGATGTTTTCTCGACCGCGATCCTCGAGTAGCTAAAGCCATTTCGTGAATCCCATATCTTTTGTAATTCAAAATTTCAAAATCAGGAAGACCCGATCATCCGGGGTCCCCTTTTCGTTCGAATCGCGAATCATTACGAATGTTAGCTCAATGGTCACTAAATCCGTGCATCTTGTATACTTAACTCAAATCTTTAAAATTTAAAAACCCGAGAATTGTGAGATCCTTCCCCTATAAAATCCGTACTTGATAATTCAAACTTCTCATATTTCTTTCCAAGCTCAAGCCTCATTAATTCCCTCAGATCCAGGTCCTATAATTTCTCCGTCACCGTGTATTTACTCTCTTTTATTTTTATTGCGTAAGGCGATCGATTTTCTTTATTTCCTCGGTTCTTATGCATTTTCAGCTCATCAATGAACAAGAGGGCTACGCACTCTTATCCACGGAGAAACCCTTATTTTCGAGCCTAGAAACAAGATCCTCCGCTTTGCCCTCTTTGCGATATGTGGGATGAGGCGACGTTTTACCTCAAATACGAACGTGCGATTTCCGCATAAGGAGGACCCGGTCCCGACGATCCCCTCATTCTCGAGAAGCAACCACATCGTGGGTGGACCAATCGTATCCTCGTTTCCTATTGGAGAAAGAGGGTACCTCGTCTCGTCAGTTCATGGAGAGTTTTCTGGATCCCGACGAGAAACTACATTCGACGAAATTCTCTGACTCCGTCTTCTGGGATTGGTGGGCTCTGAGTCAAAGCCGGGTAGGTTATGTTAACCTTTCGTTTTCATCTTTCGTCTTTCTTCACCCTTCCTTAACTTTCTCCTTTAGTCTTACTCGCTTTCTTGCGAGGGACTTCGGCGTTCCACTCAACAACGCGACTTGATTCAATATTACGGTGATGCTTGTTCCCGAATGACGTCTTTTTTGGGCGAGAAAGACCGACAAATTGCCAGGCTAAAGAAGCTGTTAGCCGAGTTCCAAGCTGATAATCAAGAGATCCGCTCGAGATCTCGAGGGAGTGGTGCTCGGGCCAGGTTCTCCAGTCGTGCAAGGCGTGCTTTTTCCCCTTGCTTGAGTGGGATCTCGGAGTTAAGGCGTAAGAGGATTGCACATGATGAAGAAGCCTTCATCTCCTCGAGGGTGCGACATTCGGGCAACCCCTATGCTCGGGACCTGATGCCATAATCATCTCTTGATACACCCTCCGCCTCATTGCTTTGTTATTATTTTAACCTTTGAACTACGGGACTTCTTGGTTTTTGTCCCTTGTCTTTGTCTATTTATCCTTTAAATTCGTATCTCCATTTCATTCCTGTCATCTCGCGTTGGTTTCGCTTTCTTCATTAGTTTCAATCAAATATATTAGGCGTTTAGTTTCTTCGATCATCGTAATTCGTCACCATTCTGGCCTGGAGTGTTGTACTATGGGTTATCTACGACTTTTAGCACTCTGTCGAGAGGACGTCTCCCATCTCACTCTCTTGAACAATTCTATAGCCTTTCTTGAGGATCTCATCTATTTTCGTCCTTGCGAGCTATCACTCCTCTTTCGAAGGCTTTGTACAATTTCACTCTCTCGAGCAATCGGGCATCATATGAGGACTTTTTTCACTCTCTTGAGATATCGGGCCTCATCCGAGGACTTTTTTAACTCTCTTGAGCGATCGGGCCTCATCTGAGGACTTTTTCCAATACGTCGCATTCTTACGAAATAAACAACTTCATTCAAAAATTGCAATGTTCGAAATAAAGACAAATAACTTGTATTTGAGCAAACTAGCTAACTAGGCAAAGTATAAGTAAGATGCGGGGGATAGAGTGCGAGTCTGAAGACTCGTCACGGGTAGTACTTCTTCAAGTGCCGAGCGTTGTGCTGCCTTTTCAACTTCTTTCCTTCCAAATCCTCCAAGTAATGATAGCCTCCCCAGCCTTCTTGATCACTTTGTACGGTCCTTCGTACTTGGGGTCCAACTTTCCTCTTTCTCCTTTGTGCTGTATTTCTTTCATGACAAGTTCTCCTTCCTCGAACCTTCTCAAGCACACCTTCCGATTGTAGGCTCGAGTGATTTTCCTTTGATAGGCTGCTATTCTGAGCGCGGCCCTCTGCCTTCCTTCCTCGATCATATCAAGTTCATCAGCGCGAAGTTGATCATTCTCCTCCGAATATCCCATTACTCGGGAGCTTTCTTGTCCTATTTCCACGGGCAGCACAGCTTCACTTCTCTATACCAGGCTGAACAAGGTTTCCTTCGTCCCGACCCAAGGCGTGGTTCGATAGGACCAGAGTACGCTCTGTAGCTCATTAAACCAGGCCCTTTTTAGCCCGTTTAGCCGGACTTCCAACGCTTGGACAATCATCCGATTAGTCACTTCCACCTGGCCATTGCTCTGTGGATAGGTTACAGAGGTGAATACTGGCTCGATCTCATAATCTTCACACAATCCCTTTAGCTTGCGTCCGCTGAACTATCTTCCATTATCACTTCCTCCTCGGGACCCAAACCTGCATAGAATATTTTCCACAGAAAGGCGATTACCGCAGCTTCGGTGATCCGTGCTAAAGCTTCGGCCTCCACCCACTTGGAGAAATAATCAATCGCAGCTAGGAGAAATTTGTTTTGTGAGGCGTTGCCTTCAAATGGCCCGACTATGTCCAATCCCCATTGATCGAACGGGCAGGCAGACACGGCCACCTTCATCATTTCCGCGGGCGCCCTTTGTAGATTCGCATGCTTCTGACATCTGAGGCAACTTCGCACCACTCTGATCGAGTATGTCCTCATTGTGGGCCAGAAGAAACCCGCCAGCATTGCCTTTGGCGCAAAGGCTCTTCCTTCGATGTGACTTCCACAGCTTCCCTCATGTATGTCTACCAAGTTTCTGCTTTCTCTTTCGACAAGCACCTTAATAGAGGGCCCGAGTAGGATCTCTTGAACACAATTCCATCGATAATCGTAAAGCGACAGGACCTTTACTCGGGCTTGGACCTTGTCTCGAGAAGGATTTGTTCCTCCAAGTATCGATAGATGTCATATCGCCAATCCTCGTTCTCTTTCTTATTAATGAGCTTCAACTTAAACTCCTCAAATTTTTCCTTCATCTTATCGAACGCTTTCACATACTCCATCAGCTTGTCTTATTTGGTGGCGAAGGTTCCGTCTGTTTGTTGACTACCAGTTGTGAGTCGGAATACAGGGTTACAGGGGTCAAACCCATCCTTATGGCTGTCCTCATCTCGAGTAGCAGGGCTTCATACTCGGCCTCACTGTTGGATGCTCGGAAGTCCAGCTTTATCGCCAAGTTGGTTTCTTCCGTCCAAGGTGAAATGATCACCAGCCCAACGCCGTTCCCTAATCAGCAAGAAGACCCGTCCACGTATATTTTCCACATCTCGGCAGGTCCCTCTTCTGCCATCTCGACGATGAAATCAGCTAAGGCTTGTGCTTCGATGGCCACTCGAGGTCGGAATTGAATATCGTACTCCCCCAACTCAGTGACCCATTTGATCGATCTCCCAAAAATATCTGGTTGTGTCACAATTATCCCCAACAGGCTGTTGGTTAGCACCACGATCGGGTGTGACAGAAAGTACGGCCTTAATCTCCTAGCCGTAATCACGAGGGCTAACAGTAATTTCTCTTGGGAGGTGTATCAAACTTCTGCACCCTTCAAGATATGGCTGACGAAGTAGACTGATTTCTGTACCTTTTCTTCTTCTCGGACCATGACCGAGCTGACGGCTCGGGGAGTGGCTGATATATAAACAATGAGCTCTTCCCCGGGCTTTGGTTTATTCAGCACAGGCAGCTCCTTCAGGTATTCCTTTAACTCCTAGAAGGCTTTCTCACATTCGGGCATCCATTCAAAATCCTTCACTTTCCTTAGCACCTTGAAAAAGGGCATGCTTCGTTTGGCGGATCGCGAGATAAACCTGGACAGGGCTGTGATCCTCCCTGTCAACCTCTGGACTTCACTAAGATTTTGGGGAGGCCAGGTTAACAACGACCTTCACTTTGTCGGGATTGGCCTCGATGCCCGACCGGGTCACCATGTATCCTAGAAACTTCCCTGAGGGCACCCCAAACGTACACTTGGCGGGGTTTAACTTTAAGCCGTATCTCCTGGCTGTGGTGGAAGGTTTCCCGGATTCTCTCGAGAAACTATCCCTGTTTTGGACTTGATCAATATGTCATCCACGTAAACTTCCACATTCCCGACCTGGGCCTCGAAGACCCGGTCCATCAACCTTTGATATGTGGCCCTGGCGTTCTTCAGCCCGAACGGCATGACCACATAACAAAATATTCCTTCTGAGGTGAAGAAGCTAACTTTGGGCTGGTCCTCCTCGGCCAGCCCAATCTGGTGATATCCCTGGAAGGCGTCCAAGAAACATAAAAGCTCATATCCGGCTGTGGAATCCACCAATTAATCTATTCTCGGTAAGGGATAGCAGTCCTTCGGGCATTCCTTGTTCAAATCCCTAAAGTCGACGCACATACGCCACTTCACCGCGGACTTGGGAACCAGCACCACGTTTGAAAGCCAGGTCGGGAACTGGATCTCACGAATATACCTTGCTTTTAGAAGTTCCCCGACCTGCTCTTGAATATCGCGTCCTTTTGTGCTCATAGGTGTCTTTTCTTCTGGAAGACTGGCCTGACCATAGGAGAGATGTTTAAATGATGTTCCACTATGTCTTGAGATATCACCGTCAGTTCGTTTGTCGACCAGACAAACACGTCTTCATTCCTTTTAGCTGTTTTGATGAGATACGCTTTTAGCTCGGGAGGTAAATCTCGAGCAATCTTGACTGTTCCCGCGGGAGGTCTGATCACGACTTCCTCTATTTCGCCCTCGGTCCCTACCTCATGAATGGTGTGTATTGCATACAAGGCCCCGCGGCTCCGAGGATTACCATTTTTTCGGCCTTTCCGAGCCTTCAGTTCGATCCTCACTTCCTCCACGTAACATTTTCGTGCCATCTTTCGATGTCCGAGTACCTCCCCCACTTGGTTCCCCACTGGGAACTTCATCTTCTGATGCAAAGCTGAGGCGATTGCCGCAAAGGAACTTAACGCCGAACTTCCTAGTATAACATTGTAGGAGGAGGACATGTCCACCACCAAAAAGGGAGTGATTCGGGTCTTTTTTAGTTCTCCTGATCCCAAGGTCAGAGGTAGTTGGATCAGCCCCACTGCTTCGATGGCATGTCCCGTGAACCCGAACAACGCTGTTTCCACAGAGTCCATCCGATATTCTCCCAGCTCCATCTGGTCCATGGTTCTTTGAAAATGATGTTCACTGAGCTCCCGTTATCGACGAACACTCTTCCCACGTCGTGATTGGCTATCTCAGCTCGGACCACCAAAGCGTCTTCATGTGAATCGTCCCCTCCATGAAAATACTCGGGTCCAAAAGAGATGGTAGGTCCCGAGCGTCTCTGCACCGATGTCACCCCTAGACTTTCCAATTTCCTTGCTTCCGCCTTCCTAGCTCTATTCGAGTCCCCAATTGCGGGCCCACCTGATATCATATTAATTCTGCACAGGGGCACATATGTTTCCGCGGGTGCTCTAGTACACTCCGGGGTTCGACGAACATTTTGCCGCTCTTGATCGGGTCTGGCCCCCGTCCGGTGTTCGACTTGCCTCCGCTCGGGGATCTTTGAGATCTGCCCGGCGGCCTTTCGTTCACATATGCTCGATCCCTTCCTGACCTCTGTTCGAATTCCCTTCCGTAATATTTCCTTGGGGTGTTCTCACCTTCCTCCGCCACCAATTCGGCTCGGGCCTCGGGGTTGGCCTCTATGAGCCTCTCGAGCTCGTCGTTTAAGTGAAAGCAAGCCTCGATCGTATGACCGTATTCCCGATGAAACTCACAGTATTATTTTGACACGGGGGTCCATCCCTATTTCAAATCGGCCTCTTAATAGAGTATGCTGCTCGGCTCATCTTCCTGGTTCTTCTGCCCTCGGGCCATCTGATAAACGTATTTTAGAACGTTTATCGTAGTATTTAATTAGCTCGTAAGAGAGTGTTCGTGGTCATCTTATGCACGTTTTCATCCTATTTCTACTTATTTTGGTATCATAAGGCTTTAGGACGAGTTCCGGATGAAAATGAGCGAAAACGAGGCAAAACGGCGCAAAAACAAGGAAGACTGGTGCACGTCACGGCCGTGACAAGGGGCAGAAGCCAATCAAGGAGACAGTCACGGCCGTGACACCTATTGCACGTGGCCGTGACGTCGGGCAGAGAGTTAAGTCGAAGATGGTCACGGCCGTGACAACCTATGCACTTGGCCGTGACATATGGCAGAAAGTGACGAGACGCGAGACGATGATGGTCACGGCCGTGACGGCCCATGTCCCAGGCCGTGGCCGTTATGGAAATTAGTGTAAAAAGTCCAAATTTGACCCATAAAAGCGGCGACTTATCAGAAATCAACCCTAAATTCTCCAGAGACGAAAAAGAGCAAAAAGAACAGAAAATTCCATCCCGGAGCGCAAGAGACGGACTAACGAAGAATTCACGCCGAATTAAATGAAGAGCGAAGATCCTTCCACTAGACCACCTCAGATTCATCAGTAGGAAAAATCATGAGTTCTTCGCCTTTATCTATTAATTCTTTCGTTGTTTTTCCTTGAATGATGAGTAGCTAAATCCCCTTTGTGTTTGGGATTAGATGAACGCTAGGATATTTCGTAGTTAAGACATATAATTATCGTGACTCTGTATTTTGACTATTTATCGTTCTATGAATCTGTTTCGTTGCTTTAATATGTCTATGTGTTAAAGTGATCGTGTGGAAAAACTTTTAGGGCGACAGCCGAACAACGTTTAGGCCGTTCGTAGAAGATAAGATTCGAGTTTAGGGCGAAAGCAATTACTCGATCCTTGCCGTTAGTAATTACTGAATCTTAGATCCCCATGAGCGTTTAGGGCGACAGCAAACTCGCGAGCGGGTAGGAAAATTACTGCGATCTAGTCAGAATCACGTAGGAACGATTTTATTGTCTAAGCCGATAGTACCTAGCGGGATTCGAATCCCGAGCACATTTTTATCATCTGAAGGCTTCTTACCAGTTTTAAGCTTGTTCTTCGAATCTCTAGTTGAATTAGGAGTAATCTGTTAAGATAATTCCCAAAACCATCTGCTTATTTTATTTAGACTAAATAAGTCGATAGGTCACTACTAGTACTTAATTTATTCCTTGTGTTTTCGATACTCGTTTACTCACTTTACTGCACTACACACGATAGGGCCACTGCCTATCGCACGTCGGTGATATATTCGTTTTAATTATTACTTGTCGCACTTTTCATTCACACACCACATCGATCAAGTTTTTGGCGCCGTTGCCAGGGAATAGATCGATATTAGGAACACCGTAGTTCGGTACTTTAGCCAGTTTTATTTGACATTTTCTTTGCTTTTACTATTTGCATTATTTGCGATATTTGTGTTATTTGTTTTTCTTGCGTCTTTAGTAGTCTCATTATCTTTTGGTCGTAGTTATTTATTTCTTCGCTAATTTTCAATTTCGCTCCTTGAAGGTCCGATTCAGCGGTGAATGACCCGAAGCCATCCATCGGGTCCCATTGTTGACGCAAACCCAGATTTCGAGCGGAAGTTATGAAGGAAACTCAAGTTCGACACCGAAGGAGCCTCCACTAGCTCTCAGGACCATCTAGTTAGCTATTCAGAGGATGTTCGCAGGAATCAATCCAAAACTCACGTGTAGAGGCAGTCGTAGATAGTCCATATACAGAAGTAGATATGGCGGACCACAGAGTGCCCGTCCACGAGGAGGAGCCATCACTACAGGATCTCCTAAAAAACGCCGCGCTAGGCGTACTGAGTCGGCGATTGTCATCCCGCCGATCGAGAACAATAACTTCGAGCTGAAGCACTCTTGGCTTCAGATGATTTTCCAAACAGCCCAGTTCGAGGGCAACCCTGATGACGATCCTTACTCACATCTGAAGGCATTCCTGACGGTGACAGACACCATCAAGATCAATGGGGTCCTGGGCGATGCAATCAAGTTGATGCTGTTCCCGTTCTCACTCAAGTTCAGGGCGAGGGACTTGTTGGATATGCTGCCGCCCAGATCAATCACTACCTGGAGGAGATGCGAGCCGCCTTCATCAACCACTACTTCCCACTAACAAAGGTGCTAAGGTTGAAGACGGAGATCTCTCTTTTCCACCAGAAGGATTCAGAAAACCTGTACGAGGTGTGGGAGCGCTACAAGGTGCTACTGAAGAGGTGCCCACAGCACGGGATGTCGAAGGCAGCCCAGATCAACCGATTCCATGAGGGGCTCAACGACCAAACTGTCCATATGTTAGACGGAGCCGCATGAGGAGGACTCGTGAAGCTCAATGCCACCGACGCGTGGAATTTGATTGAGGACTACTCGAGGAACAACTTCATGAGGGGCAATACCAGGATGAAGACACCCGGCGTGTTCGGAGTGAGCGAGGAGAAGGCCACGAATGCCAAATTCGAGGCGCTTCAGCAACAGACCGCTGCGGCGAACTCTCAGTTGCAGACAGTCATCGGCGCACGACTCTCGAAATCCGGGCAGACTCAGCCCGTGCACCGCACAGACGCAGCATACGCCATATGTTCCGTTGTGCGGGATCTGTGGCGCAGCCCACGAGACCTCAGAATGCCAACTTGGCCAGCCGCTGGAGCACGTAGATTACATGGGCAATTACCAAGGTAGCCAGCGAAGCTTCCACTTCGAGCACATCCAAACCTGGCATACGGGAATCAGAACCACTAGGGGCAAGGACCGCCAGGATTTCAGCCCAGACAGTTCGGTTTCCAAACGGGCCGCCACGACAGTATCAGAACGTGCCCGTAGGAGGATCCGACGACATGAGGGAGATGAAGGATATGATGAAGGTGCTCCTCACAAATTTCAGCAGCACCACTGCAGCCCACGAAAGCCGAATGTCGGAGATGGAGGAGTACATGGAGGCGAACGACGTGCGTGCCCAGAACACGGACGCCTCGCTCAAGAAGCTGGAGCAACAGGTAAGCCAGATGGCGAAGCAGTTGGAGGGGCGTACTCAGGGATCGCTCCCAAGCTACACCAAGCCGAATCCAAAGGAGTACTGCAAGGCGGTGACGCTGAGGAATGGGCGAGAACTGCAAGAAGTGGCCGCCAAGAAGAAGGACAAGGAGAGCGCCAACTTCGAGAGCCACGACGAGCTCGAAGTGGAGGAGATCAGAGGCGACGATGTCGAGAAGGTCGAAGCTGAGAAGGAGAATGTGGAGCACGAGAAGGAGAAGGCGAAGGAGATCGAGCGGCCAACGGTGAAGCCATACCAGCCGAAGATTCCTTACCCGGCTCGACTGAAGAAGGACAAGGACGAAGCACAGTTCGGTAAATTTATGGGTATGTGTAAAGAATTGCATATTAACTTACCGTTTGTTGAAGCTATTACGCAGATGCCCAGCTTCGCCAAGTTCTTGAAGGACCTGCTGACTAACAGAAGGAAGCTCGAACACGTCTCCACCGTATGCCTACGAGGAGAGTGCTCGGCGATACTCCAGAGCAAGATCCCGAAGAAGCTTAAAGACCCAGGGAGTTTTACTATTCCCTGTCTTATAGGAGATTTAGTTATTGAGCGTGCGTTAGCAGACCTAGGCGCTGGCATTAATCTTATGCCATATTCTATGTTTAAGCGTTTAGGACTAGGTGAGCCACAACCCACTAGGATGAGCCTCCAGTTAGCTGATAGATCATTAAAGTACCCTCGAGGCGTTATCGAGGATGTCCTAGTTAAGGTTGACAAGTTTGTTATCCCTTCCGATTTCGTCATTTTAGATATGGAGGAAGATTAAAATGTCCCCTGATTCTAGGTAGACCGTTCTTAGCCATGGGGGAGACCATGATAGACGTTAGGAATGGGACGTTAACCTTAACGGTAGATGGGGAAAAGGTTACTTTTAATATGGCCGACTCGATGAAAAAGACTAACGAGCAGGATGATAAGTGCTATTTCTTAGACGTATTTGAGCACGATTGCCTTTTCTCTGTGCAAGGTCTGTCACAGGTCGGCGAGCAGGACATGCACAGTATTATGGCGATCGACGAGTGTGGGGAGGAGGTCGACGAGCCTATCATAGCCATCGACGAGAGCAGCGAAGAGGACAAGGAAAAGAGCTCAGTCGAGGAGCCATTGTCCTAGAATTGAAGCCGCTGTCCGACAACCTCGAGTACGCGTTCCTTGGCAGCAACGGAGGACTGCCAGTCATCATCTCGTCGAGCCTCGACGACGGACAGAAGGACCAGCTCTTAGACGTGTTGAAGGCGTACAAGAAAGCTTTGGCGTGGAAGATATCCGGCATAAGAGGTATCAACCCGAGCTATTGCACGCACAAGATCCTCATGGAGGACGATTTCAAGCCGGTCGCTCAACGCCAAAGGGGGCTCAACCCCAATATGAAGGACGTGGTAAATAAGGAGGTGATCAAATTGCTAGACGCGGGGATGATCTATCCCATTTCAGACAGCGCGTGGGTCAGCCCGGTCCAAGTGGTCCCAAAGAAGGGAGGCATGACGGTCGTCACCAATGACAGGAACGAACTGATCCCGACGAGGACCGTGACGGGATGGCGCGTCTGCATCGACTACAGGAAGTTGACCGCTGCCACGGGAAAAGATCACTTTCCTCTACTATTTATTGATCAGATGCTAGAAAAGTTAGCCGGTCACTCGTTTTACTATTTTCTTGATGGTTTGTCAGGTTATCTGCAGATCCCCATAGCATCCGAGGACCAGGAGAAGACCACATTCACGTGCCAGTTCGGGACGTTCGCGTACCGAAGGATGCCATTCAGTCTCTGCAATGCCCCAGCCACCTTTCAGCGATGCATGATGGCCATATTCGACGAACTGGTAGGTGAGGTAATCGAGGTATTTATGGACGATTTTTCTGTTTTCGGGTCGTCGTTCGATGCATGCTTGTCAAGTTTAAAGCTCGTACTCGCATGCTGCGAGGAGACGAACTTGGCACTTAATTGGGAAAAGTGCCACTTCATGGTTCGAGAGGGTATAGTTCTCGGTCACAAGATCTCCTCTAAAGGAATCGAAGTGGACCAGGCTAAGTTAGAGACTATAGAGAAATTGCCTGTTCCCTCAAACGTGAAGTCGATTAGAAGTTTTCTAGGACATGCGGGGTTTTATCGTAGGTTTATTAAAAATTTCTCTAAGATCGCAAGACCCATGTCTAGGTTGCTGGAAAAAGATGCCCCGTTTGATTTTAATGACGAGTGCCTGCATGCCTTTAATTTACTTAAGGAGCGACTTATCGCAGCGCCTATTATGGTAGCCCCCGACTGGGGGCTGCCCTTTGACCTAATGTGCGATGGTAGTGACTATGCAGTTGGGGCCGTGGTAGGGCAGTGTAAGGACAACCATTTCAGGCCGATCTACTACGCGAGTAAGACGCTAGACGCAGCCCAGGCCAATTACACGACCACTGAAAAGGAGCTGTTGGCCGTCGTGTTTGCTTTCGACAAGTTCAGGTCATATCTTATCCTATCCAAAGTTATTGTTTTTACTGACCATTCTGCTCTTAAGTACTTGTTAGCAAAGCCCGACGCCAAGCCCCGGCTGATCAGGTGGATCTTGCTACTGCAAGAGTTCGACATTGAGATCCGCAATAAGAAGGGTGCAGAGAACTTGGCGGCGGATCACCTCTATCGACTAGAGGAGTCCGAGATTTATAATAAGGACGAAAGGGCGATACATGACCGGTTCCCAGACGAACACCTGTACTCGATACAAGTGGTAAGTGACGACACTCCCTGGTTTGCAGATTACGCTAACTATCTTGTTGCGAGGATCCTACCAAAGGAGTACACCAGTCAGCAAAAGAAGAAATTCTTTTCTTATTTGAGGTACTACTTTTGGGAAGACCCGTATCTTTTCAGGCGATGTGCAGACCAGGTGATACGACGATGCGTGGCTGCTCAAGAGACGACGCAGATCCTTATGCACTGCCACAACGGACCGATCGGAGGGCACTACGCAGCCAACAGAACCGCTCAGAAGGTGTTGGAGAGCGAATTCTACTGGCCCACGATTTCCAAGGACGCCCAAAGGTACGTTGACACTTGTGATCAGTGTCATCGCGCAGGTAATCTCTCTAAACGCGACGAAATGCCCCAGGATTTCATTTTGGTATGTGAGATATTCGATGTGTGGGGTATAGATTTTATGGGTCCGTTCCCTAGCTCGTGCAATAATAAGTACATCCTAGTTGCTGTCGATTATGTGTCTAAGTGGGCCGAGGCGCAAGCCTTACCCACGAACGACGCTAAGATAGTCGTTAGATTTCTTCGAGCATTATTTTCACATTTTGGGCGCCTAGGTGTATTATTAGTGATAGGGGTACACATTTCTGTAACACCCAGTTTGCACGCACGTTAGAACGTTACGGTGTTAGACACAGCCTATCCACCCCGTACCACCCCCAAGCTAGTGGTCAAGTCGAAGTAGTAAATCGCGAGTTGAAACACATCTTAGAAAAGGCCATAGAATGGAACTGCAGGGAGTGGGCGAAGAAGTTAAACGATGCACTTTGGGCATATATGACTGCATATAAGACACCCATAGGCACGTATAGACTAGTGATAAATGCATTTCAATGCGTTTATCATAGTATTTATTTGGGGTATAATAGAACTTTAGCAATGAATTTATGCATTTATTCGATATATTTACACTTATTTTGTTATTGAAGGAGCTTAGGACGAGTTTCGGGCGAAAAGGAGCGAAAACGAGGCAAAACGGCGCGAAAACCTCTTTACTGCCAGGTGTCACGGCCGTGACGCATAATGCATCTGGCCGTGACATGGGACAGAAAGCGAAGACGGACTCACTGCCAAAGGTCACGGCCGTGATGTGCAGTGCTCCAAACCGTGACGAAGGGCAGAGAGTTGGGCTAATGATGGTCACGGCCGTGACCTCCAATGCAATTGGCCGTGACCAGTTACAGAAACATATGCGCGTCGAGTCGGTGATGGTCGCGGCCGTGACTGCCCATGTCCCAGGCCGTGACCGTTACGAAAATTCTTATAAAAGCCCGAATTTGACTCAGAAAGGGGGGACACTTACCAGAGATCAACCCTAATCACTGAAGAGGCGAGAAAGAACACAAAAGAACACAGAATCGCGTCCCGGAGCACAAGAGACGGAGCAACGACGCAATCACACCAAATTGAACGCAGACGAAGATACTCCCGCACCACCCTCGCAGATCATCCGTATATCAAGATTATGAGTTCTTCGCCTTGATTTATTATCTCTTTCGTTGTTTTCCTGTCTATTATGCGTAGCTAAATCCCTTTTGTGTTTGGGATTAGATGAACGCTAGGATCTTTCGTAGTTAAGACATATAATTATCGTGACTTTGTGTTTTGACTATTTATCGTTCTATGAATCTGTTTCGTTGCTTTAATATGTCTATGTGTTAAAGTGATCGTGGTGGAAAACATTTAGGGCGACAGCTAAACAACGTTTAGACCGTTCGTAGAAGATAGGATTCGAGTATAGGGCGAAAGCAAATACTCGATCCTCGCAATTAGTAATTACTATCCCCGCGAGCGTTTAGGGCGACAGCAAACTCGCGAGCGGGTAGGAAATTACTGCGATCTAGTCAGAATCACGTGGGAGCGATAATTCATTGTCTTAGCCGATAGTACCTAGCGGAATTCGAATCCCGAGCACATCTCTATTATTTGAAAGCTTCGTACCAGTTTTAAGCATGTTCTTTGAATCTCTGGTTGATTTAGGGGTAATTGTTAGGTTAAGTCATAAAACAATCTGCGTATTTTATTTAGGCTAAATATCGAGTCGATAGGCCACTACTAGTACTTGATTTATTCCTTGTGTTCGATACTCGTTTACTCACTTTACTGCACTACAACCGATAGGTCCACTGCCTATCGCACGTCGGTGATAGTAATTAGGTATTCGTTTTAATTATTACTTGTCGCACTTTTCATTCACACACCACGTGTCGATAAAGTTTTGGTGCCGTTGCCGGGGAATAAATTGATATTAGGAACACCGTAGTTCGGTAATTTAACCACTTTTATTTCACGTTTTCTTTGTCGTTACTATTTGCGTCATTAGTGTTAATTTCGTTATTTGCTTTCCTACGTGATTATTAGTCTCGTATTCTTTTCGACGTATTTGTTTACTCCTTTGCTAATTTTTGTTTTCACTCATTGAAGGTACGATTCAGCGGTGAATGACCCGAAGCCATCCATCGGGTCCCATCGTTGACGCAGACCCCGATTTCGAGCAGAAATTACGAAGGAAACTCAAGTACGACACCGAAGGAGCTTCCACTAGCTCTCAGGACCATTTAGTTAGCTATTCAGAGGATAGTTCGCAGGAATCGACCTAACACTCACGTGTAGAGGCATCCGTAGATAGTCCCTACACAGAAGTAGACATGGCGGACCATAGAGTGCCCGTCCACGAGGAGGAGCCATCACTTCAGGACCTCCTCAAGAATGCCGCGCTAGGCGGTACAGAGTCGGCGATTGTCATCCCGCCGATCGAAAACAACAACTTTGAGCTGAAGCATTCTTGGCTTCAGATGATACTCTAGACGGCCCAGTTTGAGGGTAACCCCGACTATGACCCTTACTCCCATCTGAAGGCGTTTCTGACAGTGACCGACACCATCAAAATCAACGGGGTCCCGGGCGACGCGATCAAGCTGATGCTATTCCCGTTCTCGCTCAAGTTTAGGGCGAAGGACTGGTTAGATATGTTGCCGCCCAAATCGATCACTACCTGGGAGGAGATGCGAGCCGCCTTCATCAACCACTATTTCCCACTGTCGAAGGTGCTTAGACTAAAAACGGAGATCTCCCTGTTTCATCAGAAGGATTCAGAGAACCTCTACGAGGTTTGGGAACGATACAAGACGCTATTAATGAGATGCCCACAGCACGGGATGTCGAAGGCAGCCCAGATCAACCGGTTCCACGAGGGGCTCAACGTCCAGACTGCCCATATGCTAGACGGAGCTGCAGGAGGAGGACTCGTTATGCTCAGTGCGACCAACGCTTGGAACCTGATCGAGGATTACTCGAGTAATAGTTTCATGAGGGGCAATACGAGGATGAAGACAACATGAGTATTTAGAGTGAGCGAGGAGACGGTCACGAATGCAAAATTCGAGGCGCTTCAGCATTAGATCGCTGCGACGGACTCTCAGTTGCAGACAGTCATCGGCGCACTACTCTCGAAGTCCGGGCAGACTCAGCCCGTGAACGCCGTGACGACCACCGGACCGACGCAGCACACCCCATACGTGCCATTGTGCGGGATCTGTGGCGCAGCCCACGAGACATCGGAATGCCAACTTGGGCAATCGCTGGAGCACGTAGACTATATGGGCAATTACCAAGGTGGCCAGCGAAGTTACCAGCCCCGAGCGCACCCCAATCTGGTGTATGGGAATCAGAACAACCAGGGGCAAGGACCGCCGGATTTCAGCCGAGGTCTTCCGGATTCCAAAACGGGCCGCCACGACAGTACCAGAATGCGCCCGCAGGAGGATCCGACGACATGAGGGAGATGAAGGACATGATGAAGGCACTCTTCACGAATTTCAGCAGCACCATCGCAGCCCACGAGAGCCGAATGACGAAGATGGAGGAGTACATGGAGGCGAATGACGTGCGAGCCCAGAACACGGACGCCTCACTCAAGAAGCTGGAGCAGCAGGTGGGCCAGATGGCGAAACAGTTGGCAGGGCGTACTCTGGGATCGCTCCCAAGCTACACCAAGCCGAATCCAAAGGAATACTGCAAGGCGGTGACGCTGAGGAATGGGCGAGAACTGCAAGAAGTGCCCGCCAAGAAGAAGGCGAAGGAGAGCGCCAACTTCGAGAGCCACGACGAGCCCGAAGTGGAGGAGATCAGAGTCGACGATGTCGAGAAGGCCGACGATGAGAAGGAGAAGGTCGAGCCCGAGAAGGAAAAGGCGAAGGAGATCGAGCAGCCACCGGTAAAGCCATACCAACCAAAGGTCCCGTACCCAGCTCGACTCAAAAAGGATAAGAACGAGGCACAGTTTGGTACATTTATGGGGTATGTGTAAAGAATTGCACCTTAACTTACCGTTTCTTGAAGCTATTACGCAGATGCCCAGCTTCGCCAAGTTCTTGAAGAACCTGCTGACGAATAGAAGGAAGCTCGAACACGTCTCCACCGTATGCCTGCGAGGAGAGTGCTCGGCGATACTCCAGAGCAAAATCCCGAAGAAGCTTAAGGACCCAGGGAGTTTTACTATTCCCTGTCTTATAGGAGATTTAGTGATTGAGCGTGCGTTAGACCTAGGCGCTAGCATTAATCTTATGCCGTATTCTATGTTTAACCGTTTAGGACTAGGTGAGCCACGACCCACTAGGATGAGCCTTCAACTAGCTGATAGATCATTAAAGTATCCTCGAGGCGTTATCGAGGATGTCCTAGTTAAAGTTGATAAGTTTGTGATTCCCGCGGATTTCGTTATTCTAGATATGGAGGAAGATGAAAATGTCCCCTTGATTTTAGGTAGATCATTTTTAGCCATGGGGGAGACAATAATAGACGTTAGGAATGGGACGTTAACTTTGACGGTAGATGGGGAAAAAGTCACATTTAATATGGCCAATTCGATGAAAAAGAGTGGCGAGCAAGATGATAAATACTATTTTTTAGACGTACTTGACCACGACTTCCTTCTTTCCGTGCAAGGTCTGTCACAGGTCGGCGAGCAGGACATGCATACGATTATGGCGATCGATGAGTGTGGGGGAGGAGGTCGACGAGCCTATTATAGCCATTGACGAGAGCAGCGAAGAGGACAAGGAAAATTGCTCAGTCGAGGAGCCACCGGTCCTAGAATTGAAGCCGCTACTCGACCACCTCGAGTACGCATTCCTAGGCAGCAATTGAGGGTTGCCAGTCATCATCTCGTCGAGCCTCGACGACGGACAGAGAGGCCAGCTCTTAGACGTGTTGAAGGCGCACAAGAAGGCTTTGGCGTGGAAGATATCCGACATAAGGGGTATCAACCCGAGCTACTATACGCACAAGATCCTCATGGAGGACAATTTCAAGCCGGTCGCTCAACGTTAAAGGCGCCTCAACCCCAATATGAAGGACGTGGTGAAGAAGGAGGGGCTCAAACTGCTAGACGCGGGGATGATCTATCCCATTTCAGACAGCGCATGGGTCAGCCCGGTCCAAGTGGTCCCAAAGAAGGGAGGCATGACGGTCATCACCAACGACAGGAACGAACTGATTCCGACGAGGACGGTGACTGGATGGCGCGTCTGCATCGACTACAGGAAGTTGAATGATGCGACGAGAAAGGATCACTTTCCTTTACCATTTATTGATCAGATGCTAGAAAAGTTAGCCGATCACTCACTTTACTGTCTCCTTGATGGTTTGTCAGGTTATCCACAGATCCCCATAGCACCCGAGGACCAGGAAAAGACCACGTTCACTTGCCCTTTCGGGACGTTCGCGTACCGAAGGATGCCGTTAGGCCTCTGCAATGCCCCAGCCACCTTCCAGCGATGCATGATGGCCATATTCGATGAACTGGTAGGTTAGGTAATGGAGGTATTTGTGGACGATTTTTCTATTTTTGGGTCGTCATTCGATGTATGTTTATCAAATTTAAAGCTCGTACTCGCACGATGCGAGGAGACGAACTTGGCACTTAATTGGGAAAAGTGCCACTTCATGGTTCGAGAGGGTATAGTTCTCGGTCACAAGATCTCCTCTAAAGGAATCGAAGTGGACCGAGCTAAGTTGGAGATGATAGAAAAATTGCCTGTCCCCTCGAACGTGAAGTCGATTAAAAGCTTTCTAGGACATGCTGGGTTTTATCGTAGGTTTATTAAAGATTTTTCCAAGATCGCACGTCCCATGTCTAGATTGCTAGAAAAAGATGCTCCGTTTGATTTTAATGACGAGTGCCTGCATGCTTTCAATTTACATAAGGAGCGACTTGTCGCAGCACCTATTATGGTCGCCCCCGACAGGGGTCTACCCTTTGAACTAATGTGCGATGCTAGTGACTATGCAGTTGGGGCCGTGTTAGGGCACCGCAAGGATAATCATTTCAGGCCGATCTACTACGCGAGTAAGACGCTAGACGCAGCCCAGGCCAATTACACGACCACCGAAAAGGAGCTGTTGGCCGTCATGTTCGCTTTCTACAAGTTCAGGTCATATCTTATCCTATCCAAAGTCATTGTTCCTACTGACCATTCTGCTCTTAAGTACTTGTTAGCAAGCCAAGCCCTGGTTGATCAGGTGGATCTTGCTACTACAAGAATTCGACATCGAGATCCGCGATAAGAAGGGTGCAGAGAACTTGGCGGCGGATCACCTCTCCCGACTAGAGGAGTCCGAGATCTATAGTAAGGACGAAAGGGCGATACATGACCGGTTCCCAGACGAACATCTTTACTCGATACAGGTGGTAAGTGACGACACTCCCTGGTTTGCAGATTACGTTAACTATCTTGTTGCGAGGGTCCTACCAAAGGAGTACACCAGTCAGCAAAAGAAGAAATTATTTTCTGATTTGATGTACTACTTTTGGGAAGATCCATATCTTTTCAGGCGATGTGTGGACCAGGTGATTAGACGATGCGTGGCTGCTCCAGAAACGACGCAGATCCTTAGGCATTGCCACAACGGACCGACCGGAGGGCACTACGCAGCCAACAGAACCGCTCAGAAGGTGTTAGAGAGCGGATTCTACTGGCCCACAATTTTCAAGGCCGCCCAAAGGTACGTTGACAGTTGTGATCAGTGTCAGCGGGCAGGTAATCTCTCAAAACGCGCCCAAAGTCTGTGAAATTTTTGATGTATGGGGTATAGATTTTATGGGTCCATTCCCTAGCTCGTACAACAATAAGTGCATCCTAGTCGCTGTCGATTATGTTTCCAAGTGGGCCGAGGCACAAGCCTTACCCACAAATGATGCTAGGGTAGTCGTTAGATTTTTGCGAGCATTGTTTTCACGTTTTGGGGCGCCTAGGTGCATTATTAGTGATAGGGGTTCACACTTTTGTAACACCCAGTTTGCACGCATGTTAGAACGCTACGGTGTTAGACACAGCCTATCCACCCCATACCACCCCCAAGCTAGCGGTCAGGTCAAAGTAGTGAACCGTGAGTTGAAACGCATTTTAGAAAAGACCATAGAGGTGAACCATAGGGAGTGGGCAAATAAATTGAACGATGCACTTTGGGCATATTGGACTGCATTTAAGACTCCCATGGCACTACACTATATAGACTAGTCTATGGAAAGGCATGTCATCTTCCCGTAGAAATAGAGCATAAGGCATATTGGGCCATTAAGTCCTTGAATCTTGATTTGGGGAACGCCGGCGGAAGCGGCAACTCCAAATTAATGAGTTAGACGAGTGGCGTTTATCGGCCTACGATAACGCTCGCATGTATAAGGAACGCTCCAAAGCCTATCATGATAAAAAGATCAGGCAAAGACGAGAGTTTCAGGAAGGGGACCAAGTCCTTCTTTTCAACTCTCGACTTAGGCTTTTTCCCGGAAAACTTAGATCACGTTGGTCGGGACCGTTCACTGTTACCCGTGTTTTAGCTTATGGTACTGTTGAGATTTCAGGTATCGAGCAGGGTACCTTCAAGGTGAACGGCCACAGGTTGGAGCACTATCACGCAGGCGAGGAGGGCGTGAGCGAAAAGGAAGTGTTGTACCTGGACTTCCAGACTTGAGCGAGCAAAGACGTCAGGCTAAAGACGGTAAAGTAAGCGATTCTTGAGAGGCAACCCAGGTATTTTCGTTTATGTCTCAGCCATTAGTTAAGTTAAAAAAAAAACCCAGTCACGGCCAACTGCTTAAGCAATCACGGCCGTGACTACCTACATATGCACACTGCCATTCGTCACGGGCCAAGGCTTAAGCCATCACGGCTGTGAGTGACCTAGAGGCACATACTGCCCGATGTCACGACCAAAGCCTAAGCTGTCACGGCCGTGACCAAGCTTTAGTAGCACACTGCCCATCGTCACGGTCAACGGCTTAAGCCGTCACGGCGTGGAACCCTCTGCCCTATGTCACGGCCAGACGCTTACGAGTCACGGCCGTGACTCTTACGGGTTAAAAAAAATAAAAAAATAATAAAAAAATAAAATAAATCATCCGCGTCACGGCCAATGACATAAACGTCACGGCCGTGACTGTCGACAGAGGCACCTACTGCCTAGCGTCACGGCCACGTGTCTCACACGTCACGGCCGTGACTGTCGCGGATTAAGGGCAAATACCCCTTTTTTCTTCCCTTATTCTCTCTCTCTCTCTCTCTCTCTCTCTCTCTCTCTCTTTCCCTCTTCTCTCTCGCGACTCTTCTCCCCTCACCATCACCTCCAACCACCTCCCTCCAACACCAACACCACCGCCGATCACCGCCGCACTCCCAACTCCGGCGACACCCACAAGACTACCCTCAACCCCCATTTAATTTGATTAAGAATACAAGGTATGATTTTTGCCCTATCTACTCCGAATTCGGAAATTTTGTTCATAATTGCTAATTTTGGGGATGCTATCTGCTATTCTTCGTTCACTATGTGCCATAGATGCTAGAGAATTGCTCGATTACGTTAATTTGCGGATGGTTTTCGAAATTTTTACGAAGAACCCTAATTTCGAATTTGGGGTTTTTCAAATTGAGTCCAATTTCGTATTCTTCAAGCTTTTCCATGGCTATATATATGTGAATAACACTTTGTGCATGCTTAATTACGTGATATTGAGGGTTAATTTTGAAGTTCAACGACGAACCCTAATTTTCATAATTGGGGATTTTCGAAATTGGGTATAATTTGGTGTTACACTTGCTCTTTTATGATGATAAACATGCCAATAACACCTTGGGAATCTTTAATTTGCTTATTTGGTTCATTAATTTCGAATTTAGGACACAGACGAACCCTAACTCTAAATTTGGGGCTTTTTGGACAGTATTATCGAAATTGGTTACTCTGATTATGTGGGTTCGTTTTGAGCTCTATTATGATTTCTGTGCGCACTTTTGCTTGCTTGATTTTGAAACTATCTTATGAATTTTCGGGTACGTTGGTTGCTATAATTTGGGACTTGCTATGTATACCTTCACCTGCACATTATATGTTCGATAAAATGCCACTTTGAGTTTTTCATGAGTTATTGCATATGCAAGTTACTACTTTGTCGCTATTTTGGTCGAGTCGCGCTGCTTTGATTTTAATTGCTATACTCGTTGTGCTCACATGTCTTTTCTAGGTACTATGGGTAAAAGTCGCTCCTCAGCTCAGCGTGACCCCACCTCGCGTTCTCCCGTTTGCCAAAGGCGACGCGGACCCCCGCCTACATTGCTAGAAGCCATGGGTCAGTTCGCCGAGGACACTCAGACGGCCCGGTACAACAAGCTGAAGGCCATGGAGTTCATCTCCATGGACCAGATCGATCACGATACGCTGGCGAAGCACAACATCGACCAGCAAGTCGGCCAGTACCTCTCACTGAGCGGATGGGCCACATTCTTCAACATCGACGAACCGGCGTACAAGGAACTCACCCAGGAGTTTTTGTCCACGGTCTCCTACGATGAATACGACGACGACAAAATCACATTCCGGGCATTCAACGAGGAGCAGATAGTGAGGGCCGACAACCTATGCCATGCACTTGGAGTACCAGTGCCATACCCACACCGGTCCTATGCGACCTACTTTGATCAACCGGGCGGTCGACAGCATACAGCGCGAAGACGTCGATGGTGTCGTCGCTCAGGAGCGCAGGCCTGCGCTACATCCACCGCCTCCTCACGACCTCGCTCACACCGAGGGGCGAGTCGCACGGAGCCATCACCCTCCGTGATCTCTTTTTCCTAACTAAGCTACAGCGGGGCGAACAGGTCCATTTGGGGATGGCGGTGGCCCACGCCTTCAGTGCTCAGGCGGAAGCAAGAAGCCATGGCAAGATTGCCGTAGGAGCACTCATCACCAAGGTCGTCCGGGGACTACGCCTTTGGCCAGCAAATGCACCCGGGATGGAGATAGTCGGCGGGCGGCACCCCTTGAACGAGGAGATGCTCGTCAAAATAAAGATGTTGGTGAAGGCATCCACCTGGACCCGCACGAACAAGGTGTACGTCTGGCACGAGATGTATCATGGCCAGACGGACCACGTCGACGTCCCCGCCGACCAGCTCTACCTCGAGGGCCCTTACCCAGTGGAGACAGACACGACCGCCGGGCCTTCCTATTCCTCCGGCGACCACCCTGGCGAGTCATCCGGCGTCGCCCACTATGCATCGACAGCGGACCTCGAAGCACTGCACCAGGACATGATGCGCATGAACGCTGACACGCTGCAGCGGGATGAAGAAGCCCGGCGATATAACGAAGAGACTCGGCACCGACAGGAACAGTACGAGCGACGGAACGAGGAAGCCCACCGTCGGTTCCAAGAAGAGCTAGACCGCTACAACCAGGCCCTGCAACCCATGGACAGCGCGCTCAAGTACTCCCAGCAGTCGATGTCCCTCCTTCGCCCGAGGCAACCGTCGCCACCGCCACCACCACCTTAGGGATTTCTTCTTTTCTTTTTAAGACATTTCGTTTGGTTGAGTAGTCGCGTGTGTTTTACTCTGTTTCGCCCTTTGATGCTTATAACTATGTTTATAGTTAATCTATGACTACTCTCTTTTTATGTCTATTTCTCTCTTTAGCTAGCGCCAGGACACGCATAACGGGTTACAACACGACCTTCACGCGCTATGTTACGACTACTTCACGACCACGTCATTTTCTAGTCAGGGGAGTCCCGTTCTTTTTAAACTCTTTTTCCTTCCCTTTTATCCTTTTTACGTTGAGGACAACGTCAGACTTAAGTGTGGGGAGGGGAATTTAGTTTGAGAACTTACGTGAAAATTTTTAAATTTTTTTAATGACGTGTCCGTGAGCTATAAATTTCGTTGGAAAGGCATGAATTACTGACTCAGGCATGATTATTTGCGCTTATCTCGAGTTGGTTTGCATTTTATGTAATTTTGCGAGCAATTAGGATATGCATGACTGATTGAATCGTGTTTGCCTGAATTGATATAGCACTGTTGTGAGAGACTCGTACACATAACCTGTTTCGTTGTGAGAGTTTGAGCCTGACGAGCTGATGCTCATTTTCTTGGTTGTGTGACGTGCCTAGTCTATATCTCTCTAAGAACTTGCCTGTCTGATACGTGTTGAAACTGTTTGGGTGCGTTAGTGTGAACATGATGAGGGCATTAGGAATTAAGTCCAGGGCCAGATTTCCCCACCATGACTAACACCATTAGTTAGCACTTTGAGCCTGAGCCTATTCGTTGCTTACCTCATATGTTATGAAATGCCCCTAACCCGAATAAGCCTCCAGATATTATATGAACCCGAGTTGATTAGAATAGAGCAGAAGTCGAATTTGCGAGTTAATGTTTCAGTATATGATTTGATGTTCTTCTATGCTATTCGTGAAATGACTCGATCTTACTTGGCCGTTTTCTGAAATGACCCGATCCCTTTCATAAGCCTGCCCATGCTATGTTGGGGCATGTGACTATCATTTTGATCATGCTATGTTCTTTGATACTATTCGCTTACATATCCTAGCTCTAAGATTACGTGATCATTACATGCTTGTCGTTTCATGACTATTGGACCCATGTCCACCCGAAAAGACCCTCAGATTTACGCTTGCCACTTTAAGTAGTAGAGATGCGATTAGCTTGTAAGTTTATGGTAGGGGTTGGACTAGTGCACGAATTTGAGCGATTCACTATAAATTTAGCCTATACACTGAGCGACTTGAGCGAATCCTTGTGAGGTATGAGTCTCGATTAGCAGTGCGAAGAAAGTTCAGGTCGACAAGTGCAAGTCATTAGTGTAATGTCCGTGATTGTTTGCTTGATTCCTTTTGTGCTTTCTAGCTTTGATGATAAATTGCGAACAATCGTGCCGTTATCCTGATTTGATGCTTTATCTAATTTCTAATATACTTGAGGACAAGAAATGCTGAAGTGTGGGGAGGTTTGATAAATGCATTTCAATGCGTTTATCATAGTATTTATTTGGGGTATAATAGAACTTTAGCAATGAATTTATGCATTTATTCGATATATTTACACTTATTTTGTTATTGAAGGAGCTTAGGACGAGTTTCGGGCGAAAAGGAGCAAAAACGAGGCAAAACGGCGCGAAAACCTCTTTACTGCCAGGGGTCATGGCCGTGACGCATAATGCATCTGGCCGTGACATGGGACAGAAAGCGAAGACCGACTCACTGCCAAAGGTCACGGCGTGACGTGCAGTGCTCCAAACCGTGACGAAGGGCAGAGAGTTGGGCTAATGATGGTCACGACCGTGACCTCCAATGCACTTGGCCGTGACCTGTGACAGAAACATATGCGCGTCGAGTCGGTGATGGTCACGGCCATGACGGCCCATGTCCCAGGCCGTGACCGTTAAGAAAATTCTTATAAAAGCCCGAATTTGACTCACAAAGGGGGGACGCTTACCAGAGATCAACCCTAATCACTGAAGAGGCGAAAAAGAACACAAAAGAACACAGAATCGCGTCCCGGAGCGCAAGAGACGGAGCAACGACGCAATCACGCCAAATTGAACGCGGACGAAGATACTCCCGCACCACCATCGCAGATCATCCGTATATCAAGATTATGAGTTCTTCGCCTTTATTTCTTATCTCTTTCGTTGTTTTCTCGTCTATTATGCGTAGCTAAATTCCTTTCGTTGTCCTTCTTGATCTCCGATACAGGCATGCCGATTTCGTTAACACGAATCGCCATGAGGGGGAGAAGGGAATACGTATAAACAAACAGGTCGGACCACCCACCAATTTCCACCGAGCGTACCACTCTAAAGACAGGCTCTCATGCAATTGAATGAATAATCATAAGGAGCCCAAACACATTTGCGGAAAGTACGCCTCAACCTACCTTCTTTCGGAACCAGACAACTTCCTTCGAAGACGACGAATCTGACACCGAGAAGTAGAGTAATCGTGAAACAGACCCCACGTACACCTTCTTCGAAAACCAGATAAGCTTCGCCGAGGGCGAACCAGACAACTTCCTTCGGCGATGAAGAATCTGGCGCCACGAAGAAGAAGATTCACCATGTTTCAACTCCACTGAAGGAGAAGATTAACCAGAGTATCCACCATTTCTGCCGCGCCAACCACTCTAAAGACAGGCTCTCATGCAATTGAATGAATAATCATAAGGAGCCCAAATACATTTGTGGAAAGTACACCTCACACCTACCTTCTTTCGAAACCAGAAAACTTCCTTCGAAGACGACGAATCTGACACCGAGAAGTAGAGTAATCGTGACTACCAATCAACTCCATTATCTAGTCCCGACAATGCGATCTTCTTGCCAAGGACGATGTTCCTTTTTTTTTTCCATGACGATTTCCCCAGCTCGATCTTCTTGGGGGAAAGGAATACTAAAGCAAAAGGAGGGCAAAATCACGACGAAAGTGCAATATAGATCAGAAAATGCCAAATCTCAAGCGTTGTCAAAGAATCAAGCCGAGACCACATAGTCCAACGATTGAAGTTGTCACTTCAAGCACGACTCTCCGATTTTAAGGAAACACCCCAATCACAACGTAGAAAGGTTGAACAAATGAAGGGGAGTTGTACCAGTGTTGTAGGGAGAGACCAGACACGAAAATCTAGGATACAACCAACAACTTCAGCATGGACTTCAAGCATCAAAGCTGCCGACTCGTGTACAGCTCTTCGAGTTTAATGAAAACTCCCAATCCCAACACAAGGTGGAGCAAATGTAGGGGGAGTTGCGAAAAGTGAAGGTAGAGCTGGAATACCTAAAGAGAAGATTCGACTCGTGTACGTCTCTCTAAATTTAAAGAGAAATCCTCAATCCCAACTAAAGGTTGAATAAGCGTAGGAGGAGTGGTGACTATCCAAGGGAGAGATCGAACACAGAAGAGAAAATCCGCCGCGTGTATATCTCTCCAAATTTAAAGAGAAATCCCTAATTCCAACGCAAGGTTGATCAAATGTAGGGGGAGTGGTGACTATCCAAGGGAGAGATTGAACACAAAAAGATACGATCCAACAAGCAGTTTTGAACACTTAAAAGAAAAGAAGTTCACGAGACGGTGAGCTTGAAGATCTTTGAAAGAAGAGGTCAGAAGACAAGACAAATGAGGATGTGATTGAAGAAGAACACGCATGCAAACGCTTTTGCGAACGCAACTCTGATACGTGTTCTTTGAGGGCTCAGGACGATTACAAGACGAAGATAACCAGCGCTAAATTGCAAATTGAACACAAAGGGGGAGATTGTTAGGAATTATTTATTGTGTTCAATTAATTATTTTATCTAAGCCTTGTAATTTTATTTAAGTGAACTGGGCTTTTATTTGTAAAGCCTAGTGAGCTTATTTGTAATGGGCTTTCATGAAGCCCAAGTACAACATACCAACAAGTGGTATATGTAGTAAAACCCTAACACACATTGAGGGTGTCTTGTGTGTGAAATTATTATAGAAATAGAAAATATTAAGAAGAATGCTCTCAACCCTATCAAGAACAAACGCACGCACAACACCCCACGTATTCAGTTCTTCCATCTCAAAATCGTGGTAAATATTCTCAAATCTTTATTTTGTTGGATATACTAGGAATTACAGAAGCATATGCCCATAAGATGATGGTCCCAGCATGGGTCCACTGCGTATAAGTGTGGTCCCCTGCTTATAACGAGCGGGTTCCCTGCGCGTGGGTCCCGTGACCTTGCGCCTGTCAAGAACAACACGGGACCCGCGCGCTACGAGCAGGAGACCCGCGCGTATACGCAGGGGACCCGTGCCTGGACCATCATCTTATGGGCGGGTCCAGTGAAAATACGCACAGACCCCCTGCTCATGCGCAGGGGTCTCATTCACATTTGTGCTTGAAAGTCAGCATATGCGATGCGGTCCCCTGCCCATGTGTGCATACGGATTTTCTATTTTCAATATTCATACCATGTCCATGGCTAAAATGTGATTTACGTATAAATTAGGTTGTGATGAAGAAGCAGTTTGGGCACAGGGGACGAAGTTCCTGATTGCCGTCTTACCTTGAGCTCGTTATACGGCGAGGCCAGCGAGCTGATAAGACAGTGTCTTAACCAGGAAGAGTTGCGGATTTTAACCTCTCGCTTCAGTTGTTGTGGTACCTCATCCAGAGGCAGACGACGCTACACAATCGCGAAGAGCTGTGGATGATTGTTGGCAACAAACCACTCCGATTTTCAAAATCGGAGTACTGCCTAATCATCGGGCTCAAGTTCGAAGCCGCGCTACCGCCGGTGAACCGCGTCGAAGTATTCTCGAGGAGATAGTTTGGTGGTAGTTCAACAATTTGCATGTCGCACGTCAAGCATGTGTTGGAGGAGTTGTCTGGCGACGAGGAACGTGTGGACTTCGAGAAGCTGAAGTTGGCGGACGTGTACTTCGCCACCGCGGTGTTGATGCCTTCAAAGTCAAAGAAGGACACCGTCGTCAGTCACTGGGTCCTTTATCTCGCTGAAGACCAGTTTGCTTTCTCGCAGTATCCTTGGGGCAGCGTGGCTTTCAAGGACGTCATCGCGCTGTTAAAAAAAAATCTACGGGAGACCTCACGAGAGTGGCTGATAAGTGGGTTCATACAGCCACTTCAGGTGATTTATAATTAAGCTTTGCCATACCTTGTTTCGACATAATTGCTAATTTTTTTGCTTTATTTGTATTCAGATACAAGCATACGAGTGCATAACGGGCGTTGCAGACGAGTTTGCGGGCGCAAGGAAGAAGATTTCACGCCACGCATGCTCAGGTGGGTGACGAACAATTGCGGTCGCGAGGGATGCCCGACAATGAAGACCGTCGCAGCTGCCACTGACGGGTCCCATGTAGGAGGGTTGATACTGCCGTCAGCAGTCGAGCTAGAGGCAGCGTACTTTAGAGACAGCATCCTTGACGTTGGGCCGGCACACGAGCTATTCGACCGTGTGATGGGCCTACTCATGCAGGGAGTGGAGGTTAGGTGTTTCCGCGGCCACCGCCATCGAGGGTCATAGCCGGCAGAATTTGGAAGCTGAGGTAATCCCCGGATCGAGAGCAGTGGCCGTCGCGACGATGATATGATGAGGCCTCATGTCGACATCCCCGAACATCCACACGAGCACGGCCTTCATGCAAGTCCAGGGGCGGGTCCAGCAAGTGGTCATGGTTTGGCCTTGGAGGCACGCTTCGAGGAATGGTCGAGTCGTGTGGACCAAAACTTCACCAACTTGTTTGGGCGATTCGACCAACTTGACACGCACTTCCAATAGTTTCGGGACGAAGAGGGTCGACGGTGGTCGACGAACGAGAGAAGGTGAGATGTGTACGAGGACATTGGACCCAAATGCGATCGTGGGGCGAAAACGTAAGGGAGTTGGGGAACTCGGTTCAGGGTTTGGCGAGTAGATTGTTTGGCGGATCGCGCACTCCGCCTACCGAAGCTCGTTATAGTAAGTTTTTTATGCTTATTTTTTAATTAGTTGTGTAGATTACTTATCATTTACTATTTACGATGTTGATGCCGATCCAAGCGAGATTGGTGGTGGGTCGCACGCTACACACGCCGAAAGGTGTTACGGTAAGTTTTTATACTTAACGGCGGAAAAATAATATGTACTTATTTTAGAATTTTCTTGTATTACGATGAGAGATGGAAAACATCGACATGGGACCGGATGGCTGTCCGAGCCAGGAGGCATGGGACGGTCACAGTCCGTCCGAATGGGCGCATTCCCGTTACGAACACTATGTCCAATCGGAATGGACCGGCGAAGAGGCAGAGAGAATAGAAGAGGTGATCCTATCGTTGTGGATGGGCGCTTATGGTGTCGGGGTTCACGAGGTCGAGACGCACGCCGCGACTCAGGAGGACGAGGCTCAGGTCGAGACGCACACCGAGACTCAGAGGGACGAGGCTCAGGTCGAGACGCACGCCGAGGCTTCGGCTTCTGTCCAAGTGGCCGACAAAGGAAAAGGCGTCGTGACAGAGATGACCCTTGAGCGGACGAAGAAGCCACCTTGGTACCAGCAGACGCCGTTTACCGATTTTCCCTCGACGACTGTAGTCAAAGCTCCAAAGCTTTCGGGGTTCGAGCGGCATATCCAGTTCAAGGTGACCAATCTTTGGCCAAAAGTCAAAAGTCATCTTTTAATGCTCATGAAGATTACCGGTGCGAAATTCGACGGAAAGCTACAAAAACACGACCCTGGATGGCTCCTGAACCTTGCGACTGAGGGTATTCCGCTCGATGAGATGGTATTAACGGATAACGTTCGTCACCTTACTTGAATGTGTTGAATAACAGTCTATATTTTATTGCATCACGTCGATGAATGTATCGCTGGGATCATCAACATGCAGAAATTTAGCGAATCAGTTGCGAGCTATGTCGCGTACATGCCCCATAGCTTTAAGACGCTCGTCGATGATCGAGGGGTGCTAAGTATCACTGGGAAGCCAAGTGGGAAAGGCTTCAAGAGATTGCTCCCTTTCGCACGGGGAGAAGATGAAGATTGGAAGAAGAGGTCGTGGGATCTAGCGACCCACGTTGCCATCCCCATCCGTACGTGAGGCCGATGGGCGTTGTTCTTGTTGATGTAGCAGAAAAGGAGTTCATGATTTACGACTCCGATGCGCCTCCTGGCTTCGAATGGCGCTATATCACGGACGACGTCAATAAACTTCTGATCGTGCTCCCGGCGATTTTCAAGGAGCTGAAGCTGATAAAACGCATGCCATCCAAGGGCAATAGTTGGCCACCTGGTTGGCGTTGCGACTTCAGATTCATGAATGTTCATTTTATTTATCGGTCGTCGTGTTTAAAAATAAGTCTCATGTTGGATATGATTTTCAGCGGAGAATCTGGCGTGGCGATGTTGCGGGCAACAATGTCGCTTATGATGAGGAAGGACGACGTCTCCTGCCTCAATCAAATTCATATGAAGGATTTTAGAAAATACATCGCATGTTCTATTTTTAATAATGATTGGGACAGTTTTTTAGTATTGTTTTGTTGTTGAATAAAATTTCCTGTGTTGAATATAAATTTCATGTGTTGTTGAATTTCTCTGTTGAATTTTAATTTTACTTATTTGATATTAACTTTACGTGTGTTGGATATGAATTTAAGGTTTAGAATTTTGAAAGATAATTTTTTCTGTGTTTTCCAACTTTTTGTCAGTCTGAGAGTGATGTGTGATTTGACAGAAAAAAACTGAATGTTAAGTGATTTGACATAACTTTACTTGTTTGATATTAACTTTTCTGTGTTTGCTACGCATCATTCCCTGCGCGGGTCCCCTGAATATAAGTGCGTGAACCCTATTCATAACGCGCAGGCCTCTGCCATTTACGCGCGGGTCCCCTGCTTATATCGCACAGCAATTTGACGGGACGGGACCCGGCAGTAACATGCTCATAATTTTGACGGGACCAAGGACGACCCAGACATCTCAGTGTGGGGACTACGCAATATGCACGGGTCCCCTGTTTTGACCCGCGTGTCCCATGCCCATAACATGTGGGTCCCCTGTGTTCATGTGCGATCTTTGCAATGTTAATTCTGTTGAGAATCCCCGAGGGTCCCTGGACCCACGTTCCTAGAACGGCGGAAATTTAAAATTCTACGGGGTTTCCCGCCTATCCAAGATCGCTCGGCTACAAGCACGAGAACGTATTGACATAAAGAGATAAAGGATCAGCCATGATACCTTGTTGAAATCTCTCAACGACCTAGCTTCGAATCCTTCGAATCCCCGAGGCGTAGTGCCCTCTCCTACGCCAAAAGCACCCAAACGGGAAGCCTTCTTTGTGCAAGATCATCACGCCGGCACCTTACTAACGTTGCAGCTGTTCCTACATGTGCGGCTAGACCAAGAACGAACTGCTTGCTGCCCCCGAGAGAGAGAGTGCGAGAGAGAAAGTGGCGAGAGGAGAAAACTCTTAGTTTTTTCTTCTTTGGCTTGTTTTTCGAAAATTTAGCTTCCACTCACTTTAGGATCTCGAAAATCCTTCTTTATACCTCTTAGGATTAGCCAAAAATAGGTTAAGGTGGGTGGGGAAAAATCCTCAAACCTCCCCTTTTACCAAGTCTTCGTTTTACCAAGTAATGAATTCAAAATTTAAACTTTATATTTAATAAATTAAATATCCAATACCTTAATTAATTAAAATATCATATTTAGTATATTTTAAATATATAATATCCAATATAAATATATTTAATAATTTTCGAAATTTTGTCTAATAAAAATTCGAAACTTATATATATATATCCGATATACATTATTTAATTCCAAATTAAACAATATTATTTCTCTAAGAAAATAATAAAGATCTAAATCTAATTAAATCATATGCTAAATATTCAATATCAAATATTTTATTTCAAAAATATATCGTGAGGTGAAAAGACCATTTTACCCCTCACTAGTCAAACTTAGTATTTTCGGCCGATCAAGATTTTGGCCAAGCCCCAAACCCTAATGTCACAATCTAGGACCTAGCCTTGTCTCTCTCTCTGATGACGAAGTTGTATCGGTTGCCCTTTTTAAGCCCGACTCTATTGGTTCGTCTCAACTGGCCCATGAGGTATCTAGGAGTTCGGTATTCACCTAGTCAGCCCCGTGGTACCGAACAGATCCCAAGTTGAGTATGAATTTGATCTAATCATAATCCATGAACCGACTGTAGATTTTTGTCATACGTGTAAACCCTTTACGTTTGTCCCGGTCGAATGAAAGTCACCTATAGTCAAACTTACAGAACTCAACTCTATGTCGTTTATGTCGGTGAAAGTTCTGAAACTGCACTCCACGACTATCGTGAGTCAGTTATATGCTCTGGCCAGAGACTTGGATAACTTCCCACACATTAAACTTGCCATAGGACGTTAACCTCGAATTTAATCGAGACCGTAAATCCCGCTCCGCGGTTCAACCGGCAATCACATCAAAAAGTCAAGACCGCATTTCGCCGCTGACCCATGCCACTGGCAAGACGGGCCTAGCAAACTAGTGACAAGTCAAGACCTCAAGATCAACCCCAAGTTAACCCTTTCGGTCTAAGGTTCACGCATACTACTACAATAAATCGATCGATCAAGGACAATCCAAGCGTGTGATCGTTCGATTACAAGTCAGTGTCCAAATACAGATAATCCCCTGATTCATCTTGTATCATTGTCATGGGCTCCCACTTCCCAAGTGAACGGTTGGCACAACCATATTGGACCCATCGACAAACAAGTCGTACGTGTCATTCCAGTCACCCTACCGAGACTTAGACTTGTGGACTATTTTAATATTGCAGTATCTCAGCTTACTGGTGCCCCTCTTTGTCCCCACAGAATCAGTAACTGAACTGCCAATATTTGGGTTTTTATTACTTTGTCTTATCCACCCAGACTGCAAGGTGAATTCTTTAGACTAATTAATAATTTGCCTTTTAATTTATTCATCCAATAATTAATTAATGATGAATAAAGTCATTCCATTAATAGAAGTAATCAAATTACATCACTAAACACTACAAAACTAGCAAATTGCCCTCGTACTCCCAGTCCTCGTACGACATCTAGTGCATATACCTCAACAAATTCATGGAAGAGGCCGATTAATTGTGCGTATTTATACTTTGTTTATCGTAGACTACAATATAAAGTCAACATAAAAAGCACAGCCAAAAAAATTGGATAAAATCGCAAGAATTACATTCAGTTTATAAGATAGTTACATCCTACAGAAATCACAAACACAGGTATGTTTTCTAAGTGTGCTCTCTTACTATATTCACGTCAGAGATAGTTCAACTTGAAATACATGTTGGAATATTTTTTTATAACTCGGAGTTAGATATTGTTAATCTAGCGGTTTTTTCATCGCGTACTTAATTTTTTATTAATTATTCTTATTACAGAATTTAATAATATTAGATTGTCACATCCTTTGAAGCCCCAAATCGGGAATCAAATGTCAAGTCATCTGTCCTGTACATACTGTATAATGACACTGCTCTGACATGTCATTTTTGACCAATAAATGAAGCTCTGATATGCCACTTTTGACCAATAATTGAAGACACTACTCTCGCATGTCACTTTTGATCCATAATTGAACAATTATTGATCCCACTCCAATAAGCGAACGTGACCAACCCTAATGTGCGGGTACCATATTGTAATTGGCAGGTCCCCTACCTTTAACGTTTGGGTCCCATGCTCGTATCGCGCCCCCTGCGCGCAAGGCTCATGGAACCCGCGCGCTACTTCATGGGACCCAAGCCTTAAATCAGCGGACCCTCACGTTATGGGCACGGGACCCGGCGGGTGCCACAAAGATGCGCAGGGGTCTCATGCGCATCCGTCCGGGATTAGCTGCATATGCGATGCGGTCTCCTGCGCATCTGTGCATAAGGGTTTTCTAACATGGCAATGCAACACAGAAAGCAAACGCACGTAACACAACCTAACATAACAGAACACAAATGGCAACGTATAAATGTACATAATACAAATATGCGCAAAAATACGAAGTTATCTCCTACCAAATTCACCCACCGTAGGAAACCTATTTTTCTGGGGTCATCCACGTTGTGAACCAACAAGAGGCGGCAACATGTCCATACTACTTTCAATGCGAGCCGTTACCGGCCATACAGTACCGTCGTATGTCAACTTCCAGATCTCCAAGCTATAATAATCGTGTACTAATGAATACACCGGCACTTGGGCGGAACCACGAGCTGCAATCGCATGTGGACATGGGATACGATCGATGTCAAACATCATGCACGTGCATTTGCAGCCCCAAACCGACCACCTCGTTCACATGCTGCCCGCTAACGTTATACGTTAGATGCCCGACTTCTGACGCATGAAATTTTTGCGACTCGGCGAAATTCTCTCGTATGATCGACTCCACCTTCGGCGTAAACCTAGTCATGTTTGCGGTGAGTGAAGCTTCCGCAGATCGCCAATGCTTACTGAACCATGATGATGTTAGTCGATGAATCGAGTCCAACAGTCCAATAATTGGAAGCTCTCTGTCCTTACGTAGAGCCGCATTTATAGATTCAGATCCATTGGTCGTCATTATGTTGTATCTTGATCTAGGGCAATATGCTCGCGTCCACGTTTCCTTTGGAACTTCGTCAAAATACTTTGCCACGTCCTTGTATTTTGTTTCAAGCTGCCTAAAATGACGATCGGACTCGCTCTTTGTGTAGGCAGTCGCGACACGCAAAAAAATAGGGCAAGCACCTTTCTTGTTCATTTTCGTCTTCACGTTTTGTTGAAGGTGCCACGCACAGAAACCACGAAACGTGTTCGGGAAAACGGCCGGAACTGCATTCTTTATTCCAGGGTTCCGATCAGAAATTATTACGAGATCGTCGCCATCCGCGACCAAACGTCGTAATCTCGAGAGAAACCACGCCCATGTTCCCTCCATCCCGTCGACAAGACCCCATGCAATCATCATGACACCCTTATACTTCCCCTTCAAAAAAGTGGCGTCAATAGAAACGACTTTCCTCATGTACGTAAAGCCTCTGACGCATGCACCGTATGCCAAGAACATGTACTTGAACCGATTGTCTTCGTCCATCTCCCAATCGGTGATACTGCCCTCGTTGGCTTGCCTCACCGCATCTAAGTACGCCGGCAGTAAATCATAGCAAGCATCCCTGTTACCAACTAGTTCATCGATCGCAATTTGTTTCCCTCTCCAAGCCTTGTAGTATGAAACTTCTACTCCCCTGCTATGCATCATCGACTGTATGGAAGTGGGTGTCGGGATGTCTTTAGGAGGCCTGAAATTTTCCAACAACGTGCTCGATACGAGCGACGAACTTCCCTGGCGATGTCTCCGGCGTCGATGAGACACGCGGCACGTGTGCGTGTTACTGTACTTTCGGATTGAGAAAAAGGGGGAGTTCTTGTCCTATGCAGATCGTACTCGCCATTCACAGTTCTCCTTCGCACATTTCACTACGTAAAGGGTTTTGTTTGACCTATCCACTTGGAGTTCGAAGCATGCAGCTACTGCGATTTTACTGATTTCGTCCTTGAATTCTTTTTTGCTACGAAATTCTTGTCCAACGTATAGGGTCGAACCATCCGTAAACGAACAGGTACCATCTTCGGCCATATCTAGAGCGTCGTCGTGCTCATCGACATCAAACTCATCATCATCGTGGTCATCATCATCATCATCATCATCATTTTCGATTGTAGCACCTTGCTCGTTTTCATTTTCATCTTCCCGTCCGACTTGCTCGTTCTCATTATCATATTCTTGGCCGCCCATTCCGGAGTAATCGCCTAAATTTCATTACTTTGGTAAGGAGGGTTGTAAGATCTGCTGGAAAAACCCTCAAATGGTTGATTTCTGCGTTTGTATCGCACTGCGCTATATGGTCGACGTCGAAACCCGACAAATCATTATCATGAGGTTGATGTGGCGGTACAGCAATGACGGATAACTCAAGTTTCAGGTGAAGAGGTGGTCTTGATCGTGGACAACCAAAACCAAGGTACGCATGTACGCCGTAATCGTTCTCGATGTAGATTGGGTGCACATGATTATAGTCTATGCAAGGCATGTAGCTTATCCTAAGCTTGGTATTGTCGTTGCGTAACGACAATGCATTCAATATCTCGTTAGTGAGATCCACTAACGTGCAGGAACCGTCGTCGACCAAGATTGATTGCCATCGACAACTTGGATCGGGAACCCAGTTCGACGTATTGTCCTCGCGAATTATCCACTGACCATCGACTTGAAAAAAATGCTCGTGATCGTCATGATTATCACCTATAAAAGAAATGTAGGTTATTTTTCTTAAGGACGATGGTGTAGAAGATTTATAATTAGGTGAGCTTGCTTGGTGGAATGAATGCGTTCTGCTGCAAAATGGTCGTGCAGCTTTTAATGCATTCATGCGTTGTTTTTAATTAATTTGTTTTACTTTTTATTTTTTAAGAAAATTAAGGGACCCGCGCATAAGGTAAGTTTCATGCGCACAAGGGACCGGTGCATAGGTAAGGTCCGTGCGCACATGGGACCCGCGCATAAGGTAAGGTCCGTGCGCACAAGGGACCGGCGTTTTTTGATCTGGGGACCATCACGTGAAAACAGGGGACCCGGGCATATGGTAAGGTCCGTGCGCATATACACAAGGGACTGGCGCTTTCTGATCTGGGGACCCACACGCAAAATCAGAGGACCCGCACGTAAAATCAAGGGACCTGCACGTATAAGCGGGTCGTCTGCCAATTTAGGATTGGTCACGTTCGCTTATTGAGTCGTACCAATAATTGAACCATTATTGAGTATTGGGTCTGTTTTCTCAGTCACATGTCAAATCAGCCATCACGTTTCGTTTCATACAGAGAATCAATTATTCAACAATGAAAACAAATTTATTCAACTAAACCTACAAACTAACATCCTTTAAAGACTTCAACTAAACCATGTCCAACATGTCTGAAACCACCTACAATTTAATACTTCCAAACTCAACCGAACAAATGGAGCATAGAGCTATGCTAGTCACGCAATATCCGTGCAACCATAATGGAGCGATATGCTGAAATATCAAGTTGCCTTTGATATTCATTAAAGTCGGGCGTGTCAACCATCACCGTCTCCACCGTCAACGCTGCATGAACCCCGACATCCAAGCTGCCGGCCTTCTGGTTCCGATTCATTCTATTATTCAACTTCACCTTTGTCACAATATTGAACTTGAAACGCCAATATGCAGAAAGAAACTATGCCTGCAAAATATAGCAAATGTTACGAACATGTTACTAAATAAATAAAAATGATAAGACATACGAATTTCAGCTACTTACGAACACTCTCCCCGCGAATCGTTAAGGACGAAGGTTTGCGTTGACGCGTCAAAAATAAGCACTGCCAAGTGACTTTTTGCGAAAACAGGAGAGATGATGTACTTGCATCGCACCAATTCATCCTCCGTGAGACGCTCCAACCATCTCCGACTGCTTGTCGACAATCCATTGAGGAATTCATCAATATCATCCACCGTCACTTTCGCCTTCCTATTCAACTTTTGTGCCTTTCTAAAGTGCTCGTCTTGCACGTAACTTGGAAAGACGTAGATGCGAGGATAATTATTGGAGTACGCATAGATTCGCCTCAAGCAATCTAGATATGCGTCAACAAATTGGACTTGAGCATATCATCGAAGAGCAACATGTAGAAGCCTTGGGCATCCACGTCGAACATGTCACTTTCCCAAACCTTATCAATGCAAAAAAAATTTATTACGTGTTTATGTACGATAAATGAGTTTGACATCGAAAGAAAAAATTTACCTAAACCTTGCCGCTTCAAGGTACTTGTCAATGAGCACGCGATCATATAAATGAATCAATTGACGCCCGAAGAAGTCCACTCTCCCGAGGTACTTCTTGCTCCACTTCTCATTTCTATCTGATTCGGAATCCTCATCACTTAGATCAACAATTTCTACGGTCGATTTGCATCTTCTTCGAACTCCTCGGGCACTTGACGAAGCACCAAAATCTCCAGCCTCAAACACCGCCACAGGTGTGGGAAACTCTTGAACAGGTACAATAGCTAAATCATCGTCGTCGCGACGGCCACTACTTTCGATATGGAGGATTACCTCAACTTCAAAATTCTACCGGCTAGGACCCTCGCCACGATCGCGGTGGCCACGGGAACACCTAACCTCCACTCCCTGCAGGAGTATGCCCGTCACACGGTCGAAGAGCTCGTGTGCCGCCCCAACGTCTAAAACGCTGTCCCTAAAGTACGCCGCTCCAACTCCTCCGCTGATGGCACTAACAATCCTCGTACAAAATTCCCGTCGACGGCATCTGCGATCGTCCTAAGACTAGGGCATGCTTTGGCGACGTCAATTGTTTGTCACCCACCTCAGTATGCATGGCGTAAAATCTTCTTCTTTGTGTGAAGACCCTCTTTTCTAATCGCTAGTTAGCGATAACTCGCATCGGGTTTAGCAGCGAAAGCCGCGGAGAACCCATTTTACAAAAACATTTGTTTATACGAAAAGTTAATACGAACGGGCCAATGGCCCAAAACACCCTATCACTCGCCCACAGGTCGTCATCCATGTACAGCCCTGCCCTCGAAAGCCCATGGAAGCTCCGATAGCCAGCCTCGATCGTTGGATTACCTACAACACGCAAACACTGAGCTATTGCCCAGTAGGTGAAATACTGCATGCACGTGTGACTCGCTCACGTTCACTTCACCCCAATTCTTACCAATGCAATGCCACTCACTATCACTCATCACAACCGGGATACACTCACCACCTCACAACGGGCCCCGAGCTTCATACTGTGCACCATCACGCAAAATTGCTACCACGATCACGATCACAACCACAACACAATCACAACACTACGGCAGTGGCCTACACTGAGCAGTCTCCCTGAGCCGTATCAGGTAACTCTCTCAGGTCGCCTCTTCTGCCAATGTGGTGCCTACGCTGGTAGCCTACTCTAGGTCCCATAAGGGTACCCAGGTCGCACCCTCCAGGTCGCCTCCTCCAGCATGCGACAGTGTGGCCTACACTAGCTAGCCTACTTGGGGATAGTCGCTCCTTTCTAGGTCGCTCGCAGTCTGCCGCATAATGTCCAACGGGCCAATGGCTCACCGTCACAGGCGCTGATGCACAGCAGATGCCCACACTCACGTGACTCCTCTACGGGTCGACAGACAATATCGGCTACTCGCTCACTAGGTACAATACAGTACCACCGTTCCACCACGGTACACTCCGTAAAATGATGTGTAATGCACATGCAGGCATTTGCGTGATAATACATGGAACGTGATGCCAGATGAAACGTACATATACATGTAAATCACGAAATCATACAGTAGCACGTGGAAGCACGTAAATCATGTGAATCACTTTAGACACATACTAGTCACGTTATTCACATAAGCATATATTCGAAATGAGCACAAATAAGTTTACGTGTTGTAGGTGGATATTCCACCTACCTGTCCTCCAGATCAAATCAGTCTAGCATTCTCGTAATCTCTTAGTATGGACCCTCTGAACGTAAGGTATTAACATATAAGTATATTTGTTATGTTAAATAAACACCAAACCCTCAAACCCTAGAAACGTTGAAAACCCTAGAAACCTTGAAATAATAAAATATCGAAACGTTTGTTGAAACCCTAGTATCACGAAAGTTTAATAATCTCTAAAATAATGATTTGATGGATTCTTATGTTCTCAAAGTATAAAGTTGCCGAAAGCTCTTACCGAAAACTTTTTAATTCCATTTAATAGTGAGTTGGCGAAACTTTAAATAGTTAACTACTTGCATAATGAAAATATGTTATACACATAACGAAATATATCACATCTCGAAAATAGTTTCTTAATCTATTTCGTTCAAGGTTCTAATACTGAAATCCAAGTATATAAGCACGGCGCACTACCCACACATGGTTACTTCGCAAAGCTAAAGACTAACCCCAACATATATAACCACGAAAATTTACTTGAACTTATCCTTTCCAGCTATTGAAATCACGTAATTTATTTGATATCCCATAAGTCACATATCTCATGTAGATTATATATATAAAAGATAGCTATGTTTACCTTACTTCCAAGTTTTCAAAGTTTGCCGAAATCTCCTTTACCCTCGACGAAGTTCTCCTGTTTCTTTATGTATTATTTTCGTTCTTTGATTCTAGGCCAGTAAGTGAAGGGTTTTTCGTTGGTTCATTAGTAGATATAGGTTAGATTATCAATTTATGTGTATGATGTATTGTACATACGTGGTACTCAAGTTTAAAGGTGTATATTACTTTAAGGCTAAGAAATATTTCTGTTAGTCATATTTATTAATAAGAGAAATAGCCACCACGTGTCCTTTAAGTGTTTTGATGGTTAACTAATAGCTTATAAGTTATATGCATGTATGTTACGTGTGTATGTAGAAACAAACGTAGGGCTGACTATTATATGTGATAAGCCTTATCATAATTAAATGCCTTCGGGCTTTATTTAGGTATTAGGAATAATATAAGTATAGCCCATTCAATTAATTCCCATATCATTGTATTTTAAATATTCTTTAACTAGGTTGAATAAATTTTGAAATCGTTACGGTGGATGTTTTCCTTTCAAGAACTAAAACCGTGTTATTAAAAGTCCTAATTCACCAATTTACACAATTAATTATATAAAAATCTCGTATTAAATTTTACGGGTATGACACTTTGCGCCCCGCAAAGGCGTCTTCAAAGCTCGATATGCACTCGTATGCTAGTATCTGAATACAAGCAATAATTTATATGTCAAAACAAGGTATGCAAAGAAGCTTAATTATAAATCACCTGAAGTGGTTGTACGAACACACTGATCAGCCACTCCCGTAGATTTTTACCTTTACAGTGCGTATGACCTCATTGAAAGCCACGCTGCCACAAGGATACTGGGAGAATGCAAACCTATCTTCGACGAGACTAAAGACCCAGGGACTGACGACGGTGTCCTTCTACGACGGTGGCGAAGTAGACGTCCGCCAACTTCAGCTTCTCGAAGTCCACATCTTCCTCGTCGAGACAACTCCTCCAACGCATGCTTGACGTCCGTCATGCGAATTGTTGATCTACGGCCAAAATGTCTCCTCGTGAATTGTGAGTCGCCGTTTACCGGCGGTATCTCGGCTGCGAACTTCAGCCCGATGATTAGGCAATACTCCAATTTTGAAAATCGGAGTGGTTTGTCGCCAATAATCATCCACGACTATTCACGGTTGTGCAGCCTCGTCTGGCTCTGGATGAGGAACCACAACAACTGGCCCGAGAGGTTAAAATCAGGCTCGGCACTAACAAGGCGGCCGAACGGACTTTCGGCACAAAAAATCTGCACCTCCTCCTGGTTAAGACACTGTCTTATCAGCTCGCTGGCCTCGCCGTATAACGAGCTCAGCTTTACACGACAATCAGGAACTTCGTCCCTTATGCCGAACTGCTTCTTCATCACAACCTAATTTATAGGTAAATACTAGCTAATTAAGTGATATGAATATTAAAAATAGAAAACCCTTATGCACAGATGCGCAGGGAACCGCATCGCATATGCTGAGATTCAAGCACAGATGCGCATGAGACCCCCGCTTATGAGCATGGGTCCCCAGTGTATAAGCGTGGGTCCCCCGTTTATAACGAGTGGGTCCCATGACCTTGCGTGTGCAGTGACACGGGACCCGCCCGTTAAGGTCAGGGGACCCGAGCGTTTAAGCAGGAGACCGCGCTAATACGCAGAGGACCCGTGCTGGGACCATCATCTTATGGGCGAGCCCCATGCAATACGCACAAGTCCCTTGCTCATAAGCGGGGGTCGCGTGCTTGCAAGGTCCTATGCTTGCTTGCAAGGTCCTATGCTTGCAAGCACAGGTCCTAAACTAGCAAACACGGGTCCTATGATAACAAGCACTGTCATATGCTTGCAAGCACGGATCCGCACCAAATTAGGGTTCGATGGGTCGTACCCAGATCCCCTTCTCGCGTTAAATTGAAAAAGACGAAGATTAGAACACATACCTCCACTCTTTGGGTGTTCGCGTTGAATGTCATTGTCGATTGAATCGATTGAGGTTCGGATTTGAGTTTGAGTTGCAAACAAAACGATTTGCAGTGCAGGGCAGGAGAGAACGCTTGCTTTTTTACTAAAAGTGAAAGTGGTTGTTTTTCTTTTACTTTTACCCCTCCCCTCTATTATGGGTCTGATGTTTCAGATTAGCTACAGTATAACCTTTAGTTTTTTCGTTATGACATAAGGGTAAAATAGTCTTTATTGCATATTAGTAAGAATACAAAGGTAAAATCCGATTTTGGGTGCTATTTTTAAAAATGACCAACTCAAAGGCTATTTACTTAAAAACCCCTCCTAAAAGTTGCATCTTTTATTGGGAATTGTCGTATGATTTTTGCATTTGGTTCGCGGGTTTATACTGTACTTCAGTCAGAAATGCGCGGTCATTTAATCGATGGTTTTTATCATTCTGTAAAATTTAAGCACCTCGAGGGCCTTTAATTTCCTTTCTTTCTCAAGGATAAAAATCGAAATCTCATTTTCAAGTCCTCGGATTCGTGCTTGCATGGAATTTTCCATACCTAAAATTTATGTACCTTCCGATAATAATGTCTAAACTTAAATTTCTTTCGAATGGGTATTGAATATATGAGTGATATGGGGCAGTCCCAATCAACAGTATTTATAGGTGTGGGGGCTCTGGATACTTAGTTATCGGTAGATTGGTTGTTATACGATTTCTTAGGTACACAAGGTGCTTATAACGTGGGGACATAAACAAAAAGAGCAAGAGGATGTACGTGGTTCGAATCCTGTGAGATTCTACGTCCACGGGGCGCTGGGAACTTCCTTCCACTGAATAACAGCACTTTACACACCCAAATAATCCTCACCTTCACTCCTAAAATGTAGAAAATACGTTCAAGATATCTGAAGAGAGAATAGTGTGTGTGTGTTTTGTAAAAAGATGAGATCTATGGAAAATATGACTAAGTCCTTATTTTATAGTAGCTCCCCACCGTCTGTCTGATGTTGTGCTCCCGGATTTTCGGGGGACGTACTAGCTAGGGGCTATAGGAAAAGTGACGGCTCGCTTTATGGATTGACTTCTGTGGCGGCTACAGTGAGGTGCTCAGTGACATCCTCCTCTACTGAGGCGACACGCGTCCCTGCGATCTCTTTTCCCTTTCTTCTATTGTCTTTTCATCTTGATACACGAGGGTTTTTCCTTCCTTTGCCCGGTCCATGTTAGTGACCGTCAGGTCCTTGCAGATCCATCTTCCCAAACCTGTACTTTACCATGGACTTTTCTTCTCGGTGGGCTTTGTTGGGCCTTTCTTTATTTTTCATTTTTCTTGGTCCAGTTAATTGAGTCCACATCAACCACTCCCCTACTCTAATTTATTTTTGGAGACAAAAATGAGTTAGAGTAAAATGATAAGTTAAACCTTACCTCCCTTTAAGGACCTTCTGTCATGATTCCCTGAAAGGACGTGTCTTTTGCCATTCACTTTCAGTACCTCGGGAACCGCTTCTTTTTTAAGAGTGGCTTCTGGAAGTTCCTTAGGCTGTTTTTTCAAAGGGTTACTTCGTTATTGCACAGGTACGTTTCTCTCTCTTTATCCAGTTCTATTTCATCTTCGTCTTCTGTGGTTATGGCTTCCCCCATTTCAGATTCAGCAAAACCTTCATCTTCCCCCACTCGTTCTTTCCAGTCCATTTCTTCTGATACGTCGTCCACCCCTCCTGCCTCGCAGCCTATTTCTCAGCCAGAAACTCGCCACCGAAACGCCGCCGCGCCTCAAGCCAGCAATCGGCCGCGAACTCGTTCCGCCGTTGCTTCTGCCATGGCCTCCTTTTCTTTCGGTGGGGCTGGATCTGCTGATTCACCGGCCGCTTCTTCGGATTTGGTCGCGCTCTCTGAGCCGCCGCGTCCTCCTAACCCTAAATCCGTCTTGTCTTCATTTGCTCGGGGTCTACCTAGCGCTTTTAGGGCCTCCACGTGCTTGCCGGAGGGTTTGGACAGTTTGGTGGAGGGGGGTTTCACCTTTGAGGGTTTTACGGTGAGGGTGGCATCGCCGGATCAGAGGGCTGACCACTCGCCCCCCCTGTGTTTGGCGTTCTGGGAGGCCCAAATTAGGGCCGGGTTGCGTTTTCCTATCCCCCTCTTTCTCTCAGAAGTATCTAGGGCTTTCAAGGTCCCCTTAAACCAATTCCAGCCCTCTGCCATTCGCCTTCTCATAGCCTTTTTTGTGGCGGTGCGGGCCGCGGGGGGAGTCCCTTCTCCTCTGACCTAGTGATTTCCTAGTTTTCACCTAAACTCCATGGTGCATTCTTCTATCTCTCGTCCATTTCTTCTCGTCTGGGAGGAGAAACCCACTTTTTTGGCAAGAATCACAAGATGGACAAGGATTGGCAAGGTCCCTACTTCTTTGTGGAGTCCCCAGGTGGTTTGTGGGACATTCCTTGTGACAGATGGGTGACTGGAGCGCCACTTCGTAGTTCGGGCAAGTGTTCGAAGAGGAACTCCAAAGCTTTAGCCTTTCTAAATGCTCATGCCGAGGAGCATGGCCCTCTAAACCCTTTTTCCTTGGCTAAATTTTCCGGGGTTTTGTATCATTTTGGGTTCTCACCCTCCCCCGCCAACTTTTCTCTTGAGGGTATTTTATAGTCCTTATCATATTTTTTTCTTAGCCATTCTGTGGATTGATGTCTTGCTGACCTCTGGTTTGTGGATTTTGGGCGCAGGAATGACAGGATCATGGCTCAATCTATTGGCGAACATAGAGGAAGGGAATACCCCCCACTTCCCGGTATGGAGAGGCCTGCCCTAATTTCTGACACTCCCCTACTTCTGGGCGCCTCAGACATTCGCGCTGAGGTTCGACAGTCCTCTTCCAAGGATTCGGGGACCTCCGATCTGCCCCCGGCTGCCCCAACTCCCCAGACGAAGCGAAAAGCTGGACCCACGACGAAACCGGCCGGAAGGTCCAAGAAGCGGCTAGTTCTCTCAGAAAGCGAGGGCGGCGAGACTCAGGTTGAGGTCCCTCAGGAGGGGCTTCAGCGAGAGGGCCCACCTCCTTCTGGGGAATCCTTGGCCGGAGCGGGGATGGAAGTGTTAAGCCACCTGGTTCCTCCAGAAGACAAGGAGGTGTTCTCTAGCAGATCGGCCGCGGAAAACGAGGCGAAGCTTGCCCACCATCTTCTCAAGGTATGCTTCTCGCCATTTTCTAGCAGGCGCTTTCTCTGTTTGTCTTGTTTTTGAGCCCCTCTTTGTGCTATTCAGGTTATCGGCCTGGTGTCTACGAGGCCCTGTGCTAGTTTATTGGTGCTGGATTTGGAGGAGCGCAATCGGTCTCTTCAGGAGCAGCTGGAGAAAGTCCAGGCCAGTTTGACCGCACAAGAAAAAGTGGCCGAGGAGACTCAGGCCAAATTTGAGCTTAAGCGTGAAAACTTGGAGAGGGAGAAAGCAGAGCTGGCTAGGAAATGTGAGGAACTGCGTGCTTCCTCAGAGAAGGAAAAGGAAGATCATGCGGCCCTTCTGAAGCAGCGCGAGGATGAGCTTCAGTGCTCCTTTGCTCAGGAAAGAGCGAAATGGGATGAGGACTTTGTGCGCATGACGGAGGTTCACACAAAAGCTGAGCTAGAGGTTATGAAAGCTGAGGGTGCTCAAATCTGCCAGCGCCACCTCCTGTCAACTGCGGCTGGCCAGAAGCTTGGGGGATCTAGCGGATGATTGGCGCCTCGCGTACTTAGAAGATCCAGTCTCTCTCAGGGACTTCGTTCCTTTTATGCAGCACTATTTTTTGGGAGGCCATCGCGCGGGATCTGCCGGGATTGGAGCGGCTACCGCCCTCAGGGATCTTCCTCCCCCCGCATCCTTTAAAGGGGATCCGATGGCTGAGGAGAACCCTTTGTTTTGGCGCCCCTTCGCTGAGAAGCATATGGCGACCCTCGCTCAAGCTGATATCTCTGACCTCCCTGGCGTCACCTTTTATCCTCCTGAGGATTCCTCTGTTTAGTTTTTCTTTCTGTTGTTGTAATGAATTTTTTCTCCTTCGTGCTTTTGCGGATATTATTAGGCTTTTGCTTTTCTCGTGGGGGAGCTTAACTCCCCTATGCTTTTGCCGAGGTCCCCTTTTCCCCTTGTAATATAGGACCTTCTTATTAAGCATTCTTTTCTCTACATGCTTTATTCTGTTAGGCTTTGTCATGCCTTGCAAACGCCTTCTTAAATTTGTAAGTTAAGTATGAGTTATACACGCTTTTGGTTGTAAGGGTCGTCGTCCTTATCCAAAGGTGTCATTTTTATGCGCTGGGCTTTCTTTGTCCTTAGCAGACTTAGTGATGTAAGCCCGAAAGGCGTAAGCATGGAGTGGGGAACTCTCCCACTATTTTACCCTGGTTATAGCGCCAGCTACGCTTAGGTACCTATTCAAGTCGCAGGCCCTACTAGGGGCCTTTGATGTCCTGTAAACCACAGCCCGTCAACGGTGGTATCTTGCACGCCCTCGTGGGCATCTTTCACGTCGCAGGCCTGTGGCCTTTGATGTCGGGTACACCGCTGACCCGTCGGTTTTTGGCATCGTATCACGTCGCAGACTTTTAGTCTTTGATGTCTTTGTACGCCGCAGGTCCGTCGACCCTTGGAATCGAATATCAGCGCATTACTTTGTTATAACAAAATGTTCATATTCCGCTGGGGAGGTACGCCTCGTTAAAACCTTATCTGGGCAAAACCTCCCTTTGAGGTAAAAATCCCAGATGAAGGGAAAAGAGTATGTCCCCTCCCTATCTTACATAGTGGTATTACACGTAAAACTTTTTTAAATTAGAGATGTTCCAAGGGCGGGGTAGGGACCTTCCGTTGGTATCTTCTAATTCGTAGGCTCCGCCTCCTAACACCTTTGTCACACGATAGGGCCCTTCCCAGAGTGCGTCCATCTTTCTCAGGGGCCGTAGGACATCAGCTCTTCGAAGTACTAGGTCCCCCTGCTGAAATCCCCTGGGCCGGATCCTTCGATCATACATCGCCTTTATCCGACTCTTGTACGCTTCCATTTTCACTTGAGCTTCTTCCCGTACTTCGTCAACCATATCTAGGTCCTCCCTCCTTAGTCGCGAATTTTCTTGTTCATCGTATGCCAACACCCGGTGTGTTTCTATGCCGATTTCGGCGGGTATGACGGCGGCCGATCCGTACACCAACTCAAATGGAGTTTCCCCGGTTGCTTCGCGGGGCTAGTTCGATAAGCCCAAAGGACAGCGTCTAGCGCCTATACCCATTTGTTTCCATCCTGCTCGAGCCGGGCCTTGATCCCCCTGAGGATGGTTCGATTCGAAACCTCGGCCTGCCCATTCGCCTGTGGATGTCCAACAGCCACGAACCTCTGGATTACCTTCATGCCTTCGCAGAATCTTCGCATCTTAGCCCCACAGAACTGGGTTCCATTGTCCGAGATGAGGACCCTGGGAGCTCCGTAGCGACAACAGATATTTTTCCACAGGAACTCGATCACCCTTTCTTCATCAATTCGTGCTACCGCCTTGGCTTCGATCCACTTGCTGAAGTAATCTACGGCGACAATAATAAACTTCTTCTGTGCTTTCCCTCGAGGAAATGGGCCGACGATATCGATTCCCCACTTATCGAAAGGGCATGGGGAGTACATGGTCCCCAAGGCCTCGGCGGGGACGTGGATTCTGGGACCAAACTTCTGGCAATTGCTACATTTTCGGACTAGGTCCTTGGCGTCCCTAATTAGACTGGGCCAAAAGTACCCCGCCCTCACCACTCTTCTCGTCAAGGACTTGTATCCAGCGTGGTCCCCGGCGCATCCCTCGTGAATTTCAAGTATCTTGTTTCCTTCCTCCGTAGAGAGGCACCGAGCGTAGTGTACGAAAGACATTTTGAACAGGCGCCCATCGATCAGGCAGAATTTTCTCCGATATCCTTTTCTGTCCGCCAGCTCCGCTTTCTCAAGAATGGTTATGATGGGGGCTCTCCAGTCGTCCCTCTCTTCTATGTTTGCCACGAACTTCCCTGCTTCGTAATTCCCCTTTATTTGTTGCACTACTAACTGTGAGTCACAGAACAGGGTGAGGTCTCGTGCCCCCATCTCCTTTGCGATTCGCAGGCCATGGATGAGGGCTTCGTATTCTGCCTCATTGTTCGAGGCCTGAAATTGGAACGTGATAGCAAAACGGAGATCCTCTCCTTCTGGGTTGATGATGAAGACCCCAGCTCCCGCCCGTTGAGAAGTGGCGGATCCATCCACGTACACCTTCCACTAGCGCTTTGGTGGTCCTGGTGGTCTCAAGGACGAAGTCTGAGAGGGTCTGCTTCAGCGGGAAGTTAGTCCGCACGTTCACCTTGTGTGACAAGAAATATGGCCGAAGTTTTCGGGCAGAGACCATCACTGCCAGGGCGGCCTTCTCAACCTCTGAGTACCTAGTTTCGGCCTCTAGGAGCACCTTGCTTACAAAGTAGATGGGCTTTTGGGAGGTCCCATCTTCCTTCAACAGGACGGAACTCACCGCATGATCACCTACGGAGAAATATAGTACTAGCACGTCCCCCACCGAAGGCTTAGTCAAAAGAGGCGTGTCATGGAGGTACTCTTTTAGCTCCTCGAAGGCCTGCTGGCATTCCCTGGTCCACTCAAACTGCTTGTTTTTTCGTAACACCCTAAAGAAAGGCAGGCTCCTTTTTGCTGAGTGGGAGATGAACCGGTTAAGGGCCGCCAGTCGCCCCGTGAGCCTCTGGACCTCTTTAAGGCCCTGGGCAGGTTGCATTTCTAGAATAGCTTTCACGTTCGTGTGGTTGACCTCGATACCTCGTTGGGTCACCATATATCCGAGGAACTTCCCCGATCTTACCCCAAACGCACATTTTTCGGGATTGAGCTTCATTCCGCTTCCTCTAATTGCCTTAAATGCCTCCTCTAAGTCCTTCGTATGGTCAGCGAGGTGTACGGATTTTACCAGCATATCATCCACATAGACTTCCATGTTCCTCCCCAGCTGTTGTTTGAAAACCTTGTCTACCATCCGTTGGTACGTGGCTCCGGCATTTTTGAGTCCGAAGGGCATCCGGACGTATCCATATGTTCCCCCTGGAGTTACGAAGCAAACCTTGTCAAAATCTTTTGAATCGAGACTTACCTGGTGATAGCCTTGGTAGGCATCCATCATACTAAGGACCTCGCACCCAGAGGTAGAGTCCACGAGTTGGTCTATTCTTGGTAGCGGGTAGTGGTCCTTGGGACAGGCCTTGTTGAGGTCCCTAAAGTCGATACACATCCTCCACTGCCCATTTCCTTTTTTCACCAGGACAGCGTTGGCCAACCAAGTGCGGAACTGGATCTCTTGGATATGGCCTGCCTGGAGTAATTTGTCTACTTCCTCCTTCAGGGTCTGTGCTCTTTCGGCCCCACACGATCGGAGCCTCTGTTTAACGGGCTTAGCACCTGGCAGGACGTTCAAGTGGTGTTTGGCTACCTCGGGGTGGATTCCTGTCATATCCTTTGGCGAAAACGCAAATAAGTCTGCGTTCCTCTGGAGGCATCCTACCAGTTCCCTAGTGGCTTGTTCCCCCAAGTGTGTCCCTATTTTGGTGGTCCTTCCTGGTTGGTCGGGGTACAGCTCCACGTTGATCAGCTCTTCGTCTGGCTCGGGCTGTAGGCTCGTAGGTCCCCCGCCTTCGATTTTGACCCTCTTGTCACAACTGCTCCCTTCTCTGGTAGCCTCCCTCTCCTTAGTCACTGCCTTGACCTCATTGGCGTAGCATCGGCGGGAGCTTTGCTGGTCTCCCAAGATTTCCCCGACGTACTCCCCTGCGGGGAACTTGATTTTTAAGTGATAGGTGGAGGGGATCGCCCTGAATTCGTTGATGGCAGGTCGTCCCAGAAAGACATTATAGGAGCGATATCCACCACAAGAAAATTGATCATCTTTACAACCCGAACCGGCTCTCTTCCCATTCCTACGGGCAACGTTATTTCTCCCAGGGGCTGTATCCCAGGTCCCCCGAATCCGTATAAGGCGGTAGAAACTGGTCAGAGCTCCATCCCCAGGTCCATCTTCTTAAAGCAATCCAGGAATATGATGTCGGCCGAGCTTCCCCCGTCTATGAAGACTCGGGACACATCATACCCGCGATGTCCGTCGTAATGACTAGGGCGTCGTTGTGTGGTCTAGCGACATGCGCCTCGTCTTCCGGTCCGAATTGTACGTTTGCAACAGCCTCCGTATGCCCCACCAACCCCCATGGCCGGAGCTCCCCGTCGTCCTTGCGTAGGACTTCCTTGCCCGGTTGGAGTCTCCGCCGCTGGGACCTCCGATGATGATTAGGATGGGAGCCCTTGGTGGACCTGGGGTGCCTTTATTCGGCGGTGGGGGTAACGGCCTCCCTTTGTTGGGTGTAGGCCCCCCTTCTTCCTTTTCGTTTTTCCGGGGGCTGGGCTCAGGTACCTGTCGGACAAACTCCTTCAGATGTGCTGCTTGTATGAGCCTTTCTATCTCGTCCTTCAAATGATAACAGCTGTTAGTGTGATGTCCATATTCATTATGAAAACGACAATATAAATTAGAATAAGGTCTAGAAGGTCCTGATGATCCTGCGAGAGGCTTCCTCAAGGCAGGATGTCGTGCTGCTACAGCTAGGACCTCCTCTGGGTTGGCGCGTAGCGGCGTGAACCTTCGTAGCGCTCTGGGTGGAGATCCCCAGGGTTCTCTGTAGGGTGGTCGTGGTGGTGGTTTCCCCTGCCCTTGGTTTCTCCCAACCCCTTCCTTTTTCGGCGTAACTATCTGCTTTTTCTTCTTGTGCTTTGGCCATTTTGCTTTCCTCCAAATTGATGTATTTATCCGCCCTTAACAACAAATCTTCGAAAGTCGGCGGGGGCCTCTTGGAGAGGGAAGCGAAGAAGTCCCCATCCCGGAGCCCATTTATCAGGGCGCTTACCTTGACTGAAGGCGTAGCCGCTGGTACTTCCAGGGCGGCAATGTTGAACCTGCTTATATACGCCCGGAGACTTTCGCCTTCCCCCTGCCGTACTTGAAAGAGTGACATGTCGGATTTAGGCTGTTTTCTGGCGCTAGCGAACTAGGTTATAAACATCAACTGAAACTCTTCGAAAGACTTGATGGATCCGGGCGCTAGTTGGCTGAACCACTGTTGGGCCGCCCTTACTAAGGTGGTTAGGAACACCCTGCATTTGACCCCGTCTGAGAAGTCGTGCAATAAAATGGTATTTTGAAAGCGTAGGACGTGTTCCACGGGATCTGTTGGTCCATCGTACTCGTAGGGCAGTTGCTTGAAGTTGGACGAGACCTCCCCCACTAGTAGTTCTTTCGCGAAGGGCGTTCCTGCTATCAGCCTTCTCCTATCCTTGAGGGCATAGTCCTGCTCCTGACCCCATCTACTACTTGCTTGAGGTCCGCGAGTTGGTCTTGCAGCTCCTTCTCTTTCTTGGTCCAAGCCTCCGACATATACTTGTCCCCAATGCATCATCAGAAGTGGCACACAAAATATTCTCATCACTGAGGCCATAAAAATGGAACATTCCAGAAGCTTCTAGAGACCGTTGCCTAACGCGGGAGAAAGATCTCTATTACTTACAACCTTAGATGAATTAATTCTCATGACGATATCCCCGCACAGATGTTCTCGAATGTAGTACAATCTCTCTCAGATCCGGAGTCGCCTTTCCTTGGTTAGGATGTTAATGGTTCGTTCTTCGCCAGGATCATCTCCAGGTCCGGACGCAACATGACCTTTTTTCGTCTTTTGGGACTCCCCACCTCCTTGGTATGGTCTTGGGTTTTGCTGACAGATCCTTCGGAGATTCGCGTGGGGGTCTTGGCATTTTTATCCGCATGGTCTGCATTATCTCGCTCATCTCCCATCCTTTGAAACTGCTCCCCAGGTCCCGCGTGCCCTCTGGGGTGCTTGGTGACTTCGGGAGATCTGGTTCTCCCCTTTGACTCGTTTTCAGATTCCGACGACTGCCCAGGCATTTTACTAGGTCCCGAGGGCGTTCCCTGGGGTCGCATTTCTGGCTCATTCTCCCCGGTTACTTCTGTGAATCGGCCGTCTACTCGCTCCGTTTCGTCATGCGACTTGGCCTTCTTTCGCTCCCTTCGTTTCCTCCTTCTCTCGGCGAGGGTGCTACTGACGGTGTTACGTACCAAGAGATCTAGCTGTGCGGCGGTCAGAGTGATCGGCGTCTCCGGCGCTAGTGCGACAGGAGTAGTTTGTTCTAACGGGTCGTCCCCCGTCGCTTCCTCGAATTGAGGACCCAGGTTCTTAGGTGTGGCTGAATCTTCCATCGGCGCCCTCGTACACTTTGCTTCGCTTCTCTAACACAGAGAAAAATGCACCGCAAATTTTCCGATAATACTTCGCACCTTGTCCCGAAAAATTTACTCACGCCTTTTAACTCCGATTTCACGCAGACGGCGCCATTTGATATGAGGCAGTCCCAATCAACAGTATTTATAGGTGTGGGGGCTCTGGATACTTAGTTATCGGTAGATTGGTTGTTATACGATTTCTTAGGTACACAAGGTGCTTATAACGTGGGGACATAAACAGAAAGAGCAAGAGGGTTCGAATCCTGTGAGATTCTACGTTCACAGGGCGCTGGGAACTTCCTTCCACTGAATAACAGCAATTTACACACTCAAATAATCCTCACCTTCACTCCTAAAATGTAGAAAATACGTTCAAGATATCTGAAGAGAGAATACTGTTTGTGTGTTTTGTGAAAAGATGAGATCTAAGGAAAATATGACTAAGTCCTTATTTTATAGTAGCTCCCCACCGTCTGTCTGATGTTGTGCTCCCGAATTTTCGGGGGACGTACTACCTAGGGGCTATAGGAAAAGTGACGCTTGCTTGATGGATTGACTTCTCTGTGGCGTCTAGAGTGAGGTGCTCAGTGACATCCTCCTCTACTGAGGCGACACGCGTCCGTGCGATCTCTTTTCTCTTTCTTCTATTGTCTTTTCATCTTGATACATGAGGGTTTTTCCTTCCTTTGCCCGGTACATGTTGACCGTCAGGTCTTTGCAGATCCCTCTTCCCAAACCTGTACTTTACCATGGGCTTTTCTTCTCGGTGGACTTTGTTGGGCCTTTCTTTATTTTTCATGTTTCTTGGTCCAGTTAATTGAGTCTACATCAATGAGGGTCTCCAGCACCGAAGCAAAAAGGGTGAAGGAAAAATTGTTCCTCGATTCAAACAAGCAAAGAATAAGACAAAAAGATAATGATTTTTCACAGAGTAAAAGCATTGTTGTTCATGTACTGTACCTACCTTGTCACCGAAAATCCTACTATTGCAAAAGAGGAACAATTCGGAGCTAAAGGTAGAAGACTCACTCTTAAATGTAAATCTGGGATTCAATATGGCCTAACGATAGATCCATCGATCCGCCTTAGAATCAACCTAAGATCAACGGATTTGCAATATTAGGCTACTTCACAAATTTGTAATCGCAAGAAAAAGCCTCAGAGATCTTGGTAGATGAGATTCATCAGTATAGGAGATAAGCAATCTCCCAATCAGAGTAGCAAATATGATCTCACATCAACGGCCCTAAAAACACCAAAGAATTGACAAAAAAAATATGTAAACAAGCGGGTCAGAAGCATTTTTTTGTTGAAATCACAGATTTCTCAGTGGGAATCCGTCTGATTTGTTCGTCATCCCCAAAAAAGCAATAACAACAATCGGCGATGAAATTAGAGACTGAATGAAGATCGGCTCAGACATCCAAGGAAGGATATAAGCAGCAAAAGCTCTCAAGCCCGGCGTAGGCGAAAGCTCTTAGTCGGCCACTGCGAATGTTCGTGAGAAACAAGCCTTTCGATTATCATCACAGCCGCATAATCATCAGTCTACGAAGAACACTGTAAGAAATCAGAACAGAATTTACGCTAAAAAATCAGAGAAATGGATCTGAGGATTAGGGTTGAACTGAACCCACCTGCGTGGCTGTTGATTATATAAAATTGGGCGGTGGGCGTTTCGAAGGTGGTTTCAATTAGGGTTTGTCAATAAACACTTTTAGCGGCCCATGTTTTTAGTTTTGACCAGTTAGTTTTGGGCCGCTTGAAAAAAGTTTTGTTCTGAAATATGCTACTAACTGATAAACCATTTTCTTCATCAAAGATTTATATTCTCTTGGGCTACATTTGGTTTACAAGATTGGAGAAGGTGAATAAAAGCCCAATTTAAAAATTGAGATAACAATCTTATCCAAGGCCCATACAAAGCTGTTTAGTTTGGATTGTTTAAGCAGCCTTAAAAAATATCTTGTTCACCTTCAAATATTACTTAATTGTATTATCTAGTACTGTCAAAACGGCCGACGGGCCGGCCCGGCCCGTAGCCCGCCATTGGTGGGGCGGGCGCGGGTAAGCCGGCCTCCTGGCCGGTAGCGGGCTTAGCCCACCAATTTTAAAAAATAAATAAAATAAGAAAAAATAAAAAATAAGAAAACGTAAGAGAAAATAATAAAAATAGGAAAAAATATATAAAAATATTAAAAATAAACAAACATAAAGAATTTTAGTTGGAAAAATATCTAACTTTATACTTTTTTAATATTAATTTATTTATGTTATTAATTACCAATTATAGCTAAAAAATATAAAAATCATCATAATTTATTTATAAATCTTATATTTTCCGGGCCCGCCCCGCCAAAGCCCGCGGCCTGCGCGGGCATGAGGGCGGGCCTAAAAAATTAGAGACCAGGGAAAAAAAGTTTGACAAGTTTGACCCTCCAATATGTAATTTGACAAGTTTGACCCTCCAATATAACTTATGAGACCAGGGAAAAAAGTGTACAAAATAGTTGCCATTACATTGTTGGACTTTACTCGATTTAACGCAATCACCCTTTTACTTTGTAGGGCAGCTCTTCGGACATTAGGAGCTCCTAACCCCCTCTATGTTGTCGTACAGACGGAGCATATCATTTTCTTTGCTTCCTCTTCACCATGTGTTCAACATAAAAAAGGAAGTTAATGCAATCAAGCGGATATAATTTATCCTCTCACCGAACAACTGATACTCAATATGAAAACACGAAAAAAAAGTTGATAATCCTTGCCCATCTCAGTCCATTGTGGTGGTGGGTTGGTTGATGAGGTACCAGCTTCACGACTTGGCGTTCTCCGCGTCCTCATCCACGACCGCGGCCGCCAGATGTTGTCTTCTGCCGCTTTTTCTTCCCCTCAGGGCGATCCTGATCCATGACGTCGTTTGGGGCGGGGACCTTCTTCACGGCAGGTTGATCGTGGGGGAGTTCGCTCGATCAGCTTCTTGTAAAGTTTTTCTTCTTATGCGGTTCGCTCTTCGAGCTGTAGAGGCGGCCAACTAGTATGTCATGAAGCTCGGTGATGGGCATGGTGTATGTAGTTATGATAGAGATTGAATTTTCGAAGCTATTAATCTAATGTGATATTTGTGAAATTGACTTTCGGAAATTGTCTGTGAAAATCTGATATTTGAAAATGTGATTTCAAGAATTTTATGTTGCAAAAAATCGAGTTTGCGAAAATGTGATGATGCGAAAATTATTTTCGAAAATGTGATGATGCGAAGTCTAAGTGTGCGGAAATGATTGTGAAATATGAGTTTTCGAATGTAAATGTGGTTTCGAAATTATTTTCGATATGTGAGATTTTCGAAAGATGTCTGTGTTGCGAAAATAAATTTCGAGAAATGAGATTTTCAAAAGTAAGTGAGTTTCGAAAATTATTTTCGAAGTATGAGGCATTGCGAGAAAAGTTTTCGATAGATTATAATTTCGAAAGATGATGGGTTGTGAAAATAAATTTCGAATGCCAGTTTTTCGAAATTGTGTGAAGTTGCGAAACTTTTTCTCGAAATGAAGTTGTGAAGATATTTCTCGAAAGTGAAGTTGCGAAAATTTTTCTCGAAAGTGTGGTTGCGAGAATTATTTTCTAAGGGTGGGATTGCGAAATAATTCTCGAAAGGAATGCAAAGTGTTGAAAAACAAATTTTCGAGAGGTGAGATTTTCAAAAGATAACAATTTTCGAAACGTATTTTCGAGCAAGCTGATTTTCGAAAGATGAGTTGCGGGAATAATTTTCGAAAGAAAAGGTTTTCGGAAGGATATGGTTTCAAAAATTATACTCTAGTTTTTCGAAAGTGGATTATTTTTGAAGAAAATTTTCAAAGTGTGTGATTTTCGAAATGAAATTTTCGAAGTGAGTGCGATGTTGTAAGAATTTTTTTTTTGAAGTAAAGGATTTTCGAAAGAGGAAATTTTCGAAAGGTTTTCCGAAAGATGAAATTTTCCAAAGAGATTTTCTAAATGAGCCCAAGTTGCGAACTGGAGTGGGATTTTTCGAAACAAAAATTTCGAAAGCAATTTCCATAACGTAGTTTCTAACCAAATTATCAAAAGAAGCTTTTGCGAAGCGAATTTCGAAACGAATACTCGACAGAAAATTTGCTAAACAAATTTTCGAAACAATTTCTCGAAAAAAATTGCGAAACAATTTCGAAACGAATCTCGAAACGATTTTCGACAGAAAATTTCTAGGTTGCAAAAACCTGCAAACCCAGGTTTTGGTCAAAAATCACTCAAACTTCGATGAAAATTTCTTGGTTCTTTCACATAAACACTCAAGTTGTTCTATAACACTACGCGAGTTTAAAATAAAGCACAACATACATGATTTCACTCGAAAAGGTTTAAGAACAGACGAAATGGCTCAAAAACACAGAATCAGTTCGAAAATGCCTAAAACAGCTTCGTAAATTCAGAATCTAAGTCCAATCGATCACGCTCAGGCTCCGATACCACTTCTAGGTCACCAGACACCTCAACGTTTAATCAATTGGGAATCCAATGAGGAGTTGCGTGAGTTTTTACTTTTAATGTGTGTTGTTCTTGTGGGTTTCTTTCAAACTCTATGCAACGGCGTTTTTGCGTAATAAGTGATTCAAGTAATCACGTAGTAGGGTTTAGGATTTTATACCATTAATTAGGTATAAAACCCTTGGGCCTACTTAAGCCCATTAGCTAGGTATTGGGCTAACATGAGCCCAATTACAAATAAACAACATAAATAAGAAATACAAGACTTAGACTAAATTAATTCTGGACACTTCTAAAATATTCCTAACACATCCTGCCATCCCAGTTTCATTCAATGAGTCAATAACATACTTCCTCTGGTTCAGATGTATTCGTCCTTGGATCTTGCAACTTCAATTCCAAGGAAAAACTTCATTTCTCCCGGATCCTTCATAAGAAACATTCTTTTAAGGTAATCTTTACATTCATTTATCAATGAAAGGTCATTCCCTATGATTAAAATATCATGAACATAGACTAATAATACTATCATCCTGTTCTCATTCTTCTTAGTGAACAAGGAATAGTCATGTTTGGGTTGAATAAACCAAACTTACTGATAACCTCAACAAATTTGTGATTCCATTGCCTTGAGACTTCCTTCAAGCCATAGAAAGGTTTTTCTAGCTTGCAGACCTGCTGTTTTTGCTTCCCTGAAATATTAAAACCTAGAGGAACTGCCATATATACTTCCTCATTCAAATCACCTTGGAGAAAAGCATTAGTAACATCCATTTGAAATAAAAACAAATTGAAAATAGCTGCAAGTGAAAGAATAGTTCGAATTGTAATAAGCTTAGCTACAGGTGAGAATGTCTCACTATAATCAATACCTTCCCTTTGTGAATATCCTTTAGCTACCAATCTAGCTTATACCTTTCTACTTCTCCATTGGATCTATATTTTATAGTGTAAACCCATTTACAGCCTATGACAGACTTTCCATGAGGGAGTTCAACTATCTTCCAAGTAGTATTTAATTCTACTGCCCTTATCTCAGAATTCATGGCTTCTACCCATCTAGTATCTCCCTTTGCCTTTGAGGCAGGTTGATCTGCCCCTATGTTTTCTTGTAAGGCTTCATCAAGCACATTTGGTTGTAGCTGTTCTATGTTGCATTCACTTGGTTGTTGCTGTAGCTGTTCTATGTTGCATTCACTTGGTTGTTGGTAAGGCATGATCAAATCATTATAGAAAAACTGCTCATCTAGAGATGGAAACTCTTCTCTCTCGAGGTTAGAAGCATTAACAGCAAATGGAAACATATCTTCAAAACATATCACATCTCTAGATATAACAAAATTCTTAGAATTGAAATCAAATAACCTGTAACCTTTGTGTGTGGTGGAGTATCCCATAAGGACACAAGGTTTAGATTTGTGCTGGAACTTATCCCTCTGCGGAAGCAAAACAGAGACACCCTGATGCGAAGCAAGCAAGTGCGCAAGCTGATCGCGAGGGTGCGACTTCGTTTAGACAAGAAAATATTAAGACGCCAGACGATCCACTTCACGGTATAATCGGGCCAATGACGCGATCGAGAAAGAAACAAATGGATGAGGTCTTGATCGAGTTAATTCATCAAGCGCTCGATCAAGAGTCTAGTCACGAAGGTCCGACCAAGTGCTACAACACTGTAGACATAACGGGTCAAGCATTAAGTGAACTCGAGACCTGAATTTTAACACCTTGTAGCTGTAATTTCTGAAGGCCCAATAAGCCCAAGAAGAGAAGCTGGATAGTCTTGAAGATGAAGCATCATGCAACGTTTGAGAGAAGGTCCACCTCATTGTTTGAGCCAGTCAAAAGTCTTCAAGCTCGTAGTTTTATGTTGCTCATTTCCTAAGCATTGTTTTTCCTTATATTGTGGTTTATGCATGTGAACAAAGGCAGACTTTTGTGTAGAATATCATGTCTTAAGTTGTGCTTTGATTTATTAGCTGTCCTTGTAATTTGGGGCGTACGAGAAACCTTTTCAGTCAACGAATATTTTGACCCAGCGAAAAACTTATTAAATACATTATTTCTTCGTTCTCAAAATAAATTCACGATTCAAATTTTTTTCTCGACCAAAAGATTTTGAGCAATTGTTCTCGCTCGAAACATTTTTCGCTGGTACTTTCTCGCACGAGAACAGTAACAGCGCCAATTTTTCTCGAGGAATTAATTTTTTTATCAAACTTTAGAGATTGAGTCAAAAATTGTTCTCGAAACTGCTCTAGAATCAAACGCTACTAACTAATCTGCTACTTGTGAAGCACACCACATCAGTTCAAGACATCAAAACAACAAACGAAGATCCTACATCAACTCAAAGAAGAAATGGATGCCTATTCTCTAGGAAATGATAATCGTCCTCCAATTCTCAAAATGGGCGAATACACAGTTTGGAGAAGTCGGTTCTTAAACTTCATCGAACTTAACGATCAGACTGAAGATCTGCTAAATCACTTCATGAGGGACCGGAAACTTTTTACATAACCCAAGAAGGTGATTGCTCGAACAATCGTCCAATCGAACCCACCAGGTGAATAAAATTACCTAGTGAGTACGATGAAGCTGAGAAAAGAAGAGCAAGAGCAGATCTTATAGCTAAGAACACACTGGTGCAGGGCATCTCGAATGATATAGACAAATAGATAGCATCCCAACTGCTAAAGAGATGTGGGATGAACTGGTGCGAATGATGCAAAGAACCGAAGTCGGTGCCAAAGCTAAGAAGGCTAACATACTCACAGCTTATGAATCCTTCAAGGCCAAAAGTGAGGAGAGCTTACACGATCTTTATCAGCGGTACCTCTGTTGGTCCGAGTTTTACCCAAACAAACAACTTCGGACGGATTAAACACGCCTAATAGATCGGAATCGAGAACGGGCGTGGGGCTTGGTAGTGTTCTTGAGGAGGCTCTCTCACCCGTGTTTGCGTAGGTGGTGGAGTAGGTGTTGTGAGAGGTGGCATAGGTGGTGTGAGCGGAGGTGGATGATGGTTGCTGCTGATGCTGCTGTACGATCTTCAACTCAGTTCTTCTCCTTTACTCCCCCTTGAGATGATCTCCGTCTTTGGGATCGTCACGTCGTCCGTGGGACGAGTCTGCCTCTGGCGTTGATGATGGTGATGGTGATGTGGTGTGGCGTTGAGTGAGGCAATCATGTGGGATTCTCAGGAGTAGCAGCATTTGGCTTTCCTCCAAGTTCATTTCGAAACTTGGAAGAGGCGGAGCAGCATGTGGTGGCGTAGGCGTAGGCGTAGGAGTGGTGTCGGTGATGGGACCTTGTCCTTCATAGATCCTCGTGAACTCGAGTGCGGCATGGAATGTGTAAGTTCTTCGCTGATTGCTACGAGTCGGGTCTCCATCACGAACGGGGTAACTAACCAGACGGGGGTCACAAAGACGCTCCGTCGTCACGACATCGAAACGCGTGTCAGATGTGCCGCCTGTTTGCACAGGACAAGAAAAGACGGGGTCACTAAGACTTCCCGTTGGCATCATCGATGAGACAGACTCAAACGATTGATGGCCTAGGCTCACGGTTGTGGTGACATTGGCCGTGCTAGGTCTTCCGCTCTCAGACACAGAGACATCACCGAGCATTCAGGCAAGTTCACGAAGAACCTGCGGTGCGTAAAGAAAGGAACTGCATGTTCAACATCAACGTGGGTGGAAGAGGTGCAGTGAGAGGCGGGGCACTGCATGTTCATACATTGACTGCATTACGCAAGATCATGTTCGGAGAAGACATCAGGAAATCAAGCTATGACTCAAGCGAAACCACCAACTGTGCCAGCACGTGTGTATACATTGACTGCAGAGGAAGCAAAAGCTAATCCGTCCGTGGTGGCAGGTATTCTACTTATTCACAAACTTCCGACATGCATTTTAGTAGATTCAGGAGCCACGCATTCATTTGCATCCACTAAATATGTGGCGAGACTCGGGATTACACCTACCCTATCTGATTGTGAATATAATGTGACCGTTCCACACGAGTTGCGATGCGAACCAATTTGGTTTTACGGAATTCTCCGGTGTTAATTAATGGAAAAGAATTGTCCGTTGACTTAGTAGTCATTCCAATGAATGATTATGAGGTGATTCTTGGAATGGACTGGCTATCGAAATACGGAGCTGTCATCGACTGTAATCGCAAAACAGTTACGTTTAATATTGAAGAGAATGAGCCTTTCACTTTTGTGGGAACAATCAAAGAAAGAAATGTTTCTAGAATTTCAGCGGTAAAGGCACAACGTTTGATCAAGGTGGGATGTGAAGCTTATTTAGTCTTCGCAGTGAAATCAGAGGAACGTACATCTCCGAAATTAGAGGATGTACCAGTGGTACGAGATTTTTCTGACGTATTTCCTGAAGATCTGCCCGGATTACCACCGGATCGAGAAATTGAATTTACGATTGATCTAATACCAGGTTCTGCTTCATTCTCTAGAACTCCCTATCGGTTAGCGCCAACTGAATTGAAAGAGTTAAGAGAACAGTTGGACGATCTGTTACAGAAGGGATTTATCCAACCCAGTTTTTCTCCTTGGGGAGCGCCAGTTCTGTTCGTGCGAAAGAAGGATGGGTCGATGCCATTATGTATTGACTACAGGGAGCTGAACAAGATCACAATCAAGAATAAATATCCATTACCAAGAATAGAAGATTTATTTGATCAACTTCAAGGCGCAACGGTGTTTTCAAAGATAGATTTACGATCGGGGTATCATCAATTGAAGGTTCGAGAAGAAGATATTCCAAAGACGGCATTCAGTACCCGATATGGACACTACGAATTTTTAGTTATGCCTTTTGGGGTAACTAATGCGCCAGCGGCATTTATGGATTTAATGAATCGAGTGTTCAAACAATTCTTGGACAAGTTTGTCATTGTGTTCATTGATGACATTCTTATTTATTCGAAGACAAAGGAGGAACACGAAATACATCTGAAGATAGTTCTTGAAATATTACGAAAAAATAAATTATATGCCAAGTTCAAGAAATGTGAGTTCTGGTTGAATCAAGTCGCATTTTTGGGCCACATTGTTTCTGGAGAAGGAATTTCTGTGGATCCTAGTAAAATTGAAGCTATCAACAATTGGCCTCAACCAACCAATGTCACAGAAGTACGGAGTTTTCTTGGCTTAGCTGGATACTACAGAAAATTTATTAAGGACTTCTCAAAGATTGCATCAACACTGACAAAGTTAACAAGAAAGAATGTTCCATTCCATTGGAACGAGAAGTGTGAGCAAAGTTTCCAAGAGTTAAAGAAGAGACTCACTTCAGCTCCAGTTCTTACAATACCATCAGGGACTGGAGGATTTTCAGTCTATAGCGATGCATCAAGGAATGGTTTGGGCTGTGTATTGATGCAGCATGGGAAAGTAATTGCATATGCCTCTCGGCAATTGAAGGAGTATGAAAAGAATTATCCGACTCATGACTTGGAGCTAGCTGCTGTGGTTTTTGCTCTAAAAATTTGGAGGCATTACTTATATGGGGAACGATGCGAAATTTTTACGGATCACAAGAGTCTGAAATATTTCTTCACTCAGAAGGAATTAAATATGAGGCAGAGACGGTGGTTGGAACTTGTTAAAGACTATGATTGTGTAATTAGTTACCATCCAGGTAAAGCAAATGTGGTGGCTGATGCATTAAGCCGAAAAGCTGTAAGTGCGGAGTTACAATTGTTGGAAGTGGAGGTAGTGCAATTGGGAGAAGTTGAAGCACAGTTAGCAGCTTTAACTTTGCAACCTACAATACTGGAACAAATCAAACGGGTGCAAGAAAATGATGAGTTATATCTGAAAATCAAAGACGCACAGACGGAGCAAACTTCAACTGATTTCAAAATTCAAGAAGACGGAAGTCTATATTACAAGGACCGTTTATATGTACCTGATGATGCAGAGATTCGAAGAATAGTAATGATAGAAGCACATGCGACGGCATATTCAGTACATCCAGGAGCTACAAAAATGTATAGAGATCTTCGAATAAATTATTGGTGGCCGGGAATGAAAAGAGACATTGCAACATTCGTAAGTCAGTGTCTAACATGCCAACAAATAAAGGCAGAACATCAAAGACCGGCAGGGACATTACAACCTTTGCCAATACCTGAGTGGAAGTGGGATCATATTACTATGGATTTCATTGTTGGTCTACCAAAGACTGTAAAAGGTTATGATGCTATTTGGGTTATAGTAGATCGATTGACTAAGTCTGCTCATTTTCTACCCATAAGTTCGATATTTTCCCTGGAGCGATACGCAGAGATATATATTCAGGAAATTGTTCGACTCCACGGGGTTCCATTATCAATTATTTCTGATCGAGATTCACGGTTCTTGTCTAATTTTTGGAAGAGTCTGCAGAAAGCAATGGGGACTAAGTTGTCTTTCAGTACGGCTTATCATCCTCAAACTGATGGGCAGTCAGAACGAACTATCCAAACTTTGGAAGATATGTTGCGAGCATGTGTTTTGGATTTCAAAGGAAACTGGAGCAAATATTTGCCGTTGATCGAGTTCTCTTACAACAACAGTTATCATGCAACTATTGGGATGGCACCCTATGAAGCTTTATATGGGCGAAAATGTCGATCTCCCATACATTGGGATGAAGTTGGTGAACGTGCGATGTTAGGACCTGACATGGTTCAAGAGATGACTGAGGCAATAGCAAAGATACGAGAAAGAATGCAAATGGCTCAAAGTCGACAAAAGAGTTATGCAGATCAAAGACGTAGACCGTTAGAATTTGAAGTTGATGACTGGGTGTTTTTGAAAGTATCTCCAATGAAAGGTGTAAAACGGTTTGGGCGAAAGGGTAAGTTGAGCCCAAGATATATTGGACCTTTTAGAGTAATTAAAAGAGTCGGCGAAGTGGCTTACCAACTGGAACTACCAGCCTCATTGGCACAAGTTCATGATGTTTTTCATGTATCGACATTGCGAAAATATGTCGCTGACCCAAATCATGTTTTGAGAAATGAATTTCTATATCAACAACTCAAGCCAGATTTAAGTTATGAAGAGAAGCCAGTGGAGATTTTAATGTATGAAGTGAAGAAACTTCGAAATAAAGAGATTCCGTTAGTGAAAGTGTTATGGCAGAATCAGTCAACAGAAGAAGCTACATGGGAACGTGAAGATGATATGAGAAGTCGCTATCCAGAATTGTTTCAACTAACCTGATTTCGGGGACGAAATCCTTTTTAAGGGGGGGGGGGAGAATGTAATACCCGGGTCCCGTGAGTAAGTTGGCCAATAAATTTGCATGCATATTATGTGTTTATATGATTTCACATTTGGTATTTATTAATTTCGTGATTATATGATACCTAACATTATCTGGAAATTAGATATTGAGTTTGAGGAATTTTTAAATTAGGTTGTGTGGGTAAGGTAATTTCGAAATATGATAAGTTAGAAATTAGGGTTTGTTTAATATTGAAAAAGTTGAATGAAAATGTCGAATTAAATTGTTGAGTAAAATGTCGAGTGAGAGGCTTTAAGATGTTATAAGAATGTCGATTGGTTAGTTGAAGTGGGATGGTGAGTAATATGTCGACATTTTGAGAAGTGAAGATATCGAATGAAATGTTGATAAGATGCCGATATTCATTGTATAAGATGATAAATGTCGAAACCTTGAGTAATAAAGAATGATGTCGAGATTTCTATTATGTCACTATCGACATTTTACTTACAATGTCGACATCTATGGGTATAATTTATAATTCAGTTCGACATCTATATAGAGATTCATATCGAAGATATACTTTGAAATATTATATAGTATGTTATATGTCGAGACTTTGGTTAATGATAGAATGGAAATGACGTTGAACCATGGCTAATATTAGTTAAGTGAGTAGGTATATGTCAAAATCTATTACAAACTAATGCACAAAAATCTTAAAGGATAAATACAAACAATTAAAAACTAAAGTTAAGAAACAAACATTACTTTATGATAAATGACAAACCTTGAGATAAGTATGTCTCGTATTGAATTTTTGCAAAACATGGAATGAGTCCAAACTCTCAAACTTAAAAGTGAAACTAACAAATAATATAAACTAAAGTAATAATAATAATAATTAAAAGCTTTAAGATAATAACATAGAAGAAAGAAATCCATTAGATGAATTTTTTGTGGAACAAGTTTAGAAAGGAGACGAAGAGCTCAAATAGTATCCATAGCCAACTTGGATTTGGTAAGGGTTCTTGCTATAATCTTTATATTTTAATTAGGTGTTGGTTTATTTAAGTGTTATTAAGTATGAAATTCAAGTAAGTTTATGTTCTTTAGGGTTTTTGATTTTGAAAAGGGAAGAACATCATTTAGAGTTGATATGATATTTAAAGTGTTCTTGTGATAATTAAGGTGTTCTTGATAATTAAGGTTTTGATCGGAATTTCTTAAGAGTTTAGAAGTAAATAGTGTTAGTGATTTTCGAAAGACTAGGGTTTAATTGGTTTCGAGATTTAAGTAGTGATTTGATAAAATGTCGACATGGTTTATTTTGGAGTTGAAAATGTCGAATGATATGTGTCATAGGTGAAATGATTTCGAGATTTTTGGTGTGAGATGTATCGACATCTTTGGGTACTATTTAATAAATGTCGAACTGTTGTGAAATTTTGGTTGGTGTCGAAATTATGATGAAGATGTCGATATGTGTGTGTGTAAGGGTTTGAAATTTCTAAGAATGTTGAGACAAGATGTCGATATTGGTCATGATAGAATTTGGAAACAAGATGTCGAAATAGATTACAATGTCGATATGTGTGTGGAATTGTTTCGACATTTTTCTTTGTGGGGTATCGACATATATTGCTTGGAGTTTTTTAAAGAAAAATGTCGAGACTTTGAAGTTGATATCGACATCTATTGATGATTGATATTGAGATCTATACAATGAATATTGAGATTCTTGTTTATAAATATTGAGGAAGATGTCGAAATACTTAGGTGTCGAGATCTATACCAAATTTTATTTCGAGACTTCGTTTTTAATCAAATCTTGAAACTTTATAATATATTATGTCGAGATTTAGATTATTATGTAACTTAAGATTTTTGTAAATATCAAAGTGGTATTTTTTTTTTACTTAAGTAAAATTTGGAATGTTAGGGTTTAAAAATTTAGAAGTCGAAAAAAATAGGGTTTTAAATTAAACTAATTTCATGAAATTATAATTAAATTAACGAACTCTAATTTTATATGTTTCTATAATTAGGGTTTGAAGGTTAGCGATTTAACCGTACAATAAGCTAAGGATATCAGGTAAGTGGGAATTTCACCTACAACACATAAATTAATTTATGTGCGTATTTTACGTGACCATGTGCTTCGATGAGAATATGTGACTTGAATGATTTGTTATATATGATGGTTTGGTAAGTATTTGTTGCATTTTACATGGAGCATATTGCATGTGCACGCACGAAATAAGTTGAGTATTTTGAGAGAGGAGCGTGCATTGTATTACTCGAGTGGAAAGCGAGTTATATGATAGATGAGAATATAGCTACTACTACAAAAGCACCATGACGGGGGTAAAACCGTCGAGTATATTACCTAAATTATTTAGGTATTGGGAAGGCACGTAGTATAACTATAGTGCCAGGAAAGTAATTTGATAGAGGGGCGACCTGGTGAATGATAAGATTGGAGATAAACCCTAATTTTATCCTAGCCAGCGTGGCCACTATCGTATTTTTATCCGTAAAGGATTTGAGCTCATGATATGATGGTGCGGTTAGTAAGTAGTTATGGGCCCTGATAAAAATGAGAAACGAATGAGTATGATGTAAGAATAGTATTAGAAAGCATTGGCGCGGATGCCTTTGCTATTTTGGCACGTGCATACATGCATATTTCCACTTACTGAGCTTTATAGCTCATCCCATGTTTTTATGTGTTGTAGATGCAGCAAACACGGTATATGAACGCTTAGATAGTAAGGCTGGTCCTTCTGGAACTTCCGGTGACTTTTGAGGGTGGTGTGTACATGGATGCGACCTGTGTGACGGGCGTTATGTTTAATTATATTGGTTTTTGTAAAATAAGTTTGTATTGTATATAAAGTTTGAACAATGTTGATATTGTAAAATAGTTGAGTGTGGTGTGCTTTGTAAAATCGAAAAATTCTATCGATGTTTTATATGTGATATATTTTATATTTTCTTTAGTCACGTAAGTTAGTGTAAGAAAATAGTAGTAGAAGGCGGGTCGTCACAGGTTGGTATCAGAGCTTCGGTTGCAGTTTCTGTAGACTGTCCATGTACACACACTCAAAAGAACGGAAGACAGCCTTGATTGTAAGTTATTTGGTATTATGAATTTCTTGCATTGCATAATTTATTGGCCTTAGGGACTGTTAGGATAAGAGAGACAACATGGTTAGAACTAGAGGAGAAGGCAGCGGAGGAAATAATCATGAAGGCGAAAATGTAAACCAGACTGACAATCGTGACTCGGCTATCCTTCAGCTCACTGAGTTAGTACGTCAACAGTCTCAACAGATTCGGGAATTGATTCAGCAGCAAAACTCTGAGGGGACAAGGAATAACGGAATTTCTCAGGCTGATAGGGTTGAAGCAGTTGGTGAAAGATTTCGTAAATTGAACCCACCGACTTTTGAGGATGCTATTGATCCAACATCTGCTGAGGATTGGCTCAGAACATTAGAGAGTATGTTCCAATATAGCAGAATTCCTGAGAATGAGAAAGTTCTGTGTGCTGCATTTCTACTGCGAGGAAGTGCAGGACATTGGTGGGACACTATTTTGGCGATCGAGGATCCAATCAACATGAGTTGGGAACGTTTCAAGGAACTGTTCCGAAATAAATACTTTACTGCACCTGTGCGAGCCCAACGCATGAATGAGTTTATTAATCTCAAACAAGGGGCGATGACTGTGGCGGAATACATCAGAAAATTTGAACAACTGTCAAGGTTTGCTACACATATGGTGAGTACTGATGCTCTGAAAGTCGAACGATTCCTTGAAGGTCTAAAGCCGGAGTTGTATCGTGACGTTAATATGGCCGGACTACAAGGAGCTTCATATGCTCAAGTGGCGGAGCGGGCGATGGTGGCAGAACAAGCTGAGACACGAATTATTCGTGCTCAGGAGGCAAAGCGAAAGTTTGTGCAAGGAGCAAGGTGGAGTGGGGGTAATCAGAAACGACAGTTCTTTCCAAAAGGAGGAAAGCCAAATTTTCAGAATAGGCCTGGACCACCTCAGCAACAAAATCTTAATCAATGGAGACCTCCAGCACCAATGCCAGCTTGCCCAAGATGTGGACGACATCATTCGGGTATCTGTTTTTCACAGAATGCTATCTGTTATAAATGCGGAAAAACGGGACATTACGCAAGATCATGTTCGGAGAAGACATCAGGAAATCAAGCTATGGCTCAAGCGAAACCACCAACTGTGCCAGCACGTGTGTATACATTGACTGCAGAGGAAGCAAAAGCTAATCCGTCCGTGGTGGCAGGTATTCTACTTATTCACAAACTTCCGACATGCATTTTAGTAGATTCAGGAGCCACGCATTCATTTGCATCCACTAAATATGTGGCGAGACTCGGGATTACACCTACCCTATCTGATTGTGAATATAATGTGACCGTTCCACACGGAGTTGCGATGCGAACCAATTTGGTTTTACGGAATTCTCCGGTGTTAATTAATGGAAAAGAATTGTCCGTTGACTTAGTAGTCATTCCAATGAATGATTATGAGGTGATTCTTGGAATGGACTGGCTATCGAAATACGGAGCTGTCATCGACTGTAATCGCAAAACAGTTACGTTTAATATTGAAGAGAATGAGCCTTTCACTTTTGTGGGAACAATCAAAGAAAGAAATGTTTCTAGAATTTCAGCGGTAAAGGCACAACGTTTGATCAAGGTGGGATGTGAAGCTTATTTAGTCTTCGCAGTGAAATCAGAGGAACGTACATCTCCGAAATTAGAGGATGTACCAGTGGTACGAGATTTTTCTGACGTATTTCCTGAAGATCTGCCCGGATTACCACCGGATCGAGAAATTGAATTTACGATTGATCTAATACCAGGTTCTGCTTCAATCTCTAGAACTCCCTATCGGTTAGCGCCAACTGAATTGAAAGAGTTAAGAGAACAGTTGGACGATCTGTTACAGAAGGGATTTATCCAACCCAGTTTTTCTCCTTGGGGAGCGCCAGTTCTGTTCGTGCGAAAGAAGGATGGGTCGATGCGATTATGTATTGACTACAGGGAGCTGAACAAGATCACAATCAAGAATAAATATCCATTACCAAGAATAGAAGATTTATTTGATCAACTTCAAGGCGCAACGGTGTTTTCAAAGATAGATTTACGATCGGGGTATCATCAATTGAAGGTTCGAGAAGAAGATATTCCAAAGACGGCATTCAGTACCCGATATGGACACTACGAATTTTTAGTTATGCCTTTTGGGGTAACTAATGCGCCAGCGGCATTTATGGATTTAATGAATCGAGTGTTCAAACAATTCTTGGACAAGTTTGTCATTGTGTTCATTGATGACATTCTTATTTATTCGAAGACAAAGGAGGAACACGAAATACATCTGAAGATAGTTCTTGAAATATTACGAAAAAATAAATTATATGCCAAGTTCAAGAAATGTGAGTTCTGGTTGAATCAAGTCGCATTTTTGGGCCACATTGTTTCTGGAGAAGGAATTTCTGTGGATCCTAGTAAAATTGAAGCTATCAACAATTGGCCTCAACCAACCAATGTCACAGAAGTACGGAGTTTTCTTGGCTTAGCTGGATACTACAGAAAATTTATTAAGGACTTCTCAAAGATTGCATCAACACTGACAAAGTTAACAAGAAAGAATGTTCCATTCCATTGGAACGAGAAGTGTGAGCAAAGTTTCCAAGAGTTAAAGAAGAGACTCACTTCAGCTCCAGTTCTTACAATACCATCAGGGACTGGAGGATTTTCAGTCTATAGCGATGCATCAAGGAATGGTTTGGGCTGTGTATTGATGCAGCATGGGAAAGTAATTGCATATGCCTCTCGGCAATTGAAGGAGTATGAAAAGAATTATCCGACTCATGACTTGGAGCTAGCTGCTGTGGTTTTTGCTCTAAAAATTTGGAGGCATTACTTATATGGGGAACGATGCGAAATTTTTACGGATCACAAGAGTCTGAAATATTTCTTCACTCAGAAGGAATTAAATATGAGGCAGAGACGGTGGTTGGAACTTGTTAAAGACTATGATTGTGTAATTAGTTACCATCCAGGTAAAGCAAATGTGGTGGCTGATGCATTAAGCCGAAAAGCTGTAAGTGCGGAGTTACAATTGTTGGAAGTGGAGGTAGTGCAATTGGGAGAAGTTGAAGCACAGTTAGCAGCTTTAACTTTGCAACCTACAATACTGGAACAAATCAAACGGGTGCAAGAAAATGATGAGTTATATCTGAAAATCAAAGACGCACAGACGGAGCAAACTTCAACTGATTTCAAAATTCAAGAAGACGGAAGTCTATATTACAAGGACCGTTTATATGTACCTGATGATGCAGAGATTCGAAGAATAGTAATGATAGAAGCACATGCGACGGCATATTCAGTACATCCAGGAGCTACAAAAATGTATAGAGATCTTCGAATAAATTATTGGTGGCCGGGAATGAAAAGAGACATTGCAACATTCGTAAGTCAGTGTCTAACATGCCAACAAATAAAGGCAGAACATCAAAGACCGGCAGGGACATTACAACCTTTGCCAATACCTGAGTGGAAGTGGGATCATATTACTATGGATTTCATTGTTGGTCTACCAAAGACTGTAAAAGGTTATGATGCTATTTGGGTTATAGTAGATCGATTGACTAAGTCTGCTCATTTTCTACCCATAAGTTCGATATTTTCCCTGGAGCGATACGCAGAGATATATATTCAGGAAATTGTTCGACTCCACGGGGTTCCATTATCAATTATTTCTGATCGAGATTCACGGTTCTTGTCTAATTTTTGGAAGAGTCTGCAGAAAGCAATGGGGACTAAGTTGTCTTTCAGTACGGCTTATCATCCTCAAACTGATGGGCAGTCAGAACGAACTATCCAAACTTTGGAAGATATGTTGCGAGCATGTGTTTTGGATTTCAAAGGAAACTGGAGCAAATATTTGCCGTTGATCGAGTTCTCTTACAACAACATTTATCATGCAACTATTGGGATGGCACCCTATGAAGCTTTATATGGGCGAAAATGTCGATCTCCCATACATTGGGATGAAGTTGGTGAACGTGCGATGTTAGGACCTGACATGGTTCAAGAGATGACTGAGGCAATAGCAAAGATACGAGAAAGAATGCAAATGGCTCAAAGTCGACAAAAGAGTTATGCAGATCAAAGACGTAGACCGTTAGAATTTGAAGTTGATGACTGGGTGTTTTTGAAAGTATCTCCAATGAAAGGTGTAAAACGGTTTGGGCGAAAGGGTAAGTTGAGCCCAAGATATATTGGACCTTTTAGAGTAATTAAAAGAGTCGGCGAAGTGGCTTACCAACTGGAACTACCAGCCTCATTGGCACAAGTTCATGATGTTTTTCATGTATCGACATTGCGAAAATATGTCGCTGACCCAAATCATGTTTTGAGAAATGAATTTCTATATCAACAACTCAAGCCAGATTTAAGTTATGAAGAGAAGCCAGTGGAGATTTTAATGTATGAAGTGAAGAAACTTCGAAATAAAGAGATTCCGTTAGTGAAAGTGTTATGGCAGAATCAGCCAACAGAAGAAGCTACATGGGAACGTGAAGATGATATGAGAAGTCGCTATCCAGAATTGTTTCAACTAACCTGATTTCGGGGACGAAATCCTTTTTAAGGGGGGGAGAATGTAATACCCGGGTCCCGTGAGTAAGTTGGCCAATAAATTTGCATGCATATTATGTGTTTATATGATTTCACATTTGGTATTTATTAATTTCGTGATTATATGATACCTAACATTATCTGGAAATTAGATATTGAGTTTGAGGAATTTTAAATTAGGTTGTGTGGGTAAGGTAATTTCGAAATATGATAAGTTAGAAATTAGGGTTTGTTTAATATTGAAAAAGTTGAATGAAAATGTCGAATTAAATTGTTGAGTAAAATGTCGAGTGAGAGGCTTTAAGATGTTATAAGAATGTCGATTGGTTAGTTGAAGTGGGATGGTGAGTAATATGTCGACATTTTGAGAAGTGAAGATATCGAATGAAATGCTGATAAGATGCCGATATTCATTGTATAAGATGATAAATGTCGAAACCTTGAGTAATAAAGAATGATGTCGAGATTTCTATTATGTCACTATCGACATTTTACTTACAATGTCGACATCTATGGGTATAATTTATAATTCAGTTCGACATCTATATAGAGATTCATATCGAAGATATACTTTGAAATATTATATAGTATGTTATATGTCGAGACTTTGGTTAATGATAGAATGGAAATGACGTTGAACCATGGCTAATATTAGTTAAGTGAGTAGGTAAATGTCAAAATCTATTACAAACTAATGCACAAAAATCTTAAAGGATAAATACAAACAATTAAAAACTAAAGTTAAGAAACAAACATTACTTTATGATAAATGACAAACCTTGAGATAAGTATGTCTCGTATTGAATTTTGCAAAACATGGAATGAGTCCAAACTCTCAAACTTAAAAGTGAAACTAACAAATAATATAAACTAAAGTAATAATAATAATAATTAAAAGCTTTAAGATAATAACATAGAAGAAAGAAGTCCATTAGATGAATTTTTTGTGGAACAAGTTTAGAAAGGAGACGAAGAGCTCAAATAGTATCCATAGCCAACTTGGATTTGGTAAGGGTTCTTGCTATAATCTTTATATTTTAATTAGGTGTTGGTTTATTTAAGTGTTATTAAGTATGAAATTCACGTAAGTTTATGTTCTTTAGGGTTTTTGATTTTGAAAAGGGAAGAACATCATTTAGAGTTGATATGATATTTAAAGTGTTCTTGTGATAATTAAGGTGTTCTTGATAATTAAGGTTTTGATCGGAATTTCTTAAGAGTTTAGAAGTAAATAGTGTTAGTGATTTTCGAAAGACTAGGGTTTAATTGGTTTCGAGATTTAAGTAGTGATTTGATAAAATGTCGACATGGTTTATTTTGGAGTTGAAAATGTCGAATGATATGTGTCATAGGTGAAATGATTTCGAGATTTTTGGTGTGAGATGTATCGACATCTTTGGGTACTATTTAATAAATGTCGAACTGTTGTGAAATTTTGGTTGGTGTCGAAATTATGATGAAGATGTCGATATGTGTGTGTGTAAGGGTTTGAAATTTCTAAGAATGTTGAGACAAGATGTCGATATTGGTCATGATAGAATTTGGAAACAAGATGTCGAAATAGATTACAATGTCGATATGTGTGTGGAATTGTTTCGACATTTTTCTTTGTGGGGTATCGACATATATTGCTTGGAGTTTTTTAAAGAAAAATGTCGAGACTTTGAAGTTGATATCGACATCTATTGATGATTGATATTGAGATCTATACAATGAATATTGAGATTCTTGTTTATAAATATTGAGGAAGATGTCGAAATACTTAGGTGTCGAGATCTATACCAAATTTTATTTCGAGACTTCGTTTTTAATCAAATCTTGAAACTTTATAATATATTATGTCGAGATTTAGATTATTATGTAACTTAAGATTTTTGTAAATATCAAAGTGGTATTTTTTTTTTACTTAAGTAAAATTTGGAATGTTAGGGTTTAAAAATTTAGAAGTCGAAAAAAATAGGGTTTTAAATTAAACTAATTTCATGAAATTATAATTAAATTAACGAACTCTAATTTTATATGTTTCTATAATTAGGGTTTGAAGGTTAGCGATTTAACCGTACAATAAGCTAAGGATATCAGGTAAGTGGGAATTTCACCTACAACACATAAATTAATTTATGTGCGTATTTTACGTGACCATGTGCTTCGATGAGAATATGTGACTTGAATGATTTGTTATATATGATGGTTTGGTAAGTATTTGTTGCATTTTACATGGAGCATATTGCATGTGCACGCACGAAATAAGTTGAGTATTTTGAGAGAGGAGCGTGCATTGTATTACTCGAGTGGAAAGCGAGTTATATGATAGATGAGAATATAGCTACTACTACAAAAGCACCATGACGGGGGTAAAACCGTCGAGTATATTACCTAAATTATTTAGGTATTGGGAAGGCACGTAGTATAACTATAGTGCCAGGAAAGTAATTTGATAGAGGGGCGACCTGGTGAATGATAAGATTGGAGATAAACCCTAATTTTATCCTAGCCAGCGTGGGCCACTATCGTATTTTTATCCGTAAAGGATTTGAGCTCATGATATGATGGTGCGGTTAGTAAGTAGTTATGGGCCCTGATAAAAATGAGAAACGAATGAGTATGATGTAAGAATAGTATTAGAAAGCATTGGCGCGGATGCCTTTGCTATTTTGGCACGTGCATACATGCATATTTCCACTTACTGAGCTTTATAGCTCATCCCATGTTTTTATGTGTTGTAGATGCAGCAAACACGGTATATGAACGCTTAGATAGTAAGGCTGGTCCTTCTGGAACTTCCGGTGACTTTTGAGGGTGGTGTGTACATGGATGCGACCTGTGTGACGGGCGTTATGTTTAATTATATTGGTTTTTGTAAAATAAGTTTGTATTGTATATAAAGTTTGAACAATGTTGATATTGTAAAATAGTTGAGTGTGGTGTGCTTTGTAAAATCGAAAAATTCTATCGATGTTTTATATGTGATATATTTTATATTTTCTTTAGTCACGTAAGTTAGTGTAAGAAAATAGTAGTAGAAGGCGGGTCGTCACAGGTTGGTATCAGAGCTTCGGTTGCAGTTTCTGTAGACTGTCCATGTACACACACTCAAAAGAACGGAAGACAGCCTTGATTGTAAGTTATTTGGTATTATGAATTTCTTGCATTGCATAATTTATTGGCCTTAGGGACTGTTAGGATAAGAGAGACAACATGGTTAGAACTAGAGGAGAAGGCAGCGGAGGAAATAATCATGAAGGCGAAAATGTAAACCAGACTGACAATCGTGACTCGGCTATCCTTCAGCTCACTGAGTTAGTACGTCAACAGTCTCAACAGATTCGGGAATTGATTCAGCAGCAAAACTCTGAGGGGACAAGGAATAACGGAATTTCTCAGGCTGATAGGGTTGAAGCAGTTGGTGAAAGATTTCGTAAATTGAACCCACCGACTTTTGAGGATGCTATTGATCCAACATCTGCTGAGGATTGGCTCAGAACATTAGAGAGTATGTTCCAATATAGCAGAATTCCTGAGAATGAGAAAGTTCTGTGTGCTGCATTTCTACTGCGAGGAAGTGCAGGACATTGGTGGGACACTATTTTGGCGATCGAGGATCCAATCAACATGAGTTGGGAACGTTTCAAGGAACTGTTCCGAAATAAATACTTTACTGCACCTGTGCGAGCCCAACGCATGAATGAGTTTATTAATCTCAAACATGGGGCGATGACTGTGGCGGAATACATCAGAAAATTTGAACAACTGTCAAGGTTTGCTACACATATGGTGAGTACTGATGCTCTGAAAGTCGAACGATTCCTTGAAGGTCTAAAGCCGGAGTTGTATCGTGACGTTAATATGGCCGGACTACAAGGAGCTTCATATGCTCAAGTGGCGGAGCGGGCGATGGTGGCAGAACAAGCTGAGACACGAATTATTCGTGCTCAGGAGGCAAAGCGAAAGTTTGTGCAAGGAGCAAGGTGGAGTGGGGGTAATCAGAAACGACAGTTCTTTCCAAAAGGAGGAAAGCCAAATTTTCAGAATAGGCCTGGACCACCTCAGCAACAAAATCTTAATCAATGGAGACCTCCAGCACCAATGCCAGCTTGCCCAAGATGTGGACGACATCATTCGGGTATCTGTTTTTCACAGAATGCTATCTGTTATAAATGCGGAAAAACGGGACATTACGCAAGATCATGTTCGGAGAAGACATCAGGAAATCAAGCTATGGCTCAAGCGAAACCACCAACTGTGCCAGCACGTGTGTATACATTGACTGCAGAGGAAGCAAAAGCTAATCCGTCCGTGGTGGCAGGTATTCTACTTATTCACAAACTTCCGACATGCATTTTAGTAGATTCAGGAGCCACGCATTCATTTGCATCCACTAAATATGTGGCGAGACTCGGGATTACACCTACCCTATCTGATTGTGAATATAATGTGACCGTTCCACACGGAGTTGCGATGCGAACCAATTTGGTTTTACGGAATTCTCCGGTGTTAATTAATGGAAAAGAATTGTCCGTTGACTTAGTAGTCATTCCAATGAATGATTATGAGGTGATTCTTGGAATGGACTGGCTATCGAAATACGGAGCTGTCATCGACTGTAATCGCAAAACAGTTACGTTTAATATTGAAGAGAATGAGCCTTTCACTTTTGTGGGAACAATCAAAGAAAGAAATGTTTCTAGAATTTCAGCGGTAAAGGCACAACGTTTGATCAAGGTGGGATGTGAAGCTTATTTAGTCTTCGCAGTGAAATCAGAGGAACGTACATCTCCGAAATTAGAGGATGTACCAGTGGTACGAGATTTTTCTGACGTATTTCCTGAAGATCTGCCCGGATTACCACCGGATCGAGAAATTGAATTTACGATTGATCTAATACCAGGTTCTGCTTCAATCTCTAGAACTCCCTATCGGTTAGCGCCAACTGAATTGAAAGAGTTAAGAGAACAGTTGGACGATCTGTTACAGAAGGGATTTATCCAACCCAGTTTTTCTCCTTGGGGAGCGCCAGTTCTGTTCGTGCGAAAGAAGGATGGGTCGATGCGATTATGTATTGACTACAGGGAGCTGAACAAGATCACAATCAAGAATAAATATCCATTACCAAGAATAGAAGATTTATTTGATCAACTTCAAGGCGCAACGGTGTTTTCAAAGATAGATTTACGATCGGGGTATCATCAATTGAAGGTTCGAGAAGAAGATATTCCAAAGACGGCATTCAGTACCCGATATGGACACTACGAATTTTTAGTTATGCCTTTTGGGGTAACTAATGCGCCAGCGGCATTTATGGATTTAATGAATCGAGTGTTCAAACAATTCTTGGACAAGTTTGTCATTGTGTTCATTGATGACATTCTTATTTATTCGAAGACAAAGGAGGAACACGAAATACATCTGAAGATAGTTCTTGAAATATTACGAAAAAATAAATTATATGCCAAGTTCAAGAAATGTGAGTTCTGGTTGAATCAAGTCGCATTTTTGGGCCACATTGTTTCTGGAGAAGGAATTTCTGTGGATCCTAGTAAAATTGAAGCTATCAACAATTGGCCTCAACCAACCAATGTCACAGAAGTACGGAGTTTTCTTGGCTTAGCTGGATACTACAGAAAATTTATTAAGGACTTCTCAAAGATTGCATCAACACTGACAAAGTTAACAAGAAAGAATGTTCCATTCCATTGGAACGAGAAGTGTGAGCAAAGTTTCCAAGAGTTAAAGAAGAGACTCACTTCAGCTCCAGTTCTTACAATACCATCAGGGACTGGAGGATTTTCAGTCTATAGCGATGCATCAAGGAATGGTTTGGGCTGTGTATTGATGCAGCATGGGAAAGTAATTGCATATGCCTCTCGGCAATTGAAGGAGTATGAAAAGAATTATCCGACTCATGACTTGGAGCTAGCTGCTGTGGTTTTTGCTCTAAAAATTTGGAGGCATTACTTATATGGGGAACGATGCGAAATTTTTACGGATCACAAGAGTCTGAAATATTTCTTCACTCAGAAGGAATTAAATATGAGGCAGAGACGGTGGTTGGAACTTGTTAAAGACTATGATTGTGTAATTAGTTACCATCCAGGTAAAGCAAATGTGGTGGCTGATGCATTAAGCCGAAAAGCTGTAAGTGCGGAGTTACAATTGTTGGAAGTGGAGGTAGTGCAATTGGGAGAAGTTGAAGCACAGTTAGCAGCTTTAACTTTGCAACCTACAATACTGGAACAAATCAAACGGGTGCAAGAAAATGATGAGTTATATCTGAAAATCAAAGACGCACAGACGGAGCAAACTTCAACTGATTTCAAAATTCAAGAAGACGGAAGTCTATATTACAAGGACCGTTTATATGTACCTGATGATGCAGAGATTCGAAGAATAGTAATGATAGAAGCACATGCGACGGCATATTCAGTACATCCAGGAGCTACAAAAATGTATAGAGATCTTCGAATAAATTATTGGTGGCCGGGAATGAAAAGAGACATTGCAACATTCGTAAGTCAGTGTCTAACATGCCAACAAATAAAGGCAGAACATCAAAGACCGGCAGGGACATTACAACCTTTGCCAATACCTGAGTGGAAGTGGGATCATATTACTATGGATTTCATTGTTGGTCTACCAAAAACTGTAAAAGGTTATGATGCTATTTGGGTTATAGTAGATCGATTGACTAACTCTGCTCATTTTCTACCCATAAGTTCGATATTTTCCCTGGAGCGATACGCAGAGATATATATTCAGGAAATTGTTCGACTCCACGGGGTTCCATTATCAATTATTTCTGATCGAGATTCACGGTTCTTGTCTAATTTTTGGAAGAGTCTGCAGAAAGCAATGGGGACTAAGTTGTCTTTCAGTACGGCTTATCATCCTCAAACTGATGGGCAGTCAGAACGAACTATCCAAACTTTGGAAGATATGTTGCGAGCATGTGTTTTGGATTTCAAAGGAAACTGGAGCAAATATTTGCCGTTGATCGAGTTCTCTTACAACAACAGTTATCATGCAACTATTGGGATGGCACCCTATGAAGCTTTATATGGGTGAAAATGTCGATCTCCCATACATTGGGATGAAGTTGGTGAACGTGCGATGTTAGGACCTGACATGGTTCAAGAGATGACTGAGGCAATAGCAAAGATACGAGAAAGAATGCAAATGGCTCAAAGTCGACAAAAGAGTTATGCAGATCAAAGACGTAGACCGTTAGAATTTGAAGTTGATGACTGGGTGTTTTTGAAAGTATCTCCAATGAAAGGTGTAAAACGGTTTGGGCGAAAGGGTAAGTTGAGCCCAAGATATATTGGACCTTTTAGAGTAATTAAAAGAGTCGGCGAAGTGGCTTACCAACTGGAACTACCAGCCTCATTGGCACAAGTTCATGATGTTTTTCATGTATCGACATTGCGAAAATATGTCGCTGACCCAAATCATGTTTTGAGAAATGAATTTCTATATCAACAACTCAAGCCAGATTTAAGTTATGAAGAGAAGCCAGTGGAGATTTTAATGTATGAAGTGAAGAAACTTCGAAATAAAGAGATTCCGTTAGTGAAAGTGTTATGGCAGAATCAGCCAACAGAAGAAGCTACATGGGAACGTGAAGATGATATGAGAAGTCGCTATCCAGAATTGTTTCAACTAACCTGATTTCGGGGACGAAATCCTTTTTAAGGGGGGGGAGAATGTAATACCCGGGTCCCGTGAGTAAGTTGGCCAATAAATTTGCATGCATATTATGTGTTTATATGATTTCACATTTGGTATTTATTAATTTCGTGATTATATGATACCTAACATTATCTGGAAATTAGATATTGAGTTTGAGGAATTTTTAAATTAGGTTGTGTGGGTAAGGTAATTTCGAAATATGATAAGTTAGAAATTAGGGTTTGTTTAATATTGAAAAAGTTGAATGAAAATGTCGAATTAAATTGTTGAGTAAAATGTCGAGTGAGAGGCTTTAAGATGTTATAAGAATGTCGATTGGTTAGTTGAAGTGGGATGGTGAGTAATATGTCGACATTTTGAGAAGTGAAGATATCGAATGAAATGCTGATAAGATGCCGATATTCATTGTATAAGATGATAAATGTCGAAACCTTGAGTAATAAAGAATGATGTCGAGATTTCTATTATGTCACTATCGACATTTTACTTACAATGTCGACATCTATGGGTATAATTTATAATTCAGTTCGACATCTATATAGAGATTCATATCGAAGATATACTTTGAAATATTATATAGTATGTTATATGTCGAGACTTTGGTTAATGATAGAATGGAAATGACGTTGAACCATGGCTAATATTAGTTAAGTGAGTAGGTAAATGTCAAAATCTATTACAAACTAATGCACAAAAATCTTAAAGGATAAATACAAACAATTAAAACTAAAGTTAAGAAACAAACATTACTTTATGATAAATGACAAACCTTGAGATAAGTATGTCTCGTATTGAATTTTTGCAAAACATGGAATGAGTCCAAACTCTCAAACTTAAAAGTGAAACTAACAAATAATATAAACTAAAGTAATAATAATAATAATTAAAAGCTTTAAGATAATAACATAGAAGAAAGAAATCCATTAGATGAATTTTTTGTGGAACAAGTTTAGAAAGGAGACGAAGAGCTCAAGTAGTATCCATAGCCAACTTGGATTTGGTAAGGGTTCTTGCTATAATCTTTATATTTTAATTAGGTGTTGGTTTATTTAAGTGTTATTAAGTATGAAATTCACGTAAGTTTATGTTCTTTAGGGTTTTTGATTTTGAAAAGGGAAGAACATCATTTAGAGTTGATATGATATTTAAAGTGTTCTTGTGATAATTAAGGTGTTCTTGATAATTAAGGTTTTGATCGGAATTTCTTAAGAGTTTAGAAGTAAATAGTGTTAGTGATTTTCGAAAGACTAGGGTTTAATTGGTTTCGAGATTTAAGTAGTGATTTGATAAAATGTCGACATGGTTTATTTTGGAGTTGAAAATGTCGAATGATATGTGTCATAGGTGAAATGATTTCGAGATTTTTGGTGTGAGATGTATCGACATCTTTGGGTACTATTTAATAAATGTCGAACTGTTGTGAAATTTTGGTTGGTGTCGAAATTATGATGAAGATGTCGATATGTGTGTGTGTAAGGGTTTGAAATTTCTAAGAATGTTGAGACAAGATGTCGATATTGGTCATGATAGAATTTGGAAACAAGATGTCGAAATAGATTACAATGTCGATATGTGTGTGGAATTGTTTCGACATTTTTCTTTGTGGGGTATCGACATATATTGCTTGGAGTTTTTTAAAGAAAAATGTCGAGACTTTGAAGTTGATATCGACATCTATTGATGATTGATATTGAGATCTATACAATGAATATTGAGATTCTTGTTTATAAATATTGAGGAAGATGTCGAAATACTTAGGTGTCGAGATCTATACCAAATTTTATTTCGAGACTTCGTTTTTAATCAAATCTTGAAACTTTATAATATATTATGTCGAGATTTAGATTATTATGTAACTTAAGATTTTTGTAAATATCAAAGTGGTATTTTTTTTTACTTAAGTAAAATTTGGAATGTTAGGGTTTAAAAATTTAGAAGTCGAAAAAAATAGGGTTTTAAATTAAACTAATTTCATGAAATTATAATTAAATTAACGAACTCTAATTTTATATGTTTCTATAATTAGGGTTTGAAGGTTAGCGATTTAACCGTACAATAAGCTAAGGATATCAGGTAAGTGGGAATTTCACCTACAACACATAAATTAATTTATGTGCGTATTTTACGTGACCATGTGCTTCGATGAGAATATGTGACTTGAATGATTTGTTATATATGATGGTTTGGTAAGTATTTGTTGCATTTTACATGGAGCATATTGCATGTGCACGCACGAAATAAGTTGAGTATTTTGAGAGAGGAGCGTGCATTGTATTACTCGAGTGGAAAGCGAGTTATATGATAGATGAGAATATAGCTACTACTACAAAAGCACCATGACGGGGGTAAAACCGTCGAGTATATTACCTAAATTATTTAGGTATTGGGAAGGCACGTAGTATAACTATAGTGCCAGGAAAGTAATTTGATAGAGGGGCGACCTGGTGAATGATAAGATTGGAGATAAACCCTAATTTTATCCTAGCCAGCGTGGGCCACTATCGTATTTTTATCCGTAAAGGATTTGAGCTCATGATATGATGGTGCGGTTAGTAAGTAGTTATGGGCCCTGATAAAAATGAGAAACGAATGAGTATGATGTAAGAATAGTATTAGAAAGCATTGGCGCGGATGCCTTTGCTATTTTGGCACGTGCATACATGCATATTTCCACTTACTGAGCTTTATAGCTCATCCCATGTTTTTATGTGTTGTAGATGCAGCAAACACGGTATATGAACGCTTAGATAGTAAGGCTGGTCCTTCTGGAACTTCCGGTGACTTTTGAGGGTGGTGTGTACATGGATGCGACCTGTGTGACGGGCGTTATGTTTAATTATATTGGTTTTTGTAAAATAAGTTTGTATTGTATATAAAGTTTGAACAATGTTGATATTGTAAAATAGTTGAGTGTGGTGTGCTTTGTAAAATCGAAAAATTCTATCGATGTTTTATATGTGATATATTTTATATTTTCTTTAGTCACGTAAGTTAGTGTAAGAAAATAGTAGTAGAAGGCGGGTCGTCACAGGTTGGTATCAGAGCTTCGGTTGCAGTTTCTGTAGACTGTCCATGTACACACACTCAAAAAAACGGAAGACAGCCTTGATTGTAAGTTATTTGGTATTATGAATTTCTTGCATTGCATAATTTATTGGCCTTAGGGACTGTTAGGATAAGAGAGACAACATGGTTAGAACTAGAGGAGAAGGCAGCGGAGGAAATAATCATGAAGGCGAAAATGTAAACCAGACTGACAATCGTGACTCGGCTATCCTTCAGCTCACTGAGTTAGTACGTCAACAGTCTCAACAGATTCGGGAATTGATTCAGCAGCAAAACTCTGAGGGGACAAGGAATAACGGAATTTCTCAGGCTGATAGGGTTGAAGCAGTTGGTGAAAGATTTCGTAAATTGAACCCACCGACTTTTGAGGATGCTATTGATCCAACATCTGCTGAGGATTGGCTCAGAACATTAGAGAGTATGTTCCAATATAGCAGAATTCCTGAGAATGAGAAAGTTCTGTGTGCTGCATTTCTACTGCGAGGAAGTGCAGGACATTGGTGGGACACTATTTTGGCGATCGAGGATCCAATCAACATGAGTTGGGAACGTTTCAAGGAACTGTTCCGAAATAAATACTTTACTGCACCTGTGCGAGCCCAACGCATGAATGAGTTTATTAATCTCAAACATGGGGCGATGACTGTGGCGGAATACATCAGAAAATTTGAACAACTGTCAAGGTTTGCTACACATATGGTGAGTACTGATGCTCTGAAAGTCGAACGATTCCTTGAAGGTCTAAAGCCGGAGTTGTATCGTGACGTTAATATGGCCGGACTACAAGGAGCTTCATATGCTCAAGTGGCGGAGCGGGCGATGGTGGCAGAACAAGCTGAGACACGAATTATTCGTGCTCAGGAGGCAAAGCGAAAGTTTGTGCAAGGAGCAAGGTGGAGTGGGGGTAATCAGAAACGACAGTTCTTTCCAAAAGGAGGAAAGCCAAATTTTCAGAATAGGCCTGGACCACCTCAGCAACAAAATCTTAATCAATGGAGACCTCCAGCACCAATGCCAGCTTGCCCAAGATGTGGACGACATCATTCGGGTATCTGTTTTTCACAGAATGCTATCTGTTATAAATGCGGAAAAACGGGACATTACGCAAGATCATGTTCGGAGAAGACATCAGGAAATCAAGCTATGGCTCAAGCGAAACCACCAACTGTGCCAGCACGTGTGTATACATTGACTGCAGAGGAAGCAAAAGCTAATCCGTCCGTGGTGGCAGGTATTCTACTTATTCACAAACTTCCGACATGCATTTTAGTAGATTCAGGAGCCACGCATTCATTTGCATCCACTAAATATGTGGCGAGACTCGGGATTACACCTACCCTATCTGATTGTGAATATAATGTGACCGTTCCACACGGAGTTGCGATGCGAACCAATTTGGTTTTACGGAATTCTCCGGTGTTAATTAATGGAAAAGAATTGTCCGTTGACTTAGTAGTCATTCCAATGAATGATTATGAGGTGATTCTTGGAATGGACTGGCTATCGAAATACGGAGCTGTCATCGACTGTAATCGCAAAACAGTTACGTTTAATATTGAAGAGAATGAGCCTTTCACTTTTGTGGGAACAATCAAAGAAAGAAATGTTTCTAGAATTTCAGCGGTAAAGGCACAACGTTTGATCAAGGTGGGATGTGAAGCTTATTTAGTCTTCGCAGTGAAATCAGAGGAACGTACATCTCCGAAATTAGAGGATGTACCAGTGGTACGAGATTTTTCTGACGTATTTCCTGAAGATCTGCCCGGATTACCACCGGATCGAGAAATTGAATTTACGATTGATCTAATACCAGGTTCTGCTTCAATCTCTAGAACTCCCTATCGGTTAGCGCCAACTGAATTGAAAGAGTTAAGAGAACAGTTGGACGATCTGTTACAGAAGGGATTTATCCAACCCAGTTTTTCTCCTTGGGGAGCGCCAGTTCTGTTCGTGCGAAAGAAGGATGGGTCGATGCGATTATGTATTGACTACAGGGAGCTGAACAAGATCACAATCAAGAATAAATATCCATTACCAAGAATAGAAGATTTATTTGATCAACTTCAAGGCGCAACGGTGTTTTCAAAGATAGATTTACGATCGGGGTATCATCAATTGAAGGTTCGAGAAGAAGATATTCCAAAGACGGCATTCAGTACCCGATATGGACACTACGAATTTTTAGTTATGCCTTTTGGGGTAACTAATGCGCCAGCGGCATTTATGGATTTAATGAATCGAGTGTTCAAACAATTCTTGGACAAGTTTGTCATTGTGTTCATTGATGACATTCTTATTTATTCGAAGACAAAGGAGGAACACGAAATACATCTGAAGATAGTTCTTGAAATATTACGAAAAAATAAATTATATGCCAAGTTCAAGAAATGTGAGTTCTGGTTGAATCAAGTCGCATTTTTGGGCCACATTGTTTCTGGAGAAGGAATTTCTGTGGATCCTAGTAAAATTGAAGCTATCAACAATTGGCCTCAACCAACCAATGTCACAGAAGTACGGAGTTTTCTTGGCTTAGCTGGATACTACAGAAAATTTATTAAGGACTTCTCAAAGATTGCATCAACACTGACAAAGTTAACAAGAAAGAATGTTCCATTCCATTGGAACGAGAAGTGTGAGCAAAGTTTCCAAGAGTTAAAGAAGAGACTCACTTCAGCTCCAGTTCTTACAATACCATCAGGGACTGGAGGATTTTCAGTCTATAGCGATGCATCAAGGAATGGTTTGGGCTGTGTATTGATGCAGCATGGGAAAGTAATTGCATATGCCTCTCGGCAATTGAAGGAGTATGAAAAGAATTATCCGACTCATGACTTGGAGCTAGCTGCTGTGGTTTTTGCTCTAAAAATTTGGAGGCATTACTTATATGGGGAACGATGCGAAATTTTTACGGATCACAAGAGTCTGAAATATTTCTTCACTCAGAAGGAATTAAATATGAGGCAGAGACGGTGGTTGGAACTTGTTAAAGACTATGATTGTGTAATTAGTTACCATCCAGGTAAAGCAAATGTGGTGGCTGATGCATTAAGCCGAAAAGCTGTAAGTGCGGAGTTACAATTGTTGGAAGTGGAGGTAGTGCAATTGGGAGAAGTTGAAGCACAGTTAGCAGCTTTAACTTTGCAACCTACAATACTGGAACAAATCAAACGGGTGCAAGAAAATGATGAGTTATATCTGAAAATCAAAGACGCACAGACGGAGCAAACTTCAACTGATTTCAAAATTCAAGAAGACGGAAGTCTATATTACAAGGACCGTTTATATGTACCTGATGATGCAGAGATTCGAAGAATAGTAATGATAGAAGCACATGCGACGGCATATTCAGTACATCCAGGAGCTACAAAAATGTATAGAGATCTTCGAATAAATTATTGGTGGCCGGGAATGAAAAGAGACATTGCAACATTCGTAAGTCAGTGTCTAACATGCCAACAAATAAAGGCAGAACATCAAAGACCGGCAGGGACATTACAACCTTTGCCAATACCTGAGTGGAAGTGGGATCATATTACTATGGATTTCATTGTTGGTCTACCAAAGACTGTAAAAGGTTATGATGCTATTTGGGTTATAGTAGATCGATTGACTAAGTCTGCTCATTTTCTACCCATAAGTTCGATATTTTCCCTGGAGCGATACGCAGAGATATATATTCAGGAAATTGTTCGACTCCACGGGGTTCCATTATCAATTATTTCTGATCGAGATTCACGGTTCTTGTCTAATTTTTGGAAGAGTCTGCAGAAAGCAATGGGGACTAAGTTGTCTTTCAGTACGGCTTATCATCCTCAAACTGATGGGCAGTCAGAACGAACTATCCAAACTTTGGAAGATATGTTGCGAGCATGTGTTTTGGATTTCAAAGGAAACTGGAGCAAATATTTGCCGTTGATCGAGTTCTCTTACAACAACATTTATCATGCAACTATTGGGATGGCACCCTATGAAGCTTTATATGGGCGAAAATGTCGATCTCCCATACATTGGGATGAAGTTGGTGAACGTGCGATGTTAGGACCTGACATGGTTCAAGAGATGACTGAGGCAATAGCAAAGATACGAGAAAGAATGCAAATGGCTCAAAGTCGACAAAAGAGTTATGCAGATCAAAGACGTAGACCGTTAGAATTTGAAGTTGATGACTGGGTGTTTTTGAAAGTATCTCCAATGAAAGGTGTAAAACGGTTTGGGCGAAAGGGTAAGTTGAGCCCAAGATATATTGGACCTTTTAGAGTAATTAAAAGAGTCGGCGAAGTGGCTTACCAACTGGAACTACCAGCCTCATTGGCACAAGTTCATGATGTTTTTCATGTATCGACATTGCGAAAATATGTCGCTGACCCAAATCATGTTTTGAGAAATGAATTTCTATATCAACAACTCAAGCCAGATTTAAGTTATGAAGAGAAGCCAGTGGAGATTTTAATGTATGAAGTGAAGAAACTTCGAAATAAAGAGATTCCGTTAGTGAAAGTGTTATGGCAGAATCAGCCAACAGAAGAAGCTACATGGGAACGTGAAGATGATATGAGAAGTCGCTATCCAGAATTGTTTCAACTAACCTGATTTCGGGGACGAAATCCTTTTTAAGGGGGGGAGAATGTAATACCCGGGTCCCGTGAGTAAGTTGGCCAATAAATTTGCATGCATATTATGTGTTTATATGATTTCACATTTGGTATTTATTAATTTCGTGATTATATGATACCTAACATTATCTGGAAATTAGATATTGAGTTTGAGGAATTTTTAAATTAGGTTGTGTGGGTAAGGTAATTTCGAAATATGATAAGTTAGAAATTAGGGTTTGTTTAATATTGAAAAAGTTGAATGAAAATGTCGAATTAAATTGTTGAGTAAAATGTCGAGTGAGAGGCTTTAAGATGTTATAAGAATGTCGATTGGTTAGTTGAAGTGGGATGGTGAGTAATATGTCGACATTTTGAGAAGTGAAGATATCGAATGAAATGTTGATAAGATGCCGATATTCATTGTATAAGATGATAAATGTCGAAACCTTGAGTAATAAAGAATGATGTCGAGATTTCTATTATGTCACTATCGACATTTTACTTACAATGTCGACATCTATGGGTATAATTTATAATTCAGTTCGACATCTATATAGAGATTCATATCGAAGATATACTTTGAAATATTATATAGTATGTTATATGTCGAGACTTTGGTTAATGATAGAATGGAAATGACGTTGAACCATGGCTAATATTAGTTAAGTGAGTAGGTAAATGTCAAAATCTATTACAAACTAATGCACAAAAATCTTAAAGGATAAATACAAACAATTAAAAACTAAAGTTAAGAAACAAACATTACTTTATGATAAATGACAAACCTTGAGATAAGTATGTCTCGTATTGAATTTTTGCAAAACATGGAATGAGTCCAAACTCTCAAACTTAAAAGTGAAACTAACAAATAATATAAACTAAAGTAATAATAATAATAATTAAAAGCTTTAGGATAATAACATAGAAGAAAGAAATCCATTAGATGAATTTTTTTGTGGAACAAGTTTAGAAAGGAGACGAAGAGCTCAAATAGTATCCATAGCCAACTTGGATTTGGTAAGGGTTCTTATTATAATCTTTATATTTTAATTAGGTGTTGGTTTATTTAAGTGTTATTAAGTATGAAATTCACGTAAGTTTATGTTCTTTAGGGTTTTTGATTTTGAAAAGGGAAGAACATCATTTAGAGTTGATATGATATTTAAAGTGTTCTTGTGATAATTAAGGTGTTCTTGATAATTAAGGTTTTGATCGGAATTTCTTAAGAGTTTAGAAGTAAATAGTGTTAGTGATTTTCGAAAGACTAGGGTTTAATTGGTTTCGAGATTTAAGTAGTGATTTGATAAAATGTCGACATGGTTTATTTTGGAGTTGAAAATGTCGAATGATATGTGTCATAGGTGAAATGATTTCGAGATTTTTGGTGTGAGATGTATCGACATCTTTGGGTACTATTTAATAAATGTCGAACTGTTGTGAAATTTTGGTTGGTGTCGAAATTATGATGAAGATGTCGATATGTGTGTGTGTAAGGGTTTGAAATTTCTAAGAATGTTGAGACATGATGTCGATATTGGTCATGATGGAATTTGGAAACAAGATGTCGAATTAGATTACAATGTCGATATGTGTGTGGAATTGTTTCGACATTTTTCTTTGTGGGGTATCGACATATATTGCTTGGAGTTTTTTAAAGAAAAATGTCGAGACTTTGAAGTTGATATCGACATCTATTGATGATTGATATTGAGATCTATACAATGAATATTGAGATTCTTGTTTATAAATATTGAGGAAGATGTCGAAATACTTAGGTGTCGAGATCTATACCAAATTTTATTTCGAGACTTCGTTTTTAATCAAATCTTGAAACTTTATAATATATTATGTCGAGATTTAGATTATTATGTAACTTAAGATTTTTGTAAATATCAAAGTGGTATTTTTTTTTTTACTTAAGTAAAATTTGGAATGTTAGGGTTTAAAAATTTAGAAGTCGAAAAAAATAGGGTTTTAAATTAAACTAATTTCATGAAATTATAATTAAATTAACGAACTCTAATTTTATATGTTTCTATAATTAGGGTTTGAAGGTTAGCGATTTAACCGTACAATAAGCTAAGGATATCAGGTAAGTGGGAATTTCACCTACAACACATAAATTAATTTATGTGCGTATTTTACGTGACCATGTGCTTCGATGAGAATATGTGACTTGAATGATTTGTTATATATGATGGTTTGGTAAGTATTTGTTGCATTTTACATGGAGCATATTGCATGTGCACGCACGAAATAAGTTGAGTATTTTGAGAGAGGAGCGTGCATTGTATTACTCGAGTGGAAAGCGATTTATATGATAGATGAGAATATAGCTACTACTACAAAAGCACCATGACGGGGGTAAAACCGTCGAGTATATTACCTAAATTATTTAGGTATTGGGAAGGCACGTAGTATAACTATAGTGCGAGGAAAGTAATTTGATAGAGGGGCGACCTGGTGAATGATAAGATTGGAGATAAACCCTAATTTTATCCTAGCCAGCGTGGGCCACTATCGTATTTTTATCCGTAAAGGATTTGAGCTCATAATATGATGGTGCGGTTAGTAAGTAGCTATGGGCCCTGATAAAAATGAGAAACGAATGAGTATGATGTAAGAATAGTATTAGAAAGCATTGGCGCGGATGCCTTTGCTATTTTGGCACGTGCATACATGCATATTTCCACTTACTGAGCTTTATAGCTCATCCCATGTTTTTATGTGTTGTAGATGCAGCAAACACGGTATATGAACGCTTAGATAGTAAGGCTGGTCCTTCTGGAACTTCCGGTGACTTTTGAGGGTGGTGTGTACATGGATGCGACCTGTGTGACGGGCGTTATGTTTAATTATATTGGTTTTTGTAAAATAAGTTTGTATTGTATATAAAGTTTGAACAATGTTGATATTGTAAAATAGTTGAGTGTGGTGTGCTTTGTAAAATCGAAAAATTCTATCGATGTTTTATATGTGATATATTTTATATTTTCTTTAGTCACGTAAGTTAGTGTAAGAAAATAGTAGTAGAAGGCGGGTCGTCACAACAGCTATCTGCGAAAGGGTAGCTGAGTGGTTGGGAGGGGTTAATTGCGCGGTTGGACCAGATGCCACGACTTCTACTCGGGAAACGAACGAGTCGTCTCCTGTACCTATGGGCGAGGTCCGGGTTGTGGTGAGATATGAGAGAGGAGTGGGATCATGTCGTCGTTGGTTCGCAACTCCTGCAAGCGACTTACGTCATCCTCCCGAGATCGTTGATTGGATCTTTGCGTGGAGGAGGATGTCGCGCGACCTAGACCTAGATAAGAGGCTAGGGTAGTCTCGTTCCTGGGTTATGATCAGGGGGTTTCACCAATCCATGGGAACTGTGGGGGCGTGGCGTGATCGCGTTAAGTGGCGACCACGAGCGATGTCGACAAGGGTGACCCAAAACTATTGATCAGGCACTTCAGGGACTAGTCTGGTGGAAGGTGAGGGCGTAGTGAAGAGCATGGTGGCAGAGGACGTCTACATGTAGCACACCATGATGGAATGGATGGCAGTGGGTGGACGGTGGAGTCTGGAACCTAAGATCCACATCGTCTAAGCATCGAGATTGGATGGCGCCCCCACTGATGGTTGGTTGATCTCTTGTCAACCTTTTTTGTAGGTTCGGGTTCTGCACGGATTTGTACAGAAGTCATGATGGTTGCTCGCTTCTCTGACATCCCTTCATGCACGTGGAGCAACCCGTGTAACGTGCATGATGGGGTTGGTTGCTCGCAGTGCATACCGGTCATGAATGTGGAGCAACCCATGTACCATTCATGCCGGGGAGTGGTTGCTCACGTCGTGTACCAGTCATGTATGTGGAGCAACCCGGGTACCATACATGCTGGGTCTGTGAAATTGGCATTTGGAAATTCTGCTCCGAAAAGTTTGGGGGTGACCTAAACTTTTTCTATAATGTGCCATACCGTCCTAGGTCGATCGTTGGGTACGGTGATCGTTGCCGCGTTTTGGATTTGCCTTCAAAAAATTTCACAAAAACGTCGTCTAAAATTTTGTTTTTAAACCTTATTTAATCCGAAGGGGGGGGGCCAGAAATTTTTGGTGGTAAAAAACGTTTAAGTGTAATTTTAAAGAGTGATTTTGCAAGATTTGAAGCCAAAAATCGGGTTTGGATCAAGTTTAAAGGTCGGGGTGCAAATTTCTCGGGAGGTGCGAATGATGTGTGTCGAGAAATTTCGTTGAGAGAGTGAGTCGCGAAAATTTCGAAGTTCTGGAAAATTTCGAAGTTTGAAAAAATTTCTCAGTTTTAAAAGTTTCTCAGGTTGAAAAATTCGCGGGTTGAGAAAAAGCAGCTGTGTGAGAGAGACCTCGAAAAAATCGTGAAGTGTGAACTGAGAAAGTTTCGCAACTGAAAAGTTTCTCGGATAGAAATTTCTCAGCCTGAGAAAGAAAATTTCTCGGTTTCGAAATTTCTCAACCTGGCAAAGAAAATTTCTCGGTTTCGAAATTTCTCAGCCTGAGAAAGAAAGTTTCTCGGTTTCGAAATTTCTCAGCCTGTGAAAGAAAGGTTTCGAAATTTCTCAGCCTGAGTTTCTCGGCTACGAAATTTCTCGGCCAAGAACAGTGTACTGTTGGATAGGCTGCGCGACTTATACCAGAAAAATCAACTCGTTTTCGCTCAAATCTCACTCAAAATCGGCGAAACTTGTTCCAAAACTTCAGAAAGGCATTCCTAAACACATAATCAACCATTGGGATGTCTAAAAACAACAAAACGAGGTCGAAATCGCCCAAAAACTGAAAGTGACGAAAAATATTTTCAAGCAATTTTTCACTCAAATCTTGCTTAAAACACGCAAATCCGGTCGCGTTGGGCTCTGATACCAATTGTTGGTCCGAGTTTTACCCAAACGAACAACTTCGGACGGATTAAACACGCCTAATAGATCGGAATCGAGAACGGGCGTGGGGCTTGGTGGTGTTCTTGAGGAGGCTCTCTCACTCTAACATATGTTTATTTTATCTACACACACAAGCACACCTAACTATGTGTTAGGGTTTTAGTATTTATACCACAAGTTGGTATATAATACTTGGGCCCTTGTGTAAGCCCATTACAAAATAGCTACGGGCTAGCCCATTACAAAATAGCTACGGGCTAGCCCATTACGACCTAGCCCAAATTAACTAAAAGCTAACCAACAAAGATAATATAGTGAAATTGAACACTACAAAATATTTCCTAACAACCTCACTCTTCTCAACGAAATGAGGAAGATTGAGATAAAAAAGACTAACATGGAGATGAACATTCGATTCCCGTCTGCACTGCCCACCGACTGGAAGAAGATCTCTACCCAACTCCGACAAAATAAGGACTTGGACGAGATGGGTATTCATGCTGTTTTTGATAACCTCGCACAGCATGAAGAAGACATAGGCGAGTTACAAAAGGAGCAAAAGGGCAAACAGGCCGAGGACTCTATAGCTCTAGTTTCTGAGAAGAAGAGCTCCCGCTCACGCAAGGAAAAGCACGTCAAGCTCCCTAGCTCCTCAGAGGATGAAGACACTTCTGATTCAGAACTTCCCTATCATATCAAATAATTTGGCAAACAGCTAGCATTAGTCACCAAGATGATGACAAAGCAGTACATCAAGAAGAAGTCATCATCTTCTGCCAACAGACTTCGAACTACAAGCTCGAAGAATAAAGACAAGCCGGTTGAGTCCTCAGATTATGGAAAAACATACTAAAATGTTTTAATTGTGGAAAAACATGTCACTTTGCCAGGGAGTGCACCCTCCCCAAGGAAAATGATGCTAACTACTACTCTAGGAAGCTTCAACTATCCAAACAAAAGGAAGCTGGAGTAGCTCTTATAGCAGAGCAGGACCACTGGCTAGAGGACAGCTCAGATTATGACACCGACAATCTTGCTCTAATGGCACGCCTTGATGATTAAAAGGAAAATGATACTCCCGCAGAGACAGACGGCGAGAAAGCATCCACCTCATCACAGGAGGTAGAAACCTCTGACTCTACAAATTCTGACTTGTTAGCTGAGTTAAGCTCTAAATTTGCTAACATGGTAACTGAGCAGAAACGAGGAATAAAAGTAGAGAAAAGGCTTCTTAGGTCAAAGGAAACCATAGCTAGTCTGAAAGAACAAGTTAGGAGTTCTAGTCTCAAAATAGATGAACTGACTAAGAGACTCCAGTCTAAAGAGACTAAGCACACCTCATTAGATAAGCATAGTTTGGTAATAAAAGAACTAGAGGACATGCTAGACAATAACCACAAATGTCTACTAAGGAACTTGGAAGAAAAGAGTCTTGCCAAAAGTAGACTTGAGGAAGCAACTAAGAAGGTAACTAATTTCGAAGAAGAATTGACTAAGTCAAATTCTAAGATTAGTGAACTACGTAAAAGTCTAGACGCCTGTCAGGCCGAAAGGAGCACCGCTCTATGCTACCTTAGATGCTGAGCGTAAGAAGCTATATAATAAATCTAAGAAATTAAAAGATCTTTTTGTGAAAAGGGCACATACCGATCAAACTATATTTTTGAATCAGCCCAAGGACTTGGAATTCTATGACTATAAGTATGGCATAGGCTATGAGAACCCACGTAACTTGAAGAAAATTAACTGCAAACAACTTTTTGATATCTCGTACATGGGTCTCGGACTAACTTCTCTCATGAACTTTACTAACGCAAAAGTAACGTTTGAGGAAGAAGAAGCCAAGAGACAAGCCAACACTAGGTTGAAAATACCCTTTTCCTACATCGAACTGAATCAACGCGACAAAACTTGGGTACCTCCCAAGGGCTCGAGCCTTGAAACAGTTAATTTTCTTGAAGATCATTCCAAAAATGAGGAAGTTCAAAATCATCATTCTAAAAATTCTCTTTACATCCCTCCCGTAGTTAAGAAAATAGTGGAGTTAAGAGCCGCTTTAGAAAACGAAAGAGATGATTTTGAAGCTGAAAAGAAAAGATTCCGAAAAGAGATGGGAAATCTCAAAACTTCCTCCCAGGCCACTTCTCACGCATCTTCCTCAAAGGATAAAAATATTCTAAAGAGCGTGAAGAAAGAAAAATCGCCTTCAAACGAACAACAACGAAAAATTAATATCTTAAAAAATGATAAATCTAATTCTGGTTCACTTATGTTTACAGGGAGCGAAGGGTCAGTATTAGTATCAAAGACGAGAGTGTCTAATAGTGAAATGGAGAAGAAGACCGTAGATTTGAAAACTTCCAAGAATACATCTTCTGTACAAATAAAAGACACTCGTAGGAATAAAAGAGATGTTTCTTCCGTTCAAATAATTGCTTCTACTTGTTCTCTACAGCCTACCATTTTTAAAAGCACTAATTTTGAAATAGACTCTACATCAGAAATTAACAATAATCATTCTAAAACAAATGAGACTAGGAAGACCCATAGGAAACAAGATACAGCCATTAAAAAGGCTTATAGCGCTATTCATGCTTGCTCTCACCTTAGGTATCCTGTAAAAATCGAATCCCCCAAGCACCTTAGGAGACTAGCGAATGAAAACATCTTTTCATCAGTAAAGCCTACCAAAACTTTTGTCCGCGCTGAAAATAATCTTCCTTGCCAGGTTCAACCTAAATGGGTTCTCAAAACTCCGCCCAAGAAAATAAAAGCCTGAAAGGCCAAGTCTCCTACAAAGGGCAAACCCAAATAAACATCTACGAAGATGACTTCGGTCACTAAAACACCTACGCGTACTAATTTAGGAACCATATCTGAACTGACACCTAAATCTGCCAATCAGAGAGGACTCATTTATAAGTGGGTACCTAAAGCGCTGTATTTTTGCAGATCCGTCATGTGTGGTACCTCGACTCTGGTTGCTCATCGACTCTGGTTGCTCCACACAAATGACGGGACTACAAGAGCTGCGAGCAACTACAAATACCGACCAAATGGAAAAGTCAGATTCGGCAACAATGACTCAGCCCCCATACTAGGATTCGGGGACATCATTTTGAAAACTCTGACGATAAATGATGTCTCGTACGTCGAAGGCCTCTGCCATAACTGGTTCAGCATAGGCCAATTCTGCGACAAAGGATTCCAGGTGGTCTTTCTTGCTGCCCGGTGCAGAATTTTGGACAGCCAAAACAAAGAACTCCTCGAAAGACTTCGGAAATCAAATCTTTACACGATCAAACCTGACGTTCGTGCGCCCTTCGACAGCTGTTTGCCTCATCTCTCAGATTGTAATTCAAAGGAACAGCTTATGGCATCAACATATGTCTCATCTCAATATTAACGCTCTTCAACGGCTTTTGGCGAAAAAGTTGGTCTACGGTCTTCCAACTATAGTATTACAGAAAGAGCATCAATGTTCGGCGTGCACATTAGAAAAATGAAGCGAGCATCTCATCAATAAAATAGATTGCTCCTACTTCCCGTCCACTGGAATTGCTTCACATGGGCCTCTGTGGACCTATGCAAACACAGAGTATTAATGGACGCAAGTACTTTCTGGTCATTGTTGATGACTTCTCTCGCTACACTTGGACAAAGTTCCTCCGAACCAAAGATGAGACAGGGGACATGATAGTCAATTTTGTGAACACTACTCAGAATTTGCTGCAACAAACTGTCCAAGTCATCCGAACAGACAACGGCACTGAGTTCAAGACAAGTATCCCAGTGAATTTTATCAGACGCTTGGCATCAGTCAGCAATTCTCAGCCGCTAAGACGCCTCAACAGAACGGGATCGTTGAAAGGAAGAACATGACTCTAGTGGAAGCTGCCCGTACAATGCTGATCCATTCCGGCCTCCCACACTTACCTTCGGCTGAAGTAGTAAATACCGCCTGTTTCGCTCAGAACAGAACGGTGGTTCACAAGCGATTCGATAAGACTCCGTACGAAATAATAAACGAGCGAGTACCATATATCTCATTTTTTAAAGTCTTCGGGTGCAAGTGCTTTGTGGCGAACAACAGAGAGCAACGTGCTAAGTTCGACCCTAAAGCATTCGAAGATACATTCATCGGGTATTCATCAACGTCAAAGGCGTACTGAGTTTACATCAAGTCCAACCGATCAATCAAAGAAAGCTACAACGTCCCTTTCCACGAAGTGGCAGAGATGGCTTCTAGTCACATCAGTCCAGGACCCGTGCATAACCCTATGCCTCCTGCACACCTCAGTTCAGAACCCGTGCCAAACTCAATGGCTTCTGAATACGACAGTTCAGAACCCGTATACACTAGTGTGTTGGCACTAAACCAACAGAAGATAACTACTCTGGACTCAACATCTGAAGAAGCTCTGAAACTTGCGTTGAAAGATTTGGACTCTCTCTTTGAGCCCGTATCGACCAGAAACCATTATTGCTACACCTTTAGTGGAGCCCCCACTCGACGAGGCCGACGTACCGAGCTCTTCAAATGTCCCTACCTCACCCGATTCAGAATTACCACAAATCACTGAAGATCCTACAACAGTCAATGAGGAAGTCTCATCAGAATCACTCGATTCAAGTGCAGAATCTGACTTACCTCAACCAAGTGAACAATCTGAAATCCTTGGAAATCTCAGTCCACAAATGGCCGATGCGTCTAGCTCTGCACTACCTCATGAGTGAAAGTGGACTCGAGCACATCCGGTTGATCAGATTATTGGAGATCCTTCGAGTAGAGTACGGACACGTCATCACCACTGTCTCTTCAACTGCTTCTGAAGCCAAAATGAGCCAACCAAGGTAGCAGACGCACTGAAAGACCCAGATTGGGTAACAGCAATTCAAGATGAAATCAACCAATTTGAGCGTCTTCAAGTATGGACCTCAGTACCCCGTCCGCATGGAAAAAGCAATCATCGGGACAAAATGGGTGTTTAAGAACAAGAAGAATGAAGATGGCGAAGTGATTAGGAACGAAGCGAGATTGGTTGCGAATGCATATAATCAACAGGAAGGAATTGACTACGACGAGACATATGCTCCTGTTGCCCGAATCGAAGCCATTCGTCTCTTCCTGGCTTATGCGGCTCATAAAGACTTCAAAGTCTACCAAATGGATGTATAGACCGCCTTTGTTAACGGCGTGTTAAAAGAGGAAGTCTACGTCGCTCAGCCAGAAGGCTTAGTTGATCAAGAATATCCCGATCACGTCTATCGATTGGACAAAGCTCTCTACTGACTGAAACAAGCCCCACGTGCTTGGTATGACGTCTTGAGCGATTTCCTCGTAAAATTTGGATTTATCCGAGGAACGATGATACGACCCTCTTCATAAAATGGCAAGACAAAGATTTAATGGTCGTCCAAGTTTATGTAGACGACATCATCTTTGGATCAACAAATCCACGGCTATGCAAGAGATTGGAGATTTGATGAAGAGCAAATTTGAAATGAGTCACATGGGAGAGATGCGATTCTTCCTAGGACTACAAGTAAGGCCGCTCGATGATGGGATATTCATCAGTCAGACTAAATACATCATGGACATTTTGAAGAAATTCCATCAAAATCAGAGCAAGACGATAAGCACTCCCATCTCTACAAGCTGCAAGTTGGATGCTGATCCCACTGGAAAAGCGATCGACATTACATTATATCGCAGCATCATCTGCTCTCTTCTCTATCTCACGTCAAGCCGGCCGGACATCATGTTTGCCACATGTCTATGCGCCCGTTTCCAAGCCGAGAATTAAGATTCGCAAACTATACTCGTTTGCGAATCAAAAGCTCAATTCGCGAAATCATAATTCGCTAAACTCTTAGTGAACAATTCGTGAAATTGTCAAAATAAAAATTTACTATGCGGTTGAAAACAACAAGCTCGCAAAGTTCTCTCTTTCAGCTTAGAATTCGCAAACTAAAACTCATTTAGACAACTGTTATTCGCAAACCATCTCCAGTTTTGACCAGTCAATGAGTAAAATTGCGAACTCACAGCTCTCAAATCGCAAACTGATCGATTCGCAAACTACCGTGACTTTGCAATCTACTTCGAATTCGCGAATCTAAAGTGGGCCTTTATCTCAAAGGTTTACAGCCCAGCTCTAAACTAGGGTTCATACTTTAGGCCCGCGAAGTTTTTTTTTTATTTTAACCAATCCGCAAACTTAACTCGCAAAACAAAAAAAATCCCAAATCATAAACCCCTCCTTGCGAATACCGTTCATCAAATCTTCCATCGTCGCTTGCATATTCTGTGGTTTGCTTGCTCAAATCGTTACCGTCACATACTCGCGTCTTCTCTGTGGTATGAATGAAAAGTTGCTTTAACTTTTCGTGTTTTTTTTAACGATTGATTATCTTAAATTACAGGAGTGATTTCTCGAAGAACAGGTGTTTTGCAGTTGATTCCTGTAGAAATTTTGTTGTTTTTAGTGATAACACGAGCTCTGTTTGATTTATGTACTGAAATCGAGTTTATCTTCTCAAATCTGGTTTTTCAAATCGATGGATTCTTTTTATTAGGGTTCGAAATTTTAAAAAAAAAAGGGTACCTTTTGATTCTTCATAATGGAACTTTGCGGGTCCAAAAGTGTTTATTTTTGTCAAACTCGCGAATCACTCACTTTGTGGGTCCTTCACTTTGCGGCTTTGACCGTCTGACTGCCTACTTCGCGAATTCGAAGATCGCGAATCCTGGGATTCGCAAATTTCATTCTGCGAATTGATGCTTTGCGATTCCTTGATTGACCTGGTCAATTTGCGAATCCTGAGGTTGCGATACAGAATACGCAAAGTTATTTTCAACCAACCCGCAAACCTCTCAATTCGCAAGATAAACTTCACAAAGTTCTTTTTACTAAACCCGCAAACCTTTGAGTTCGCAAAATACGATTTGCCAAGATGAAACTAAGTACTTTGAAGTGAGCCCGAAAATCATACTTAGGAAAGTTTCAACAAAATTTTCTCAAATGGGCCAAAGTATTGGGCCAAGATTTTTTCATAAAACGAAATTTTTTTCCCAACCCAACACTACTCATAACAACTATCATGGCATATCTAATCATATTTATCTTCTGTGTTGCAGTTTCAGCAGGAATTCCCGGTGTTAAAAAAAAAATGATGACGACACCCACGGATCTAGTCTACCCAACCTCGAAATGGATAACAACCAAAGAAAATAATTTCCAACTCGACCTGAATACATTCAAGTGCAAGGACGAAATCATCTTATCCATTCTACGGAATCACCATCTTGGGTATGCTTTCTCCGCCTCGGTCCAAGTTCCTACCGTTTACCTTCAACAATTCTGAGGGACAATGAAGACCAAAATTGCTCAAGATAATAGCATCTTCTACGAGGCCCAAATAGCAACTGAGACTGTCACCATCACAAGGGAACTCATTCGAAGTATCCTAAGAATGCCAAGTCAATCTCAATACGAACCTGAGGCTTCCGAAGATGAGCTCCTGAAGGACATGATGAGGATGGGATACTACACGCCGATCAAGTTTGTCTCCCATTTTCAGAACTCAATGATCCCACGTCCTTGGCGAACGCTCTTTGCATTTGTCAATAAGTGTTTCTCACCCAAGCACTCAGGATGGGATAGATGCAATATCACAATCCTTCGCATCTTCCATGGGATCGTGTTTCGAAGAAATTACGACTTTGCCAAGCTTATCATCACAGAACTCGACGACCAACTCCACCAACGAACAAAGTCCAAAAAGCCACAGAATCTGCCATATCCTCGGTGGTTCTCACTTATCATCCACCATTTTCTGACCACAACAACAGGAATACCATCACGACCCGTGGAAGAAAACTTCACCCCACCCAAACTGCGCTACCTTCAAAAAGGAAAGACTGATGAGAAATACTCGCGCACTGCAATGCCAATCCCTCGCGAGTTACTCATCCTTGCAAACCCCGACCATATTGATGCCTACTGCCTAAAAAACAAAGTTCCCCACCCCATGACACAGGATAACCCACCTGAGTCTAACCCAGGGGTTAGTGAGACTGAGAGAGCTGAAATGAGCGAGAGAGAAAGAGAGAGTGAGACACTGAGAGAGCTTACGGAAACCTTAATAATCACACACGAACCGCCGACTACACCCCAAGAAACAATCCCTGACCAATCACTCGAGGACCGTCCACATACCGAACAACTAGAACCACCACAACTAGACATTCCCGAGATAACTACTACTGAATTTGTACAGTCAGAAAAAGCCGGGTCACCCTACAGGATAGAAGACACCGAAATTGACCCACCGGTGCACGAGCGACCCGAACCCGACCATTCGCTTGTCTCCCAACAGGCAAGTGTCTCAAAATCCTCAGAACCCCCCATTTTCACATTCGCCTCGGCTTCCGTGTCCATTCCAAAACAAATCATAACTATTCCAACGACACAGCCCGAGCCTCAGCCTGATCTTCAGGTCTCAACGTTCATAGAAGAGCCCCAAATAGAGGCTCTTCAAGGATTGGACGGAAGTCTCTCGGATGTTGATGATTTCAGCAGCTCACCATCCGCGAGCCACCGTACAGAACCTAGTTCTAGACGCATGCTAACGGGACGCCTTGGCGATCCCGGTGACAACTCCACCCAAGCCCGTCACACTGATGTGGCCACAACGACCCGAGCACCATCTTCGAAAGATGTGTCGCAAGGAGAGGTCGGAAGACCCAAGGACTCCGAAGTTCCACGAACTTCGAGTGACGAGGGCCACCGTACAGAACCTCGTTCTGAACGTGTGCCAACGACTACCCCTAGTGGCGCCGGATCTATCCCAACCCAGGTGACGACTGCCTACTTGGAGAATCGACTGTTTGAGTTCTTTGAAACCGTAACCCTACCACGGGTCAAAGGACTTATTAAGGAGGCGGTCCAAGCAACTTCCACTGACAAAGGGAAGGCTCCCATATTTGACCAACCTCCTCCTCAACAGCCGGTACTTCCCCGTCTTCTCACCCTGCCACCATGCAACCCGACGACACCTAACTTGTACACAGTGCCTCTGCTTGAGCTCTTTGACGTTGGTATTGCTCGCATAATAGATCTCGACAGCAAATGAAGCATTGAAGAAGAAGACCAATACCGGAAGCTGGTCGCAGGTGGCGTCATCCCACCTCCTGATGCGAGCATACCAACTGACACATGCCGCCAAGAAGGCCCCAGTCAGAGACGTCGTCATGATGATCCAGACGACCAGGATCGTCCTGAGGGGGAGAGCAGCAAGAGACCGAGAACCAACTCTCCAATTATTCGCGGCGGAAGAAGCAGAGGACGCGGAGTTCAAACGCGTGGAGGCAGTTCTTCACGACCACCCAATCCACCACCAAGGTCCTCCAGAGGCAGACAAGCTACACCTGGGCCAAACCAGACAACTTCCCTTGGTGAAGTCGAGTCTGCTCCCTTGAGTCCAACCAACTACAACCCCTCGTCCAAAGGATCCTCAAGGCTACATTGACAGATATATCTTAGACGAGGAATGGACGACGAGAACAAAGACAGCAAAAGAGTCCCGCCTCAGGATAGAAAATGTTCGTGATTTATTAAAGGGGGCAGCAGCAGACTTCTGCTTCATTGAGCAAGAGGAAGAGGAGCAAGGAGAAAATCCTGAGGCAGATCTTCCAGAACTTCCAGAACTCCTTCAACATCAGGTGCCCGAGGAACCGACGCCGGGCTACGAGTTCATAGAAACTCGTTGGAGAAACGCGAAGATCAAGGCACCTTTTCTTGAGGATCTTTATCCAAAGATCTGGAGGAAGGAAGAAGAAATAAAGGGAGTCAACGAGCTGAATCTTCGAGGCCTTGAACACCTAAGAGGGACGTATAGGGGACGTAGCCATCAGATTATGCTCTGGGAAGTCACGGCCAAGAAAGGAATGAGTAGGGATCAATACAGTAAGTACATGAGGGATCAATCGGCCATCTGTGATATTGTGGATGTCGAATGGGCGGTAGGAAGATATCTAGGCCCTGTCTTTGTAATTGATCGTTACGACAGGAAAATCGTAAAATATTCAGAAGCAGATCTTCCCTATCTTCCACTAGGCGAACTCAACAAGCTCTACAACATTTATCGCAATAAGTTTCCCCTTGACACTCACACAAGACGAGATGGTTATCGGGCTATCAAAGAATGTATGCTGAGGCAGGTCAAGTATTTCGTTGCTCATGACTTCCAAATGGCCTTGGAAAGCAATATGAGCAAGGTCAACCTAACACGTCCAAACAACGGATATAAGGATCTCGAGAAGTATGAAGAGGGATTTATCTTCCTTGAACCACAACCTGGGGTTACTTACCTACAAGCTCAGAAGAAAGTGAAGCAGGTGCTTCTTCTGTCAGAGATCTCCAAATTCTCAGATGGGACATTGAAGATTATCCTTAACCAACTCCTGGCTAAGAAGAAGACAGTTTCCGAAGATGACAAACTATAAGGAACAGAACTGGAAGAGAAAGATGTTCTACGGAAACTCGTCGAGAAGATCAGATATCGAATCGTTCTTCGGAACGACATCAGACAGTTCGAGACTGCCCTAGGATTCAGGAAGACCTACTTGGCCAATAGAGAACCTCCACCTCCTCCTCGCTCGAAGAAAAAGAAATGAAGACTTAGTTAATAAGCTCGATTGTAATTTGGACACTTAGGGGGAGAATGTTAGGAATATTTTAGAAGTGTCCAGAATATTTATTCCAAAATATTTATTCTAAGTCTTGTAATTTCTTTACAATGTATTTTATAGATGTTTTATTTTATGTAATTGGGTTGTATTTGTAATGGGCTTGTTAGGGGCCCAATGAGCTTAAATACCTCACAAGGTATTTAAGCTTAAACCCTAACACTCATTAATCTAAGTTTTCATTTACTAAAATCTCACGTATTCAACACTAAAGCACACTATTCACATTCTACGAAGGTTTAATTTGTTGAAGTGTTCTTGGATAATCTGGAATTACACTGCTCAGTTACTATGTTAGCAAATTTAGAACTTAACTCAGCTAACATGTCAGAATTTGTAGAGTCAGAGGTTTCTACCTCCTGAGATGATGTGCATGCTTTCTCGTCGTCCATCTCTGCGGAAGTATCATCTTTCTTTTCATCATCAAGGCGTGCCATTAGGGCAAGATTGTCAGCATCAGAATCTGCTCTGCCATAAGAGCTACTCCAGCTTCCTTTTGTTTGGTTAGTTGAAGCTTCCTGGAGTAGTAGTTGGCATAATTTTTCTTTGGAAGGGTGCACTCCCTAGCAAAGTGACTTGCTTTTCCACAATTAAAACATTTTAATGTGTCTTTGGAGATTGTGGCTTCTGAGGACTCAGATGGCTTCTCTTTACTCTTCGAGCTTGTAGTTCGAAATCTATTGGCAGAAGATGATGACTTCTTCTTGAACTACTGCTTTGTCATCATCTTAGCTACTAAGGCCAGCTGTTTCCCAAATTCTTTGATCTCAAAGGGAAGTTCTGAATCAGACGTGTCTTCTTCCTCTGAGGAGCTAGGGAGCTTGACGTGATTTCCCTTGCGTGGGCGGGAGCTCTTCTTCTCAGAAACTAAAGCTATGGAGTCATCGGTCTGTTTGTATCTCGCCAATGTCTTCTTCATGTTGTGCGAGGTTATCAAAAACAGCGTGAATATCCATCTCATCCAAGTCCTTATTTTGTCGAAGTTGGGTAGAGATTTTCTTCCATTCGGTGGGCAATGCTGATAAAGGTCAAGTAAGCTCTCCTCATTCTTGGCCTTGAAGGAGTCATACACTGTGAGTATATTAGCCTTCTTAGCTTTGGCGCCGACTTCGGTTCTTTGCATCATTCGTTCCAGTTCACCCACATTCCTTTAGCAGTTGGGATGCTATCTACTTGTCTATAGATATCATTAGGGATGCCCTGCATCAGTGTGTTCTTGACAATAAGATCAGCTCTTGCTCTCCTTTTCTCAGCTTCATCGTACTCACTTTGTAATTTTACTCGCCTAGTGGGTTCGATTGGAGGATTGTTTGAGCTATCACCTTCTTGGTTTATGGAAAATATTTCTGGTCCCTCATGGAGTGATTTGAGTAGATCTTCAGTCTGATCTTTAAGCTCTATGAAGTTTAAGAACCGACTTCTCCATACTGTATATTCGCCACTTTAAAGAATTGGAGGACGATTATCATTTCCTAGAGAATATGCATCCATTTCTTCTTCGAGTTGATGTAGGATCTTCGTTTGTTGTTTTGGTTGGTTTGAATTGATGTGATGTGCTTCACAAGTAGCAGATTAGTTAGTTGCGTTTGATTCTAGAGCGGTTTCGAGAATAATTTTTGACTCAATCTCTAAAGTTTGATCAAAAATCAATTCGTCGAGAAAAATGTCGCTCTTACTGTTCTTGTGCAAGAAAGCACGTTAGCGAAAACTTTTACAAGCGAAGAAAATTGCTCAAAATCTTTCGATCGAAAAAACAAATTGGATCGTGAATTTATTTCGAGCGCAAGAAACAGTACGTCAAGTAAGTTTCTCACTTGGTCAAAATAAATCCGACTTGAAAAGTTTTTCGACCGTAAATGATTTTCGCTAAGTCAGACTTTGATAGTTTGACCGGAAATGTTTTGCGACGGTAAGTTTTGCGAGCTCAGAGGTCAATATTAGTCGTCGTCGAAAAAGATTTTCGCTAAGTAATGCTCGAGAAATTTTTCTTCTAAAATCGCTTCTATTGACGACGACTTTACTGTTGACTTTAGAGTCTTGACCGAGAAAAATTATCGCACAAAGTTCTCGATTGAGAATTTAATTCGATCGAAAACTTGAGCGAGAAAAATTAAAATCACTTTGTTAGGATATTTAATTAATTGTGTCAATAGTTTAGGTCTTGGGATTAATTTTGTAATTATCTTTAGCTTGGGCTTTAGATTAGATTGTAATTAATTTATATTTAGTGATTGGGCCTTAATATACCTAGGGTTAATGTGGTATATAAGGTATTACCAACTCACTTTTGAAAGTAATCAAAGATCAAAGGCTTATCCTAATTTTTCACACACTACACACACTCAAAGGTGAGAATACTCCCTTTTCATTCCATCAAAGCCTCTTTGATTCCTTGTTTGGTGCATTCGGGACCAACAAGTGGTATCAGAGCAAACGTGGATCGATCTGCACTGATTTGAATCCAGTTTCGTTCGATTCCAAGAAAGATCAAAGGTGTTTTGAGCAAAATTTTACTTTCGGGCATTTTGAGCTTGGTTTGGGGTTTTGATGCTTCGTTTTTGTGTTTAAAACCTTCCCCCAGATCGAGTATATGCCTAAAATGTTTTTAGAACACTTTTGGATCAGTTTTAACGAGTTCTGAGCAAGATTTAAGCAAAAGTTCTTCAGAAAAAGTCATTTCGGTCATTCTCTGTTTTTGGTCGATTTGATCCTTTTTTGTTGTTTTTAGCTCACAAATCGGTCGAGCATGTGTTTAGGGAAGAATTTCTGATACTTAGGATCAAGTTTGAGCGATTTTGGTTGAGATCTGAGTGAAAACGGACGATTTTCTGGCAAGAAACCGCGTGAAAGCAATGGAACAGTACTAACGTGTTCTTGACCGCGAAATTTTGTGCTTGATCGTTCAAGTCCGCGAAATTTCCATGACCGCGAAAATTGATCCCGAGAATTTTTAAAACCGCGAAACTTTCCCTTATACTGCATTTTTTCGCAACTGTCTACTTTAAGAATCCGAGAAATTTTAAACCGCGAAACTTTTATTTATACTACATTTTTCGCAACTGCCTAGTTTCAAGATCCGAGAATTTTAAGCCGCGAAACTTTCACTTATACAACATTTTTTTCCCAACTGTTTACTTTCATAATCCGAGAAATTCCATATCCAAGAAAGCTTATTCCAAAAATCTCTTTTGGCCGCGAAAATTTTCTCAACGTGCGAAAGTTTTATAACTTGCGAAAATTCTCTTGCGAAGCTTTAAAATTCTCAACGTGCGAAAGTTTTATAACTTGCGAAAATTCTCTTGCGAAGCTTTAAAATTCTCAACGTGCGAAAGTTTTATAACTTGCAAAAATTCTCTTGCGAAGCTTAAAAAGTCGTAACTTGCGAAATTCTTCAACTTGCGAATTTTTTTCTCTAACGTGCTAAATTCTTCCAGGGTTAAAATTTTCTCGGGTTGAATCTTTCTCAAACCTATTCAAGATTTGATCCCTACACTTTAGTACTATCACCCTAGACCACTTTTGACATAAATTATTTTTCTCGCCTCAAATCTCGCTCTTAAATTTCTAGAACTTCTCCTAATTTCAAGATATATTTTCCTTCATACATTATCGACCATCACACACGCTCACTTAGTTCAAAGAAATTCTTTAAAGAATTTTTCACAAACTCTACTCGTTAAACTCATCTTTCTTATCGTTCGTTACTAACTCTCTCATCTATACAAGATCAAAACCACGGACGATTCGACTGCACCGACCATGTCTACCACGAATGACATCTCCACAGTGGGCTCCGACACCAGGCCTCCGATGCTGCGACAAGGCGACTACAGCATATGGACAAATCGGTTCCTCACGTTCATCAGGAACAAAGGCGCACCACTCTCTCAATATCTTCTGGACTCCATCTTCAACGGCCCGGCACAGTTCTGGACAATCATCCCTGCACAGCCAAACGCAAACCCCCCCCATGGATGAACGCCGCACTCCAAGAGGTCCCATCAATGAGGATGAACTGGCTCGCGAACAGGCCGACGAGACTGCCAAAGGATACCTCTTCCAGGCTATGGGCAACGAAGTCTATGCTCACATCGAGTGCTGCACAACTGCTAAAGAAATATGGGATGAACTTGTAGAAATCATGGCAGGCACAACTGAAAGTGCTCAGGGGAGGAAATCAGCCTGTCTCTCACAGTATGAACACTTCCAAGCTTACGAAGGAGAGGAGCTGCGTGACACGTACCTCAGATACCTGAAGGTCATCAATGAACTCAAGAAAGCCAGGATCTCGAGGGACAAATTCGATATCAACAACCGCTTTCTTGGAAGCCTCAAACCACAATGGGGCAATGCAATCGTGATGATGATTCAGAGTAAGGACCTCTCCAACACTTCCATCCATGCTCTTTATGACAGTCTGTCTGCCTATGCTCCATACGTGCAACCTCAGTCCACCAACACTCGAGTCGACGCACTGGCCCTCCTCTCAAACAAAACCAATGAACGATCTTCCACCACTAAGACCAAACAAAACAAATGGAAGCTACCAGCTGTTGTATCTGACACCTCTTCAGGATCCGAAGCTGATACAGAATCAGACGAAGATGTTCGTGATATACGCAAGCAACTGGCAATGCTAACTAAGTTGGTCTCAAAGAAGATCGGGAAAAAAATCCTCATCCTCTTCCAATCGCCAAAGAACCTATAGCGGCATCAAAAAGACCACTCCCACAGAGGAAGCCAAGCCAACAAAGAAAGAAGAGGACTCCGCACCTCAAAAGTCCGTGAAGTGCTTTCGGTGTGGAAAGATGGGGCACTTTGCCAAAGAATGCCACGCCCCACGCGTGAAGGACTTCGGCTACTACGATCGTAAGGCCAGAATGACCCGCAAGGTGGAAAGTGGGAAAGTTCTACTCACCGAAGAAGCGGAATGGGTGAATGACACTTCAGAAGACGAGGAGCCTAAGGATGAAGATTGCTGCATGGCAAGGCTGGTCGAACATGACGAGGACGAGGAGATGGGTCACTCCGGTGAAAACACAGCTAATACTCCTACCAACGCTGCGTCTGAGGTACGAATCTCACACCTAGATGATGTGTTTACTCACCGACACGCCATTAAGAAACCCACCATAGACGCTAGGGATTATGATGAACTTAAGCTAAAATTTGAAAACAATTATGCCTTACTTAGTCTAAAAGTAGAAGAACTTGCCTGTGCAAACGAACGTCTAATGGCCTCTGAAGCTTTAGTCAAACGTCTGCAAAGCAAGAACAAACAAAGTGAGACTAAGGTTAAGGAAACCACACTAGCTATTAGTTCATGTGAAACTTCTCGCCTACTGACGGCCTCCCAATATGAACTGCTTACGAAGGAAAGAGTTAGGCTATACCGCAAGGTGAAAGAACTTGAAGAGCAACTTCACCTTAGAAACGAAAACTCACGCATCCTATGCCTATTGAACCAACCAGTGGAAACAGAATTCTACGACGCCCTGGGGGGGATCGGACTGTCTAGCAATTGCAATCCAACACCGCTAACAGTTAAAAGATATAACATGTGCAACACTGCGTTCTTGCAAACAAGAAATGGTGCTCCCCCGCAGCTTAAGCCATTTGTGAGATCATCCTCCGCTACCATCTCAGAAGAGACAAGAGAACAGAACATCCATTGGGCAGAAATCGCGTTTGACTACACAGAGTTGAACAATAGAGATAAGACTGAGGTATCCTCACTCTCGGAGGATGTCGAAACCTTACTCCCAAACAAAGAACAGGAAGATGCTTTTCAAGATGTGCTCTCTCGCACTTACATCCCAAAGAAACTACTACTCACAGCAGAACTAGAACGACAACTAGAAGTAGAAAGGAAGGCCTTTGCAAAAGAGCGAGATGAGCTGCTTAGCAAAATCTACACACTAGAAAAATTTCCCAATACGAACTATCCCTCCACATCGAGTCAAGTACCCGATTCTCAAACATGTAAATGTAAGAGGACGGCGAAAATGACTCCTGAAGCTGACATATGTTCTAACACTAACTCTAGTATTCTTATGGATACAGGGAATGTGAGTTCGACGTCTCTGGAAGGCAGCTCGTATCAGACAAAGGCGAATCCACTCTTCGATGACAAGAAGAAAAAACCATCCTATATTCGTCCTTCCTCTCTATGTACTGAATCCCAATATCCTAAGGTCGTAGACAATTATGTTGCCAAAACTTATCTTTCTTTTACCAAACTTATGTCTATGTGCTGCTGCAATGATTTTGTTCTCCCACGTTTTCATGAATATGAAACACATGAACACGCAACACTCCGACCTCGCAAGCGAACCTTCTCTACGACGTCTTGGAATTCTCCCATCTCGCCAAAACCTAAGGTCAAGCGAAAAACGTCTCTCGTCGTGAAACGTAAAATCACCTACTACTCGCAAGCCAAAGGCGACCAAAATCGAAGCACGAAAACAACAACCACGTTACCCACGTCAATTCATGTATAAGGCACCATACATGCAAGCACAAATTAGGAAAATATGGGTTAGAAAAACCATAATCCCGCCTAATCAAACAAACCACAAAGGGAAAGCTAAATTAGAATCAACACAATCTGATTTAGAATCCACATTTCCCATTAAGCGCATGAAAATTTTACTTGTATCACAAGAATGCCCCGTCAGTATACGGGGACCCAACATTTGCTAATGATTGCAGGTCTGTCATGTGTGGTATCTAGACTCGGGTTGCTCCACACACATGACGGGGAACAAGGAGCTGCTGAGCAACTTCTCCGAGCGCTATCTCGGAAGGGTCTCCTTCGGAAACAGTCAAATGGCACCAATTCTCGGAACTAGTGATCTCGTCCATGACAAACTGACGATCAAGGGCATCTCTTACGTTGAGGGTTTGAGCTACAATCTCTTCAGCATTGGTCGTTTCTGCGACAAAGGATACAAGGTTCTCTTCGAATCTGACATCTGCAGCATTATAGATGCCTCGGGACTGCCTCTTCTTTCTGGAACGCGCACGTCTCACCTCTACGTACTCAATCTCACGACTTCTCGACCAGTATGCCTTCTCTCTCGGGCTGCACCCAAGTTGAATGATCTATGGCACCGACGTCTTTCACATCTCAATTTCAAGACTATCAACAAACTGCGTCAAGATAAACTCGTCAACGGTCTGCCCCAACTAACATATCATAAGGAACATCTCTGCTCTGCCTATGAATTGGGGAAGATGAAGCGATCGCCTCACATATCCAAGGAAACACCGTCCTCTAAGCTAATCCTCGAGCTCTTACATATGGATCTATGTGGCCCAATGCCTACGGCCACACTCGGAGGAAGACGGTATATTCTTGTGATTGTCGACGATTTTTCACGCTACACATGGACGAAACTCATTCGTACAAAGGATGAAGTTCCTGATATGATCATCGAGTTTGTTGTTACGTCCCAAACTCTTCATCAACAGAAGGTTCGGATCATCAGAACTGACAACGGAACTGAGTTTAAGAACAAGAAGCTCAGTGATTTCTATGCCACTCAGGGCATCACTCAGCAGTTCTCAGCTGTGAAGACACCGGAACAGAATGGTGTCGTTGAGCGTAAGAACAGGACACTTGTTGAAGCAGCCAGGACTCTTCTCATCCAATCCGGCCTTCCTCACTCTCTTTGGGGCGAAGCCATTCAAACGGTCAGTTACACGCAAAACCGGGCTTCCATCCACAAGAGATTCAACCGCACTCCATACGAGATGTTGAACAACCGTCGTATACCCGATATATCTTATCTAAGGGTCTTCGGTTGCCGATGTTTTGTTGCCAATGATCGCCAACATCTTGGGAAGCTTGATCCAAAAGCTCTCGAAGGAATCTTTGTTGGATATTCGCTGAACTCGAAGGCATACAGAGTCTATCTTAAAGAGAAACGCTCTGTCATTGAGAGCACAAATGTCACATTTGACGAAAGCGAAGGAGACCTCATGGCTTCTGCTCATATCAGTCCAGAACCAGGACTTCTTCAGTCGTTGACGAAAGGTCAACCCTCAACGACGGGAACTTCCTCATCTGAGGGCAATTCTGGTGAACTGGATCTCGATCTGCTCTTCGAGTACTTCTATCCAGTCCCCAAGACTCCCGTCGCCACCACTCAACCTACCGCTGCACCCACTCCACCAACACCACCAGCTATCGGCAATAATGTCGTCCCGCCAAACTTGGATGATCTCAACCTCAACGAAGACGACATTTTACCCAACCCTGGGAACATTGCTGATTCTGATGCTGAACCCTCTCAATCTACCACGGTTGAGATCTCTTCTTCGGACACCGGACCCCAATCTAATGAGCCTCCAATAGATGCAAATACGGCCAGCTCCTCACAGACAAATGTACCACTTTGGGCTCGCTCTCATCCTACAGACCAGATTATTGGGGATCCCACATCCGGTGTCTCAACGCGTTCGGCTACGATGAATGAAAGTCTGTTCGCTTGCTATCTCAGTCAAGCTGAACCATCACGAGTAGCTGAAGCTCTCAATGATCCTGATTGGCTGATTGCAATGCAGGAGGAAATAAATCAGTTTGAACGTTTACAAGTCTGGGAACTCGTACCACGTCCTCACAACAGATCCATTATCGGCACAAAATGGATCTTCAAGAACAAAAAGGATGAAGACGGTGTTGTCATCCGCAATAAAGCAAGACTTGTGGCCAAGGGGTACAACCAACAAGAGGGCATCGACTACGATGAAACTTTTGCCCCCGTCGCCAGGATCGAAGCAATACGAATGTTTCTTGCATTTGCTGCTCACAAGAACTTCAAAGTCTACCAAATGGACGTGAAGACTGCATTTCTGAATGGATTTCTCAAAGAAGAAGTGTACGTCGATCAACCTGAAGGGTTCTTGAGCGAAGAGTTTCCTCATCACGTTTATCGACTCTACAAGGCTCTCTACGGACTAAAACAGGCACCCCGAGCTTGGTATGACGTCCTTTCAGATTTCCTCGTTCAGTCTGGATTCAAGAAAGGATCTCTGGATACAACCCTCTTCACCAAGCGGAGTGGCCCGGACATCATGATCGTACAGATATATGTCGATGACATCATTTTTGGATCAACTAAACCACAACTATGTGAAGAGTTCGCAGAATTAATGAAGGAGAAGTTTGAAATGAGTATGATGGGCGAGCTGAATTTCTTTCTTGGTCTTCAAGTAAAGCAACTCCCCGACGGAATCTTCATCAACCAGTCCAAATACATCCATGACATCCTCGAGAAATATGGAATGAAGGATGCTAAGACTGCTGCAACACCTATTGTAGCACCCGGGTTCCCCGTATGTAGGACCCCATAAATTACTTATACGATCTAAGTGATTTTGAGATTTTTGCATACATGATATATGCTTATGTGACCTTACGAATTTCATTCTTACGTGTTACGAGAATTTCGTGCAAATACATGACAATAATATGCGCCCACGATGACCCGAGTTCATGAGAGGGATTTTCGAAAATAATAAAGAAGGAAAAACTAAATGATAGCCAAATAAGAGTAGGCTAGAATTCACCTTGGGCTAGGAAATTTAATTATTTTGGGCTAGACCTCACAAGTTTGGCCCAATTAGAATTAATTCAACATAGGAGACAATAATCCTTAATTCAAGGGAAACCCACGCCTAAGCTATACTCTAGTAATATTATTTTAAAGAAAAATATCTAAACTAACCATTTAACACCCCATAACCCACTTATAGACTAACGAAAATTCCAAGTGAAGGAGAAGGAGTTGAGACGATCTTTCCAAGCCATCAAGCAACCAAGTAGTTGAGATCTCAAGTGGTAAGTGAAATGCCAACCTTAAACCTTGTAAATTAGGATTTCCTAGGTGTTTAATCATATTAAAGTCATGAAAATTAGGAAGTTAAAGTGTAGGGAGAATGCGAAATCCTAAGTGTGGACTGTGACGTATAAGCTTAGGTTAAGATCCTCATTGGATAGCTCAATATATGATTTAGAACCTACGATTCTTGATTTTAAGTTAGGAACCTCACGATTTTGGTGAAGAAAGGATGGAATTTAGGGGTTTCGATTAGATTAATGATATGAATGGGGTTTCGGGTAGATGACTTAAGGCTTGATGAATTCGGGGAAATAAGATAAATAAATCGGGCGATTTCATGCAAGATGGAAATCGGGCGATTGCCATCCTTGCGAACCCTAAAATCGGCCGAAATGCTTAAATCAATCCATGCATGGATTCGGGATGACGTCATGCTGATGAAAAAGCACGGCGATTTCTAAATAGGGTGGAAACCAAGTTTAACAAACACCAAATCGGGCGATTATAGAATAGAGTAGTAAATCATTGATGCTGAAATCGGGCGATTCCGCCAAGCTCCATAAAGCCACATTTCGGGCGAAATGAACAAAAACACCACGTGGCACTAGGAGAATAAATCGCCGAGGTTGGTCCATGGAATCTCAAATCGGGCGATTTTAGTTGGAATGTTAAATCGTGCGAATTAAAACCTTAAGTAAATCGGGCGATTTAAAGGGACATTCCACGTGGCACAAGTAGAACAAGTCGCCGAACTTGGACTTAAGCATGAAGAAATCGGGCGCATGCCTTAAGAAATCTCAGCAATTTGAGAGTTACAATGTCATGAAATCGGGCAAATTACATGAAGGAGAAATCGGACAAATCCATGCTAGTACAAATCGGGTGAATAAACGAGATTTCATGCAAGATTTAATCGGGCGATTTCGTACTAACACCAATCGATCAAAATCAGCCATAGGAGATCAAATCGGCCAGATGAAATTCGTGCAAGACAAACCGGGCGATTCGGATAAATTACAATCGGGCGAATTAAATACTAACAAATCTTCTAACTTTCGCCGAACTTCCTAGGTCAAGAATTTTATACTAACCTCACTTAGAAATTTATTGGATGGGGACTTGACCTCGTAAGAGTCGAACGACTTAGGATTCTAACGAAAATTAATGAAGTAAGATAATTTTGATTCGACCTAATTAATTAATCAACGAGGGCATGATACTAACACGATGATATTATGTTTAAAGGTCGTACGTTAGGAGCTAACGGGGAAGATACTAATTACCTTCGGACGACAGGTAAGTAGAAGTCCAACTACGACACACAACTTGTTTTACGTGCCTAATTTGCGTGATTATGTGCTTACGTGATTTCATGAAGTAATAAATTGATTGAAGTATTTAAATGTGGTAAGTCTACGTTGCATTTACTTGCATCTGCATATGCATACTCACGTACACACACGAACTCGTGAGGAAGGGTCGTGGGATTGAGTGTGCGTAATGATGTGTCGCTTGTACGCGACGAGGACTTGCCGATGTGGGCAAGTGTGTCGACTCGTAGTTGAGTCAGGGGCTGTCTACTATGCTACCAGGGCGGCGTTTTAGCGTCGCCGTACTATTATTTAGATATATATATATATTGATATCCTGTGGATAGGATTTGGGCATGGCCCGTGGCGGTAAGGTGCGACCTGGAGGGTGCGACCTGAGGGTGTAAGCGACACGGGGTGGAACCCTGGTGTAGGCTACCTCAGCGTGGGCTACCAGCGTGAGCGACCGCCGGACAGTCGGGGACGACCGGGATTTATATGGCGACCTAGGGGAACGATGTGCATCCTAGGGTTTGGCCATCCGGCGTGGACCGCTGTCGTGTTGTCCCTGAGGGACGTGAGCTCTTGTGGTGCATAGTGAGATTAGCCGAGGGCCCGGAGTGACATTAGTCTGAGGACGTTGGTACGATTGTGATATGCATCGGCGCGGTTCGCCTTTGCGAGTGCTATATGCATCGGCGTGGATTGCCTTTGCGAGTGTTATATGCATCGGCGCGGATTGCCGTTGCGGGGGAGTGACACGTGCACACATGCATGATTTCTGCTTACTGAGCCTCGGTGGCTCATTCCTTACGTTGTGTGTTGTAGGCACCGGCGATCACGGTATGTGACCGTGTTTTGAATGCAAGGCCAACCTTTTGGAGCTTCGTGCTACTTTTGGGGTGGACGTGTGTGTGTGGATGACGACCTGTGAGGCCGGACGCATAGGAGCTTTTGCTGTGCCGACACACCTTCGCCGTTGTAGTTAGACCATGTCTGGAACTTGATGTTCGACATGCATTCTTTTGTCTTGTATAGAACTATGTTCCACTTTGTAAATGAAAAATGAAAAATTTGTACACGTTTTCGGTGCACTTCTTTACTTACAAACTCGCTAGGCACGTAGAAATGCGCTAGGTTAGGCGGTTAGGAAGTCGGTGCGCGACACCTATGTCTCCCTCTGGTCGACCCGACGCGGACCCATCTGGTGCTCCTGTTGACCAAACCATCTATCGAGGGATAATAGGATCTCTTCTGTACCTCACTGCTAGTCGACCGGATATCGTTCTCTCGACAGGAATCTGCGCTCGTTTCCAGGCTACACCTAAGGAATCCCACCTCACTGCTGTCGAAAGGATTCTCCGCTATCTCAAAGGAACACCCAATCTGGGTTTGTGGTACCCCACTCAATCGGACTTCAAGCTGGTTGGATTCTCTAACTCGGATTACGCTGGATGCAAGATGGATCGGAAAAGCACCTCTGGAGCTGCACACTTCTTGGGCGGTAAACTCGTAAGTTGGTCGTCTCGAAAACAAAACTGTGTCTCAACTTCGTCAACGGAGGCAGAGTATGTCGCCGCTGCTAGTTGTTGTTCACAGCTTTTGTGGATGAGAACCCAACTACGAGATTTTAATATTCATGTCGATAAAATTCCCATTATTGTGACTCAAAGAGTGCGATAGCGATGACGAGTAATCCGGTACATCACTCGAGAACAAAACACATAGACATTCGTCACCACTTCATCAAAGAACATGTCGAATAAGGGACGATTGAACTGCACTACGTCACAACCGAAGATCAACTGGCCGACATTTTTACAAAACCGTTGGATGTCAAACGATTCCAACACCTTGTGACTATGTTGGGCATGTTGAATCTTCCGTTGTGATCTATCGACCCCTACATGAACTTTGATAAAGTGTGCATATTTCCTTTTCACTTCACTCCATTTTCTATGTGTCTCCTTGTTTATGTCTTTTGAGGGGGAGTTTTCGATTAAGGGGGAGCGTCTGATCTTTCCATTTTGTAAAAAGGGATTTTTAGATTAAGGGGGAGTTTCTGATTTTGCCTAAATAAATAATAAATAATAAATAATTTTTTTTTGGTTGAAATTTTAAAGTTTGGTCAAATTGAGTCAAAATTGGATTGATTAAAATATTTTGGGTTGAATTTTAAAATTTCTGGTCAAACAAGGTCAAAATTGGACCAATTGAGTCTCAATTGGACCCAATTTTGACCAAGCCCGCGAAAATCATATCTGGACCCAGCTTTGACCAAGCCCATGAATTTCGGCCCATTTACACAAAATTTCGCATGAACAGTGCCTAAAACCCCTAAAACCCCAAAAACCCTTAACATTATTCACTATCCTAAAATTCCCGAGAAAATTCAAAACTTTCGCAACCCCTTTCTTAAAAATTTCGAAACTCCCCGCATCGATTCGTCGTCAAATCTGCTCTCAAATTGTCGCAAATCAGCTGTTCGGTATGAATGCGCCTCAAACAAGTCAATTTTCGCTAATTTTATCCTGTTCTGCCCCGTATAGATTAAATCTGCTAGGTTACGCCTAAATTTTCTCGGCTCTGAATCGAATGCATACTTTGTTCTTTATGTTTAATATCCCCAAATATGCATTGCCCATTCGATTTCGAGTTGATTGAGTCCAGATTATTGCATTTTGGTTGAGATTTGCGTAGGTCTAAGGCTAAATCATTACGTAGTTTCGCACGATATCGCACAGTGTTCTTCACCGCGAAAAAATTCTCAGAAATATTGCTTTAAAACGTTAAATTTTCGCTGCTACAGTGAGCTAAGCCCCGCGAAACTTTATTTTATCCGAGAAATTTCTTGCGCTACAGTGAGTGAGGTTCCGCGAAAATGTCTCCGAGAAATTACATATGTTAAAATTTTTCTCGCTGCTACAGCATGTTAAGCCCCGCGAAACTTTATTTTCTCCGAGAAATTTCTTATGTTTAAATTTTTTTTCGCTGCTACAATGACTAAGAACCTGCGAAACTTTCGCCCGAGAATTTACATGTGTTAAAATTTTTTTTTCGCTGCTACAGCATGTTAAGTACCGCGAAAGTTTATCTGAGAAATTCTTTTTCCTCACGACAAAACTTTCTCTGCTACAGTGAGTTTAGCCCCGCGAAATTCTAATAACACATCACTTCATATTACATATTTTCGCATCATCACTATTTCGCAACTACAGTGAACAAAATTTTCGCAGTCCACAAAGCTCTTTCCATCCGCGAAACTTTCATATAACCTGCGAAAATTTCTCACGACTTGTCTATGAGATATAACTTGCGAAATTTTCCTTACTTGCGAAAATTTTACTATAACCTGCGAAAATTTCTCACGACTTGTCTATGTGATATAACTTGCGAAATTTTCCATACTTGCGAAAATTTTACTCTGACTGCGAAAATTTCCCAAGACATATCTTTGTGTTATAACTTGCGAAAATGTCCCAATACATGCGAAACTTGACCCTGAATGCGAAATTTCCATGCTACATGCGAAAATTCCCTTTGAATGCGAAATTTCCTTGTTATATGCAAAATTCATAAATCAGACTAAGTGCGAAATTTCCTTTATATCTGCGAAAATTCTCTCTCGACATGCCTTTGTGTAATAATCTGCGAAATTTCTCATTACTTGCGAAATTTGACACAAAATCCTAAATTTTCTCAATATGTTTATACTCGCCGGTTCCTTTGCCATTTGAGGCCACTTCCCTCATTTCACCCACGACTTATTTAAGTCCACATTCTCGCAATTTAATCCATACTAATCATTTCACAATTACTGTCAAGCACAGATATGACTGAAAAAGATCAAAGCACGATTGAAGCTCTTGAGGCGGCTGCACTCCAACGGGACATTGCTCGCATCGAACTCAACACACGACTCTATGTTCCACCACCCGAGCAGATCTTCCCACTGAGTCAATGGGCGGCCCTGATTCCAACAACTTCATGGTGGACCTGCAGAGCTTTCGGTGCGATGCCCCCGTCATCGTAGAAATCCTCAAAGGGCACCCACTTCGCCACGCCTTCACACATGGCGAGCCAGAAGCACAGGTGTACCTTCAACAATTCTGGCATACACTGCAGATAGCGGGACCACTCCATCTTGCCAAAAACCTATCCGCCCAAATTGATCAAGAAACGGTGGTCCTCAATCGCAAAATTGTGCAAGAAGTGCTTCAACTCCCCGTCTACACACCCTATGACCCACTACCAACGCACGATCAACTTATTGAAGACATTGACCGACTGGGCTACCAACCAGATACCAAGAAGAAGAAGGGCGCACTTGTCCTCAGTGAAGTCACCACCCGCAACCTACCTCAACCTTGGCGAACTCTGTACCTGCTGGTGAACAAGTGCTTGTCAGGAAAGCATGCCGGTCAGGACCGCGGAAACCTTCAGATCCTCACCATCCTAACCGGCATCGCCCACAACCGGAAGTACAACTACGCGGACATCATCTGGATGGATCTCGTCGCGATGATCCAATGTCGCGACCGGGAAGTCGCAAAGGGAGTCACTAACCGCTTCATCCCTTACATGCGGTGGCTCCCAGCCTTCATCAGACACTTCCGCATGCACTCCACCAGCATTCGCATGCGGCCGGCAGCCGAACACTTCGCCATCCCAACAGTCGAGAAGTTCGCCAAGAAAAACACCCCGGCGAAGGATCGAAACGCAATGATAATTTCGGACGAAGTTCTCGCCTACGCCGACCAGACAAATCCTCACGTCCGCGAATAACGCATATCAACCGCCTCTTTCCGAGAAAGCCCCAGACCACTATCCACTGTCCCTACGGAGCAGATCAACCCCACTGCTCCCAACCCCGGGACTAGCCAAAACCCCACCACCACCTCCAAAAAGTCCTCGAGTCGCGCCGCATCCTCTTCCACACGCGCTCCGAAAAAACGGTCGCGAGAGGATGACGTAAGCCGCCCCACGGAGCGCCGATCGAAACAAAAGCACGATCGACCTCCTCCGCCACAGATAAGCCGAGCCGAACCAGTAGGTACAGGAGGTGATGTGTTCACCTCCCGAGTAGAACTCGTGGCATCTGGCTCAACCACGCAAACTACCCCACCAACCCACTTATCTTCCTCTCTACAGGAAGATATTTCATTCCACGAGGAGCCACGTATACCATCGACATCCCACTTGGAGATAGTCGATGTTGAAACAAGCAGTCCCTCGCCTCAGACTGCATCCTCTTCATGCACCTCGAGTCTAGTGCCCTCACTCCCCATAGTTTCATCCGTTTCTAGGACACATACACCTTCCACCGCACCACAGAGTCTTCGTGACTCTGTCAGAACGCCCGGTGATGTCTCTGTGACTGAGAGCGGAAGACCTAGCACGGCCAACATCACAACAACCGTGAGCCTAGGCCATCATACGATTGAGTCTGTCTCATCGGTGATGCCAACGGGAAGTCTGAGTGGCCCCGTCTTTTCCCGACCTGTGCAAACGGGTGGCCGATCGGCGATCTTCTCCGATTCGGTGACAGTTGGACATCTTCGTGATTCCAACTTGTTAGACTTACCCCAGTTCGTGACCGAGACCGCGTTAGAGACTCGTCTTCAAGAGTTTGCAAAGACTCTTGAGGCGTCTATCCTCGATAAAGTCTACGCGCGTCTCGATGCGTCCACCGTCGACAAGGGCAAAGGTGTGGCCCTGGAGACGCCACCACCTACACAAAACGTGGACGCCGAGGCTGTTCTATCCGCCATTTCCGCCAAGGAGCTCTTCTACATCCTTAGAGCTCGCTTCGAATCAATGACGGAACCTGACGAGGAGGAACGGCAAATGAAGGCAATAATGACACAACCAATGACTTGCCGCACACAAGGTGAGTCTAGCGGGATCAGGCGCGACGATCAAGATGATGATCAAGATCGCCGCGAGGGGGAGAATAGGCAGCTGGGCTCACAATCCCAAGGACTCATGCAATCGACGCTGCCCTCCTATGTACCTGAACGAATGCCCGCAGCAGAAACCTCACACCCCACTAGCCATAAATCCCATCTCATTTACCCTGAGCCACTAGCCAAACCACCCTCACCACCATCCACCACCGTCTCCGAAACTCTAATCGTCACATCAACATTAGAGACCACCTCTATACCTTCTCCACCCACCATTTCAGAACCTCTGACTGTCACATCGACGTTAGAGGTCACCACCACATCTACACCACCCGTCACTCAAATCATCCTCGCCAAAACCATCACCTCAACCGAACCACCAGAATCTCCACCAATTCCATCCCCACAATCCACAAACTCCTCCGACGCTACACCCTCGCCACCACATAGCCATACCCCTCTCAACATCGATTCCAACCCGGCTTCCGAGGATGTCTACTGCGCACAGAACGAGATCGAAGCCTACATCTTCAACGATGAATGGCTATACACGCCCGCCGATGCAGTAGCAGCTAGGAAGTTGGTAGAAAATGCTCGACATCTGCTCATGGAGGCCTCGCTAACGCTGATCAACACCGCAGACGACGAGAACGGAGAGGAATACGACGCTGAACCGGCCGAGCTCGAGAACATCCTACAATTCCAAGCGCAGCAAACTGAGGCCCCTGCTGCTCAAACGGATGTACCCACGGTGAATATACCGGAAGCACCGTGGGAAAACAAAAGATAACCGCGCCGTTTCAAGAAGAGATCAGGAAGAGGATCTGGCGGCGCAAGGAGCAGATCATCACAACCTTCGACGAGTACGAGCTGATGAACATCCAAAATTGGAGCGAGAGAAAGAAGCAGCTCTATCGATGGAGCCTTCTGTGCCACAAATGCTCAAATAGGACGCTATCCGACGAGGAAAACATCGCTCAGGAAATGAGTCGGGCCCCCATCTGCAAAATCACTGACCTCCGCCAAGAGTCCAAAGGACCTGTCCATTACCCAGTATTCACGGTAATGAGGCAGGATGAGAGCTACTGTGAAGTCAGTGAGGCGGACTTCAAGTTTCTGCGCCTGGGCGACCTGTACAGCATGCTGGAATCCATGAAGCAGTTCAGACTCGTCCTCAGAAGTTCTGGACATCTTGTACGTGCTGAACCGGTCACCATGGGATATGTGGCTATCAAACGCCACATGCTCCGACAGGTCAGATTCTTCGCCACCCACGATCTGCAGATGGCGGTGGAGCACAATCTGAAGAAGGTGAATCTGACTCGCCCATCTTTCAAGAACGCGGACGACTACCGAGAAGGCGATGTGATCGACGGAGACGATCCGGCGGTCGCCTACTCGAACTATAAGGGAAAGATGAGGATGCTGCGCTGCTCTGAAGTGGCAAAGTTCTCGGATGGAACGCTCACCATCATCCAAGACAAACTAATGAAGATCTGCCGCATACTTTCAGAAGAAGATCCTCTATGCCGATCCAAGTTCGCGAAGCTCATTGACGCTATAGCTAATCGATTGGTACTTCGAAGGAACCTCCGCGCCTTCGAGTTCAAGCTAGGGCTTCGCGACACACTCACACGCTAATCCACCACCGCTACGCTCAAGATCCAAGACTCCCAACAATTGACACAAAGGGGGAGATTGTTAGGATATTTAATTAATTGTGTCAATAGTTTAGGTCTTGGGATTAATTTTGTAATTATCTTTAGCTTGGGCTTTAGACTAGATTGTAATTAATTTATATTTAGTGATTGGGCCTTAATATTGTAGGACCCCGATCCCCGGAAATTAGGTTGGCCAATAAATTACGTATATGGCTTATGTGATTTTACGTTAATTTTGTATTTGATATATGTGTATACGATGTTATGAATTTTATGCTCGTGAATGCTACGAGAATTATGTGCAATTTAGTTCGAAGGACTTTGGGTCCATTATGAACCCCAATTTGGAAGGGTAGATGTTAGGAACGACAAATGGTAGATTGGGCAAAGAATTTAGTAATTATTGGGCTAAGGATTTTATTTAGGTCATAGGAATTAGAAAGGGCCCAAATTATAAGAAAGGCCCAATTGGGGGACAATTCTCCCTAAAACTAGGAAAGGCCCATGCCCTATCCAATAAAAGCTAAGGAAAATATCTAAACCATCTTAACACCCTAATCACACCTAAGAACTAACGAAAGGAGAAGAAGAAGGAAGAAAGGCCGAGAGATAGTCGAACCAAAAATCTCCTCAACTAGCCTAAGGACTTCGAAGTTGGTAGGTGAAACACCTCCCCTAGAGCTTTTAATTTCGTATCTTAGGTATTGTTAGGTGTATTAATGACATTAAAAGCAAGGTAGTTGAAGAACACACGAGAAACCCTAAATGTTGAGCTTGAATTCGTATTAATGTATCTAGTTGGACTAATTGGTGACCGAATAGTACAATATCCGATTTAGAGCTTAGAGATTCTTCTTTTAGAAGGAATCATGCGATTTCGGTAACAAGAAGGAATGAAATGCAGAAGTCTCGATGAGTAATTTGGGGAAGAAAGTAGTTTCGATCGAAACTAAGAAATCGATTTTAGGGTTTCGGGCGACCCTTGAATAGAATTAGGTTTCAATCAAATTGGTTTGCAAGATAATAAATTCAATAAGATATGAGTTTCGATCGAAACTCATATTAACACACAAGTGTCGATCGAAACTCAAGTTTAATCCATGCAATCGATTGAAAATAACCGATTAAATGAGTTTCGACCGAAGCAACTCTCGGCGAAACCCATCCAAGCCATGCAATCGAATCAAATTGATCTTCCTGACATGCATGGTTTCGAGCGAAAGTGGTGACGCCATGCACACGTAAGAACACGGCGAAACTCTAACCAATTGATTGAAACTAGCTAAATTGAGAAGGTTTCGATCGAAGAATATCTCGGCGAAACTCATATACTTTCGGGCGAAACTAGCACATGTTAAATAACGAATTGGAATTAGGGTTTGTCAAACAAGTTTCGATCGAAAGTGATTACCAAAGGTGACTTTCGATCGACATAAAACTCGGCGAAACCCATATGGTTTCGAGCGAAACTAGTATATGCCAATTAATTGAAATTAAAACTTGATAGAAATGAATTTCGATCGAAACTAGGGTTTAGGGAATTCAATTTGATGAAATCAATCGAGCGAAACCCCTATTTGATCGAAAGTGACCCTCAAGTGTACATGGTGTTGATCGAACTAGGAATTGAGGAAACTTAATTGTACAAAATTAAATCGGGCGAAACCCCACAAATTTAATGACTTTCGCCGAGCTTAGAATTGAAATGCAATATGATAGGAATTTCTTAAGGGTTGCAAGATGGTGTAAACATAAGGAATCAACTCACTTAAGAAGCATGACAAGGCAAATTAATTGACTTGGAGTCTAAGAAATTAATACAAGTCCGAATAAGTAATAAGACAGAATTAACTAGTTTGATGAATTAATCTAACGAATTAACCCTTTTATTTAAAAGGTCGTACGATAGGAGCAAACGGGGAGAACACTAATTTCGCTTGGACGACATGTAAGTAGAAATTCAACTACGACACGTAACTTGCCTGCATCTGATTATGTGAATTACGTGCTCGTGTATTTTCTATAAAATGTGTACGTATGACATGATTTATTTGTATGCATGATGGCATGATTTGCATATGTACATGAGCATAGCATGAGCACTTGCACGCATGCATAATACGTAAGGAATGAGGTAAGAGCGTGCGTAAGATCGCCTGTGTGCGGTGTATACTCGCCGATATTGGCGTTTGTGTCGACTCAAATGAAGAGTCACGGCTTCCCCTATGCAGCCTTTAAGGCCTGAATAAGAGGCTACGCTAAGGCCTGAATAAGAGGCTACTCTAAGGCCTGAATAAGAGGCTGGGGAATACCCCGTATGCGGGAAGTACAACCTGGAGGATGCGGCCCGGGGCACACGCTGACTGAGAGAGGGAAGATTCCTTCGGGTGACCTTCTAGCGTGTAAAACACTACCCGGAGGGAAGATGCCTTAGGATGACCTCCGTGGTTAGTGGCCTCGGTGTTGGCTACCAGTGAGAAGCGCCCGCGTGGAGGCCACACTGAGTAAGGGAAGATTCCTTCGGGTGACCTTCTGGTGTGTGAACCTCCACACTTGAGATCTCCATAAGATGGCACGTAGTGGGATTGAAAGCCGAGGGCCCGTATGAAGTAAGAGTATGAGTAAAAGAGTACGAGTATAAGAAAAAGAGTATGAGCGTTAGAAAACGACGGCGTGGATTGTCGTTCGTTAGGACACGTGCATACATGCATAATTTCTGCTTACTGAGCCTCGGTGGCTCATTGTTTATGTTACGTGTTGTAGGTACCGACGATCACGGTACGTGATCCGACTTTTACGCGAGGCCGATCTTTTGAAGCTATCCGGCTGCTTTTGAGGTGGGAGTGTGTGTATGGATGACGACCTGTGAGGGTCGGGCGCATAGGGAGCTTTTGGCTACACACACACACACTTGTATTTTGTGTGGACACGACTTCGATGATTTGTAGAACGAATTTCGAATATTCTTTTGACATGTATATAAGACTTCCGCATGCACGTTTAAAATGAAAAATTTTATTCGCATTTTTACGTACTCGCACGATAACCAAGCATTAACACTTAGATTTAGAATGGAATACGAGGGCGGGACGACGGGTCCTGACAGAGTGGTATCAGAGCTTCGGTCACAGGTCCTGTAGACTGTCCATACACACACACTCAAAAGCACGGAAGCGGTCTTGCTTGTAAGTACCATATTATGTGAATTTCTTGTATGGTTTGATTTATTGGCCTTAGGAATTATCAGGATAGGTTGAGAAAATGGTAAGACTTAGAGGAGAAGGAAGCAGGGAATCTGATCAGGGTAGGGACACTAATAACCCCCCTGACAGTCGGGATGCTACCATCCTGCAGCTGACTGAACTGGTCCGGCAACAGTCGGCCCAGATTCAGCAGCTGATCCAGCAGCAAAATGCTGGTGGGCAATCAGCCAATCTACCTCCCCCACCTGAACGAATCGAGATGATTGGGGAGAGGTTCAGGAAGCTAAATCCTCCACTGTTCGAGGATGCTGTGGACCCTACCTCCGCCGAGGATTGGCTAAGGACGCTGGAGAACATGTTCCAGCATAGCCGCACACCCGAGGCGGAGAAGGTTATGTGCGCTGCCTACCTTCTAAGGGGGAGCGCTGGGCACTGGTGGGAAACCGTCTCAGCCGTCGAGAACCCTCTAACGATGAGCTGGGATCGGTTCAAGGAAATCTTTCGAGGGAAGTACTATACCGCCCCGGTCCGAGCACAGCGGATGAATGAGTTCATCAACCTCCGCCAAGGGACAATGACCGTGGCGGAGTACATCAGGAAGTTCGAGCAGCTTTCAAGGTTTGCTGCTCATATGGTTAGCACGGACACGCTCAAGATCGAGCGGTTCATGGAGGGGCTGAAGCCCGAGTTATATCGGGATGTAAGTATGGCGGGAGTGCAGGGGGCCACGTATGCACAAGTGGCTGAGAGAGCGCTCGTGGCGGAGCAGGCCGAGTCTAGAATAGCTCGCGCCCAAGAAGCTAAGCGCAAGTTCGCACAAGGGCCGCAGGGGAGCGGAAGTAATCCGAAGCGGCAATTCGTTGCCAAGGAAGGAAAACAGGGGCCCCAGAATCGAACTGGACCACCCCCACAGTTCAAGCCCAACCAGGGTAGACCCCAGCTGGATCTACCCGTATGCCCGAAGTGCGCACGGAGACACTCGGGAGTCTGCAACTCCCAGAATGCCGTCTGCTACAAATGTGGCAAGACAGGCCACTACATGAGGGCATGTCCGGAAGGTGGATCCGGAAACCAAGCTAGGAACCAGATAGAGCCTCCAAGGGTACCGGCCAGGGTCTACACTATAACCTCTGAGGAAGCAGAAAACAACCCGGCCGTAGTAACAGGTACCCTCATCGCCTATGGAACACCCACATGCATTCTAGTTGACTCAGGAGCGACCCATTCGTTCGCGTCTACGAAGTATGTCGCGAGAGTAGGAGTCACGCCTCACCGAGCTGAGTGCGAATTTAGGGTAACAGTTCCGAACGGGAACCCCACCCAAACTAATCAGGTTTTACGGGATTGCCCAATAGTAATCGGGGACAAGAAACTGCCCATAGACCTCATAATTATCCCTATGAATGATTATGAGGTGATCCTTGGAATGGATTGGCTATCGAAGTACGGAGCTGTCATAGACTGCCACCGCAAGATAGTCACGCTTAATGCGGACGGGAATGAACCCCTTAAGTTTATAGGAACTAGCAAGGGGATGATGATTTCTTGGATATCAGCGTTGAAAGCCCAACGACTGATCAGATCAGGATGCGAAGCCTATTTGGTATTCGCTATCAAGTCGGAAGAGAACGCCTCTCCGAAACTCGAGGAAGTACTGATAGTCAAGGACTTCCCCGACGTATTTCCCGAGGAGTTACCGGGACTACCACCTGAACGGGAAATAGAGTTTGCTATAGATCTGGTACCTGGAGCGGCACCAGTATCTAAGGCCCCATATCGGCTAGCACCGACGGAGATGAAGGAATTGAAGAATCAACTCGACGAACTCATGCAGAAGGAGTTCATACAACCGAGTTTCTCTCCTTGGGGAGCGCCGGTGCTATTCGTGAAGAAGAAAGACGGATCCATGAGATTGTGCATAGACTACAGGGAGTTAAACAAGTTAACGATAAAGAACAAGTACCCACTCCCTAGGATAGACGATCTGTTCGATCAACTGCAAGGTGCAACGGTCTTCTCTAATATCGACTTAAGATCGGGCTATCACCAACTAAGGATCCGGAAGGAAGATGTCCCTAAGACGGCCTTTAGTACCCGTTATGGCCACTACGAATTTCTGGTGATGCCATTCGAGCTAACTAATGCGCCCGCAGCGTTTATGGACTTAATGAACCGGGTGTTCAAGCCATACTTAGATAGGTTTGTCATCGTCTTCATTGATGACATCCTAGTCTACTCGAAAACGAAGGAGGAGCACGAAGAACACCTGAAGACAGTTCTAGGAATACTACGGGAGAAGCAACTATACGCCAAGTTCAAGAAGTGCGAATTCTGGCTTGACCAAGTCGCCTTCTTGGGGCATATAGTGTCAGGAGAAGGGATTTCTGTGGACCCAAAGAAGATAGAAGCTATCAGCAATTGGCCCAGGCCGACGAACGTGACGGAAATACAAAGTTTCCTCGGTCTGGCCGGATACTACAGGAAGTTCATAAAGGACTTCTCAAAGATAGCATCGACACTGACGAGGCTGACCAAGAAGAATATGCCTTTTCAGTGGACCGTAGAATGTGAACGGAGCTTCCAAGAGTTGAAAGAAAGACTTACGACGGCCCCAGTTCTCACAATACCTTCGGGAACTGGAGGATTTACGGTGTATAGTAATGCGTCGAAGAACGGGTTAGGATGCGTACTAATGCAGCACGGGAATGTAGTAGCGTACGCTTCTCGTCAACTGAAAGAGTACGAGAAGAATTACCCGACGCACGACTTAGAATTGGCTGCAGTGGTCTTTGCTCTCAAGATTTGGAGGCATTACCTCTATGGAGAGCGGTGTGAGATATACACGGATCACAAGAGCCTCAAGTACTTCTTTACCCAAAAGGAGCTGAACATGAGGCAGAGGAGGTGGTTAGAGTTAGTTAAGGATTACGACTGTGTAATCAACTACCACCCAGGCAAGGCAAACATAGTAGCCGATGCCTTAAGCCGAAAAGCAGTTAGTGCAGAACTGCAACTGCTGGAAGTAGAAGTAGTACGGTTAGGCAAAGTTGAGGCACAGCTAGCTGCTTTAACTTTGCAACCGACACTGTTGGAGCAGATCAAGACAGCGCAAGGAGCAGACGAGTTGTATGCGAAGATTAAGGAGGTACAACCGGAACAACCGACGGGAGACCTTATGATACGGGAAGACGAACGGTTATACTTCAAGAACCGGTTGTATGTGCCAGACGACGCCGAACTACGACGGCTAATAATGACGGAAGCGCACACTACGGCGTACTCGGTACATCCAGGAACGACGAAGATGTACAGAGACCTCAAGGAAAACTACTGGTGGCCAGGCATGAAAAAGGACATCGCGACCTTCGTGAGTCAGTGCCTGACGTGCCAACAGATCAAGGCCGAGCATCAAAGGCCAGCGGGAACCCTACAACCGTTACCCATTCCGGAATGGAAATGGGATAACATTACCATGGACTTCGTAGTAGGACTGCCTAGGAATGCGAAAGGGCACGACGCGGTTTGGGTGATCGTCGATCGACTAACCAAGTCTGCCCATTTCCTACCAATAAGTACGACGTATTCCATGGAACGATACGCGGAGCTCTATATCCAAGAAATAGTGCGACTGCACGGCGTTCCATCATCGATAGTCTCGGATCGCGACTCCAGATTTCTATCAAAATTCTGGACGAGCTTGCAAAAGGCGATGGGAACGAAGCTATCTTTTAGTACCGCCTACCATCCGCAGACAGACGGTCAATCCGAGAGAACGATACAGACATTGGAGGACATGCTGCGAGCATGCGTACTCGATTTCAAAGGAAATTGGAGTAAGTACCTCCCACTGATCGAGTTCTCGTACAACAACAGCTACCACGTCACCATTGGGATGGCACCGTACGAAGCGCTATACGGGCGTAGGTGCAGATCCCCAGTGCATTGGGACGAGGTTGGCGAACGGGCAATGTTAGCCCCGACATCGTACGAGAAATGACGGAAGCCATTTCTATGATACGAGAAAGAATGCGAACGGCACAGAGTCGACAAAAGAGCTACGCAGATCGGAGACGTCGACCATTAGAATTTGACGAAGGTGATATGGTGTTCGTGAAAGTATCGCCGATGAAGGGTGTAAAGAGGTTCGGGAAGAAAGGGAAGTTAAGTCCTAGGTACATAGGACCCTTTAGGATACTGAAAAGAGTAGGCGAGGTAGCATACCAATTGGAGCTGCCTGCGTCATTAGCGCAAGTGCATGACGTGTTCCACGTCTCGACGCTGCGGAAATACCTAGCGGACCCGAACCACGTGCTAGGAAACGAGTCTCTCCATCAACAATTGAAGCCGGACCTGAGTTACGAGGAGACTCCGGTGGAAATATTGATGTACGAGACTAAGAAGCTTAGGAATAAGAATATTCCCTTAGTGAAAGTACTGTGGCGGAACCAATCCACGGAAGAAGCCACATGGGAACGGGAGGATGAAATGAGAACTCGTTACCCCGAGCTGTTTTACACGGGCTGATTTCGGGGGCGAAATCCTCCTTAAGGGGGGAGGATGTAGGACCCCGGCCCCCGGAAATTAGGTTGGCCAATAAATTACGTATATGGCTTATGTGATTTTACGTTAATTTTGTATTTGATATATGTGTATACGATGTTATGAATTTTATGCTCGTGAATGCTACGAGAATTATGTGCAATTTAGTTCGAAGGACTTTGGGTCCATTATGAACCCCAATTTGGAAGGGTAGATGTTAGGAATGGCAAATGGTAGATTGGGCAAAGAATTTAGTAATTATTGGGCTAAGGATTTTATTTAGGTCATAGGAATTAGAAAGGGCCCAAATTATAAGAAAGGACCAATTGGGGGACAATTCTCCCTAAAACTAGGAAAGGCCCATGCCCTATCCAATAAAAGCTAAGGAAAATATCTAAACCATCTAACACCCTAATCACACCTAAGAACTAACGAAAGGAGAAGAAGAAGGAAGAAAGGCCGAGAGATAGTCGAACCAAAAATCTCCTCAACTAGCCTAAGGACTTCGAAGTTGGTAGGTGAAACACCTCCCCTAGAGCTTTTAATTTCGTATCTTAGGTATTGTTAGGTGTATTAATGACATTAAAAGCAAGGTAGTTGAAGAACACACGAGAAACCCTAAATGTTGAGCTTGAATTCGTATTAATGTATCCAGTTGGACTAATTGGTGACCGAATAGTACAATATCCGATTTAGAGCTTAGAGATTCTGCTTTTAGAAGGAATCATGCGATTTAGGTAACAAGAAGGAATGAAATGCAGAAGTCTCGATGAGTAATTTGGGGAAGAAAGTAGTTTCGATCGAAACTAAGAAATCGATTTTAGGGTTTCGGGCGACCCTTGAATAGAATTAGGTTTCAATCAAATTGGTTTGCAAGATAATAAATTCAATAAGATATGAGTTTCGATCGAAACTCATATTAACACACAAGTGTCGATCGAAACTCAAGTTTAATCCATGCAATCGATTGAAAATAACCGATTAAATGAGTTTCGACCGAAGCAACTCTCGGCGAAACCCATCCAAGCCATGCAATCGAATCAAATTGATCTTCCTGCCATGCATGGTTTCAAGCGAAAGTGGTGACGCCATGCACACGTAAGAACACGGCGAAACTCTAACCAATTGATTGAAACTAGCTAAATTGAGAAGGTTTCGATCGAAGAATATCTCGGCGAAACTCATATACTTTCGGGCGAAACTAGCACATGTTAAATAACGAATTGGAATTAGGGTTTGTCAAACAAGTTTCGATCGAAAGTGATTACCAAAGGTGACTTTCGATCGACATAAAACTCGGCGAAACCCATATGGTTTCGAGCGAAACTAGTATATGCCAATTAATTGAAATTAAAACTTGATAGAAATGAATTTCGATCGAAACTAGGGTTTAGGGAATTCAATTTGATGAAATCAATCGAGCGAAACCCCTAATTTGATCAAAAGTGACCCTCAAGTGTACATGGTGTTGATCGAACTAGGAATTGAGGAAACTTAATTGTACAAAATTAAATCGGGCGAAACCCCACAAATTTAATGACTTTCGCCGAGCTTAGAATTGAAATGCAATATGATAGGAATTTCTTAAGGGTTGCAAGATGGTGTAAACATAAGGAATCAACTCACTTAAGAAGCATGACAAGGCAAATTAATTGACTTGGAGTCTAAGAAATTAATACAAGTCCGAATAAGTAATAAGACAGAATTAACTAGTTTGATGAATTAATCTAACGAATTAACCCTTTTATTTAAAAGGTCGTACGATAGGAGCAAACGGGGAGAACACTAATTTCGCTTGGACGACATGTAAGTAGAAATTCAACTACGACACGTAACTTGCCTGCATCTGATTATGTGAATTACGTGCTCGTGTATTTTCTATAAAATGTGTACGTATGACATGATTTATTTGTATGCATGATGGCATGATTTGCATATGTACATGAGCATAGCATGAGCACTTGCACGCATGCATAATACGTAAGGAATGAGGTAAGAGCGTGCGTAAGATCGCCTGTGTGCGGTGTATACTCGCCGATATTGGCGTTTGTGTCGACTCAAATGAAGAGTCACGGCTTCCCCTATGCAGCCTTTAAGGCCTGAATAAGAGGCTACGCTAAGGCCTGAATAAGAGGCTACTCTAAGGCCTGAATAAGAGGCTGGGGAATACCCCGTATGCGGGAAGTACAACCTGGAGGATGCGGCCCGGGGCACACGCTGAGAGAGGGAAGATTCCTTCGGGTGACCTTCTAGCGTGTAAAACACTACCCGGAGGGAAGATGCCTTAGGATGACCTCCGTGGTTAGTGGCCTCGGTGTTGGCTACCAGTGAGAAGCGCCCGCGTGGAGGCCACACTGAGTAAGGGAAGATTCCTTCGGGTGACCTTCTGGTGTGTGAACCTCCACACTTGAGATCTCCATAAGATGGCACGTAGTGGGATTGAAAGCCGAGGGCCCGTATGAAGTAAGAGTATGAGTATAAGAAAAAGAGTATGAGCGTTAGAAAACGACGGCGTGGATTGTCGTTCGTTAGGACACGTGCATACATGCATAATTTCTGCTTACTGAGCCTCGGTAGCTCATTGTTTATGTTACGTGTTGTAGGTACCGACGATCACGGTACGTGATCCGACTTTTACGCGAGGCCGATCTTTTGAAGCTATCCGGCTGCTTTTGAGGTGGGAGTGTGTGTATGGATGACGACCTGTGAAGGCCGGGCGCATAGGGAGCTTTTGGCTACACACACACACACTTGTATTTTGTGTGGACACGACTTCGATGATTTGTAGAACGAATTTCGAATATTCTTTTGACATGTATATAAGACTTCCGCATGCACGTTTAAAATGAAAAATTTTATTCGCATTTTTACGTACTCGCACGATAACCAAGCATTAACACTTAGATTTAGAACGGAATACGAGGGCGGGACGACGGGTCCTGACAAATATACCTAGGGTTAATGTGGTATATAAGGTATTACCAACTCACTTTTGAAAGTAATCAAAGATCAAAGGCTTATCCAAATTTTTCACACACTACACACACTCAAAGGTGAGAATACTCCCTTTTCATTCCATCAAAGCCTATTTGATTCCTTGTTTGGTGCATTCGGGACCAACACACTTAAACAGTCGAAGAACTCTAAATAACACTGATTCAAGCAAATACTGGAAATTAATCGTTGAAACTGCATGTATATGCTCGAAGTAAGCTACTGAGTACTCACAAACAGACGATTAAACATGTTTCAAAGCAAATGATGTTCAATTCGACAAAAATCAGAACATGTTCATACTGTTTTCGCGCGAACAGTGAAGTCACATAATCGAGAATTCATCTTAAATCATGATTCTGATTGCTACCGATCTATTCCTGATTGATTTATACTACTTCGACTAGCACATAAACATCAAATTCAGATCACTTAAGCACATAATTAAGCAAATCAGATCGAAAATTATTTTTCGCGCCAAACTGTTCTTCGATAGAACAGTAGCATATTTCGAATTCGATCCAATTCTAACAATTCAGCTTCAAAACAGATACGAATCTGCTCTGATACCAATTGTTAGGTCCTGAATATCAACTCTAAGATCCTAGACTTCAACCTTAGTTAATCCATTAGAATAGTATAGAAATCAAAGTTCGATCGAGAAACTTGTTTCAAACCTCGAGAGAGAACTCACTTAGTGAGATGAAGATTTTTTACTTTCTCTCTCTAGAAATTGGATTGGCAGCCCTTCGGATCAAATTTCTTAATATTCTCTAATTAGCTCATGATTACAATGCTATTTATACCAAACATACTTGGTATAATCAAACTAGTCCTAAAATACGGACAAATAAACGAACGTCCCAAATTACAAGGACATCTAATAAATCAAAGCACAATTACAAGTGATATTCTACAGATTTCTGAACCTAGCATAGGGTTTTCAAACAGTTCATATTCGAGAAACATAACAGCAAATTAGGCGAAAATCACAAAAATGCAGATGAAAATGGAGATTAACGACAGTCAAACACCTAATAGACGTCGATTCTACCTTAGAAATACGAAAATCTGTTAAAACAGAGAGATTAGAGTAGATTTTGATATTCGTCTTTGCTGTTGGTTTGTCGCTAGAGAAACTTCTTCGACGATGTGATTTTGTGATTGAGGGTTTTATGCGTGTAATTAGGGATTTTCGACTGCAAACAATAGTTTTTTTTTAATTGGGCTGATTAGACATTTTCGACACTAAAACGGACCAGACCCAAATCTATTTACGATCGAGAGACTTACGACCGAAAATCTCTATTCTATCAAGTTTTCTCGATTGTAAGTTTTCCTAAGTTTTTGTTGGCCCTTATATTACCAAACAAGGATCAAAAGAAAGGGTAAAATGTTGAAAATGTGAAGAACACCTTGAGTGCATGTTAGTGTGTGTATTTCTATGGAAAAGTACAAGGTAACTTACCTTTTGATTTCTTTTGATAAGCCCTAATTAGGGTAAGTTGGGGCTTTATATACCACAAGTGTTTGGTATATTAAAGCCCAATACAATACTCTTACTAATTATCATAAGTCACCCCAAACTACAACAACCCATTAATTACTAACATATAAACCCAAGATTACATTAACTTGAAGGATGCTACAAAATATTCCTAACAATCTACCCCTTAGCATCCTTTTCGCTTTGGTGTCCTTTGTGTCTTCTTTTTCTTGGGTTTCTCCACCGCATAGACTGATTTCCTGAGTCCAAGTCTGAACTCGTATGATCGTAGCGTTCTTCGTAAAGATATTCGATCTGAGAGGATGTTGATCAGCTTCTCGTATTTCTTTTGGACTTCTGCTTCTTCGAACCTTAGTTGCTCCAGAACCCTTCCGAGTTTGCGTCGAATGATCAGTAGCGTTCCATCGCTGAATTTAGCAGTCTCTGATGTTTTCATCAGCCTCTTTTCTCCCTCGTAGTTGATGTAGACCACAGATGGATCGTCGTCTTCATTGATTATGTGGCCTTCACCATGACTTGGGTCGGGGACTTCGAATGATGGCTTCGTGAGATTCACCCTCTCCATGTTGCTTTCGACCGCCATTTGAAGGTCGTGAGTGGTATTGAATTTGATTTGGCGCATCATGAATCGCCTAAGAGCGACGTATCCCACCTTTAAGTCTGGATTCTGAAGTGTTCCAAGGAATCTGAAGCTTCCCAGTATCTGATCAACGTCTTCACCTCTGATGTAGGAGAGATCCCCTTCAGTCAGTTCTTCGACCGTTACATCTTCTCGCTGCACTTTGTAGATAGGAAGTTCATAGAAATCAAGACAACCTTGCCGTACTCCCAGGACTTTGCTGATTCTCGCTTTTTCCTTCTCTTCTCTTCTAAGAGTCTCAACATCAGCTCCTTTTCCTCTCCACAAAAGCCCTCTACGAAGAGAGAGCAGGTATCGTACGGCGGTTGGTCTCGGGAGATGAGTTAGGCCTCTTAGATCGAGCTTGTCTAACTTCTTGATCCTATCTTCTTTCCTCCAGATTCTCCTTTGCATCTCTTCTTGATATGGAGCAGTCACTTTGAAATTTTCCCATGGTGGCTTCTGTTATTCTCCTATCTTCGACTTCGAAGGGGGGCACTCCTCATCGACGACGGCGTGTTTGAGAAGCTCGAGAAGTTCTGGAATGTCAGCTTCGTAGTCTTCACCTTATTAGGTGATTTGAATGCTCGAGATGTCTGAGGACCTCCGCTTCATAATCGGTGAGCTTCGGTGAAGTGCGGAGTCTGGCCAGCATGACTTCGATGAGTTCCATAATTGGAACATTCCACGACCCGCCGTCAGAGTCAGGAGATGGATTGGCATGGGGTCGTTCTTTGGCGACGGGGGCTTTGCCTTCGTCTCGAGAGGATGTACCAATTGCGCTGTACACTTGGGTCATAATGGAGACTTCGAGACTTTTGGCAAACTCAGCGAGTCGATCATTCAGCCTCGCCTCCGTCACGAACGGGGAAAATAACCTGACGGAGTCGGACGTTCCGTTGTCACAATGCCTGTTTGTACAGGACTTGAACAATCGGGGCCACCTAGGCTCACCGTTGGCATCGATGCTGAGACAGACTCAGATCGATGACCCATGTCCGTAGGTGCTGTGATGTTGACTACGTTGGGTCTTCCGCTCTGTTCCGTACTAGATTCTAGTATGGAGACGTTGTGGAGCGTTGAGTCTAGATCACTAAGATCTAGAGGTGCAGAAACAAGTGTAAGTGTCCTAGAAAATGGAAAAACTTTGGAGGGTGAGGGCACTAGACTTGTCGTGGTCCAAGAAGGTGCAGTCTGAGGCTGCAGACTGCTTGATACATCTACCCCCTCCGAGCGAGGTGGCGATGGTTGACGTGGCACCTCGTGAGTGTGTGAAACAATCATCTGTTAGAGATAATTGAGTGGCTAGGAAGGGTAGTTTGCGCGATTGGACCCGATGTCGTGACTTTTACTCGGGGGAAGACAAAGTCGTCCCCTGCACCTATTGGCTCGATCCGGCTTGTTTGTGGACTAGTGGACTGAGGAAGACGGTCGTGTTTCTGTTTTGTACACCGTTCCTATTGACCGCTTCTATCATCCCCTTTGGATTTTCTCTTCTGTTTTGGCTTTGGGGGATGAAGAGCTTCCTAGACCTATATTTGGCTGTGAGGGTTGGCATGTCCTGGGTTAGGTTCAACTGGGATGTGTTGAACCATGGGAACATCATCAAGGTTGTTGGCTCGAAGGTATTTTAGGAGCTCCGGCTCAGTTGGATCGAGGAGTTGAATTAGATGATCTGGTAGGATCATGTCCTCCGGATCAAGCTTGATTTTTGTTGATTGGATTTTGGTGAGCTTTGGAGCTTGATAGCCCTCAGTCCTGGGTCGGCGCTCTATTTCGGGATGAAAATCCACAAAGTGTTGGACGATGACAGGGACCCACCGTAGGTAAGGAAGTACTGGCTTCGTGGATCCGAGTCCTCGCCTTCGTAATTGGTCAAGGATGTCCGTCCATAGTAGTTGTGCGACATCATATTTTTTGTTGAAGACGATCACGTGGAAGATCAGCATGATGTTGCAGTTGCATTTGTCAGACCCAGCGTGCTTCGGAGAGAGGCATTTATTGACGATCAGAAAGAGAGTCCGCCAGGGTCCAGAGATGTCTTTTGCCGTGAAGTCAGGGAGGTGAATGGAGTTTTGGGCGTTTGGTTTGTGGCCCATGAATAGGAAGTCTCGGATCAGGTCATCGTTAGATGGATGAGGATCATACAGTAGTGAGTGTGGTAGGTTTAGTAGGAGCGAAGAATGGCTGGGGTAAAAACGACAATGGTGTTGTCGATTTTAGCGGAGAGACGGGTTGTTTTTGGGTTATTTGTTGGGTTTTCAAGAGTGGACTAGAATTGTTGGATGTATACTTCTGGGACACACTCGGTGATATTGATGGCTGTTTTCAGAGGGTGGTTTGCTAGATTTTTGACAATGATAGGATCTGGGCACGAGGTGTTGTCAAAGTCTAGTTGGAGGTTTGTTGGGTGTTCTCTGTGCCCAGTCCTTTGAAGCAAAAACCTCATCAATCTGTCGCACCATTTTAGTATATCAGTAATATAAGATCAAAGGATTAGTAGGATCCAACCATAAGAACGCTAGGAAAGATAATGTAAAATGTGAGTCAACGTCAAATGTGGTAATACTTTAGGACTTAGAGAAATTTTGAATAAAGTCGCCGAGAGGAAGAAAAATTGAAATTGAGGCAACCAACCGGCGACATTGTAAGTCAGTTTCGGCCAAGATTCAATTTGCAATTCAAATCACAGTGTTATTGAGTTTCGGGCAAGAGTGTTCAATCGTGCGGTTCATATCATAGTTCTTTTATACATAAAAGACAGTTTCGATCGAAAGTCCTGAACCGCTCAAAATTAAGTCATGTTCTAATTAAAAGTTAGTTTTGATCGAAAGTCCCGAATTGCTCGAAATTTAAATCATGTTCTAATTAAAATCAGTTTCGATCGAAAGTCCTGGATCGCTCGAAATTTAAAGCATGTTCTAATTAAAAGACAGTTTCGATCGAAAGTCCTGAATCGCTCGAAATTTAAATCATGTTCTAATTAAAAGACAGTTTCGATCGAAAGTCCTGGATCGCTCGAAATTTAAATCATGTTCTAATTAAAATACAGTTTTGATCGAAAGTCCTGAATCGCTCGATTTAAATCACAGGGTAATTAAAAGGATAGTATCGGCCGATTGTAATGTGAAATTGAATTTGTGGTGAGTTTCGGGCTAATGAAAGATGAATCGAAACACAATTTGAGTGCGATTCGAACGATCTCACTCAAACCCTAAACTGCGAATCTTGCAAAAACGAGAACAATATCAGTTCAAAACTGCAAATTGTATGTTTTTCCTTACCAATAGTGAGTTTGGAGCTGCAATAATCGTGAAAAAACAGAGATTTGTTTGTGATGGAGACGAGAGTTGAGTGTGATTGCAGAGAAATTTTGAAAGTGAATTTGGGAGAATCGATAAGGAAAGCTGAGTTTCGGGCGAAACACTATATATATAGGATGAGTTTCGATCAAGAGTGGTTTCGGGAGAGTCTCAGTTTTGCCGAGTAAAAATTACAAAGGAGTTAAAATTTTTTGTTTCGATCGAATTGAATTAGTTTCGGGCGATGATCTGTGTCGTCGTGTAAAATTTTTAAGAGGATTTTAAACTTTCAGTTTCGATCGAAACGAGTTTCGGGCGATAGTCAGTTTCGCCGAGAAAAGATTTTAAATATTTGAATATTTTAGTTTCGATCGAATTTAAATGAGTTTCGGAACGATACTCAGTTACGCCGAGAAAAGATTGAATATTTAATTTCGATCGAATGTAAAGGAGTATCGGGCGATACTCAGTTTCGATCGAGTTTGAAAGAGTTTCGCCGAGAAAAATTTTGACTTAAGATAAATAGAAATGACTGTCTCAAGATTTTACCCTACAGTTTGAATTGAAGGAAAATTTGATGAAAAATCATAGAAGCTCCCCCTTAATTTGTGCAAAGTGTTCAAAGACTTCTCCTAGATTAGTGCATAATTTTTCTCCCCCTAGATTAGTGCATAATTTTTCAAGACTCCCCCTAGATATGATAGTAGGATTTTCAACATACACATGAAAACATGTAGAGAAAAATTAACCTACCTATTTACACAATATCAGGTTCATGTAGGCACAATCGATCATGCCTTACGGTTCAACATGCCTAACCTAGATACCAAGAATTGGAATCGCGTTTCATCCAATGCCTTAGTGAATAAGTCAGCAAGTTGAAGATCTGTGTAAACAAAATGCATTTTGATTGTACCTTGTTCTACATGTTCCTTGATAAAGTGATATCTAATGTCTATATGTTTTGTGCGTGAGTGATGTACTGGATTACTTGTTATAGCTATAGAACTTTTTGACTCACTAAAAATGGCAAAACGATTTAACGTTATGCCAAAATCTCGTAGCTGGGTTCTTCCACAAAATTTGTGAACAACAACTCGCAGCAATGACATATTCTGCCTCTGCTGTCGAAGTTGAGACACAATTTTGTTTTCGAGACGACCAGCTTACGAGTTTACCCCCGAGAAATTGAGCGGCTCCAGAGGTGCTCTTTCTGTCCAGCTTGCATCCCGCGAATCGGCGTCTGTGTATCCTACGAGTTCGAAGTTCGACTCCATTGGGTACCATAGACCTAGATTCGGAGTTCCCTTGAGGTACTTCAAAATTCTCTTGACGGCGAGCATGTGAGACTCCTTTGGATCAGCTTGAAAGCGAGCATAGAGACACGTGGCGAACATGATGTCAGGTCGACTGGACGTGAGATAAAGCAAGGATCCTATCATGCCTTGATAAATCGTTTGGTTAACAGATTTTCCTGATGAATCTGCATCAAGTTTGCATGAGGTGGACATGGGGGTGCTGGAAGCATTTGAGTTGTCGAAGTTGTACTTCTTGAGTATGTCGTGAATGTACTTGGATTGATTGATGAAGATTCCATCGTGAAGCTGCTTAACCTGGAGGCCTAAGAAGAAGCTTAGTTCGCCCGTCATACTCATTTCAAATTTCTGCTTCATTAGGTCTCCAACATTCCTGCACATTCTTGAGTCCGTCGAGCCAAATATGATGTCGTCGACATAGATTTGTACCAGCATAATGTCAGAGCCGTCCTTCGTGATAAAGAGAGTCATATCAATATTCCTTTTTGTGAAGCCAGAGGAGATGATAAAATCCGAGAGAACCTCATACCAGGCTCTGGGAGCTTGTTTAAGTCCATAGAGAGCTTTATCGAGTCTGTAGACGTGGTCTGGGAGTTGTTCGCTCACAAAACCTTCAGGATGAGATACAAAAGCTTCTTCCTTCAAAACTCCGTTGAGGAATGCAGTTTTGACATCCATCTGGTAGACTGTGAAGTTCTTGTGTGCAGCGAAAGCTAGAAAAATCCTGATGGCTTCAATTCTTGCGACTGGAGCATATGTCTCATCATAGTCGATTCCTTCCTGTTGATTGTATCCTTTTGCAACCAGCCTGGCTTTATTTCGGATAACAACTCCTTGTTCGTCCTTTTTGTTCTTAAACACCTATTTAGTCCTTATGATAGTTTTCCCAGCCGGTCTAAGTACTAGATTCCAGACTTTCAACCTCTCAACCTGATTGATTTCCTCCTGCATTGCGATTATCTAATCTGGGTCAGCGAGTGCTTCAGCTACTTTGCTGGGCTCCTTTTGACTGAGAAAGCAAGAATATAGGCTTTCATTTATCGTTGACGCTCGCGTAGTTACACCGGTGGAAGGGTCCCCAATTATTTATGAGTTTGGTTGTGCTCGGGTCCACTTTCATGTATTAGGTTGTGATGATCCAGCTACATTTGTATCATGTATTGCTTCTTCATTTTGATCAGCCTGATGTTCCGTTTCTTCTCCAGGTTGAGGTAGTACTGACTCTCCCGAAGAAATTTCTATTGTCGAATCAGAGGGCTGAAGTGTTTCAGCGGCTGAACTGGATATAATTCAGTATCAGTTGGGAGTCCACTGTCGTCATCAATATGAAGATTTTCCATCGTAAGAAGGGAATTGTCATTGCTAGTCTCTGCAGAGTCATTATTTCCTGGCGCTAAAGTTGTTGGAGCAGTGGGTGGTGACGGCCTAGAGAAGAGATCCTCGAATAAGAGATCGAGTTCCATGTCGCTCAATGTATTGGATTTCGAACGTTCGCCCATAGAGGAGGTGCTTGGTTGATCCTTTGTCAACTCTCGTAGAAGTCCGGGTTCTGGACTGATTTGTGCAGAAGCTACTCGGTCTACTTCATCAAACGTTACGTTAATGCTTTCCATAACTGATCTTTTTTCCTTGAGGTATACTCGATAGGCTTTAGAGGTCGTCTAGTATCCCACCAGTATTCCTTCAAATGCTTTTGGGTCGAGTTTGCCTCTGTCTTCACGATCGTTTGCTACGTAGCACTTGCATCCAAAGACTCTCAGGAAAGAGACGTTCGGCCCTCTGCGATTTATCAACTCGTAGGGAGTCCTATTGAACCTCTTGTGAAGGGAGCCACGATTTTGAGTGAAACAGGTTGTGTTCATTGCTTCGGCCAACAAGAAGTGAGGTACTCCAGAGTGTATAAGGAGTGTACGAGTTGCTTCAACTAAGGTTTTGTTCTTGCGCTCAACTACACCGTTTTGTTGAGGTGTTTTTGCCGCTGCGAACTGTTGGGTGATTCCAAGTGATGCATAGAAGTCACTGAGTTTTTTGTTCTTGAATTTTGTCCCATTGTCAGTTCTGATGATTTGGACACTTAGTTGGTAGAGGTTTTGTGCGGTTTTGATAAACTCAATGATTAGACCTGGAGTTTCGTCCTTGGTTCTGAGAAATTTGGTCCATGTGTAGCGCACCAATACATATCTTCGCCCATTGATGGTCTGAGTGCGCATAGGTCCACACAGATCCTTATGAATGAGTTCGACAGGTTTGGAAGTTGAGGCTATATGTTTGGTTCGGTGAGATGCTTTCCTTATCTTTACCATTTCACACGCCGAGCAGAGATGCTCTTCGTGATATCTGAACGAGCGAATTTTTTTGACCAAGTTTTCTGATCGTAATTTGTTAAGGTCTTTGAAATTGAGATGGGAGAGTCACTGATGCTAGAGATCGTTCTGATGTAGAGAAGCACGGGAGATGAGGCACGTCGGTCGGACAGTTTTGAGGTCAATGGAGTAGAGATTCGTCTTTCTGTGGCCAGTTAGTAGCTCTCTTCCATTGTTATCTGTGACGCTACATTTGTTGGTCTCGAAGTTCACCTTGTATCCTTTGTCACAAAAACGTCCAATGCTGAATAAATTGTAGCTCAGTCCTTCGACGTAGGAGACCCCTTTGATGGTCAGCCTGTCATGGATGAGATCAACCGTTCCTAACATGGGTTCCGCTCTGGCTCGTGCTCTCTCAGCATCATCGACTAGGGTCCTTAGGAGTTCTCCTCTCTGGAATGGGTTGAACCGCATCGGGTTGAGCAGGGATGATTCTCCAAAATTGAGCGGGTCCCTGAAAAATGGAGGAAAGCATGTCGCTTGCGAGGTCTACATCCTCAATTTCTATGAAGTGGATGAATCGTTGCTTCCACATGCCGTACTCTCCCCATCTTAGTAGTGGTGCACGGTTGTCAGATCCAATAGCAAGACCGTCCATGTTTTTTGTTTGGTAATGATCGTTAACGCGAAATAGATCTGCGAGGTGAAATGGTTTAGTTTTGAATGAGAAATAGTCAAGTTTGAATAATTTCTAGTGTTGAGTCAAATTAAGTAAATTCACTTAATGAATTCTGTCGTATTTTAAAATTTGATGATTTTTGTGTAAGGCTTGAGGATCGGACGATTGGAGTTATGCGGAATTAAAAGTTTGGTCTACCGAAATTTTAGTGCTTGATCGATTCTAATTTCGGCGATTGATCCTAAGTGCTGAGAATCGGGCGATTGAAATTCTAAGATTTTAAAATCGTGTTGGTCCCAAATGCACCAAACAAGGAATCAAAAGAGGCTTTAATGGAATGATAAGGGAGTGTTCTCACCTTTGAGTGTGTGTAGTGTGTGAAAAAGTTGGATAAGCCTTTGATCTTTGATTACTTTCAAATGTGAGTTGGTAATACCTTATATACCACATTAACCCTAGGTATATTAAGGCCCAATCACTAAATGTTAATTAATTACAATCTAGTCTAAAGCCCAAGCTAAAGATAATTACAAAATTAATCCCAAGACTTAAACTATTGACACAATTAATTAAATATCCTAACAATCTCCCCCTTTGTGTCAATTGTTGGGAGTCTTGGATCTGCGTAGCGGTGGTGGATTAGCGTGTGAGTGTGTCGCGAAGCCCTAGCTTGAACTCGAAGGCGCGGAGGTTCCTTCGAAGTACCAGTCGATTGGCTATAGCGTCAATGAGCTTCGCGAACTTGGATCGGCATAGAGGATCTTCTTCTGAAAGTATGCGGCAGATCTTCATTAGTTTGTCTTGGATGATGGTGAGCGTTCCATCCGAGAACTTTGCCACTTCAGAGCAGCGCAGCATCCTCATCTTTCCCTTATAGTTCGAGTAGACGACCGCCGGATCGTCTCCGTCGATCACATCGCCTTCTCGGTAGTCGTCCGCGTTCTTGAAAGATGGGCGAGTCAGATTCACCTTCTTCAGATTGTGTTCTACCGCCATCTGCAGATCGTGGGTGGCGAAGAATCTGACTTGTCGGAGCATGTGGCGTTTGATAGCCACATATCCCATGGTGACCGGTTCAGCACGTACGAGGTGTCCAGAACTTCTGAGGACGAGTCTGAACTGCTTCATGGATTCCAGCATGCTGTACAGGTCGCCCAGGCGCAGAAACTTGAAGTCCGCCTCACTGACTTCACAGTAGCTCTCATCCTGTCTCATTACCATGAATACTGGGTAATGGACAGGTCCTTTGGACTCTTGGCGAAGGTCAGTGACTTTGCAGATGGGGGCCCGACTCATTTCCTGAGCGATGTTTTCCTCATCGGATAGCGTCCTATTTGAGCTTTTGTGGCACAGAAGGCTCCATCGATAGAGTTGCTTCTTTCTCTCGCTCCAACTTTGGATGTTCATCAGCTCATACTCGTCGAAGGTGGTGATGATCTGCTCCTTGCGTCGCCAGATCCTCTTCCTGATCTCTTCTTGGAACGGTGCGGTGATCTTTTTGTTTTCCCACGGTGCTTCCGGTATATTCACCGTGGGTACATCCGTTTGAGCAGCAGAGGCCTCAGTTTGCTGCGCTTGGAATTGCAGAATGTCCTCAAGCTCGGCCGGTTCAGCGTCGTACTCCTCTCCGTCCTCGTTGTCTGCTGTGTTGATCAGCGTTAGTGAGGCTTGCATCAGCAGACGTCGAGCGTTTTCCACCAGCTTCCTGGCTGCTACTGCATCGACGGGTGTGTACAGCCATTCATCGTTGAAGATGTAGGCTTCTATCTCGTTCTGTGCGCAGTAGACGTCCTCGGGAGCTATGTTGTGGTCGGTGTCGAGAGGAGTGTCGCTGTGTGGTGGCGAGGGTGTTGTGTCGGAAGAGTCTGTGGATTGTGGGGATGGTTGTGGTGGAGATTCTGGTGGTTCAGTTGTGGTGATGGTTTTGGCAAGGATGATTTGGGTGTCGAGAGGTGTAGATGTGGTGGTGACCTCTGACGTCGATGTGACAGTCAGAGGTTCTGAAATGGTGCGTGGGGAAGGTATAGAGGTGGTCTCTAATGTCGATGTGACGATTAGAGTTTCGGAGACGTTGGTGGGTGGTGGTGAGGGTGATTTGGCTAGTGGCTCAGGGTAAATGGGATGGGATTTATGGCTAGTGGGGTGTGAGGTTTCTGTTACGGCGGGCGTTGTTTCAGGTGCAGAGGAGGAGGGCGGCGTCGTTTGTATGGGCCCTTGAGGTTGTGAGGCTTGCGGCCTATTCTCCCCCTCGCGGCGATCTTGATCATCGTCTTGATCGTCGCGCCTGATCCCGCTGGACTCGCCCTGAGCGCGGCAAGTCAAGGGCTGAGTCATCATTCTCTTCATCTGCCGTTCCTCGTCGTCGAGTTCCGTCATCGACTCGAATCTTGCTCGGAGGAGGTAGAAGAGCTCCTTCGCGGAAATGGCAGAGAGAATGGCTTCAGCGTCCACATCTTGAGTTGGTGGTGGCGTCTCCGGGGCCACACCTTTTCCTTTGTCGGCGGTGGACGCATCGAGACGCGCGTAAACTTTGTCGAGAATCGACGCCTCAAGAGTCTTTGCAAACTCTTGAAGACGTGACTCTAGCGCGGTCTCGGTGATGAAGCGGGGTAAATCTAACAAGTTGGAATCACGAAGATGTCCAACTGTCACCGAATCGGAGAAGATCGCCGATCGGCCGCCCGTTTGCACAGGTCGGGAAAAGACGAGGTCACTCAGACTTCCCGTTGGCATCACCGATGAGACAGACTCAATCGTATGATGGCCTAGGCTCACGGTTGTTGTGATGTTGGCCGTGCTAGGTCTTCCGCTCTCAGTCACAGAGACATCACCGAGCGTTCTGACAGAGTCACGAAGACTCTGTGGTGCAGTGGAAGGTGTATGTGTCCTAGAAACGGATGAAACTATGGGGAGTGAGGGCACTAGACTCGAGGTGCATGAAGAGGAGGCAGTCTGAGGCGAGGGACTGCTTGTTTCAACATCGACTATCTCCAAGTGGGATGTCGATGGTATACGTGGCTCCTCGTGGAATGAAATATCTTCCTGTAGAGAGGAAGATAAGTGGGTTGGTGGGGTAGTTTGCGTGGTTGAGCCAGATGCCACGACTTCTACTCGGGAGGTGAACACATCACCTCCTGTACCTATTGGTTCGGCTCGGCTTATCTGTGATGGAGGAGGTCGATCGTGCTTTTGTTTCGATCGGCGCTCCGTGGGGCGGCTTACGTCATCCTCTCGCGACCGTTTTTTCGGAGCGCGTGTGGAAGAGGATGCGGCGCGACTCGATGACTTTTTGGAGGTGGTGGTGGGGGGTTGGCTAGTCCCGAGGTTAGGAGCAGGGGGGTTGATCTGCTCCGTAGGGACAGTGGATAGATGGTGCGGGGTTTCACGGAAGGAGGCGGTTGAGGCACGGTATTCTTGTACGTGCGGGTTGGTTGGGTTGGCGTAGGCGAGCACGTCGTCCGGAATCACCATTGCGTGTCGATCCTTCGCCGGTGTGTTCTTCTTGGCAAACTTCTCGACAGTTGGGATTTGAAAGTGTTCCGCTGCCGGACGGATGCGGATGTTGGTTGAGTGCAGGCGGAAGTGCTTGATCAGAGCTGGGAGCCATCGCATGTATGGGACGAAGCGGTTCGTGACTCCCTTGGCGACTTCCCGGTCGCGTCGCTGGATCATCGAGACTAGGTCCACCCAGATGATGTCGGCGTAGTTGTACTTGCGGTTGTGAGCGATGCCGGTCATGATTGTGAGGATTTGAGTGTTTCCGCGGTCCTGACCAGCATGCTTTCCTGACATACACTTGTTCACCAGCAGGTACAGTGTCCGCCAGGGTTGTGGTAGATTGCGGGTGGTGACTTCACTGAGGACAAGTGGGCCTTTCTTCTTCTTGGTATCTGGTTGATAGCCCAGTCTGTCGATGTCGTCAGCTAGTTGCTCGTGTGTCGGTAGTGGGTCGTAGGGTGAGTAGACGGGTAGTTGAAGTACTTCTTGTAGTATCTTGGGAGTGAGGACCACCGTTTCTTGATCGATATGGGCGGATAAGGTCTTGGTAAGGCGTAGTGGTCCAGCTATCTGCAGCGTATGCCAGAATTGTTGTAGGTACACCTGTGCTTCTGGTTCGCCATGAGTGAGGGCGTGGCGAAGTGGGTGCCCTTTGAGAATTTCTATAATAACGGGGGCATCGCACCGAAAACTGTCCAAGTCCACCATATAGTTGTGGGAATCAGGGCCGCCCATTGACTTAGTGGAAAGATCTCCTCGGGTGGTGGGACATAGGTACGCGCGTGGAGTTCGATGCGAGCAATGTCCCGTTGGAGTGCCGCCGCCTCAAGAGCTTCAATCGTGCTTTGATCCTTTTCAGGCATATCTGTGCTTGATAGATATCATAATAAGATTAGTACTGACTAAGTCACGAAAATGATAAAATTAGACATAGAATTGCCTAAGATTATACATAAGAAAAATTCACATTTTTAAGCTTATTTAGGGTCCTTTGATATAGTTGTTAAGATTTGAAATTTGTCATGTGATGGCGAGTCTCGACACTAAGTGTAAACACATAGATAAGTCAAGAAAATTTTCGCATTTTTGTAAAATTTAGCAAGTATGGAAAATTTTCGTAAGTTAAGAAATCTCGCACGTTGTCAAAATATTCGTATGCAATGAGAAAAATTCGCAACTTATCTTTGTTTCAAGGAATTTTCTCATATTTCAAGAAATTTCGCACTCAGCCACAAAATTTCGCACGTTAAGAAATTTTCTCATGTTTCAAGGAAATTCGCACTTAGCATATAATGAAAATTTCGCACGTTGATGTGTTTTCTTATTCAGAGTGAATTTTCGCATGCGTCTAGCGTATAAGGAAAAGCTTCGCAGGTTAAATGGAAATTTCGCGGATTGAAAACATTTGTTCACTGTAGATGCGAGAAAAGTGAATATGCGAAAATCTGGATTATGAAGTGAAGTATATGAAATTTCGCGGGTTGAAAAATCTTTGTGGATTGAGAAAATTTTTAGTTCACTGTAGATGCGAGAAGAGTGAAGATGCGAAAATCTGGATTATGAAGTGAAGTATATAAAATTTTCGCGGGACTTCACGTGCTGTAGCAGCGAAATTTTAACATATGTAAATTCTCGTATGAAACTTTCTCAGATAAAATTTCGCGAGACCTCACTCACTGTAGTGCAAGAATTTTCTCGGGTAAAATAAAAGTTTCGCGGGGCCTATCTAACTGTAGCGGCGAAATTTAACTATTAAATCAATTTTTTCAGAGAATGTTTCTGAGAATTTTTCTCGGTGAAATAAAAGTTTCGCGGGCTATACTCACTGTAGCAGCGAAATTTATCGATTAAAGCAATTTTTCTGAGAATTTTTCGCGGTGAAGAACACAGTTGTAAAAGTGCGAGATAGCGCAATCAATTTTTGCCTTAGACCTACTCAAATCTTAACTAAAATGCAATAATTTGGACTCAATCGACTCGTAATAGGATGGGAAATACATATTTGGTGGATTTAAACATTAAAAGCCTAACATTCGTTCGATTCAGAGCCGAGAAAGTTTTAACCCTAACCAAGCAGATTTAATCAAAACGGGCAAAATAGGGTAAAATCGAACAGAAATTGGGTTATTTAAGATGTAGTCATACCGAAAAGCTAATTTGCGATGATGGAGTTAGCAGGAAACGAAGTTTGAATGCAGATTTTGATGATGACGACGACGCGGGGAGTTGCGAATTTTTGAAGGAGGGGTTGCGAATTTTTGAATTTTCTCGGGATTTTTAGGATAGTGAAAAATGTTAAGGGTTTTGGGGTTTTACGATTGTAGACACTGTACATGCGAAATTTTTGAGTAAATGGGCCGAAATTTCGCGGGCTTGGTCAAAAATTCAACTTAGCTGAAATTCTCGGACTTGGACCCAATTTTGACCCTTTTTGACCAGAAATTTGAAATTCAGCCCAAAATGTTTTGAAATTTGAAATTCAGCCAAAATGTTTTGATCAGTCCGATTTTGACTCAGTTTGACCCCTTTTTTTTTTTTTTGGATAATGAAGAATAAGAAAAACTCCCCTTAATCGTAAAACTTCCCGTTTTAATTAATGAAATATCAGACGCTCCCCCTTAATCGAAACATTCCCGTTTTAAATAATGAAATATCAGACGCTCCCCCTTAATCTAAAAACTCCCCCTTAACAGACATAATCCAGAAGACACATAGAAAATGAAGTGAAGTGAAAATGAAATATGTACACTTTATCAAAGTTCATGTAGGGTCGATTGATCACAACTGAATATTCAACATACCCAACATAGTCACTAGGTGTTGGAATCGTTTGACATCCAACGGTTTTGTGAAAATGTCGGCCAGTTGATCTTCAGTTGTGATGTAGTGCAATTCAATCGTGCCTTGCTCGACATGTTCTTTGATGAAGTGATGGCGAATATCTATGTGTTTTGTTCTTGAGTGATGTACAGGATTACTCGTCATCGCGATGGCACTTTTTGAGTCACAATAAATGGGAATTTTATCAACATGAAGATTAAAATCTCGTAGTTGGGTTCTCATCCACAAAAGTTGTGAACAGCAACTAGCGGCGGCGACATATTCTGCCTCCGTCGACGAAGTTGAGACACAGTTTTGTTTTCGAGACGACCAACTTACGAGTTTACCGCCCAAGAAGTGTGCAGCTCCAGAGGTGCTTTTTCGGTCCATCTTGCATCCTGCATAATCCGAGTCAGAGAATCCAACCAATTTGAAGTCCGATAGAGTGGGGTACCACAAACCCAGTTGGGTGTTCCCTTGAGATAGCGGAGAATCCTTTTGACAGCAGTGAGATGGGATTCCTTTGGTGTGGCCTGAAAACGAGCGCAAATTCCTGTCGAGAGGACGATATCCGGTCGACTAGCAGTAAGGTACAGAAGAGATCATATTATCCCTCGATAAACGGTTTGGTCAACGGGAACACCAGATGGGTCCGCGTCGGGTCGGCCAGAGGGTGACATAGGTGTAGCAGCAGTCTTGGCATCCTTCATTCCATATTTCTCGAGGATGTCATGGATGTATTTGGACTGATTGATGAAGATTCCGTTGGGAAGTTGCTTTACTTGAAGACCAAGAAAGAAGTTCAGCTCACCCATCATACTCATTTCGAATTTCTCTTTCATCAATTCTGCGAACTCTTCACACAGTTGTGGTTTAGTCGATCCGAAAATGATGTCGTCGACATAAATCTGTACAATCATTATGTCCGGGCCACTCCGCTTGGTGAAGAGGGTTGTATCCAGAGATCCTTTCTTGAATCCAGACTGGACAAGGAAGTCTGAAAGGACGTCATACCAAGCTCGGGGAGCCTGTTTTAGTCCGTAGAGAGCCTTGTAGAGTCGATAAACGTGATGAGGAAACTCTTCGCTCAAGAACCCTTCAGGTTGATCGACGTACACTTCTTCTTTGAGAAATCCATTCAGAAATGCAGTCTTCACGTCCATTTGGTAGACTTTAAAGTTCTTGTGAGCAGCAAATGCAAGAAACATTCGTATTGCTTCGATCCTGGAGACAGGGGCAAAAGTTTCATCGTAGTCGATGCCTTCTTGTTGGTTGTACCCCTTAGCCACAAGTCTTGCTTTATTGCGAATAACAACACCATCTTCATCCTTTTTGTTTTTGAAAATCCATTTAGTGCCGATAATGGATCTATTGCGGGGTCGTGGTACGAGTTCCCAAACTTGTAAACGTTCAAACTGATTTATTTCCTCCTGCATTGCAATCAGCCAATCGGGATCGTTGAGAGCTTCAGCTACTCGTGATGGTTCGACTTGACTGAGATAGCAAGCAAATAGACTTTCATTCATCGTAGCCGAACGTGTCGAAACACCAGATGTGGGATCCCCAATAATCTGGTCTGTAGGATGAGAGCGAGCCCAAAGTGGTACATTTGTCTGTGAGGAGCTGGCCGCATTTGCATCTATTGGAGACTCATTAGATTGGGGTCCGGTGTCCGAAGAAGAGATCTCAACAGTGGTAGCATCTATTGGAGGCTCGTTAGATTGGGGTTCGTTGTCCGAAGAAGAGACCTCAACCGTGGTAGATTGAGAGGGTTCAGCATCAGAATCAGCAATGTTCCCAGGGTTGGGTAAAATGTCGTCTTCGTTGAGGTTGAGATTATCCAAGTTTGGCGGGACGACATTATTGCCGATAGCTGGTGGTGTTGGTGGAGTGGGTGCAGCGGTAAGTTGAGAGGGGGCGACGGGAGTCTTGGGGACTGGATAGAAGTACTCGAAGAGCAGATCGAGATCCAGTTCACCAGAATTGCCCTCAGATGAGGAAGTTCCCGCCGTTGAAGGTTGACCTTTCGTCAACGACTGAAGAATTCCTGGTTCTGGACTGATATGAGGAGAAGCCAGGAGGTCGCCTTCGCTTTCGTCAAATGTGACATTTGTGCTTTCAATGACAGATCGTTTCTCTTTAAGATAGACTCTGTATGCCTTCGAGTTTAGTGAGTATCCAACAAAGATGCCTTCAAGGGCTTTTGGATCAAGCTTCCCAAGATGTTGACGATCATTGGCCACAAAACATCGGCAACCGAAGGCCCTTAGATAGGATATATCGGGAATACGACGGTTATTCAGCATCTCGTATGGGGTGCGGTTGAATCTCTTGTGGATGGAAGCCCGGTTCTGTGTGTAGCAGGCCGTTTGAATAGCCTCGCCCCAAAGAGAATGAGGAAGTCTGGATTGTATGAGAAGAGTTCTGGCTGCTTCAACAAGTGTCCTGTTCTTACGCTCAACGACACCATTCTGTTCCGGTGTCTTCACAGCTGAGAACTGCTGAGTGATGCCCTGAGTGGCATAGAAATCACTGAGTTTCTTGTTCTTAAACTCAGTTCCGTTGTCCGTTCTGATAATCCGAACCTTCTGTTGATGGAGAGTTTGGGACGTAACAACAAACTCGATGATTATATCAGGAACTTCATCCTTTGTACGAATGAGTTTCGTCCACGTGTTGCGTGAAAAATCGTCGACAATCACAAGAATATATCGTCTTCCACCGAGCGTGGCCGTAGGCATTGGGCCACATAGATCCATATGTAAGAGCTCGAGGATTAGCTTAGAGGATGGTGTTTCCTTGGATATGTGAGACGATCGCTTCATCTTCCCCAATTCACAGGCAGAGCAGAGATGTTCCTTATGATATGTTAGTTGAGGTAGACCGTTGACGAGTTTATCTTGACGTAGTTTGTTGATAGTCTTGAAATTTAGATGTGAAAGACGTCGGTGCCATAGATCATTCAGCTTGGGTGCAGCCCGAGAGAGAAGACATACTGGTCGAGAAGTCGTGAGATTGAGTACGTAGAGGTGAGACGAGCGCGTTCCAGAAAGAAGTTGCAGTCCCGAGGCATCTATAATGCTGCAGATGTCAGATTCGAAGAGAACCTTGTATCCTTTGTCGCAGAAACGACCAATGCTGAAGAGATTGTAGCTCAAGCCCTCAACGTAAGAGATGCCCTTGATCGTCAGTTTGTCATGGACGAGATCACCAGTTCCGAGAATTGGCGCCATTTGACTGTTTCCAAAGGAGACCCTTCCGAGATAGCGCTCGGAGAAGTTGCTCAGCAGCTCCTTGTTCCCCGTCATGTGTGTGGAGCAACCCGAGTCTAGATACCACACATGACAGACCTGCAATCATTAGCAGATGTTGGGTCCCCGTTTACTAACGGGGCATTCTTGTGAAACAAGTAAAGTTTTTATGCGCTTAATGGGAAATGTGGTTTCTAAATCAGATTGTGTTGATTCTAATTTAGCTTTCCCTTTGTCGTTAGTTTGATTAGGCGGAATTATGGTTTTTCTAACCCATATTTTCCTAATTCGTGCTTGCATGTATGGCGCCGTATTCATGAATTGACGTGGGTAACGTGGTTGTTGTTTTCGTGCTCCGATTTTGGTAGCCTTTGGCTTGCGAGTAGTAGGTGAGTTTGCGTTTGACGACGAGAGGCGTTTTCGCTTGACCTTGGGTTTTGGCAAGATGGGAGAATTCAAAGACGTCGTAGAGAAGGTTCGCTTGCGAGGTCGGAGTGTTGCGTGTTCATGAGTTTCATATTCATGAAATCGTGGGAGAACAAAATCATTGCAGCAGCACATAGACATAAGTTTGGTAAAGGAAGGATAAGTTTTAGCCACATAATTGTCTACGCCCTTAGGATATTGAGATTCAGTACATAGAGAGGAAGGATGAATATAGGATGGTTTTTTCTTCTTGTCATCGAAGAGTGGGTTCGCCTTTGTCTGATACGAGCTGCCTTCCAGAGACGTCGAACTCACATTCCCTGTATCCATAAGAATACTAGAGTTAGTGTTAGAACATATGTCAGCTTCAGGAGTCATTTTCGCCGTCCTCTTACATTTACATGTTAGAGAATCGGGTACTTGACTCGATGTGGAGGGATAGTTCGTATTGGGAAATTTTTCTAGTGTGTAGATTTTGCTAAGCAGCTCATCTCGCTCTTTTGCAAAGGCCTTCCTTTCTACTTCTAGTTGTCGTTCTAGTTCTGCTATGAGTAGTAGTTTCTTTGGGATGTAAGTGCGAGAGAGCACATCTTGAAAAGCATCTTCCTGTTCTTTGTTTGGGAGTAAGGTTTCGACATCCTCCGAGAGTGAGGATACCTCAGTCTTATCTCTATTGTTCAACTCTGTGTAGTCAAGCGCGATTTCTGCCCAATGGATGTTCTGTTCTCTTGTTTCTTCTGAGATGGCAGCGGAGGACGATCTCACAAATGGCTTAAGCTGCGGGGGAGCACCATTTCTTGTTTGCAAGAATGCAGTGTTGCACATGTTATAGCTTTTAACTGCTAGCGGTGTTGGATTGCAATTGCTAGACAGTCCGATCCCCCCCCCCCCCCCCCCTGCGTCGTAGAATTCTGTTTCCGCTGGTTGGTTCAATAGGCATAGGATGCGTGAGTTTTCGTTTCTGAGGTGAAGTTGCTCTTCAAGCTCTTTCACCTTGCGGTATAGCCTAACTCTTTCCTTCGTAAGTAGTTCATATTGGGAGGCCGTCAGGAGGCGAGAAGTTTCACATGAACTAATAGCCAGTGTAGTTTCCTTAACCTTAGTCTCACTTTGTTTGTTCTTGCTTTGCAGACGTTTGACTAAAGCTTCAGAGGCTTTTAGACGTTCGTTTGCACAGGCAAGTTCTTCTACTTTTAGACTAAGTAAGGCATAGTTGTTTTCAAATTTTAGCTTAAGTTCATCATAATCCCTAGCGTCTATGGTGGGTTTCTTAATGGCGTGTCGGTGAGTAAACACATCATCTAGGTGTGAGATTCGTACCTCAGACGCAGCGTTGGTAGGAGTATTAGCTGTGTTTTCACCGGAGTGACCCATCTCCTCGTCCTCGTCATGTTCGACCAGCCTTGCCATGCAGCAATCTTCATCCTTAGGCTCCTCGTCTTCTGAAGTGTCATTCACCCATTCTGCTTCTTCGGTGAGTAGAGCTTTCCCACTTTCCACCTTGCGGGTCAATCTGGCCTTACGGTCGTAGTAGCCGGAGTCCTTCACGCGTGGGGCGTGGCATTCTTTGGCAAAGTGCCCCATTTTTCCACACCTAAAGCACTTCACGGACTTTTGAGGTGCGGAGTCCTCTTCTTTCTTTGTTGGCTTGGCTTCCTCTGTAGGATTGGTCTTTTTGATGCCGCTATAGGTTCTTTGGCGATTGGAAGAGGATGAGGATTTTTTCCCGATCTTCTTTGAGACCAACTTAGTGAGCATTGCCAGTTGCTTGCGTATATCACGAACATCTTCGTCTGATTCTGTATCAGCTTCGGATCCTGAAGAGGTGTCAGATACAACAGCTGGTAGCTTCCCTTTGTTCTGTTTGGTCTTAGTGGTGGAAGATCGTTCATTGGTTTTGTTCGAGAGGAGGGCCAGTGGGTCGACTCGAGTGTTGGTGGACTGAGGTTGCACATATGGGGCATAGGCAGACAGACTGTCATAAAGAGCATGGATGGAAGTGTTGGAGAGGTCCTTACTCTGAATCATCATCACGATTGCATTGCCCCATTGTGGTTTGAGGCTTCCAAGAAAGCGGTTGTTGATGTCGAATTTGTCCCTTGAGATCCTGGCTTTCTTGAGTTCATTGATGACCTTCAGGTATCTGAGGTATGTGTCACGCAGCTCCTCTCCTTCGTAGGCTTGGAAGTGTTCATACTGTGAGAGACATGCTGATTTCCTTCCTTGAGCACTTTCAGTTGTGCCTGCCATGATTTCTACGAGTTCATCCCATATTTCTTTAGCAGTTGTGCAGCACTCGATGTGAGCATAGACTTCGTTGCCCATAGCCTGGAAGAGGTATCCTTTGGCAGTCTCGTCGGCCTGTTCGCGAGCCAGTTCATCCTCATTGATGGGACCTCTTGGAGTGCGGCGTTCATCCATGGGTGGGTTTGCGTTTGGCTGTGCAGGGATGATTGTCCAGAACTGTGCTGGACCGTTGAAGATGGAGTCCAGAAGGTATTGAGAGAGTGGTGCGCCTTTGTTCCTGATAAACGTGAGGAACCGATTTGTCCATATGCTGTAGTCGCCTTGTCGCAGCATCGGAGGCCTGGTGTCGGAGCCCACTGTGGAGATGTCATTCGTGGTAGACATGGTTGGTGCAGTTGAATCGTCCGTGGTTTTGATCTTGTATAGATGAGAAAGTTAGTAACGAACGATAAGAGAGATACGAGTTTAAAGAGTAGAGTTCTGAGAATAAAAATTGTTTAAGGAATTTCTTAGAACTAAGTGAGCTGTGTGATGGTCGATAATGTAGGGAAGAGAAATATATCTTGAAATTAGGAGAAGTTCTAGAGATTTAAATGCGAGAATTGAGGCGAGAAAAATTAATTTATGACAAAAGTGGCCTAGGGTGATAGTACTAAAGTGTAAGGATCAAATCTTAAGTAGGTTTGAGAAAGGTTCACCCCGAGAAAATTTTAGCCCTAGAAGAATTTAACACGTTAGAAAAATTCGCAAGTTGAAGAATTTCGCAAGTTAAGATTTTTGAGCTTTGCAAGAGAATTTTCGCAAGTTATAAAGACTTTCGCACGATGAGAATTTTAGAGCTTTGCAAGAGAATTTTCGCAAGTTATAAAAACTTTCGCACGTTGAGGAAATTTTCGCGGTCACAAGAAATTCTTGGATTAAGCTTTCTTGGATATGGAATTTCTCGGATTATGAAGGTAAACAGATGCGAAAAAAATGTTGTATAAGTGAAGGTTTCGCGGCTAGAAATTCTCGGATCTTGAAGATAGGTAGTTGCGAAAAACGAATGTAGTATAAATAAAAGTTTCGCGGTTTTAAAAATTTCTCGGATTCTTAAGGTAGGCAGTTGCGAAAAATTCAGTGAATGTAAAATTTTCGCGGCCTAAAAAAATTCTCGGATTTAAATTCGTGGAAATGAAACTTTCGCGAATTTGACCGACTCAGAAAGTTTCGCGGATTTGAACGCTTCAGAAAGTTTCGCGGATTTGAACGATTCAGAAAGTTTCGCGGATTTGAACGATTCAGCACAAAATTTCGCGGTCAAGAACACGTTAGTACTGTTCCATTGCTTCACGCGGTTTCTTGCCAGAAAATCGTCCGTTTTCACTCAGATCTCAACCAAAATCGCTGAAACTTGATCCTAAACTTCAGAAATTCTTCCCCAAACACATAATCGACCGATTTGTGAGCTAAAAACACCAAAAAATAGGTCAAATCGACCAAAAACAGAGAATGGCCGAGATGTTCTTTTCTGAAAAGTTTTTGCTTCAATCTTGCTCAAAACTCGTTAAAACTGATTCAAAAGTGTTCTAAAAACATTTTAGGCATATACTCGATCTGGGGGAAGGTTTTAAACACAAAAACGAAGCATCAAAACCCCAAAACAAGCTTGAAATGCCGAAACTAATTTTTGCCCAAAAACACCTTTGATCTTTCTTGGAATCGAACGAAACTGGATTCAAATCAATGCAGATCGATCCACGTTTGCTCTGATACCACTTGTTGGTCCCAAATGCACCAAACAAGGAATCAAAAGAGGCTTTAATGGAATGATAAGGGAGTGTTCTCACCTTTGAGTGTGTGTAGTGTGTGAAAAAGTTGGATAAGCCTTTGATCTTTGATTACTTTCAAATGTGAGTTGGTAATACCTTATATACCACATTAACCCTAGGTATATTAAGGCCCAATCACTAAATGTTAATTAATTACAATCTAGTCTAAAGCCCAAGCTAAAGATAATTACAAAATTAATCCCAAGACTTAAACTATTGACACAATTAATTAAATATCCTAACAAATCGGGCAATGAAAATTTCAATTTAGAGTTCTAGAACCGGGCGACAGTATGTATCGTACAATATAGATCCTAAAGGCTTTAATCGGGCGACAGAATGTGAATCGGGCGAAAGAGTTTGGAAAATGGTTTGTTTTGGGCGATGGAGCGATTTCAATTTGGAGTATTTTGTTTCGATCGACAGAAATGGAGTTTCGGGCAAATTTGGTCCAAATAAATTTCGTTTCGATTGACTAAAATTGGATGTGGCTGATTGGGTAGTTGAGTGCCGGGGGATACAGTTAAAATGGATTGACAATTGCCGAGAATGTATCGGGCGAAACTAGTAATTTTGGTACTGTAGTCGTTCGAGCGATTCAAGCGTCGGCCGAAACTGTGAAATTAGCTATTGCCGAAACTCAAATTGATTGGAACTCCTCACGAAACTTAGCTAAGATTTGCCGAAACTCGAATCAATCGAAACTCCTCACAGTGGGTTTCGGTCGAAACCTTCAAATTCGATGGTACTGTTCTATCCGCTACCCGAAAGTGATGAACAGTTCAGTAAAAACCAGATTTTCAGACTCGTTTTTGCTCAAATCCTACTCAAACTTGACGGAAATCAACGTGAAAGACCAAAAATATACTCATTATCAGTTTTCTAACGTAAAGGAAAGAAGTCACTAAAGACGATTTGAAAACACCCAAAAACAGTGAAAAAATTGAAAATGAGTTTTCAAGCAAAAACTTCTTCAAATCACGTCGCAATCAATCGAATCTGGATTCAAATCGAAGATATTGATCCGCGTTAGGCTCTGATACCAGTTGGCCCTTATATTACTGAACAAGGATCAAAAAAAAGGGTAGAATGTTGAAAACGTGAAGAACATCTTGAGTGCGTATTAGTGTCTGTATTTCTATGGAAAAGTACAAGGTGGCTTACCTTTTGATTTCTTTCATAAGCCCTAATTAGGGTAAGTTGGGGCTTTATATACCACATGTATTTGGTATATTAAAGCCCAGTACAATACTCTTACTAAATATCATAAGTCACCCCAAACTACAACAACCCATTAATTACTAACATATAAACCCAAGATTACATTAAATTGAAGGATGCTACAAAATATTCCTAACAGTTTTTAGATTGACCCTTATGTAGAACATCATTTATTAATTGTGCTTTGATTTATTAGTTGTCCTTGTAATTAGGGGCGTTTCGTATATTTGTCCTTAGTTTTGGACTAGGTTTGTAATTTATACGAAGTTTGTTTGGTATAAATAGATGTACAAACATTGAGCTTATAGGACAAGATTTAGAAAATTGATCCGAAAGGCTTGCAATTCATTTTCTAGAGAGAGAAACAAACAGAATCTTTTCACTCTAAGCGAAATTCTATCTCGAGCTCTCTAAGAAGGTTTTCGATCGAAATCTCAATCTATACAATTCTTATCGATCGCATTAGAATTCATGCCTAGGATCGTACAATTGGTATCAGAGCAGATTCATTCTGTTTTGAATCAAAATTGTTAGAATTCGGATCAAAAATCTAAATGTGAAACTGTTCCGTGCGAAGAACAGTTTTGGCGCGAAAATGGATTTTCGATCTGATTTGCTCAGTTCCGTGCTGAATTGGTTTGAATTTGATGTTTATGTGCTTATTGTAGTGATAAACATTGATTGCGATTAGATTCGTAGCTGTTTGAACTTCATTTTAGCAGTTTAGATTAATCTGAGAAGTTACTGTTCATGCGAAGAACAGTTTAAACGAGTTCTTATTTTGATTAAATTCGACATGTTTTGCTTAGTAACGTGTTTAATTGTGTGTTTGTGCGTACTCATCATCTGAGTACGGGCATTTACCTGCAATTCCATAGTCTAATTCATCGTTTTTGCTTGAATCAGTGTTAAGTGTATTCTGTGATTTTTTTCGATAATTTCAATTTTTCTCGCTAGGTTCTTCGATCAGGTTAATTTCTCGATTGAAAAACTCGGCGCGAAAATTTTTCTCGATCAGAATACAAAGTCAGACTTATAGTCGTCTTTATCAAGAACGACTTTAGTAGAAAAATTTCTCGAGCATTACTAAGCGAAAATCTTTTTCGACGAAGACCAATTTTGACCTTTGCACGCGCAAAACTTACCGTCGAAAAACTTTTTTGGTCAGACTTATCAGTTTGACTAAGCAAAAATCATTTCCGTCCGAAAAACTTTACCAGTCAACGAATTTATTTTGACCCAGCGAGAAACTTATTAAACATACTGTTTCTCCGCGTTCCAAATAAATTTGCGATTCAAATTTTTTTCTCGACCGAAAGATTTTGAGCAATTTTTCTCCCTCGTAAAATTTTTCGCTGACGTACTCTCTCGCACGAGAACAGTAACAGTGACAATTTTCTCGACGAATTAATTTTTGATCAAACTTTAAAGATTGAGTCAAAAATTATTCTCGAAACTGCTCTTGAATCAAACGCTACTTACTAATCTGCTACTTGTGAAGCACACTACTTCAGTTCAAGATATCAAAACAGCAAACGAAGATCCTACATCAACTCAAAGGAAGAAATGGATGCTTATTCTCTAGGAAATGATAATCGTCCTCCAATCCTCAAAAGGGGCGAATACACAGTTTGGAGAAATCGGTTATTAAATTTCATCGAACTTAAAGATCAGGCTGAAGATCTACTCAAATCACTTCATGAGGGACCGGAAATCTTTTATATAAATCAAGAAGGTGATAGCTCGAACAATCCTCCGATCGAACCCAATAGGCGAATAAAATTACCTAGTGAGTACGATGAAGCTGAGAAAAGAAGAGCAAGAGCAGATCTTATAGCTAAGAACACGCTGATGCAGGGCATCCCGAATGATATCTATAGAAAAATATATAGCATCCCAACTGCAAAAGGGATGTGGGATGAACTGGAGCGAATGATGCAAAGAACCGAAGTCGGTGCCAAAGCTAAGAAGGCTAACATACTCACAGCGTATGACTCCTTCAAGGCCAAAAGTGCGGAGAGCTTACACGATCTTTATCAGCGTTACCTCAGTCTTCTCAACGAAATGAGGAAGATTGAGATAAAAAAGACTAACATGGAGATGAACATTTGGTTCTTGTCCGCACTGCCCACCGACTGGAAGAAGATCTCTACCCAACTCCGACAAAATAAGGACTTGGACGAGATGGATATTCACGCTGTTTTGATAACCTCGCAAAGCATGAAGAAGACATAGGCGAGTTACAAAAGGAGCAAAAGGGCAAACAGGTCGAGGACTCCATAGCTCTAGTCTCTGACAAGAAGAGTACCCGCTTACGCAAAGAAAAGCACGTCAAGCTCCCGAGCTCCTCAGAGAATGAAGACACATCCGATTAGGAACTTCCCTCTGAGATTAAAGAATTTGGGAAATAGCTGGCATTAGTCGCCAAGATGATGACAAAGAAGTACTTCAAAAAAGTCGTCACCATCCGCCAACAGTCTTCGAACTACAAGCTCGAAGAATAAAGAAAAGCCGGCTGAGTCCTCAGAAGCCACAATTTCCAAAGATGTACTAAAATGTTTTAATTGTGGAAAAACAGGTCACTTTTCCAGGGAATGCACCCTCCCAAAGAAAAGATGCTACCTACTACTCCAGGAAGCTTCAACTCTCCAAACAAAAGGAAGCTGGAGTAGCTCTTATGGCAGAGCAGGACCACTGGCTAGGGGACAGCTCAGATTCTAACACTGACAATCTTGCCCTAATGGCACGCCTTGATGATGAAAAGGAAGATGATACTCCCGCAGAGACGGACGACGAGAAAGCATCCACCTCATCTCAAGAGGTAGAAACCTTCGACTCTACAAATTCTGATTTTGTTAGGTCCTCTGTTATCAACTCAATCAATCCTAGGTATGAATTCTAAGGATATCGATTAGAATAATTTAAATTGAAATTCGATCGAAAACCTTCGATGAAGAACACGAGAGAGAATTCCTTTAGTGAGATGATGTTATCTGAGTTTCTCTCTCTATGAATTCGACAGCCTTTCGGATTGATTCTATAATTTTTCTGTATTAAGCACAATGTTTGTACAAGTATTTATACCAAACAAACTTGGTATAAATATCTATCTAGTCCTAATCTATGGAATAATACAAATAAAGCCCCTAATTACAAGTACAACTAATGAAATCAAGCACAATCTAAAATGATACTCTACAATCTCCCCCTTTGTGCTTGATTGCCTTTCGACGTTGTTTGTCCTCGTCGGGCAAAGTATGACCTGCGCAAGCCCAGCGCGTGCTCAAAGTTTCTGAGCATGTTCCTTAGCTCCAGTCGCTCCTCGATATCTTCTAGTAGTTCCATTAGGAGCGGCTGTTCTCTCACGAACCGATGGATTCTCAGCATTGTATCTCTATTGATTTCTTCCAATCTCTGCTCTATGTCCTTCCTGATGACCTTGAGCGTTCCATCACAAAACTTGTTGATTTCAGTCTTTAGCATCAACCTATTCTTCTTAGAAATTGGATTGTGGTGGGTTATGCCTAGGACTGAGCTGATGTGCACATGTTTGTTGGGAAGCCCTTCGATCTCATGTCCTTTGTTGAGTGGAGCGGTCATGTTAACCTTCTTCATGTTGCTCTCCAGAGCCATCTGAAGGTCGTGTGCGGCGAAGTACTTGACTTGGCGCATCATGAACCGGTAGAGTCCCTCTAGTCTTTCTTTCTTGACGAAGCCTTGAGGACCTTTGTACTTTTCCACGTACAGCTGATAGATTTTGTATACCTCATCAGCAGGGATGTACGGTAGGTCGCTATCGCTTAGATCCTCTCGGGTCCTATCCACTCGCTCGATAGCGTAGGTTGGGGTTGGAAGACCTCCTTTAGCACAGTAGACGCTGAGAAGCTGGAAAATAGGGGAAAGACTCTTATAATGGCTCTTGACTTGTGTTTTAGTCATCCCCAGCCTTACATCGGCTCCAAGTTTGGTCAGCATCCAGAGGTTGGTCATCCTCTCTTACTGATCCCAGTGAGAGATCCCTCTTAGCTCAAACTCGTTCGGCTTCTTGATCTTGTCCGGTGACCTCCAAATATTTTCACAAACTTCTTCAAGGAAGGGTATCTCTATCCAAATATTCTCCCAAGGCGTCTCGATCCGAACGGTCCCTGGTGTTAGTCTTGTGGAGGAAGCGGCTCGTTGTTCGATCAACTCTGGTAAGTATGGGATGTCTTGCTCGTAGTCTTCACCTTCCTGAAGTTCTTCGTCTTCTATAAGTACAAGGTCTACCGAGGCTTTTTGTAAGAAGTGTCTTACGTCCTGAAGCCGTTGTCTTTGATGCTCTTCGGGCATGGAATGGGTCATCCACTGTCCTTCGAATATGTATTTGTCTAGCACCTCGTGTGGGTCGACGCCATGTCCGGATGGTCCCGGTTGGTCTGGAGCAATTGAGGGAGTCGCCTGAGTCTGCGCTAGAGCGAAGAGCATGACAGCGCTTGCTTCTTCTTCCGGAAGCAAGGGGCTTGTGAAGGTCGGTGGTGTGGGTGGAGGCGTCCGTAGGTGAAAGGTTGGTGGGTCGATATGGGTTAGAGTGGTGGTGCGGTGCGTGGTATGGGTAGTTTGGGTGTGGGTGGTTTGTGTTTGGGTTTGGGTTTGGGTTTGTGTTTGGGTTTGGGTTTCACCTGCTCCAGCGCTTGTTTGCGTTGCACCCACGCCTTGTCCTTGGCCACTCATCGTTTCAGTCCTTGGCCTCTTCTCCCCCTCATGAGGATCCTGATCATCAGGATCGTCATGTCGTCGTCTGGATTGGGAGCTTTGGCCTCGGCACGTTTGGGTTGGTGGCTCGGGATGGTCCACTAGTCGCCTATAGAGTGATTCCTCCTAAGGCGACCGGATGGTGAGACCAATGAGGCGGGCTAGTAGAATATCGTGGAGCTGGGTGATTGGGATGGTGTATGGGTTGATGAGGATGGAAGAGTTTTGTAGAGGGTCGGTGGTAGTGGGTTGTGAGGTTGGGAGGTCGGCTTGTGCTGAAGCTGGCTCCGAGCCGGGTTCTTTCCCTCGATCTTGATGGGACGTCTCGATAGTCGTACGCACGCTCTCCATAATCTTGTCTTCGAAAGATTTAATGCTGATGAGAGGGCGGCTTTGAGGTGGTCTTCAGTCACAAATGGGGCGGACGCCTCCTCGGATGTTCGAGGACGACTAATGTCGCCTGTTATCAACCCTTGAGCAGAATCCGGCTCCTCAGGTTGGCTCACAGTCACTTGAGGTTGTGACTGTATGAGACTTCCACCCAATCCTCGAGTCGAATCTTGAAGATTCTCCTCTATGGGTGTTTCGCAGGCTCGGGTAGAGTATGTTGTGGCTCGAGATTGAGCGAAGAAGTGCCGGCAACACTTGAAGAAGTGATCATCACGGTATCTGGTGCGGTGGTGACGGCCGGGAAGAGGGACTCGATTTGTATGCTAAGTCGCCTGGGAGTCCGTCTTATCAGGCTGATTTCCTCATCAGACTCCGTGTCGGACGGGGTGGCTGTGTGAGGAGTAGGGTCACGTTCAACGTCCTCAAGAGCCTAATCCGTCACCAGTGGAAGCGAGCTTTGCCCCATTTCTGCCTCGGGCTGTGCTTCTTGTAGAGGAACCTCCTCGATAGGCTCTTCAAGCACGCCAACATGTATGGGGCACTTCCACTTGAAGCATCTCTGCTGGAGCCTCTTATTCGAACTCTGCAGCCACAGCATCGATCAACGTGGCATCTAAGTCAGGCATTGGCTCCTCGTGAGTTGGAGGCTGCAGCTCTAGTTCCTGAGCGACTTCATCAATCATCATGCCCTCAGGACTAGGTTGTTGTTGCTGATGTGGAGGGTTCACTTGGAAATCTGTCGGGGGCCCTCGAATCATTTGTTCATTAAGGTGATGTTCCCGACAGGATCTCTGATATTCAGCTCCCGCAGGGTCGGCGAGCCGAAGAAGGTTGAGTGGAATGGCCATCGAAGGCTGAGCTAGGTCCACCAGCCGTGGGTTGTGGAATAACTTGAGCCTGGGTGGCTGATATTTTCCTCCTAGAGGCAAGCGAGGAATGTTATGCTCGTGCATCTCCATTTGTTGGCGGATGATGACGGAGAACCATCTTGCATGCGGCACGTTCTTGGACCTTTTGTTCTCTCTTTGTCTGATCTGCTCTGCGAGGTCGTTCCAGATCAGTTGAGCGAAATCGTAATTCCGCGAGAACACGACTCCGTGAAATATCCGAAGGATGTGGCCGTTGCCTTGGTCGAAGCTGGCGTGCTTCGGGGATAGACACTTGTTGATAATCCCGAATAGTGTCTTTCATGGATGGGTAATCCCGTTGCTCTGCATCTGAGCTAGCTTGGTGAGCGGTGGATGGTACCCCATCTGGAGGAAATCATGCACTAGTTCTGCATCTGATGGGAGGGGGTCGTAGTTTTGGCTGTGAGGGAGTTCGAGGAGAACTCTGAACTCGTTCTTGCTCATGCAGATGTGCCTCATCCCGACAACCGTGGTAAAGTGGTATGCCCCGTCCAAGATGATGCTCTTGATCATCCCCCAAAACTGCTGGAGGTAGACCATCGGCACTAATGCCGTCACTGTTAGTGCATGCCATAGTGGATGGCCTTGCAGAATGGACACGATAATGTCGTCTGGACACTGAAAGGTGGTCAGGTCTAAATGGAAGTTCGTGTTGTCGACGTTGAGATATAAGGCCTTCTCGTAGATGTGATTATATGTAGGGTAGTGATCCATCTGAAATCCACATAAGAAATGTAAATCATTAGTTCAAAAATTTGTCGAAATTATTTTGAAGAAGGTATGAATAGGTATACCAGAGTGACTATTAGTGAAAAATGATATTTTGACATATTTATAAGACTCATATGAAAGTTTTGTCGAAAATTTTCTAAGTGTTTAGAGTCACTGTTTACTTCGTGAAATTTTTCGCACGTAAAATTGAAATTTCAATTTTGTTTTACGAAGTGCTGATTTTTAATCAAGATATCCGTTTATTTTTGCGATCGAAAATTTTATTCTCTATTGAAAGCTACAGTGGAAAGTAAGGACTTAGAAAATTTCTAAGTGTTTGAACTCAAGATGCGAAACTGTAGCCGAGAACTTTTTACGATCGAGAAAAATTTCCGTGTAAATTTACGATCGAGAAATTAGATTTCCAAGTAAATTTACGATTGAGAAATTTTTCCGCGCGTGAATAAAATTTTTCGCTATGAAAATTAACGAGCGAGAAAATATTTCGATTTGAAGAGGTTTTTCGCTGCAAAGTTTTTAAGATCGAGAAAATTTTCAATTTGAGACTAAGTCAACCATCGACAAAATTTTCAATCGATCAAAGTTTCGCGGCGTGTTTTTACGATCGAGCAATTTTATTGAAAGGAAAAAAAAATAATTTTTCGCCGCTTAAAATTTTCGACCGAGAACAAAATTGAAATCGAAATTTTCGAATGTAAGTTTTGCGCTCGAAATTTTTAAAGACATTGCATCTATTTTATCTATTCCTCTCAGGTAATATTTCGCTAGCATAAAATCAAAATTGTGTTTCTCGATAGTAAATAAATTTCGATCAACGTTATTTATCTTAATGACTAACTTGAAAACATTTGCGATCGAAAATCTTTTACGATGCAAACAGTGATTAATCAAATTGAAATTCAATTTTCACTGTTTACGAGGGAGAAAGTTCTTCGACGCATTTAAACCTTTAAACTCCAGTTTAGTCCTATCTGTCAATCGGACACTAATAACGCAAAATCGAAGTTTATCCACCCAAAAATGATTAAGAAACGTCGAAACGAGCCTATTATGCAGTTTTTAACCCAGATTATACTTAGAATAAGGTCTAATATACTGCTAACGAGGGTTTCGAGTCCTCAGAGTATGAACAGTCGAGAAGTAATCAAAGAATCATGCAAATATAGTTTGAATGCAGGAAAAACCCTAAAGGAAGTCAAATCTACCTTCAAAAGACGGAAATTAGTGAAACGATCGAAAGATTTTGAAGATTTTGACGTTCGTCTTTTGAGAGAAAAAGTTTTTCGCGAGAAAATTTGACTGTTGAATTTTGCGATTGAGGGTTTTGCGTGAATTTAGGGATTTTCGACTGCAAACTAATGATTTCGTTTAATTTTGGGCTGATTAGACATTTTCGATACTTAGAGAATTAAGCCCATTACTATTTGCGATCGAGAAACTTACGATCGAGAATTTTGATTTGGTTACTGTTCAATTTTCGCTCGACAATTCCGATCGAAAATCTTTTCGGTTCCTGTTTAATTTTCGCTCGACAATATGAAGGAGAAAATTACAAATTTGGTCCCAAATATTTCAGATTGATCCTAATTTTTAAGAATAAACCACAGAATTACTCCTAATTTTAAACGAAAATGCAATTAACTCCCTGTATTTTCGAAGACGTGACATCCGGCTCCAAAATTCATCTTCGATAATCTGCATTATTTAGAGCAATATGTCGAGAATATTAGAGTCAATCAAGAAGTAATTGATCTACTAAGGCTCCCCCTGTATTGTTTTATCAATGTCTTGAGCTCACGATCGTGAAATTTTGTGAGGTCCTCCTTATTTAAGTATTGACCAAAGTAATTCTTAGAATGAAAATTTCTGCAACACTTAAAGAAGAGAACATCAAAAACATTTGGAACTCAAAACATGGAATCATTGTAAATGCTCCCCCTCAAATAGTGCACATGTATCAATTTATCACGTAATCAAGCAAATCAATACAAGTAACAATCATTATTATACGCAATTTAGGCAATTTCACTTAGATACATGGTCCCCAAATCATGTATTCAAAATGTTGCGGGAGGGTATGAGCATAAACAAGTAAAGTCGTATTTTAATCAATTCCGTACCAATGCAAGTTAAACATGCATTCAAAATGTGCGATTTATATATATATATATAATTTTTTTATTTATTTTATTTTTATTATTTTTATTTTTTATTATTATTATTATATATTTCTTTAATTGTATATATTAATAGTATTATTAGGATGGGGTCAGATTATTTTGCTACGATCATCGTCACGCCTAAAATTTCACAAGATATTTGAAAGGATCACATACCGTCGAGTCTTGTCGTCAAACTTAAAGAGTCCTAAGTTCATAGAATGATCCATTTCAACAACTCTCACTGGATTCCCTCTAGCACTCGATTATTTATGCCTTGGGATGATTATATATATATATATATATGTATCACTCAAGTCAACACAAGCAATCTTAAGTCAATTTACCTGTGATCGAGGCGTTTTTAATCATTTCACCTTTGCGAGAGATCGTAGATGTGGAATCATAGAGACTGTGAAAGGTTTTAATTTGGTCTTGACTAAGAAGGGAAGGATAGCTTTGGAGTTGTGGACTAAAGTTCTTCTTCCTTTTCTTCATCGTTCTCCTCCTTTTGTCGTTTTTCTCTATATTGTTTATCATTCTTTATCCTTCAATGATTTTTCTTTGATTCAGTCTGCACTTGCTCAAGCTGAAGCTCCCTTCTCTACGGGCTGAGAGATTATCTAAGGCGAAGTTCTTCTTGTTCGTTCTCGGGCCGATACTGCGCTCCTTTTCTCTTAATCCCTAGTGAAGTTTCAGAGATTATCAATTTGAAGAAGTGCGGAGTTATGGAATTCAAACCCAATGCCACGCTCCTCTTCTCGTTGTCTCGATATAAGACCATATTATCGTTGGAGAAGTTCACTTCGTGGTGCTCCTCTTTCCAGCCGTTCTGACGAGTGTACGAGATTATCGATGGAGAAGTTCGCAGCAAGATCTGTATCCCCTTCTAAAGATATGAGATTGTGATAGTCGAGGGATAGGTTCTTTTGGACTGCTTTTTGTGCGTTGAGCATTCCTCGTGTGCGTTTTCCACCTTCTTTTGTCATCTTTTTCTTTGTCGTCCCTTTTTCTCCCCCTCCTTTTCTCGATTGAATATCCCATCGAAGACTTAGGTGTCGGTTGAAGGCTCAAAGGATTTTCAAGTGAAGAAAAGGATATTGGAGAAGGCTCAAAATGGATGACTAAAGGCTGTATTAAAGGATTGAGATTTTCTATATTTAAGGCCACGTGAGGAATTTCCTAAGTGCTCTAATCATTTTCCTAAGGATCTAACGAAAGACGAGTATGAAGCCAAGAATCACTAGTTAAGACAAGCAATTGATGTGTGACTCGCTCAAGAATAAATCAATCGAAAGGAAAAATAACAGGCCAGAATCCTTACTTATGTAAAGTGGCTTTGTGTCTAGTGGAGCAAACTATCTGAGCTTTGAACACAAGAATGCGACTTAGACTGACAAAATTAAGTAAGCAATCAGTCGCATGTTGGGAAATCTAATTGTGACGTAGATCGAGCATCCTAAGATTTCGTCATTCCCCTATATTATAGGTATATGTATAGTATTTTTTTATTTTATTTTTATTATATATTTATTCACACAAGATAAACCATGTAAGCATAGAAAACACATAGAATAGAGCATCTAATAGCACAAAAGATCAGGTAATGCACATATCACGGAAGATTCAACATGCCTAATTTTCCGACAAGGAATTGAAATCGTTTTTCATCCAATGCCTTGGTGAAAATGTCGGCTAGTTGATATTCCGTGTTGACAAAGTACATGTCTATGGTGCCTTTTTCTACGTGATCCTTGATAAAGTGATATCTAATGTCTATGTGTTTCGTGCGTGAATGGTGAACAGGATTGCACGTAATCGCAATGGCACTTTGGCTATCACTATATAGGGGTATATTATTTAAAATGTACTCATAGTCGCGAAGCTGAGTCCGCATCCATAGCATCTGAGAACAACAGCTGGCGGCTACGACGTATTCAGCTTCAGACGTCGATGTTGAGACGCAATTTTGCTTTTTGGATGACCAGCAGACTAGCTTTTCGCCTAGAAACTGAGCGCCACCGGAGGTGCTTTTCTGTCCATTCGGCAACCTGCATAAGCAGCGTCAGTATAGCCGATAAGTTTGAAGTTCGTACCTTTAGGATACCATAGTCCTAAGGTAGTTATGCCCTTAAGGTAGCGAAGAATACGCTTCACCGCGAGCATGTGGGATTCTTCGGGATTGGCTTGGAAGCTGGCACAAAGACAAGTGGCAAACATGATATCCGACCGACTAGAAGTGAGGTAGAGAAGAAATCCAATCATGCTACTATAAAGTGTGATGTCGACCGATTTTCCTGTGAGATCGGCATCCAACTTGCAGCTTGTTGACATGGGAGTGCTGAGAGGCTTGCTTTGATCTTGATGGAACTTTTTCAGGATATCCTTAATGTATTTTGTTTGACTGATAAATATCCATCATTGAGCTGTCTGACTTGAAGTCCTAGAAAGAATTGCATCTCTCCCATGTGGCTCATCTCAAATTTACTCTTTATGAGATCTTCAAACTTCTTGCACACTCGTGAATTTGTTAAACCGAAAATGATGTCGTCGACGTAAACTTGGACGACCATCAGATCCTTGTTTTGCCATTTGATGAAGAGGGTCGTATCGACTGTTCCTCGAATAAATCTAGACATTACGAGGAAGTCACTCAAGACATCATACCAAGCACGTGGGGCTTGTTTCAGTCCGTAGAGAGCTTTATCCAGTCGATAAACGTGATCGGGATGTTTCTGATCAATGAAGCCGTCTAGCTGAGCGACATAGACTTCTTCTTTGAGTACGCCATTGAGAAAGACGGTTTTGACGTCCATATGATAAACCTTGAAGTCTTTATGAGCCGTGTAAGCCAATAAGAGACGAATGGCTTCAATCCGGGCAACAGGAGCATACGTTTGGTCGTAGTCGATGCCTTTCTGTTGATTGTATCCCTTTGCAACTAATCGTGCCTTGTTTTTGATCACTTCGCCATCTTCATTCTTTTTGTTCTTAAATACCCATTTCGTTCCGATGATGGTTTTCCCATGCGGACGGGGTACTAATTTCCATACTTGAAGACGTTCGAATTGGTTTATTTCCTCTTGCATTGCAATTATCCAATCCGGGTCTTGTAGTGCGTCTGCTACCTTAGTAGGTTCGTTTTGACCTAAGAAGCAGCTGAAAAGACTGTGTTGATGCCTTGTCCTTACTCCGCTCGAACGATCGCCAATTATCTAATCAACCGGGTGGGCTCTAGTCCACTTGCGCTCATGTGGCGAGGCTGAAGAAGATGCATCAGTAATTTGTGAGTCTAGATTTCCAATGATCTCCGATTGTTCATTTGTGTGAGGAAGTTCCAAATCAGCATTTGGAGGGAGCGACTCTGATTATTCTTCCTCAACACTCATGATAGGTTCTTCATTATACTGTGGCAAATCTGAATCGGGTGAGGTAGGGATAGTTGAAGAACTTGGTACATCGGCCTCGTCGGGTGTATGGTTGACGTAAACTGGCGGATGTAATGGCTCAAAGAGGGAATCCAAGTCTTCTAACACAAGTCTCAGAGCTTCGTCTGGCGGTGATTGCTAATTGTTGCCATCTTCTGTTGGTTTTTTGCCAACACACCAGTGAATACGTGTAACGACCCGTCCCATACCGAGTGTTACTGTAGCATCGGTTCCTACCGGGACTAGTGGGGTTGGGCCCACCACACTCCGACTGATAGTCTGGCCCTACTGTATCACCATTTAACCTTTCAGCGTGCTTCGTGCACTCGCTCACACGCACCATAAGAAACTTCCCAGGGGGTCACCCATCCCTAGATTGCCACAAGTCAAGCACGCTTAACTTCGGAATTTCTATAGATGGACTCCCGAAAATGTAGGTCGACCTTGGTGATATGAGTAGTACTATCAATTCTCTTATATGATTCTTAGCCTGACACGCCCTTACATTGTCAGTCTCAGGATCCCCTCTCATTCTGGTGTCGGATCGGTTCGTTCATGTACCCCATCGCCTAGAAGCCTGCCAGGAGCCGCTCCTTGTCTGTGCACCTCTCTAGCACCGGCGATCACTCCCCGCCCTCATCGGCCCCGGACGTCACATGCCCACCAGCTTCCGCCTGGTTCGTCCCCGAACCAGCACCGTACTGTGAGAGGTTGTGCTCTGATACCACCTGTGGCGACCCTCACTTTCTAATCATAATTAGTGGCGGATTTTCGCAACGTAAGTCGCGGAAGACCCGTCTAACAAAAAAAACTTTTTCATAAAAGGTATTATAATACAACAAAATATTATTTTACATAGTAGTATTTGTACAAAAGGGCGTAGCCCCAAAATGCCAAAAGATCAAAAACCCTAACGCCGCTCCACAGGTCTTCATCCATGTACCGCCCTGCCCTCAAAAGTCCGTGGAGCACCGCCACCAGCCGCCTCAGTCTTGACGCGTATCGGCGTCAGACTCAGTACCTACAACACGTAAACACTGAGCAAATTGCCCAGTAGGTGAATAAAATGCATGTATGCAAGTGTGCATTCAATCCCAGTTCCCACATCTCACATGTCAATGCACAATCTTTCTTTTCCCACATCCTATCTCACATATATCATACAACATAGGGCCCTAGGTCAGGCTCGGCACCAACATTGTAATAAATATCATGGGTGGTCACGAAATTCCACCCGTATCCACTATCATGGGTGATAACACCCGTATCCCCTAGGTGATCACACCCGTATCATGGGCGGTCAGACCCGTATCAGTACCATGGGTTAATATACCCGTATCCCCGGCGGTTTTGCACCTCGAATCGACCAGACAGATAGTTCACGTCTGTCTCCCGCCTAGTGCCATACGAGCCCAACCTCAAACAAAATCAAAATCATCTCGATCTACCCGCTTGCCAATAAGTCGAGTCATCACTGTCTCAATACGGTGGAAATCATCTCTCAATCTGTCGTGATATGCATACGCCATGCATATAATCGTAATAACACGTAAGAACATAGTTTGCATGAAATTTACGTAAAACACGTAAAACACGTAACTCATATAAATCATGAAAATCATCGAGTCACATAAAAACACATAAAAGCACATAATGCACATCTGTGTTTACGCATTGTAGATGGATGATCCACCTACCTGTCCTCCTACTATCGTCGAATAAGAGGTCTGGTGTAGTCCCTATATATCGATCCTCTGAATATAATAAATATTATTAGTATCTGTACTAACTCTGGAATAGTACAGTCTAAAATTCTTGAATCTTAATTATCAAAATATTGAAAATATCACAAACCCTAAAATAATGAAAACCCTAAAATTCCTAAAAATGCTAGAATTACTAACTATCAAAAACTATTATATTTCGAAATCTTTGTATGATAAAAATATCACATCTCGAAGTCTTTCTATAACAATATCGAAACTTAGGAATATTATATATTAAATAGATATCGAGAACTTAAATGTCGAAATCTTTACTAACATGGTAATGTCGAGATTATTAAACAATGTCGAATCTTATAAATGTCGAGACCTTATTATATATACCTTGAAATCTATCTGCTTTATATTTCGAAATCTTCCTATTACATATCTCAAAATCTTCCTAATATATATATGTCGAAATCTATATAAGCTACATCCCGAGAAAAGCAATGTCGAGTTCTTTAATAACCTTATCGAGATCTTTGAGAGTTAAATGTCGAAGCCTATAATATCTCGAGACCTTACCATTGTCGAGATCTTTACTAATATCAATACATCTCGAATTCTTTCTGTTATAAAGCTCGAATCCTCTCATTATACTTCTCGACATCTTTCTAATTGTTATATCTCGACATCCATCTGTGAGAAGGTTATTAAAAATCTCGAGATCTATTTATAACATACACATCGAAATCTATTTATGGAGGAATGATCATATCTCGACAAATATATTCAAAACAAGCATTTAATCATATATCGACATCTATTCCTCACGAAGCCTTATCGAAATTCATCCCATCCTTAATATTTCATGTACCAAAAGTCATTAACATTCCTAGTTAAGCAAACCCACATGATCAGTACTAAGCTTCTAAGGTTAGGGTTTTTCTAAACCTAATAACTATCGAACCTCCTATGGTCAGTACGAGATTTCACGTAGCCAATTAGATATGGAAAATATATTAAGTGTACTGAAATGTTTTCAAAGTCTGATCGCAACCCATCGAAGCTCTTGTGGTCGTGATATCATCACACACAACTATGAATTACAATTGGGGAAAAACCCTAAACTTTCTTAACATGCAAGTTTCGACCATTTTCTTAAGAGTTCTCATGTAGTAATGTAATTATATACATAGGTACCGAAAATGAATTAATTATTAAGTATAAGGAATTTTACCTTACTTGGAGTTTTAACTTTCGCTGTGTGAAGTGATCACGTTGTGTGTTTTACTTGTCTCAACAGAGTTTCCTCTCCCTTGCCTATCTTAACAGACGCTGTGAATTGGATGAGTATTATTCTTTCCTTTTAGTGGATTTAACTCCCCAAAAACTCGATACATATCAAGAGTGGATATATATCGAAATGAGATTTTTGAAATTGGTGTTGATTAGACAACCTAGTTAAATATAGAACTTACCTTATGACTAAGCAATCTTATTTCATATTATTTATATATGTGAGTTTGGGACTTGTTTTCGAAAGTTAAATGTTTTAATTTCTTGTTTCTTTTGGTTTCGTAATTATTGAAATTTATATCCTTATATTTTGTCGATTAGATTTCTTATCAAACTTTTGCAATTTACTAGATCACATCTTTAATTACATCCAAATCCCGCATTTAAATTTACGGGTATTACAATACGGGTTCTGAGGTGTTATCTTCAGAAGCCAACGGGTTGAGCACGGGTCCTGAACTGATGTGTTCAGAAGCCATTTCTGCCACTTCGTGGAAAGTGACATTATAGCTTTCCTTAATTGTTCGGTTGGACTTGATGTATACTCAGTACGCTTTTGATGTTGTAGAATACCCGACGAAAGTTGCCTCGAATGCTTTAGGGTCGAACTTAGCACGGTGCTCTCTGTCGTTCGCCACAAAGCACTTGCACCGGAAGACTTTAAGGAATGAGATGTTGGGCACTCTGTTATTCACAATCTCGTACGGAGTCTTGTTGAACCGTTTGTGAACCATCGTCCTGTTTTGGGTAAAACTGGCGGTATTAACTGCTTCAGCCCAAAGAAAGTGTGGAAGTCCGGAATGGACCAGCATTGTACGAGCGGCTTCCACTAGGGTTTTGTTTATCCTTTCAACGACCCGATTTTGTTGAGGCATTTTTGCGGCTGAGAATTGTTGACTAATTCCAAGCTTCTGATAAAACTCACTGAGATGTTTATTTTTGAACTCAGTGCCGTTGTCTGTTCGAATAACTTGAATAGTCTTTTGCAGCAGATTTTGAGTAGTGTTCACAAAGTTGATAATCAAGTCCCCTGTCTCATCTTTGGTTCGGAGGAACATTGTCCAAGTGCAGCAAGAGAAATCATCGACGATTACTAGTACGTACTTGCGTCATTGATACTCTGTGTTTGCATTGGCCCACAGAGGTCCATGTCGATTAGTTCCAATGGTCGAGAAGTAGACGCAATTATCTTGACATGATGAGACGCTCGCTTCATCTTTCCTAATTGACACGCCGAACATTGATGCTCCTTTTGTAGTCGTATAGATGGAAGACCGTGAACAAACTTTTTCGTAGAAAGGTGTTGGAGAGCTTTCATATTCAGATGAGACAGTCGTTGATGCCATAAGCTATTCCTCTGTAAATCAATCTGAGAGAAGAGGCATACAGCTGTCGAGGGCCGCACGGACGTCAGGTTGATCGTGTAAAGGTTGGATTTCCGAAGTCCATAGAGGAGTTCTGTGTCCTGACTGTCCAAAATTCTGCACCGATCAGCATGAAAGACCACTTGAAATCCCTTATCACAAAATTGGCCTATGCTGAACAAGTTATGGCGGATGCCTTCAACATAAGAGACATCTTTTATTATCTGATTGTCCAAAATAATGTCCCCACATCTAAGAATGGGAGATGTGTCATTGTTTCCGAATCTGACTTTGCCGTTCGGTCTGTCTTTGTAGTTGCTCAACAGCTCTTGTTTTCCAGTCATGTGTGTGGAGCAACCAGAGTCGAGATACCACACATGATGGATCTGCAAAAACAAATTAGAGAGCTTTAGGTACCCATTTAAGCATGGGTCCTCTCAGATTAGCAGATTTAATTTTAGGTTTTGATATGATTCCTAAATTATTACTTGAGGGAGTTCTAATAACCCATATCACTTTCGTATAAGTGATTTTGGGTGTTGCCTCTTTAGGTGACTTGGCCTTTTTGGCTGTTGTCGTCCTAGGCGGAGATTTAGGAACCCATTTGGGTTGAACCTTGCAGGGAATGTTAATTTCAGCACGTACAAATGCTTTGGTAGGCTTGTCTGAGGAAAAGATCTTTTCTTTTGATAATATCCTAAGGTGCTGGGGGGACTCAATCTTTACGGGATACCTTAGGTGAGTACAAGCATGTACGGCGCCATAAGCTTTCTTTATGGCTGGATCTTGTTTCCTACGAGTCTTCCTAGTGGCATTTGTTTCAGAATGATTATTTTTAGCTTGTGAGGTAGAGCCTATTTCGTAATTAGTGCTTCTAAGAATGGTAGGCTGTAGAGTACATGTAGAGGCAATTATTTGAAGCGAGGAAATGGCTCTTTTATTTCTACGAGTGTCATTTATTTGTACAGTAGGAGTAATATCCTTAGTCATACGCAAATCTACTAGCTCCTTCTTAATACTTGACACTCTCGCCTTTGGTTCTAGTGCTTGCCCTACGCTCCCTGTAGACGTAGGTGAACTAGATTTAGTCTTATCACTCTTAACAGAATTATTAATACACTGTTGATCTTTCGAAGGTGATTTTTCGATTTTCACGCTTTGCAGTATAGCGTGAGATGTAGTTTGGGAGGATGAGGAATCTTTGAGATTTTTCATCTCTTTTAAGAACTTTTTCTTTTCAGCTTCGAAATTCTCTCTTTCTTTGTCTAATTTAGCTTGAGATTCCTCTATCTGTTTTATTATAGGAGGTATGTAGAGAGAATTTTTATAATGAACGTCTTTGACTTCCAAGTAGTGTGCTTGAGATTCAGGAGGTAGAATTTGAACTAAATCACGGACAGGTGTTAAAAAAGGTTTCATATTTCTGTCTCTTTCATTCAGTTCTGTGTAGTCAAAGGGGATTTCAGGCCCATGTGAGGCTCTTCTCATGGATGAGTCTAAAGTACTTTGCTCTGTCGTTTTAGTAAAATCCCTAAGAGAGGTTACTCCTAAACCCATGTTCTTAATATCATATACTTACTTTTCCCGTAGAACTCGTGGGTTAGTGAAACGTCTGCCATCTATAGGATTATAGAACTCTATATCTTGGGCTTGTTCAAAAATATCGTCTGTTCAGATTGTCTCTTACGCGTAAGAAGATCATCTAATTTCTTAATTTTTGCATATAACTTCTTTCGTTCCTCGCCTAGGAGAGCATAATTATTTTCTACCGTCAGTTTGGCGGCTTGACAGGCATCTAGATCTTTACTAAGCTCACTAACCTTAGTACTAGACATTTCTAATTGAGCTTCTAAGTTGGTGATCTTAGTGGTAGCTTCGGTTATCCTACAGTTTAAGGTGGCTTTCTCATTGAGATTCCTAACCAAGCAATTGTAGTTATTTCCTAGCCTATCTTCTAACTCCTTAATCTTTTCGTTATGCTGTCCTAGTTAAGGTTGACAAGTCTCTCTAGAATATAAGCTCTTAGTAAGTTCTTCTATTTTAGCATTAGAGCTTCTAAGTTCTGTCTCGAGAATGTTTATCTTCTCCTGAGACCTAGAAAGTTTGTCCTCTACTTCCTTAATACTTTTCTGCTCACGTGTCATGTTAGCATATTGTTTTTGACATGATTCTAACATGGTCAATAATGTGGAAGCAGAGTCGACCTCTTGTGACGAGGTGGATGCGTCGTCTTCGTCTGTCATGTTGGATGTTTCGGTGTCTGATGTGTTATCCAGGCGGGCCATGAGAGCTAGATTCTCTTCTCCAGAATCGGATGTGTCTTCGAGCCAGTGGTCCTGCTCTGCCATGAGAGCTACTCCAGCTTCCTTCTGCTTTGAGAGTTGGAGCTTTTTGAGTAGTAATTTGTATCTCTCTTCTTGGGAAGAGTGCATTCTCTGGCAAAATGACCAGGCTTGCCACAGTTGAAGCATTTGTTGGGCTTTTTGGTGTTCTTGACTTCGGAGCTCTCTGGTGCATGTTCCTTGTTCTTAGAGCTTGAGGTCCGAAGTCGGTTGGCCGAGGATGAGGACTTTTTCTTGAAGTATTTCTTGCTCATCATCTTTCCGATTAAAGCCAACTGCTTCCCCAGTGCTTTCATGTTTGGCTCGGCATTTGATTCTGAACCTTCTTCTGACTCGGATGATGGAGGAGGCTTCACGATCTTCTCTTTGCGAGGCTTTGTTCCACGCTTCTCTGAGACCAGAGCAACGGTGTTGTCAACCTGCTTACCCTTCTGCTCTCTCTGAGTCTCGCAAACATCTTCCTCGTGTTGGGCGAGATTATCAAATACTGCATGGATATCCAACTCCTCCAGATCTTTGTTTTGTCTAAGTTGAGTGGATATCTTTTTCTAGTCCGAGGGCAGAGAGGATAGAAATCTGATATTTGTTTCCATGTTTGTCATCGAGATTTCTGTCTTCCTCATCTCATTGAGAAGAGGAGGTATCTTTGGTATGCATCGTAGAGACTCTCCTCCGGCTTTGCTTTGAAGGAGTCATAAGCAGTGAGAATATTCGCCTTTTTGGCCTTGATGCATACTTCAGTCCTTTGCATCATCCTATGCAGTTCATCCCACATCCCCTTAGCTGTTGGGGGGCTGTCTATCTCTCTATAGATGTCGTTGGGAATGCCCTGCATAAGTGTGTTCATAGCCATTAGATCTGCCTTTGCACGGACCCTTTCCTCGATGGTGTATTCCTCAGGTTCCTTTCGTCGCCTAGTAGCGGGAATTTGAGGAGTAACCGTGTAATCACCGGCTACGTTAACCCAGAACTGTGCGGGTTCTTCGAGTGACTTTAACAGATTTTCAACTTGATCTTTCAAGGCTATAAAATTTAGGAAGCGGCTTCTCCATACTGTATATTCACCGCGTTGCAAGATTGATCGACGGTTGTCGTTTCCTAGTGAGTATGCATCCATCCTTCTTCTCGAATTTTATTATTGATTTTTATGGAGTTGATGTAGGATCTTCGTTAGTTTTGATGAATGAACTTTGATGTAGTAAGCTTTACAAGTAGCAAATTTGTTAGTAGAAATAATGAAGTTAATTTTCGGACAAAATGGATTTTTCGAAAGCAAGTTGAGCCGAGAACAAATAGTGGGGCCCGAGAGTGAATAAACTAAAAGGGGCCGAGAAACTTTGTAAGCCCAAGACTTAAAGAGGGATTAAAAATATAGGAAGGCCCAAAGGAATAAAAAGGGCCCAAATGGTTATATTTAGAGGATAAATACATTAAGGCCCAAATTAATACATGGCTTGGCCTAAATAGGTAAAGATAACTACGGAGTTTGCTTAACCTTGAGGGAAAGCTACGTAAATGTCATCTCACCACCTTGAAAATCCCATAAGAAAATTATTCTCTCCTAAACACAAGCAAAGAAATACAACACAAGAAAGAAAAGAGAATTAAATGAGAAAGGATCGAACAACAAAGCTGGGAAGAATATTTTTGGCAAGCTTGATTGAGTTATTCAATGTAGGAAATTATCACACGTAGTTAAAGAGGTGAGAATCCTATTTAGAAGCTCATATGTTTAGTTCTCGCGTGGGCTAAATGATTTATTAAAGTATAGGGTATTAGAGGTGACGACCAAGGCAGTGAAGAAGCTTGTTAAGTTTGACCAGATTCCCGACCTAGGGAATTAGTTCAAATACAGCTTGGAAGTGAGGTAGGTGGTTTTTAACCCCTACAAACCCTTTTTAAGACGTATTACAGTCCTAGAAGTATGTAGAATTTGGATGAAAAGTCATCCGAGTTCGAAACGGTTTATTTTATGATTTTTGAGATTTTCGTGATGTTCTTGTTGTGTTATAATGTGAGTCCGAACTCAATATATGAGTTTATGATGTGCTTATATGTTTACGTGAATCTGGAAATTGTTTACGTGTAGAAATTCTGGAAAAATTAGGGTTTTTCAAGCATGAAGACGAGTTTCGATAGAATGGCAGAATCGGGCGGTTTTAGGTTTCGGGCGATTTTAAATCGCGGGCCGTTTGTTACTTTACGAATTGAGTGTAACATGTATAAGAGAATCGGCCAAATGGAGTTTCGGGTCGCGAAATCTTGTCGCGAGCTCAAAAGAATTTTCGCAGTGTGTGTAAAATAGGCTTCGCGGGACAAGATTCAATCTCTCGTGGGCTTAAGTCTTTCGCGGGCCGACTACGGTGATTCCTATGAGTGGCATCGCGGGCCGACACTGAGTTTCGCGGGCCAACTGACTTTCGTGGGGTGATTCCTGTGAGAGCAATCGGTCGATTCGCGAGTTCAATCGGGCTTCGCGCATCCAATCGGGCGACTCGCGAACTCGGCGAAAGCTAGCAGAATCGGACGTTGACCCGATAGTGTTCCGCGGGTTGACCAGCGTTATAAATGTGGGATCGGGCAATTTCAGGATTTGGGCTTTCACCGAATTTGTGTGAGTTGACCGGCAATTTGATTTTTGGGCTTTTGCCCTATTTCAGGGCCAATTATTTTAGTAAAATTATTTTCGGCCCAAATCATTGTAAATTAGAATATTTTATACTTTGACTAGGATTTTTGGGTCAACTCATATTTTAATATTTTAAGATATTTTTGGATTTTAAAACGTTCGGCCTAGGTTGATAGTTGCACGAGTTAGGTAATCTGTGTTACATGTGATTTGTTCCGGGTACATTTCACGACATGCACTTGAGAGGTTGATAAACCGTATTTGTACGGTGACGCCTTACAGTGTCGGATGAGTTGGGTAGAGTGACCGTTATTGGTCGTCAGGGTTAGACTCGCTGGGCACCTGGTGGGAGATAGGGTTTGCGACACCTGTCTACTCGGGATTGAGCCACCTGAGGTGTATATCACCAGATATATATTTGGCTCAGTGACGGCAGACAGATGTGAGATTCCTGTCTACCCGGGTTAGTGGTATACTACTCGGGGAAAAACCATCGGGTTGAGATTGTGTGCGGAAGAGCGACGTGGTGCAGCCAGGAGTGGACTAACGCATGGTTTATGTCGTACTTTGCCATTGCGCGCGTGGGGGCCGAGTCTAGCCGAGGCCCTGTTATGTGTTGTGATGTGACGTAGGATCGAGCGTGCATTTTATTATGATGTGAGGATTTGTGATTGGGTTGAGTGCATGCACGCATTGCATGTTTTAGTACCACCTACTGGGCAATTTTGCTCAGTGTTTTAGTTTTGTAGGTAAGAATGAACCCGACACCGATGAGTGTCAAGGGTGAGCTGTAGGCTGGCTGGCGGCGGTGACTCCACGGGCTTTTGAGGGCGGCGAGTACATGGGACGCGACCTGTGGAGAGGTGTAGGATAGTCGGGTTTAGATTTTTAGGGATTCGGCCCGTTGTATTATATTGACGTGGTTTATAAACCCGACATTAGATTATATATATGCATATTATATTCCGCAAAATCTTTTTATAAATCGGATCCTCCGCGACTTTCGTTGCGGAAATCCGCCAATTAACTTAATTAAGAAGTAGGGTCGCCAAAGAGGCTTGCTCTGATTTTGATGGAATTTCTTCAGAATATCTTTTATGTATTTCGTCTGACTGATGAATATCCCATCATCGAGCTGCCTGGCTTGAAGTCCTAAGAAGAATTGCATCTCTCCCATGTGACTCATTTCAAACTTACTCTTCATTAACTCTGCAAATCTCTTGCAAAGCCGTGAATTTGTAGATCCGAAGATGATGTCGTCGACATAAACTTAAACGACCATCAAGTCTTTGTCTTGCCATTTGATGAAGAGTGTCGTATCGATCGTTCCTCGGATGAATCCAGACTTCACGAGGAATTCACTCTAGACATCATACCAAGCACGTGGGACTTGTTTTAGTCCGTATAGAGCTTTTATCCAATCGAGAGACGTGATCGGGGTGTGCTTGATGAACAAAGCATTATGGCTGAGTGACATAGACTTCCTCCTTTAACACGCCGTTGAGAAAGGCGGTCTTAACATCTATTTGGTAGATTTTGAAGTCTTTATGGGCCGCATAAGCCAAGAAAAGGCGGATGTCTTCGATTCGGTCAATAGAAGCATACGTTTCGTCGTAGTCAATGCCTTCCTGTTGGCTGTAGCCCTTTGCAACCAATCTTGCTTTATTCCTGACCACTTCACCATCTTCATTCTTCCTGTTTTTAAACACCCATTTCGTCCCAATGATAGTTTTCCCATGCGGACGGGGTACTAATGTCCACACTTGAAGAAGTTCGAATTGGTTGATTTCATCTTGCATCGCAATTACCCAATCTGTGTCCTGAAGTGCATCTGCTACCTGGCTCGTTCTGGCTTAAGAATCAGCTGAATAATCCGCTCTAATGTCGTGTTCACCCCACTCGAAGCATCACCAATACTCTGATCGACTGGATGAGCTCGAGTCCACTTTCGCTCGAGTCCAAAAATCTCAGGCTGATCAGTTGAGTGAGGTTGTTCTACTTCTGCACTTGAAAGGAGCGACTCTGATGATACTTCCTCACTAACCATGGTAGGTTCTTCAGCATTCAGAGGTAATTCTGAGTCGGGTGAGGTGGGGACATTTGAAGAGCTTGATATATCGGCTTCGGCGAGTGGGGAATCCACTGTAGGTGTAATATTGATGGTTTCTGGCCGATAGACTGACTCAAAGAGAGAATCCAAGTCTTCTAGAGCGATACTCATAGCTTCTTCTGACGATGAATCTCTAGTTGTTGCCGTTCTCTGTTGGTTTTGGGCCAATACACCAGTGAAAACGGGTTTTGAGTTATCGTGTTCAGAAGCCATCTGGTTAGGTACGGGTCCTGAACTGAGGTGTGCAAGACCCATCTGGTTGGCCACGGGTCCTGGACTGATGTGCCTAGAAGCCATCTCGGCAACTTCATGAAAAGTAACATTGTAGCTTTTCTTGATTGTTCTGTTGGACTTGATGTATACTCGGTACGCTTTGGATGTTGAAGAATACACGATGAAAGTGGCTTCGAATGCTTTAGGGTCGAACCTTGCTCGTTGCTCTCTATCGTTCGCCACAAATCACTTACAGCCGAAGACGTTGAAGAAGGAAATATTGGGTACTCGTTTGTTAATGATCTCGTACGAAGTCTTATCGAAGCGCTTATCAACGACCGTCATGTTAACAGGCTGTATTTACTACTTCAGTCTAAAGAAAGTATGGGAGGCCGGAGTGAATAAGCATCGTGCGCGCGGCTTCCACTAAAGTTCTGTTCTTCCTTTCTACTACCCCATTCTATTGAGGTGTCTTGGTGGCTGAGAATTGCTAACTAATCCTAAGTTTTTGATAAAAGGCACTGAGGTATTTTTTCTTGAACTCAGTGTCGTTGTCCGTTCGGATGACTTGGATAGTCTGCTGCAGTAAATTCTGAGTAGAGTTCACGAAATTTACGATCAAGTCCCCTGTCTCATCCTTAGTTCAGAGGAACTTTATCCATGTGTAGCGAGAGAAATTGTCAATGATAACCAGCACATACTTGCGGCCATTTATGCTCTGCGTTTGCATAGGTCCACAGAGGTCCGTGTGAAGGAGTTCTAAAAGACGTGAAGTAGAGGCTACTGGCTTGACAGAATGAGAAGCTCGCTTCATCTTTCCAAGTTGACACGTGGAACATTGATGCTCTTTTTGAAGCGTAATAGTTGGTAGACCGTGAACCAACTTCTTCATTGAAAGCCGTTGAAGAGCCTTAAGATTGAGATGAGACATACGTTGATGTCATAAACTGTTCCTCTGAATTGTAATACGAGAGATGAGGCAAACAGCTATCGAGGTCCGCACGGACGTCAGGTTGATCGTGTAGAGATTCGATTTGAAGTCCTTGGAGGAGTTCTTTGTCCTGACTGTCCATTATTCTGCACCGATCAGCATGAAAGACCACCTGGAATCCTTTGTCGCAGAGTTGACCTATGTTGAACAAGTTTGGGGGAGGCCTTCGACGTAGGAGACATCCTTGATAGTCAGATTATCTAGAATGATGTCACCGAATCCTAGTATAGGAGCCGAGTCATTGTTCCCAAATCTGACTTTGCCATTTAGACGATCTTGATAGTTGCTCAGCAGCTCTTGATTTCCCGTTATGTGTGTGGAGCAACCTGAGTCGAGTTACCACACATGATGGTTCTGCAAAACCAATTTAGAGAGCTTTAGGTACCCTCTTACAAATGGGTCCTCTCAGATTAGCAGATTTTGTCTTAGGTTCAGATAGAGTTCCCAAATATTCACTATTAGAGACTTTAGCAACCCAAACCATCTTCAAAGAAGTGGATTTGGGTTTGCCTTCGTAGAAGTCTTGACCTTTTTGGCTCTTGTCTTCTTAGGCGGAGATTTAGGAACCCATTTGGATTGAACATGGCAGGGAAGTTGAATTTCAGCACGGGCAATGCATGGGTAGGCTTGAGCGTGGAAAATATTGTTTCATTTGATAGTCTGCTAAGGTGCTTGGGAGATTGGATCTTCACAGGATACCTTAGATGAGAACAGGAATGAACAGCGACATAAGCTTTCTTAATGGCTGGATCTTGTTTCCTACGAGTCATCCTAGATGCATTTGTCTTAAAATGAGGATTTTTAATTTCTGATGTAAAACATATTTCGAAATTGGTGCTTTTAACATTGTAGGCTGAAGAGAGCATGTAGAAGCAATTATTTGTAGCGAAGAAATGGCTCTTATTTCTACAAGTGTCTTTTATTTTTGCAGATCAATGACAGACATCGGAAGTATTTAAATCAACACGTCCCTTCTCTATTTTTATTCTAGACACTCTTGCCTTCGACTCCTTAGGCTCTGTCACTACGCTCTCCGTAGACGTAATAGAGACAAGATTAGAAATATTATTTTTGTAAATATTATTCTTGGGTTTTGGATTAGGAGAAGGCATCTAATCTTTCTTCACGCTTTTCAGAACGATGTCATGTTTCGAGGGAGATGCGTGAGAAATGGTTTATGAGATGGCGGAAGCTTTGAGATTTTCCACCTCTTTTAGGAACATTTTCTTTCCAACTTCAAAATTCTCTCGTTCCTTTTCTAATGAAGCTCTTAACCCTTCTATATTCCTAATCTTAGGGGGTATGTAGAGAGAATTTTCAGAAATGGCGAGTTTGTACTTCCTCCGATTTAGAGCGATCTTCTGGAAGATAAATTGACTCAAAGCTCCAGCCCTTGGAAGTTCCCTAGTTTTGTCACTTTGATTCAATTCGGTGTAGGAAAGGGGGATTTCAGCCCTCGTCTTGGCTTTTCTCTTAGCTTCTTGTAACAGCGTTGATTTCTTTTGCATTAGTAAAACCATAAGAGAGGCTAGTCCTGGACCCATGTGTAGCACCCGGATCCTCGTAAGCATATAGGGCCAATAAATGTGCATGAATGTTGAATGCAATTGTATGCAATTCGTGCATTAATTTCGTGCTTACATGACTTACGTGAAGTTTCGTGTGGTAAATTACGTGCTTAGGTGGTTTTGTGAAATTTGGTACAACTAATTTGTACCAAGTGACCCTTAAATTATTTAGGAATTTTCGAAAATTTAGGCTAAGGAATAAATCAGGCCCAAAATTAGTTAGTAGCACTAATGGGCTAAATTGAGGGTTGAGCCCAAAATATTAAATGGCTTAGGGACAAATTTCCTTAAAATAAGGGATATTTTCGTCAATTGAGTTCCAGCCTCATCCCTTAAAAGAATTAGATATAGTCTAAAACCCATTTGAAGTCCACAAACCCCAAAGTGTAAGGAAGTAACGAGAGTTGAGACAAGAAAGAAAGAAGGAGAAGCCGAGATACCAAGCTAACAAATTGGGACTAGGTATGTTCTTTAAACCATAGCATTTACGTTTTCTTAAAGATTAGAGCCGTGCGACTTTAAATGACGGGGTTTCGATAGGGTTTTGAGCCTAAGGCACAAATTTAAGAACTGAGAGATGCCCTAACCTTAATCCTTGCGTTTTTAATTCTATAACATGTTTTAGGGAATTTACGCACGAAAAATAAGGTTAGGTGCATGTTGGAATTAAACTAGAAATTTAGGGATCTGGAGTTTAAAATCGGTCTTCATAATATTCTTGGAGCAACCGACCTTTTGATCTTTAAAGTGGACACATTGCGAACCAAAAACTGTTTGAGAGAGTGATTTCGCAAATGAGGAATCACGGGTTCAATTTGCGAACCCAAAAGCACTTCGCAAAATAGGGAGCCGCACACCTCCTTTACGGGTCGATGTTCTGCGGGCTCGACTTGGCGAACTCATTTGGCATGGTACTTTGCGGGCCCAGATAATACGTGATCTAGCTTTGCGAGTTCATAGAGGTTTGCGGGCTGGGGAGGTTTGCAAACTCAAACCATTTCGCGAACTATGATACGATTCGCGAACCAGGTACAACCTACATTCTGCGAATTGAGTGAGAGCCCACGAAATTAGAGCCGAGTAGCATTCCGCGAATCGAACTATAAGATGAGACATAATTCGTGAAACTTGATTTTATTAGGTATTTCACGAATTATAGTTTAGCGAACTATATAAGCTCGTGAATTCATTAGGTGTTTACTGAATCCAAAAAGTGTCAAGTTAATTCACAAATTAATAATTCCACGAGTCTTGGGATTTCACGGGTTGATAATTTATGAACTCTTTTCTAATTAATTATTCTTTAAGGGCAATAATAAAAACGGTAAATATCGACACTTAGGAAATTCGAGACTTTAGCTAGTTAAATAATTTAAATAAGGTACTAACTTAATTATTCTTATGCTAAGGTCGATACCTAGAAGTTACATCGGATCAGGTAGCAACTAATCGACGGACGACAGGTAAGTGGAAATCCAACTACAACACATAGCATATGTGTATGTGCTTAATTCATGTGATTACGTGATAAGGTGCTTACGTGTTTACGTGAACTTGTATGATATGGTTGCATGCTTTCGGTAAGCGTTATGGCGTTAATGCATTATGCATATGCACGAGCATGCACGACACATTTGTGGTAATGAAATGATGAGCGTGCATGATTATGTCGCAAATAGCGAAAATTAAATGCCGAGGAGGATGAGGATATTATTAGTAAAGTTAAGTGGCGGCTTCTGGGGCACCGAGACGGCGTTGATGCGCCGTCGGCGACGTTGATGCGTCGCCAGTATACGAACGACGTTGATGCGTCGGGGGATGCCATGGTTGGCTTGATGCCCTCATGGTCGGGTTGATGCCCTTATATCCCTGATTAGGGTGGTTGGGTAGATGCCCCCATGCTTTAGTATGGCTGGGTTGATGCCCTCATACTTTGGGCTGATGCCCGTGGTTGGATAGAGCTCTTTACGGTGTACGCCTGGGTAAAAGTCTGCCAAGGGCCCTAAGATAAAAGATATGAGATTGAGTTCGATCTATAAAACGTAAGATGCACTGGCGTGGATTGCCTTTGCGGGGTTTTTATCACGTGCACGTCATGCATGATTTCTACTTACTGAGCATATCGCTCACCCCTTATGTTATGTGTTGTAGGTGCGAGCGACCACGGTACGTGATCGCTTAGGAGGCAAGGCAAGATTTTGACGTTTCCAGCAGCTTTTGGGGTGGAAGTGTGTGCATGGATGACGACCTGTGAGGCCGGGCGCACAGAAATTCTTTTGCTGCATATGTAGACACTTCCCGTGTAATTAGGAATTGGAAGCATTCTTTTGACATACAAAGAACAATGTTCCATTACATAAATGGAAAAATTTCATACGCATTTCCGCATATCTTTCAACAAATCATCGCTAGGCACCTAGGATAACGATAGAATAGGTAGTCGGGACAGCGGGTCCTGACAGAGTGGTATCAGAGCTTCGGTCACAGGTTCTCTAGACTGTCCATGTACACACACCCAAAAGCGTGGAAGCAGCCTTGCCTGTAAGTGTTATATCTATATGAAGTTTTGTGTTGCATAATTTATTGGCCATAGGACTATCAGGATAGATAAGGAACGATGGTTAGAACTAGAGGGGAGAGCAGCGGAGGTGATGATCAGAACAGGGGAAACACAGCCCCTAGCGACAATCGTGATGCAACCATTTTCCAACTCACGGAACTGGTTCGCCAACAATCCACCCAGATTCAACAGCTGATTCAGCAGAACAACGCAAACGCTGGATCCACTCAGGCTGACAGGATAGAGATAGTCGGGGAAAGATTCCGAAGGCTGAACCCGCCAACATTCGAGGATACAGCCGATCCAACGGCAGCTGAAGACTGGATCAGGACCTTGGAAAGCATGTTCGTCTATAGCCGCGTCCCTGAGGCAGAGAAAGCCCTATGTGCCGCGTTCTTACTAAGAGGAGGCGCGGGGCATTGGTGGGACACCATTATGGTGATTGAGAATCCTGCAACCATGAGCTGGGACAGATTCAAGGAGTTGTTCAGGGGCAAGTATCTTACTGCCCCGGTGCGAGCACAGCGCCTAAATGAGTTCATCAACCTCAGACAGGGATCCATGACCGTGGCCGAATACATCAGGAAATTCGAGCAGCTGTCGAGGTTTGCCGCCCATATGGTGAGCACGGACGCCCTCAAGATTGAATGTTTCCTCGAAGGATTGAAGCCTGAGCTATATAGGGACGTCAGCATGGATGGATTGCAAGGAGCCACGTATGCTCAAATGGCAGAAAGAGCGATGGTAGCGGAACAAGCAGAGGCCAGGATCGTTCGTGCCCAAGAGGCTAAGAGAAAATTTGCACAAGTCCAAGGATCACAGTGGAGCGGGGGAAGTCAGAAACGCCAATTCGTACCCAAAGGCGGGAAGTCGAACTTTCAGAATAAGCCACCTCAACGACCACAAGGGATTCCAAATCGACCGCTGAACCCAAATCAAGGGGGATTTCCAGCACCCGCTATCCCGAGCTGCCCAAAGTGCGGGAAGAGACATTCCGGTAACTGCTACGCCCAGACTAACAACTGTTTCAAATGCGGGAAGCCGGGGCACTTCTCGAGACAATGCCCGGAATGGGCGACGGGAAATCAAGCCGGAAGTCAGGCAAGACCACAGATGGTACCAGCTCGGGTGTACACCATTACATCGGAGGAGGCAGAAAACAACCCAGCGGTGGTGACAGGTACCCTCCTTATCCACCATACTCCCACATGCATCCTAGTAGACTCAGGGGCCACGCACTCGTTTGCATCCGTTAAGTATGTGACAAAACTCGGGATTAGGCCTCGTCAATCTGAATATGAATATAGGGTAGTTATGCCCCATGGGGATCCGACTAAAACCAATCAGATACTGAAAGAGTGCCCAATATTAGTCGGTGATAAAGTGTTGTCCATAGATTTGATTGTCATTCCAATGAATGACTATGAGGTAATTCTCGGAATGGACTGGTTGTCGAAGTACGGAGCTGTGATTGATTGCAACCGTAAGGTGGTTACATTTAACATAGATAGCAATGAGTCTTTAGTCTTTGAGGGGACGATGAAAATAGGAAACCTTTCTAAAATATCGGCGCTGAAAGCTCAGCATTTGATCAAAGCCGGTTGTGAAGCATACTTGGTGTTTGCGATGAAATCGGAAGAAAGTTCATCCCCAAGACTCGAAGACGTGCCGGTAGTTAAAGATTTTCCCGACGTATTCCCAGAGGAATTGCCAGGATTACCGCCTAATAGAGAGATCGAGTTCATGATCGATCTGGTGCCTGGAGCAGCACCAGTATCCAAGACCCCGTATCGGTTGGCACCGACCGAATTGAAGGAGTTGAAGGAACAAATAGACGAACTTCTACAAAAGGGGTTTATTCAAGCAAGTTTTTCTCCCTGGGGTGCGCCAGTTTTGTTTGTACGAAAGAAAGACGGGTCGATGCGGCTTTGCATAGACTACAGGGAGTTAAATAAGTTAACGATCAAGAACAAGTATCCTCTACCAAGGATTGATGATCTGTTCGACCAACTACAAGGCGCTACGGTGTTTTCGAAGATTGATTTGCGGTCGGGGTATCATCAGTTGAAGATTCGCAAGGACGATATTCCTAAGACGGCGTTCAGCACAAGATACGGACATTTTGAATTTCTAGTAATGCCTTTCGGGCTGACCAACGCGCCAGCCGCGTTTATGGATCTGATGAACCGGGTGTTCCAGCCGTTCTTGGACAAATTCGTCATAGTATTCATAGACGACATACTCATTTATTCAAAGACGAAAGAGAAACACGAGCAGCACCTACAAACGATCCTTGGAGTATTGAGGGAGAAGCAGTTGTACGCCAAGTTCAAGAAGTGCGAGTTTTGGCTAGACCAAGTCGCCTTCTTGGGACATATTATCTCCGGAGCAGGAATCTCGGTGGATCCGAACAAGATCGAATCCATCAGTAACTGGCCACAACCAACAAATGTGACCGAGGTACGGAGCTTCCTCGGCTTGGCAGGCTATTATAGGAAGTTTATTAAGGACTTTTCGAAAATAGCTTCAACACTGACAAAGTTAACGAGGAAGAACATACCATTTCATTGGAACGAGGAATGTGAACAGAGCTTCCAAGAGCTTAAGAGGCGACTGACTACAGCCCCAGTCCTTACGATACCGTCAGGAACCGGGGGATTCTCCGTTTACAGCGACGCCTCAAAGAACGGTTTAGGATGCGTGTTAATGCAGAACGGGAACGTAGTAGCCTATGCTTCACGACAACTGAAGGAATATGAGAAAAATTATCCGACGCACGATCTAGAATTGGCAGCAGTCGTCTTCGCCCTAAAAATTTGGAGACACTACCTTTACGGAGAGCGATGCGAAATCTACACGGACCACAAAAGCTTAAAGTATTTCTTCACGCAAAAGGAATTGAACATGAGACAAAGGCGATGGCTGGAATTGGTGAAGGATTACGATTGCGTAATCAACTACCACCCAGGCAAAGCGAACGTGGTAGCTGACGCCCTAAGTCGAAAAGCGATGAGCACGGAACTGCAATGACTCGAAGTGGAGGTCGTACAATTGGGCGAAGTCGAGACTAGATTAGCGGCTCTAACACTGCAACCTACGTTACTGGAGCGAATCAAAAAGGCACAGGAAAACGACGAGTTCTGCATCAGGATCAAAGGAACACAAACAGAGCAGCCGGCAGTAGACCATGTATTCCGAGATGATGGAAGTTTGTACTACAGGAATAGATTATATGTACCAGACGATGCAGGACTTCGAAGAACTATAATGGCAGACGCACATACTACACCCTACTCAGTACATCCTGGAGCCACGAAGCTATATAGAGACTTACGAGCGCACTACTGGTGGCCAGGAATGAAGAAAGATGTAGCCGAATTCATCAGTCAATGCCTCACTTGTCAACAAATTAAGGCAGAACACCAACGGCCAGCAGGAACGCTGCAGCCTTTACCCATCCCAGAGTGGAAGTGGGACAACATAGCGATGGATTTCGTGAGCGGATTGCCGAGGAACGCGAAAGGACACGACGCAATTTGGGTAATTGTAGACCGACTTACGAAATCTGCCCATTTTCTGCCAATAGGTACGACATTCTCCATGGAGCGGTACGCGGAGCGGTACATCCAGGAAATAGTGAGACTCCATGGAATACCATTGTCGATAGTTTCAGACCGTGACTCAAGGTTCCTATCAAAGTTCTGGACGAGCTTGCAAAAGGCGATGGGAACAAAATTAACCTTTATCACTGCCTACCATCCGCAAACGGACGGTCAATCCGAGCGGACCATCCAGACTTTGGAGGATATGCTACGAGCCTGTGTGCTCGATTTCAAAGGCAACTGGAGCAAGTACCTTCCACTCGTGGAATTCTCGTACAACAATAGTTACCAAGCCACGATTGGAATGGCCCCTTACGAAGCCCTATATGGGCGTAAATGCAGATCCCCAGTGCATTGGGATGAAGTCGGTGAAAGGGCGATGCTAGGCCCAGATATGGTACGAGAAATGACAGAAATCATCGCAATGATACGAGAAAGAATACAAACAGCACAGAGCAGACAAAAGAATTATGCTTATCGGAGACGTAGACCATTAGAATTTGAAGTTGATGACTGGGTTTTCGTGAAAGTGTCACCGATGAAAGGCGTTAAGAGGTTCGGGAAGAAGGGAAAATTGAGCCCGAGGTATATTGGTCCATTCAGAATAGTGAAAAGAGTTGGTGAGGTAGCCTACCAGTTGGAACTACCGACATCATTATCACAAGTGCACGATGTGTTTCACGTCTCAACCTTACGAAAGTACATTGCTGATCCGAATCATGTGCTGAAGGACGAATTTCCACACCAACAGCTGAAGCCGGACCTAAGTTACGAGGAAATACCCGTCGGGATTTTGATGCACGAAACGAAAAGACTTAGGAATAAGGAGATTCCTCTAGTAAAAGTGTTATGGCGGAGTCAGTCAGTAGAGGAAGCCACCTGGGAGCGTGAGGATGAGATGAGAGTCCGCTATCCTGAGTTGTTCCAAATGGGCTGATTTCGGGGGCGAAATCCTCTCTAAGGGGGGGAGGATGTAGCACCCGGATCCTCGTAAGCATATAGGGCCAATAAATGTGCATGAATGTTGAATGCAATTGTATGCAATTCGTGCATTAATTTCGTGCTTACATGACTTACGTGAAGTTTCGTGTGGTAAATTACGTGCTTAGGTGGTTTTGTGAAATTTGGTACAACTAATTTGTACCAATTGACCCTTAAATTATTTAGGAATTTTCGAAAATTTAGGCTAAGGAATAAATCAGGCCCAAAATTAGTTAGTAGCACTAATGGGCTAAATTGAGGGTTGAGCCCAAAATATTAAATGGCTTCGGGACAAATTTCCTTAAAATAAGGGATATTTTCGTCAATTGAGTTCCAGCCTCATCCCTTAAAAGAATTAGATATAGTCTAAAACCCATTTGAAGTCCACAAACTCAAAGTGTAAGAAAGTAACGAGAGTTGAGACAAGAAAGAAAGAAGGAGAAGCCGAGATACCAAGCTAACAAATTGGGACTAGGTATGTTCTTTAAACCATAGCATTTACGTTTTCTTAAAGATTAGAGCCGTGCGACTTTAAATGACGGGGTTTCGATAGGGTTTTGAGCCTAAGGCACAAATTTAAGAACTGAGAGATGCCCTAACCTTAATCCTTGCGTTTTTAATTCTATAACATGTTTTAGGGAATTTACGCACGAAAAATAAGGTTAGGTGCATGTTGGAATTAAACTAGAAATTTAGGGATCTGGAGTTTAAAATCGGTCTTCATAATATTCTTGGAGCAACCGACCTTTTGATCTTTAAAGTGGACACATTGCGAACCAAAAACTGTTTGAGAGAGTGATTTCGCAAATGAGGAATCATGGGTTCAATTTGCGAACCCAAAAGCACTTCGCAAAATAGGGAGCCGCACACCTCCTTTACGGGTCGATGTTCTGCGGGCTCGACTTGGCGAACTCATTTGGCATGGTACTTTGCGGGCCCAGATAATACGTGATCTAGCTTTGCGAGTTCATAGAGGTTTGCGGGCTGGGGAGGTTTGCAAACTCAAACCATTTCGCGAGCCCATGCAACAGCCACACTTTGCGAATTTAGGGAACTTGGCGAACTCAATGAAGGTTTGCGAATCAGGGAAGATTTGCGGGTTGAGGAGTTTGCGAACCCACTTTGCCAACCCAAACCATTTCGCGGGTCCAAGGTTTGCGAGTCCACATAAGTCGCGAACCCACCTCGCCAACTCACCAACTTTGCGGGCCGACCAAGGGTTCGCAAACTCGTGCGTTGCGGGTCCAAGCACTTCGCGGGCTGCAGTTTTGGTGAATCAAGTTTACGAATCCAATGATTTGCGAACTCAAACACTTCGCAAATCAACTTCACGAATTGAACCCCTTAGATTAAAACGAGTTTCCCGAACCCATCGAGGTTTGCGGGCCGTGTTTTGCGAATTCGGCGAGGAAGAATTTTGCGAACTCGGCGAAGGAGACTTTTGCGAACTCGACGAATTCGCGAATCAAACCAATCTGGCGAACTCCAAATCTTAGAAATGAACTTCTGCGAATTAAGAAAGAATAGAGAAAGAGTTCGCGAAACTTATACCTAGATAGAGTCTTTCGCGAATTAGAATAGGTTTGCGAATCCAAGAAATTTCGCGAACTATGATACGATTCGCGAACCAGGTACAACCTACATTCTGCGAATTGAGTGAGAGCCCACGAAATTAGAGCCGAGTAGCATTCCGCGAATCGAACTATAAGATGAGACATAATTCGTGAAACTTGATTTTATTAGGTATTTCACGAATTATAGTTTAGCGAACTATATAAGCTCGTGAATTCATTAGGTGTTTACTGAATCCAAAAAGTGTCAAGTTAATTCACAAATTAATAATTCCACGAGTCTTGGGATTTCACGGGTTGATAATTTATGAACTCTTTTCTAATTAATTATTCTTTAAGGGCAATAATAAAAATGGTAAATATCGACACTTAGGAAATTCGAGACTTTAGCTAGTTAAATAATTTAAATAAGGTACTAACTTAATTATTCTTATGCTAAGGTCGATACCTAGGAGTTACATCGGATCAGGTAGCAACTAATCGACGGACGACAGGTAAGTGGAAATCCAACTACAACACATAGCATATGTGTATGTGCTTAATTCATGTGATTACGTGATAAGGTGCTTACGTGTTTACGTGAACTTGTATGATATGGTTGCATGCTTTCGGTAAGCGTTATGGCGTTAATGCATTATGCATATGCACGAGCATGCACGACACATTTGTGGTAATGAAATGATGAGCGTGCATGATTATGTCGCAAATAGCAAAAATTAAATGCCGAGGAGGATGAGGATATTATTAGTAAAGTTAAGTGGCGGCTTCTGGGGCACCGAGACGGCGTTGATGCGCCGTCGGCGACGTTGATGCGTCGCCAGTATACGAACGACGTTGATGCGTCGGGGGATGCCATGGTTGGGTTGATGCCCTCATGGTCGGGTTGATGCCCTTATATCCCTGGGTTGATGCCCCCATGCTTTAGTATGGCTGGGTTGATGCCCTCATACTTTGGGCTGATGCCCGTGGTTGGATAGAGCTCTTTACGGTGTACGCCTGGGTAAAAGTCTGCCAAGGGCCCTAAGATAAAAGATATGAGATTGAGTTCGATCTATAAAACGTAAGATGCACTGGCGTGGATTGCCTTTGCGGGGTTTTTATCACGTGCACGTCATGCATGATTTCTACTTACTGAGCATATCGCTCACCCCTTACGTTATGTGTTGTAGGTGCGAGCGACCACGGTACGTGATCGCTTAGGAGGCAAGGCAAGATTTTGATGTTTCCAGCAGCTTTTGGGGTGGAAGTGTGTGCATGGATGACGACCTTTGAGGCCGGGCGCACAGAAATTCTTTTGCTGCATATGTAGACACTTCCCGTGTAATTAGGAATTGGAAGCATTCTTTTGACATACAAAGAACAATGTTCCATTACATAAATGGAAAAATTTCATACGCATTTCCGCATATCTTTCAACAAATCATCGCTAGGCACCTAGGATAACGATAGAATAGGTAGTTGGGACAGCGGGTCCTGACACCATGCACTTGACATCATAGAGTTGTGTGCAGTCAACTTTCTTCAAGTGACGTGGATTCTCGAAGCCTAAGCCAAACTTATAATCATAAAATTCTAAGTTCTTGGGTTGATTTAAAAATATAGTCTGATCAGTTTGACCCCTTTTCACAAGAAGATTTTCTAAATTTTTAATTTTAATATATAGCTTCTTACGTTCGGTGTCTAAGGTAGCATAGTTAATTAGAGAGGTGCTCTTTTCGGCTTGATAGGCATCTAGACACTTTCCTAATTCACTAATCTTAGAATTTCACTTTGCTAATTCATCTTCGAGACTAGTGACCTTTTTAGTTGCTGCTTCAAGTCTACTTTTAAGAAGACTCTTCTCATCTAAGTTCCTTAGTAGACATTTGTGGTTATTGTCTAGCTTGTCTTCTAGTTCCTTTACCATCGAACTATGCTTTTCTAATGCAATGTGCATAATCTCATAGGATTGGAGTCTCTTACTTAATTCATCTATTTTGAGACTAGAGCTCCTGACATTTTCTTGGAGACTAGCTATGGTTTCCTTAGACTTAAGAAGCTTTTATACTACTTTTATTCCCCGTTTCTGCTTAAGTACCATGTTAGCAAATTTCGAATTTAATTCAACTAACAGGTCAGAATGTGTAGAGTCAGTGGTTACTACCTCCTGAGATGATGTGGATACGTTGTCGTCGTCCGTCTCCGCGGAAGTTCCATCTTCCTTTTCATCCTCGAGGCGTCCCATTAGAGCGAGGTTTTCGGCATCAGAATCTGAGTTGTCCTCTAGCCAATGGTCCTGTTCAGTCATTAGAGCTATTCCAGCTTCCTTCTGTTTTGTAAGTTGAAGCTTCATAGAGTAGTAGTTAGCATCCATCTTCTTTGGAAGAGTGCACTCTCTGGCAAAATGACCAGCTTTTCCCACAGTTAAAGCACTTAAGTGTGTCTTTTGATGTTGTGGTTTCTGAGGACTCAGTCGGCTTCTCTTTATTCTTCGAAGTTGTAGTTGGAAGATGATTAGCAGATGATGACGACTTATTCTTGAAGTATTTCTTCGTCATCATTTTGGCGACGAAAGCCAACTGTTTCCCAAATTCTCTGATCTCAGAGAGAAGTTCTGAATCCGAAGTTTCCTCGTCCTCTGAAGAGCTAAGGAGCTTGACATGCTTTTCCCTGCGTGAGCGGGAGATCCTCTTCTCTGAAACTAGAGCTATGGAGTCCTCGGCCTGTTTGCCTTTTGCTCTTTTTGTATCTCACCGATGTCTTCTTCATGTTGTGCGAAGTTGTCAAAAACAGCGTGAATATCCATCTCATCCAGGTCTTTATTATGTCGGAGTTGAGTGGACATCTTTTTCCATTCTGTGGGCAGTGATGACAAAAACCGAATATTCATCTCCATATTCGTCTTTTTGATGTCAATCTTTCTCATTTCGTTGAGAAGGGTGATGTACCGTTGATAAAGATGATGTAAACACTCCTCATTCTTGGCTTTGAGGGAACATACGCCGTTAGTATGTTAGCCTTCTTGGCCTTGACGCCTACTTCGGTTCTTGGCATCATCCTCTCCAGTTCACCCACATCCCTTTAGCCGTTGGAAGGCTATCTATTTGCCTGTAGATATCATTGGGGATGCCCTGCATTAGTGTGTTCTTGGCTATCAGATCTGCCTTTGCTCTTTTTTTCTCAGCATCGTCGCACTCGCTAGGAAGTTTCACTCGCCTAGTTGGTTCGATTGGAGGATTATTCGAGCTTGATTTACAGAAAATACTTCTGGTCCCTCAAAGAGTGATTTAAGCAGATCTTCAGCCTGGTCTTTAAACTCAATGAAGTTAAAGAACCGACTTCTCCACACCGTGTATTCGCCTCGTTTGAGAATTGGAGAATGATTGTCGTTTCCTAGAGCATATGCATCCATTCTTTTCTTCGATTTGAGTTGATAAAGGATCTTCGTTGGTTGTTTTGATGAATTGAAAATGATGTGACGTGTTTCACAAGTAGCAAATTTGTTAGTAGCGTTTGATTTTAAAGAGTGATCGAGAATTATTTTTGATTCAATGTTTAAAGTTTGATCAAAATTAATTTCGCGATATAGAATAGTATTACTGTCTTCGTGCGAGAAAGTCTGTCAGCGAAAAATTTTTCGAGCTAAAGAAAATCTCAAATCGGTCGGTCGAGAAAACTTTCTGGATCGTGAATTTATTTCGATCGCAAAGAAACAGTACATTTAGTAGGTTTCTCGCTGAGTCAAAATAAATTTGTTGACCGGAAATCTTTTTGAGCGCAAATGATTTTGGCTAGGTCAAACTTTAATGTCTGACCGAAAATGTTTTTCGAGAGAAAGTTTTACGCACGCAAAGTCAAAATAAGTCTCTCTCGAAAAAGATTTTCGCTGAATAATGCTCGAGAAAGTTTTCTAACTAAAATCGCTTCTAGTGACGACGACTTTAGCGCTGACTTAGAATTCTGAATCGAGAAAAATTTTCGCGCAGAGTTTTCGATCGAGAAATTAATCTGATAAAAAATCTAACAAGAAAAATTGAAATACCGCAAATAATCACAGTATACGATTTAACACTGAATTCTAGCAGATACTGAAAGTTAATCGACGAAAGTACAGGTATATGCTCGAAATCAGCTACTGATTACTCACGAACAGAAGATTAAATATGTTTGAAGCAAATAATGTTTCAATGCGTTTATCGTAGTATTTAATTGTGATATAATAGAGCTCTAGCAGTCATTTTATGTGTTTATTCGCCATATTTATACTTATTTTTATATTGAATGAGCTTGGGACGAGTTTCGGGCGAAAATGAGTGAAAACAAGGCAAAACGGCGCGAAAATGATAAACACTGTCAGGTGTCAACCACCAGAGGCCGAAATAGAGGTGCTCATGGTCACGGCCGTGACACCCCTTGCACCAGGCCGTGACATCGAGCAGAACGCAAACTGAGTTTCACTGGTAAACGTCACGGCCGTGACGAGCGATGCAAGAGGCCGTGACATTGGGCAGAGAGTTGAAGCGAAGATGGTCACGGCCGTGACATTCTATGCACTTGGCCTTGACACATGGCAGAAAGTAACGAGACGCGGGTCAATGATGGTCATGGCCGTGACGACCCATGTCCCAGGCCATGACCGTTACGGGAATCAGTATAAAAGCCCAAATTCGACTCAGAAAAAGGGGATACCTCTCATATCACAACCCTAATCATCAAGGGATGAAATAGAGACGCCAGGAACGCAGAATTACACCCCGGAGCGCGAGAGACGGAGCAACAACGCAATCACGCCCAATTGAACAAAGAACGAAGATTCATCACGCTAGAATCCCTAATTCGTCAGTATTCAAGATCATGAGTCTTCTTTTCTGTCCTCTATTTCTTTCGTTGTTTTCCCGTTAATTATGAGTAGCTAAATTCCCTATGTGTTTGGGATTAGATGAACGCTAGGTTTATTCGAATCTAAGACATATGTTTATCGTAACTCGTATTTATGACTATTTATCTATTTATGTAATTGTTTCGTCGCTTTAATATGTCTATGTGTTAAAGTGATCGTGTGGAAAATCGTTTAGGGCGACAGCTAAATAACGATTAGGACGTTCGTAGATGATAGGATTCGAGTATAGGGCGAAAGCAAATACTCGATCCTCGCCGTTAGTAATTACTGAATTTTAGATCCCCGCGAGCGTTTAGGGCGACAACAAACTCGTGAGCGGGTAGGAAATTACTGCGATGTATCAGAATCATGTAGGAGCGACAATTCATTGTCTTAGCCGATAGAACCTAGCGGGATTCGAATCCTGAGCACATCTCTATTACCTGAAAGTTCTCATATCAGTTAGGCGTGTTCTTTGAGTCTATAGCTGAGTTAGGAGCGATTTGTTAGGTTAATTCGTAAAACAATCTGCGTATTTTATTTAGGCTAAATATCGAGTCGACCGGTCATTACTAGTACTCAGTTTATTCCTTGTGTTCGATACTCGTTTACTCACTTTACTGCACTACAAACGATAGATCCACTGCCTATCGCACGTTGGTGATAGTAATTAGGTATTCGTTTTATATTATCATTTGTCGCACTTGCACGTTATATTCATACACCGCGTGTTGATCAATGTTAAATTTTGCAAAAATCAGAACACGTTCAAACTGTTCTTCACGTGAACAGTGGAAACTCAGAATAAAAAATTCAACCTAAATCATGATTCCGAATGCTACCGATCTAATCCTAACTGATTTATAGAGTTGTCAAAAAAGCCCAAAGCCCGCGGGCCGGCCCTTGGCGGGGCGGGGTGCGAAATATTAGGACCGCCTTGGCAAGCCCGCGCGGGCCGCGGGCAGGCCCACCAGAATAAAAAAATTGATTTTTTATATTATCTAATATATCTATAAATAAACTTATATATTTTTTTTATATTTTGTCATTATTATTTTAATTTAAATTAAGTTTAGTAAAATAAATAAATTATTATTTAAATAGTTAGGATTAAATTACAAATACTTTTGAACTAAAAATCATCTTTTTTTTAATTTTTTCACTCTTTTTTTAATTTTTTTCTTTTTTAATTTTTTTCTAATTTCTGGCGGGCTAAGCCCGCCAGGCCCGCGGCCCGCCCAAGGGGCGGGGCGGGCCTCCCTTTCACAGGCCTGCCAGAAGGCGGGCTTACCCGCGCCCGCCCCGCCAACTTGCCGGCTTTGGCGGGTAACAGGCCGGCCCGCCCCGCCGGCGCGTTTGACAACTCTATTGATTTATATTACTTTTGTGAGCACAGAGACGTCGAATTCAAATCACATAAGCACAGACTTAAGCAAATAAGATCGAAATTCGTTTTCGCGCCAAAACTATTCTTCGCACGGAACAGTTTCAGAATTAAATCTCGATCCGAATTCTAACAATTTTGATTCAAAACAGAACGAATATGCTCTGATACCAATTGTTAGGTCCTCGATTATCAACTCCAACGATCCTAGACTCAAATCCTAAGGAAATCGATTAGAATTATAGAAAATGAGATTTCGATCGAAAACCTTCTTTGGAGAACTTCAGAGAGAATTCGTGTAGTGAGAGAATGAATTATGATTTTCTCTTTCTAGAATTAGATTCGCGAGTCCTTTGGATCAATTAACTAAAATTCTCTATTAAGCTCAAATTTGTACAAGATATATATACCAAACAGACTTGGTATAAATAATAAGCTAGTCATAAACTAATGACAAATACAAATAAAGTCCCAAATTACAAGGACAATTAATGAAATAAAAGCACAACTAAAACGTATATTCTACACAATCTAGTCCTAATCTAAGGACAAATACAATAAAAGCCCCTAATTACGAAGACCTGATAATATCAAAGCACAATTACAAAGTGTATTCTACGCCTAGCGAACTGATCGTGCCTTATTCACCACAAGTAAATGATTTTTCCGAAAGAAAAACAAAATATCGTGGTTGATGGCAAGATGCATGATGATAAACATGTTACACTGATTTTTTGCTCTGAAACTTTAAATATCACCGTATATTTATTGAGTAGATCGGCTACAAAAGTAAAAAGAGAAGACACCTCGTGAAATTTGGACTAATGTTAAGCCAACTTCTAACCACCTCAAGACTTTTATTATACTGTGTGCATATTTCTAATATAAGAAGATCCATGCTGGACCAAATGGTGGAGAGATATTTCTTGCTACCCTTCACACGAGAAATGCAGCTATATTATAGTGCAATCGTCCTCATTTGAAGAGCAAGACAGAATGGAGTAATAGAATGAAACAAGAGGTGAGGATTATCAGGGAAAAAATTTCAGGCTTAGACTTTAATTCCAAAACCTTCAAGAAAGAGTATCATCGGAGTTTAATGGTTGTCTGAAAAAAGTATTGTTGGAATTTAGATGGAGTGAATGAGAAATTTGGATTGAAGTAGTAAAACGAGCTATTGTATGTGTGCGCTTTGTCTCGTTTTAGTTACATAAGAAGGTTTTCACGTCCTTGTATATGAGTATGGATTTTTTAAAATAAAAAATTAGCTACATTATGCTACATATAAGGTCCTCGCGTGCGCACGCATGGGGTTGCAAATCTGCATATGACCCAGGCCTGCTTGACTCGAGTGTGGGTGCGGCCAGCGTACACAAATACCGAATCGAAATCCTCGTGGGCTTGATCATATATAATATGAGAATTTGTTGGGATCATGAAAATTTATGTTTGATTGAAATTGCATTAGCATTAAAAATGCTTATTAGTCTTCCACTAAAGCAGTCTTATAGAGTTTCCGAACAAATTTAACTTTGTTGGAAGGGTAAGGGCATTGTAAATGTATACTCACAATTACGGGAGTGGACTTTAGCGACACTTTTGGACGTGTTGTGAAGGCATCTACAAGTTGCATAAGTAGCTCATTTTTTAAGTGGAATGCTTAAATGTAAAATCTGCGCTGGTAAAATATTAATTTAATTTTTTTTCTAATTTTGATCGAAATATTATAAATACTAACAAAATATAAAAGTTGACAAACCTAGTGAATTTGAAACGAATATAGAGTTGGTAGTGTATTGATTTTTACTATTCCAACGATATCATATACTACCTCCGTCCCACTTATTTCTTGCCATCTATCTATTCCGTTGTCCCACATAATTCTTCACATTTCTATTTTTGGTAAAAGATTATTCCAATAACTAACCATTTATATTAAAAAATGCTTCTTAATTTGCGTGCCCACTAATAGATTTCTCCCTCCATGCTTTAAAAGTGTACTATAATATTAAAAAATGTGGCTTCTTAATTAACGTGCCCATTTTTGGGAAGTAATAAGCGGGGACAGAGGAAGTAGTTCGTAGTTGGTTAAATTTTGCTGTTTTATTATTCACTATATTTTTTTCTCTTTTATTGGGCGTTTCTTTGGACGAGTTGGATATGTTAGATTTTCGTCGTAACATTAGCCTAAGATGGAAATTACAAGTACTGGATCGATAAATCTTCCATATTAGTCCCCACAAATATTATATTCTTAATTGATGTTGATCAACTTCTCAGAACAATATATGAATGAAACAAACACACACAAAACACCAACATATGACATTGATTACCCTACCAATAGTCTCCGCAGGAACAAAACCCATTCTCAAACCTATGAAAGCGTATCCTATCCCTCACAGTAATGACTCTGTGCAACACTTTGGACACAATTTTGATCCAGGAATGACAATCAAGACAAGTACGAAGGTTCTTACAGATCAAAAGCTCAGCACCTGGGCTCGATCTCAGTACTCCAAACGCCAATGCCAACTTGTCGCTGTGATACTTCAAGTTTTCCTCCTTCTCTTCCCCCGAAATATCCATCAAAACCAAGTCTTGGGAGTACTGATGACCTTCCATTCTCACGCGACAGATCAACGCTTCTAAAACTCCGTATATCTCAGGGTTTGATTGATCCCCTGCCTTGAAATAATGACAATTCATTCCTCCATTCGATTCATCAAGGAACCAACTTTTGCCACAATCTTTATTGCCAGCTCTTTTTTTATTCATTGTGTGCCTTATCTTTTCCGCTCTGTCCCATTTATTAGCAGAGCAGTTAACATTAGACCATAATGCATAATCTCCACGGTCAAGATTCTTTATCTTCGAAACAATTTCTTCAGCCAGTTCCCAGTTTCTGTGAGTTCTACACGCACTTAGCAAACTTCTCCATATAACAACATCAGGTTCCATTGGCATCTCATTAATCATTCCAAATGCTTCTTCTAAGAGCCCCCCTCGTGCTAACAGATCAACCATTGCTCCATAATGCTCGAGTTGAGGCTGAATCGAGTAATCCCTTTTCATTGCAGCGAAATATTCCCGTCCCTCTTCTACAAAGCCACAGTGGCTACAAGCTGTTAGGATCCCGAGAAAGGTCACATGATCTGGTAAGATGTTCTCAGCTTCCATGATTGAGAATACTGCCATCGAATCAGGTGCAAGACCATGGATAGCAAGTCCATTTATCATGGAATTGTATATAGAAACTTCACTTCTTTCAGCTGATTTGAATATGGACTTTGCTGTTTCGATCTTTCCACACCTTGCATACATATCAACCAATGCAGAATATAGTATGTAATTCAGTTCCACCTTTTTCTGGGTCATCAGATCGTGCACCCATTTCCCGTAAGTTATGGCCCCTAATCTCGAGCAAGTGGTTAAAAGAGAAGCAAAAGTGAAACCGTTGGGTTCCATTTTCGCTGCTAACATCTCTTCAAGCATGCCTATTGCCTGTAAGTACAAGCCATTCTTGACCAATCCTCCTATCATCGAGTTCCATGAGACCACATCTAGAGAGGGCGAGGAAGAAAATATTTTCTTGGCAGTTTTTATTTGTCCAACATTTACAAAACAGTTAATTAACACGTTGGTGGATACCACATCAAGATTCAGAACAATCATCTCATTAAATACTTCAAGGGCAGCATCAATATTTTCACAAGCTATAAAGACCTTTATTAGCATGGTTAGAACTGGCGTGTCTGTTCCATACCCGTGCTTGATGATTTTACCATGGACTGAAGTCGCCGTTTTGAAATCTGGGCGGAAGATGCATCGTTCGAGAATGTGGGAAAGTACATGGTCACCTAGTTAATCAGCATGTAAAGTATCAAAACAAACTAGAGTTACCCATCAACACTTCTAAACATATAAACTTTAGATTTAATGAATGAACATTCATGCAACGACACACCAAAAGAACCAACAATATGAACCGAATGTAAAGATGTAAAGAAACCTGTTCTTGACTGAAGGAGCTGTGGTAGATGCCGAGCCGATCGATATTCCGAGGAGATTGATGTTAGAGTCCGTTTAAGAAAAGGCCCCAAATAAAATATCATACGCTTCATTCCTTCTGAAGATAACACCTTCGATTCTTCACCATACCTCAAGAAATTTCATCAAAATGGGGATTTTAGAGAATCAGACCCTCTACGTTTGCTTTTGTGATCCACTCCCTAAAATTTAGTTTTAGCTCCCCGATTATTAAATTACAATAATACCCTTTTAAATAACATAATCTATCAATTCATAAAATCAAATTTATTTCATGTGATATATACAATAAAAACAAATAAATATATCTATATTATTCTATTTTTCATGTCGATCAAAATCGCATCCATATCTTATATTTTTCGGAGTCGATAAGAATTATTATTATTTTTTCAAAATTTCTGCAACATAGAGGCAAAGAATACACAAATTTGGGTATTAAATACTTCAAATGAGACTAACGTACCTAAATTTAAGCAAGTAATACCGATATTTACCCAAAAAGTACAAGTAATTAAGCCACAGAAACAAATGTGTATTAAAATTGAATCAAATACTTAAATTCTACGCTAAAATACCTTAATTGAGACCAAAGTACCTAAAATTAGGTTCAAATACTGGCATTTATGCGGAAAATAATTTGCATTGCACCGGATAATGTAATAAGAACATTAATATACATTCCATGATAGATCTTTTCATGAAAACCAAATAATTTAGCCTTAGATGTATCGCCCCAATTGACATGTACTTCGTTCATAAATATCGGTATATTGAAACTCAAATTAGGTATTTACCGCAACGATTTAGGTATTTTATCCACGAAATCAAGTATCCGGCACAGTTAGAATGAAGAGTTGTAGGAAAGCTTCTTTTTGTGTTTGTGATGAGTAATATTCATTCATAGTTGATCTTTTCATGAGAACCAACCATTTTAGCTTTAGATGTATCGTCCCCATTGACATGTATTTCGTTCATAGATATTGGTATTCTAGTGTGCAAATCAGGTACTTTTGTTAACGATTTAGGTATTTTATCCTCCAAATCAAGTATCCAAGTTAGTTAAAATGAAAAGTTGTGGGAAAGCTTCTTTTCGTTTGTGATGATTAATACACATTCCATGATAGATCTCTTCATGAAAACCAACCATTTTAGCCTTAGAAGTATCGCCCCAATTGACATGTATTTCGTTCATAAATATCGGTGTTTTAAAACACAAATTAGGTATTTAAAGCAACGATTTAGGGTATTTTAGCCTCGAAATCAAGTATCCGGCACAGTTAGAATGAGAAGTTGTAGGAAAGCTTCTTTTTCTTGCTTGTGATAATTAATATACATTCATAGTTGGTCTTTTCATGAGAACCAACCATTTTAGCTTTAGATGTATCGTCCCCATCGACATGTATTTCGTTCATAAATATTTGTATTTGGGTGTGCAAATCAGATATTTTTCGTCAATATTTAGGTATTTTACTCTCGAAATCAAGTATCCAAGTTAGTTACAATGAAAAGTTCTAGGAAAGCTTCGTTTTTGTTTGTGATGATTAATATACATTCCACAATAGATCCTTTTTATGAAACTGAGAGGAAAATACTTATTTTTCTGAAAATAATACAGATATCTATGAGGAAAATACATCCAAAATAAAGCGAGCTATCTAAGACTAAAATGGTTCTTATAATCATATACCATACATAGAATACTTGAATTTGGTGATTATTACTTGTTTCTAATGATAAAGGTCAGTGCGATGTAAGATATCTTAGGAAAACAACCATTTTAGTCGTTAATCACTCTTTTAAATTCGAAAATCATTTTCATAAATATCAGTATTTTTTTTACCATAGGTACTTTAATCTCAGTTAAGGTATTTTAACATCGAATTCAAGTACTTGAGTTAGTTTAAGATTAAGTTTGCGAACAAACTTCTTTAGTTTTTGATGACCCGATGCAATGCAAATTGTTTTTTGCAGAAACATCAGTATTTTAAACCTAAAGTTAGGTACTTTGGTCTCAATTAAGGTCTTTTAGCATAGAAATAAAGTATTTGTTTCAATTTACCCATTTGTTTATGTTGCTTGATTACTTGTACTTTTTGTGTAAATATGGGTATTAGTTGCTTAATTTAGGTACTTTGATCTCTATTTAAGTATTTACTCCCCAAATTTAAGTATTAATTGTCTCATGTTGCACCATTTTAGAAAAATTAATAATAATTCTTATGAATTCGGAAAAATATAGATATGGATGTCATTTTGACCGGCATGAAATAAAGAATAATATAGATATATTTATTTGTTTTTATTGTAAAGATCACATGAAATAAATTTGGTTTTAACATTTAGTAGATTATGTAATTTAAAAGGGCATCATAGTAATTTAACTATTGGGGAGCTAAAACGAAATTTTAGGGAGTGGATCACTAGATCAAACGTGTGGGGACTGATTCATAACTGTAAATTGCCACTAGGTATTTTTTTTCTAAATTTCCCTTTTTAAAACATTGTATTTGACCCGTAAAATAAATAGTGTTCTTGATTTTCACTTTAAAAATAGATTCAAGTTACGTATTTTCGTCATTTATAAGGATCTCATTTTTTCAACGATCCCACGTGCACGTGTTCATCGACCGGTTCGGTTCAATTTTCTAACATTTCGGTACGGTTTTTCAGTTTTCGGTTTTACATATGCTTAGTGCAATATCCAAACCGTTTTAATTAGGTTTGGTTCGATTTTTAACAATTAGGTGTTTTCGGTTCGGTTTTTAAGTTAAATATTTTTTATTTTATTTCAAGATTAAATAAGTTTTAATTTTTTCTTAGATTAAATACATTTAATTCCCAAGATTAAATACTTTTTATTTCCATATTAGTTTATGAGTGGAGAATACATAAAATGTTTTATTGTTCTTGAGGTGATTAAAATAGGGAAACGGTTTATGCTGTAAAACTGATTTTGGCGGAATGAAAATTTGTAATATAATTATAATTTTAAATAAAGTGTAATTATTTTGGGCTCAAGAATAACTATAAATGGGCCGTATAAACATACTATAATTCTCATCCTTGGCCCATTAGTAATAAAATAATATATATAATATATTTCGGTTTTTCGGTTATTTCGGTTTTTTTTTTCTGAAAACTGGAAACCGAACCGAGAAACCAAAATTTACTAAACCTTAAACCGAACCGACCGAAAAACCGAAATCGAACCGAATAAACCGAAAATTTCGGTCCGGCCGTTTTTTCGGTATCCGAAATTTGAACACCCCTAGTCCCATGCTACATGAGAATGCCAACATAGCAGGGGCCCGTATCGTATAGCAAGGGCTCCGTACTATATAGCAATCGCACCGTGCTATATAGCAGGTGACACCAATTTTGTGTAGCAGGTGCAGGGGACCTCGGCGGGGAGCAGGGGACCTGTGCTATTAGCAATTGTGAAGATTAGTCATCTTTTTGGCATAAATGAGAAGGTGAAGATGATGAGTTGAAGAAGTTCGCTGTGATGAAAATGTTTTAAAGAGAAAACTTGATCGTTTGGTGAAGTTGCTGATAGTAGAAACGATTCTATTAGTTGTGTATTATCAACTAAGCATGAAGTACAAATCTCTACAACATATAGCTCTAACGGTGAAGCCTAGCTGATATAAAACAGAACTAGCTTTGCAAAAGTCTTTGTAGTTCAACCGATCTACAATTTTCATTTTTCAGATCCACATTTCAGATCTTGCATTGATTAAAGTAGAAGTTCTCTTGTGATCTCTTGTTTCTTGGGAGCGTAAGAGAAGAGACTTAGAGCTTGTAAAAGACTTAATCAATAAAGATAGTATAGTTCTCTCGTGGATGTAGTAACGACTGATCTGAAAAAATCGATACGAACCACATCAATATCGTGTTCTTGTGCTTATGGAATCACATTTGTGTTCTAATTGAAAGAAAGATTCAAAAATTGGTGCAACGAATGTGGATTGATCAATAAAACGTGAGACAAAGCAATGACAGGAAAATTTGAGGTAGAAAAATTCGATAGATCAAACGAATATTGCTTTGGAAAATGAAAGCCATGATGACTCAACAAGGATTGCTAAAGCTATTGTTGGCAAAGCAAGTTTATTAGCTGCACCAAGAAGAATGATATTCTGGGAAGAGGACATAGTGCTATAATAATGTTTTTGGGAGACAAAGTGCTGCGAGCAGTTTCAAAGGAGGCTGATGTAACTATTGAAGATGAAGACCAGGCTCTTCTATTACTCTGCGGACTACCAAAGAGCTATGCGAACTTCAGGGAAACACTCTTATATGGTAGAGATAAACTAAAGTTGGAAGATGTTCAAATAGCATTTAGATCGAGGAAGTTAAACGCAAGGAATGATGAAGATCAATATCTTCTCAAAAGTCTGCATATTTGAGGCAGATTAGAAAGAAAGGAGAATAGGAATGGTAAGAAAGCTTCAAGATCCAAATCGAAACTGAGATACAAGTGTTTTCACTGCCATGAAGAAGGGCATATTAGAAGGCTATGTCCAAATAGACACAAACCTGCAGTGGAAAGAAAGGATACAATGGGAGCAGCTTTGGTTTATGATGGCTACGAACCAGCTGAGGCGCTAATAATTTCAGGATTGATGGTGAAAGATGAGTTCTAGACTCAGGTTGTACTTATCATATCTCTTCCAACAGATCTTGGTTCCTGAATTTCAAAGAATTCAAAGGCAGAAGGTCTTACTTGGTGATGAACATGAGTGTGAAGTTCAAGGCATTAGAAATGTCATGATTTGGTTGTCAAGTGGTGTAGAGCAGGTTCTGGAAGAGGTTAGGTATATTCCTAAACTTAGAAGGAATTTGATATCTCTTGGTGTCTTAGATGACTTAGGTTACACCAGCAAAATAGAGAAAGGCACGTGCATCATCGAAGTTCGATGCTCATAATGAAAGGTACAAAACCACTGGTATTTACTACTTAATGAGCAAGGTTGAGTGTTAGGATAATATATTTATTAGTTAATTTAATTACATAGTAGTTTAAATTTGAATATAAATTAGATTTAATTTAGATTTATTAGGAGTCGGTTGAGATATATTTGGGCTTAAGATTTGTTAGGGTTAGGTCCATTTAAACTTTCTTTATGTACTAAGGTTCGCCCGATTCCATCGTATCTTTGAGTTGCCCGATTTGTTACTTTTATTTCTTAATCATGCAGCCGATTCGTTATTTTGACCTAGTTTCGCCCGATTTATCACCTTACATGTGCTTCTCTTATTCGACCGATTTGATCTGATTTCGCCGCATGCTTACGTCATCTGCCCGATTTAGCCAGCCTTGACCCTCATTTTCGGCCGATTCTTCAAGGCTTAGTTTTCGCCGTTTCTTGTAATCGTCAGATTTGCTAAGGTTGCTACTTAGTTTCTAGCGATTTGTATCATGCATGGAAGCTACTCCTCATCGCCCGGTTACAGCTTATGTCAACCTGAGTTTCACCCGATTGGTCTTGCTCATGCTTTCGTCGTGTCATATGGGCTCTAAATCGCCGAGACATATAATATTTTAATCTACCTAAAGACAATATATATCTATTTCGCCCGATAGAAGAACCTTTGCCCAATGTTCATTAATCGCCCGACTTGTCCTATTTTATTTCACATTCGCCGAAGTTTCCTTTGTGAAGGTTTATATGCATTGCCCGATTTGTTTTCAAACTTACATTTATCGAATGTCATCCTCCTACTAATTCCTTAAGTCAACTTATCTAAAAGGCATACATCGCCCGAAAGCTCAATGCAAATTTCTACAGTTGTCCCACATCTCCAAATCTTCAACTACTTAAACTTAGCTCTTAAAACTATTCTCCCCAAAATTCCCAGATCCTAAGATTTCTTCTACTTTAAAGTCGTTACTCTACCCCAAAATTATTCTACATCATTATTATGGACCCTAGAGCACTCCATACTTACCAAAAATATAGCTTAATCTAAATATACATCCTAATATGAATTTAGATTCGAAAATAGGGTTTTCACCCTCTTTCTTACGCTTGAATTTGTAGGTCTCCTTAATTGTTAGGGTTAGAATATTTAGGAAAACTTAAGTTACGAAATTTACCAAGCTCATAAGTAATATTCTTACTTACCAAATTTGAATTCTAGTATGCTTGGCAAATTCTTGAGTTAAAGCTTCTCTCGGCCTTTCTTCTTTCTTTGTTAGTTTACAAGGGTTTTCTTATTTTCTAGGATCGTATGTTTTTTTTTGGCTTTCATCTATTGTATATTGTTTCTTTGATTTATTTGATAAGAAATTGGGAATTGAAATGACAACTAGGTGACTAAGCTAGTTATCTTTACCTCATATGCTAAGAAATCCTTACGTGGCTTTTGTTTATTCAACTCTACTTAAGTAATGATTAGTTCTAATTTTACATATTGCCTTTTTCCGATGTAAAATACCTATTATAAATACAAATCGTCCGATTCTAATAAGACATTGTACAGTCGCTCGATTCTACTCGTATTCTAAATTCTTGGCGAAAGTTACTTTACATATCCACTGAAATTGGTCGGATTATGTAGAATACTATTTGTAATTGTGCTTGATTTCATTAGTTGTCCTTGTAATTAGGGGCGTTTTGTATAGTAGTCCTTAGATTAGGACTAGTTTGATATTTATACCAAGTTTGTTTGGTATAAATATTTGTAAATCAATTGAGCTGAAAAGAGAGAAAGTTTTGAGAATTGATCCGAAGGGCTTACAATTTGATTTCTACTCGAATTCTCTCTCTTGTTCTTCATTTGAGTTTTTCGATCGAATTCAATTGCTTATCTAAACGATCGAATTACTATGAATTCTAGCCTAGGATCGTAGAGTCGTTAATCGTAGGACCTAACAATTGGTATCAGAGCAGATTCGTTCTGTTTTGAATCGAAAATTGTTAGAATTGGATCGAAAATCATTTGCTGAATACTGTTCATCGAAGAACAGTTTGGCGCGAAAACCTTTTTTGATCAAATAGCTTAATTCTGTGCTTAATTGACTTGAATTTGGTGTTTCTGTGCTTGTTTAAGTGATAGATCGTCATTGCGATCAGTTCTGTAGCAGGTTAAACTTCGATTTCTAGGATTGAATTGCTTCTGCGTGTTACTGTTTGCGAAGAACATGAAGAACACGTTCTGATTTTGATCAAATTCGATATATTTTGCTTCATAACGTGTTTAATTGCTTGTTCGTGCGTGATTAGTACTTAATTGCGAGCAATTGCCTCAAATTTCACTATCTGATTCTTTTTTTTTGCTCGAATTAGTGTTAATCGTATTCTGTTAATTTTTCTCGATTGCTCAAATTTTTCTCGCTAAGTTTTGCGATCGGATTAGTTTCTCGATCGATAAACTTAGCGCGAGAATTTTTCTCGGTCAGAATACGAAGTCAGTACTAGAATCGTCATCAGCAGAAACGATTTTAGTTAGAAATATTTCTCGAGCATTATACAGCGAAAAACTTTTTCGAGTGAGACTTATTTTGACTTTGCATGCGTAAAAACTTTCACTCGAAAAACTTTTTCAGTCAAACCTTTTAACGTTTGACCAGGCGAAAATCATTTACACGCGAGAAACTTTTCTAGTCAACAGATTTATTTTGACTTGTCGAGAAACTTACTAACGTACTGTTTCTTTACGATCGAAATAAATTCACGATCAAGAAATTTTTCTCGACCGAATGATTTTGAGCAACTTATCTCGCTCGTAAAATATCTCGCTGACAAAATTTCTCGCACGAGAACAGTACTCAGTACACTATCTCGACGGAATTAATTTCGATCAAACTTTAAGATTGAATCGAAAACAATTCTCGATCTAATTTTCGAATCAAACGCTACTAACGAATTTTGTCACTTGTGAAGCACATTACATCATCTTCAACCTTCAAAACAATTAAGGAAGATCCTTCGACAACTCGACTACAATACAAACATGGATGCATACTCACTCGGAAATGACAACCGTCCACCGATCTTGCAAAGAGGCGAATACACAGTGTGGAGAAGCCGCTTTCTGAATTTCATTGCTCTAAAGGATCAAGCCGAAAATCTACTGAAGTCCCTTGAAGAGGGACCGCCACAGTTCTGGGTTCATGTACCCGGGGACGAAACAGCTACTCTAGCAATCCCAGCTTCTAGGCGACTAAAGGAGCCTAGAGAATACTCTCTGGAGGAAAGAGCTAGAGTTAAGGCTGATCTAGTAGCCATGAATACCCTTATGCAGGGCATCCCTAACGATATATACGGACAAATCGACAGCCTTACATCGGCCAAAGGAATGTGGGATGAGCTGCATAGGATGATGCAAAGGACGGAAGTTGGTATAAAGGCCAAGAAGGCGAACATTCTCACTGCTTACGACTCATTCAAAGCAAAACCGGAGGAGAGCCTAAACGAGATCTACCAACGATACCTCACTCTTCTCAATGAAATGAGGAAGATAGAAATAACGAAGACAAACATGGAGACAAACATAAGAATTCTATCTTCTCTGCCCGCGGAATGGAAGAAAATATCCACTCAAATACGACAAAACAAAGATCTAGAGGAGTTGGATGTCCATGCCGTGTTCGACAATCTCGCTCAGCACGAGGAGGATATACGCGAGATCACCAAAGAGCAGAAAGGCAAACAAATCGATGACACGGTTGCGTTAGTCTCGAAGAAGAGGACCACAAGATCAAGAAAGGATAAGATCGTTAGGCCACCTTCATCATCATAGTCGGAACAGGAATCGGACTCCGACATCGAGCCGAACATGAAAGCCCTTGGAAAACAGTTAGCTCTCATTGGACAAATGATGAGCAAGAAGTACTTCAAGAAGAAGTCTTCAACCTCAGCCAATAGACTTCGGACTACAAGCTCCAAGAACAAAGAACGTGCTCCAGAGAGTTCCGAGGTCAAGAATCCCAAAGAGACTAACAAATGTTTTAACTGTGGCAAAGCAGGTCACTTCGCCAGAGAGTGCACTCTCCCGAAGAAAAGAGATGAAAACTACTACTCCAGGAAGCTTCAATTGACAAAACAGAAAGAAGTTGGAGTAGCTCTAATGGCTGAACAAGACCAATGGCTCGAGGACACGTCGAGCTCCGAAGAAGAGAACTTAGCCCTCATGGCCCGTCTCGACAACGAATTGGACGCCTAAACATCCACTCGTACGGACGACGACAATGCATCCACGTCTTCAAATGAGGTAGTCACTCCTTCCACATTATTGACCATGTTAGAATCATATCAAAAGCAATATGCTAACATGAAACGTGAGCAGAAAAGTATAAAGGAAGTAGAGAACGAACTTGAGAGAGCTCAGGAGAAGATAGATAGTCTCGAACAAGAACTTAGGAGCTCTAGTGCAAAAATAGATGAACTTACCAAGAGCCTCCAGTCTAGAGAGACTAGTCAACCTCAACTAGGACAACAGAGCGAAAAGATTAAGGAATTAGAAGATAGGCTAGCAAATAACTACAATTGCTTGGTTAGAAATCTCAACGAGAAAGCCATTTTAAATTGTAGGATAACCGAAGCTACCTCTAAGATCACTAACTTAGAAGCTCAATTAGAAACATCGAATGCTAAGATTAGTGAGCATAGTAAGGATTTCGATGCCTGTCAAGCCGCGAAACTAACCGTGGAAAATAATTACGCTCTCCTAGGTGAGGAACGCAAGAAACTATATGCCAAACTAAAGAAATTAGACGATATAGTTACGCGTAGGGGACAGTCCGACGACGATATTTTTGAACAAGCCCAAGGATATAGAGTTCTATAATCCTATAGAAGGCATAGGTTTCACTAACCCGTGTGTTTTACAAAAGAAAGAAATATATGATGTTAAACACATGCGCTTAGGAATAACCTCTCTTAGAAATTTTACTGAATCGTCTTATGCAAATACTTTCGATTCGTCCATTAGACAAGGTCCACATGGTCCAGAAATCCCCTTTGACTACAAAGAACTAAATGAAAGGGACAAAAATAGGAAAGAAACTCTAACACCTGTCTGCAATTTAGTTCAAATTCTACCTCCTGATTCTCGAACATACCACGAGGAAGTTACCATTAATTATAAAAATTCTCTCTACAAACCCCCTATCATAAAACAGATAGAGGAGTCACAGGCAAAGTTAGAAAAAGAACGAGAGAATTTCGAAGCTGAAAAGAAAAAATTCCTTAAGGAGATGGAAAATCTCAAGGCTTCCTCGTCACCCCAAACTACCTCTCACGCTATTACAAAAAGCGTGAAAAATGAAAAATTGCCTTTGAAAGATTGTAAAAATAATTCTGGTAAGAGTGCTATGACTAATTTCACTTTACCTACGTCTACATGGAGCGTAGCGTCAGCACTAAACACAAAGGCGACAGTGTCTAGCACTAAGATAAAGAAGGAGCCATTAGACTTAAATGTTTCTGAGCATGCTAATCCTTCTGTTACAATAAAAGACACTCGTAGAAATAAAAGAGTTATTTCCACTTTTAAGATAATTGCTTCTACTTATTCACTTCAGCCGATCACCTTTAGAAGCACCAACTTCGAAATAGGCTCCACGTCAAAAATTTATAATTCTGAAACAAATGCCACAATGAAGACTCGTAGGAAACAAGATCCAGCCATAAAGAAAGCTTATGGCGCCATACATGATTGTACTCACCTAAGGTATCCCGTAGAAATTAAATCTCCCAAGCACCTTAGGAGACTATCACAAGAAAATATATTTTCCTCAGTCAAACCCTCCAAAGCATTTGTACGTGCTGAAATTAACCTTCCCCATAAGGTTCAACCCAAATGGGTTCCTAAATCTCCGCCTAGGACGACAAAAGCCAAAAGGGCCAAGTCTCCTATAGAGGCAAAACCCAAACCCACTTTTTCAAAAGTGCAATGGGTTATTAAGACTCTTCCAAAAATAGATTTAGGAGTCATATCTGAACCCAAAACTAAATATGCTAATCCGAGAGGACCCATGTTTAAGTGGGTACCTAAAGCTCTATAAATTGTTTTTGCAGATCCATCATGTGTGGTACCTCGACTCTGGTTGCTCCACACACATGACTGGTAGTCAAGAGCTGCTGAGCAACTACAAAGACCGACCAAATGGCAAAATCAGATTTGGGAACAACGATTCAGCCCCGATTCTAGGACTTGGGGATATCATTCTGAAGAATCTGACCATCAAAGATGTCTCCTACGTCGAAGGCCTCCGCCATAACTTGTTCAGCATAGGCCAATTCTGTGACAAAGGCTTCCAGGTGGTCTTCCATGCTGACCGGTGCAGAATTGTGGATAGTCATGACACAGAACTCCTTCAAGGACTTCGGAGATCCAATCTTTACACGATCAACCTGACGTCTGTGCGGCCCTTGACAGCTGTATGCCTCATTTCTCAGACTGATTTACAGAGGAACAGCTTATGGCATCAACGACTGTCTCATCTAAACATGAAAGCTCTCCAACGTCTTTCTACGAAAAATTTGGTTCACGGTCTTCCAACTATACAACTACAAAGGGAGCATCAATGTTCGGCATGTCAATTAGGAAAAATGAAGCGAGCATCTCATCACATCAAGCAAATTGCATCTACTTCTCGACCATTGGAACTAATTCACATGGATCTATGTGGTCCAGTGCAGACTCAGAGTATCCATGGAAGAAAGTATGTCCTAGTGATTGTGGATGACTATTCTCGCTACACGTGGACTAAGTTCCTCCGAACGAAAGATGAGACTGGTGACTTGATTATCAATTTTGTGAACACAACTCAAAATCTGCTGCAACAGAGTATTCAAGTTGTTCGAACAGACAACGGCACTGAGTTCAAGAACAATCACCTCAGTGAGTTTTATCATAAACTTGGAATAAGTCAACAATTTTCAGCCGCCAAAACACCTCAACAAAATGGGGTCGTTGAATGGAAAAATCGAACACCAGTGGAAGTCGCTCGTACAATGCTGATCCAATCGGCACTTCCACACTTTCTATGGGCTGAAGCAGTCAATACCGCTTTTTTTACTCAAAACAGAACGATGGTTCACAAACTGTTCAACAAGACTCCGTATGAGATTGTGAATAATAGAGTGCCCAATATATCTTTCCTTAAAGTCTTCGGGTGCAAGTGCTTTGTGGCGAACGACCGAGAGCAACGTGCAAAGTTCGACCCTAAAGCATTCGAAGCTACATTTGTCGGGTATTCTTCAACATCAAAAGCGTACCGAGTATACATCAAGTCCAACCGAACTATTAAGGAAAGCTATAATGTCACTTTTCACGAAGTGGCAGAGATGGCTTCTGGTCAATTCAGTCCAGGACCCGTGCCTAACCCGTTGGCTTCTGAAGACAATATTTCAGAACCCGTAATCACTGGTGTGTTGGCACAAAACCAACAGAAGATGGCAACAACTTCAGGATCAGTGTCAGACGAAGCAACGGGAATTGCAATAGACGACTTGGATTCTCTTTTTGAACCGGTATATCAGTCATACACGCCTACACCAACAATGGATTATCTACAGAACGAGACCGACGTACCAAGTTCATCTCACATCTCTACCCCACCCGATTCAGAATTGCCACAGAACACCGAAGAACCTACAGTGGTCATCGAGGAAGTATCATCTGAGACGATCAATCCAAGTGCAGTATTGGAACTTCCTCAGACAAATGATCAATCTGAGACTATAGGCAATCTAAGATGGCTGACCCATCGACTTCTGCCTTGCCACATGAGCGCAAGTGGACGAGAGGCCACTCGGTTGATCAGATAATTGGCGATCCCTCGGTTGGTGTAAGGACACGTTGTCAACACAGTCTTTTCAGTTGCTTCCTGAGCCAAAACGAGCCTACCAAAGTAGCAGACGCACTTCGAGACCCGGATTGGACAATCGCAATGCAAGAGGAAATCAATCAATTCGAACGTCTTCAAGTGTGGACCTTGGTACCCCGTCTACATGGGAAAACAGTGGTCGGAACTAAATGGGTTTTCAAGAATAAGAAAAATGAAGATGGTGAAGTGATCCGGAACAAAGCAAGGCTAGTTTCTAAGGGATACAATCAATAGGAAGGCATCGACTACGACGAGACTTATGCTCCTGTTGCCCGTATCGAAGCTATCCGCCTCCTGCTGGCTTATGCGGCTCACAAAGACTTCAAAGTCTATCAGATGGATGTTAAAACCGCCTTTCTCAACGGCGTGTTAAAAGAAGAAGTCTACGTCGCTCAGCCAGAAGGTTTCGTTGATCAAGAACATCCCGATCATGTCTATCGCTTGGACAAAGCTCTCTATGGACTAAAACAAGCCCCACGTGGTTGGTACGATGTCCTGAGTGATTTCCTCGTGAAGTCTGGATTCATACGAGGAACGATAGACACAACCCTCTTCATTAAATGGCATGACAAAGATCTGATGGTCGTCCAAGTATACGTCGACGACATCATCTTCGGATCAACAAATCCTCGGCTCTGTAAGAAGTTTGGAGATCTCATGAAGAGCAAATTCGAGATGAGTCACATGGGAGAGATGCAATTTTTCTTAGGACTCCAAGTCAGGCAGCTCAACGATGGAATTTTCATCAGCCAGACAAAATACATCAAGGATATTCTGAAGAAATTTCATCAAGACCAGAGCAAGGCTCTCAGCACTCCTATGTCACCAAGCTGCAAGTTGGATGCCGATCCCTCTGGCAAGTCGGTCGACATCACACTGTATCGCAGTATCATCAAGAAAGGATGGATCTCTTCTCTACCTTACTTCGAGCCGGCCGGACATCATGTTTGCCACGTGCTTGTGTGCCCGTTTTCAAGCCGATCCCAAAGAATCCCATATGCTCGCGGTCAAAAGAATTTTACGCTACCTTAAGTGCACCTCTACCCTTGGCCTATGGTATCCAAAGGGTACGCATTTTAAACTTATCGGCTACACTGACGCTGACTATGCAGGTTCCCGAATGGACAGGAAAAGCACGTCCGGTGGCGCTCAATTTTTAGGCGAAAAGCTGGTTTGCTGGTCATCCAAAAAGCAGAACTGTGTGTCCACTTCGACGGCCGAAGCAGAATACGTAGCTGCCGCCAGCTGTTGCTCACAGATGCTGTGGATGCGGACACAACTTTGCGACTATGGGTACAATCTAAATAATATACCCATATATAGTGATAGTCAGAGTGCAATCGCCATTACTTGCAATCCTGTTCATCATTCACGCACAAAACACATAGACATTAGATATCATTTTATCAAAGATCACGTAGAAAAAGGCACGATAGAGATGTACTTTGTGAACACGGAGTTTCAACTAGCCGACATTTTCACCAAGGCATTGGATGAGAAACGATTTCAATTCCTTGTCGGAAAATTAGGCATGTTGAATCTTCCGTAATATGTGCATTACCTGATCTTCTGTGCTATCATATGCTCTATTCTATGTGTTTTCTATGCTTATTTGTCCTTATCTTGCGTGATAATAATAATAAAATATATATATATATATAATATACATTTCTATATATAATATAAAGGGGTATGACGAAATCCTTTAGGATGCTTTGATCTAAAGTCACTTAGAATTTTACGCCGACATGCGATAGATTTAATTGCTTAATTTTGTCAGTCTAAGTCGCATTCTTGTGCTAAAGGTCATTAGGTTGCTCCACTAGACACAAAGCCACTATAAATGTGAGGATTCAAGCCTTGTTCCTTTTTCCTTTATTTGGATCTACTTCTCGAGTGAGTCACACATAAATTACTTGTCTTACCTAGTGATTCTTGGCTTCATACTCATCTTGCGTTAGATCGTTAGGAAAATGATAAGGGAGTTTAGGATATTCCTCATTCGGCCTTATACAAAATTCCCCACGTTAGCCCTTAGTCATCCACTTTGAGCCTTCTCCGACGTCCTTTTCTTCATTTAGAACCCATTCCCAACCTTCAACCGAACTTTATACTCTTCGAATGGTTGTTCAAACGAGAAAAGGAGGGGGAGATAACAAAAGAAAAAGTAAGATGATGACAAAAGAAGGCATTGCTCAACGTGCAAAAATCAGACCAAAGGAACCGGCCTTCCGACTACCTTGTAGAAAGTGGCATGGATCCTGCCTGTGAACTTCTCCAACGATAATCTCGTACGCTCGTCAGAACGGCTGGAAGAGGAGCACCACGAAGTGAACTTCTCCAACGATAATCCGGTCTTATATCGGGAAACGAGAAGAGGAGTGCAGCCTCGGGTACGAATTCCATAACCGAGAACTTCTCCAAATTGATAATCTCTGAAACCTCAATAGGGATTAAGAGAAGAGGAGCTCAGTATCGGCTCGAGAACCAACAAGAAGAACTTCGCCTACGATAATCTCCTAGAGCCTCATGGAGAAGCGGAGCTTCAGCTTGAGCATAACATAAAAAGGCATAGTTCTTAAAAGAAAAAGAGGGAGAAAAGATTGAAAAGAAGAAAGACGCCGAAAAAAAGGAGACGGACGTAGAATTGGAAGACGATGAAGAGAAAAGCTCACTTTCCCTTAAATTCCTTCCGTTCTAAGTCCTAGTCAAATTATAAGCCTTACAACCCTTTGATTCCACATAGACGGTCTCTCGCTTAGGTGAAATGATTAAAAAATGCCTCGATCACAGGTAAATTGACTAAAAAATTGCTTGTGTTGACTTGAGTGATAAAAATATAAAAAACCCAAGATAGCTAATTGAGAGCAAGAGCGAACCTGGTGAGAGTTGTCGAAATGGACCAGTCTATGAACTTAGGACTTTAGTTTGACGACATGACTTGACGGCATTTTCTTCTTTCAAATGTCTCGTAAAATTTTAGGCGTGACAATTGATCGAAGCAAAATAATCTGACCCCATATTAAAAAAAAGAAATATATATATATATACATACATATATAATAATAAATAAATAATAAATAATAAAATTCGCACATTTTGAAATGAAATATTATGTTTCATATGCGTTGAAGTGAATAAATGCGAATTTCTTTAGGGTGTCGCACATTCTAAATGCAATTATACATTGCATTGGTACTGAATTGTTTAAATGCGATACATTTCTCTTTTCTTCTACCCTCACACAAAACTTTAAAGTACATGTTTTCGGGGACCATGTATACATGCTTACTTGGTAAATTTGTGTGCTCGTGACTTGAATTGATTTGCATAATTAGTCAATTCCTGTGCATCATTTGAGGGGGAGCAAGTATAAGACTTGTAGATTAGCTCCAAATATTTTTGACGTTTCTCTGAGTATTTCAGATCTTTCAAAATTAAAGAGTGAGACGTCGACACTTCAAAGAGAGGAGCTAGACTCAAGACCAAACATTTCAAAGATAAAACTGCCAAAAATAATTGTTGATTAACTCCATTATTTCTAACGCTTATCTCTAAGTGGTACAGATTTTTAAATTTCTGCCAGGGGAGCTAGACGTTACTACTCGGAAAAGACAGGGAGTTAATTGCATTTATTTCAATTACTAAGGGGGAGCCTTATAATGGGTTTTATTTTGAAATAGGGGTCAATCTGAAATTCCTTAGAAATCTTACCATCGAGAAACTGAATCTTAGAATTAATTCGCAAAATAAAAGTTTCTCGATCGTAAACAGTGTCGGGATCGATTTTGATTGACTGCGACAATTGCGATCGAAAAATTCGAATTCTTCGTGTGCAAATAGTAATGGGCCTGATCCCTTATATCGCAAAAGTGTCAAATAACAAGCCCGACAACATTTTAATGCTAGTTAATAAAAGTTAACTTTTGTCAGTCGAAAAACTTTTTCTCACGCAAAACCTAATCGAAAAAAAAAATTTCTCTCGCAAAACTTTCTCAGACGATACACAATCCTTCAAAAATCTTTCAATTTTTCACTTCAAATCGTCTGATTAAGGTAGAAATTCGATTCGGTTAACGATTGCAAATGTTATAACTTGATTTGCATCTGCGCTCTATAGTTTTTCGCATGATTTATATTAGTTTCTCGACTGTTATTCAAAAACTGAGAAAATCGTATACTATTTCATAGTGTTTTAGGCTTGTGTTTGAACTTTATCTGAGTATAATGCCTGCACTTAAGATACTTTCGATATTTTCTATGAATCTGGTAGAATGAATCGTCGGAAAAATCTGCATCTGTGACGTGAAAATAAGTTTAGATGAAACTGGGTTTTTGAAGTTTTGAAGTTGTCGAAGAGCTCTGTCGATCGCAAATAATCCCAATTGAACTCATATTCAATTGAGATACTATTTGTGTCAATTTAGTTTTCGATCGCAAAATTTTGACTTAGTCGTCACGATAAAAGATTTTAACCGTTGCACTTACCATCGAGAAATCCAATTATAATTTTCAGCGAGCGAAAAACTTATGCACTGACTAGACAATTTAAGATGCAAATTTTATCGAGCGTAAAACTTACTATCACAAAACAGAATTTTCGATTTAATTCAATTTGGTCGCAAAAGTTTAGCAGCGAGAATTAATTTTTCAACACGTAATTTTTCGATCGCAAAATTCTCCGCTTGGGATCGAATTGATTGGAAAATTTCTCGACGATTGACCTAGTCTTTCGTTGACTAATTTCTCGATAAAATCATATCGCAGCGAAAATTATTTTACTTACAATCGAAAATCACATTCTGCTCGACAAATTTCAAATCGAAAATTTTATTCAATCGAAGAAAAATTTACGATAGTAAATCTACCTGAGAATTAATTTCTCGATCGTAAATTTACACGGAATTTTTCTCGATCGTAAAATTGATCGACTACAGTCTAGATTTCAACTTCAACACTTAGAAAATTTTTCTCTAAGTCTTTTACTCTGTAGCGAAAATCGCAAATAAAATTTCTCGATCGAAAAAAAATTTACACGGAAACGTTTCAATTGAAATCAGTGTATAGGAAATCAATTGCAATTCAATTTTATCGACCGAAAATTTTCTCGGCATGAACAGTGACTTACTGATTTAACACTTAGCGCAATTTCGAACGATTTTTCACGCGACAAATATGTTATTCTAAATTACAATCATGCCATCGCGATTTTTTAAATTGAACATACACTATGCATTTCATATGATTTCAATTCAAAATTCATCAAACATGCTATTATTTGCTATATTACTATAGTTTGATGACATTTATTCATATTTCGACTGAAAATAAAATTGAACTAATAAACTTTTACATATCTTATATTTCAGATGGATCGCTACCCAAGATACAACCACATATACGATCACAATCTGTACTTGAAGGTTCAGGATACGAACTAGCTCGATCTGGACACATTTCGGTGCCCGGACGAGATCATCGTATCCATCCTCAGAGGCCACCCCATCTGGCATGCGTTAACGGTCACCGCATCGGTGCCAATGGTCTATCTCCAGCAGTTCTGGGGATGCATACAAGGAGCCGTAGCAGATGGGACATTCTCCTTCATGACCCGAATCGGGACGTGGCATATTCACATGAGCAAGAGCCAGTTCGGCATGATACTGGACTTGCCTCACAACGATAACTATGACCCGCTCCCGACGGACGCAGAGATGATTCAGGACTTTCTGCACATGGGATACCAACCGCCGCTCACAAGATTGGCCCAGGTCCAGAGCAGCGGAATCCCACACCCGTGGAAGACACTATTCTGAATAGTGAATAAGTGTCTTGTCGCCCTAGCACGCAGGATTCGATAAGGGCAACAACAATATTTTGAAGATCTTCCACGGGATCGCCTTTTCAAGAAACTATGACTACTCAAAGCTGATCAGGAACGACCTCGCGGACCAGATTCGGCTAAAGGAGGTCGAAGAACGTGCCCTATGCTCGATGGTTCAGTATAACCATCAGGGAGTTCATGGAGCTACATGCAGAGAACATCCCTCGGCTGCCTCCTGGTGAAAACTAACAGCCGCCAAGGCTTAAGTTTTTCCACAACCCACGGCTCACGGACCTGGACCGTCGATGTCGATTCCACTCAACTTACTCAGGCTCGCCGACCCCGCGGGAGCCGAGTATCAGAGATTCTGCCGGGAACACAACTTAACAGAGCAGATGATTAGAGGGCCCCCGGCAGATGTACATGTGAGCCCTCCCCAACCGCAACAACACCAACCAAGCCCTGACGACAAGATGATCGATGTTGTCGCTCAGGAGCTTCAACAGGAGTCTCTTTTGGTCGAAGAGCCAATGCCCGACGTCGAAGATACTTTGATAGACGTCGTGACTACAGAGATGGAACTCGAGGCTCCTGCACTCGAATTGCAAGTGGAAGTGCCCTTACATGTAGGCGTGCTTGAAGAAACCATTGAGGAGGTTCTTCTACAAGAAGCACAGCCCGAGACAGAAATTGGGCAAAGCTCGCTTCAACTGGTGCCGGATCAGGCTCTAGGGGATGTTGAACGTGATCCCACTCCTCACACAGCTACACCATCCGACACGGAGTCAGATGAGGAGATTAGCCTGATAAGACGGACTCCAGACGACTTAGTATACAAATGGAGTCCCTCTTCCCCGCCGTCACCATCACACCAGATACCACGCTGCTCACTTCTTCAAGTGTTGCCGGCACCTCTTCGCTCAATCTTGAGCCGTAACAACCACTACCGGTATCTGGTTCGCAGGCGCAACCCGAGCCTGCAACAACACCCATAGAGACGAATCCTCAGGATTCGACTCGAGGATTGGGTGGAAGTCTCATACAGTCACAACCTCAAGTGACTGTGAGCCAACCCACAGAGTCGGTGTCTACTCAAGGGTTGATAACAGGCGACGTCAGTTGTCCTGGTCCATCTACGGAGGCGTCCACACCCTTCGTGACGACAGAACAGTTCCAGGCCGCTCTCTCTACCGCTGTACAGTCAATGGAAGAAAAGATCACAGAGAGAGTACTCAACGCACTCGAGGCATCCCGAAGAGATATCGGGAAAGCACCTGCCTCTGAAGGCCCTTCGTCACGAACCAACCCCACACCTCCACAACCCACAACCACCGACCCTCTAGCCACGTCCTCCATCCTCATCAACCCATACACAATCCCCATCACCGAGCTCCATGACATTCTCCTCGCCCGTCTGATAGGCCTTTCCATCCGATCGCCGCAAGAAGAATCCCTTTTTAGGCGATTGGTGGACCATCCTGAGCCACCGACTGACACTTGCCGCGGCCAAAGCTCCCACTCACGGCGCAGACATGACGATCCTGACGATCAGGACCCTCATGAGGGGGAGAAGAGGCCGAGGACATCTACAAGTGGCCAAGGACAAGGCTCGGGCGCTACGCAGACAAGCGCTGGAGCTCGTGAAACCCAAACACAAACCCACCAAACCCAAACACAAACCACCCACCAAACACAAACCACCCAAACCGACCACACCACGCACCGCACCGCCCACATCGAACCACCAACCTTTCACCTCAGGACGCCTCCGTCCACACCACCGATCTACTCAAGCCCCTTGCTTCCGGAAGAAGAAGCAAGCGCTGCGATGCTTGTAGCTCTAGCAGCTACCCAAGCCACTCCCTCTGTCGCTCCAGACCAACCGGGACCCTCTGGACATGGTGTCAATCCACACGAGGCCCTAAACAAGTACATCTTCGAAGGCCAGTGGATGACCCATTCCATGCCCGAGGAGCATCAAAGACAACGGCTTCACGACGTTCGGCGCTTTCTACAACAAGCGTCCATAGATCTCGTAATCATAGAAGACGACGAGCTTCAGGAAGGTGAAGACTACGAGCGAGTTATCCCAAGGCTACCAGAGTTAATAGCTCAACAGGCGGTTCCCTCTCCAAGACTTCGTGAGAATATTTGGAGGTCTCCGGACAGAGTGAAGAAGCCGAATGAGTTCGAGCTGAGAGGGATCTCTCATTGGGATCAGCAGAAGAGGATGACCTACCTCTGGAGCTGACCAAACTAGGACCTGATGTTAGGCTGGGGATGACTAAGACACAAGCCAAGAGCCATTATAAGAGTCTCTCTCCAATAAGCCAACTACTCAGCGTCTATTGTGACAAAGGAGGACTTCCAACACCTCACTACATCATCGAACGAGTGGACAAGACCCGAGAGGAACTGAGTGAGAGCGACCTGCCGTACCTCCCCGCCGATGAAGTGTACCGTCTTTATCAGCTATACGTGGAGAAGTACAAAGGTCCTCAGGGCTTCATCAAGAAAGAAGGCCTCGAAGGGCTCTACCGGTTCATGATGCGCCAAGTCAAGTACTATGCCGCACACGACCTTCAGATGGCTCTGGAGAGCAATATGAAGAAGGTCAACATGACCGCTCCACTCAATAAAGGACCTGAGATCGGAGGGCTTCCCAACAATCACGTGCACATCAGCTCAGTCCTAGGCATCACCTACCACAATCCAACAGCAAAGAAGAACAGGTTGATGCTGAAGACTGAGATTCATAAGTTTTGCGATGGGACGCTCAAGGTTGTCAGGAAAAACATCGAGCAGAGGTTGGAAGAAATCAATAGAGACACTATGCTGAGGATCCACAGGTTCGTGAGAGAACAGCCGCTCCTAGTGGAATTACTTGAAGATATCGAGGAGCGACTGGAGCTTAGGATCACTCTGAGGAACTACGAGCATGCGCTGGGCTTGCGCAGATCATATTACGCCCGACGAGGACAAACGGCGCGGAGACGCAATCAAGCACAAAGGGGGAGATTGTAGAATACTATTTGTAATTGTGCTTGATTTCATTAGTTGTCCTTGTAATTAGGGGCGTTTTGTATAGTCGTCCTTAGATTAGGACTAGTTTGATATTTATACCAAGTTTGTTTTGTATAAATACTTGTAAATCAATTGAGCTGAAAAGAGAGAAAGTTTTGAGAATTGATCCGAAGGGCTTACAATTTGATTTCTAGAGAGAGAAACAATAGTAACTTTCTCACTCTACTCGAATTCTCTCTCTTGTTCTTCATTTGAGTTTTTCGATCGAATTCAATTGCTTATCTAAACGATCGAATTACTATGAATTCTAGCCTAGGATCGTAGAGTTGTTAATCGTAGGACCTAACAGATTACTTTCTCATGGATTATCCAAATCTCTACACTTACCGTCGTCCGATTCCATCGTTACTACTCGGCGATTTCAACATTTACATACCTGGGAATCGATCGATTCTTATCCTTACCAACATCGATCGAAACTTGATTTTATGCTGTATGTTTTGTTTCGCCGAGTTTCTTCTATAGTCCTAATTTTATTTCTATGCTTATTCAAGTTTTTCCTAAGTCTTAATATATTACATACCGCATATATCACGTACGGTACACATAAGGTATAACACGTACCCATATAGCCACATAACATCATAAAACATGTATGCAGTTACATAAAATAATTTACGCATTAATTTTCTTGTAGTCCTAGCCTCTTTATTTAAATTAATCCGAAAAATTTCTAATTTACCGCTAATTAAATAGAAAGTCCCGTAATTAAATTTTACGGGTCTTACAGTCGCCGGGGACATTTACCCAGAACTGAGCTGGACCTTGCTCAAGCGACAAGAGAAGGTTGTTGGCATGATCCTTTAACTCAATGAAATTCGGAAAGCGGCTTCGCCATACAGTGTATTCGCCTCTTTTAAGAATCGGAGACGGTTGTCATTTCCCAGTGTATAAGCATCCATGATTTTTTTGAGTTGATGAAGGATCTTCGTTTGGTGTTTTGATGATTTGATTTGATGTAACATGCTTCACATGTGACAGATTTGTTAGTAGCGTTAGATTCGAAAGCAGTTCGAGAATAATTTTTGATTCAATCTTTAGAGTTTGATCAAAAATAAATTTCATCGAAAGAAAATGTTATCGTTATTGTTCTCATGCGAGAAAGTCTGTCAGCGAAAAATTTTCGAGCGAAAAAATTGCCAAATTGTTTGGTAGAGAAAACTTTCTGGATCGTGAATTTATTTCGATCGCAAAGAAACAGTACTTTTCCTAAGTTTCTCACTGAGTCAAAATAAATCCATTAATTGGAAAAGTTTTTCGAACGCAAATGATTTTCGCTTGGTCAAAATAGAATGTCTGACCGAAAATGTTTTTCGAGAGAAAGTTAGACGCGCAAAGTCAAAATAGATATCGTCAAAAAAGATTTTCGCTGAATAATGCTCGAGAAATTTTTCTACCAAATTTGCTCTTAGTAAAGAAGATTTTAGCACTGACTTAGTAATCAGAATCGAGAAAAAATTTGGCTCAGAGTTTTCGATCGAGAAATTAATCTGATCGCGAGAAAAATTGAAATAGCGCAAATAATCACAGAATACGATTAACGCTGATTCAAGATGAATTAGATAGTAAAATTGCAGGTAATTGCTCGAAATCAACTACAGACTACGCACGAACAGGCAATTAAACACGTCATAAGCAAAATATGTCGATTTTCAGCAAAATCAGTACGTATTCAAAGTGTTCTTTGCGCAAATTCACTCAAATCTGCTTAATCAATGTTCTAAACGCTACCGATCTAATCGTAAATGAATTCTAGCACTGGAGCGAGCACGTAAACATCAAATTCATGTCAAATAATCACAGAATTAAGGCTACAGATCGAATTTCGTTTTCGCGCCAAAACTGTCCTTCGCACGGAACAGTTTTAGAATTAAAATTCGATCCGATTCTAACAATTTTCGTTTCAAAACAAAACGAATCTGCTCTGATACCAATTGTTAGGTCCTCGATTATCAACTCTATCAATCTTAGGCATGGATTCTAAAGGAATTCTAAATAATTCGATCATAATTGTCGAGAATCAAATTTTGATCGAAAACTCAATTGAAGAATCGAGAGAATTTTACTGATGTAAGAAAGTCCTTTGTGTTTCTCTCTCTAGAATATGAACTGGCAGCCCTTCGGATCAAATTTTAAAACTTTCTCTATTAGGCTCATTCTTTACAATCCTATTTATACCAAACAAACTTGGTATAAGTAACAACAAGTCCTAAACTAAGGACAAATATTAGAAAAGCCCCTAATTACAAGGACAACTATTGAAATAAAACACATGTAGGGTTGAAATTCCATTCAATTACAAAGAATTAAATGACAGTTACAAAACTCGGGAAATACCCTTGACGCGTAACTGTGATTTAATTCAAACTCATGAGACTCAATCTGATAATAAGGAAGCTATAAGTGTACATTCTGAAAATTCTCTCTACAAACCCCCTATCGTGAAATGGATAGAGGAGTTACGAGCCTCACTAGACAAAGAACAAGAGAATTTTGTAGCGGAAAAGAAGTTCTTAGAGGAGATAGAAAATCTCAAAGCTTCCTCTATATCTAAAACCATTTCTCACGCATCTCCCTCAAACGATAAAATCATAATGAAAAGCGTGACAAAAGGAAAATCACCTTCCCCAGATCAAAAGCCAAAAAAGAAATTTCTAAGATTATCATTTCTAATTCTGTTTCTACTACGTCTACAAGGAGCGTAGTAAAGGAGCAAGAGAAAACGAAGGCAAGAGTGTCTAGTTTAGATGTAAAGAAGGAGCCTCTGGATGTCGTTGTTCCACAATTAGGAGATCTTTTCCACGCGATTCATTCGTTCGTGTTATCATCTAAGGTATCCTGCGAAGATCCAATCGTGTTCTCATCTAAGGTATCCTGCGAAGATCCAATCCACCAAGCACCTTAGGAGACTATCAATGAAAAGATCTTTTCCACGCTCAAGCCTATCAAAGCATTTTTCCGTGCAGAAATTCAACTTCCCTGCCAGGTTCAACCCAATGGGTTTCTAAATCTCCGCCTAGGAAGACGAAAGTCAAAAAGGCCAACTTTCCTACAAAGTCAAAATACAAAACAACTTCTCCAACGTTGTCTTGGTTACCTAAAGCTTCCCCTTGTACAAATTTAGCAATCAAATCTAAACTATTAATCAAATCTGCTAATCCGAGAGGACCCATTTCTAAGTGGGTACCTAAAGCTCTCTAACTTGTTTTTGTAGATCCATCATGTGTGGTACCTTGATTCGGATTGCTCCACACACATGACGGGAATTCAAGAGTTGTTGCGCAACTACCAAGACCGTTTAAGTGGACAAGTCAAATTTGGGAACAATGATTCAGCTCCGATTCTTGGCTTCAGAGATATTATTTTGCACAATCTGACAATTAAGGATGTCTCCTACGTCGAAGGCCTCCGCCATAACTTGTTCAGCATAGACAATTCTGCGACAAAGGATTCAAGGAGGTCTTCCTTCCTGACCGGTGCAGAATCTTGGACAGTCAGGACAAAGAACTCTTTCAAGGATTTCGGAAGTCAAACCTATACACAATCAACCTAACGTCCGTGTGGCCCTCGACAGCTGTTTGCCTCATCTCTCAGACAGTAATTCAGAGGAACAGTCTATGGGATCAGCGCATGTCTCATCTGAACATTAAAGCTCTTCAAAGACTCACAGAAAAAGTCACGGTCTACCAACTAAAATACTACAAAAAGAGCATCAATGTTCAGTGTGCCAACTTGGAAAAATGAAGCAAGCTTCTCACCACATCAAGCCAGTCTATACTTCACGTCCTTTAGAATTACTTCACATGGACCTCTGTGGACCAATGCAAACACAGAGTATCAACTGACGTAAGTATATGCTGGTCATTGTTGACTATTTTTCTCACTAAACATGGAGGAAGTTCCTCCAAACCAAGGATGAGACAGGGGATATGATTTCAAAAGTGAACACGACTCCGAATCTACTACAGCAGACTATCCAAGTCATCCGCACTGACAATGGAACGTAGTTCAAGAATATATTTCTCAGTGATTTCTATCAGAAGCTTGGGATTAGTCAGCAATTTTTAGCCGCAAAGACTTCTCAACAGAATGGGGTAGTCAAAAGGAAAAATAGTACTCTTGTGGAAGCCGCACGTACGATGTTGATCCACTCCGGCCTCCCACACTGTCTGTAGACCTTTTTGGTCCAAATGATTATGAGAGTTTTGATTATTCCAAGTAATTATGTAAATTGGGGGGGGGGGGGTACAAATTAGAAAACTCGATATGCATGTTGTGTGATGTTTAAGTATGTGAAAATGTTCGATTAAGCGCTTAAATGTGATTAAACTGTTAAGAAAATCGAATATGTGTGAGCTTGTGATTATACCTTGTTATGAACGTTTTAGTACGAATGGAATTTCATTGCGTGCTATATATGGAAAATATATTATGCTGGGTGATATTTGAACTGTTTGAGAGAATAAGTTATTTTAGGAAAGAATATCATTTGATCACCCGGATATGAATGTGTGCTATATATGGAAAAGATATTCTGATTGAGCTGAAAACGTGATTGAGTCATTTTAGGAAGGAATATCGATGTGATCACCCGGATATGAATGACTATGCTGTATATATGGAAAAGATATTCTGATTAAGTGCTTACATGTGATTGATCTATTTTAGGAAAGAATATCAATGATATATCCGTTGAGTGCGATGTTATTTGACTCTTAAATCAGTGAATCATGATCTATCTTTCCTTATGCGACTTAGGATTTATATTTTGGAAAGTGATTAATTGATTGGACTCATATGTGGTAAGATGCCGATTGAGTCTATTTATGGAATGTGCTGAAATCGGATGAGATCACCATACATGAAAAGTATGCTTTGCATTATACTCAGTAAATCAAATCTTTCTCTGTGCGAATTGGCTATCATATTTTGGGAAAGAAATTAGTTGATTGAGCTTACCATTGATAATATGCTGAATGGAATTATATATGGAATATGCTGACTAACGGATGAGATTACGGTGGAATGAAAGTGAATCTGTGGTATTTATGGTAAATTATCATGTTTGACCGTTGAGCTTAATTGGTTTATTCTTGGCATGATTCTTTGGGTTAATGCACGTGTTATTGAGCTTTCTCTTGCATATTCGTGCTTAACTTTCCTTGTGAAGTGAAGAAGCTATTCGTGGTCTATATAGAAGAAAACACTTCACATTGATGGGTACACAACGAACACACAAGCAAACGAATCCCTTAAGAGTTTTTGAGCTGAAATATGCGATTCATTCGTAGTTTGTGTTGAGCTTACACTTGCAAATTCTATACCCTTTGAGCGATCTTTAGCAACACCCTACCCTAAACCCTTGTCTTCGGACGTATTGAACGCACAAAGAAGTACGGTTGGAGTCTTTCGCACGTGAAGGGACGAATTTGGTGGATTTGGTGGCCCTTCGGTAGCAAGCTGCATCCAGTCGGGGAATTGGTTTCCTGGGTTAACGACGTGGATCGAAACTTGGCATACGACAGCCTAGGTGGAGGTCTAGTTTCCAAAGTGCTTCGGTTGTGTAAGGGTCAATCATTTTGTAACCATAACCGGTAATACCTAGTGATTGATTGGAACTCTTGGGGAGATCACACCCCAAGGACAGGATTAAACCCCAGTTGGGGATATAACCTGCATAAAAATCTCGTCTCACTTTACTTTCTGCTATTTACTTTTCTGTGAGGCAAACCCGGAACGCGCGCTAATAACTAGGTGATATCGTTGAAACGATTTCTGAAAATAACATGATATTTTGAAACAGGGTTAGGGAGATAACTTTGATACTCGTACCGCTTTCTGGGAAATAACAACTTTGCAAATATCTTCTTAAATAAAAGTATTTTTCAAAGAAGAACAAGCCAAAATTTTTATAGCCTAATTCACCCCCGTCTTAGGCATATTTTACACTTCATTTGGTATCAGAGCGGGTTACTCAACGAAAGGTGTAACACGCCTGAGTTAAGATCTAATGGGTTTTTCGAGTGTTGTTTTTGCAGAGGGTCAATCCCACTCTAGGCCACCTCTCTTCGATGGAACGAACTACGCAGTGTGGAAAAATCGCATGATCGAATTTCTCATCGCTGCCGACTACGATCTTTGGGAGACAATCATCAACGGACCATACGTGGCTGCAAAAGAAGATGGAACCCCAAAGGCTGCCAAAGATTACATTGCCGATGATAAAAAATGAATCACGCGAAACGCAAAGGCGAAGAACATGCTCGCATGCGCACTCACACGGGAAGAATACATTCGAGTCAGTTCCTGCTCATCAGCAAAGGCAATGTGGGATATGCTCCAAGTCACTCATGAAGGAACCCAAAGAGTTGTGCAAGAAAGACTGGCTCTGCTTACTCATCAGTATGAACTGTTCTCGATGGAATCTGACGAGAATATAAGCCAGATGTATGCCAGGTTCATGGGAATCATCAACCAAATGTTCTCTATCGGCAAGAAGGTTCCCGACAGTTAACAAGTGAGAAAGATAGTGAGATCGCTGCCGCGAGAATGGAATGCCAAAGTTACTGCCATCTACGAAGCAAGGGATCTAGAAGTACTTAGCATCTCCGAACTGATTGGATCTCTTATATCCTACGAGATGATTCAAACATCAATGAATAAGAAGTCGCAGAAGAAAAATCAGAAGTCCATTGCATTCAAATCCAACCAAGAAGAATCGGATTCTAACGACGAAGAAGAGGACTTGATGAATGACCTAGCCATGCTTACAAAAAAGATTTGAAAGATTCCAGCAGAAAAAGAAATTTAAAGGGAACTTCAACAAATTCCACACCAAAAGCAAGGGAATATCCACGTCTGGGAAGAAAGTTCAGAAGTGTTTCCGATGCAACAAACCAGGTCATTATGCACATGAATGCCCAGCAACCAACAATGAGAAACCAAGGAAGCAGAAAGCTATGGTGACGGAATCAAATGACTCTGAACCTGAACAAAGCGAGGACGGGGATCACGCTTACATGGCTGACGAGGATCAGGTATCCCGCTCTTCCTTTATTCAGAAAATTCATATCCTAAACAGTTTATATAACAATGATTGTGAAAGTGACTCATCTGATTTTGACATAGAGGAAAGTAAGGAACAACTGTGTGAATTACTTCAAAATGCAGAGAGGAAGATTAAGTCGCGAAATTCCTTGAATAGGAAACTGATAAAACAACAAGATGATTTAGCTATGGAAAAACATGAGGCTGACCTAGAGATCTCACGCTTGAAAGGAGAGTTAGTTACTGCTGAGAAAGAGGGAATTCCATGTGACAGTGAGACTGGAAAAGAAAAACAGTGTCTTATCGAGAGATATCGTAGAACTTAGGAATTCCTTAGATAGAGAAAAGCAGAAAGTTGATAGACTTCTTGAGGGTAGGCAGAACCTAGATATGCTGTTAAGCACTCCTATGAATATTCGTAGGTCAGACATAGGTTCTTCCACTGAAGTAAAGCATGCTAGACTTTCTGTGCCTAAGCTTAGGTGTTTCTATTGTGGTATAAATGGTCACTATGCATACAACTCCCTTAAAGAAAATTGATAAAGCTAAGTATGTCTGGAGACCTAAGAAGTCACCTGTAAATGCCACTGTTGTATCTGATTGTAACAGGAGATCGCCGTCTATGCAGAATGATATCTCATATGTTAACAGAAGTTATTTCCGCTAACACGTTAGGACCCATCAGAAATTAGGTATCTCAGATGAGTACTTCTTTCTACAGGTACGAAGGAAGAATTCCAATAAGAAAAATAGGTGGTATCTCGACAGCGGGTGCTCCCGCCACATGACAGGTGATATAGGTAATTTTGTGTCGTTGAAGGCGGTTGATGGAGGATACGTTTCGTACGCTAACGACGCAAAAGCCAAAATCGTTGGAGTTGGTACTGTTGGTAATAATTTAAATATGACCGTAGATAACGTATGGTTTGTTAGGAACCTAGAGTATAATTTAATTAGCATTGGTAAACTATGTGATGATGGACATACCGTAGCTTTCGCCAAAGATAAGTGCTTTGTTAAAAAGGCTGATGAGATTGTGTTTAGTGCATCTAGGCATCGTAACATTTACTGCATCACTCTTGATGATATTGCTAATCAAAATGTGAAGTGTCTAGCAGTTACCCATGATATCACATGGTTATGGCATAGACGTTTGGGACATGCTAACATGGAACTGATGCCTCACATATCATGCAATGAATTGGTGAGAGATATTCCGGATATGAAAGCCACCAAGGACAGAATCTGTAAAGCGTGCCAAATGGGGAAACAGACCAAGACGTCCTTTAAACCTAAGAATGTGATATCTACATCCAAACCACTGGAACTGCTGCATCTTGACCTTTTTGGTCCGGTACAGGTTATGTCATTGAGAGGTAAACGATATGCCTTTGTTATCGTAGACGACTATACTAGGTACACATGGGTCTTATTTCTTGCGCACAAAAGTGAGGCTTTAGATAATCTTGTGCCACTGATAAAAAGCTAAAAAATGAGCAAGAGACGAAGGTCCGTAAGATTAGGAGTGATAACGGTCTAGAATTTGATAGTAAATCCTTTGCATCTTTCTGTGATGAAAATGGTAAGAGTCATAATTTTTCATCCCCTATTACGCCTCAACAGAACGGAGTGGTCGAGAGGAAAAATAGAGTACTACAAGAAATGGTTAGGACTATGCTGAGCGAATATAGTACTCTAAAATATTTTTGGGCCGAAGCTGTTAGTACGACATGTTATGTCTCGAAAAGGATTTTCCTTAGACCGATTATTAAGAGAACTCCCTATGAACTTTGGACGATAAAACCCCTAACATAGGATATTTCCATGTATTTGGCTGCAAATGTTTCATTTTGAATGATAGGGATAAAAGAGGAAAATTCGATTCCAAGGTAGATGAAGGGATATTCCTAGGTTACAGCCTTCATTCCAAAGCTTTTAGAGTGTTTAATAATAGGAAGAAGACTGTTCAAGAATCTGTGCATGTTACGTTTGATCAATTTCCTAACGCAGATGCTATTGAGGAAGGTATAGTTGTGTCTCCTGTAGATATACATGTTACTGACAAAGGAACGAACGCAATTCCGTTGGAACTAGATACTAAGTCAGAGGAACCTGAGGCTTCAGACGAACAACAGCGCAGAAAATTCAAACATGCTTCCAGCCATCCAAATGAACAAGTCATAGTAAATATCACTTCAGGGATCAAAACGAGAGCAACTGCACGAAACGATATTACTGAGGAATCACATGACGTGCTGTTATCAACCATGGAACCTAAGACAGTGAATGAAACGCTTAACGATGAATCGTGGGTGATTGCCATGGAAGAAGAGCTACAACAATTCGAAAAGAGCCAGGTGCGGACTCTTGTCGAAAGACCTAACGACAAGTCAATAATAGGCACGAAGTTGGTGTTTCGCACTGGACGAAAACGGTAATGTGACACGAAACAAAGCCAGATTAGTTGCCAAAGGTTATTCCCAAGAAGAAGGTATAGATTTTCAAGAAACCTTTGCACCCGTAGCTAGGCTTGAGTCAATACGCATTTTACTTGCATATGCATCTTTTAAAAGATTTAAGCTTTTTCAAATGGACGTGAAAAGTGCGTTTTTAAATGGTTTTATAAATGAGGAAGTTTTTGTCGAGCAACCTCCCGGTTTTGAAAAAGAGGAATTTTCAAATCACATCGTTAAATTAAACAAAGCTTTATATGGTTTAAAACAAGCCTCTAGGGTATGGTATGAAAGATTGAGTAGGTTTCTACTAGACATGGACTATACAACAGGAACAATAGATAACACTCTGTTTATAAAGTGCGAAGGGAATCACATACTACTTGTGCAGATATACGTTGATGATATCATATTTGGTAGCAGTGACATCACTCTTTGCGAGAATTTTTCTAAGTTTATGCAGCAAGAATTTGAGATGAGCCTAATGGGAGAACTCACGTACTTCCTTGGATTACAAATCAAGCAATTGAATACGGGAACATTCATATCTCAAACGAAGTACACGAAGGAACTACTTGAAAAATTCGGATTGGCTGATTCCAAGGTACTTCCCACTCCTATGCATCAGACCGCCAGAATTGACAGTGATGAACAAGGTACGCCCTTTGACCAAACTAAGTATAGACGTATGATTGGAGGTGTGCTCTACCTTACGGAAAGCAGAACCGATATTATGTTTGCTACTGGTCCATGTTCTAGATATCAATCGAGTCCTAGAGAATCCCACTTGATAGCAGTCAAGTGAATACTTAGATATTTGAAAGGAACAATCAATTTTGGTATGTGGTATCCAAATTCCAAGGAATTCCCATTAATGGGATACTCGGACGCGGATTATGCCGGTTCTAGGGAAGATAGGAAAAGCACTAGTGGAACTTGCCAATTACTAGGGAATTCCCTTGTAACTTTGTCCACTCGGAAACAAAATGCCGTGGCCCTATCAACAACCGAAGCAGAATATATGGCCTTAGGAAGTTGTTCTCAGCAAATCCTTTGGATGAAACAGACTTTGAGTGATTACGGTTTAAGGTACGACCAAATTCGTATTTTTTGTGATAGTACTAGTGCCATTAGTATCACTAAGAATCCCGTACACCACTCTCGAACTAAGCATATAGAGGTGAAACATCATTTTATTCGAGATCATGTTCTGAAAGGGAATATCGGCGTGAACTTCGTAGGAACTAATGATCAGTTGGCTGATATCTTCACGAAACCCCTTATTAAGAGTTGATTCTGTGTATTCGCGACCGATTAGGAATTATTGAGCTCAAATAGGAAAGGTGACTAGATATGTTAGCCCTTAGTATTTCCTTGATATTATCCTTTAGGATCTCCTCGATTTTATTCATTGATTCTATTAACAATTTTTTCCTTTAATATATTTTCCTTATCTATTCAGATCCTTTCCACTCATAGAGAGATTATTCTTTTTCCTTCTTTGATACTTATGCCAAAATCTATTTTCAGCCAAAAATTCCTTATTATTTTTTAACTCTGTTCTTAGTCCTATTCCTTAATCTCCGCGAGATATCCTCCGATCCTCATTTAATTCCATCTAATGGGCAGTTTTCTTTTTCCAGCCATGATCTTTGAAATTCAAATTTTGAAATCTTTTCCTTATCTGCCTCACGTCTAAGCGTTATCACATCTCTCCAAAATCCTTTTCATTCTTATCCAAGAAGTTTTCGGCCTTTCTAACCATCCAAACTCTTCTTTATTCAATTCATTCAACCCCAAGTCTTTCACTTCATTATTTCGCTCTATCCTTCGATCTCAATCATGATGAAAACCAAAGGCGTTGAATCTGTCTCTGACAAGAAGCGAAAGTCTGCTCTGATCAAATCCCCTATCTCTCCGAAAGCCACTCGTTCGAAATCAGGAAGAAAACGGATCAAGAGAGCGACTACGAGAGCAGGGAACCATAACTGATTTGAAACGGAGTATCAAAGGCATCAAAGATGATAACAGGAAGAAGTTCGATGAGATCTCACAGCACTTTAAAAGGGTTAAAAAGTTTATGAAGGATATCTCCACGGCTCTGGATATCACTGAATCCTCATCTGCCTCATCTGATAGTGATTCCAGCCCTTAGAACTTCGATCCCCAGTGATCTCCTAGCTCTAGTATGCCTAGTTCCCATCTACGCTTAGTACTAAGTTGTTTTACTTTGCTGGTTTTTGGGTTAGTAGGTTGTGGTAAGTTGCACGTTTTTGGTAAGTTAGTGGTGTTTTGGATCCTTCCTTTTTGATGCTGAAGGGGAGAATTTTGAACAATTAATGCCGTGTTTTGGGTGTTTTGATTTGGTGTTGAGTCGTTCACTTTTTCGGCCCTTAGTTATCTTGGAATGCGATTAATGCTATCGGCTTGCTTTTATGTGCTTATGTCTTAATCCCTCTGTGCTTGAGTTTGTGATTTGTTAACGATTAAGGAATTCCGCACATAGGCAGGGGGAGCAAACTGATATGGTGTGATAATTTGGGACATTCCATGGTAAGTTGTGAAATTCCATATGATATGATCTGAAAATTTATGAGATTCCATGGTGACTTGTGACAGTTCGTATGATATGACCTGGTAATTGCTATATGTTTTTGCTGCTCTGCTTTACATGGGAATACAAGCAATTAGACAGGGGAGCATGCTTCGAAATTTGATAAAATTATTTGCTCTGATCATATGTCGCATGCTGTGATACTTAAACATGCTACGTGCATAAATGGCTTCATATCGAGTGTACTCATATGCTTAAGATAGGCATTAATTACTTGTCATCATCAAAAATCGGGAGATTGTAGACCTTTTTGGTCCAAATGATTATGAGAGTTTTGATTATTCCAAGTAATTATGTAAATTGGGGGGTACAAATTAGAAAACTCGATATGCATGTTGTGTGATATTTAAGTATGTGAAAATGTTCGATTAAGCGCTTAAATGTGATTAAACTGTTAAGAAAATCGAATATGTGTGATCTTGTGCTTAACTGGAATATTTATGTGATCACCTTGTTACGAACGTTTTCGTATGAATGGAACGTGCTATATATGGAAAATATATTATGCTGAGTGATATGTGAACTGTCTGCGAGAATAAGTTATTTTAGGAAAGAATATCATTTGATCACCCGGATATGAATGTGTGCTATATATGGAAAATATATTCTAATTGAGCTAAAAACGTGATTGAGTTATTTTAGGAAGGAATATCGATGTGATCACCCGGATATGAATCACTATGCTGTATATATGGAAAAGATATTCTGATTAAGTGCTTAGATGTGATTGATCTATTTTAGGAAAGAATATCAATGTTATATCCGTTGAGTGCGATATTATTTGACACTTAAATCAGTGAATCATGATCTATCTTTCCTTATGCGACTTAGGATTTATATTTTGGAAAGTGATTAATTGATTAGGCTCATATGTGGTAGGATGCCGATTGAGTCTATTTATGGATTGTGCGTAAATCGGATGAGATCACCATACATGGGAAGTATGCTTTGCATTATACTCAGTAAAGTTTCGAGCGCAAAACTTACAATCGCAAACAGTAATTTCGATTTCAATTTTGTTCCCGGTCGAAAATTTTAGCGGCGATAAAATCAATTTTTCGACGACAAAATTTCTCGATCGTAAAAGCATGCACTGACAATTTTGATCGATCGAAAATTTTCTCGATGTTTGACTTAGTCTCTCGTTGACAATTTTCTCGATCGTAAAATTTCGCAGCGAAATTGTTTTTTGAAATCGAAATACTTTCTCGCTCGATAACTTTCACAGTGAAAATTTTATTCATGCGCGAAAAATTTCTCGATCGTAAATTTACGCGGATCTAATTTCTCAATCGTAAATTTACACGAAAATTCGATCGTAAAATTTCTCGCCTACAGTACCACTTTTTAAAGTTCACACTAAGAAAATTCTCTAAGTCCTTTCCACTGTAGCGAAACTTAGCGAATAAATTTTACTCGATTGCAAAATTACACGGAGAATTGCATTCAAATTGCACTTAGACAATTTAATTGAGAATTTCAATTCTCGTGCGATAAAAAGCACAGAGTGAACGCTTCACACTTAGAAAAATTTTCAACTAAAATTTCATCGGACATACATGCATATGTTGAAATTTAATTATCTCGCCAATATTCACTTTGTATGATCTATGTGCAAATTTCATGATTTCAATTACGAATATATTCAACCATGCTATAACATGATCCATTATTATAGTTTGATAAAGCCTAAATTCGACTCAAATTAAAATTCTTGAACTAATGATCTACATTTCTTATTTGTATTTCAGATGGATCGTTACCCTCAGTACAATCACATTTATGAATTATGACCATAATCTGTACCTCAAAGTTCAGTACACGAACTTTCAGTTAGATCTGACTACGTTTCGTTGTCCTGACGAAATCATAATATCCATACTACAAGGCCATCCCCCTGGCACGCACTCACCGTCACGGCCTCGGTACCAATGGTTTATCTCCAACAGTTTTGGGGACGGATACAGAGTCACGTAGTCAATGGCACTTACCAATTTACAACGGTGGTCGGCACAAGACACATAAGCTTCAGTAAGAACGATCTTGGACTTGTCTTGGACCTTCCGTTCAGCCAAAACTACAATCCTCTGCCGACGGATGCGGAGATGATACAAGATTTTCTCCACATGGGATACCGCCCACGGCTCACCAAGCTCGCGCAAGTACAGAGCAACGACATCCCACATCCATAGAAGACACTTTCCGGCGTCATCAATAAGTGTCTGTGGCCGAAGCACGCCGGTTTCGACAAGGGCAACAGAAATATTCTGAGGATCTTTCACGGCATTGCTTTCTCCAGAAATTACAATTTTGGTCAGCTGATCTGGAATGACCTTGCAGAACAGATCAGGCAAAAGGAGAACAAACGATCGAAGAATGTTCCGTATGCAAGGTGGATTTGTGTGATTATCTTCCACCTCATGGAGCTTCACGACAATATCATTCGTCCACTTCCAGGAGGCAACTATCAACCACCACGGCTCAAGTTCTTCCACAACCCCAACCTCACGGATTTGATTCAGCCATCGATGCCGATTCCGTTCGAGCTGCTTCGTCTTGCTGACCCCTTGGGAGACGAATATCAACGATACTGCCGGGAGAATCATCTGACGGAACGGATGATTAGAAGGCCCCTGACAGAATTTGCAGTCAGTCCTCACCAACAACACCAGGAGGACACGATGATCGATGCAGTGGCCCAAGAGCTTGAACTGGAGCCCCCAGTCCAAGAAACTCAGCTACCAGATCTGGATGCCACGATGATCGACGAGGTGGCTCTCGAAATGGAAGTTGAAGATCAACTTCAGGAGCTGCAAGTGGAAGTGCCAGTGCATGTAGGCGTGCTCGAAGAGCCCATTGAGGAGGTTCTTCAACAACAAGCACAGCTCGAGGCAGAAGTGGGGCAAAGCTCACTTTCACTGGTGACGGAACAGGCTCATGAGGACATTGTACGTGAACCCTCTGCTCACACTGCCACCTCGTCTGACACAGAGTCCGGTGAGGAGATTCAACGGATAAGACGGACTCCAAGAAGATTAAGCATACAACTAGAGTCCCTCTTCACCATCGTCACCAACACATTAGACACCGTGCCGATCATTCCTTCAAGTGCTGCGGACACTTCATCGCTCAATCTTGGGCCCTAGCACAGCCTACCGGTGTCTGGTTCGCAGGTTCAAACAGAACCTGCCGTAACACCCATATAGGAGAATCCTAGTGATTCACCTCAAGGATTGGGTGGAAGGCTCGAACAGTCACAACCTCAAGTGAATACGAGCCAGCCTGAGGAGCCGGTGTCTGCTCAAGGGTTGATAACAGGCGACATCTGTCGACCTGGTCCATCTATGACGGAGGCGTCCGTCCAGTTCGTGATCGAAGACCGTCTTCAGGCAGCTCTCTCAGAAGCCTTAAAGTCTTTTGAAGAAAAACTTATGGAGAGCGTGCGTGCAGCAACTGAGACGTCCCGCCAAGATCGTGGGAAAGCACCCGTCTCAGAGCCGTCTTCTTCACAACTGATCATCACACCACCTCAACCCACATAACCCACATCCTTCGCCACACCAATCCTCACACACGACCTCATGAACCCAGCCACCGTACCAATCAGTGACCTCCACTCCATCCTAGGCCCGCCTACTAGAGCTGACTACACGAGCACCGGAAGAAGAAGATTTCTTCCGCCATCTCGTCGACCGTCCTGACCCGACCGAAACTTGTCGAGGTCAAGGATCCCGGTCCAAATGTAGACATGACGACCCAGTTGATCAAGGCCGTCATGAGGGGGAGAGGAGACCCAGGCTAATAACTAGAAGTCAAGGACGAAGCTCGGGCGTGACACAGACAAGCACTGGAGCCGCTGAAACCTCACAACCCACTACCCAAACAACCACCACGCACCGCACCACTCTAACCCAAATCGACCCACCAACCTTCCTTATAAGGACGCCTCCGCCCACACCAACGACTCTGACAAGCCCCTTGCTTTCGGAAGAAGAAACAGGTGTCGCCATGCTCGTGGCCCTCGCTCAAACTCAAGCCACTCCCTCAGTTGCTCCAGACCAACCGGGACCGTCAGGACATGGTGTCAATCCACACGAGTTCCTCGACAAGTACATATTTGAAGGACAGTGGATGACCCATTCCATGCCCGACGAGCATCAGAGACAACGGCTTAAGGACGTTCGCCATTTCTTACAACAAGCCTCGATGGACCTGGTCCTGATAGAAGACGAAGAGCTTCAGGAAGGTGAAGATTACGAATAAGATCACACAGGGCTTCATGAGTTGATTGCGCAACGAGCGGCTTCCCCCACAAGGCTAACGCCAGGGACCGTTCAGATCGACATGCCGTGGGAGAACATTTGGATTGAAATCCCCTTCCTTGAAAAAGTTCGTGAAAACATTTGGAGGTCACCGGACAAATTCAAGAAGCCGGATGAGTTAGAGCTTAGAGGGATCTCTCATTGGGATCAGTAGAAGAGAATGACGTACCTCTGGATACTAACCCACCTTGGACCGGACGTGAGAATGGGGATGACTAAATGACAAGCCAACGAGTTCGAGCTTAGAGGGATCTCTCATTGGGATCAGCAGAAGAGGATGACCTACCTCTGGATGCTGACCAAACTAGGACCTGGTATAAGGCTGGGGATGACTAAGGCACAAGCCAAGAGCCATTATAAGAGTCTCTCTCCAATAAGCCAACTACTCAGCATCTACTGTGACAAAGGAGGACTTCCAACACCTCATTACACCATTGAGCGCGTAGATAGAACTCGAGAGGATCTAAGCAAGAGCGACCTACCGTACATCCCTGCTGAAGAAGTTTACAACTTATATCAGCTATATGTGGAAAAGTACAAAGGTCCTCAAGGCTTCATCAAGAAAGAAGGACTCGAGGGTCTCTACCGGTTCATGATGCGCCAAGTCAAGTACTATGCCGCACACGACCTTCAGATGGCTCTGGAGAGCAACATGAAGAAGGTCAACATGACCGCTCCGCTCAACAAAGGACCTGAGATCGAAGGGCTTCCAAATAATCACGTGCACATCAGCTCAGTACTAGGCATCACCTACCACAATCATATTGCTAAGAAGAATAGGTTGATGCTGAAGACTGAAATCCACAAGTTCTGTGATGGGACGCTCAAGGTCATCAGGAAGAATATAGAGCAGAGGTTGGAAGAAATCAATAGAGAGATGATGCTGAGGATTCACCGGTTCGTGAGAGGACAACCGCTCCTGATGGAACTGCTCGATGAAATCCAAGAGCGACTGGAGCTGAGGAACACGCTCAGGAACTTCGAGTCTGCGCTGGGCTTGCGCAGGTCGTACTATGCCCAACGAGGACAGACAGCGCGGAAGAGAAATCAAGCACAAAGAGAGAGAATGTAGAATATCATTTCTAATTGTGCTTTGATTTATTAGCTGTCTTCGTAGATTGGTGCTTTTATTGTATTTGTCCTTAGTTTAGGAGTTAGTATGTTATTTATACAAAGTATTTTTGGTATAAATAGATGTACAAACATTGAGCTTAATGAGAAGATTAGAAAAATTGATCCGAAAGGCTTGCAATTCGATTTCTAGAGAGAGAAACACAAGAAATCTTCTCACTCTAAGCGTAATTCTCTCTTGAGCTCTCAACGAAGGTTTTCGATCGAAATTTCTTAATAATTCTAATCGATTGCCTTAGAATTCATGTCTAGGATCATAGAGTTGATTAAGTAGGACCTAACAATGCAAATCTTGAATCTAATCAGAGATTTTGAACTTCACCGAATGAAGGATTCTGAGACGATCAAAGATTATTCAGACAAGCTACTGTCTATTGCGAATAAGGTGCGCCTTCGTGGATTTGAATTTACTATTCAAGGATCTTGGAGAAAATTCTCGTTACAGTACCTGAAAGATACGAAGTAACGAAGGAGAATTAGTTAATGCCTTGCAAGCACAAGAAATAAGGAGATTGATGAGGGAGAATGCAACAACTGAAGAAGCTTTGGCAGCAAAACAACGAAATGTTTCTAAAGCTAATGGAAGAAGAAGAAGAATAAGAAATTCAAAAGGGAAGTTCGAAAACCAAAAGAAAACATTTTCGCCATGCCAACATTGCGGAAAGAAAGGCCATCCACCTTTTAAATATTGGAGAAGGCCTGATGTCGAGTGCACCATATGTCATCAAAAGGGACACGGATAAGTGATTTGTAAAAACAAATTCAGCAGCAAAATGAAGTGCCAAAACCAGCTGATCAAGAGGAGGAGGATCAACTGTTCATGGCTACGTGTGTTTCTAGCGTCGAGTCATGCGAAGATTGGCTTATTGACAGCGGCTGTACCAACCAGATGACACGTAATAAAGAGCTATTTAGGGATTTCAGCAGCAAAATAAATTTGAAAGTTCGAGTTGGAGATATAAAATACATATCAGTGCGTGGCAAAGGAACGATTGCAATATCAACATATTAGTTGATTTCCGATGTGCTTTATGTCCCTGCTATTGATCAAAATTTATTAAGCAACGGGAAACTAATAGAAAATGGTTTTAGAGTTATCTTCGAAGATTGCCACAGTGTTATTAAAGATGCAAGGGCCAAGATCTATTTAAAGTAAAAATGAAGGGAAGAAGCTCCGTTCTAAATCCTATGGAGGAGGAACAAATTTCCTTTCATACCAAAGAAAATGTCACAGAATTTGGCACAAGAGGCTCGGACACTACAATTATCAAGGGCTGCTGAGACTAAAATCTAAGGAGATGGAAGAGGATATTCCAGAATTCGACAATCATATTCCAAATTGCAAGGCGTGTCAGCATGGCAAACAATGTCGAAAGCCATTTCCGAAGCAAGCATGGGGAGTATCAACAAAGCTGTAACTTTTTCCCATGGATATTGCAGGGCCGCAACGAACACCGTCACTAAAGCGAAGTCTTTATTATGCAGCTTTTATTGATGATTTAAATCGCATGTGCTGGATTTCCTTTTTCGAAGTATAAGTCTGAGGTGGCTCAAGTATTCTGGAAGTTTAAGGCTTTGGCTGAAAATGAGAGTGGTTGCAAAACTAAAACTCTCAGATCAGATAACGGAAATGAGTATACGTCTGAAGTTTTCAATCGCTTTTGTGACGAGGCTGGCATTCAACATCAACTCACTGCCCCCTATACTCCGCATCAAGATGGAGTAATTGGGAGGCGAAACCGATTCATATTACAGATGACATGTTGTATGCTTCACGAGCAAATACATCTGTTTTTCTGCAAAATAGGCTTCCCACGAAAGCGCTGAAAGATCAAACACCTTTTGAGAAACCAACTCTTAAATTTCTGAAAATAGTTGGATGTTTGTGTTTCACTCATGTTCCTCAGATCAAGATAGATAAGTTAGATAAAGAGCAACTCCATGCATCTTTATCGGCTACAGCTCACTTACAAAAGCTTACAAAGTCTTTGATCCTCACACTGAAAAAATCATTATAAGCAGAGATGTTCACTTTATGGAAGACGAACAATGGAGCTGGAATGGCATGGATCCAATCTCTCAAACTACAAAAGAACCAAATCTGGAGAACCCCAACACGAATGTCGAAAATTGGGAGATCCCGTTAGAGGTACACGATCACTCTCTAAAATTTATCAAAGATGAAATATTGCTTTGTGCGAGCCTACATATTATGTGGAAGCAAAGAGCGATGGAAATTGGGTCGCTGCTATGAAAGATGAGTTGGGCACCATTGAAAGAAACAAAAGTGGGAACTCGTTCCTCGACCTCAAAACAAAAAGATAATTGGTAATGGGTGTACACAACAAAGATAAATGCAGACGGATCTATCAATAGGTTCAAAGCGAGGACCGTTGTCAAAGGATACGCTCAAATATTCGGCGTAGACTACTCAGACACCTTTGCGCCAGTTGCGAGGCTTGATATCAGACTTATTCTAGCTATTACTGCCGAAAAGAATTGGAAGGTGTACCAGCTAGACGTCAAGTCGGCTTTTCTAAATGGTATTGTGCATGAAGAATTTTTTTTGATCAACCCGAAGGCTATGTGAAAGAAGGAGAATAAGATAAGGTTTACCTTCTCAAAAAGGCGCTCTACGACTTGAAGCAACCTCCACGAGCTTAGTATAGCAGAATTGATGAACATCTGCAGAATTTGGGTTTAAGAAAAGCCTATCTGAAGCGACTTTATATGTCAAGCAAGATGGATCAAATATTCACATCGTTTCATTGCACATTGGCGATTTGCTTGTAACAGGAAATAACACAAGTATCGTAGATTAGTCCAAGCAAGAGATGATGCAGATCTTTGAAATGACAGATCTCGGTTGATGTCTTTTCTTCTCGGCATGGAAATCAAGCAAAAAGAATTTGAAGTTTTTATTTGCCAGAAGAAATATGCCGGTGAGATTCTAAAAAAGTTTAAGCTCGATGAATGCAAGCAAGTGAGCACTCCAATGAACGCTAAGGAGAAGCTTACTAAAGAAGACAGAGCCGAGAAGATTGATCCAACATGTTGACCTTTTTTGGTCCATGAGCGTTACAGAGTTTTTGATGTACTATGTAATTGTAATGACGTTATCTATAAATTAAGCAATTCGATAAATGATCAATATGATGTCTAAGTATATGAAAATATTCAAACATGCATTGATTGTGAGCTATAAATTGTTAAAGCGTTGAATAGTTGATTCGCATATGATTTTGTGATCTATTGGTGAAACTATGTGATCGCATGTTATAGGCAGTCCATGTGATTATATCATTCTGTGCTATATATGGAAATAACGCACGATATATCCTACTGAGTAATAAAAGTAAAATATGCTGTTTATATATGGAAAGGGATATATCTATTATCGGTTATTCCTGACGCAAATCCCATCTGCGATTCTTTGCATGCTTTCCACTGAATTTATTGTACAATATTAAATTGATATCTTTCCTTATACTGATTGTAATATATATTTAGGAAAGATCTGATTTAATTGACTTTGTGGATAAGGTGCTTTTATATGGTATATGCTAGAAACATATGTGATCTCTGAAATATGGAAAGTTGTGGCATGGATGTTAATTCGTGATAGCTGTGATCTGATCTGATTTATGTGCTAAACATGGTAAATATATTGATCTGATGCTATGTGCTAAACATGGAAAATGTTTGATAAGTTGCTATCTCGTGTGCTAAACATGGAAAGTAAGTCTGGATTGATTTAGTCAATTAACTAATAGCAGGGAATCACATATTGAAAGATCTGATATGGTAAATATAATGCGAACTTATTGAATAAGCCTTGACTTCAAACTTGAGCTTTATATGGAAAAAAATCATGCTTTTATGAGCCTATGACCGTTGTGAATATTTATTGTGGGCATAATTTACAATGGCATGTTTGACTCTCGAAATTACATGGACTATATGCTTGATTTGGTGATTAATCTATGATCTGATTTTCCATGAAAGTGTTGAGCGAAAAGATCTATATATGTGAGCTACATTTCATAAGTTTGAAAAACTAAGAATAAGAGAACCTACAACTACGAGAGTTTTGAGCAGAAACATTACTAAGAGATTCCTGAACGATTCTTTGCGACAGCTTTCTGCCTACCTGATCGATCACCTGCGAAGCACTGAACGTACTGAGTTATTCCAACCTCCCACCATATATTCTGTCTTCGGACGTGAGCAATACCAAGAAAGCAAGGTCGATGTTTACGCACACGTGAAGGGAAGGACGAGTTCCGGGGGCCCTTCGGTAGTGAGCTGTGTCTGTCGGGATCAGGAGATTCCGAGGAACGAAAATCGGCGTGTGGTAACCTAGTGTGTCTAGTGTTCGACTTGTTTCGGTTGTGTATTGGGCTACTCAATGAAGCTGGCAAATAGGAGAAAGACACTTATAATGGCTCTTGACTTGTGTTTTAGTCATCCCCAGCCTTACATCGGGTCCAAGTTTGGTCAGCATCCAGAGGTAGGTCATAATCTTCTGCTGATCCCAGTGAGAGATCCCTCTTAACTGAAACTCGTTCGGCTTCTTGATCTTGTCCGGTGACCTCCAAATATTTTCACGAACTTCTTCAAGGAAAGGTATCTCTATCCGAATATTCTCCCAAGGCGTGTCGATCCGAACGGTCCCTGGTGTTAGTCTTGTGGAGGGAGCGGGTCGTTGTGCGATCAACTCTGGTAAGCTTGGGATGTCTTGCTCATAGTCTTTACCTTCCTGAAGTTCTTCAGCTTCTATAAGTACGATGTCTACCGAGGCTTTTTGTAGGAAGTGTCTTACGTCCTGAAGCCGTTGTCTTTGATGCTTTTCGGGCATGGAATGGGTCATCCACTGTCCTTCGAATATGTATTTGTCTATGACCTCGTGTGGGTTGACGCCATGTCCGGATGGTCCCGGTTATTCTGGAGCAATTGAGGGAGTCGCCTGAGTCTGTGCTAGGGCGACGAGCATGGCAGCGCTTGCTTCTTGTTCCGGAAGCAAGGGGCTTGTGAAGGTCGGTGGTGTGGGCGGAGGCGTCCGTAGCTGAAAGATTGGTGGGTTGATATGGGTTAGAGTGGTGGTGCGGTACGTGGTGTGGGTAGTTTGGGTGTGGGTGGTTTGTGTTTGGGTTTGGGTTTGGGTTTCACCTGCTCCAGCACTTGTTTGCGTTGTGCCCGAGCCTTGTCCTTGGCCACTCTTCGTTTCAGTCCTTGGCCTCTTCTCCCCCTCATGAGGATCCTGATCGTCAGGATCGTCATGTCGTCGTCTAGATTGGGAGCTTTGGCCTCGGCACGTTTGGGTTGGTGGCTCAGGATGGTCCACCAGTCGCCTATAGAGTGATTCCTCCTGAGGCGACCGGATGGTGAGACCAATGAGGCGGGCTAGCAGAATATCATGGAGCTGGGTGATTGGGATGGTGTATGGGTTGATGAGGATGAAAGAGTTTTGTAGATGGTCGGTGGGAGTGGGTTGTGAGGTCGGCTTGTGCTGAAGCTGGCTCCGGACGGGTGCTTTCCCTCGATCTTGACGGGACGTCTCGATAGTCGTACGCACGCTCTCCATAATCTTGTCTTCGAAAGATTTAAGTGCTGAGGAGAGGGCGGCTTTGAGGTGGTCTTCAGTCACAAATGGGGCGGACGCCTCCTGGGATGTTCCAGGACGACTAATGTCGCCTGTTATCAACCCTTGAGCAGACACCGGCTCCTCAGGTTGGCTCACTGTCACTTGAGGTTGTGACTGCATGAGACTTCCACCCAATCCTCGAGTCGAATCTTGAAGATTCTCCTCTATGGGTGTTTCGGCAGGCTCGGGTTGGGCCAGCGAACCAGACACCGATTGAGTATGTTGCGGCTCGAGATTGAGCGAAGAAGTGCCGGCAACATTTGAAGAAGTGATCAGCACGGTATCTGGTGCGGTGGTGACGGTCGGGAAGAGGGACTTGATTTGTATGCTAAGTCGCCTGGGAGTCCGTCTTATCAGGCTGATTTCCTCATCAGACTCCGTGTCGGACGGGGTGGCTGTGTGAGGAGTAGGGTCACGTTCAATGTCCTCAAGAGCCTGATCCGTCACCAGTGGAAGCGAGCATTGCCTTATTTCTGCCTCGGGCTGTGCTTCTTGCAGAGGAACCTCCTCGATAGGCTCTTCAAGCACGCCAACATGTATGGGCACTTCCACTTGAAGCGTTTCTGCTGGAGCCTCTCGTTCCAACTCTGCAGCCACAACATCGATCAGCGTGGCATCTAAGTCAGGCATTGGCTCCTCGTGAGTTGGAGGCTGCAGCTCTAGTTCCTGAGCGACTTCATCAATCATCATGTCCTCAGGACTAGGCTGTTGTTGCTGATGTGGAGGGCTCACTTGGAAATCTATCGGGGGCCTCGAATCATTAAGGTGATGTTCCCGACAGTATCTCTGATTTTCAGCTCCCGCGGGGTCGGCGAGCCGAAGAAGGTTGAGTGGAATGGCCATCGAAGGCTGAGCTAGGTCCACCAGCCGTGGGTTGTGGAAAAACTTGAGCCTGGGTGGCTGATATTTTCCTCTTGGAGGCAAGCGAGGAACGTTCTACTCGTGCATCTCCATTTGTTGGCGGATGATGACGGAGAACCATCTCGCATACGGCGCGTTTTTGGACCTTTTGCTCTCTTTTTGTCTGATCTGCTCTGCGAGATCGTTCCAGATCAGTTGAGCGAAATCGTAATTCCGCGAGAACACGACTCCGTGAAATATCCGGAGGATGTGGCCGCTCCCTTTGTCGAAGCCGGCATGCTTGGTGAGAGGTGGACGGTACCCCATCTGGAGGAAATCATGCACTAGTTTTGCATCTGATGGGAGGGGGTCATAGTTTTGGCTGTGAGGGAGGTCGAGGAGAACTCTGAACTCGTTCTTTCTCATGCAGATGTGCCTCGTCCCGACAACTGTGGTAAAGTGGTATGCCCCGTCCAAGATGATGCTCTTGATCATCCCCCAAAACTACTGGAGGTAGACCATCGGCACTGATGTTGTCACTGTTAGTGCATGCCATAGTGGATGGCCTTGCAGGATGGACATAATAATGTCATCTGGACACCGAAAGGTCGTCAGGTCTAACTGGAAGTTCGTGTCGTGGACGTTGAGATATAAGGCCTTCTCGTAGATATGATTATATGTAGGGTAGTGATCCATCTTAAATCCACATAAGAAATGTAAATCATTAGTTCAAAATTTTGAGTCGAAATTAATTTGAAGAATGTATGGATTGGCACATAGGTATACGAGAGTGACAAAAAAATGATATTTCGACCTATGAATAAGATTCATATGAAAATTTAGTCGAAAATTTATCTAAGTGTTTAAAGGTATTGTTCACTCCGTGAAATTTTTCGCTCATAAAATTGAAATTTCAATTTAATTTCCCAAGTGCTGATTTTAAATAAAGATATCCATTTATTTTAGCGATCGAAAATTTTATTCGCTATTGAAAGCTACAGTGGAAAGTAAGGACTTAGAAAATTTCTAAGTCTTTGAACTCAAGATGAGAAACTGTAGCCGAGAAATTTTACGATCGAGAAAAATTTCCGTGTAAATTTACGATCGATAAATTAGATTTCCAAGTAAATTTACGATCGAGAAATTTTTCCGCGCGTGAATAAAGGTTTTCGCTATGAAAATTAACGAGCGAGAAAATATTTCGATTTGAAGAGGTTTTTCGCTGCAAAGTTTTACGATCGAGAAAATTTTCAATTAGAGACTAAGTCAACCATCGAGAAAATTTTCAATCGATCAAAGTTTCACGGCGTGTTTTTACGATCGAGAAATTTTATTGAAAAGAAAAATAAATTCGCCGCTTAAAATTTTCGATCGAGAACAAGATTGAAATCGAAATTTTCGACTGTAAGTTTTGCGCTCGAAATTTTTGAAATGGATTGCATCTATTTTATCTATTCCTCTCAGTAATATTTCGCTCGCATAAAATCTAAATTCGATTTCTCGATTGTAATTATTTTTCAATCAGCGTTATTCATTGTAGTGACTAACTTGAAAATATTTGCGATCGGAGATCTTTTACGATTCAAACAGTGACTTTGTTAGGATATTTATAGATTGTGTCAATAGTTTAAGTCTTGGGATTAATATTGTAATTATCCTTTTAGCTTGGGCTTTGGACTAGAATGTAATTAGTTAATCTTTAGTGTTTGGGCCTTAATATACCTAGGGTTAATGTGGTATATAAGGTTTTACCAACACTATTTTCAAAGTAATCAAAGATCAAAAGGCTAACCCACTTTTTTACACAATACACACACTTGAAGGTGAGAATCTCTCCCTTTTTCATTCCATCAAAGCCTCTTTGATTCCTTGTTTGGTGCAATCGGGACCAACAAGTGGTATCAGAGAAAACGTGGATCGATCTGCATTGATTTGAATCAAGTTTCGTTCGATTCCGAGAAAGATCAAAGGTGTTTTGGGCAAAAAATCACTTTCGGCATTTTGAGCTCGTTTTGGGGTTTTAATGCTTCGTTTTTGTGTTTAAAACCTTTCCCCAGAACGATTCTATGCCTAAAATGTTTTTAGAACACTTTTGGATCAGTTTTAACGAGTTTTGAGCAAGATCGAAGCAAAAATCTTCAGAAAAAAGTCATCTCGGCCTCTCTCTGTTTTTGGTCGATTTGATCCGTTTTTTGTTGTTTTTAGCTCACAAATAGGTCGACTATGTGTTTAGGGAAGAGTTTCTGAAGTTTTGGATCAAGTTTGAGTGATTTTGGTTGAGATTTGAGTGAAAACGGACTATTTTCTGGGAAAAACTCGCGACAAGCAATGGAACAGTAACCTTGTGTTCTTGGCCGCGAAATTTCATGCTGAGTCGTTCAAGTCCGCGAAATTTTCCTATCCGAGAAATTTTATTCTGAGAATCCTTTCAAAACCGCAAAAATTTCACGTTCACTTCATTTTTCTCAACTGCCCAGCTTTTCTTAAAATCCGAGAAATCGTATATCCGCGAACCGAGAAACATATATCCTTTCAAAACCGCGAAAATTCCACTTTCACCTCATTTTTTCTCAACAGCCTAGCTTTCCAAAACCGCGAAAATTTCTCTTTCACTTCAATTTTTTTCTCAACTGCTTATTTCTCCAAATCCGAGAAACATATATCCGAGAAAATTTATTCCGAAAATCTATCCGTGAAAACTTTCGAAAAAAACTGAGAAATATTTCTAAGTTTTCAGCCGAGAAAGTTTCTTTCCTACGAGAAATTTTTCTCAAAACCACGTTTTTCCAATTCCGAGAAACTTACTCAAATTACACTTCGACCCGATATACTTCTTCCAAACTGAAATTTTTCTCAAAAACTGAAAAACTTTCTCACATGCGAAATTTTTAAAATCCGAGAAAATAATTTTCAAGTGAGAATTTTTTTTTCCGAGAATTTCCTTTTAAAAGTCACGCAAACATCGAAGTTTCCCAGCAAATTATTTCTCGGGTAATTCTTCATATAATCACGTCTCTTCAAACTGCGAATTTTTCCTGACGTGTTAAATTTTTTCTCGTGTTAAATCTTTTTTTCCTCAAACTCATTCAAGTCTTGATCCCTTACACTTTAATCCTATCCCCCTAGACCACTTTTGACAAAATTTACTCCTCAAATCTCGTGTTTAAATTTCTAGAACTTCTCCGAACTTCAAGATATATTTTCCCTTCATACGTTTTCGACCATCACACACGTTCACTTAGTTCTTAGAAATTCTTTAAACGATTTTTCTCAAACTCTACTCGTTAAACTCATATTTCTCATCTCGTTCGTTACTAACCCTCTTATCTATACAAGATCAAAACCACGGACGATTCGACTGCACCAACCATGTCTGCCACAAATGACATCTCAACAGTGGGCTCCGACACCAGACCCCCGATGCTGCGACAAGGCGATTACAGCATATGGACAAACAGGTTCCTCACGTTCATCAGGAACAAAGGCGCACCACTCTCTCAATACCTGCTGGACTCCATCTTCAACGGTCCAGCACAGTTCTGGACAATCATCCCTCCTCAACCAAACGACCCTCCCATGGATGAACGCCGCACTTCAAGAGGCCCCATTAACGAGGATGAAGAGGCTCGCCTACAGGCCGATGAGACTGCCAAAGGATACCTCTTCCAGGCTATGGGCAACGAAGTCTACGCTCACATCGAGTGCTGCACAACTGCTAAGGAAATATGGGATGAACTCGTGGAAATCATGGCAGGCACAACTGAGAGTGCTCAGGGGAGGAAATCAGCATGTCTCTCGCAGTATGAACACTTCCAGGCCTATGAAGGAGAGGAGCTGCGTGACACATACCTCCGATACTTGAAGGTCATCAATGAACTCAAGAAAGCCAAGATCTCGAGGGACAAATTCGATATCAACAAACGCTTCCTTGGTAGCCTCAAACCACATTGGGGCAATGCAACCGTGATGATGATTCAGAGTAAGGACCTCTCTAACACCTCCATCCATGCTCTCTATGACAGTCTGTCTGCCTATGCTCCTTACGTGCAACCTCAGTCCACCAACACTCGAGTCGACCCACTGGCTCTCCTCTCGAACAAGACTACCGAACGATCTTCCGCCTCTAAGACCAAACAGAACAAAGGGAAGCTACCAGCTGTTGTATCTGACACCTCTTCAGGATCCGAAGCTGATACAGAATCTGATGAAGATGTTCGTAATCTACGCAAGCAACTGGCAATGCTCACAAAGATGGTCTCAAAGAAGATCGGGAAAAAATCCTCATCCTCCTCCAATCGCCAAAGAACCTTTAGCGGCACTAAAATGACCACTCCCACGGAGGAAGCTAAGCCGATAAAGAAGGAGGAGGACTCAGCACCTCAAAGGTCTGTGAAGTGCTTTCGGTGTGGAAAGTCAGGCCTAAGGATGAACGACTCAGCACCCGCAAAATGGAAAGTGGGAAAGTTCTACTCACCGAAGAAGCTGAATGGGTGAACGACACTTCAGAAGACGAGGAGCCTAAGGATGAAGATTGCTGCATGGCAAGGCTGGTCGAACATGACGAGGACGAGGAGATGGTTAACACCGATGAGAACACAGCTAAGACTCCTACCAACGCCGAGTCTGAGGTACGAATTTCACAACTCGAGGATGTGTTCAATCACCATCACACCATTAAGAAACCCACCGTAGACGCTAGGGATTATGATGAACTTAAGCTAAAATTTGAAAACAACTATGCCTTACTTAATTTAAAAGTAGAAGAGCTCGCTTGTGCAAACGAACGTCTAATGGCCTCTGAAGCGTTAGTCAAACGTCTGCAAAGCAAGAATAAACAAAGTGAGACTAAGGTTAAGGAAACCACACTAGCCATCAGTTCATGCGAAACATCTCGTCTCCTAACGGCATCCCAATACGAACTGCTTACAAAGGAAAGAGTTAGGCTGTACCGAAAGGTGAAAGAACTTGAAGAGCAACTTCACCTTAGAAATAAAAACACACGTATCTTATGCCAGTTGAACCAACCGGCAGAAACAGAATTCTACGACGCCCGGGAGGGAATCGGCCTGGCAAGCAATTGCAAACCAACGCCGCTAACGGTTAAAAGGTATAACATGTGTAACACTACGTTCCTGCAAACAAGAAAGGGTGCTCCCTCGCAACTTATGCCATTTGTGAAATCATCCTCCGTTGTCATCTCGGAAGAAAAGAGAGTACAGAACATTCCTTGGGCGGAAATCGCGTATGACTACACAGAATTGAATGCTAGTGATAAGACTAAGATATCTTCACTCTCGGAGGATGTCGAAACTCTACTCCCAACCAAAGAACAGGAAATTGCTTTCCGAGAAGCGCTCTCTCGCACCTATATCCCGGAGAAACTTCTGCTCATAGCAGAACTAGAACGAACAATAGAATTAGAGCGGAAGGCCTTCGCAAAGGAGCGAGATGATCTACTTAGCAAAATCTTTACACTAGAACAATTTCACAATACGAACAATCCCTCTACATCGAGTCAAGTACCCGATTCTCAAACATGCAAATGTAAGAGGATGGCGAAGATGACTCCTGAAGCTGAAACTTGTTCAAACACTAACTCTCGTATTCCTATGGATACAGGGAATGTGAGTTCGACGTCTCTGGAAGGGAGTTCATTTGAAATAGAGGAGAACCCGCTCTTCGATGACAAGAAGAAAAGACCATCCTATACTCGTCTTTCCTCTTTATGTAGTGAATCTCAATATCGTTAGGACGTAGATAATTATGTTACCAGAACGTATCTTCCTTTTACCAAGCTAATGTCTGTGTTGCTGCAATGACTTCGTTCTCCCACGCTTCCATGAATATGAAACACATGAACATGCAACACTTCGACCACGCAAGCGAATCCCCTCTGCGACGCCTTTGCATTCTCCCATTTCGCCTAAAACTACGGTTAAGCGAAAACGCCTTTCGTCGTCAAAAGCAAAGTCACCTACTGCTCGCAAGCAAAAGGCAACTAAAACCGAAGGACGAAAACAACAACAACATCCCTCACACCAATTCATGCATAAGGCACCATACATACAAGCACAAGTTAGGCAAATATGGGTTAAAAAACCATAATCCCGCCTCATCAAACAAATCACGACGTGAAACCTAAATTAGATCTAGCACAACCTGATTTAGACCCCTCATTTCCCATTAAGCGCATGAAAATTTTACTCGTTTCACAAGAAGGTCCCGTTCGTAAACGGGGACCCAACGTTTGTTAATGATTGCAGGTCTGTCATGTGTGGTATCTAGACTCGGGTTGCTCCACACACATGAAGGGGAACAAGGAGCTGTTGAGCAACTTCTCCGAGCGCTATCTCGGAAGGGTCTCCTTCGGAAACAGTCAAATGGCGCCAATTCTCAGAACTGGTGATCTCGTCCATGACAAACTGACGATTAAGGGCATCTCTTACGTCGAGGGTTTGAGCTACAATCTCTTCAGCATTGGTCGTTTCTGCGACAAAGGATACAAGGTTCTCTTCGAATCTGACATCTGCAGCATTATTGATGCCTCGGGACAGCCTCTTCTTTCTGGAACGTGCACGTCTCACCTTTACGTACTCAATCTTACGACCTCTCGACCAATATGCCTTCTCTCTCGAGCTGCACCGAAATTGAACGATCTATGGCACCGGCGTCTTTCACACCTCAATTTTAAGACTATCAACAAACTGCGTCAGAATAAACTCATCAATGGTCTACCCCAACTGTCATATCATAAGGAACACCTCTGCTCTGCCTGTGAATTGGGGAAGATGAAGCGATCGTCTCACGTCTCCAAGGAAACACCGTCCTCTAAGCTCATCCTTGAGCTCTTACACATGGATCTATGTGGCCCAATGCCTACGGCTACACTCGGAGGAAGACGGTATATTCTTGTGATTGTCGACGACTTCTCACGCTATACGTTGACGAAACTCGTTCGCACAAAGGATGAAGTTCCTGATTTAATCATCGAGTTTGTTATTACGTCCCAAACTCTTCATCAACAGAAGGTTCGGATTATCAGAACTGACAATGGAACTGAGTTTAAGAACAAGAAGCTCAGTGATTTCTATGCCACTCTGGGCATCACCCAGCAGTTCTCAGCTGTGAAAACACCAGAACATAATGGTGTCGTTGAGCGTAAGAATAGGACATTAGTTGAAGCAGCTAGGACTCTCCTCATCCAATCCGGACTTCCTCACTCTCTTTGGGGCGAAGCTATTCAAACGGCTTGTTACACGCAGAACCGGGCTTCCATCCACAAGAGATTCAACCGCACCCCATACGAGATGATGAATAACCGTCGTATCCCAGATATATCTTATCTAAGGGTCTTCAGTTGCCGATGTTTTGTGGCCAATGATCGTCAACATCTTGGGAAGCTTGATCCAAAAGCACTTGAAGGCATCTTTGTTGGATATTCGCTGAACTCGAAGGCATACAGAGTCTATCTTAGGGAGAAACGATCAGTAATAGAGAGTACAAATGTCACCTTGGACGAAAGCGAAGGCGACCACATGGCTTCTGTTAGGATATTTAATAGATTGTGTCAATAGTTTTAGTCTTGGGATTAATTTTGTAATTACCCTTTAGTTTGAGATTTGGGCTAGAATGTAATTAGTTAATATTTAGTGTTTGGGACTTAATCTACCTAGGGTTAATGTGGTATATAAGGTTTTACCAACACAATTTGAAAGGTAATCAAAGATCAAAAGGCTTATCCTATTTTTCGCACAATACACACACTTGAAGGTGAGATCCTCTCCCTTTTCATTCCATTAAAGCCTCTTTGATTCCTTGTTTGGTGCAATCGGGACCAACAAATGGTATCAGAGCAAACGTGGATCGATCTGCATTGATTTGAATCCAGTTTCGTTCGATTCCGAGAAAGATCAAAGGTGTTTTGGGCAAAAATCACTTTCGGGCATTTTGAACTCGTTTTGGGGTTTTAATGCTTCGTTTTTGTGTTTAAAACCTTTCCCTAGATCGATTCTATGCCTAAAATGTTTTTAGAACACTTTTGGATCAGTTTTAACGAGTTTTGAGCAAGATCGAAGCAAAAATTCTTCAGAAAAGGACATCTCGGCCATTCTCTATTTTTGGTCGATCGGACCTGTTTTTTTTTTTTTTTTAGCCCACAAATCGGTCGATTATGTGTTTAGGGAAGAATTTCTGAAGTTTAGGATCAAGTTTGAGCGATTTTGGTTGAGATTTGAGCAAGAACTGGACGATTTTCTGGCAAAACGCATGAAAGCAATGGAACAGTGAAAGCTCGTTCTTGACCGCGAAATTTTGCTTAATCGTTCAAGTCCGCGAAATTTTCCCATCTGCGAAATTTGATTCCGAGAATTTACCTAGAACCGCGAAAAATTTCACTTTCACTGCATTTTTCGCAACTGCCAATTTTCAAAATCCGAGAAACCTTATCTGCGAAACTTGCTTACTCTTCATATATCCGAGAAACTTTGTACCTGAGAAAGCTTATTCCGCGAATTTCTCTGAGCCGCGAAATTCTTCAAAACCGAGAAAGTTTACAAATTCGCGAAATTCTCTTAATTTTCAGCCGAGAAATTTATTTCATCCGAGAAAGTTTTTCAAAAACCACAATTCTTTCAAATCCGAGAAAAAACTTCCTAAAATCACACTTCAACTCTTGATGCGAAAGTTCTTGCGTGAGTGGTAAAAAATTCAAAATCAAGAATCCTTCTCACATGCGAAATTTTAAAATCCGAGAAATTTTCAACTGAGGATTTTTTTTCTTCCGAGAATTCCTCTTTAAAACTCACAAACACCGAAATTTCTCAACAAATAATTTCTCGGATAATTCTTCATATAATCATGTTCCTTCAAACTGCGAATTATCTTTTCCTAAAGTGCTAAGGTTTTTGCCTTTCTCTCAAGTTAAAATTTTCTCGGGTTAAAATTTTTCTCAAACTTATTTAAGATTTGATCCTTACACTTTAGTCCTATCACCCTAGACCACTTTTGACATAATTTTTTTTTCTCGCCTCGAATCTCATTTTTAAATTTCTAGAACTTCTCATTATTTCAAGATATATCTTCCCTACATACATTATCGACCATCACACACGCTCACTTAGTTCTAAGAAATTCCTTAAACATTTTTTTCTCAAAACTCTACACGTTAAACTCATATTTCTCGTCTCGTTCGTTACTAACTCTCTTATCTATACAAGATCAAAACCACGGACGATTCGACTGCACCAACCATGTCTACCACGAATGACATCTCAACAGTGGGCTCCGACACCAGGCCACCGATACTGCGACAAGGCGACTACAGCATATGGACAAACCGATTCCTCACGTTCATCAGGAACAAAGGCGCACCACTCTCTCAATACCTTCTGGACTCCATCTTCAATGGTCCAGCACAGTTCTGGACGATCATCCCTGCACAGCCAACCGCAAACCCTCCCATGGATGAACGCCGCACTCCAAGAGGTCCCATCAATGAGGATGAAGAGGCTCGCGTACAGGCCGACGAGACTGCCAAAGGATACCTCTTCCAGGCTATGGGCAATGAAGTCTACGCTCACATCGAGTGCTGCACAACTGCTAAGGAAATATGGGATGAACTCGTGGAAATCATGGCAGGCACAACAGAAAGTGCTCAGGGGAGGAAATCAGCATGTCTCTCGCAGTATGAACACTTCCAAGCCTATGAAGGAGAGGAGTTGCGTGACACATACCTCCGATACTTGAAGGTCATCAATGAACTCAAGAAAGCCAAGATCTCGAGGGACAAATTTGACATCAACAACGCTTCCTTGGTAGCCTCAAACCACATTGGGGAAATGCAACTGTGATGATGATTCAGAGTAAGGACCTCTCCAACACCTCCATCCATGCTCTCTACGATAGCCTGTCTGCATATGCTCCTTACGTGCAACCTCAGTCCACCAACACTCGAGTCGACCCACTGGCTCTCCTCTCAAACAAAACTACCGAACGATCTTCCATCGCTAAGGCCAAACAGAACAAAGGAAAGCTACCAGCCGTTGTATCTGACGCCTCTTCAGGATCCGAAGCTGATACAGAATCTGATGAAGATATTTCGTGATCTACGCAAGCAACTTGCAATGCTCACAAAGATGGTCACAAAGAAGATCGGGAAAAAATCCTCATCCTCCTCCAATCGCCAAAGAACCTTTAGCGGCACCAAAAAGACCACTCCCACGGAAGAATCTAAGCCGATAAAGAAAGAGGAGGACTCAGCACCTCAAAAGTCTGTGAAGTGCTTTCGGTGTGGAAAGACAGGTCACTTTGCCAAGGAATGCCACGCCCCACGCATGAAGGACTTTGGCTACTACGACCGTAAGGCCAGAATGACCCGCAAAATGGAAAGTGGGAAAGTTCTACTTACCGAAGAAGCTGAATGGGTGAACGACACTTCAGGAGACGGGGAGCCTCAGGATGAAGATTGCTGCATGGCAAGGCTGGTCGAACATGACGAGGACGAGGAGATGGCCAACACCGATGAGAACACAGCTAAGACTCCTACCAAAGCCGAGTCTGAGGTACGAATTTCGCAACTCGATGATGTGTTCAATCACCGTCACACCATTAAGAAACCCACCGTAGACGCTAGGGAGTATGAAGAACTTAAGCTAAAATTTGAAAACAACTATACATTACTTAGCTTAAAAGTAGAAGAGCTCGCTTGTGCAAATGAACGTCTAATGGCCTCTGAAGCGTTAGTCAAACGTCTGCAAAGCAAGAACAAGCAAAGTGAGAATAAGGTGAAGGAAACCACACTGGCCATCAGTTCATGCGAAACATCTCGTCTTCTGACGGCATCCCAATACGAACTGCTTACAAAGGAAAGGGTTAGGCTGTACCGAAAGGTGAAAGAACTTGAAGAGCAACTTCACCTTAGAAACGAAAACACACGCATCCTATGCCTATTGAACCAACCAGTTGAAACAGAATTCTACAACGCCCGGAAGGGAATTGGCCTGGCCAGCAATTGCAATCCAACACCGCTAACAGTTAAAAGGTATAACATGTGTAACACTACGTTCCTGCAAACAAAAAATGGTGCTCCCCCGCAACTTAAGCCATTTGTGAGATCATCCTCCGCTGTCATCTCGGAAGAAAAAAGAGTACAGAACATTCATTGGGCAGAAATCGCGTATGACTACACAGAATTGAATGATAGAGATAAGACTAAGATACCTTCACTCTCAGAGGATGTCGAAACCTTACTCCCAACCAAAGAACAAGAAGTTGCTTTCCAATATGCGCTCTCTCGCACCTACATCCCAAAGAAACTTCTACTCATAGCAGAACTAGAACGAACACTAGAATTAAAAAGGAAGGCCTTTGCAAAGGAGCGAGATGAACTACTTAGCAAAATCTTTACACTAGAACAATTTCCCAATACGAACTATCCCTCTACATCGAGTCAAGTACCCGATTCTCAAACATGTAAATGTAAGAGGATGGCGGAGATGACTCCTGAAGCTGAAACTTGTTCAAACACTAACTCTCGTATTCCTATGGATACAGGGAATGTGCGTTCGACGTCTGTGGAAGGAAGTTCATCTGGAATAAAGAATGACCCGCTCTTCGATGACAAGAAGAAAAGACCATCCTATATTCGTCGTTCCAACCCATGTACTGAATCCCAACATCTTAAGGACGTAGATAATTATGTTACCAGAACGTATCTTTCCTTTGACAAACTAATGTCTATGTGTTGCTGCAATGACTTTATTCTTCCACGCTTTCATGAATATGAGGCACACGAACACGCAACACTCCGACCAAAAAGGCAAACCTCCTCTACAACGCCCATGCATTCTCCCAGTTCATCTACGCCCACGGTTAAGCGAAAACGCCATCCAACGCTGAATACAAAGTCAACTACTGCTCGCAAGCAAAAGACGACTAAAACCAAAAGGCGACAACAACAACCAAAACCTTCACGTCAATTCACAAATAAGACAACGTATATGCAAGCGCAAGTTAGGAAAATATGGGTTAGAAAAACCATAATCTCACCTCCTCAATCAAATCACAAAGGGAAAGCTAAATTAGATCCAACACAACCTGATTTAGACCCCACATTTCCCGTTAAGCGTATGAAAATTTTACTTATATCACAAGATGGTCCCGTCCATAAACGGGGACCCAACGTTTGCTGATGATTGCAGGTCTGTCATGTGTGGTATCTAGACTCGGGTTGCTCCACACACATGTCCGGGAACAAGGAGCTGTTGAGCAACTTCTCCGAGCGCTATCTCGGAAGGGTCTCCTTCGGAAACAGTCAAACGGCGCCAATTCTCAGAACTGGTGATCTCGTCCATGACAAACTGACGATCAAGGGCATCTCTTACGTCGAGGGTTTGAGCTACAATCTCTTCAGCATTGGTCGTTTTTGCGACAAAGGCTACAAGGTTCTCTTCGAATCTGACATCTGCAGCATTATTGATGCCTCGGGACAGCCTCTTCTTTCTGGAACTCGCACGTCTCACCTTTACGTACTCAATCTTACGACCTCTCGACCAATTTGCCTTCTCTCCCGTGCTGCACCCAAGTTGAACGATCTATGGCACCGGCGTCTTTCACACCTCAATTTCAAGACTATCAACAAACTGCGTCACAATAAACTCGTCAGCGATCTACCCCAACTGTCATATCATAAGGAACACATCTGCTCTGCCTTAGAATTTGGAAAAGATGAAGCGATCATCACACTTCTCTAAGGAAACGCAGTCCTCTAAGCTCATCCTTGAGCTCGTACACATGGATCTATGTGGCCCCAATGCCTACGGCTACACTCGGAGGAAGACGGTATATTCTTGTGACTGTCGACGACTTCTCACGCTATACATGGACGAAACTCGTCCGCACAAAGGATGAAGTTCCTGATTTAATCATCGAGTTTGTTTTTACGTCCCAAACTCTTCATCAACAGAAGGTTCGGATTATCAGAACTGACAATGGAACTGAGTTTAAGAACAAGAAGCTCAGTGATTTCTATGCTACTCAGGGCATCACACAGTAGTTCTCAGCTGTGAAGACACCAGAACAGAATGGTGTCGTTGAGCGTAAGAATATGACACTAGTTAAAGCAGCTAGGACACTCCTCATCCAATTCGGACTTCCTCACTCTCTTTGGGACGAAGCTATTCAAACGGCCTGTTACACGCAGAACCGGGCTTCTATCCACAAGAGATTCAACCGCACCCCATACGAGATGCTGAATAACCGTCGTATCCCAGATATATCTTATCTAAGGGTCTTCGGTTGCCGATGTTTTGTGGCCAATGATCGCCAACATCTTGGGAAGCTTGATCCAAAAGCACTTGAAGGAATATTTTGTTGGATATTCGCTGAACTCGAAGGCATACAGAGTCTATCTTAGGGAGAAACGATCAGTAATAGAGAGCACAAATGTCACATTTGACGAAAGCAAAGGCGACCTCATGGCTTCTGCTCATATCAGTCCAGAACCAGGTCTTCTACAGTCGTTGACAAAAGGTCAACCTTCAACGACGGGAATTTCCTCATCTGAGGGCAATTCTGGTGAACTGGATCTCGATCTACTCTTCGAGTACTTCTATCCAGTCCCCAAGACTCCCGTCGCCACCACTCAAACTACCGCTGCACCTACCCCACCTACACCACCAGCTATCGGCGATGATGTCGTCCCGCCAAACTTGGATGATCTCAATCTCAACGAAGACGACATTTTACCCAACCCTGGGAACATTGCTGATCCTGATGCTGAACCTTCTCAATCTACTACGGGTGAGATCTCTTCTTCGGACACCGGACCCCAATCTAACGAGCCTCCAATCGATACAAATGCGGCCAGCTCCTCACAAACCAATGTACCACTTTGGGCTCGCTCTCATCCTACAGACTAGATTATTGGGGACCCCACATCCGGTGTTTCGACGCGTTCGGCTACGATGAATGAGAGTCTGTTCGCTTGCTACCTCAGTCAAGCCGAACCATCACGAGTAGCTGAAGCTCTCAATGATCCTGATTGGCTGATTGCAATGCAGGAGGAAATAAATCAGTTTGAACGTTTACAAGTCTGGGAACTCGTACCACGCCCTCACAACAGATCCATTATCGGCACGAAGTGGATCTTCAAGAACAAAAAGGACGAAGACGGTGTTGTCATCCGCAATAAAGCAAGACTTGTGGCTAAGGGGTACAACCAACAAGAAGGCATCGACTACGATGAAACTTTTGCCCCGTTGCCAGGATCGAAGCTATACGAATTTTTCTTGCCTTTGCTGCTCACAAGAACTTTAAAGTCTACCAAATGGACGTGAAGACTGCATTTCTGAATGGATTTCTCAAAGAAGAAGTGTACGTTGATCAACCGGAAGGGTTCTTGAGCGAAGAGTTTCCTCATCACGTATATCGACTCTACAAGGCCCTCTACGGACTAAAACAGGCTCCCCGAGCTTGGTACGACGTCCTTTCAGACTTCCTTGTTCAGTCTAGGTTCAAGAAAGGATCTCTGGATACAACTCTCTTCACCAAGCGGAGTGGCCCGGACATCATGATTGTGCAGATATATGTCGATGACATCATTTTTGGATCGACTAAATCACAACTATGTGAAGAGTTTGCAGAATTGATGAAAAAGAAGTTTGAAATGAGTATGATGGGCGAGCTGAATTTCTTTCTTGGTCTTCAAGTAAAGCAACTCCCCGACGGAATCTTCATCAACCAGTCCAAGTACATCCATGACATCCTAGAGAAATATGAAATGAAGGATGCTAAGACTGCAGCTACACCTATGTCTCCCGCTGGCCGACCCGACACGGACCCATCTGGTGCTCCCATTGACCAAACCGTCTATCGTGGGACAATAGGCTCTCTTCTGTACCTCACTGCTAGTCGACCGAATATCGTTCTCTCAACAGGAATCTGCGCTCGTTTTCAGGCTACACCTAAGGAATCCCATCTCACTGCTGTCAAAAGGATTCTCCGCTATCTTAAAGGAACACCCAATCTGGGTTTGTGGTACCCCACTCGATCGGACTTCAAACTGGTTGGATTCTCTGACTCGGACTATGCAGGATGCAAGATGGATAGAAAAAGCACCTCTGGAGCTGCACACTTTCTGGGCGGTAAACTCGTGAGTTGGTCTTCTCGAAAACAAAACTGTGTCTCAACATCGTCGACGGAGGCAGAATATGTCGCCGCGGCTAGTTGTTGCTCACAGCTTTTGTGGATGAGAACCCAACTACGAGATTTTAATTTTCATGCTGATAAAATTCCCATTTACTGTGACTCAAAGAGTGCGATTGCGATGACAAGTAATCCGGTACACCACTCGAGAACGAAACACATAGATATTCGTCACCACTTCATCAAAGAACATGTCGAACAAGGGACGATTGAATTGCACTACGTCACAACCGAAGATCAACTGGCCGACATTTTCACAAAACCGTTGGATGTCAAACGATTCCAACACCTAGTGACTATGTTGGGCATGTTGAATCAGTTGTGAGCAATCGACCCTACATGAACTTTGATAAAGTGTACATATTTCCTTTCACTTCACTTCATTCTCTATGTGTCTTCTAAATTATATCTCTCAAGGGGGAGTTTTCGATTAAGGGGGAGTTTCTGGTTATTTTTCTCTCAATTTAAAAATGAAAGCTTTAGGTTAAGGGGGAGTTTCTGATTATGCCTTTTTTAATTTAAAAATAAAAAATATAATAAAAAAATAATTTATAAAAAAAAAAAAAGAAGAAAAGGGTTGAAATTTTAACTCATGGTCAAAACAGAGTCAAAATTGGACCAATTGGTCAAAACAGAGTCAAAATTGGACCAATTGAACAGCAATTGGACCCAATTTTGACCAAGCCCGCGAAAAATTGAATCAGGACCCAATTTTGACCAAGCCCGCTAAAAATTGAATAAGGGCCCAATCTTGACCAAGCCCACGAATTTCGGCCCATTAACTCAAAAATTTCGCATAAACAGTAACAAAATCCCTAAAACCCCAAAACCCTTAACGTTTTTCACATTCTTACAAATACCCGAGAAATTTCAAAACTTTCGCAACCCTCTTTCAAAAATTTCTCAACTCCTCGCATCGTCGTCGTCGTCAAATCTGCATTCAAAATCTGTTTCCTGCTAACTCCATTGTCGCAAATCAGCTTTTCGGTATGAATACACCTCACATAAACCAATTTCCGCTCGTTCTATCCTGTTTTTGCCCCATTTTGTTAAATCTGTTAGGTTAAAATTAATTTTTATCGGCTTTGAATAGGACGCATGTTAGGTTTTGGTGTTTAAAACCCCCAAATATGCATTGCCCGTCCAATTTCGAGTCGATTAAGTCCAGACTATTGCATTTTGGTTAAGATTTGAGTAGGTCTAAAGCAAAAAATCATTGCGTCGCTTCGCACGTTTTCTCACAGTGTTCTTCATCGAGAAAATTTTCAGAAAATGCTTTAAACGTTAGATTTCGCTGCTACAGTGAGCAAGGCCCCGCGAAAACTTTTTCTTTCCGAGAAATTTCTTGTGTTACAGTGAGTAAGGTCCTGCGAAATTTTATCCGAGAAATCTCTAGTGTTAAAATTTTCTCGCTACTACAGTGACTAAGGTCCTGCGAAAACTTTCATCCGAGAATTTACGTGTTAAAAAATTTCGCTGCTACAGCATGTGAAGCCCCGCGAAATTCTCATACACATCACTTCACATTACATATTTTCGCATCTTCACTATTTCGCAACTACAGTGACCCAAAATTTCAACCCCAGAACTTTTATCACTTAAGCAGATTTTCTTCAAAGCTCCATCACTCTGCGAAACTTCTATATCACTTGAGAAAATTCAAAAACTTGCGAAATTTTTGCTAACTTAAAAACTCTTTCCACCTGCGAAATTTAATACCGTTTTTAGAACAAATTTTCACCGCGAAATTTTTGGATTACATGCGAAAAAATTACACTAAATGCGAAAATTCTCACGGCATGCCTAGATATTATAACCTGCGAAACATCACCACTACATGCGAAATTTCCTCTGAATGCGAAATTTCCTTGCTAAATGCGAAAACCTACTCTGGATGCGAAATTTCCTTGCTACATGCGAAAACTTACACTGAATGCGAAATTTCCTTGATATGTGAAAATTAACATTACGTGCGAAAATTTTTGAACAACTTGTAAAAGTCCATAACCTGCGAAAATTTTCATACATGCGAAATGTTACTCTAAATGTGAATTTTCTCTCGACATGGCTATGTGTATAATCAGTGAATTTTCCCATTGCATGCAAAATTTTGAACAACCTGCGAATGCGAAATTCTACACTACATGCGAGAATTGTCTTCTGCTAGCTCATTTTCCAACCTTTTGTCGATGCTTTCGTTTACAATTTAAGGCTGCTTTCATATTCATGTTCTCACGATTTAATCCGTACTAATCATATTACAATTACTGTCAAGCACAGATATGACAAACCAAGATCAAGGCACAATTGAAGCACTTGAGGCGGCTGCAATCCAAAGGGACATCGCTCGCATCGAGCTCAACACGCGTACTTATGTCCCACCAGTCGAGCAGATCTTCCCAACAAGTCAATGGGCGGCCTTGATTCCCAACAATTACATGGTGGACTTAGACAGCTTTCGATGCGATGCCCCAATCATTACAGAAATCCTCAAAGCGCACCCGCTTCGACACGCCCTCACTCATGGCGAGCCAGAAGCACAAGTGTATCTTCAACAATTCTGGCACACGTTGCAGATTGCTGGACCACTCCACCTTGCTAAAAACTTATCCGCCATAATTGATCATGAAACGGTGGTCCTCACTCAAAAGATACTCCAAAAAGTGCTTCAACTCCCTGTCTACTCCCCATACGACCCGCTACCAACCCATGAACAACTCATCGAGGACATAGACCGGCTGGGCTATCAACCAGAAACCAAGAAGAAGAAGTGCCCACTTGTCCTCAGTGAAGTCACCACCCGCAATCTACCTCAACCGTGGCGAACGTTGTACCTGCTGGTGAACAAATGCATGTCAGGGAAGCATGCCGGTCAGGACCGCGGGAACTTTCAAATCCTCACTATCCTCACCGGCATCGCCCACAACCGCAAGTACAACTACGCCGACATCATATGGATGGATCTCATCTCCATGATCCAACGTCGCGACCGGGAAGTCGCCAAGGGAGTCACAAACTGCTTCGTCCCCTACATGCGGTGGCTCCCAGCTCTCATCAGACATTTCTGCTTGCACTCCACCAACATTCGCCTCCGCCCGGCAACGGAACACTTCCAAATCCCCACTGTCGAGAAGTTCTCCAAGAAAAACACTCCGGCGAAAGATCGACACGCAATGATAATCCCAGACGACGTCCTCGCCTACGCCGACCCGACCAACCTGCACGTCCAAGAATACCGTGCCTCTACAGCCTTTTTCCGCGAAAGCCCTCATCCACTATCCGCTGTCCCTACGGCGCAGATCAACCCCACTGCTCCTAACCCCGGGACTAGCCAAAACCCCACCACCACCTCCAAAAAGTCATCGAGTCGCGCCGCATCCTCTTCCACCCGCGCTCCGAAAAAACGGTCGCGAGAGGATGACGTAAGCCGCCCCACGGAGCGTCGATCGAAACAAAAACACGATCGACCTCCTCAGCCACATATAAACCGAGCCGAACCAATAGGTACAGGAGGTGATGTGTTCACCTCCCGAGTAGAAGACGTGGCATCTGGCTCAACCATGCAAACGACCCCACCAATCCACTTATCTTCCTCTCTACAGGAAGATATTTCATTCCACGAGGAGCCACATATGCCATCGACATCCCGCTTGGAGATAGTCGATGTTGAAACAAGCAGTCCCTCGCCTCAGACTGCATCCTCTTCATGCACATCGAGTATAGTGCCCTCACTCCCCATAATTTCTTACGTTTCTAGGACACATACACCTTTTACTGCACTACAGAGTCTTCGTGATTCTGTCAGAACGCTCGGTGATGTCTCTGTGACTGAGAGCGGAAGACCTAGCACGGCCAACATCACAACAACCGTGAGCCTAGGCCATCATTCGATTGAGTCTGTCTCATCGATGATGCCAACGGGAAGTCTGAGTGACCTAGGGGTGGTAAACAGGTCGGGTTGGGTCACCTTCAGGTTCAACCCGTTTAATAAGCGGGTTGAAAAGTTCAACCTCGACCTGACCTGTTTACTTAAACAGGTTGAAAAATTAAACCCAAAACCAACCTGCTTTAACCCTAACCCAACCCGCCAACCCTGTTTAAAATTAAAAAAGAGAAGAAGAAAAAAACAAAATTTAGAATTATAAATCAAAATTAAACAAAAAAAAGAGAACTAATGCAATTTTTTTTCTAAAAAATCATGTGTGAGCGTGAAAGTGGGTAGAGAATTAGGGTTAATCCTTTTATTTTATTTATATTAATAATATGTTAATAATATATATTATTCGGGTTAAATGGATTGATTTCAGGTTGATTTCGAGTTGATTTCGGGTTGAAAATCCGAACCCTAACCTAACCCACTTAATAATTGGGTTGGGTTCGGGTTTACCCATTTAAGTAAACAGGTAAAAAATGCTAACCCGAACCTGCTATTTTCGGGTGCGGTTCGTGTCGGGTTGGCGGGTTGGGTCGATTTTTAACAGCCCTAGAGTGACCCCGTCTTTTCCCGTCCTGTGCAAACGGGCGGCCGATCGGCTATCTTCTCCGATTCGGTGACAGTTGGAATTCTTCGTGATTCCAACTTGTTAAACTTACCCCAGTTCGTGACTGAGACTGCGTTAGAGACTCGTCTTCAAGAGTTTGCAAAGACTCTTGAGACGTCTATCCTCGATAAAGTCTACGCGCGTCTCGATGCATCCACTGTCGACAAAGGCAAAGGTGTGGCCCCGGAGACGCCACCACCAACCCAAAATGTGGACGCTGAAGCTGTTCTCTCCTCCATCTCCGCAAAGGAACTCTTCTACATCCTACGAGCAAGATTCGAGTCAATGGCGGAACTCGACGAGGAGGAACAACAAATGAAGAGGTGACTCAACCGATGACTTGCCGCATTCAAGGCGAGTCGAGCGGGATCAGGCGCGACGATCAAGACGATGATCGAGATCGCCGCGAGGGGGAGAATAGGCCGCAAGCCTCACAAACTCAAGGACCCATACAATCGACGCCGCCCTCCTCCTCTGCACCTGAAACAACGCCCGCAGAAACCTCACACCCCACTAGCCAAAAAGCCCACCCTATCAATCCCGAGTCACCAGCCAAATCACCCTCACCTCCACCTACTACCGTCTCCGAAACTCTAACTGTCACATCGGCATTAGAGACCACAACCACCACATCTACACCAACCGACGCCCAAATCATCCTAGCCAAAACCATCACCTCATCCGAACCACCAGAATCTCCACCACAACCATCCCCACAATCCTCAAACTCCTCCGACGCAACACCTTCGCCACCACACAGCCATACCCCTCTCAACACCGATTCCAATGTAGCTTCCGAGGATGTCTACTGCGCACAGAACGAGATCGAGGCCTACATCTTCAACGATGAATGGCTGTACACACCCGCCGATGCAGTAGTAGCCAGGAAGTTAGTGGAAAATGCTCGACGTCTGCTAAAGGAAGCCTCGCTCACGCTAATCAACACTGCAGACAACGAGAACGGCGAGGAGTACGACGCTGAACCTGCCGAACTCGAAAACATCCTACAATTTCAAGCGCAGCAAGCTGAGGCTCCTGCTGCTCAACCGGATGTGCCCACGGCGGATATACTAGAAGCACCGTGGGAAAATAAGAAGATCACCGCGCCATTTCAAGAGGAGATCAGGAAGAGGATCTGGCGGCGCAAGGAGCAAATCATCACGACCTTCAATGAATATGAGCTGATGAACATTCAAAACTGGAGCGAGGAAAAGAAGAAGCTCTATCGATGGAGCCTTCTTTGCCACAAGTGCACAAAGAGGACGCTGTCCGATGAAGAAAACCTCACTCTGGAAATGAGTCGGGCCCCCATCTGCAAAGTCACTGACCTTCGCCAAGAGTCGAAAGGACGTGTTCACTATCCAGTGTTCACGGTGATGAGGCAGGACTAGAGCTGCTGTGAAGTAAGCGAGGCGGACTTCAAATATCTGCGCTTAGGTGATCTGTACAACATGCTAGAATCTATGAAGCAGTTCAGACTCGTCCTCAGAAGTTCGGGACATCTCGTACGGGCTGAACCGGTCACCATGGGTTATGTGGCTCTCAAGCGCCACATGCTCCGACAAGTCAGATTCTACGCCACCCACGACCTGCAGATAGCAGTAGAGCACAACCTGAAGAAGGTGAACCTGACTCGCCCATCTTTCAAGAACGCGGACGACTACCGAGAGGGCGATGTGATCGACGGAGATGATCCAGCGGTCGCCTACTCGAACTACAAGGGAAAGATGAGGCTACTGCGCTGCTTCGAAGTGGCAAAATTCTCGGATGGAACACTCACCATCATCCAAGACAAGCTCATGAGAATTTGCCGCATACTTTCAGAAGAAGACCCACACTGCCGCTCCAAGTTCGCGAAGTTCATCGACGCCATAGCTGATCGAATGGTCCTCCGAAGGAATCTCCGCGCCTTCGAGTTCAAGCTAGGACTTCGCGAAACACTAACACGCTAATCCACCACCGCTACGCTCAAGATCCAAGACTCCCAACAATTGACACAAAGGGGGAGATTGTTAGGATATTTAATAGATTGTGTCAATAGTTTTAGTCTTGGGATTAATTTTGTAATTACCCTTTAGTTTGAGATTTGGGCTAGAATGTAATTAGTTAATATTTAGTGTTTGGGCATTAATATACCTAGGGTTAATGTGGTATATAAGGTTTTACCAACACAATTTGAAAGGTAATCAAAGATCAAAAGGCTTATCCTATTTTTCAAACAATACACACACTTGAAGGTGAGATCCTCTCCCTTTTCATTCCATTAAAGCCTCTTTGATTCCTTGTTTGGTGCAATCGGGACCAACAGCTTCTGCTCATATCAGTCCAGAACCGGGTCTTCTACAGTCGTTGACAAAAGGTCAACTTTCAACGACGGGAACTTCCTCATCTTAGGGCAATTCTGGTGAACTGGATCTCGATCTGCTCTTCGAGTACTTCTATCCAGCCCCCAAGACTCCCGTCGCCACCACTCAAACTACCGCTGCACCCACCCCACCTACACCACCAGCTATCGGCGATGATGTCGTCCCTCCAAACTTGGATGATCTCAATCTCAATGAAGACGACATTTTACCCAACCCTGGGAACATTGCTGATCCTGATGCTGAACCTTCTCAATCTACTACAATTGAGATCTCTTCTTCGGACACCGGACCCCAATCTAATGAGCCTCCAATCGATACAAATGCGGCTAGCTCCTCACAGACCAATGTACCGCTTTGGGATCGCTCTCATCCTACGGATCAGATTATTGGGGATCCCACATCCGGTGTTTCGACGCGTTCAGCTACGATGAATGAAAGTCTGTTCGCTTGCTATCTCAGTCAAGCCGAACCATCATGAGTAGCTGAAGCTCTCAACGATCCTGATTGGCTAATTGCAATGCAGGAGGAAATAAATCAGTTTGAACGTTTACAAGTTTGGGAACTAGTACCACGCCCTCACAACAGATCCATTATCGGCACGAAGTTGATCTTCAAGAACAAAAAGGATGAAGACGGTGTTGTCATCCGCAATAAAGCAAGACTTGTGGCTAAGGGGTACAACCAACAAGAAGGCATCGACTACGATGAAACTTTCGCCCCCGTGCCAGGATCGAAGCAATACGAATTTTTCTTGCCTTTGCTGCTCACAAGAACTTTAAAGTTTACCAAATGGACGTGAAGACTGCATTTCTGAATGGATTTCTCAAAGAAGAAGTGTACGTTGATCAACCTGAAGGATTCTTGAGCGAAGAGTTTCCTCATCACGTATATCGACTCTACAAGGCCCTCTACGGACTAAAACAGGCTCCCCGAGCTTGGTATGACGTCCTTTCAGACTTCCTTGTTCAGTCTGGATTAAAGAAAGGGGATACAACTCTCTTCACCAAGCGGAGTGGCCCGGACATCATGATTGTACAGATTTATGTTGATGACATCATTTTTGGATCGACTACACCAAACTGTGTGAAGAGTTCGCAGAATTCATGAAAGAGAAATTCGAAATGAGTATGATGGGCGAGCTGAATTTCTTTCTTGGTCTTCAAGTAAAGCAACTCCCCGACGGAATCTTCATCAACCAGTCCAAATACATCCATGACATCCTCGAGAAATATGGAATGAAGGATGCTAAGACTGCTGCTACACCTATGTCACCCTCTGGCCGACCCGATGCGGACCCATCTGGTGCTCCCGTTGACCAAACCGTCTATTGTGGGATAATAGGCTCTCTTCTGTACCTCACTACTAGTCGACCGGATATCGTTCTCTCGACAGGAATCTGCGCTCGTTTTCAGGCTACACCGAAGGAATCCCATCTCACTGCTGTCAAAAGGATTCTCCGCTATCTCAAAGGAACACCCAATCTGGGTTTGTGGTACCCCACTCGATCGGACTTCAAACTGGTTGGAATTTCTGACTCGGATTACGCAGGATGCAAGATGGATCGAAAAAGCACCTCTGGACCTGCACACTTCTTGGGCGGTAAACTCGTGAGTTGGTCTTCTCGAAAACAAAAATGTGTCTCAACTTCGTCGACGGAGGCAGAATACGTCGCCGCCGCTAGTTGTTGCTCACAGCTTTTGTGGATGAGAACCCAACTACGAGATTTTAATTTTCATGTAGATAAAATTCCCATTTATTGTGACTCGAAGAGTGCGATTGCGATGACGAGTAATCCGGTACATCACTCAAGAACGAAACACATAGATATTCGTCACCACTTCATCAAAGAACATGTTGAAAAAGGGACGATTGAATTGCACTACGTCACTACCGAAGATCAACTAGCCGACATTTTCACAAAACCGTTGGATATCAAACGATTCCAACACCTTGTGACTATGTTGGGCATGTTGAATATTCCGTTGTGATCAATCGACCCTACATGAACTTTGATAAAGTGTACATATGTCTTTTCACTTCACTTCATTCTCTATGTGTCTTCTGAATTATGTCTCTTAAGGGGGAGTTTTCGATTAAGGGGAGTCTCTGCTTTTCCCGTTATTTAAAAAAGGGAGTTTTCGATTAAGGGGGAGTTTCTGATTTTGCCTATTTTGAAAAAAAAGGGGCTGAAATTTAATTTAAATTTTGGTCAAACGGAGTCAAAATTGGACCAATTGCATTCTGGGTTGAAATTTTAATATTTGGTCAAACTGGGTCAAAATTGGACCAATTGAACTCCAATTGGACCCAATTTTGACCAAGCCCGCGAAATTCGGCCCAGGATCCAAGTTTGAACAAGCCCGCGAATTTCGGCCCAGTTTACTCAAAATCTCGCATGAACAGTCACAAAACCCCCCAAAACACTTAACTCTTTTCACAATCCTTCCAAATTCCCGAGAAAAATTTAAAAATTTCGCACCCTCCTTCGAAATTTCTCAAACCCTCGCAATCTTCATCTTCTTCAAATCCGTCTTCAAACTCCGTTTTTCTGCGTTCTCCATCGTCAAAATCAGCTTTTCGATATGAATACATCGTAAATAAACTGCTTCTCGTTCGATTTACTCCGTTTTTAGCCCCGACTGTTAAGTATTAGGTTTTAAATTATTTTTTCTCGGCTTTAATTCGGACGTATGTTAGGTCTTCGGTGTTTAAAACCCCCAAATATGTATTGCCCGTCAAATTTCGAGTCGATTGGGTCCAGTTTATTGCATTTTGGTTAAGATTTGAGCGGGTCTAAGGCAAAAATCACAGCGTCGCTTTGAACATTTTCGCACAGTGTTCTTCACCGAGAAACTTTTCAGGAAAAATACTTTAACAATAGATTTTCGCTGCTACAGTGATTAAGGTTCCGCGAAAATTTTATCCGACAAATTTCTTGCGTTAAAATTTTCGCTGCTACCGTGTGTGAAGTCTCGCGAAAGTTTTCATCCGAGAATTTTCTTACGATTAAAACTTTTGCTGCTACAATGAGTCATGCCCCGCAAAACTTTCATACACCTCACGTCATATTACATTTTTTCGCATCTTCACTATTTCGCAACTACAGTAACCAAAATTTTCTCAATCTGCAAAATTAAATTTTTCTCGGACCCATGCTCATCAATTCTTTCGCAGCTACAGTGGTTCAATAATTTATCAACCCTTACATGCGTCATCTTTTCGCGGATCACGAAACTTTCTCAATCTGCAAAATTTTATCCGAGAAATTTCTTTTCACTTGTCAAAACTAAGAAATTTCAACCCGAGAAATTTTATCACTTGAGCAGATGTTTCTTCAAAGCTTTATCACTCCGCGAAACTTTCATTTCACTTGAGAAAAATTCAAAACTTGCGAAAGTTTGCTAACTTGAAAAATTTCTCTACTTGCGAAAATTTAATAACTTTTGAGAAAATATGTTAACCGAGAAAATTTTTGGATAACTTGAATGCGAACATTTCCCACTATATGCGAAACTTTACTCTGAATACGAAATCTCCTTAACGTGCGAAAATTTTTCCTTATACGCGAAAATTCATGGATAAATTGAATGCGAAATTTCTTTAACGTGCGAAAACTTTTCTTACATGCGAAAATCTTGGGTAACTTGAATGCGACAATTCCCACTGCATGCGAAAATTTACCCTGAATGCGAAATTTCCTTGATATATGCGAAAATTTACTCTGACTGCGAAATTCTCCTGATGTGCGAAATTTCCCACTACATGCGAAAATCTTACACTAAATACGAAAACGTCCTCTTGACTTGTCTATGTGTGATAATCAGCAAATTTTCTCATTACATGCGAAAATTTTGGACAACTTGCTAGATGTCTTAACTTGCGAAAAATTTCCCTACGCGAAATTCTAGACCAAATGTGAAATTTTTTCAGCTTGCTCAAGTACCAAAATTTTCTCATCTCACATAAACATCTTCAATCCTGAAAATTTTCTAAGTGTTGGAAAAATTTGTATGAATTCCTAAAATTGTCGAAACTCGCCATCACATGACCGTCATTCTATCTTAACGCCTTTATTTGAAAAGGACTCTTACTTAGCTTGAGTTTTAACTTTACTTTTATCTTTACAATTTTGGGCATTTTTATGCTTCGTTTTATTTATTTTGCCCATGACTTACCTATAATCCATCTTCTCGTAATTTAGTCCGTACTAATTATGCTTCAATTTCTGTCGAGCACAGACATGACTAACACAAACCAAGAAGCACTTGAAGTGCTTGAGGCTGCCGCAATTCAAAGGGACGTCGCTCGCATCGAACTCAATATATTGACGTACGTTCCCGATCGATGAGGTATCCCAACAAGTAGATGGGCTGCCTTGATACCAAACAACCACATGGTGGACTTGGACAACTTCGGTGCGATGCTCCCATCATCATAGAGATCCTCAAAGGGCATCCACTCCGCCACGCCCTCACTCATGGCGAGCCAGAAACGCAAGTCTATCTTCAACAATTCTGGCACACATTGCAGATTGCTGGACCACACTACCGCGCTTCAGCAATGTCCGCCACAATCGATCAAGAAACAGTAGTCTTCCGCAAGATCGTCCAAGAAGTTCTTGACCTCCCTGTCTACTCATCCTATGATCCACTACCGACGCCGAACAACTTATTGAAGACATCGACAGATTGGGCTATCAACCAGAAAACAAGAAGAAGAAGGGCCCACTTGTTCTCAGTGAAGTCACCACACGCAATCTACCTCAACCCTGGCGAACACTGTATCTACTGATAAACAAATGCATGTCAGGGAAGCATGCTGGTCAGGACCGTGGCAACCATCAAATCCTTACCATCCTCACCGGCATCGCCCACAACCGCAAGTACAACTACGCTGAAATAATATGGATGGACCTCGTCTCCATGATTCAACATCGCGATCGGGAAGTCGCCAAGGCAGTCACAAACCGCTTTGTACCCTACATGCGGTGGCTCCCAGCGTTCATCAAACACTTTCGCCTGCTCTCCACCAACATCCGCGTCCGCCCAGCAACTGAACACTTCATAATCCCCATTGTCGAGAAGTTCGCCAAGAAAAACACTCCGGCAAAAGATCGACACGCTATGATAATCCCGGACGACGTTCTCGCCTATGAAGACCCGACCAATCCGCATGTACGAGAATATCGCGCCTCCACCGCCACATTCAGCGAAAGCCCCCGTCCACTATCCATTGTCCCTACGGAGCAGATCAACCCCACTGCTCCTAACCCCGGGACTAGCCAAAACCCCACCACCACTTCTAAAAAGACATCGGGTCGCGCCGCATCCTCTTCCACCCGCGAACCGAAAAAACGGTCGCATGAGGATGACGTAAGCCGCACCACGGAGCGTCGATCAAAACAAAAACACGATCGACCTCCTCAGTCACAGACAAGCCGAGCCCAACCCTTAGGTACAGGAGGTGATGTGTTCACCTCCCGAGTAGAAGACGTGGCATTTGGCTCAACCACGCAAACGACCCAACCAATCCACTTATCTTCCTCTCTACAGGAAGATATTTCATTCCACGAGGAACCACGTATGCCATCGACATCCCACTTGGACATAGTCGATGTTGAAACAAGCAGTCCTTCGCCTCAGACTGCATCCTCTTCAATCACATCGAGTCTAGTGCCCTCACTCCCCATAATTTCATACGTTTCTAGGACACATACACCTTTTACTGCACTACAGAGTCTTCGTGATTCTGTCGGAACGCTCGGTCATGTCTCTGTGACTGAGAGCGGAAGACCTAGCACGACCAACATCACAACAACCGTGAGCCTAGGCCATCATTCGTTTGAGTCTGCTCATCGATGATGCCAACGGGAAGTCTTAGTGACCCCGTCTTTTCCCGTCCTGTGCAAACGGGCGGCCGATCGGCTATCTTCTCCGATTCGGTGACAGTTGGATTTCTTCGTGATTCCAACTTGTTAAACTTACGCCAGTTCGTCACCGAGACCGCGCTAGAGACTCGTCTTCAAGAGTTTGCAAAGACTCTTGCGACGTCCATCCTCGACAAAGTCTATGCGCGTCGATGCGTCCACCATCGACAAAGGCAAAGGTGTGGCCCCGGAGACGCCACCACCAACACAAAATGTGGACGCAGAAGCTGTTCTCTCCTCCATTTCCGCAAAGGAGCTCTTCTACATCCTACGAGCAAGTTTCGAATCAATGATGGAACTCGACGAGGAGGAACAGCAAATGAAGAAAATCATGACTCAACCAATGACTTGCCACACTCAAGGCGAGTCTAGCAGGATCAGGCGCGACGATCAAGACAATGATCAAGATCGCCGCGAGGGGGAGAATAGGCAGCAAGGCTCACAAACTCAAGGACCAGTACAATCAACGCCGCCTTCCTCCTCTGCACCTGAAACGACGCCCGCAACAGAAACCTCACACCCCTCTAGCCAAAAATCCCACCCTATTAACCCCGAGTCACTAGCCAAATCACCCCCACCACCACCTACTAGAGTCTCCGAACCTCTAATCGTCACATCGGCGTTAGAGACCACCACCACACCTTCTCCACCCACCATCTCAGAACCTCTAACTGTCACATCGACGTTAGAGGCCACCACCACATCTCCACCACCTGACACCCAAATCATCATCGCCAAAACCATCACCTCGACCGAGCCACCAGAATCCCCACCACAACCATCCCCACAATCCACAAACTCCTCCGACGCAACACCCTCGCCACCACACAGCCATACCCCTCTCAATACCGATTCCAACGTAGCTTCCGAGGACTTCTACTGCGCACAGAACGAGATCGAGGCCTACATCTTTAACGATGAATGGCTGTACATGTAGCACCCGAGTCCTCGTAAGCACATTAGGGCCAATAAATTTGCATAAAAACGTGGAATGCAATTATGTGCTTTTCGTGTGTTACCTTCATGCTTATGTGACTTACTTGAAACTTGTGTGGAAAATTACGTGCTTAGGTGATCTTATGAAATTTGGTACAGTTAAATTGTACCAACTGACCCTTAATCTAGTTAGGAATTTTTGAAAGATAGGCTAAAGAAATTTGAGCCATGAACAAGGTTTGGGCTAAAATTAAAATTAGGCCCAAAAGTTGCTAGGATCACTAATGGGCTAAATTCAGAGTTGAGCCCAAAATATTTAATGGCTTAGGGACAAATTTCCTTAAAATAGGGATATTTTCGTAAATTGAGTCCCATCCCCATCCCTTAAATGAATTAAATGTAGTCTAAAATCCATTTGAAGTCCACAAACCCAGTGTAAGAAAGTAACGAGAGTTGGGACAAGAAAGAAAGAAGGAGGAGCCGAGATACCAAGCTAACAAATTGGGACTAGGTATGTTCTTTAAACCATAGCATTACGTTTTCTTAAAGATTAGAGCTGTGCGACTTTAAATGACGGGGTTTCGGTAAGGTTTTGAGCCTAAGGCACGAATTTAAGAACTGAGAGATGCCCTAACCTTAATCCTTGCGTTTTTAGTCCTATAACAACATGTTTTAGGGAATTTAAGCACGAAAATATAAGATAAGGTTGGCGTTATTGTTTAGCTCGATTTTAGGGTTCCTGCAGTTCCAATCGGCCTTCATAATGTTCTTGGAGAAAATGACTTTTAATCTTTTAAAGTAGTACTTTGCGAACTGAGAAGTGTTAGTGGAGTATTTTGCGAATTGAGGAGGTAGCGGGATGTTTGCGAACCCATGCAAACCCCACTTCGCGGCTTCGAGACGTTCACGAGCCGCGCTCGTTTGCGAACTCGGCAGTTTCGCGAGGCCAAGCACACTTTGCGAATCCATAGAGGATTGCGGGCTGGAGAATTTCGAAGCTACTTTGCGAGTCCTGCTAAAATTTGCGAGTCCCACCAAGTTTGCGAATCCATGCAAGCGGAAGCTTTGCGGGTTGATGGTTTGCGAACCCAAGCGGTTAGGAACTTTGCGACTCCGTTTTGCGGGTTCATGCACTTCGCGGCCCCATCTTACGAATAGAACCCACTTTGCGAACTCGAGCTTTGCGAGTTCAAGTCACTTCGTGGGTTGAGAAGTTTGCGAACCCACTTTGCCGACCCAAACCATGTCGCGGGCCGTGCTCCTTTGCGGCCTCCCTACTTTGTGAACCCCATGAGGTTTGCGAATGGAGGTTCACGGGCCCAATTCATTTCGCGGGTCCAAGGTTTTGCGGGCCCACACAAGCCGCAAACCTACTTTGCGAGCTCCATGCAACGAAGCGGTTGGCGAATCCAAAACTTTGCGGGTCCACGAAGCCGCAAACCCTACTTCGCAAAGCAAGGATTTTGCGAATGCTATAAGCACCGCGAACTCGGCGCTTTGCGAATCCTCACGCAGTTTGCGGGCCCAAGGTTGGCGGGTCCATCTTTGCGAACCCTAGCTTTGCGAATCCTTAGAAGTTTGCGAGTCCACATAGGTCGCGAACCCACATTGCGAACCCACCCACTTTGCGGGCCGACCGAGGGTTTGCGAACTCGGCATTCTGCGAATTCTCATGCACTTTGCGAACCCGTTTTGCGAACTGAGCCTCATGCACTTTGCGGGTCCTATGAGGATGGCGAATCGAGTTTTACGAATCCAATGGTTTGCGAACTCAAACACTTCGCAAATCAACTTCACGAATTGAACCCCTTAGATTAAAACGATTTAAGTTATAAAAAAAAAAAAAAAAAAAAAAAAAAAAACTATCGCCTTTTTAGGAAAAATATTTTCGCACCATTTAATAAGAAAAATATTCCGATTCCAATGAGCATAGGCTCTTTCAACGCCCGATCATAATTTGCCTATCGGTGTCCTTAGGGCCAATTTTCGGTATAGGTAGACGTTGAATTCGATAGAATTTGGAACGAAAATTATATAGTTGATTTAAAATAATTTATGGACTGACTTTATAGCCTTGGCAGGTTTAAAGGACGAAATTTAGGAATTCCACTAGACCGGCTAGCAAATAGTTTAAAGTCGAAAATTAGGTTCATGACTTAAAATAATTCGAGTACTTAGCTAGCTTAATTAATTATAGCTTACTGATACGAATGTTTTGGTGCCTAAGGTCGGGACTTAGGAAATTCGCCGGGGCAGGTAGCAGTTAGTCTACGGACGCCAGGTAAGTGGAAATCCAACTACGACACATAACCTATGTGTATGTGCCTAATTTATGTGATTATGTGATGCTGTGTTTACGTGCTGATGTGAACTTGTATGATATGGTTTCATGCTTTCGGTAAGCATTATGACGATGATGCATTTGCATATGCACGAGCATGCACGACACGTTGGGGAAATGAGATGATGAGTGTGCACATATATGTCGCAAATAGCGAAAAGCGAATGCCGAAGTGGGCAATGAGGATATTATTAGTTAAGATAGGTGGCGGCTTCCGGGGCACCGAGACGGCGTTGATGCGCCGTCGGCGACGTTGATGCGTCGCCAGTATACGAACGACGTTGATGCGTCGGGGATACCATGGTTGGGTTGATGCCCTCATGGTCGGGTTGATGCCCTTATATCCCTGATTAGCGTGGTTGGGTTGATGCCCTCATGCTTTAGTATGGTTGGTTGATGCCCTCATACTTTGGGCTGATGCCCGTGGTTGGATAGAGCTCTTTACGGTGTACGCCTGGGTAAAAGCCTGCCAAGGGCCCTAAGATAAAAGATATGAGATTAAGTTGATTCATACGACATAAGATGCATCGGCGTGGATTGCCTTTGCGGGGTTTTATCACGTGCACGTCATGCATGATTTCTACTTACTGAGCTTATCGCTCATCCCTTACGTTATGTGTTGTAGGTGCGAGCGACCACGGTACGTGATCGCTTAGATGGCAAGGAAATCTTTTGGCGCTTCCAGCAGCTTTTGGGATGGGAGTGTGTGCATGGATGACGACCTGTGAGGCCGGGCGCACAGAGATTCTTTTGATATGCATGTATACACATCTCGTGTAATTAGGATTCACATGAAGTTAGGAAGTCATGTAATTCTTTTGTCATGTATAGAAACTACTTCCATTACAAAAATGGAAAAATTTAATACGCGTTTCCGCAACTCTTTTAAGTTAAAGCAACGGTAGGCACATAGGATACGTTAGAATTAGGCAATTAAGAAGTCGGGTCGTGACAGAGTGGTATCAGAGCTTCGGTTACAGGTTCTGTAGACTGTCCATGTACACACACCCAAAAGCGTGGAAGCAGCCTTGCCTGTAAGTGTTATATCTATATGAAGTTTTGTGTTGCATAATTTATTGGCCATAGGACTATCAGGATAGATAAGGAACGATGGTTAGAACTAGAGGGGAGAGCAGCGGAGGTGATGATCAGAACAGGGGAAACACAGCCCCTAGCGACAATCGTGATGCAACCATTTTCCAACTCACGGAACTGGTTCGCCAACAATCCACCCAGATTCAACAGCTGATTCAGCAGAACAACGCAAACGCTGGATCCACTCAGGCTGACAGGATAGAGATAGTCGGGGAAAGATTTCGAAGGCTGAACCCGCCGACATTCGAGGATACAACCGACCCAACGGCAGCTGAAGACTGGATCAGGACCTTGGAGAGCATGTTCGTCTATAGCCGCGTCCCTGAAGCAGAGAAAGCCCTATGTGCCGCGTTCTTACTAAGAGGAAGCGCGGGGCATTGGTGGGACACCATTATGGTGATCGAGAACCCTGCAACCATGAGCTGGGACAGATTCAAGGAGTTGTTCAGGGGCAAGTATCTTACTGCCCCGGTGCGAGCCCAGCGCTTAAACGAGTTCATAAACCTCAGGCAGGGATCGATGACGGTAGCCGAATATATCCGAAGGTTCGAACAACTGTCGAGGTTCGCAGCTCATATGGTGAGCACGGACGGTCTCAAAATTGAACGATTCCTCGAAGGATTGAAGCCCGAACTATATAGGGACGTCAGCATGGCTGGACTGCAAGGAGCCACGTATGCTCAAGTGGCAGAAAGAGCGATGGTAGCGGAACAGGCCGAGGCCAGAATCGTACGTGCGCAGGAAGCAAAGAGAAAATTCGCACAAGTACAGGGGTCACAATGGAGCGGGGGAAGTCAGAAACGCCAGTTCGTACCCAAAGGCGGGAAGCCGAACTTTCAGAATAAGTCGCCACAACGCCCGCAAGGAATCCCAAATAGACCGCCTAACCCAAATCAAGGGGGATTTCTAGCACCTACTATTCCAAACTGCCCAAAGTGCGGGAAGAGACATTCTGGTAACTGCTACGCCCAGACTAACAACTGTTTCAAATGCGGGAAGCCGGGGCACTTCTCGAGACAATGCCCGGAATGGGCGACGGGAAATCAAGCCGGAGGTCAGGCAAGACCACAGATGGTACCAGCTCGGGTGTACACAATTACATCCGAGGAGGCAGAAAACAACCCAGCAGTGGTGACAGGTACCCTCCTTATCCACCAAACTCCCACATGCATCTTAGTAGATTCCGGGGCGACCCACTCGTTTGCATCCGTTAAGTATGTGGCAAAACTCGGGGTTAGGCCTCGTCAATCTGAATATGAATATAGGGTAGTTATGCCCCATGGGGATCCGACTAAAACCAATCAGATACTGAAAGAGTGCCCAATATTAGTCGGTGATAAAGTGTTGTCCATAGATTTGATTGTCATTCCAATGAATGACTATGAGGTAATTCTCGGAATGGACTGGTTGTCGAAGTACGGAGCTGTGATTGATTGCAACCGTAAGGTGGTTACATTTAACATAGATAGCAATGAGTCTTTAGTCTTTGAGGGGACGATGAAAATAGGAAACCTTTCTAAAATATCGGTACTGAAAGCTCAGCATTTGATCAAAGCCGGTTGTGAAGCATACTTGGTGTTTGCGATGAAATCGAAAGAAAGTTCATCCCCAAGACTTGAAGACGTGCCGGTAGTTAAAGATTTTCCCGACGTATTCCTAGAGGAATTGCCAGGATTACCGCCTGATAGAGAGATCGAGTTCACGATCGATCTGGTGCCTGGAGCAGCACCAGTATCCAAGACCCCGTATCGGTTGGCACCGACCGAATTGAAGGAGTTGAAGGAACAAATAGACGAACTTCTACAAAAGGGGTTTATTCAAGCAAGTTTTTCTCCCTGGGGTGCGCCAGTTTTGTTTGTACGAAAGAAAGACGGGTCGATGCGGCTTTGCATAGACTACAGGGAGTTAAACAAGTTAACGATAAAGAACAAGTATCCACTACCAAGGATTGATGATCTGTTCGACCAACTACAAGGCGCTACGGTGTTTTCGAAGATTGATTTGCGGTCGGGGTATCATCAGTTGAAGATTCGCAAGGACGATATTCCTAAGACGGCGTTCAGCACAAGATACGGACATTTTGAATTTCTAGTAATGCCTTTCGGGCTGACCAACGCGCCAGCCGCGTTTATGGATCTGATGAACCGGGTGTTCCAGCCGTTCTTGGACAAATTCGTCATAGTATTCATAGACGACATACTCATTTATTCAAAGACGAAAGAGGAACACGAGCAGCACCTACAAACGGTCCTTGGAGTATTGAGGGAGAAGCAGTTGTACGCCAAGTTCAAGAAGTGCGAGTTTTGGCTAGACCAAGTCGCCTTCTTGGGACATATTATCTCCGGAGCAGGAATCTCGGTGGATCCGAACAAGATCGAATCCATCAGTAACTGGCCACAACCAACAAATGTGACCGAGGTACGGAGTTTCCTCGGCTTGGCAGGCTATTATAGGAAGTTTATTAAGGACTTTTCGAAAATAGCTTCAACACTGACAAAGTTAACGAGGAAGAACATACCATTTCATTGGAGCGAGGAATGTGAACAGAGCTTCCAAGAGCTTAAGAGGCGACTGACTACAGCCCCAGTCCTTACGATACCGTCAGGAACCGGGGGATTCTCCGTTTACAGCGACGCCTCAAAGAACGGCTTAGGATGCGTGTTAATGCAGAACGGGAACGTAGTAGCTTATGCCTCACGACAACTGAAAGAGTACGAGAAAAACTATCCGACACACGACCTGGAATTGGCAGCAGTGGTCTTTGCCCTGAAGATTTGGAGGCACTATTTGTATGGGGAACGATGCGAGATCTACACGGACCACAAAAGCCTGAAGTATTTCTTCACGCAAAAGGAATTGAACATGAGACAGAGGCGATGGCTAGAACTGGTGAAGGATTATGATTGCGTAATCAACTACCACCCAGGCAAAGCAAATGTGGTAGCAGATGCACTAAGCCGAAAAGCCGTTAGCACAGAGCTACAGATGCTCGGGGTCGAGGTTGTGCAATTAGGCGAAGTCGAGACTAGACTAGCAGCTTTAACACTGCAACCTACGTTACTGGAGCGAATCAAAAAGGCGCAGGAAAACGACGAGTTCTACATCAGGATCAAAGGAACACAAACAGAGCAGCCGGCAGTAGACCATGTATTCCGAGATGATGGAAGTTTGTACTACAGGAATAGATTATATGTACCAGACGATGCAGGACTTCGAAGAACCATAATGGCAGACGCACATACTACACCCTACTCAGTACATCCTGGAGCCACGAAGCTATATAGAGACTTACGAGCGCACTACTGGTGGCCAGGAATGAAGAAAGATGTAGCCGAATTCGTCAGTCAATGCCTCACTTGTCAACAAATTAAGGCAGAACACCAACGGCCAGCAGGAACGCTGCAGCCTTTACCCATCCCAGAGTGGAAGTGGGACAACATAGCGATGGATTTCGTGAGCGGATTGCCGAGGAACGCGAAAGGACACGACGCAATTTGGGTAATTGTAGACCGACTTACGAAATCTGCCCATTTTCTGCCAATAGGTACGACATTCTCCATGGAGCGGTACTCGGAGCTGTACATCCAGGAAATAGTGAGACTCCATGGAATACCATTGTCGATAGTTTCAGACCGTGACTCAAGGTTCCTATCAAAGTTCTGGACGAGCTTGCAAAAGGCGATGGGAACAAAATTAACCTTTAGCACTGCCTACCATCCGCAAACGGACGGTCAATCCGAGCGGACCATCCAGACTTTGGAGGATATGCTACGAGCCTGTGTGCTCGATTTCAAAGGCAACTGGAGCAAGTACCTTCCACTCGTGGAATTCTCGTACAACAATAGTTACCAAGCCACGATTGGAATGGCCCCTTATGAAGCACTGTACGGGCGTAAGTGCAGATCCCCAGTGCATTGGGATGAAGTCGGTGAAAGGGCGATGCTAGGCCCAGACATGGTACGAGAAATGACAGAAATTGTCGCGACGATACGAGAAAGGATGCAGACAGCTCAGAGCAGACAAAAGAGCTATGCAGATCAGAGACGCAGACCCTTAGAATTCGAAGTTGATGAATGGGTCTTCGTGAAAATATCGCCAATGAAGGGCATAAAGAGATTTGGCAAGAAGGGAAAACTAAGCCCAAGATACATTGGTCCCTTCAAGATAGCGAAAAGAGTTGGTGAAGTAGCGTATCAACTGGAACTACCAGCATCGTTGTCGCAAGTGCACGATGTGTTCCACGTGTCGACTTTGCGAAAATACATCGCTGACACAAGCCACGTACTGACACACGACACTCTGCACCAACAGTTGAAGCCAGATTTGAGCTACGAGGAAGTGCCAGTAGAAATACTGATGCACGAAACGAAGAAGCTTAGGAACAAAGAGATTCCTCTAGTAAAAGTTCTGTGGCGGAATCAGTCAGTAGAGGAAGCCACATGGGAACGTGAGGATGAAATGAGGGTCCGCTATCCTGAATTGTTCCGAACGGGCTGATTTCGGGGGCGAAATCCTCCTTAAGGGGGGGAGGATGTAGCACCCGAGTCCTCGTAAGCACATTAGGGCCAATAAATTTGCATAAAAACGTGGAATGCAATTATGTGCTTTTCGTGTGTTACCTTCATGCTTATGTGACTTACTTGAAACTTGTGTGGAAAATTACGTGCTTAGGTGATCTTATGAAATTTGGTACAGTTAAATTGTACCAACTGACCCTTAATCTAGTTAGGAATTTTTGAAAGATAGGCTAAAGAAATTTGAGCCATGAACAAGGTTTGGGCTAAAATTAAAATTAGGCCCAAAAGTTGCTAGGATCACTAATGGGCTAAATTCAGAGTTGAGCCCAAAATATTTAATGGCTTAGGGACAAATTTCCTTAAAATAAGGGATATTTTCGTAAATTGAGTCCCATCCCCATCCCTTAAATGAATTAAATGTAGTCTAAAATCCATTTGAAGTCCACAAACCCAGTGTAAGAAAGTAACGAGAGTTGGGACAAGAAAGAAAGAAGGAGGAGCCGAGATACCAAGCTAACAAATTGGGACTAGGTATGTTCTTTAAACCATAGCATTTACGTTTTCTTAAAGATTAGAGCTGTGCGACTTTAAATGACGGGGTTTCGGTAAGGTTTTGAGCCTAAGGCACGAATTTAAGAACTGAGAGATGCCCTAACCTTAATCCTTGCGTTTTTAGTCCTATAACAACATGTTTTAGGGAATTTAAGCACGAAAATATAAGATAAGGTTGGCGTTATTGTTTAGCTCGATTTTAGGGTTCCTGCAGTTCCAATCGGCCTTCATAATGTTCTTGGAGAAAATGACTTTAATCTTTTAAAGTAGTACTTTGCGAACTGAGAAGTGTTAGTGGAGTATTTTGCGAATTGAGGAGGTAGCGGGATGTTTGCGAACCCATGCAAACCCCACTTCGCGGCTTCGAGACGTTCACGAGCCGCGCTCGTTTTGCGAACTCGGCAGTTTCGCGAGGCCAAGCACACTTTGCGAATCCATAGAGGATTGCGGGCTGGAGAATTTCGAAGCTACTTTGCGAGTCCTGCTAAAATTTGCGAGTCCCACCAAGTTTGCGAATCCATGCAAGCGGAAGCTTTGCGGGTTGATGGTTTGCGAACCCCAAGCGGTTAGGAACTTTGCGACTCCGTTTTGCGGGTTCATGCACTTCGCGGCCCCATCTTACGAATAGAACCCACTTTGCGAACTCGAGCTTTGCGAGTTCAAGTCACTTCGTGGGTTGAGAAGTTTGCGAACCCACTTTGCCGACCCAAACCATGTCGCGGGCCGTGCTCCTTTTGCGGCCTCCCTACTTTGTGAACCCCATGAGGTTTGCGAATGGAGGTTCACGGGCCCAATTCATTTCGCGGGTCCAAGGTTTTGCGGGCCCACACAAGCCGCAAACCTACTTTGCGAGCTCCATGCAACGAAGCGGTTGGCGAATCCAAAACTTTGCGGGTCCACGAAGCCGCAAACCCTACTTCGCAAAGCAAGGATTTTGCGAATGCTATAAGCACCGCGAACTCGGCGCTTTGCGAATCCTCACGCAGTTTGCGGGCCCAAGGTTGGCGGGTCCATCTTTGCGAACCCTAGCTTTGCGAATCCTTAGAAGTTTGCGAGTCCACATAGGTCGCGAACCCACATTGCGAACCCACCCACTTTGCGGGCCGACCGAGGGTTTGCGAACTCGGCATTCTGCGAATTCTCATGCACTTTGCGAACCCGTTTTGCGAACTGAGCCTCATGCACTTTGCGGGTCCTATGAGGATGGCGAATCGAGTTTTACGAATCCAATGGTTTGCGAACTCAAACACTTCGCAAATCAACTTCACGAATTGAACCCCTTAGATTAAAACGATTTAAGTTATAAAAAAAAAAAAAAAAAAAAAAAAAAAAACTATCGCCTTTTTAGGAAAAATATTTTCGCACCATTTAATAAGAAAAATATTCCGATTCCAATGAGCATAGGCTCTTTCAACGCCCGATCATAATTTGCCTATCGGTGTCCTTAGGGCCAATTTTCGGTATAGGTAGACGTTGAATTCGATAGAATTTGGAACGAAAATTATATAGTTGATTTAAAATAATTTATGGACTGACTTTATAGCCTTGGCAGGTTTAAAGGACGAAATTTTAGGAATTCCACTAGACCGGCTAGCAAATAGTTTAAAGTCGAAAATTAGGTTCATGACTTAAAATAATTCGAGTACTTAGCTAGCTTAATTAATTAATAGCTTACTGATACGAATGTTTTGGTGCCTAAGGTCGGGACTTAGGAAATTCGCCGGGGCAGGTAGCAGTTAGTCTACGGACGCCAGGTAAGTGGAAATCCAACTACGACACATAACCTATGTGTATGTGCCTAATTTATGTGATTATGTGATGCTGTGTTTACGTGCTGATGTGAACTTGTATGATATGGTTTCATGCTTTCGGTAAGCATTATGACGATGATGCATTTGCATATGCACGAGCATGCACGACACGTTGGGGAAATGAGATGATGAGTGTGCACATATATGTCGCAAATAGCGAAAAGCGAATGCCGAAGTGGGCAATGAGGATATTATTAGTTAAGATAGGTGGCGGCTTCCGGGGCACCGAGACGGCGTTGATGCGCCGTCGGCGACGTTGATGCGTCGCCAGTATACGAACGACGTTGATGCGTCGGGGGATACCATGGTTGGGTTGATGCCCTCATGGTCGGGTTGATGCCCTTATATCCCTGATTAGCGTGGTTGGGTTGATGCCCTCATGCTTTAGTATGGTTGGGTTGATGCCCTCATACTTTGGGCTGATGCCCGTGGTTGGATAGAGCTCTTTACGGTGTACGCCTGGGTAAAAGCCTGCCAAGGGCCCTAAGATAAAAGATATGAGATTAAGTTGATTCATACGACATAAGATGCATCGGCGTGGATTGCCTTTGCGGGGTTTTATCACGTGCACGTCATGCATGATTTCTACTTACTGAGCTTATCGCTCATCCCTTACGTTATGTGTTGTAGGTGCGAGCGACCACGGTACGTGATCGCTTAGATGGCAAGGAAATCTTTTGGCGCTTCCAGCAGCTTTTGGGATGGGAGTGTGTGCATGGATGACGACCTGTGAGGCCGGGCGCACAGAGATTCTTTTGATATGCATGTATACACATCTCGTGTAATTAGGATTCACATGAAGTTAGGAAGTCATGTAATTCTTTTGTCATGTATAGAAACTACTTCCATTACAAAAATGGAAAAATTTAATACGCGTTTCCGCAACTCTTTTAAGTTAAAGCAACGGTAGGCACATAGGATACGTTAGAATTAGGCAATTAAGAAGTCGGGTCGTGACAGTACACACCCGCCGATGCAGTAGCAGCCAGGAAGTTGGTGGAAAATGCTCGACGTCTGCTAAAGAAAGCTTCGCTTACGCTGATCAACACTGCAGACGACGAGAACGGAGAGGAGTACGATGTCAAACCCGCCGAGCTCGAGAACATTCTACAATTCCAAGTGCAGCAAGTTGAGGCTCCTGCTGCTCAACCGGATGTGCCCACGGCGAATATACCGGAAGCACCGTGGGAAAACAAAAAGATCACCGCGCCATTCCAAGAAGAGATCAGGAAGAGGATCTGGCGGCGCAAGGAGCAGATCATCACGACCTTCGACGAATATGAGCTGATGAACATCCAAAATTGGAGCGAGGAAAAGAAGAAGCTCTATCGATGGAGCCTTCTTTGCCACAAGTGCACAAAGAGGACGCTGTCCGATGAGGAAAACATCACTCTGGAAATGAATCGGGCCCCCATCTGCAAAGTCACTGACCTTCGACAAGAGTCGAAAGGACGTGTCCACTATCCAGTGTTCACGGTAATGAGGCAGGATGAGAGCTACAGTGAAGTGAGTGAGGCGGACTTCAAGTTTCTGCGCCTGGGTGATCTGTACAGCATGCTGGAATCCCTGAAACAGTTCAGACTCGTCATCAGAAGTACTGGACATCTCGTACGAGCTGAACCGGTCACCATGGGATATGTGGCTCTCAAGCGCCACATGCTCCGACAGGTCAGATTCCTCGCCACCCACGATCTGCAGATGGCGGTAGAGCACAACCTAAAGAAGGTGAACCTGACTCGCCCATCTTTCAAGAACGCGGACGACTACCGAGAGGGCGATGTGATCGACGGAGATGATCCGGCAGTCGCCTACTCGAACTACAAGGGAAAGATGAGGCTGCTGCGCTGCTCCGAAGTGGCAAAGTTCTCGAATGGGACGCTCACCATCATCCAAGACAAACTCATGAGGATTTGCCGCATCCTTTCGGAAGAAGATCCACTCTGTCGATCCAAGTTCGCGAAGTTCATTGACACTATAGCTGATCGAATAGTCCTTCAAAGGAATCTCCGCGCCTTCGAGTTCAAGCTAGGACTTCGCGAAACACACACTCGCTAATCCACCATCACAACGCCCAAGATCCAAGACTCCCAACAATTGACACAAACGGGGAGATTGTTAGGATATTTATAGATTGTGTCAATAGTTTAAGTCTTGGGATTAATATTGTAATTATCCTTTTAGCTTGGGCTTTGGACTAGAATGTAATTAGTTAATCTTTAGTGTTTGGGCCTTAATATACCTATGGTTAATGTGGTATATAAGGTTTTACCAACACTATTTTCAAAGTAATCAAAGATCAAAAGGCTAACCCATTTTTTCACACAATACACACACTTGAAAGTGAGAATCTCTCCCTTTTTCATTCCATCAAAACCTCTTTGATTCCTTGTTTGGTGCAATCGGGACCAACAGACTTAATCAAATCGAATATCAATTTCCACTGTTTGCGAGCGAGAAAGTTCTTCGATGCATTTAAACCTTTAAACTCCAGTTCAGTCCTAACTTTCAATCGAACACTAATAACGCAAAAAATCAAAGTTATATTCACTCACAACGATCAAGAAACATCGAAACTAGCCTATTATGCAGTTTTTAACCTAGATTAAACTTAGAGAAGGTCTAAAATACTGCAAGCAAGTGTTTGAGTTCTCAGAATATGAACAGACGAGAAATTATCACAGAATCAAACGAAATATTCCAAAATACAGAGGCAAATCTAGTTTAAATGCACGAAAAACCCTAAAGGAAGTCAAATCTACCTTCAAAAGACGAAAATTAGTTGGAAGGTTGAAAGATTTTGAAGATTTTGACGTTCGTCTTTTGAGAGAAAAAGTTTTTCGCGAGAAAATTTGACTGTTGAGTTTTGCGATAGAGGGTTTTGCGTGATTTTAGGGATTTTCGACTGCAAACTAATGATTTCGTTTAATTTGGGCTGATTAGACATTTTCGATACTTAGAGAATTAAGCCCATTACTATTTGCGATCGAGAAACTTACGATCGAGAAATTTGTTTTGGTTACTGTTTGAATTTTCGCTCGACAATTCCGATCGAAAATCTTTTTGGTTCCTGTTTAATTTTCGCTCGACAATATGAAGGCGAAAATTACAATTTGGTCCCAAATTAATTTGCGCTCGAGAAACTGCGATCGAAAATTGCAAATTCGCCCATATTTCTCGATAGTAAGTTTACCTTAATATTTCAGATTGATCCGAAATTTTAGGAATAAACCACAGAATTACTCCTTCTAATTATAAACGAAAATGCAATTAACTCCCTGTATTTTCGAAGAAGTGACATTCGGCTCCAAAATTGATCTTCGATAATCTGCATTACTTAGAGCAAAATGTCGAGAATATTAGAGTTAATCAAGAAGTAATTGATCTATTAAGGCTCCCCCTGTATTGTTTTATCAATGTCTTGAGACGTGAAATTTTGTGAGGTCCTCCTTATTTAAGCATTGACCAAAACAATTCTAGAATGAAAATTTCTGCAACACTTAAAGAAAAGAACATGCTCAAAACATGGAATCATTGTAAATGCTCCCCCTCAAATAGTGCACATGTATCGATTTATCACGTAATCAAGCAAATCAATACAAGTAACAATCATTATTATACGCAATTTAGGCAATTTCACTTAGATACATGGTCCCCAAATCATGTATTCAAAATGTTGCGGGAGGGTATGAGCATAAACAAGTAAAGTCGCATTTTAATCAATTCCGTACCAATGCAAGTTAAACATGCATTCAAAATGTGCGATTTATATATATATATATATATATAATTTTTTATTTATTTTATTATTCTATTTTTTATTATTATTTTTATTGTTATTATAATTATTTTTTTAATTGTATATATTAATAGTATTATTAGGATGGGGTCAGATTATTTTGCTACGATCATCGTCACGCCTAAATTTCACAAGACACTTGAAAAAATCACATACTGTCAAGTCATGTCGTCAAACTAAAGAGTCCTAAGTTCATTGAATGATCCATTTCGACAATACTGGATTCACTCTAGCACTCGATTATTTATGCCTTTGATGATTATATATATATATATATATATATATATATATATCACTCAAGTCAACACAAGCAATCTTAAGTCCATTTACCTGTGATCGAGGGGTTTTTAATCATTTCACCTTTGCGAGAGATCGTCGATGTGGAATCATAGAGACTGTGAAAGGTTTTAATTTGGTCTTGACTAAGAAGGAAGGATAGTTTTGGAGTTGTGGACTAAATTTCTTCTTCCTTTTCTTCGTCGTTCTCCTCCTTTTGCCGTTTTTCTCTATATTGTTTATCATTCTTTATCCTTCAATGATTTTTCTTTGATTCAGTCTGCACTGCTCAAGCTGAAGCTCCACTTCTCTACGAGGCTGAGAGATTATCTAAGGCGAAGTTCTTCTTGTTCGTTCTCGGGCCGATACTGCGCTCCTTTTCTCTTAATCCCTAGTGAAGTTTCAGAGATTATCAATTTGAAGAAGTTTGCAGTTATGGAATTCGAACCCAATGTATTGTTAGGGATGTGCCCTCGGAATGCCATTCGAGGATGTAATGAAAAGGGCATGTATTTAATAATCGATGTATTATTCGCTATGTATTTGAATAATGTATTCTTATACTATGAATGGAATTTATATTTTATTATTTATTCTTTCAAAGGCATATTATTTATTTACCTATTAAGTCTTACTAGGCATCCGGTGAGACGGTAAATAAATAAATCCCAAATATCGTGAGTTTAGTTATCGATTCTCATAGGATGAGAGAGGGGCACCGATGAGCTATTAGCCTCCGATATTAACTTAGTCCATAAGTCTTAGACCTCAGTAGGGTGACTGAGCGTCAATTACGACTTATTTGTTGACGACTCTTATATGGTTGTGCCAACCATTAGCTTGGGAAGCGGGAGGTCGTAACGTTGGTATAAGTTGAATTAGGGAATTAACCTGTACTTGGACACGACTCGCAATCGACGATCACATGGGCCTTATCGTTACTCTGGGTAGCGTCAATGATCGATCGATTGACTATAGTAGTGTGCGTGGACCTTAGACCGAAGGGTTTTGACAGAGTTGACTTTGGGGTCTTGTATGTCTCTAGTTTGCTAGGCTCACCTTGTTCGGGGACGAACATGGGTCAGCGGCGACATGCGGTCTTGACAACAAAGGTTAACTGCCGTGCTTAGACTATCGTTAGGGATTCACTATCTCGTTAGTAACTGAGACATGTGTCCTATGCATATTCGGGGACGGGAAATTACAAAGTCTTCGGCCGAATCTATAAACTGACTTACGTGGGACGTTAGAGCAGTTTAGTAATTTTACCAGTCACGAGTTAGTCGTAGAGTCGAGTCTAGTGAGTTTGACGTAACCATGACTCTCACTCGACCGGGACATTTGTGAAGGGTCTATACGTACGACGATAATCTATAGTCGGTTCGTAGATCGAAGATCGTACTCAACACGGGATCTATTCGGTACCGCGGGATTGGCTAGGCGCTTACCAAATTCTTGGATTCCTCCCTTGCCGGGTTGAGACGAACCAAGAGAGTCGGGCTTAAAAATGATCACTGTGATAGTGCCTAACTATTATGAGATGTAAATAGATTTAACAGTCTTAGAGAAGTTAATAAAAATTTTGAATACAAGTTTTAGAAACTGTATTTATATGGACGTAAATTCACGGAACAAAGTGATGAAGAATGAGGCGTAAGTAGGCTTCACAACGATGAACAAGGCTCGTCGCAGTCGTGAAGCATGTCTGCAAAGTTGCAGTAGATTCAAAAATTCATATCTCCAAATCTAGACCTCTGATTGAGAATCCCTTTGGTCAGAATCAAGATTGGTGAGTCTTTTAACAATGGTTAAAATTTCAGGGCAATGGGACATCGTTTACCCTTCGATCGGATCGAAATACGAAACTGCCATAAAGCTGTTAGGGCAGTCACGGCCGTGACAACCTTTGCATGTGGCCGTGACACATGGCAGTGAGCTCGTTTTCTACCCTGACAGTGTCACTGCCGTGACAGACTTGACCCAGGCCGTGACCGACAGTTTTTTGGTCAAATTTGAGCCAAATCCAATTTTGTTCCTTGTTCTTTTGTTAGACTTGTGGGACAATGTCTAGTTATTAGATGACATAAATCAAAGGAATCAAACAAGAATGAGTCATGTAGGACATGATCTCATTTAATTAAGGTTAAAATCATTTTCAAGGTTGAAAATGGAATTTTATTATTAGGCTTCGAGCTAATTTCGTCCATATGATTATTCCATACATTCTCACACTAAAACTTTAGTTTAGAGAGTGGTGAGAGCTTCATAGGTTGTTCTTAGAGAAAACCCTAAGTGTGTTTGAGTTTGTAGTAAATCAAACACACTAAAACACATCTTTATAAAACATTTTTTACTTCCTCTAGCCATCCTTGGGGAGGAGAAGTTTGTGGCACGTCACGGGGTCGGCGAGACTCTCTTTGGGACAGTTCGTGAGCTACGGGAGCTAAGGATCTTCCCGACGAAGGTAAGATCCATCTTCCTTTATCCGTGTCATACGTGCGTTTTCTTTACTTAACCGAGTATCCTGGGGCAACCGTAAGGGGAACCCGGGAAAAATTTTAAATTCCGCTGCGTCCGGGGCAAGGCCCCGGGTCAACCGGGGTTTCCCAACAGTGGTATCAGAACCATAGGCTCGGTTCTAAGAAACGACATAAACGAGTCCGAAACGAACTCGGTTGTGCAAGTCACTAAGTCGCTCGAGCATCATAGCATGAGTTGTACTTAGTTCGAGTTTGTAAACCAAGCGCTCGCTTGGTCGAAGGTCGCCTAGTTGCGAGCGGTCCGACGTAGCGTAGCAACGTGGAGAGAAAACCCTAGTGGGAGTCTCCTCACGGTTCGTAACTTGACACTGGGCTCGTAAGTCTACAGCCCATATTTTGTTTCGGTTTCTTTGAGCGTTTTGTTGTCGTGAACGTGTTTATGTTCTATGCATGTATGTATGACACGTATTAAGACGTCGGCGTGGACTTAGACTCTATTTCCGGGTGATATGTTAAGGGTGACAAGGACCCCCCGATTTGTATTTTATTCGTTAATATACAGGTTGTTTGGGACTGCTGATCCCCCCGTTTTGTACTTTGATTAATATTTAGAAAAATTAATTTTAAGTACGATGGCCGTACGAGTACGAAACGAGTCCAAGAGAAGGCCGTTCGAAGATTTGGAGGTCGTTCGAGAACATAGTGCGAAGCTGAAGAGAAGAGATGTAATTTTATAAAAATAAATGTAGTAGAGTAGAAATAGTCCACGTAGACGATCTTATAGGCAAACTAGGTTTACTGCGAATACTTGCATGTTTGTTTGATGTTACGTGCGTGTTTAAGTGCTTACATGTGTGAGACGTATTCTCCCGGTTTGACTAAATACTAAGTAGGTAAAGGGATGGGGTTCCTGTCTTCTATCAAGCTCAAAACCATTGCGGCTTGAGTGTCGTGTGCAGTTTGTTCCGAGTTATCGGCGCCAATCATCTCGCTCTTGTCGTAGTTGGTCCGGGTGCGTTGAGACAATAAAGTCAAGCTCACTATTGAAACGACTTGAGTGTATGTGCGGTTTGTTCCGAGTAATCGGCACCCAACATTTTACTCTTGACGTGGATATTTTGAGTGATTGTCTAAATGCCGCTCTCCGAAACATATTCACGCCTTATAAAGAGTTATCCTACAGGCCGGAATTTCTAAATGTTAGGATTGAGCCAGACGTTGATAGGTCACACTTAAACGGTTATTTCCCAATTATTCCTACCTTACTGTTGGTTGTATCCCTTTGCAACTAATCGTGCCTTGTTCCTAATCACTTCGCCATCTTCATTCTTTTTGTTCTTGAATACCCATTTTGTTCCGATGATAGTTTTCCCATGCGGGCGGGGTACTAATTTTAATACTTGAAGATGTTCGAATTGGTTGATTTCCTCATGCATTGCAACTATCCAATCCGGGTCTTGAAGTGCGTCTGCTACCTTAGTGGGTTCGTGTTGGCTTAAGAAGCAGCTGAAAAGACTGTGGCCTTGTCCTTACTCCGCTCGAAAGATCGCCAATTATCTGATCAACCGGGTGAGCTCTAGTCCACTTGCGCTCATCTGGCAAGGCTGAAGAAGATGCATCGGCCATTTGTGGGTCTAGATTTCCGATGATCTCCGATTGTTCATTTGTGTGAGGAAGTTCCAAATCAGCATTTGGAGAGAGCGACTCTGATGATTCTTCCTCAACACTCATGATAGGTTCTTCATTATTCTGTGGCAAATCTGAATCGGGTGTGGTAGGGACAGTTGAAGAACTTGGTTTATCGGTCTCGTCGGGTGTATGGTTGACGTTAACTGGCGGAAGTAATGGCTCAAAGAGGGAATCCAAGTCTTCTAACACAAGTCTCAGAGCTTCGTCTGGCAGTGATTGCTGATTTGTTGCCATCTTCTATTGGTTTTGTGCCAACACACCAATGAATATGGGTTCTGAGGTGTTATCGTTAGAAGCCAATGGGTTTAGCACGGGTCCTGAACTGAGCTGTGCAGGTGCCATTTCTGCCACTTCGTGAAAAGTGACATTATAGCTTTCCTTAATTGTCGGTTCGACTTGATGTGTACTCGGTACGCTTTTGATGTTGTAGAATACCCGACGAAAGTTGCCTCGAATGCTTTAGGGTCGAACTTAGCACGGTGCTCTCTGTTGTTCGCCACAAAGCACTTGCACCCGATGACTTTAAGGAATGAGATGTTAGGCACTCTGTTATTCACAATCTCGTACGGAGTCTTGTTGAACCATTTGTGAACCGCCGTCCTGTTTTGGGTAAAACAGGCGGTATTAACTGCTTCAGCCCAAAGAAAGTGTGGAAGTCCGGAATGGATCAGCATTGTACGAGCGGCTTCCACTAGGGTTCTGTTTTTCCTTTCAACAACCCCATTTTGTTGAGGTGTTTTTGCGGCTGAGAATTGGTGACTTATTCCAAGTTTTTGATAAAACTCACTGAGGTATTTATTCTTGAACTCAGTGCCGTTGTCTGTTCGAATAACTTGAATAGTCTGTTGTAGCAGATTTTGAGTAGTGTTCACAAAGTTGATAATCAAGTCCCCTGTCTCATCTTTGGTTCGGAGGAACATTGTCCAAGTGTAGCGAGAGAAATCATCGATGATCACTAGCACGTACTTGCGTCCATTGATACTCTGTGTTTGCATTGGCCCACAGAGGTCCATGTGGATTAGTTCCAATGGTCGAGAAGTAGACGCAATTATCTTGACATGATGAGACGATCGCATCATCTTTCCTAATTGACATGCCGAACATTGATGCTCCTTTTGTAGTAGTATAGCTGGAAAACCGTGATGGCGGAAGCCTTCAACATAAGAGACATCTTTTTATTGTGAGATTATCCAAAATAATGTCCCCACATCCAAGAATGAGAGCTGAGTCATTGTTTCCGAATCTGGCTTTGCCGTTTGGTCGGTCTTTGTAGTTGCTCAGCAGCTCTTGTTTTTCAGTCATGTGTGTGGAGCAACCAGAGTCGAGATACCACACATGATGGATCCCAGAGAGCTTTAGGTACCCATTTAAGCATGGGTCCTCTCAGATTAGCAGATTTAATTTTAGGTTCAGATATGATTCCTAAATTGTTACTTGAGGGAGTTCTAATAACCCATATCACTTTCGTAGAAGTGGTTTTGGGTGTTGCCCTTTAGGTGACTTGGCCTTGTTGGCTTTTGTCGTCCTAGGCGGAGATTTAGGAACCCATTTGGGTTGAACCTTGCAGGGAAGGTTAATTTCAGCACGTACAAATGCTTTGGTAGGCTTGACTGAGGAAAAAATCTTTTCTTTTGATAATCTCCTAAGGTGCTTGGGGGACTCAATCTTTACGGGATACCTTAGGTGAGTACAAGCATGTACGGCGACATAAGCTTTCTTTATGGCTGGATCTTGTTTCCTACGAGTCTTCCTAGTGGCATTTGTTTCAAAATGATTAATTCTAGCTTTAGATGTAGAGCCTATTTCGAAATTAGTGCTTCTAAGAATGGTAGGTTGTAGAGTACATGTAGAGGTGATTATTTGAAGCGAGGAAATGGCTCTTTTATTTCTACGAGTGTCATTTATTCGTATAGAAGGAGTAAGATTCTTAACCATACTCAAATCTACTTGCTCTTTCGTAAGACTAGACACTCTCGCATTCGATTCTAATGCTTGCCCTACGCTCCCTGTAGATGTAGGTAAAGTCACTTTAGTCTTAGCACTTTTAACAGAATTATTAATACACTTTTGATGTTTCGAAGGTGATTTTTTGATTTTCACGCTTTTCATAATAGCATCAGAGGTAGTTTGGGATGATGAGGAAGCTTTGAGATTTTCCATCTCTTTTAAGAACGTTTTCTTTTCAACTTCGAAATTCTCTCTTTCTTTATCTACTTTTGCTTGAGATTCCTCTATCTGTTTGATTATAGGAGGTTTGTACAGAGAATTTTTATAAGGAAAGTCTTTGGCTTCCTCCTAGTGTGCTTGAGATTCAGGAGGTAGAACTTCAACTAAATCACAGACAGGTGTTAAAGAAGATTTCATATTTCTGTCTCTTTCATTCAATTCTGTGTAGTCAAAAAGGGTTTCAGGCCCATGTGAGCTCTTTTCATGGATGAGTCTAAAGTACTTTCTTCTGTCGATTTAGTAAAATCCCTAAGAAAGGTTACTCCTAAACCCATGTTCTTAATATCATATACTTCCTTTTTCCGTAGAACTCGTGGGTTAGTGAAACCCATGCCTTCTATAGGATTATGGAACTCTATATCCTTGGACTTGTTCAAAAATATCGTCTGTTCAGATTGTCCCCTACGCGTAAGAAGATCATCTAATTTCTTACTTTTTGCATATAACTTCTTGCGTTCCTCGCCTAAGAGAGCATAATTATTTTCTACCGTCAGTTTGACGGCTTGACAGGCATCTAGATCTTTACTAAGCTCACTAACCTTAGTACTAGATATTTCTAATTGAACTTCTAAGTTGGTGATCTTAGTGGTAGCTTCGGTTATCCTACATTTTAGGGTGGCTTTCTCATTGAGATTCCTAACCAAGCAATTGTAGTTATTTGCTAGCCTATCTTCTAACTCCTTAATCTTTTCGTTATACTGTCCTAGTTGAGGTTGACAAGTCTCTCTAGAATGTAATCTCTTAGTAGTTCTTCTATTTTAGCATTAGAGCTTGTAAGTTCTGATTCGAGACTATTTATCCTTTCCTGAGACCTAAAAAGTTTATCCTCTACTTCCTTAATACTTTTCTGCTCACGTTTCATGTTAGCATATTGTTTTTGATATGAATCTAACATGGTCAATAATGTGGAAGAAGTGTCTACCTCTTGTGATGAGGTGGATGCGCCATCTTCGTCCATCTGATTGGATGTTTCGGCGTCAATGTCTTTATCAAGGCGTGCCATGAGGGCAAGATTCTCTTCTCCAAAACTAGATGAGTCTTTGAGCCAGTGGTCCTGCTCTGCCATGAGGGCTACTCCTGCTTCCTTCTGCTTCGTGCGTTGAAGCTTCTTGGAGTAGTAATTAGCATCTATTTTCTTGGGAAGAGTGCATTCTCGGGCAAAATGACCAGGCTTGCCACAATTGAAGCACTTGTTGGGCTCTTTAGTGTTCTTGTCTTCGGAGCTCTCTGGTGCATGTTCCTTGTTCTTAGAGCTTGAGGTCCGAAGTCGGTTGGCCGAGGATGAGGACTTTTTCTTGAAGTATTTCTTGCTCATCATCTTTCTGATTAAAGCCAACTGCTTCCCCAGTGCTTTCATGTTTGGCTCAGCATCTGATTTTGAATCTTCTTCTGACTCAGATGATGAGGGAGGCTTCACGATCTTCTCTTTCCGAGGCTTTGTTCCACGCTTCTCTGAGACTAGAGCAACGGTGTTGTGACGCCCGGGGCCGAAGAGGGCGGGGAGTGATCGCCGGTGCCAGGGTGCACGGACAAGGAGCGGCTCCTGGCAAGGCTTCTAGGCGAAGGGGTACATGAACGAACCGATCCGACACCCGAATGAGAGGGGATCCTGAGACTGACAATGTATGGGCGTGTCAGGCTAAGAATCGTATAATAGAATTGATAGTACTACTCATATCACCAAGGTCGACCTACCTTTTCGGGAGTCCATCTATAGAAACTCCGAAGTTAAGCGTGCTTGACTTGGAGCAATCTAGGGATGGGTGACCCCCTGGGAAGTTTGCCCAGGGTGCGTGTGAGCGAGGACGAAGCACGCTGAAAGGTTAAATGGTGGTAGTGGGGCCAGACTATCAGTCGGAGTGTGGTGGGCCCAACCCCACTGGTCCCGCTAGGGACCGATGCTACAGTGACACCCGGTATGGGACGGGTCGTCACAGGTGGTATCAGAGCACAACCTCTCGCAGTACGGTGCTGGTTCGGGGACGAACCAGGCGGAAGCTGGTGGGCATGTGACGCCCGGGGCCGAAGAGGGCGGGGAGTGATCGCCGGTGCCAGGGTGCACGGACAAGGAGCGGCTCCTGGCAAGGCTTCTAGGCGAAGGGGTACATGAACGAACCGATCCGACACCCGAATGAGAGGGGATCCTGAGACTGACAATGTATGGGCGTGTCAGGCTAAGAATCGTATAATAGAATTGATAGTACTACTCATATCACCAAGGTCGACCTACCTTTTCGGGAGTCCATCTATAGAAACTCCGAAGTTAAGCGTGCTTGACTTGGAGCAATCTAGGGATGGGTGACCCCCTGGGAAGTTTGCCCAGGGTGCGTGTGAGCGAGGACGAAGCACGCTGAAAGGTTAAATGGTGGTAGTGGGGCCAGACTATCAGTCGGAGTGTGGTGGGCCCAACCCCACTGGTCCCGCTAGGGACCGATGCTACAGTGACACCCGGTATGGGACGGGTCGTCACAGGTGTTGTCAACCTGCTTGCCCTTCTGCTCTCTCTGAGTCTCACAAACATCTTCCTCGTGTTGGGCGAGATTATCAAATACTGCATGGATATCCAACTCCTCCAGATCTTTGTTTTGTCTAAGTTGAGTGGATATCTTTTTCCAGTCCGAGGGCAGAGATGATAGAAATCTGATATTTGTTTCCATGTTTGTCTTCGAGATTTCTATCTTCCTCATCTCATTGAGAAGAGTGAGGTATCTTTGGTATGCATCGTAGAGACTGTCCTCCGGCTTCGCTTTGAAGGAGTCATATGCAGTGAGAATATTCGCCTTTTTGGCGTTGATGCCTACTTTAGTCCTTTGCATCATCCTATGCAGTTCATCCCACATCCCCTTATCCGTTGTGAGGCTGTCTATCTGTCTATAGATGTCGTTGGGAATGCCCTGCATAAGTGTGTTCATAGCCATTAGATCTGCCTTTGCACGGGCCCTTTCCTCGATGTTGTATTCCGTAGGTTCCTTTAGTCGCCTAGTAGCGGGAATTTGAGGAGTAACCGTGTCATCACTGGCTACGTTAACCCAGAACTGTGCGGGTCCCTCTTCGAGTGACTTTAACAGATTTTCAGCTTGATCTTTCAAGGCTATAAAATTTAGGAAGCGGCTTCTCCAAACTGTATATTCGCAGAGTTGCAAGATTAGTGGACGGTTGTCATTTCCTAGCGAGTAAGCATCCATCCTTCTTCTCGAATTTTATTTTTAATTTTTGTGGAGTTGATGTAGGATCTTCGTTTGTTTTGATGAATGAACTTTGATGTAGTAAGCTTCACAAGTAACAAATTTGCTAGTAGCGTTTGATTCAAAAATGATCGAAAATTAATTTCGATTCAATCTTTAAAGTTTGATCGAAAATAATTTCTTCGATTTGAAAAGATGGTACTGTTTTCGCGCGTCAGACCCTGTTCAAAAATTTTCGAGCGGAAAATATTTCGACTTGAATGTATTTTTACGCTGAGAAATTGTGCAAACAGTGAGATCAATCGTAAAATTATTGAGTGAAGTTTTGCGATCGAAAAGCGTCGAAAAATTTTGTTGACCAGAATCCACAATGTAGAGACTCGAAAGATTGACCAGAATTTTCGAGCATAAATTTCTTTTTAATTGATTTTGGTCGTTGAGGTACAGTGCCCTAAGGAGTTTCTCGCTAGTCAAATCTAAATGGTTGACCGAAAAAACTTACGGGCGAGAATCAAATATGTGTGAACGACTAAGTTTCCGAGAGAAAAAGTTTTGCGCGGGGGTCAAAATAGTCAATTCTCGTCTAAATTTTATCGCTCATAAATTTTTCTAAACACATTCTTGACAACAGCGACTTTAGTAACTAATCCATTTTCTAATTGAGCAAAATTTCTCGCACAGAGGTTTTCGATCGAGAAATTAATTTCGATCGAAGACTTAGCGAGAAAAATTAAAATTCACAGTTTAAACGCAGAATGCGATTTTAACACAGATTCAAGCAAATACTGGAAATTAATCGATGAAACTACAGGTATATGCTCGGAATCAGCTACTGAGTATTCACGAACATAAGATTAAACATGTTTTGAAGCAAAAATGTTAAGTTTGACGAAAATCAAAACACGTTCATATTGTTTTCGCACGAACAGTAATATCACAGAGTCAAAATTTCGACTCAAATCATGATTCTGATTGCTACCGATCTAATCCTGATTGATTAATACTATTTATGCGAGCACATAAACATCAAAATCAGATCAAATAAGCACAGAATTAGGCACTTCAGATCGAAAAGCTTTTTCGCGCCAAAACTGTTCTTCGCGTGAACAGTTCCAGAAAATGAAATTCGATCCGAATTCTAACAATTTCGATTCAAAACAGAACGAATCTGCTCTCATACCAATTGTTAGGTCCTCTGTTATCAACTCAATCAATCCTAGGCATGAATTCTAAGGAAATCGATTAGAATGATTGAAATTCGATCGAAAACCTTCGATGAAGAACACGAGGGTGAATTCCTTTAGAGAGATGATGTTTTCTGAGTTTCTCTCTAGAAATGAATTCGACAGCCTTTCGGATCAATTCTATAATTTTCTGTATTAAGCACAATGTTTGTACAAGTATTTATACCAAACAAACTTGGTATAAATATCTAACTAGTCCTAATCTATGGACTAATACAAATAAAGCCCCCAATTACAAGGACAACTAATGAAATCAAGCACTAAAATTGATACTCTACAGGATCGCTCAGTTTGTGCACTAGTCCAACCCCTACTTTAAGCTTGCAAGCTAATCGCATATCTACTACCAAGCATAAATCCGAAGGTCTTTTCGGGTCGAAACGGGTCAAAGACAAGCATAGGTACTGACGCACGTAATCTTAAAGCTTAAGACACATATTTGAAAAATAATAGAAAAATATAGCATAATAAAACTGACAGTCACATGCCCCAACATAAGACTCAACATTCTCGCTCTGAATCCTAGACTTTTCTGCCCGACCCTCTCAACTCAGTTCCCTTTCATTTTCTGCCCTTTCACCTTAGTTACGCTCTAATTTTGTGCACTGCTCTTATTCCCTAAACATCAAGGTTAGGCTTTTGTCGCAAAGAATACATCATCACAGCGAATGCCGTGTACCTGGGATACTTATTACCTTAACCTATATTTTGCAAAAGGTTTATGGGCAGGCTTATGCAAGGGATCAGGTCATTTCAGAAAACGATCAAGTAAGATCGAGTCATTTCACGAATAACAGAGATGAACATTAAATCAGATATTAAAGCATTAACCATCAAGTTCGACATCTGCTACCGGTGCTTAGTATCTCTGGGGCTTATTCGGGTTAGCTGCTTATTTAGTGTACATCGTGAGAAACGAATAGGCTCAGGCTCAACATGGTCAACTATGGGGATAGCGTGGGTGGAAAAATTTGCCCCTGGACTTATTTCCTAATGCCCTCGGCATTTCCACACTAACACACCACAAGCAGTTTCAACGCGTATCTAACATTGAAGTTCTAGAGAGATATAGACTAGGCACGTCACACAATCAAGAAAAAAATGAGCATAAGCTCGTCATGCTCAAACTCTCGCAACGGAGAATAGGTTATGCGTACGGATCTCTCAAAGTAGTGCTATTTCCATCCAAGCAGACATGATTCAATCACTCATGCATGTCCTAATCGCCCATAAAATTTCATAAAAGGCAAACTGACTTGAGATAGACGAAAACAATTATGCTTGACTTTAAACAATTCAGGCCTTGCCAACAACATTAATAGCTCACGGACACGTCATAGAAAAATAATATTTCACGTACATTCGCAACCAGAATTCCTCTCCCCACACTTAAGACCTACATTGTCCTCAACGTAAAAATGAATAAAGAAAGGGAAAAGAAGGTTAAAAAGAACGGGACTCCCCTGACGAATAAGTGACGTGGTTGTGATTGGACGTGTGAAGGTCGTGGATCGTGACTCGTGATATCCTGGGTTGCCTCCCAAGAAGCGCTTCCTTTAGCGTCTTTAGCCGGACGTGCTTTCGTTCGCTTAGGGTGGCTGGAAGTCGAGGTACAACACCTTTTTTCTGCTTAAGTTTCCCTCGCCTACATCCATACCTTGGAGGTGTCGCTTTTTGCCGGGCAGCGGTTTCAACTCTAGTGGCGGTCGCTCCTCGACTGGGCTCTTGTCCTTAACTTCTTTGCTGTTTTTGCCGATGGTCATCGTGGGCTCGTCGACTTCCTCCTTGCTCAAAACCTGGGATAAACCTTGCACAGAAGATGAGAGATCGTGCTCAAAAGTATCTAAGTAATATCACTTATCATCATGCTCATTACTCTTTTCATTGAATCAGCCATATTAAACATAACCTTTTCACCATCTACCGTCAAAGTTAACGTCCATTCCTAACATCTATCATGATTTTGCCTGTAGCTAAGAATGGTCTACCCAGAATAAATGGAACATTTTCATCCTCGTCCATCAGTAGGGATAATGAACTTATCGACCTTAACTAGAACATCTTCGATAACACCTAGAGGGTATTTTAATGATCTATAGGCCAATTGAGTACTCATCTTAGTTGGTCGTGGTTCACCTAATCCTAAGAGCTTAAACATAGAATACGGTATCAAATTAATACTAGCACCTAGATCAGCTAAGGCATGCTCAACTACTAAATCGCCTATAAGACAGGGAATAGTAAAACTCCCTGGGTCCTTGAGCTTCTTCGGTATCTTGCTCTGGAGTGTCGTCGAACACTCCCCTCGTAGGTATACCGTGGAGACATGTTCAAGCTTCCGTCGATTCGTCAGCAAGTCCTTCAGGAACTTTGCGAAACTGGGCATCTGCGTAATAGCTTCAACAAATGGTAAGTTAATATGTAGTTCTTTGCACATACTCATAAATCTGCTAAATAGCGCCTCGTCTTTGTCCTTCTTCAAACGTGCTGGTGATAGTTGCTAATAAATAACGATTTTACGTTATTTTACACCCCAACGAACAACAGACACAATGCATCAATTATTGAAACAGTAGTGGGACCCCAAGCAACAATGATAAGGAAGACTTAGTTGGCATCAATATTCTAGATGATACAAATCCACTCAAACACGAGCCACTCATAGTCCAAAAGACATATGAACAAATCAATATTTTTCTTGGCTGATCTATATACTTTTGTCTGCTCAATTGGTTTAGCTGTTAGTGAAAGAAGATACGTTTGACATCCCAGTGCGATTTAAGACGGCCACAATATATCTTCATTGATCTTTACTCTATTAAGGAAACTAATTGTCGTTCAGACCAAAGACAAGTAGAGAACAGAGGAGAGAGATATGGGAGACTTTATACACTCACAGCAAGATTCAAACAGACAAAAGATAAAAGAGCTGCGCAATTTCTGAGTTTGATGTCCAAGAGCGTGATTTCAGCTCCATGTCGAGTGGGAAAGATAAAAAGGAAGAAACCACATTACATCTATAAATATCGAACTGCTCTCAAACGAAGGAGGAGAGCATCGAGAGAGAGAGCAACGAAAATGGCTGCTCACATTAGTACGTTGATCTTTATAGTTTTATTTTATAGGGTGGCAGAGAGTTTGAGCTGAGAGTGAAGAAATTTCAGAGAGCTTGAGTGTCACTATGCCGTAGTTTGTTTTCTATTATTAAATCTTTTCCTTTTGTCACTCAGTTGCTATTTCCTATAATATATTCAAGTCTCTTCCTAAGATAATAATAGTTTAATCATCATTTGGTGAAGAAACTACTCTCTTTCATGTCCTATTATTCACGTTAATTGCATGAAATTTGGTTACACAAGTGGACCAGGCATCATTCGATATTTCCATTCGGCTTCGTGTATTGTCAGCAAAGATCAGCAAGTCGGGTGAAAACCTCACGGTCGTAAGTTTTATTTTTCGATCTTTTCAATATGCCGATTATTTTTATATGCACTTTGGTTAATATGTTTAGCGGCTAAACTCCCATAGTCGAAGGATTATTCGAAACCTAGTTTTGTTAAAATTGTGAGATTAAGCGAGCTTATTCGTGAAAGCATAAGTATTCGTTTAACCGGGGGTTAATTATATCGATGAGCTTAGGTTAAATAAGCAGTGGCCAATGTTTATGAGATCTAGGAAAACCAATAGCTAATTAAAACAGCAAATCCGTAATTGTTTGTTCGTTTTAATAAGTAGCAAATAATATTCAACTTCTCTACCTTCGGTAAGTGTAAGTTATATTATCGCGTTAAATGATTTGATTTTAATAAACCGGCGTCCGAGTTTATTAATCAATAATCGGGTCTTTTTCGTATTTAACGCTGTCAGAACTTTAAATCTTGCAGGGCGTCCCGGAGATTATTTTTCGATTAGGGAAGTAATTATAGAGCGTCTCTTAATTACCAAGAAAGTAAGAAAAGATTGGTTATTAGGCGTTCGTCGATAACTATAACCGATTATGCTTGCGCTGACATAATATTTTATTAAATCGATGATCAGTTAAATAAAACTTGGTGGACAATAATTCCTTCGACTATTATTTTATTATCGTTAGTTTCGATATTTTTATTTCTCGTTTGCGCCCAACTTTGTCAACAAAAACACCCCCCATTATTATTATTATTTAAATATTATTATTATTATTATTATTATTTCTGATCGAATTTGAATTAAAGATAAAGCAACCATTTTCCCTGTGGAGACGATCCCTACTTTCGCTATACTTGTATTTAGTGAGTAAGGTGATAAATTTTATTTTTGGCCGTTTTCGACGCGACCAAATTTTGGCGCCGTTGCCGGGGAAGGTGGTGTTAGGTCATACGATTAACAACTCTACGATCCTAGGCTAGAATTCATAGTAATTCGATCGTTTAGATAATCAATTGAATTTGATCGAAAAACTCAAATGAAGAACAAGAGAGAGAATTCGAGTAGAGTAAGAAAGTTACTATTGTTTCTCTCTCTAGAAATCGAATTGCAAGCCCTTCGGATCAATTCTCTAAACTTTCTCTCCTTCTTTATCTTAGTGCTAGACACTCTCGCCTTTGCTTTTAGTGCTGACGCTACGCTCCCTGTAGACGTAGGTAAAGTAAAATTAGTCATAGCACTTTTAACAGAATTATTTTTACAATTTTTATCTTTCAAAGGCGTTTTTTCATTTTTCACGCTTTTTGTAATAGCGTGAGAGGTAGTTTGGGAGGACGAGGAAGCCTTGAGATTTTCCATCTCCTTAAAGAATTTTTTCTTTTCAGCTTCGAAACTCTCTCGTTCTTTTTCTAACTTTGCCTGTGACTCCTCTATCTGTTTTATGATAGGGGTTTGTAGAGAGAATTTTTATAATTAACGGTTTTAACTTCCTCATGGTGTGTTTGAGAGTCACGAGGTAGAAACTAAATTGCAGACAGGTGTTAGAGTTTCTTTCCTATTTTTGTCCCTTTCATTTAGTTCTTTGTAGTCAAAGGGGATTTCTGGACCATGTGGACCTTGTCTAATGGATGAATCGAAAGTATTTTTGTTAGGATATTTAATAGATTGTGTCAATAGTTTAAGTCTTAGGATTTATTTTGTAATTATCCTTTAGCTTAGGCTTAGGACTATAATGTAATTAGTTTATATTTAGTGATTGGGCCTTAATATACCTAGGGTTAATGTGGTATATAAGGTTTTACCAACTCACTTTGAAAGCAATCAAAGGAAAAAGGCTTATCCTAATTTTCACACAATACACACACTTGAAGGTCAGATCCTCTCCCTTTTCATTCCATTAAAGCCTCTTTGATTCCTTGTTTGGTGCAATCGGGACCAACAAGTGGTATCAGAGCGAACCTGGATCGATTTGCATTGATTTGAAACAGTTCAGTGTCTAATTCCTTGTTTTTGCTTGAATCTGTGATAATTGTATTCTGTGATTTTTCTCGATCGTTCTAATTTTTCTCGCTAGGTTTTGCGATCGGATTAATTTTTCGATCGAAAAACTTGGCGCGATAATTTTTCTCGGTTAGAATACGAAGTCGGTGCTAAAATCGTCAACACTAGAAACGATTTTAGTTAGAAATATTTCTCGAGCATTATTTAGCAAAAATTTCGAGGGAGACCAATTTTGACTTTACACGCGTAAAAACTCTCTCTCGAGAAACATTTTCGGTCAGACATTTAAAGTTTGACCAAGCTAAAAATCATTTACACGCGAGAAACTTTTCCAGTCAACCGATTTATTTTGACTTGTCGAGAAACTTACTAACGTACTGTTTCTTTACGATCGAAATAAATTCACGATCCGGAAATTTTTCTCGACCGAACGATTTTGGGCAATTTATTTAGCTCGAAAATATTTCACTGACAAACTATCTCGCATGTAAACAGTACACACTATATTCTATTTCGACGAAATTATTTTTGATCAAACTTTAAAGATTGAATCGAAAACAATTCTCGATCTATTTTTCGAATCAAATGCTACTAACGAATTTTGTCACTTGTGAAGCACATTACATCATCTTCAAACATTCAAAACACGTAACGACCTTCAACAACTCAACTACAAAACAAAATGGATGCATACTCGCTCGGAAATGACAACCGTCCACCGATTTTGCAACGAGGCGAATATACTGTGTGGAGGAGCCGCTTTCTCAATTTTATCGCTCTAAAAGATCAAGCCGAGAATTTACTGAAGTCACTAGAAGATTGATAGCCTTCATCGGCGAAAGGAATGTGGGATGAACTGCATAGGATGATGCAGAGGACGGAAGTGGGCATAAAGGCCAAAAAGGCGAACATTCTCACCGCTTACGACTCCTTCAAAGCAAAGCCTGAGGAGAGTCTATACGAGATCTACCAAAGATACCTCACTCTTCTCAACGAGATGAGGAAGATAGAGATCACGAAGACCAACATGGAGACAAACATCAGATTTCTATCTTCTCTGCCCGCGGAATGGAAGAAAATATCCACTCGGATTCGACAAAATAAAGATTTAGAGGAGTTGGATGTCCATGCCGTGTTTGACAATCTCGCACAGCATGAGGATGATCTAAGCGAGATTCTCGTGGAGCAGAAAGGCAAACAGAACGAAGACACTATTGCCTTAGTCCCGGAGAAGAGGAGCTCAAGATCAAGAATGGAAAAGACCGTTAGGCCTCCTTCACCTTCAGAGTCGGAAGAAGAGTCGGACTTCGATGTTGAGCCATATCTGAAAGCACTAGGAAAGCAGCTAGCTCTCATAGGACAAATGATGAGCAAGAAGTACTTCAAGAAGAAGTCTTCTGTGACGCCCGGGGCCGAAGAGGGCGGGGAGTGATCGCCGGTGCCAGGGTGCACGGACAAGGAGCGGCTCCTGGCAAGGCTTCTAGGCGAAGGGGTACATGAACGAACCGATCCGACACCCGAATGAGAGGGGATCCTGAGACTGACAATGTCATGTCAGGCTAAGAATCGCATAATAGAATTGATAGTACTACTCATATCACCAAGGTCGACCTACCTTTTCGGGAGTCCATCCGAAAGAACTTCGAAGTTAAGCGTGCTTGACTTGAAGCAATCTTAGGATGGGTGACCCCCTGGGAAGTTTGCCCAGGGTGCGTGTGAGCGAGGACGAAGCACGCTGAAAGGTTAAATGGTGGTACAGTGGGGCCAGACTATCAGTCGGAGTGTGGTGGGCCCAACCCCACAGGTCCCGGTAGGGACGGATGCTACAGTGACACCCGGTATGGGACGGGTCGTTACAGGTGGTATCAGTGAAAGGTTAAATGGTGGTACAGTGGGGCCAGACTATCAGTCGGAGTGTGGTGGGCCCAACCCTACTGGTCCCGGTAGGGACCGATGCTATAGTGACACCCGGTATGGGACGGGTCGTTACGGGTGGTATCAGAGCACAACCTCTCGCAGTACGGTGCTGGTTCGGGGACGAACCAGGCGGAAGCGGGTGGGCATGTGACGCCCGGGGCCGAAGAGGGCGGGGAGTGATCGCCGGTGCCAGGGTGCACGGACAAGGAGCGGCTCCTGGCAAGGCTTCTAGGCGAAGGGGTACATGAACGAGCCGATCCGACACCCGAATGAGAGGGGATCCTGAGACTGACAATGTCATGTCAGGCTAAGAATCGCATAATAGAATTGATAGTACTACTCATATCACCAAGGTCGACCTACCTTTTCGGGAGTCCATCCGAAAGAACTTCGAAGTTAAGCGTGCTTGACTTGAAGCAATCTTAGGATGGGTGACCCCCTGGGAAGTTTGCCCAGGGTGCGTGTGAGCGAGGACGAAGCACGCTGAAAGGTTAAATGGTGGTACAGTGGGGCCAGACTATCAGTCGGAGTGTGGTGGGCCCAACCCTACTGGTCCCGGTAGGGACCGATGCTATAGTGACACCCGGTATGGGACGGGTCGTTACATCTTCAACCTCAGCCAACCGACTTTGGACTACAAGCTCAAAAAACAAAGAACGTGCACCAGAGAGTTCCGATGTCAAGAATTCTAAGGAGGCTAACAAATGCTTCAACTGTGGCAAGCCAGGTCACTTCGCGAGAGAGTGCACTCTTCCGAAGAAGAGAGATGCCAACTACTACTCCAGGAAGCTCCAATTGACGAAACAGAAGGAAGCTGGAGTAGCTCTCATGGCCGAACAGGACGAATGGCTCGAGGACACGTCGAGTTCTGAAGAAGAGAATTTAGCTCTCATGGCCCGTATCGACAATGAATAAGACGCCGAGACATCCAACCGTACGGACGACGACAACGCATCCACTTCGTCACAAGAGGTAGTCTCTTCTTCCACATTATTGACCATGTTAGATTCATATAAAAAACAATATGCTAACATGAAACGTGAGTAGAAAAGTATTAAGGAAGTAGAGGATAAACTCGCGAGATCACAGGAGAAGATAAATAGTCTCGAATTAGAACTTAGGAGCTCTAGTGCAAAAATAGATGAACTTACTAAGAGCCTACATTCTAGAGAGACTAGTCAACCTCAACTAGGACAACATAGCGAAAAGATTAAGGAACTAGAAGATAGGCTAGCAAATAACTACAATTGCTTGGTTAGAAATCTCAACGAGAAAGCCATTTTAAATTGTATGATAACCGAAGCTACCTCTAAGATCACTAACTTAGAAGCTCAATTAGAAATATCAAATGCTAAGGTTAGTGAGCTTAGTGAAGAACTAGACGCCTGTCAAGCCGCCAAACTTACGGTAGAAAATAACTATGCTCTCCTAGGTGAGGAACGCAAGAAACTATATGCTAAAATTAAGAAATTAGATGATATAGTTACGCGTAGGGGACAATCCGAACAGACGATATTTCTGAACAAGCCCAAGGATATAGAGTTCTATAATCCTATAGAAGGCATAGGTTTCACTAACCCGCGTGTTTTACAAAAGAAAGAAATATACGATGTTAAACACATGGGCTTAGGACTAACCTCTCTTAGAAATTTTACTTAATCGTCATATGAAAATACTTTCGATTCATCATTAGACAAGGCCCACATGGTCCAGAAATCCCCTTTGGCTACAAAGAACTAAATGAAAGGGACAAAAATAGGAAAGAAACTCTAACACCTGTCTGCAATTTAGTTCAAGTTCTACCTCCTGACTCTCAAACACACCATGAGGAAGTTAAAGCCATTAATTATAAAAATTCTCTCTACAAACCCCCTATCGTAAAACAGATAGAGGAGTCACAGGAAAAGCTAGATAGAGAACGAGAGAATTTCGAAGTTGAAAAGAAAAAATTCTTTAAGGAGATGGAAAATCTCAAGGCTTCCTCGTCCTCCCAAACTACCTCTCACGCTATTACAAAAAGCGTGAAAATTGAAAAATCGCCTTTGAAAGATAAAAATTGTAAAAATAATTCTGTTAAAAGTGCTATGACTAATTTTCCTTTACCTACGTCTACAGGGAGCGTAGCGTCAGCACTAAAAACAAAGGCGAGAGTGTCTAGCACTAAGATAAAGAAGGAGCCACTAAATTTAACTATTTCTGAGCATGTTATTCCTTCTGTTACAATAAAAGACACTCGTAAAAATAAAAGATCTATTTCCACGTTTAAGATAGTTGCTTCTACTTGTTTACTTCAGTCAATCACCTTTAGAAGTAACAACTTCGAAATAGGCTCTACGTCAAAAATTAATCATTCAGAAACAAATGCCACTAGGAAGACTCGTAGGAAACAAGATCCAGCCATAAAGAAAGCTTATGGCGCTGTACATGCTTGTACTCAACTAAGGTATCCTGTAGAGATTAAATCACCCAAGCACCTTAGGAGATTACATCAAGAAAAGATCTTTTCCTCAATCAAACCTAGCAAAGCATTTGTACGTGCTGAAATTAACCTTCCCTGCAAGGTTCAACCCAAATGGGTTCCTAAATCTCCGCCTAGGATGACAAAAGCTGGAAAGGCCAATTCACCTAAAGAGGTCACACCCAAACCCACTTCTCCGAAAGTGGCTCGGGTTATCAAAACTCCCTTAAGTAATAATTTAGGAACTATATCAGAACCAAAAAATTCTGCTAATCTGAGAGGACCCATGTTTAAATGGTACCTAAAGCTTTCTAATCCGTTTTTGCAGATCCATCATTTGTGGTACCTTGACTAGGGTTGCTCCACACACATGACGGGAAATCAAGAACTGCTGAGCAACTACAAAGACTAGCCAAACCGCAAAGTCAGATTTGGGAACAACGATTCAGCCCCGATTCTAGGACTTGGGGATATCATTCTGGAGAATCTGACTATAAAAGATGTCTCATACGTCGAAGGCCTCCGCCATAACTTGTTCAGCATAGGCCAATTCTGTGACAAAGGCTTCCAGGTGGTCTTTCATGCTGACCGGTGCAGAATTTTGGAGAGTCAGGACACAAAACTCCTCTATGGACTTCGGAAATCAAACCTTTACACGATCAACCTGACGTCCGTGCGACCCTCGAAAGCTGTATGCCTCATATCTCAGATTGATTTACAGAGGAACAGCTTATGGCATCAACGACTGTCTCATCTGAATACGAAAGCTCTCCAACGTGTTTCCACAAAAAAGTTGGTTCATGGTCTGCCAACTATACTACTACAAAGGGAGCATCAGTGTTCCGCATGCCAATTAGGAAAAATGAAGCGAGCATCCCATCACGTCAAGCAACTTGCGTCTACATCTCGACCACTGGAACTAATCCACATGGATCTCTGTGTGCCGATGCAGACTCAAAGCATAAATGGAAGAAAGTACGTGCTAGTGATCGTCGATGACTACTCTCCCTACACTTGGACAAAGTTCCTCCGAACCAAAGATGAGACCGGTGACTTGATCATTAATTTTGTGAACACCACCCAGAACTTGCTGTAGCAGACTATCCAAGTCATTCGAACAGACAATGGAACTGAGTTCAAGAACAGACGTCTCAGTGACTTTTATCAGAAACTTGGGATAAGTCAACAATTCTCAGCCGCAAAAACACCTCAACAAAATGGAGTCGTTGAAAGGAAAAATTGAACCATAGTGGATGCAGCTCGAACAATGCTGATTCATTCCGGACTTCCACACTTTCTATGGGCTGAAGCAGTTAATACCGCTTGTTTTACTCAAAACAGGACGGTGGTTCACAAAAGGTTCAACAAGACTCCGTACAAGATTGTGAATAATAGAGTACCCAATATCTCTTTCTTTAAAGTCTTCGGGTGCAAGTGCTTTGTGGCGAACGACCGAGAGCAACGTGCCAAGTTCGACCCTAAAGCATTCGAAGCGACTTTCGTCGGGTATTCTTCAACCTCGAAAGCGTACCGAGTATATATCAAGTCCAACCACACAATCAAAGAAAGCTACAACATCACTTTCCACAAAGTGGCGGACATGGCTTCTGGTCAAGTCAGTCCAGGACCCGTGCTTAACCCGATGGCTCCTGCACACCTCAGTTCAGGACCCGTATCCAACCAGATTGCTTCTGAATACAACAATTCAGAACCTGTTTTCACTGGTGTGTTGACACAAAACCAATAGAAGATGGCAACAACTTTGAAATCAACGTCAGAAGAAGCATTAAGACTCGCATTAAATGATCTGGACTCTCTCTTCGAGCACGTATATCGGTCACACACTGCTACACCTATAGTGGATTCTCCACCTAACGAGACCGATGTACCTAGTACTTCTCACGTCCCTACCTCACCCGATTAGGAATTGCCACAGAATAACGAAGAACCTACAATGGTTACCGAGGAAGAATCATCAAAGACGATCGTTCCAAGTGCAGAAGTGGAACTTCCTCAAACAATTGAACAATCGGAGATAATTGGAAATCTAGAACCACAACTGGCTGACTTCGTCAGCCATGCCGCATGAGCACAAGTGGACTAGTTCCCATCCGGTTGATCAGATAATTGGCGATCTTTTGAGCGGAGTAAGGACACGTCTTCAGCTCAATCTTTTCAGCTGCTTTTTAAGCCAAAATGAGCATACTAAAGTAGCAGACGCACTACGAGACCCGGATTGGATAATTACGATGCAAGAAGAAATTCATCAATTCGAACGTCTTCAAGTGTGGACCTTAGTACCCTGTCCACAATGGAAAACAATAATCGGAACCAAATGGGTATTCAAGAATAAGAAGAATAAAGATGGTGAAGTGATCCGGAACAGAGCAAGGCTAGTTGCGAAGGGCTACAATCAACAGAAGGCATCGACTACGACGAGACATATGCTCCTGTTGCCCGAATCGAACCTATCCGCCTTCTCATGGCTTATGCGGCTCACAAAGACTTCAAAATCTATCAGATGGATGTTAAGACCGCCTTTCTCAATGGCGTGTTAAAAGAAGAAGTCTACGTCGCTCAGCCGGAAGGCTTCGTTGATCAAGAAAATCCCGATCACGTCTATCGATTGGACAAAGCTCTCTATGGACTAAAACAAGCCCCACGTGCTTGGTACGATGGCTTGAGTGATTTCCTCGTGAAGTCTGGATTCATACGAGGAACGATAGACACAACCCTCTTCATCAAATTGCAAGACAAAGATCTGATGGTCGTTCAAGTATACGTCGACGATATCATCTTCGGATCAACAAATCCGCGGCTTTGCACGAAGTTTGGAGATCTTATGAAAAATAAGTTCGAGATGAGTCACATGGGAGAGATGCAGTTCTTCTTAGGACTACAAGTCAGGCAACTCAAAGATGGGATTTTCATCAGTTAGACAAAATACAACAAGGATATTCTGAAGAAATTCCATCAAGATCAGAGGAAGCCTCTTAGCACTCCTATGTCACCAAGCTGCAAGTTGGATGCCGATCCCGCTGGAAAGTCGGTCGACGTCACACTATATCGCAGTATCATTGGATCTCTTCTCTACCTCACTTCGAGCCGGCCAGACATCATGTTTGCCACTTGCTTATGTGCCCGTTTTCAAGCCGATCCCAAAGAATCCCATATGCTCGCGGTCAAAAGGGTTCTGCGTTACCTTAAGGGCACTTTCTACCCTCGGACTATGGTATCCAAAGGGTACGAACTTCAATCTTGTCGGCTATACTGATGCTGATTATGCAGGTTGCCGAATGGACAGGAAAAGCACGTCCGGTGGTGCTCAATTTCTAGGCGAAAAGCTGGTCTTCTGGTCATCCAAAAAGCAAAACTGTGTCAACTTCGACGGCTGAAGCGGAATACGTGGCAGCCGCCAGTTGTTGCTCCCAGATGTTGTGGATGCGGACTCAGCTTCGCGACTATGGGTACAATTTAAATAATATACCCATATATAGTGATAGTCAAAGTGCCACTGCTATTACTTGCAATCCTGTTCATCACTCACGCACAAAACACATAGACATTAGATATCACTTTATCAAAGATCATGTAGAAAAAGGCACCATAGATATGTATTTCGTGAACACGGAGTTCCAACTAGCTGACATTTTCACCAAGGCATTGGATGAAAAACGATTTCAATTCCTTATCGGAAAATTAGGCATGTTGAATCTTCCGTAATACGTGCTTTACCTGATCTTCTGTGCTACAAAATGTTCTATGCTATGTGTTTTCTTTGCTTATATGCCTTATCTTGCGTGAATTTAATAAATAAATAAATAAAAATTTTAATACATATAAAAATACTATACATATACCTATACTATAGGGGGATGAAGGAATTCATTAGGATGCTTTGATCTAAAGTCGCTTAGAATTTTACCCCGACATACGATCGATTTAATTGCTTAATTTTGTCAGTCTAAGTCGCATTCTTGTGTCTAAAGGTCATTAGGTTGCTCCACTAGACACAAACCCACTATACATACGAGAGGTCTCAAGCCTTGATCATTTCTTTCCTTGGATCTATTTCTCGAGTGAGTCACACATCAATTGCTTGTCTTAACTAGTGATACTTGGATTCATACTCACCTTGCCTCAGATCGTTAGGAAAATGATAAGGGCGCTTAGGTTATTCCTCAATCGGCCTTAGAAAAGTTCTTTTTCCTCTTACTCATTAGCCCTTAGTCATCCAATTTGAGCCTTCTCCGACGTCCTTTTCTTCCTTTGAATCCCATTCCCAGCCTTCAACCGTATTCTATACTCTTCGGATGGTTATTCAAACGAAAAAAGGAGGGGGAGAAAATAAGGAGGATGATAACAAAAGAAGGCATTGCTCAACGCGCAAAAATCAGACCAAAGGAACCTGCCTTCCGACTATCTCTTAGAAGGTGGTATGGATTCTGCTGTGAACTTCTCCAGCGATAATCTCGTACGCTCGTCAGAACGGCTGGAAAGAGGAGCATCACGAAGTGAACTTCTCCAACGATAATCCGGTCTTATATCGGGAAACGAGAAGAGGAGCGCAGCCTCGGGTACGAATTCCATAACCGTGAACGTTTCCAAATAGATAATCTCTAAAACCTCTCTAGGGATTAAGAGGAGAGGAGCACGGTATCGGCCCGAGAACCAACAAGAAGAACTTCGCCTACGATAATCTCCTATAGCCTCGTGGAGAAGCGGAGCTTCAGCTTGAGCATAGCATAAAAAGGGATAATTCTTAAAAGAAAAGGAGGGAGAAAGGATCGAAAAAAAGAAGACGCCGAAAAACAAAAGGAGACGGACGTAAAAATGGAAGATGACGAAGAGATAAGCTCACTTTCCTCTAAATTCCTTCCCTTCTAAGTCCTAGACAAACTAAAACCCTTACAACCCTTTGATTCCAATCGACGGTCTCTCGCTTAGCTGAAATGATTAAAAATGCCTCGATCACAGGTAAATTGACTTAAAATTGCTTGTGTTGACTTGAGCGATATAAATATAAAAATCCCAAGTTAAAAATAATTGAGTGCTAGAGCGAACCTAGTAAGAGTTGTCGAAATGGACCAGTCTATGAACTTAGGACTTTAGTTTGACGACATGACTTGACGGCATTTTCTTCTTTCAAATGTCTCGTAAAATTTTAGGTGTGACGATTGATCGACGCAAAATAATCTGACCCCATACTATAATATTAGTAATATACATAAAAACAAAATTTAAAAAAATAATATAGATACATGTATATATAGAAAAATAATATTTTTTAATTTCTGAAAAAAATTATAATAATAAAAAAATTCTCTTGAAAGAAAAATTTCGCACATTTTAACATGAAATATTATATTTCATATGCGTTGAATTGACTAAATGAGAATTTATTTTATTCTCGCACATTCTAAATGTAATTTTCAATTGCATTGGTACTGAATTGTTTAAATGCGATAAATTTTTTTATTGCTCTTACCCTCACAAAATACCTCTAGTACATGTTTTCGGGGACCATGTATATGTGCATACTAGGCAAACTTGTGTATTATATGCTCGTGAATTGAAGTGATTCCATTTGCTTGCATATTTAGTCAATTTTTGCGCATTATTTGAGGGGGCGCAAATATAAAAATAGTGCATTAGCTCCAAATATTCTTGACGTTTTTCTCTAAAGCGTTTCAGATTCCTTCAGACAAAATTAAGGAGTGAGACGTCGACACTACAAGGAAAGGAGCTAGTTACAGACCAAATTAACTCCATTGTTTCTAACGTTTTTTTTTCTCTAAGTGGTACAGGTTTTTTAATCACTGCCAGGGAAGCTAGACGTTACTACACAGAAAATACACGGAGTTAATTGCATTTATTTTAAATTCTCAGGGGGAGCTTTACTATGTGATTTTATTTGAAATAGGGATCAATCTGAAAATTTTTAGAAGCATTTACAATCGAGAAACGACAGTGTTGGGAACAACTGTTGATTAACCGCGATAATTTGCGATCGAAAAATTGGAATTGTGTAACACCCGTAAATTTTAATACAGGATTCGATATAACTAGATATATAGTTAAACGAAATTTACATAATATATGTTTTAAATCCTAATTGTATAAGAATCATTCTCAAAAGTTTGGCCAAGAATTTTAAAGAAATATTATGGGGATAAATGCGTTTGGACTATAGGAAATTTAAATAATATCTCTAGGACCCAACAAATTAATAAGCTATACTTTAAATATGAATGAGGCCCAAAAGTTGCTTAAAGATATTAAAGTATGTATGATAGGGTTTACCACATTACTTAAGGTTAAGGAAATTTACGTCACCACCTTGTCTTATCACACGAGTTTCTAAGAGAGAATATTCATACCTATTGAAGCAACGATTCAGTATAAGGAAACCTTAAGAAGATAAGAATTAAAAAGAGAAGGACAACCATTCTCAAGCCAAGAAAGGAGAAAGATCAATAACCAATCCAAAAGCTGTGAAGAAGAGGTATATGAAAATTTCCCACACTTAACATGTTTAGACTATTTTCGATATGACTAAACACTCACATGACTATGTGGCTAACAACAAAAGACTTTCGTGAGTAATTTGTCAAGATCTTAGGATTTCCGAATTCTAATTCATAATTATGGGTATTCATGTGGTAGCGTATGAGTTTTAATTGTCGATAGTACCATGAAGGTTCGAAACCTGTTAAGGATAGAAACCCTAATTTTAGAAGCTTAGTAATAATCATATGAGTTATCTAATGAGGTAGGAGTATTAGTAATTTTGGGTACATAAAATATTAAGGATGGATGAATTTAGACGTACCACTTTCTGGGTTAGGAATGATTTCTGAAGATGAACATGATAGTATAGGAATGTCATTTTAGGGTTTTTGAGTGAATCGGGCGCTTTAGGATATTAAGTGTTCTTAATAAATTTGAATGAACTTTCGGGCGATTTAAATCCTAGAAATCGGGCGAAACATGAAAGAAATAGTTGAATAGATTAAATACAATTTAAATCTCGGCGATTTGAGGACGATAATGCCACGCAATCGGGCGATTTGGAGGCTAGGAGGAATCGGGCGAATGGGAGTTATAAAAATCGTGCGATTTAAGTTGCCTCAAATCGGGAGATTCTATGAGAAAGAGAACTCGGCGAAATCATGTCCACGCATGATACAATCGGGCAAATATGAGGCTTTATCAAATCGGACGATTTGGGATCCAAGCAACACTCGGCGATTTTGGCATGTGGAAACGTCAAATCGGGCGATTTGAGCCTTTGGCGAAACCAAGTTGTAAGCATAACAAATCGGGCGATTTAAGGTGGAAAATCGGGCGAATATGATAATATACGCATGACTAACTTTCGCCGAGGATTTATGTAAATTAAGGTTGACCCGACTTTGACCAACATTTTAATAAACCTTCGACCTTCGAGCGAAATTTAAATTTGATAGTATAGGGTATTGACTTAATTTAGACTAGTATTAAATATAATTATTTTAATACAAGTACGGTATTAGTAAATATACTAATAATAGTTATTTGCTCAGAGGCTCGATATTTATGGATTCCACCAGACCCCTTAGTCGACAGTATCGGAGGACAAGTAGGTGAACTCTCATCTACAACGCGTAAACACCAATGTGATATTTATGTGAAATTATGTGCTTCGATGAATAATGTGTTTTACGTACGTTTTTATGTGGCATCACGATGTCATGTATTATCACGTTAAATGCCTGCATGTACATTACACGTCATTTCACGAAGTGTACCGTGGTGGAACGGTGGTACTGTATTGTACCTATTGAGCGTGTAGCCGATATTGGCTGTCGACCCGTAGAAGAGTCATGTGAGTGTGGGCATCTGCTGTGCATCAGCGCCTGTGACGGTGAGCCATTGGCCCGTTGGACATTATGCGGCAGACTGAGGGCGACCTAGAAAGGAGCGACTTGGGATATCCCCAAGTAGGCTAGCTAGTGTAGGCCACGCTGTCGCATGCGGGAGGAGGCGACCTGGAGGTTGCGACCTGGGTACCCTTATGGGACCTAGTGTAGGCTACCAGCGTAGGCACCGCATTTGGCAGAAGAGGCGACCTGAGAGTGTGACCTGATACGGCTCAGGGAGGCTGCTCAGTGTAGGCCACTGCCGTAGTGTAGTGATCGTGTTGTGGTTGTGATCGTGATCGTGGTAGTGATTTCGCGTGATGATGCACAGTATGAAGCCCAGGGCCCGTTGTGAGGTGGTGAGGGTATCCCGGTGGTGATTAGTGATAGTGAGTGGCATTGCATTGGTGAAAATTGGGGGTGAGTGAACGTGAGCGAGTCACACGTGCATGCATTATTTCACCTACTGGGCAATTGCTCAGTGTTTGCGTGTTGTAGGTAATTGACGATCGAGGCTGGCTATCGGAGCTTCAATGGGCTTTTGAGGGCGGGGCTGTACATGGATGACGACCTGTGGGCGAGTGATAGGGTGTGTTTTGGGCCTTCGGCCCATTCGTATTAACATTTTGTACAAATAAATGTTTTTTGTAAATGGGTTCTCCGCGGCTTTCGCTGCTAAACCCGACGCGATTTGTCGCTAATTAGCGATTAGAGGGTAGGGTCGCTACAAATTGAGAAGCAATTTTCGAATCAGAAATTTCTCGAGCGCAAATAGTAATGGGCCCGATCCATTTAATCGCAAAACGTCAAATCGCAAAAACCCAACATTGATCTGCAGTAGAGATGGCAATGGGGCGGGTCCGGACCCGGACCAGCCTTGGACCCGCCCCGAAATTACCGGGTTTTACCCGATAATCCGGGTCTCGGGACGGGTCCCGGGTCTCAAAAGAAGAAACCCGGCCGGGTCCGGGGCGGGTCCCGGGTCTGGCATACCCCGCCCCGAGACCCGGCCCGAAACCCACCCCGGAAACATATATATTATAATTGAATTCGTAATTAGGTATTATATAGAATTATTGCTAATATTATGAATAGAAAATCTGTTGGTCTTATGGTAGAGGCTTGGTATTATAAATGTAAGGTCGCGGGTTCGAGTCTTAAGCACTACATTTATCCATTTATCTTTTAAGAAATAAAAAGAAAAGAAAAAAATAAAAAACATCAATATAAACGGGTATGGCGGGTTGGACCCGCCCCACTCGGGTCTGACCTGGGGCGGGGCGGGGGGGTCTCGGGTCCGACAAAACCCGCCCCATACCCGGCCCATTGCCATGCCTAATCTGCAGCGAATTAATAAAAGTTCACTTTCTTGTCAGTCGAAAAACTTTTTCTCACGCAACCCTAATCGCAAAAAAATCTCTCTCGTGAAAAACTATCACAGACAGCTTAAATTTCTCAAAAATCTTTCGATTTTCAACACCAAACTGTCTGTTTAATGTAGAAATGAGATTCTTTTAACAATTGCGTGTGATTTACCTTCATTAGCATCTGCATTTTGAAGTTTTTCGCATGTTTAGACTTAGATTTTCGACTGTTCTTCAAAACTGAGAAAAACCGTAACTATTTTATACTGTTTGAGGCTTGATTTTGAGCTTTATCTGAGTTAAATGCCTGCACTTAAGATAGTTTCGATATTCTCTATGAATCTGGTAGAATGAATCATCGGAAAATCTGAATCTTCGACTGAAATTTAAGTCTCGATGAAACTGGCCTTTTCAATGTTTGAAGCCATCGAAGAACTTTGTCGATCGCAAACAGTCTTAATTGAATTCCGATTTAATTGAGATAATGTTTGTATCGAGTTAGTTTTTCGATCGATAAAATTCTGATTTAGTCGCTAAGATAAGAAGATTTGGCCGAAAAATTATTTACTATCGAGAAATCTAATTAGGATTTTTGTAAGCGAAAAACTTAAGCACAGAATAGACAATTTAAATGCAAATTTTATCGAGAGTAAAACTTACTATCGCAAAATAGAATTTTCGATTTAATTTCAATTTGGTCGCAAAAATTTAGCAGCGAAAAATTAATTTCTCAACGCTTAATTTTTCCGATCGTAAAATTCGCCGCTTAGGACTTAATTGATCGAAAAATTTCTCTACGATTGACTTAGTCTTTCGTTGACTAATTTCTCGATAGAAACATATTGCAGCGAAAATTTTTTCTTACAATCGAAAATCACATACCGCTCGACAAATTTTCAAATCGAAAAATTTTATTCAATCGAAGAAAATTTTACGATACTAAATTTACCTGGGAATTAATTTCTCGATCATAAATTTACGCGAAATTTTTCTCGATCAAAAAATTGATCGGCTACAGTACTGATTTCAACTTGAACACTTAGAAGTTTTTTTAGTATTTTACACTGTACTAACATTAGCGAATTAAATTCTTCGATCGCAAAATTAGACGGAATTCATTCAATTGAAATCAATGCATAGGAAATCAAATTGAAAATCAATTTTATCGACCGAAAAATTTCTCGGCATGAACAGTGACATTTTTTTTTTCGATTAAACACTTAGCGAAATTTCGAACTATTTTTCACGCGATATATTTCATTTGAAATTACATTCATGCCATTACGATTTTTCAAAATTGAGCATACACTATGCATTTGATACGATTTCAATTCAAAATTCATCGAACATGCTATTACTTGCAATATTACTATAGTTTGATGAAATTTATTCATATTTCGACTGAAAATAAAATTGAACTAATAAACTTTTATATATCTTATTTTTCAGATGGATCGCTACCCGAAATACAACCACATCTACGATCACAACCTTTACCTAAAGGTTCAAGATACGAACTTCCAGCTCGATCTGAGCACGTTTAGGTGTCCAGACGAGATCATCATATCAATCCTACAAGGCCACCCCATCTGGCATGCGTTAACGGTCACCGCATCAGTGCCGATTGTCTATCTCCAGCAGTTCTGGGCTGCATACAAGGAGAAGTGAACAATGAGCCTTCAGAGTCTCAACAAGGATAGGGACGCGGCATATCAGCATGGACAAGAAACAGTTCGGCATGGTACTGGACTTGCCCCACAACAATAATTACGACCCGCTCCCATCGGATGCTGAGATGATTCAGGACTTCTTGCACATGGGATACCAACCGCCGCTCACAAGATTAGCTCAGGTCCAGAGCAGCGGAATCCCACACCCGTGGAAGACACTATTTGGAATAGTGAATAAGTGTCTGTCGCCCAAGCACACAGGATTCGATAAGGGCAACATCAATATTTTGAGGATCTTCCACGGCATCGCCTTCTCAAGAAATTATGAATACACTCAGCTGATCTGGAATGACCCCGCGGACCAGATTCGGCAGAAGGAGAACCGGCGATCAAAGAACGTGCCTTATGCTCGGTGGTTCAGCATCATCATCAGGGACATCATGGCGCTGCACCAGACAATCCCTACATTGCCTCCTGGCGGAAATTACCAACCACCAATGTCACGACCCGACGTCCCGACCTCGTATTCAGTTCTAATCCTAAGTGTTTAATGGTGTGTTGTCGCGCAGAGGCATGAAATTACGGATAAAATTTTTCATTTTTAAAACTGCGTGCGGAAGTCTTACATACAAGTCAAAAGAATGTTCTAAAGTTTCCTGATCGTATCTACAAAAATATAAGTGCGTGTGTGTGCAGCAAAAGCTTCCTATGCGCCCGGCCTTCACAGGTCGTCATCCATACACACACTCCCACCTCAAAAGCAGCCGGAGAGCTTCAAAAGATTGGCCTTGCGTAAAAATCGGATCACGTACCGTGATCGTCCGTACCTACAACACGTAACGTAAGGAATGAGCCACCGAGGCTCAGTAAGCAGAAATTATGCATGTATGCACGTGTCCTAACGATCGACAATCCACGCCGTCGTTTTCTAACGCTCATACTCTTTTCTTGACTCGCACTTCACATGGGCCCTCGGCTTTCTATCCCACTATGCACCATATCATAGAGATCTCAATCCACTAGGGATTCGTACATATGCGGAGGTTCACACACTAGAAGGTCACCCGAAGGAATCTTCCCTTACTCAGTGTGGCCTCCACACGGACGCTTCTCACTGGTAGCCAAACCCGAGGCCACTAACCGCGGAGGTCACCCCGGAGGACTTTTCCCTCCCGGTTAGTTCACGCACTAGAAGGTCACCCGAAGGAATCTTCCCTTACTCAGTGCATGCCCCGAGCCGCATCCTCCAGGTTGCATCTCCCGCATACGGGGTATTTCCCCCAGCCTCTTATACAGGCCTTATGGCTTCATTCGCCATGGCTGCATAGGGGAGCCGTGACTCTTCATTCGAGTCGACACAAACGCCAATATCGGCGAGTATACATCGCACACAGGCGATCTTATGCACGCTCGTACCTCGCGTCTTATATACTACGCATGCGTGCAAATGCTCATGCCATGCTCATATAAATATGCAGGTCATGCTATCATGCATATAAATAATCACTTCATAACATACACGTTTCACATAAGGCCACGTAAGCATGTAATCATAAATCAGACGCAGGCAAGTTACGTGTCATAGTTGAATTTCTACTTACCTGTCGTCCAAACGAAATTAGTGTGCTTCTTCGTTCGTCTCTAACGTTCGACCTTTTCAATAAAAATTGTTAGAGTATTAGTACCTTGTTTTCCTTAGTTAACTTGTCGAAATAATTAATTTTCGTTACGCTACTTATTTGGACTTGTATTAATTTCCTAGACTCCAAGTCAATTGATTTGCCTTGTTAAGCTTCCTAAGTGAGTTGATTCCTTATGTTAAAACTAAGTTGCGATCCTTAAGAAATTCCTATCTTATAACATTTCAATTCTAAGCTCGGCGAAAGTCATTAAATTTGTAGGGTTTCGCCCGATTTAATTTTGTACAATTAAGGTTCCTCAATTCCTAATTTCGATCAACACCATGTACACTTGAGGGTCACTTTCGATCAAATTAGGGGTTTCGCTCGATGTTGCATGATAGAGTATGAGTTTCGCCGTGTTTCTACGTCGGCATGACTTCATCTTGGTTTCGATCGAAACCCTACATGGATAGAGGATTATTTCAAATCAATTTGAGGGTTTCGATCGATTCCACTTTCGCTCAACTTGAGTTTCGCCGAGTTCTTAGGTCATCATGATATCATCCTAGTTTCGATCGAAATTTGCATGTGCATGGGTGAGTTTCGTTCGACTTCAATTTTAATCGATTAGGGTTTCGCCGAGTTTTCTTTCGATCGAAAGTCCCATTTTCGATCAATTTATGGGTTTCGCTCGATTGAGCATCATAATGAGGGAGTTTCGCCGAGTGATGACGTGTGCATGGCATCGTTATAGGTTTCGATCGAAACCATGCATGGTGATTAATCACTTCCGATCAATTGGATGGATTGGAATTGAGTTTCGATCGATACTCATGTATTAAAATGAGTTTCGGTCGAAACTCATAACTTATGGAGTTTACTATGCAAAGTTAATTCAATTTAGAACTTAGATTCATGAATCCTATCGCCCGAAACCCTAAAATTAATTTTCCACTTTCGATTGAAACACATTTCTCACTTTCGATCGAAAGTGTTCATCCCATCGAAACTACTTTCTTCCCAAATTTCCAGTTGAAACTCGTAAATCCATCCCTTTATGTTACCAAAATCGCATGATTCCTCCTAAAAGCAGAATCTCTAAGCTCTAAATCGTATATTGTACTATTCGGTCACTAATTAGTCCAACTAGAAACATTAATACGAATTCAAGCTCAACATTTAGGGTTTCTCGTGTGTTCTTCAACTACCTTGCTTTTAATGTCATTAATACACCTAACAATACCTAAGATACGAAATTAAAAGCTCTAGGGGAGGTGTTTCACCTACCAACTTCGAAGTCCTTAGGCTAGTTGAGGAGATTTTTGGTTCGACTATCTCTCGGCCTTTCTTCCTTCTTCTTCTCCTTTCGTTAGTTCTTAGGTGTGATTAGGGTGTTAAGATGGTTTAGATATTTTCCTTGACTGTTTGTTGCGTAGGGCATGGGTTTTTTCCTAATTTTAGGGAAAATTGTCCCCCATTTGGGCCTTTCTCACAAATTTGACCCATTTCAGATTTCTTAGATCAAAATAAAATTCCTAACCCAACTAGAAATGAGTTCCTAGTCTAACCATAGTTAGTTCTTAGCTTCACCATTTTCCAAGAATTCTTATTCATGAGTTAGGAGTCATCATAGGCTAGTCATACACGAAATTTATTGACCGACCTAATTTACGGGGACTGGGGTCCTACAACCAAGGCTAAAAAACTTCCACAACCCACGGCTCACGGACCTGGACCAACCGTCGATGCCGATCTCATTCGAGCTCCTTCGTCTCGCGGACCCCAACGGAGACGTCTACAAGCTATACTGCCGGGACAGGAATCTCACCGAGGAAATGATTCGAGGGCCCCCGACAGTGCTTGGAGCTAGTCCTCAACAACAACAACAGCTAAGCCCTGAGGACGCGATGATTGATGATGTCGCTCAGGAGCTAGCACAGGAGCCAACATTGGTCGAAGAGCCAATGCCCGACGTAGATGATACCCTGATAGACGTCGTGGCTACTGAGATGGCGCTCGAGGCTCCTGCACATGACTTACAAGTGGAAGTGCCCGTTAATGTTGGCGTGCACGAAGAAACCTTTGAGGAGGTTCTTCCATCATTAGCACAGCCCGAAGTAGAAATGTGGCAAAGCTCTCTTCCACAGATGACGGATCAGGCACTGGAGGACGTCCATCGTGACCTCACTCCTCACACGGCCACCCCGTCTGACACGGAATCGGACGAGGAAAATAAGCCTGATAATGAGGACTCCAAGGAAACTTAGCATTCAACTGGAGTCCCTCTTCCCAGCCGTCACCAACGCACCAGATACTACGCTGACCACATCTACTAGTGTTGCTGGCACTTCTTCGCTCAATATTGAGCCGCAACCTACTCTCGTGGTGTCTGGATCGCAGGCGCAACCCGAGCCTGCCACAACGCCCATAGAGCCGAATCTTCAAGATTCGACTCAAGGATTGGGTGGAAGTCTCATACAATCAAGTGATTGTGAGCCAACCTGAAGAGTCGGTGTCTACTCAAGGGTTGATAACAGGCGACATCAGTCATCCTGGTCCATCCAAGGAGGCGTCCGCACCCTTTGTGACGAACGAGCAGTTCCAGGTCGCTCTCTCTGCCACTGTACAGTCTATGGAAGACAAAATCACGGAGAGAGTACTCCAAGCACTCGAGACATCCCGAAGAGATACCGGGAAAGCACCAGTCTCTGAAGGCACCTCGTCACAACCCAACCTCACACCTCCACAACCCACATCCACCGACCCTCTACAACACTCTTCCATCCTAATCAACCCATACTATCCCAATCACCGAGCTCCATGACATCCTTCTGACCCGCTTCATCGGTCTTACCATACGGTCGCCTCAGGAAGAGTCCCTCTATAGGCGACTAGTAGACCATCCTGAGCCACCTACCCAATCATGCCGAGGCCAAAGCTCCCACTCCCGGCGCAGACATGACGATCCTGACGATCAGGACCATCATGAGGGGGAGAAGAGGCCAAGGACATCAACAAGTGGCCAAGGACAAGGCTCGGGCGCTATGCAGACAAGCGCTAGAGCTGGCGAAACCCATACTACTCACCAAACCCAAACACAAACCACCCAAACCCAAACTACCCACACCATGCACCGCACCGCCCATATCGACCCACCAACCTTTCACCTCAGGACGCCTCCGCCCACACCACCGATCTACTCAAGCCCTTGCTTCCGGAAGAAGAAGCAAGTGTTGCGATGCTTGTAGCTCTAGCAGCTACCCAAGCCACTCCCTATGTCGCTCCAGACCAACCGGGACCCTCTGGACATGGCGTCAATCCACACGAGGTCCTAGACAAGTATATTTTCGGAGGACGGTGGATGACCCATTCCATGCCCGAGGAGCATCAAAGACGATGGCTTCACGACGTTCGGCGCTTTCTACAACAAGCATCTATAGACCTCGTAATCATAGATGTAGAGTATACATTTAATTGTGCTTGATATTATTAGTTGTCCTTGTAATTAGGGGCGTTTTGTATAGTAGTCCTTAGATTAGGACTAGTTTGATATTTATACCAAGTTTGTATGGTATAAATACATGTAAATCAATTGTGCCGAATAGAGAAAGTTTTGAAGATCGATCTGAAAGGCTTGCAATTCAATTTCTAGAGAGAGAAACAACAGTAACTTTCTCACTCTAATCGAATTCTCTCTCTTGTTCTTCAAATGAGTTATTTGATCGAATCTTATTGATTATCATTATCATCGAATTACTTTGAATTCTTGCCTAGGATCTTAGAGTTGTTAATCGTAGGACCTAACATTTGGTATCAGAGCAGATTCGTTCTGTTTTGGATCAAAAATTGTTAGATTTGGATCGAAAATTTAATTCTGTTCACTGTTCATCGAAGAACAGTTTGGCACGAAATCTGTTTTCGATCCAATAGCATAATTCTGTGCCTAATTGACTTGAATTTGATGTTTCAGTGCTTGTTTAAGTGTCAAATGTTGATTGCGATCAAATCCGTAGCTGTTTGAACTTCGTATTTGGATTAAATGGATTTTGTGAGTTACTGTTTGCGTAAGAAATTGAAGAACACGTTCTGATTTTGACCAAATTCGACATATTGTGCTTCATAACGTGTTTAATTGCGTGTTGTGCGTAGTTAGTAATCGATTGCGAGCAATTAGCTGAAAGTTCAGTGTTTAATTCTTTGTTTTTGCTTGAATCTGTGATAATTGTATCCTGTGATTTTTCTCGATCGTTCTAATTCTTCTCGCTAGGTTTTGCGATCGAATTAATTTCTCGATCGAAAAACTTGGCGCGATAATTTTTCTCGGTCAGAATACGAAGTCGGTGCTAAAATCGTCAACACTAGAAACGATTTTAGTTAGAAATATTTCTCGAGCATTATTTAGCGAAAATATTTTTCGAGGGAGACCAATTTTGACTTTACACGCGTAAAAACTCTCTCGAGAAACATTTTCGGTCAGACATTTAAAGTTTGACCAAGCTAAAAATCATTTACACGCGAGAAACTTTTCCAGTCAACCGATTTATTTTGACTTGTCGAGAAACTTACTAACGTACTGTTTCTTCACGATAGAAATAAATTCACGATCCGGAATTTTTTCTCGACCGAACGATTTTGGGCAATTTATTTCGCTCGAAAAATATTTCACTGACAAACTATCTCGCACGTAAACAGTACACACTATATTCTATTTTGACGAAATTATTCTTGATCAAACTTTAAAGATTGAATCGAAAATAATTCTCGATCTATTTTTCGAATCAAATGCTACTAACGAATTTCGTCACTTGTGAAGCACATTACATCATCTTCAAACATCCAAAACACGTAACGAAGATCCTTCAACAACTCAACTACAAAACAAAATGGATGCATACTCGCTCGGAAATGACAACTCAACTATATTTGCAACGAGGCGAATATACTGTGTGGAGGAGCCACTTTCTCAATTTCATCAATCTAAAAGATCAAGCCGAGAATTTACTGAAGTCACTAGAAGAGGAACCCGCACAGTTTTGGGTACATGTCCCCGGTGACGAAACGGCAACTCCTCAAATTCCTGCATCTAGGCGACTGAAGGAGCCTAGGGAGTACACAATCGAGGAGAGAGCTCGAGCTATGGCAGATCTAGTAGCCATGAACACCCTTATGCAGGGCATCCCCAACGACATATACTGACAGATTGATAGACTTTCATCGGCTAAAGGAATGTGGGATGAACTGCATAGGATGATGTAGAGGACGGAAGCTGGCATAAAGGCCAAAAAGGCGAACATTCTCACCGCTTACGACTCCTTCAAAGCAAAGACTGAGGAGAGTCTATACGAGATCTACCAAAGCTACCTCACTCTTCTCAACGAGATGAGGAAGATAGAGATCACGAAGACCAACATGGAGACAAACATCAGATTTCTATATTCTCTGCCCGCGAAATGGAAGAAGATATCCACTCAGATTCGACAAAATAAAGATTTAGAGGAGTTGGATGTCCATGCCGTGTTTGACAATCTCGCACAGCATGAGGATGACATAAGCGAGATTCTCAAGGAGCAGAAAGCAAACAGAACGAAGACATTGTTGCCTTAGTCTCGGAGAAGATGAGCTCAAGATCAATAAAGGAAAAGACTGTTAGGCCTCCTTCACCTTCAGAGTCGGAAGAAGAAGTCTTCAACCTCAGCCAATCGACTTCGGACTACAAGCTCTAAAAACAAAGAACGTGCACCAGAGAGTTCCGATGTCAAGAATCCTAAGGAGGCTAACAAATGCTTCAACTGTGGCAAGCCAGGTCACTTCGCTAGAGAGTGCACTCTTCCGAAGAAGAGAGATGCCAACTACTACTCCAGGAAGCTCCAATTGACGAAACAGAAGGAAGTTGGAGTAGCTCTCATGGCCAAACAGGACGAATGGCTCGAGGACACGTCGAGTTCTGAAGAAGAGAATTTAGCTCTCAGGGCCCGTCTCGACAATGAATCAGACGCCGGGACATCCAACCGTACGGACGACGACAACGCATCCACTTCGTCACAAGAGGTAGTCTCTTCTTCCACATTATTGACCATGTTAGATTCATATAAAAAACAATATGCTAACATGAAACGTGAGCAGAAAAGTATTAAGGAAATAGAGGATAAACTCGCGAGATCACAGGAGAAGATATATAGTCTCGACTTAGAACTTAGGAGCTCTAGTGCAAAAATAGATGAACTTACTAAGAGCCTACATTCTAGAGAGACTAGTCAACCTCAACTAGGACAACACAGCAAAAAGATTAAGGAACTAGAAGATAGGCTAGCAAATAACTACAATTGCTTGGTTAGAAATCTCAACGAGAAAGCCATTTTAAATTGTATGATAACCGAAGCTACCTCTAAGATCACTAACTTAGAAGCTCAATTAGAAATATCAAATGCTAAGGTTAGTGAGCTTAGTGAAGAACTAGACGCCTCTCAAGCCGCCAAACTTACGGTAGAAAATAATTAAGCTCTCCTAGGTGAGGAACGCAAGAAACTATATGCTAAAATTAAGAGATTAGATGATATAGTTACGCGTAGGGGACAATCCGAACAGACGATATTTCTGAACAAGCCCAAGGATATAGAGTTCTAAAATCCTATAGAAGGCAGAGGTTTCACTAACCCGCGTGTTTTACAAAAGAAAGAAATATACGATGTTAAACACATGGGCTTAGGACTAACCTCTTTTAGAAATTTTACTTAATCGTCATATGAAAATACTTTCGATTCATCATTATACAAGGCCCACATGGTCCAGAAATCCCCTTTGGCTACAAAGAACTAAATGAAAGGGACAAAAATAGGAAAGAAACTCTAACACCTGTCTGCAATTTAGTTCAAGTTCTACCTCATGACTCTCAACACACCACGAGGAAGTTAAAGCCATTAATTATAAAAATTCTCTCTACAAACCCCCTATCATAAAACAAATAGAGGAGTCACAGGCAAAGCTAGATAGAGAACGAGAGAATTTCGAAGTTGAAAAGAAAAAATTCTTTAAGGAGATGGAAAATCTCAAGGCTTCATCGTCCTCCCAAACTACCTCTCACGCTATTACAAAAAGCGTGAAAATTAAAAATCGCCTTTGAAAGATAAAAATTGTAAAAATAATTCTGTTAAAAGTGCTATGACAAATTTTCCTTTACCTACGTCTACAGGGAGCGTAGCGTCAGCACTAAAAACAAAGGCGAGAGTGTCTAGCACTAAGATAAAGAAGGAGCCACTAGATTTAACTATTTCTGAGCATGTTATTCCTTCTGTTACAATAAAAGACACTCGTAAAAAATAAATATTTCCGCGTTTAAGATTGTTGCTTCTACTTGTTTACGTCAGCCGATCACCTTTAGAAGTAACAACTTCGAAATAGGCTCTACGTCAAAAATTAATCATTCTGAAACAAATGCCACTAGGAAGACTCGTAGGAAACAAGATCCAGCCATAAAGAAAGCTTATGGCGCTGTACATGCTTGTACTCACCTAAGGTATCCCATAGAGATTAAATCCCCCAAGCACCTTAGGAGATTACATCAAGAAAGGATCTTTTCCTCAATCAAACCTAGCAAAGCATTTGTACGTGCTAAAATTAACCTTCCCTGCAAGGTTCAACCCAAATGGGTTCCTAAATCTCCGCCTAGGATGCCAAAAGCCGGAAAGGCCAAGTCACCTAAAGAGGTCACACCCAAACCCACTTCTCCGAAAGTAGCTCGGGTTATCAAAACTCCCTTAAGTAATAATTTAGGAACTATATCAGAACCAAAAAATTCTGCTAATCTGAGAGGACCCATGTTTAAATGGTACCTAAAGCTCTCTAATCTGTTTTTGCAGATCCATCATGTGTGGTACCTTGACTAGGGTTGCTCCACACACATGACGGGAAATCAAGAACTACTGAGCAACTACAAAGACCAGCCAAACGACAAAGTCAGATTTGGGAACAACGATTCAGCCCCGATTCTAGGACTTGGGGATATCATTCTGGAGAATTTGACTATAAAAGATGTCTCATACGTCGAAGGCCTCCGCAATAACTTGTTCAGCATAGGCCAATTCTGTGACAAAGGCTTCCAGGTGGTCTTTCATACTGACCGGTGCAGAATTTTGGACAGTCAGGACACAAAACTCCTCTATGGACTTCGGAAATCAAACCTTTACACGATCAACCTGACGTCCGTGCGACCCTCGAAAGCTGTATGCCTCGTATCACAGATTGATTTACAGAGGAACAGCTTATGGCATCAACGACTGTCTCATCTGAATATGAAAGCTCTCCAACGTGTTTCTACAAAAAAGTTGGTTCATGGTCTGCCAACTATACTACTACAAAGGGAGCATCAGTGTTCGGCATGCCAATTAGAAAATATGAAGCGAGCATCCCATCACGTCAAGCAACTTGCGTCTACATCTCGACCACTGGAACTGACACGCTCGAATACTAGCAAGTATACTAGGTCGTGCAAGTAGTATAAAACGGACGTAAGTCCGAGTATCGATCCTCGAGGATAGCGCGATTAATTCTAAGATATTATTCTGAATTTTTTAATATAGACTAAAGCAAATATCAAATAAGGTGTTTTTATGATTCTTTTTTTTCGATATAAAAATAAAATAATCGAACTAGATAAAAGCGCAAATAAAAATATGATTTTAAATCAATAATGACAAACGTGATTAAAGCACATATTTCTGCACGGATTATTCTACGTCTTAATGCAATCGGCTTTATCTAATTAGTACGATTTAAGTTAAGGTAGAAATTCCTAATATACGTGCTACCCGCTCTCGCGTGTATAGCAACCCTATGCGAGAGTGAACCAATTAACTATATCCCTATATGACTGTAGTTACTCCGCACGCATTCGACTTTATGAGTTTCCCCGAGTTTAGGCGCTTTCGACGCCTAGAATCTCGGAAACCACACGAACGAAACCGATTCCATTTCTGGTCGGTTTTACGTCGTGGTGTTCAACACTTTATTTCTAACCGGTCTAATCACCTCTCGGTCTCATAAACCAATCAACAAAACAAACATATGGCGATCAATCATATGCAGGCATTAAAATCAACGAAGAACACATAACTTTCACATACGACTAAATAAAGCACGATAACTTTAATACGGATTCATAATCCGGCCTAATAAGGCCTTAACCACAAAACGACTTACGCTAACATATTAATTAGTGAAAGCAACAAATGTTCAACCAAACACATAAATAAAACACAGTAAAAGGAAAGATGAATAAAACGACCCTCACAGTACTTTCGTCGAACAGGTGGTGGGCGACTGAGAAGGAAGGTGCTCGGTCGTCAAGTCTCGCCCGTATATGCTTCGTCTGAGCTACGTGCTTGAAAGGACGTGCAGCCTCGGCAATGATATGTGAGCTCGGGAGGTGTCGGCTTGAGAGCTGTGTGGTTGAGGTGTGAGCTTCGAATGATTGTGAGGTGTCGGCTTCTTTTGGGTTAACGTGACATGAGCTTGCAGCAGCTAGCTTCGTGAGTTGGTGATCTGCCCTCCTTGAACTCACGATGAGCTGCTCATTTTATAGACGATGGAAGCAACTTCAACCCATCATTTTCTATGAAGAAACAGATCCTATCGTAATATCACGCGTATCTTTAATTTCTTCAAGATCTGTTCTCAGCATCGTCCTTGGATACATCGCTGCCATAAAATCTCCTTTTTTCTTCCTTTGTCTGCGCATTGTGTGCTCGTGGTTATTTTTCTCAAGAGTCGATCGCTATCATCACTCTCTGTCTCTATCCATCGTTGTATCTCTTTGTATATTGTTTCTATATGTATGTTGGGCTTGGGCTGTTCAATGGGCTGAAAGTTAAGCTTATGGGCCGAATTGTTTTGGGCTTTCATGGGCTCATAGTTTAGGATGATTCTTTTTGGCCCAAGTTCGTTCCCGATTTTCGGCTCTTTTTGCTATTTTACCTGTAAAATATGAAAAGTTACATACGATAGGATATTCTTCGACATTTAGACATTAAACTATGGAATTACGCAATTTTTCGGGCGTAAGATGTTTGTTAGGATATTTAATTAATTGTGTCAATAGTTTAAGTCTTGGGATTAATTTTGTAATTATCTTTAGCTTGGGCTTTAGACTAGATTGTAATTAATTAACATTTAGTGATTGGGCCTTAATATACCTAGGGTTAATGTGGTATATAAGGTATTACCAACTCACATTTGAAAGTAATCAAAGATCAAAGGCTTATCCAACTTTTTCACACACTACACACACTCAAAGGTGAGAACACTCCCTTATCATTCCATTAAAGCCTCTTTTGATTCCTTGTTTGGTGCATTTGGGACCAACAAGTGGAATCAGAGCAAACGTGGATCGATCTGCATTGATTTGAATCCAGTTTCGTTCGATTCCAAGAAAGATCAAAGGTGTTTTTGGGCAAAAAATTAGTTTCGGCATTTCAAGCTTGTTTTGGGGTTTTGATGCTTCGTTTTTGTGTTTAAAACCTTCCCCCAGATCGAGTATATGCCTAAAATGTTTCTAGAACACTTTTGAATCAGTTTTAACGAGTTTTGAGCAAGATTGAAGCAAAAACTTTTCAGAAAAGAACATCTCGGCCATTCTCTCTTTTTGGTCGATTTGACCTATTTTTTGGTGTTTTTAGCTCACAAATCGGTCGATTATGTGTTTGGGGAAGAATTTTTGAAGTTTAGGATCAAGTTTCAGCGATTTTGGTTGAGATCTGAGTGAAAACGGACGATTTTCTGGCAAGAAACCGCGTGAAGCAATGGAACAGTACTAACGTGTTCTTGACCGCGAAATTTTGTGCTGAATCGTTCAAATCCGCGAAACTTTCTGAATCGTTCAAATCCGCGAAACTTTCTGAAGCGTTCAAATCCGCGAAACTTTCTGAGTCGGTCAAATTCGCGAAAGTTTCATTTCCACGAATTTAAATCCGAGAATTTTTTTAGGCCGCGAAAATTTTACATTCACTGAATTTTTCGCAACTGCCTACCTTAAGAATCCGAGAAATTTTTAAAACCGCGAAACTTTTATTTATACTACATTCGTTTTTCGCAACTACCTATCTTCAAGATCCGAGAATTCCTAGCCGCGAAACCTTCACTTATACAACATTTTTTTCGCATCTGTTTACCTTCATAATCCGAGAAATTCCATATCCAAGAAAGCTTAATCCAAGAATTTCTTGTGACCGCGAAAATTTCCTCAATGTGCGAAAGTTTTTATAACTTGCGAAAATTCTCTTGCAAAGCTCTAAAATTCTCATCGTGCGAAAGTCTTTATAACTTGCGAAAATTCTCTTGCAAAGCTCAAAAATCTTAACTTGCGAAATTCTTCAACTTGCGAATTTTTCTAACGTGTTAAATTCTTCTAGGGCTAAAATTTTCTCGGGGTGAACCTTTCTCAAACCTACTTAAGATTTGATCCTTACACTTTAGTACTATCACCCTAGGCCACTTTTGTCATAAATTATTTTTCTCGCCTCAATTCTCGCATTTAAATCTCTAGAACTTCTCCTAATTTCAAGATATATTTCTCTTCCCTACATTATCGACCATCACACACGCTCACTTAGTTCTAAGAAATTCCTTAAACAATTTTTATTCTCAGAACTCTACTCTTTAAACTCGTATCTCTCTTATCGTTCGTTACTAACTTTCTCATCTATACAAGATCAAAACCACGGACGATTCAACTGCACCAACCATGTCTACCACGAATGACATCTCCACAGTGGGCTCCGACACCAGGCCTCCGATGCTGCGACAAGGCGACTACAGCATATGGACAAACCGGTTCCTCACGTTCATCAGGAACAAAGGCGCACCACTCTCTCAATACCTTCTGGACTCCATCTTCAACGGTCCAGCACAGTTCTGGACAATCATCCCTGCACAGCCAAACGCAAACCCACCCATGGATGAACGCCGCACTCCAAGAGGTCCCATCAATGAGGATGAACTGGCTCGCGAACAGGCCGACGAGACTGCCAAAGGATACCTCTTCCAGGCTATGGGCAACGAAGTCTATGCTCACATCGAGTGCTGCACAACTGCTAAAGAAATATGGGATGAACTCGTAGAAATCATGTAGGGTCGATTGATCACAACCGAATATTCAACATGCCCAACATAGTCACTAGGTGTTGGAATCGTTTGACATCCAACGGTTTTGTGAAAATGTCAGCCAGTTGATCTTCGGTTGTGACGTAGTGCAATTCAATCGTCCCTTGTTCGACATGTTCTTTGATGAAGTGGTGACGAATATCTATGTGTTTCGTTCTCGAGTGATGTACCGGATTACTCGTCATCGCAATCGCGCTCTTTGAGTCACAGTAAATGGGAATTTTATCAACATGAAAATTAAAGTCTCGTAGTTGGGTTCTCATCCACAAAAGCTGTGAGAAACAACTAGCGGCGGCGACATATTCTGCCTTCGTCGATGATGTTGAGACACAGTTTTGTTTTCGAGAAGACCAACTCACGAGTTTACCGCCCAAGAAGTGTGCAGCTCCAGAGGTGCTTTTTTGATCCATCTTGCATCCTGCATAATCCGAGTCAGAGAATCCAACCAGTTTGAAGTCCGATCGAGTGGGATACCACAAACCCAGATTGGGTGTTCCTTTAAGATAGCGGAGAATCCTTTTGACAGCAGTGAGATGGGATTCCTTAGGTGTAGCCTGAAAACGAGCGCAGATTCCTGTTGAGAGAACGATATCCGGTCGACTAGCAGTGCGGTACAGAAGAGAGCCTATTATCCCACGATAGACGGTTTGGTCAATGGGAGCACCAGATGGGTCCGCGTCGGGTCGGCCAGCGCGAGACATAGGTGTAGCTGCAGTCTTAGCATCCTTCATTCCATATTTCTCTAGGATGTCATGGATGTACTTGGACTGGTTGATGAAGATTCCGTCGGGGAGTTGCTTTAATTGAAGACCAAGAAAGAAATTCAGCTCACCCATCATACTCATTTCAAACTTCTCTTTCATCAATTCTGCAAACTCTTCACATAGTTGTGATTTAGTCGATCCAAAAATGATGTCGTCGACATATATCTGCACAATCATGATGTCCGGGCCACTCCGCTTGAAGAGAGTTGTATCCAGAGATCCTTTCTTGAACCCAGACTGAACAAGGAAGTCTGAAAGGACGTCGTACCAAGCTCGGGGAGCTTGTTTTAGTCCGTAGAGGGCCTTGTAGAGCCGATATACGTGATGAGGAAACTCTTCGCTCAGGAACCCTTCCGGTTGATCAACGTACACTTCTTCTTTGAGAAATCCATTCAGAAATGCAGTCTTCACGTCCATTTGGTAGACTTTAAAGTTCTTGTGAGCAGCAAAGGCAAGAAAAATTCGTATAGCTTCGATCCTGGCAACGGGGGCAAAAGTTTCATCGTAGTCGATGCCTTCTTGTTGGTTGTACCCTTTAGTCACAAGTCTTGCTTTATTGCGGATGACAACACCATCTTCGTCCTTTTTGTTCTTGAAGATCCACTTCGTGCCGATAATGGATCTGTTGTGAGGGCGTGGTACGAGTTCCCAGACTTGTAAACGTTCAAACTGATTTATTTCCTCCTGCATTGCAATCAGCCAATCAGGATCGTTGAGAGCTTCAGCTACTCGTGATGGTTCGACTTGACTGAGATAGCAAGCAAACAGACTTTCATTCATCGTAGCTGAACGCGTCGAAACACCGGATGTGGGATCCCCAATAATCTGATCGGTAGGGTGAGAGCGAGCCCAAAGTGGTACATTTGTTTGTGAGGAGCTGGCCGCATTTGTATCGATTTGAGACTCATTAGATTGGGGTCCGGTGTCCGAAGAAGAGATCTCAATCATATTAGATTGAGAGGGTTCAGCATCAGAATCAGCAATGTTCCCAGGGTTGGGTAAAATGTCGTCTTCGTTGAGATTGAGTGCATCCAAGTTTGGAGGGACGACGTTATTGCCGGTAGCTGGTGGTGTAGGTGAAGTGGGTGCAGCGGTAGGTTGAGTGGTGGCGACGGGAGTCTTGGAGACTGGATAGAAGTACTCGAAGAGCAGATCGAGATCTAGTTCACCAGGGTTGCCCTCAGATGAGGAAGTTCCCGCCGTTGAAGATTGACCTTTTGTCAACGACTGTAGAAGACCTGGTTCTGGACTGATATGGGCAGAAGCCATGAGGTCGCCTTCGCTTTCGTCAAAGGTGACATTTGTGCTCTCAATGACAGATCGTTTCTCCTTAAGATAGACTCTGTATGCCTTCGAGTTTAGCGAATAACCAACAAAGATTCCTTCGAGTGCTTTTGGATCAAGCTTCCCAAGATGTTGGCGATCGTTGGCAACAAAACATCGGCATCCGAAAACCCTTAGATAAGATATATCTGGTATACGACGGTTGTTCAACATCTCGTATGGAGTGCGGTTGAATCTCTTGTGGATGGAAGCCCGGTTCTGCGTGTAACAGGCCGTTTGAATAGCTTCGCCCCAAAGAGAGTGAGGAAGGCCGGATTGGATGAGGAGAGTCCTAGCTGCTTCAACTAGTGTTCTATTCTTACGCTCAACGACACCATTCTGTTCCGATGTCTTCACAGCTGAGAATTGCTGGGTGATGCCCGGAGTGGCATAGAAATCACCGAGTTTCTTATTCTTAAACTCAGTTCCGTTGTCAGTTCTGATAATCCGAACCTTCTGTTGATGAAGAGTTTGGGATGTAACAACAAACTCGATGATTATATCCGGAACTTCATCTTTTGTACGAATGAGTTTCGTCCACGTATAGCGTGAAAAATCGTCGACAATCACAAGAATATACCGTCTTCCTCCGAGTGTGGCTGTAGGCATTGGTCCTCACAGATCCATGTGTAAGAGCTCGATGATGAGCTTAGAGGACGGTGTTTCCTTGGATGTGTGAGACGATCGCTTTATCTTCCCCAATTCACAGGCAGAGCAGAGGTGTTCCTTATGATATGTTAGTTGGGGTAGACCGTTGACGAGTTTATTCTGACGCAGTTTGTTGATAGTCTTGAAATTGAGATGTGAAAGACGTCGGTGCCATAGATCATTCAACTTGGGTGCAGCCCGAGAGAGAAGGCATACTGGTCGAGAGGTCGTGAGATTGAGTACGTAGAGGTGAGACGTGCGCGTTCCAGAAAGAAGTGGCAGTCCCGAGGCATCTATAATGCTGCAGATGTCAGATTCGAAGAGAACCTTGTATCCTATGTCGCAGAAACGACCAATACTGAAGAGATTGTAGCTCAAACCCTCAACGTAAGAGATGCCCTTGATCGTCAGTTTGTCATGGACGAGATCACCAGTTCCGAGAATTGGCGCCATTTGACTGTTTCCGAAGGAGACCCTTCCGAGATAGCGCTCGGAGAAGTTGCTCAACAGCTCCTTGTTCCCCGTCATGTGTGTGGAGCAACCCGAGTCTAGATACCACACATGACAGACCTGCAATCATCAGCAAACGTTGGGTCCCCGTTTTTGGACGGGACACTCTTGTGATATATGTAAAGTTTTTATGCGCTTAATGGGAAATGTGGTTACTAAATCAGATTGTGTTGATTCTAATTTAGCTTTCCCTTTATCGTTTGTTTGATGAGGCGGGATTATGGTTTTTCTAACCCATATTTTCCTAACTTGTGCTTGCATGTATGGTGCCTTATACATGAATTGGCGTGAGTAATGTGGTTGTTGTTTTCGTGCTTCGGTTTTGGTCGCCTTTGGCTTGCGAGTAGTAGGTGAGTTTGCGTTTGACGACGAGAGACGTTTTCGCTTGACCTTAGGTTTAGGCGAGATTGGAGAATTCAGAGACGTCGTAGAGAAGGTTCGCTTGCGAGGTCTGAGGGTTGCGTGTTCATGTGTTTCATATTCATGAAATCGTGGGAGAACAAAATCATTGCAGCAGCACATAGACATAAGTTTGGTAAAAGAAAGATAAGTTTTGGCAACATAATTGTCTACGACCTTCGGATAGTGGGATTCAGTACATAGAGAGGAATGACGAATATAGAATGGTTTTTTCTTCTTGTCGTCGAAGAGCGGGTTCTCCTTTATTTGATACGAACTGCCTTCCAGAGACGTCGAACTCACATTCCCTGTATCCATAAGAATACTAGAGTTAGTGTTAGAACATATGTCAGCTTCAGGAGTCATTTTTCGCCGTCCTCTTACATTTACATGTTTGAGAATCGGGTACTTGACTCGATGTAGAGGGATAGTTCGTATTGGGAAATTGTTCTAGTGTGAAGATTTTGCTAAGTAGTTCATCTTGCTCTTTTGCAAAGGCCTTCCTTTCTACTTCTAGTTGTCGTTCTAGTTCTGCTATGAGTAGTAGTTTCTTTGGGATGTAGGTGCGAGAGAGCACATCTTGGAAAGCAACTTCCTGTTCTTTGGTTGGGAGTAAGGTTTCGACATCCTCCGAGAGTGAAGACATCTTAGTTTTATCTCTATTGTTCAATTCTGTGTAGTCATACGCGATTTCTGCCCAATGAATTTTCTGTACTTTTTTTTTTCTGAGATGACAGCGGAGGATGATCTCACAAATGGCTTCAGCTGCGGGGGAGCACCATTTCTTGTTTGCAGGAACGTAGTGTTGCACATGTTATATCTTTTAACTGTTAGCGGTGTTGGATTGCAATTGCTAGACAGTCCGATCCCCCCCGGGCGTTGTAGAATTCTGTTTCAACTGGTTGGTTCAATAGGCATAAGATGCGTGAGTTTTCGTTTCTAAGGTGAAGTTGCTCTTCAAGTTCTTTCACCTTTCGGTACAGCCTAACTCTTTCCTTGGTAAGTAGTTCATATTGGGATGCAGTTAGGAGACGAGATGTTTCGCATGAACTGATGGCCAGAGTGGTTTCCTTCACCTTATTCTCACTTTGCTTATTCTTGCATTGCAGACGTTTGACTAACGCTTCAGAGGCCATTAGACGTTCGTTTGCACAAGCAAGCTCTTCTATTTTTAAACTAAGTAATGCATAGTTGTTTTTAAATTTTAGCTTAAGTTCTTCATACTCCCTAGCGTCTACGGTGGGTTTTAGTATGACGGTGATTGAACACATCATCGAGTTGCGAGATTCGTACCTCTGACTCGGCGTTGGTAGGAGTCTTAGCTGCGTTCTCATCGGTGTTGGTCATCTCTTCGTCTCCGTCATGTTCGACCAGCCTTGCCATGCAGCAATCTTCATCCTGAGGCTCCTCGTCTTCTGAAGTGTCGTTCACCCATTCAGCTTCTTCAGTAAGCAGAACTTTGCCACTTTCCATTTTGCGGGTCATTCTGGCCTTACGGTCGTAGTAGCCTGAGTCCTTCACGCGTGGGGCGTGGCATTCCTTGGCAAAGTGGCCTGTCTTTCCACATCGAAAGCACTTCACAGACTTTTGAGATGCTGAGTCCTCCTCTTTCTTTATCGGCTTTGATTCTTCCGTGGGAGTGGTCTTTTTGCTGCCGCTAAAGGTCCTTTGGCGATTGGAGGAGGATGAGGATTTTTTCCCGATCTTCTTTGTGACCATCTTTGTGAGCATTGCCAGTTGTTTGCGTAGATCACGAACATCTTCATCCGATTCTGTATCAGCTTCGGATCCTGAAGAGGCATCATATACAACAGTTGGTAGCTTCCCTTTGTTCTGTTTGGCCTTAGAGGTGGAAGATCGTTCGGTAGTCTTGTTTGAGAGGAGAGCCAGCGGATCGACTCGAGTGTTGTTAGACTGAGGTTACACGTATGGAGCATAGGCAGATAGGCTGTCGTAGAGAGCATGAATGGAGGTGTTGGAGAGGTACTTACTCTGAATCATCATAACAGTTGCATTTCCCCAATGTGGTTTGAGGCTACCAAGGAAGCGGTTGTTGATGTCGAATTTGTCCGTCGAGATCCTGGCTTTCTTGAGTTCATTGATGACCTTCAAGTAACGGAGATATGTGTCACGCAGCTCCTCTCCTTCATAGGCTTGGAAATGTTCATACTGTGAGAGACATGCTGATTTCCTCCCCTGAGCACTCTCAGTTGTGCCTGCCATAATTTCTACGAGTTCATCCCATATTTCCTTCGCAGTTGTGCAGCACTCGATGTGAGCGTAGACTTCGTTGCCCATAGCCTGGAAGAGGTATCCTTTGGCAGTCTCGTCAGCCTGTACGCGAGCCTCTTCATCCTCATTGATGGGACCTCTTGGAGTGCGGCGTTCATCCATGGGAGGGTTTGCGTTTGGCTGTGCAGGGATGATCGTCCAGAATTGTGCTGGACCATTGAAGATGGAGTCCAGTAGGTATTGAGAGAGTGGTGCGCCTTTGTTCCTGATGAACGTGAGGAACCGGTTTGTCCATATGCTGTAGTCGCCTTGTCGCAGCATCGGAGGCCTGGTGTCGGAGCCCACTGTTGAGATGTCGTTTGTGGTAGACATGGTTGGTGCAGTTGAATCGTCCGTGGTTTTGATCTTGTATAGATAAGAGAGTTAGTATCGAACGAGACGAGAAAGATGAGTTTAACGAGTAGATTTTGTGAAAAATCGTTTAAAGAATTTCTTAGAACTAAGTGAACGTGTGTGATGGTCGATATGTATGAAGGGAAAATATATCTTGAGATTTAGAGAAGTTCTAGAAATTAAGTTTGAGAAAAATTTAACCCGAGAAAGTTTTAACACGAGGAAAAATAACTTTAGCACGTCATGAAAACAAAAATTCGCAGTTACGTGATTAAAGCATTATCCGAGAAATTATGTGTTGAGAACTTTCGGTGTTTGTGAGTTTTAAGGATAAATTCTCGGAACTAAAAATCTCAGTTGAAAATTTCTCGGATTTTTAGACGTTACGTATGTGAAAAGTTTCTCGGTTTTGATAATCATGATTTTGGAAAATTTCGCGGCTGAAAATTCTCGGAAGTTTGAAACTTTCTCGGCTGAAAAAAAAATTCTTGACTTAGTAGAATTTCTCAGGTTTTTGGAGAATCTCGCGGTTCAGAAAATTCTCGGAAGTTTGAAACTTTCTCGGCTAAAAAAAATTCTTGACTTAGTAGAATTTCTCAGGTTTTTTGGAAAATTTCGCGGCTCAGAAAATTCTCGGAAGTTTGAAACTTTCTCGGCTGAAAAAAATTCTTGACTTAGTAGAAATTCTCAGGTTTTTGGAAAATTTCGTGCCTCAGAAAATTCTCGGAATCAAATTTCGCAGATGTAAAGTTTCTCGGATTACAAAAATAGGCCGTTGTCACAGAAATACAGTGAAAGTGAAATTTTCGCGGTTCTAGATAAACTCTCGGAATCAATTTTCACAGATGGGAAAATTTCGCGGACTTGAACGATTCTGCAAAAATTTTCGCGGTCAAGAACGAGTTTTCACTGTTCCATTGCTTTCACGCGTTTCGCCAGAAAATCATTCGGTTCTTGCTCAAATCTCAACCAAAATCGCTCAAACTTAGATCCTAAACTTCAGAAGTTCTTCCCTAAACACATAATCGACCGATTTGTGAGCTAAAAACAACAAAAAATAGATCAAATCGACCAAAAATAGGGAATGGCCGAAATGACTTTTTCTGAAAAACTTTTGCTTCGATCTTGCTCAAAACTCGTTAAAACTGATCCAAAAACTGATCCAAAAGTGTTCTAAAACATTTTAGGTATAGAATCGATCTGGGGGAAGGTTTTAAACACAAAAACGCAGCATCAAAACCCCAAACCGAGCTCAAAATGATCGAAAGTAATATTTTGTCCAAAACACCTTTGATCTTTCTCGGAATCGAACGAAACTGGATTCAAATCAATGCAGATCGATCCACGTTCGCTCTGATACCACTTGTTGGTCCCGATTGCACCAAACAAGGAATCAAAGAGGCTTTAATGGAATGAAAAGGGAGAGGATCTCACCTTCAAGTGTGTGTATTGTGTGAAAATTAGGATAAGCCTTTTTCCTTTGATTACTTTCAAAAGTGAGTTGTTAAAACCTTATATACCACATTAACCCTAGGTATATTAAGGCCCAATCACTAAATATAAACTAATTACATTATAGTCCTAAGCCTAAGCTAAAGGATAATTACAAAATAAATCCTAAGACTTAAACTATTGACACAATCTATTAAATATCCTAACAATAATGATAAAGATAAATAGGACCAAAAGATTTTTAGAGAAACCAAGTGAATGGGAGGGAGAAAAACCGTGGTATACAAAAAGAGAGAGAGAGAGAGAGAGAGAGAGGGAAGAAAAAGAAAAGAAAAAAAAAGAGGGAAAAGGAAAGAAGAAGCTCACGGGCGAGGAAGAGCTCGGGATCGAAGGGTCGGGATCACACTCGTAACACAATTCTCTGCGGATTAAGGTAGGTGAAGATCACCTACATACGTAAACAATGTTAGGATTTGTGAATTTTACGTGTTTTGCATGTTATTCATCGAATTTTTCGTGTGTATGTGATAATAATAATTTGCTTGCTTGAAATTTTCGTTGGTTAGCTTAGGGAGTACGAGATTGAGTATTTTTAGAACCACGAATATTTGGTAATAGGGATAGAGGACTTTAGATTTAGAGGATAGAGCAAAACTTGGGGAGAATTAGGGTTTTCTAGGGTTTTCTTTATCCATTTCGGCCAAGAGGTTCAAAAATTCATATCTCACAATATAGACTTCAGATTAAAAATTCCTTTGAACAGAATTAAGATTTGCAAGTACTTTATATGTGGTTAAAATTTCAGGTCCATCAGACATCGTTTACCTTGTGATCATTGAGAAATCCTAAACTGTCGCAAAGCCGTATAAAATAGTTTTTTTTTTAAAAAAAATTTTGGAACTTGATCGAAATTTTACAAAATTCAAGGAGTCTGTGTTGTAAAATTCCGAATAGGGGATATTTTTAAAGAAATATAAAGTTTTTAGGACATATTTAAAATTCGGAATAAATAATTGGGGTCCTTTGGGTAATTTTCAAAATTTTGGGACTAGAATGGAAAGTTTCAAAAATCTGGAGGCTGAGAATGTAAAATCGGGACAGGGGAGATTTTTGAAGAAATATAAAGATTTTGGGGCAGATTTGAAATTCGGAATAAATAATTGGGGTCCTTTGTGTAATTTTAAAAAAATTCGGGGACTAGATTGAAAAGTTTTAAATCTGGGGGCTGAGAATGTAAAATCCCAACAGGGGAGAATTTTAAAGAAATATAAATCTTTCGGGGCAGATCTGAAATTTTTAAAGATTCGGGGCATATCTGAAACTTAGGAAAATTTTTGGATCCTTAAAAGTAAACTATGAAATTTTTGGGTTTTAAATGCAAAAATTTAGAAAGATATTTTTAAATTAGAAATTTAAGTGATATTTTGGAAGTTGGACAATAGAATTTTAATATATATTAAATTGGGGACAAAATTTGAAATTAGGGTGTTAAAGTGAAAAGAATTAACTTTTGGGAACTCTTAGTGAAATTTCGGGGAGAGATCGATGAGTAAGGTTTCGGGCCGAGTAATTCAGAACGCGGGCTTTGGGCCCGATTATTTAGCGTACGGTAGTTTTTGGATCGGGCCAAGCTGATACCTCGGGCCGATACGTGATATGAAGATTTGCATTTTTATGTATTGCATTTTACTTGCACGACATTTGCATACATGTGTTACGAGGGGAGAGAATCGTGCGTAGTCACGGTGACATTGTATAGTGTTGATGAGTGGGGTAGTTTATGACCGAGTGATGGTTGTCGAATGGTATGAGTTGAGGTTAGGACTAAGGCGCACTATATGATTGAGATGTGCGGAGTGGGCCTCCCGAGCTACTGACCCTTGTGGGGAGTGGGGCCTCCCGAGCTACGGACCCCTGCGCGCGTGTTGCCTTTAGTACCTAAGCCTCGGGCCCTGAATGTGATGTGATGATATGAGATATGAGATATGAGAAAAGAGTCGAGCGTGTATATTTGTGAGATAAGTCGGGATTGGGGTGTGAGAGCATTTGCATTGCACATTTTCATCTACTGGGCCAAAGCTCAGGGTTTACGTATGTAGGTGAGGCAGCTGATCGCGGTGACTCCACGGACTTTTGAGTGCGGGGCAGTACATGGGAACGCGACCTGTGGAGTATTTTAATCTATGTTCGTATTTTACTATTAGGGTTTCGACCCAATACATAAACGTGTGTGTGTTGTAATGTATTTTATATACTCAGGTTTGGATCTTTGGGCTTCGGCCCAGTATATTTTTATTATTATGTAATAAAAAATTTTATTAAATGGGCTTTCCGCTGCTTACGCTGCGTAAAACCCGCCAAAAATATGTAATTAAGAAGTAGGGTCGTTATAGCGTACTCCCGAGGGTTCTTCTCTGTATCGCTCGGGAGTGTTCCCTGCTTGCGTTCGGACAAAGAGCTCATCAAATGATTCATTGAGCTTGCCAAACTTTGCAATGTATTCTCTAACTTGTCGAGCCTCTCATCCTTCTTGCGATTTTGGTCGTTTTGATAGTGAGTCATCTTCTCGAACGCTAGCTCCCAGTCGGGTTTCTATTTTGGTGGTGCAGGTGCATTTTGTTGATTCTGAGCTTCTGGAGGCTTTAGGTAGTGGGAATTTCCGTATGACAAATTCGAATGATTCCTCCAGCTCGAATCGTACGTGTTTGAGTATGCATTTCTCGGCCTATTGTGAACGTGGTTTACTGTTCCGGGATCCTTGCCTTGCATCTCGTCTAACCTCCTATGTATAGCTTCAAATTGAGCCTCTATAGAGCTACTTATTTCGTGTACTCCAACCGCTCGTCGGTCTAAGTCTTGTTCAGTATACCTTGCGGGATAAGCTGCGATACGCTCGATGGCTTGGAGTGCATCTTCGTCGGCTAGCTCCATGAAATTCCGTGTACACCCGCCATCAACAATCCTCTTATTTTGTGTACTCAGTCCCAGGAAAAATGACTGCATCTGAACGCTCAAGGGGATACTATGGTTCGGGCATCGCCTAAGAAGACTCTTATATCTATGCCATGCATCGCTCAGGGTTTCGCCACCTTCCTGCTTAAAATTTACCAATTGGCTTCTTATCTCGCTAGTTCTCGATAAAGGGTAGTACTTCCCTAGAAAGCACTCTGTCAGTTCCTCCCAACTAGTGATGGAGGCGTGTGGAAGTGATGAGAACCACTCTGACGCCTTTCCTGTCAAAGAAAACGGGAAAAACGTTAATCGTGTAACTTCCGCTGAAACACCGGGGTATTTAATTGTTTTGCAAATTTGTGAAAATTTTAAAAGGTGAGCGTTTGCCTCTTCATTCGTCAGCCCATGGAATTGGACCGAACCAGTCACCATTTGTAGTGTAACCGGTTTAATCTCAAAATTGTTATTCTGCCCTCCGGAAATGACAATCGGATCGTTGTCATCGTACAGTCCCGGAAGTGCACGACTAAGCAGCGTGGGACGAGGAGGAACTGCCCCGTGGTTATGTTGTCCATCATGGTGTGGACCTCCTCCTGGTTGTCGTGGTCGTGATTATCCATACTTCGTCTACGATCTCGGTTGTTACGGCGGCACGTCGCTTCTATTTCACTGTCGAATAATAACGGTCCTGTATTTGAGCTACGTGTCATACACCAAGTATATTTCTGCCAAAGACGGAAAAATCAACGTAAATAAGTGCCGTGAAAGGAAAATAATAATAATAATAAGACTAGGAATAATAATAAAGTAGTGATAATTAAAGAAAAAAAATAATAGTAATAGATACTAAAGTAAATATATATCTAAATGATAATTATAATAATAGTAATGCTAATACTATACTAAAAAAATAATAATATTTATATAAAAAATAATACTTCTACTGCAAATAATAATAATAATAATAATAAATATTTAAAATAAAAATAAAATAAAATAAAATAGTAATAATAATATTAATAATAATATTTTTTTAGAGATCGAGTGACGTAAGAAAATAAAAATAATAATCAAGATAAAATATATTTTTTTTATATATAATTGTTTTAAAACTGTTTTTTTTTTAGAAAATACTAATAAAAATAATAGATACAAAAAATTCAAAACTAAAACTCAGAATATATTTTAGAAATAATAATACTGCTATCCCCGGCAACGACGCCAAAAACTTGACACGTTCGAATACTAGCAAGTATACTAGATCGTGCAAGTAGTATAAAACGGACGTAAGTCCGATTATCGATCCTCGAGGATAGCGCGATTAATTCTAAGATATTATTCTGAATTTTTAATATAGACTAAAGCAAATATCAAATAAGGTGTTTTTATGATTCTTTTTTTTTCGATATAAAAATAAAATAATCGAACTAGATAAAAGCGCAAATAAAAATATGATTTTAAATCAATAATGACAAACGTGATTAAAGCACATATTTCAGCACGGATTATTCTACGTCTTAATGCAATCGGCTTTATCTAATTAGTACGATTTAAGTTAAGGTAGAAATTCCTAATATACGTGCTACCCGCTCTCGCGTGTATAGCAACCCTATGCGAGAGTGAACCAATCAACTATATCCCTATATGACTGTAGTTACTCCACACGCATTCGGCTTTATGAGTTTCCCCGAGTTTAGGCGCTTTCGACGCCTAGAATCTCGGAAACCACACGAACGAAACCGATTCCATCTCTGGTCGGTTTTACGTCATGGTGTTCAACACTTTATTTCTAACCGGTCTAATCACCTCTCGGTCTCATAAACCAATCAACAAAACAAACATATGGTGATCAATCATACGCATGCATTAAAATCAACGAAGAACATATAACTTTCACATACGACTAAATAAAGCACGATAACTTTAATACGGATTCATAATCCGGCCTAATAAGGCCTTAACCACAAAACGACTTACGCAAACATATTAATTAGCGAAAGCAACAAATGTTCAACCAAACACATAAATAAAACACAGTAAAAGGAAAGATGAATAAAACGCCCCTCACAGTACTTTCGTCGAACAGGTGGTGGGCGACTGAGAAGGAAGGTGCTCGATCGTCAAGTCTCGCCCGTATATGCTTCGTCTGAGCTGCGTGCTCGAAAGGACGTGCAGCCTCGGCAATGATATGTGAGCTCGGGAGGTGTCGGCTTGAGAGCTGTGTGGTTGAGGTGTGAGCTTCGAATGATTGAGAGGTGTCGGCTTCTTTTGGGTTAACGTGACATGAGCTTGCAGCAGCTAGCTTCGTGAGTTGGTGATCTGCCCTCCTTGAACTCACGATGAGCTGCTCCTTTTATAGACGATGGCAGCGACTTCAACCCATCATTTTCTATGAAGAAACAGATCCTATCGTAATATCACGCGTATCTTTAATTTCTTCAAGATCTGTTCTCAGCATCGTCCTTGGATACATCGCTGCCATAAAATCTCCTTTTTTCTTCCTTTGTCTGCGCATTGTGTGCTCGTGGTTATTTTTCTCAAGAGTCGATCGCTATCATCACTCTCTGCCTCTATCCATCGTTGTATCTCTTTGTATATTGTTTCTATATGTATGTTGGGCTTGGGCTGTTCAATGGGCTGAAAGTTAAGCTTATGGGCCGAATTGTTTTGGGGCTTTCATGGGCTCATAGTTTAGGATGATTCTTATTGGCCCAAGTTCGTTCCCAATTTTCGGCTCTTTTTGCTATTTTACCTGTAAAATATGAAAAGTTACATACGATAGGATATTCTCGGACATTTAGACATTAAACTATGGAATTACGCAATTTTTCGGGCGTAAGATGTTCGTAAAATCCTAACTTATCAGGAACTAATCCACATGGATCTCTGTGGGCCGATGTAGACTCAAAGCATAAATGGAAAAAAGTACGTGCTAGTGATCGTCGATGACTACTCTCCCTACACTTGGACAAAGTTCCTCCGAACCAAAGATGAGACCGGTGACTTGATCATTAATTTGTGAACACCACCCAGAACTTGCTGCAGCAGACTATCCAAGTCATTCGAACAGACAATGGCACTGAGTTCAAGAACAGACGTCTCAGTGACTTTTATCAGAAACTTGTGATAAGTCAACAATTCTCAGCCGCAAAAACACCTCAACAAAATGGAGTCGTTGAAAGGAAAAATCGAACCATAGTGGAAGCAGCTCAAATAATGCTGATTCATTCCGGACTTCCACACTTTCTATGGGCTGAAGCAGTTAATACCGCTTGTTTTACTCAAAACAGGACGGTGGTTCACAAAAGGTTCAACAAGACTCCGTACGAGATTGTGAATAATAGAGTACCCAATATCTCTTTCTTTAAAGTCTTCGGGTGCAAGTGCTTTGTGGCGAACGACCGAGAGCAACGTGCCAAGTTCGACCCTAAAGCATTCGAAGCGACTTTCGTCGGGTATTCTTCAACCTCGAAAGCGTACCGAGTATATATCAAGTCCAACCACACAATCAAAGAAAGCTACAACATCACTTTCCACGAAGTGGCGGACATGGCTTCTGGTCAAGTCGGTCCAGGACCCGTGCTTAACCCGATGGCTCCTGCACACCTCAGTTCAGGACCCGTATCCAACTAGATAGCTTCTTAATACAACAGTTCAGAACCTGTTTTCACTGGTGTGTTGACACAAAATCAACAGAAGATGGCAACAACTTTGAAATCAACGTCAGAAGAAGCATTAAGACTCGCATTAGACGATCTGGAGTCTCTCTCTTCGAGCCCGTATATCGGTCACACACTGCTACACCTATAGTGGATTCTCCACCTAACGAGACCGATGTACCTAGTACTTATCACGTCCCTACCTCACAGGATTCACAATTTCCACAGAATAACGAAGAACCTATAATGGTTACCGAGTAATTCGATCGTTTAGATAATCAATTGAATTCGATTGAAAAACTCAAGTTAAGAACACTAGAGAGAATTCAATTAGAGTGAGAAAGTTACTGTTGTTTCTCTCTCTAGAAATCGAATTGCAAGCCCTTCGGATCAATTCTCTAAACTTTCTCTATTCAGCTCAATTGATTTACATGTATTTATACCAAACAAACTTGGTATAAATATCAAACTAGTCCTAATCTAAGGACTACTATACAAAACGCCCCTAATTACAAGGACAACTAATGAAATCATGCCCAATTACAAATAGTATTCTACAATCTCCCCCTTTGTGCTTGATTGCGTCTCCGCGTCGTTTATCCTCGTCGGGCGTAATACGATCTGCGCAAGCCCAGCGCATGCTCGTAGTTCCTCAGCGTGATCCTCAGCTCCAGTCGCTCCTCGATATCTTCAAGCAATTCCATTAGGAGCGGCTGTTCTCTCACGAACCTATGGATCCTCACCATCGTATCTCGATTGATTTCTTCCAACCTCTGCTCAATGTTTTTCCTGACGACCTTGAGCGTCCCATCGCAAAACTTATGAATCTCAGTCTTCAGCATGCGCAACGGACGGAAGAGCTCCAGCAATTCCAGCTTCTAGGCGACTAAAGGAGCCTAGAGAATACTCTCTGGAGGAAAGAGCTCGAGCTAAGGCTGATCTAGTAGCCATGAATACCCTTATGCAGGGCATCCCCAACGATATATACAGACAAATCGACAGCCTTACATCGGCCAAAGGGATGTGGGATGAGCTGCATAGGATGATGCAAAGGACGGAAGTTGGCATAAAGGCCAAGAAGGCGAACATTCTCACTGCTTACGACTCACTCAAAGCAAAGCCGGAGGAGAGTCTATACGAAATCTACCAACGATACCTCACTCTTCTCAATGAGATGAGGAAGATAGATAACGAAGACAAACATGGAGACAAACATAAGATTTCTATCTTCTCTGCCCACGGAATGGAAGAAAATATCCACTCAAATACGACAAAATAAAGATCTAGAGGAGTTGGATGTCCATGCCGTGTTCGATAATCTCGCTCAGCATGAGGATGATATCCGCGAGATTACCAAAGAGTAGAAAGGCAAACAAACCGATGACACGGTTGCCTTAGTCTCGGAGAAGAGGAGCATAAGATTAAGAAAGGAAAAAAAACGTTAGGCCGCCTTCATCATCAGAGTCGGAAGATGAATCGGACTCCGACATCGAGCCGAACATGAAAGCCCTTGGAAAACAGTAGCTCTCATTGGACAAATGATGAGCAAGAAGTACTTCAAGAAGAAGTCTTCAACCTCAGCCAATAGACTTCGGACTACAAGCTCCAAGAACAAAGAACGTGCTCCGGAGAGGTTCCGAGGTCAAGAATCCCAAAGAGACTAACAAATGCTTTAACTGTGGCAAAGCAGGTCACTTCGCCAGAGAGTGCACTCTCCCGAAGAAAAGAGATGCAAACTACTACTCCAGGAAGCTTCAATTGACAAAACAGAAAGAAGCTGGAGTAGCTCTCATGGCCGAACAGGACCAATGGCTCGAGGACACGTCGAGCTCCGAAGAAGAGAACTTAGCCCTCATGGCCCGTCTCGACCACGAATTGGACGCCGAAACATCCACTCGTACGGACGATGACAATGCATTCACGTCTTCAAATGAGGTAGTCACTCCTTCCACATTATTGACCATGTTAGAATCATATCAAAAGCAATATGCTAACATGAAACGTGAGCAGAAAAGTATAAAGGAAGTAGAGAACGAACTTGAGAGAGCTCAGGAAAAGATAGATAGTCTCGAACAAGAACTTAGGAGCTCTAGTGCAAAAATAGATGAACTCACTAAGAGCCTCCATTCTAGAGAGACTAGTCAACTTCAACTAGGACAACAGAGCGAAAAGATTAAGGAATTAGAAGATAGGCTAGCAAATAACTACAATTGCTTGGTTAGAAATCTCAACGAGAAAGCCATTTTAAATTGTAGGATAACCGAAGCTACCTCTAAGATCACTAACTTAGAAACTCAATTAGAAACATCGAATGCTAAGATTAGTGAGCTTAGTAAGGATTTCGATGCCTGTCAAGCCGCCAAACTAACCGTGGAAAATAATTATGCTCTCCTAGGTGAGGAACGCAAGAAACTATATGCCAAAATAAACAAATTAGGCGATATAGTTACGCGTAGGGGACAATCCGAACAGACGATATTTTTGAACAAGCCCAAGGATATAGAGTTCTATAATCCTATAGAAGGCATAGGTTTCACTAACCTGTGTGTTTTACAAGAGAAAGAAATATACGATGTTAAACACATGGGCTTAGGAATAACCTCTCTTAGAAATTTTACTGAATCGTCTTATGAAAATACTTTCGATTCATCCATTAGACAAGGTCCACATGGTCCAGAAATCCCCAATGAACTAAATGAAAGGGACAAAAATAGGAAAGAAACTCTAACACCTGTCTGCAATTTAGTTCAAATTCTACCTCGTGACTCTCAAACACACCACGAGGAAGTTAAAACCGTTAATTATAAAAATTCTCTCTACAAAACCCCTATCATAAAATAGATAGAGGAGTCACAGGCAAAGTTAGAAAAAACAACGAGAGAATTTCGAAGCTGAAAAGAAAAAATTCTTTAAGGAGATGGAAAATCTCAAGGCTTTCTCGTCCTCCCAAACTACCTCTCACGCTATTACAAAAAGCGTGAAAAATGAAAAACGCCTTTGAAAGATAAAAATTGTAAAAATAATTCTGTTAAAAGTGCTATGACTAATTTTACTTTACCTACGTCTATAGGGAGCGTAGCGTCAGCACTAAAAACAAAGGCGAGAGTGTCTAGCATTAAGATAAAGAAGGAGCCATTAGACTTAAATGTTTCTGAACATGCTACTCCTTCTGTTACAGTAAAAGACACTCGTAGAAATAAAAAAGCTATTTCCACTTTTAAGATAGTTGCTTCTACTTATTCACTTCAGCCGATTACCTTTAGAAGCCCCAACTTCGAAATAGGCTCTACATCAAAAATTAATCATTATGAAACAAATGCCACTAGGAAGACTCGTAGGAAACAAGATCCAGCCATAAAGAAAGCTTATGGCGCCGTACATGATTGTACTCACCTAAGGTATCCCGTAGAAATTAAATCCCCTAAGCACCTTAGGAGACTATCACAAGAAAAGATCTTTTCCTCAGTCAAACCCTCCAAAGCATTTGTACGTGCTGAAATTAACCTTCCCTGCAAGGTTCAACCCAAATGGGTTCCTAAATCTCCGCCTAGGACGACAAAAGCCAAAAGGGCCAAGTCTCCTATAGAGGCAAAACCCAAACCCACTTTTTCAAAAGTGCAATGGGTTATTAACACTCTTCCAAAAATAGATTTAGGAGTCATATCTGAACCCAAAACTAAATCTGCTAATCCGAGAGGACCCATGCTTAAGTGGGTACCTAAAGCTCTCTATATTGTTTTTGCAGATCCATCATGTGTGGTACCTCGACTCTGGTTGCTCCACACACATGACCGGTAATCAAGAGCTGCTGAGCAACTACAAAGACCGACCAAACGGCAAAGTCAGATTTGGGAACAACGATTCAGCCCCGATTCTAGGACTTGGGGATATCATTCTGAAGAATCTGACCATCAAAGATGTCTCATACGTCGAAGGCCTCCGTCATAACTTGTTCAGCATAGGCCAATTCTGTGACAAAGGCTTCCAGGTGGTCTTCCATGCTGACCGGTGCAGAATTTTGGATAGTCAGGACACAGAACTCCTTCATGGACTTCGGAGATCCAATCTTTACACGATCAACCTGACGTCTGTGCGGCCCTTGACAGCTGTATGCCTCATTTCTCAGATTGATTTACAGAGGAACAGCTTATGGCATCAACGACTGTCTTATCTGAATATGAAAGCTCTCCAATGCCTTTCTACGAAAAAGTTGGTTCACGGTCTTCCAACCATACTACTACAAAAGGAGCATCAATGTTCGGCATGTCAATTAGGAAAAATGAAGCGAGCGTCTCATCACATCAAGCAAATTGCGTCTACTTCTCGACCATTGGAACTAATTCACATGGATCTCTGTGGTCCGATGCAGACTCAGAGTATCATGGAAGAAAGTATGTCCTAGTGATTGTAGATGACTATTCTCGCTACTCGTGGACTAAGTTCCTCCGAACGAAAGATGAGACTGGTGACTTGATTATCAATTTTGTGAACACAACTCAAAATCTGCTGCAACAGACTATTCAAGTTGTTCAAACAGACAACGGCACTGAGTTCAAGAACAATCACCTCAGTGAGTTTTATCAGAAACTTGGAATAAGTCAACAATTTTCAGCCGCCAAAACACCTCAACAAAATGGGGTCGTAGAAAGGAAAAATCGAACACTAGTGGAAGCCGCTCGTACAATGCTGATCCAATCGGGACGTCTACACTTTCTATGGGCTGAAGCAGTCAATACCGCTTGTTTTACTCAAAACAGGACGGTGGTTCACAAACGGTTCAACAAGACTCCGTACGAGATTGTGAATAATAGAGTGCCCAACATCTCTTTCCTTAAAGTCTTCGGGTGCAAGTGCTTTGTGGCGAACGACCGAAAGCAACGTGCAAAGTTCGACCCTAAAGCATTCGAAGCTACATTTGTCGGGCACTCTTCAACATCAAAAGCGTACCGAGTATACATCAAGTCCAACCGAACTATTAAGGAAAGCTATAATGTCACTTTTCACGAAGTGGCAGATATGGCTTCTGGTCAATTCAGTCCAGGACCCGTGCCTAACCCATTGGTTCCTGCTCAACTCAGTTCAGGACCCGTTCTCAACCCGTTGGCTTCTGAAGACAACAATTCAGAACCCGTAATCACTGGTGTGTTGGCACAAAACCAACAGAAGATATAGACGACTTGGATTCTCTCTTTGAACCGGTATATCGGTCATACACGACTACACCAACAATGGATTCTCTACCGAACGAGACCGACGTACCAAGTTCATCTCATACCTCTACCCCACCCGATTCAGAATTGCCACAGAACACCGAAGAACCTACAGTGGTCATCGAGGAAGTATCATCAGAGACGATCAATCCAAGTGCAGTATTGGAACTTCCTCAGACAAATGATCAATCGGAGACTATAGGCAATCTAGATCCACAGATGGCTGACGCATCGACTTCAGCCTTGCCTCATGAGCGCAAGTGGACGAGAGGCCACTCGGTTGATCAGATAATTGGCGATCCTTCGGTTGGTGTGAGGACACGTCGTCAACACAGTCTTTTCAGTTGCTTCCTGAGCCAAAACGAGCCTACCAAAGTAGCAGACGCACTTCGAGACCCGGATTGGACAATTGCAATGCAAGAGGAATCAATCAATTCGAACGTCTTCAAGTGTGGACCTTGGTACCCCGTCCACATGGGAAAACAGTGGTCGGAACTAAATGGGTTTTTAAGAATAAGAAGAATGAAGATGGTGAAGTGATCGATACAATCAATAGGAAGGCATCGACTACGACTAGACTTATGCTCCTGTTGCCCGTATCGAAGCTATCCGCCTCCTGCTGGCTTATGCGGCTCACAAAGACTTCAAAGTCTATCAGATGGATGTTAAAACCGCCTTTCTCAACGGCGTGTTAAAAGAAGAAGTCTACGTCGCTCAGCCGGAAGGTTTCGTTGATCAAGAACATCCCGATCATGTCTATCGCTTGGACAAAGCTCTCTATGGACTAAAACAAGCCCCACGTGCTTGGTACGATGTCCTGAGTGATTTCCTCATGAAGTCTGGACTCATATGAGGAACGATAGACACAACTCTCTTCATTAAATGGCATGACAAAGATCTGATGGTCGTCCAAGTATACGTCGACGACATCATCTTCGGATCAACAAATCCTCGGCTCTGCAAGAAGTTTGGAGATCTCATGAAGAGCAAATTCGAGATGAGTCACATGGGAGAGATGCAATTTTTCTTAGGCCTTCAAGTCAGGCAGCTCAATGATGGATTTTCATCAGTCAGACAAAATACATCAAGGATATTCTGAAGAAGTTTCATCAAGACCAGAGCAAGCCTCTCAGCACTCGTATGTCACCAAGCTGCAAGTTGGATGCCGATCCCTCTGGTAAATCGATCGACATCACACTGTATCGCAGTATTATTGGATCTCTTCTCTACCTCACTTCGAGTCGGCCGGATATCATGTTTGCCACCTGCTTGTGTGCCCGTTTTCAAGCCGATCCCAAAGAATCTCATATGCTCGCGGTCAAAAGAATTTTACGCTACCTTAAGGGCACCTCTACCCTTGGCCTATGGTATCCAAAGGGTACGAATTTTCAACTTATCGGCTACTTTGACGCTGACTATGCAGGTTGCCGAATGGACAGGAAAAGTACGTCCGGTGGCGCTCAATTTCTAGGCGAAAAGCTGGTTTGCTGGTCATCCAAAAAGCAGAACTGTGTGTCCACTTCGACGGCCGAAGCAGAATACGTAGCTGCCGCCAGCTGTTGCTCACAGATGCTGTGGATGCGGACACAGCTTCGCGACTATGGGTACTGTAGAATACTATTTGTAATTGTGCTTGATTTCATTAGTTGTCCTTGTAATTAGGGGCGTTTTGTATAGTAGTCCTTAGGTTAGGACTAGTTTGATATTTATACCAAGTTTGTTTGGTATAAATACTTGTAAATCAATTGAGCTAAAAAGAGAAAGTTTTGAGAATTGATCCTAAGGGCTTACAATTTGATTTCTAGAGAGAGAAACACATATATAGTGATAGTCAGAGTGCAATCGCCATTACTTGCAATCCTGTTCATCATTCACGCACAAAACACATAGACATTAGATATCATTTTATCAAAGATCACGTAGAAAAAGGCACGATAGAGATGTACTTTGTGAACACGGAGTTTCAACTAGCCGACATTTTCACCAAGGCCTTGGATGAGAAACGATTTCAATTCCTTGTTGGAAAATTAGGCATGTTGAATCTTCCGTAATATGTGCGTTACCTGATCTTCTGTGCTATCACATGCTCTATTCTATGTGTTTTCTATGCTTATTTGTCCTTATCTTGCGTGATAAAAATAGTATAAAAATAAAATATAGTAATAATAATAAAATATATATATATATATAATATACATTTCTATATATAATATAAAGGGGTATGACGAAATCCTTTAGGATGCTTTGATCTAAAGTCACTTAGAATTTTACCCCGACATGCGAACGATTTATTTGCTTAAAATTTGTCATTCTAAGTCGCATTCTTGTGTCTAAAACGTCATTTGATTGTTCCACTAGACACAAAGTCACTCTACATGCGTGAGGATTCAAGCCTTGTTCCTTTGTCCTTTCTTTGGATCTACTTCTCGAGTGAGTCACACATAAATTACTTGTCTTACCTAGTGATTCTTGGTGTCATACTCATCTTGCGTTAGATAGTCAGGAAAATGATAAGGGAGTTTAGGATATTCCTCATACGGCCTTATATAAATTCCCCCACGTTAGCCCTTAGTCATCCACTTTGAGCCTTCTCCGATGTTCTTTTCTTCATTTGAAACCCATTCCCAGCCTTCAACTGAATTCTATACTCTTCGAATGGTTGTTCAAACGAGAAAATGAGGGGGAGATAACAAAAGAAAAGTAAGATGATGACAAAAGAAGGCATTGCTCAACGCGCAAAAATCAGACCAAAGGAACCGGCCTTCCGACTACCTTGTAGAAGGTGGCATGATTCCTGCTGTGAACTTCTCCAACGATAATCTCGTACGCTCGTCAGAACGGCTGGAAGAGGAGCACCACGAAGTGAACTTCTTCAACGATAATCCGGTCTTATATCGGGAAACGAGAAGAGGAGTGCAGCCTCGGGTACGAATTCCATAACCGAGAACTTCTCCAAATTGATAATTTCTGAAACCTCTATAGGGATTAAGAGAAGAGGAGCTCGGTATCGGCCCGAGAACCAACAAAAAGAACTTCGCCTACGATAATCTCCTAGAGCATCATGGAGAAGCGGAGCTTCAGCTTTAGCATAACATAAAAAGGGATAGTTCTTAAAAGAAAAGGAGGAGAAACGATTGAAAAGAAGAAAGACGCCGAAAAAAAATGAGACGGACGTAGAATTGGAAGACGATGAAGAGATAAGCTCACTTTCCTTTAAATTCCTTCCGTTCTAAGTCCTAGCCAAAATTAGAACCCTTACAACCCTTTGATTCCACATAGACGGTCTCTCGCTTAGGTGAAATGATTAAAAATGCCTCGATCACAGGAAAATTGACTTAAAATTGCTTGTGTTGACTTGAGTGATAAAAATATAAAAATCCCAAGATAGCTACAATTGAGAGCAAGAGCGAACCTAGTGAGAGTTGTCGAAATGGACCATTCTATGAACTTAGGACTTTAGTTTGACGACATGACTTGACGGCATTTCTTCTTTCAAATGTCTCGTAAAATTTTAGGCGTGACGATTGATCGAAGCAAAATAATCTGACCCCATACTATAATAATGTAAAATTGCCAAAAATAAGTGTTAATTAACTCCATTATTACTAACGCTTATCTCTAAGTGGTACAGATTTTTAAATTTCTGCTAGGGGAGCTAGACGTTACTACACAGAAAATACAGGGAGTTAATTGCATTTATTTTAATTACTAAGGGGGAGCCTTACAAAGGGTTTTATTTTGAAATAGGGGTCAATCTGAAAATTTTAGAAGTACTTACTATCGAGAAACTAGATGGAAGACTTAATTCACGATCATAAGTTTCTCGATCGTAAACAGTGTTGGAAACAATTTTGATTGCCGCGATAATTTGCGATCGAAAAATTTGAATTGAGAGGAAATTTTCAAATCAAAAATTTCTCGAGCGCAAATAGTAATGGGCCTGATCCATTTAATCGCAAAACGTCCAATCGCAAACCCAACATTGACTTAATGCTAGTTAATAAAAGTTTAACTTTTGTCAGTCGAAAAACTTTTTCTCACGCAACCCTAATCGCAAAAAATCTCTCTAGCGAAAAACTTTCACAGACAGCTTAAAATTCTCAAAAATCTTTCGATTTTCAACACCAAACTGTCTGTTTAAGGTAGACATGAGATTCTTTTAACATTTGCGTGTGATTTACCTTCATTAGCATCTGCATTTTGAAGTTTTTCGCATGTTTAGACTTAGATTTTCGACTGTTCTTCAAAACTGAGAAATTGTATACTGTTTTATAGTGTTTGCGGCTTGATTTTGAACTTTATCTGAGTTTAATGCCTGCACTTAAGATAGTTTCGATATTCTCTATGAATCTGGTAGAATGAATCATCGGAAAATCTGCATCTTCGACTGTAATTTGATTTTTGATGAAACTGGGTATTTGAATGTTTAAAGCCATCGAAGAACTTTGTCGATCGCAAACAGTCTTAATTGAATTCCGATTTAATTGAGATACTGTTTGTGTCGAATTAGTTTTTCGATCGGTAAAATTCTGATTTAGTCGCTAAGATAGAAGATTTTGACCGAAAAAAAAATTACTTACCATCGAGAAATCTAATTAGGATTTTTGTGAGCGAAAAACTTACGCACTGATTAGACAATTTAGACGCAAATTTTATCGAGCATAAAACTTATTATCGCAAAATAGAATTTTCGATTTAATTTCAATTTGGTCGCAAAAATTTAGCAGCGAAAAATTAATTTTTCAACACTTAAATTTTTCGATCATAAAATTCGCCACTTAGGACCTAATTGATCGGAAAATTTCTCGACGTTTGACTTAGTCTTTTGTTGACTAATTTCTTGATAAAATTATATCGCAGCGAAAAAAAAAATCTACTTTCAATCGAAAATCACATACCGCTCGACAAATTTCAAATCGAGAATTTTATTCAATTGAAGAAAATTTCTCGATAGTAAATTTACCTGAGATGTAATTTCTCGATCGTAAATTTACACGGAATTTTTCTCGATCGTAAAATTGATCGACTACAGTCACGCTTTCAACTTCAACACTTAGGAAATTTTTCTAAGTCTTTTACACTGTAGCTAACAATAGCGGATAAAATTCTTCGAGCGCAAAACTAAGACGGAATTCTTTCATTTGAAATCATTGTATAGGAATCAAATTGCAATTCAATTTTCTCGACCGAAAATTTTCTCGGCATGAATAGTGACTTACTGATTTAATACTTAGCGAAATTTCGAACTATTTTTCACGCGATTTATACTTCATTCGAAATTACATTCATGCCATTACGATTTTTCAAAATTGAGCATACACTATGCATTTGATACGATTTCAATTCGAAATTCATCGAACATGCTATTATTTCCAACAGTTTGATGAAATTAATTCATTTTTCGACTAAAAATAAAATTGATCTAATAAACTTTTATATTTCTTATTTTCAGATGGATCGCTACCAAAGATACAACCATATATACGATCACAATCTATATTTGAAGGTCCAGGATACGAACTTCCAACTCGATCTAAGCACATTTCGGTGTCCTGACGAGATCATCGTATCTATCCTGCGAGGCCACCCCATCTGGCACGCATTGACGGTCACCGCCTCAGTGCCAATGGTCTATCTCCAGCAATTCTAGGGATGTATAGAAGGAGTTGTAGCGAATGGGGTATTCTCCTTCACAACAAGAATCGGGACGCGGCATATTCATATGAGCAAGAGCCAGTTCGGGATGATACTGGACTTGCCACACAGCGACAACTACGAGCCGCTCCCGTCGGACGCAGAAATGGTCCATGACTTCATGCACATGGGATATAAACCGCAGCTCACCAAATTAGCTCAGGTCCAGAGCAGCAGTATCCCTCACCCCTGGAAGACACTGTTCGGGATCTTGAACAAGTGTCTATCACCAAAGCATGCCGGCTTCGACCAGGGCAACGACAATATACTGCGAATCTTTCACGGTCTCGCCTTCGCCAGAAACTACGACTTCGCACAGCTAATCTGGAATGATCTAGCTGAACAGATCCGGCTGAAGGAAAACCGAAGGTCAAAGAACGTGCCCTATGCTCGATGGTTCAACGTGATCATCAGGGAGGTCATGGAGTTACATGCGGAGAACATCCCACATCTGCCTCCCGGAGGAAACTATGAGCCGCCAAGGCTAAAGTTCTTCCATAACCACGGTTTACGGACTTGGACCAACCGTCGATGCCAATTCCGCTCCAACTACTCAGGATTGCCGACCCCGCGGGAGCTGAGTATCAAAGATTCTGCTGGGAACACCATTTAACGGAGCAAATGATCAGAGGGCCCCCGGCAGATTACCATGTGAGCCCTCCCCAACCTGAACACCAACCAAGCCCTGACGACGCGATGATAGATGTTGTCGCTCAGGAGCTTCAACAGGAGTCTCCCTTGATCGAAGAGCCGATGCCCGACGTAGATGAGACCTTGATAGACGTCGTGGCTACCGAGATGGCGCTCGAGGCTCATGAACATGAATACCAAGTCGAAGTGCCCGTTCATGTTGGCGTGCTCGAAGAAACAATTGAGGATGTTCTTCTACCAGTAGCACAGCCCGAAGTCGAAATGGAATTTTACCGATCGAAAAACTAATTCGACACAAGCAGTATCTCAATTAAATCGGAATTCAATTAAGACTGTTTGCGATCGACAAAGTTCTTCGATGGCTTTAAACATTCAAATACCCAGTTTCATCAAAACTCAAATTACAGCCGAAGATGCAGATTTTCCGATGATTCATTCTACCAGATTCATAGAGAATATCGAAACTACCTTAAGTGCAGGCATTAAACTCAGATAAAGTTCAAAATCAAGCCGCAAACACTATAAAATAGTTACGGTTTTTCTTAGTTTTTTTTGAAGAACAGTCGAAAAATCTTAATTAAACATGCGAAAAACTACAGAATGTTAATGCAAATGACTGGGAATCATACGCAAATGTCAAAAGAATCTCATTTCTACCTTAAACAGACAGATTGGTGTTGAAAATCGAAAGATATTTTGAGAATTTTAAGCTGTCTGTGAAAGTTTTTCGCTCGAGAGATTTTTTGCGATTAGGGTTGCGTGAGAAAAAGTTTTTCGACTGACAAAAGTTAAACTTTTATTAACTAGCATTAATTCAATGTTGGGTTTGCGATTGGACGTTTTGCGATTAAATGGATCAGGCCCATTACTATTTGCGCTCGAGAAATTTTCAGATTGGTTCCAACACTGTTTTACGATCGAGAAACTTATGATCGTGAATTAAGTCTTCTATCTAGTTTCTCGATAGTAAGTACTTCTAAAATTTTCAGATTGACCCCTATTTCAAAATAAAACCCTTTGTAAGGCTCCCCCTTAGTAATTAAAATAAATGCAATTAACTCCCTGTATTTTCTGTGTAGTAACGTCTAGCTCCCCTAGCAGAAATTTAAAAATCTGTACCACTTAGAGATAAGCGTTAGTAATAATGGAGTTAATTAACACTTATTTTTGGCAATTTTATCTTTGAAAGATTTGGTCTTGTGTCTAGCTCCTCTCTTTGTAGTGTCGACGTCTCACTCCTTAATATTGAAAGATCTGAAATGCTCAGAAAAAACGTCAAAAATATTTGGAGCTGATCTACAAGTCTTATACTTGCTCCCGTCAAATGATGCACAAGAATTGACTAATTATGCAAGCATATGAAATCAATTCAAGTCACGAGCACACAAATTTACCAAGTAAGCATGTATACATGGTCCCCGAAAACACGTACATTAAAAATATTGTGTGAGGGTAGAAGCAATGAAAAATTTATCGCATTTAAACAATTCAGTACCAATGCAATCTAAAATTGCATTTAGAATGTGCGATTCACTAAAGAAATTCGCATTTATTCAATTCAACGCATATGAAACATAACATTTCATGTCAAAATGTGCTATAATTGTTTTTTTATATGTTACTATTACTATAGTATGGGGTCAGATTATTTTGCTTCGATCAAACCGTCACGCCTAAAATTTTACGATACATTTGAAAGAAGAAAATGCCGTCAAGTCATGTCATCAAACTAAAGTCCTGAGTTCATAGACTGGTCCATTTCGACAACTCTCACTAGGTTCGCTCTTGCTCTCAATTAGCTATCTTGAGATTTTTATATTTTATCACTCAAGTCAACACAAGCAATTTTAAGTCAATTTACCTGTGATCGAGGCATTTTTAATCATTTCACCTAAGCGAGAGACCGTCTATGTGGAATCAAAGGGTTGTAAGGGTTATAATTTGGCTAGGACTTAGAACGGAAGGAATTTAAAGGAAAGTGAGCTTATCTCTTCATCGTCTTCCAATTCTACGTCCGTCTCCCTTTTTTTTCGGCGTCTTTCTTCTTTTCAATCTTTTCTCCCTCCTTTTCTTTTAAGAACTATCCCTTTTTATGTTATGCTCAAGCTGAAGCTCCGTTTCTCCATGAGGCTCTAGGAGATTATCGTAGGCGAAGTTCTTTTTGTTGATTCTCGGGCCGATACTGCGCTCCTCTTCTCTTAATCCCTATAGAGGTTTCAGAGATTATCAATTTGGAGAAGTTCTCGGTTATGGAATTCGTACCCGAGGCTGCACTCCTCTTCTCGTTTCCCGATATAAGACCGGATTATCGTTGGAGAAGTTCACTTCGTGGTGCTCCTCTTCCAGCCGTTCTGACGAGCGTACGAGATTATCATTGGAGAAGTTCACAGCAAGAACCATGCCACTTTCTACAGGGTATTCGGAAGGCCAGTTCCTTTGGTCTGATTTTTGCGTGTTGAGCAATGCCTTCTTTTGTCATCATCTTACTTTTTCTTTTGTTATCTCCCCCTCCTTTTCTCGTTTGAACAACTATTCGAAGAGTATAGAGTTCGGTTGAAGGCTGGGAATGGGTTTCAAAAGAAGAAAAGGACATCGGAGAAGGCTCAAAGTGGATGATTAAGGGCTAACGTGGGGGAATTTATATAAGGCCGTATGAGGAATATCCTAAACTCCCTTATCATTTTCCTGATGATCTAACGCAAGATGAGTATGACACCAAGAATCACTAGGTAAGACAAGTAATTTATGTGTGACTCACTCGAGAAGTAGATCCAAAGAAAGGAAAAAGGAACAAGGCTTGAATCCTCACGCATGTAGAGTGACTTTGTGTCTAGTGGAACAATCAAATGACCTTTAGACACAAGAATGCGACTTAGAATGACAAATTTTAGGCAATTAAATCGATCGCATGTCGGGGTAAAATTCTAAGTGACTTTAGATCAAAGCATCCTAAAGGATTTCGTCATACCCCCTTACATTATATATAGAAATATATATTATATATTTTTTTTATTATTATTATTATATTTTATTTTTATATTATTTTTATCACGCAAGATAAGGACAAATAAGCATAGAAAACACATAGAATAGAGCATGTGATAGCACAGAAGATCAGGTAATGCACATATTACGGAAGATTCAACATGCCTAATTTTCCGACAAGGAATTGAAATCGTTTCTCATCCAAGGCCTTGGTGAAAATGTCGGCTAATTGAAACTCCGTGTTCATAAAGTACATCTCTATCGTGCCTTTTTCTACGTGTTCTTTGATAAAATGATATCTAATGTCTATGTGTTTTGTGCGTGAATGATGAACAGGATTGCAAGTAATGGCGATTGTACACTGACTATCACTATATATGGGTATATTATTTAGATTGATGTTGTTGCGGTTGGGGAGGGCTCACATGTACATCTGCCGGGGGCCCTCTAATCATCTGCTCCGTTAAGTTGTGTTCCCGGCAGAATCTCTGATACTCGGCTCCCGCGGGGTCGGCGAGCCTGAGTAAGTTGAGTGGAATCGGCATCGACGGTTGGTCCAGGTCCGTGAGCCGTGGGTTGTGGAAAAACTTAAGCCTTGGCGGCTGGTAGTTTCCACCAGGAGGCAGCCGAGGGATGTTCTCTGCATGTAGCTCCATGAACTCCCTGATGATTACACTGAACCATCGAGCATAGGGCACGTTCTTCGACCTTCGATTCTCCTTTAAATCGAAAATTCTGTTTTGCGATAGTAAGTTTTACGCTCGATAAAATTTGCATCTTAAATTGTCTAGTCAGTGCATAAGTTTTTCGCTCGTTGAAAATTATAATTGGATTTCTCGATGGTAAGTGTAACGGTTAAAATCTTTTATCGTGACGACTAAGTCAAAATTTTGCGATCGAAAACTAAATCGACACAAATAGTATCTCAATTGAATATGAGTTCAATTGGGATTATTTGCGATCGACAGAGTTCTTCGACAGCTTCAAAACTTCAAAAACCCAGTTTCATCTAAACTTATTTTCACGTCACAGATGCAGATTTTTTCCGATGATTCATTCTACCAGATTCATAGAAAATATCGAAACTATCTTAAGTGCAGGCATTATACTCAGATAAAGTTCAAACACAAGCCTACAACACTATGAAATAGTATACGATTTTCTCAGTTTTTGAATAACAGTCGAGAAACTAATATAAATCATGCGAAAAACTACAGAATGCAGATGCAAATCAAGTTATAACATTCGCAATCGTTAACCGAATCGAATTTCTACCTTAATCAGACGATTTGAAGTGAAAAATTGAAAGATTTTTGAAGGATTGTGTATCGTCTGAGAAAGTTTTGCGAGAGAAAATTTTTTTTCGATTAGGTTTTGCGTGAGAAAAAGTTTTTCGACTGAAAAAAAGTTAACTTTTATTAACTAGCATTAAACTGTTGCCGGACTTGTGATTTGACACTTTTGCGATATAAGGGATCAGGCCCATTACTATTTGCACACGAAAAATTCGAATTTTTCGATCACAAATTGTCGCAGTCAATCAAAATCGATCCCAACACTGTTTACGATCGAGAAACTTTTATTTTGCGAATTAATTCTAAATTCAGTTTCTCGATGGTAATTTTTCTAAGGAATTTCAGATTGACCCCTATTTCAAAATAAAACCCATTATAAGGCTCCCCCTTAGTAATTGAAATAAATGCAATTAACTCCCTGTCTTTTCCGAGTAGTAACGTCTAGCTCCCCTGACAAAAATTTAAAAATCTGTACCACTTAGAGATAAGCGTTAGAAATAATGGAGTTAATCAACAATTATTTTTGGTAGTTTTATCTTTGAAATGTTTGGTCTTGAGTCTAGCTCCTCTCTTTGAAGTGTCGACGTCTCGCTCTTTAATTATGAAAGATCTGAAATACTCAGAGAAACGTCAAAAATATTTGGAGCTAATCTACAAGTCTTATACTTGCTCCCCCTCAAATGATGCACAGGAATTGACTAATTATGCAAATCAATTCAAGTCACGAGCACACAAATTTACCAAGTAAGCATGTATACACGGTCCCCGAAAATATGTACTTTAAAGTTTTGTGTGAGGGTAGAAGCAAAGAGAAATGTATCGTATTTAAAACAATTCAGTACCAATGCAATGTATAATTGCATTTACAATGTGCGAAACACTAAAGAAATTCGCATTTATTCACTTCAACGCATATGAAACATAATATTTCATTTCAAAATGTGAGAATTTTATTATTTATTATTTATTTATTATTATATATATATGTATATATATATATATATTTTTAATATGTGGTCAGATTATTTTGCTTCGATCAATCGTCACGCCTAAAATTTTACGAGACATTTGAAAGAAGAAAACGCCGTCAAGTCATGTCGTCAAACTAAAGTCCTAAATTCATAGACTGGTCCATTTCGACAACTCTCACCAGGTTCGCTCTTGCTCTCAATTAGCTATCTTGGGTTTTTTATATTTTTATCACTCAAGTCAACACAAGCAATTTTTAGTCAATTTACCTGTGATCGTGGCATTTTTTAATCATTTCACCTAAGCGAGAGACCATCTATGTGGAATCAAAGGGTTGTAAGGGTTATAATTTGGCTAGGACTTAGAAGGGAAGGAATTTAAGGGAAAGTGAGCTTATCTCTTCATCGTCTTCCAATTCTACGTCCGTCTCCCTTTTTATTCGGCGTCTTTCTTCTTTTCAATCTTTTCTCCCTCTTGTTCTTTTAAGAACTATCCCTTTTTATGTTATGCTCAAGCTGAAGCTCCGTTTCTCCATGAGGCTCTAGGAGATTATCGTAGGCGAAGTTCTTTTTGTTGATTCTCGGGCCGATACCGTGCTCCTCTTCTCTTAATCCCTATTGAGGTTTCAGAGATTATCAATTTGGAGTAGTTCTCGGATATGGAATTCGTACCCGAGGCTGCACTCTCTTCTCGTTTCCCGATATAAGACCGGATTATCGTTGGAGAAGTTCACTTTGTGGTGCTCCTCTTCCAGCCGTTCTGACGAGCGTACGAGATTATCGTTGGAGTAGTTCACAGCAGGATCCATGCCACTTTCTACAAAGTAGTCGGAAGGCCGGTTCCTTTGGTCTGATTTTTGCGCGTTGAGCAATGCCTTCTTTTGTCATTGTCTTACTTTTTCTTTTGTTATCTCCCCCTCATTTTCTCGTTTGAATAACCATTCGAAGAGTATAAAGTTCGGTTGAAGTTTGGGAATGGGTTCTAAATGAAGAAAAGGACGTCGGAGAAGGCTCAAAGTGGATGATTAAGGGCTAACGTGGGGGAATTTTGAATAAGGCCGAATGAGGAATATCCTAAACTCCCTTATCATTTTCCTAACGATCTAACGCAAGATGAGTATGAAGCCAAGAATCACTAGGTAAGACAAGTAATTTATGTGTGACTCACTCGAGAAGTAGATCCAAATAAAGGAAAAAGGAACAAGGCTTGAATCCTCACATTTATAGTGGCTTTATGTCTAGTGGAGCAACCTAATGACCTTTAGACACAAGAATGCGACTTAGACTGACAAAAATAAGCAATTAAATCTATCGCATGTCGGGGTAAAATTCTAAGTGACTTTAGATCAAAGCATCCTAAAGGATTTCGTCATACCCCTTTATATTATATATAGAAATGTATATATTATATATATATATATATATTTTTATTATTATCACGCAAGATAAGGACAAATAAGCATAGAAAACACATAGAATAGAGCATGTGATAGCACAGAAGATCAGATAATGCACATACTACGGAAGATTCAACATGCCTAATTTTCCGACAAGGAATTGAAATCGTTTCTCATCCAATGCCTTGGTGAAAATGTCGGCTAGTTGAAACTCCGTGTTCACAAAGTACATCTTTATCGTGCCTTTTTCTACGTGATCTTTGATAAAATGATTTCTAATGTCTATGTGTTTTGTGCGTGAATGATGAACAGGATTGCAAGTAATGGCGATTGCACTCTGACTATCACTATATATGGGTATATTATTTAGATTGTACCCATAGTCGCGAAGCTGTGTCCGCATCCACAGCATGTGTGAGGAACAGCTGGCGGCAGCTACGTATTCTACTTCGGCCGTCGAAGTGGACACACAGTTCTGCTTTTTGGATGACTAGCAAACCAGCTTTTCGCCTAAAAATTGAGCGCCACCGGACGTGCTTTTCCTGTCCATTCGGCAACCTGCATAGTCAGCGTCAGTGTAGCCGATAAGTTTAAAATTCATACCCTTTGGATACCATAGGCCAAGGGTAGAGGTGCCCTTAAGGTAGCGTAAAATTGTTTCGAAGGTTGAAGATGATGTAATGTGCTTCACAAGTGACAAAAGTCGTTAGTAGCGTTTGATTCGAAAATTAGATCGAGAATTATTTTCGATTCAATCTTAAAGTTTGATCGAAATTAATTCCGTCGAGATAGTGTACTGAGTACTGTTCTCGTGTGAGAAATTTTGTCAGCGAGATATTTTACGAGCGAGATAAATTGCTCAAATCATTCGGTCGAGAAAAATTTCTTGATCGTGAATTTATTTCGATCGTAAAGAAACAGTACGTTAGTAAGTTTCTCGACAAGTCAAAATAAATCTTTTGACTAGAAAAGTTTCACGCGTGTAAATGATTTTCGCCTGGTCAAACGTTAAAAGGTTTGACCGAAAAAGCTTTTCGAGTGAAAGTTTTTACGCATGCAAAGTCAAAATAAGTCTCACTCGAAAAAGTTTTTCGCTGTATAATGCTCGAGAAATATTTCTAACCAAAACCATTTCTGCTGATGACGATTCTAGTACTGACTTCGTATTCTGACCGAGAATAATTCTCGCGCTAAGTTTATCGATCGAGAAACTAATCCGAACGCAAAACTTAGCGAGAAAATTTGAGCAATCGAGAAAAATTCACAGAATACGATTAACACTAATTCGAGCAAAAACAAAGAATCGGATAGTGAAATTTGAGGCAATTGCTCGCAATTAAGTACTAATCACGCACGAACAAGCAATTAAACACATTATGAAGCAAAATATATCGAATTTCATCAAAATCAGAACGTGTTCTTCATGTTCTTCGCAAACAGTAACACGCAGAAGCAATTCAATCCTAGAAATCAAAGTTTAAACTGCCACAGAACTGATCGCAATGACGATCTATCACTTAAACAAGCATAGAAACACCAAATTCAAGTCAATTAAGCACAGAATTAAGCTATTGGATCGAAAAAGGTTTTCGCGCCAAACTATTCTTCGATGAACAGTATTCAGAAAATGATTTTCGATCCAATTCTAACAATTTTCGATTCAAAACAGAACGAATCTGCTCTGATACCAATTGTTAGGTCCTACGATTAACAAATCTACGATCCTAGGCTAGAATTCATAGTAATTCGATCGTTTAGATAAGCAATTGAATTCGATCGAAAAACTCAAATGAAGAACAAGAGAGAGAATTCGAGTAGAGTGAGAAAGTTACTATTGTTTCTCTCTCTAGAAATCAAATTGTAGGCCCTTAGGATCAATTCTCAAAACTTTCTCTTTTTAGCTCAATTGATTTACAAGTATTTATACCAAACAAACTTGGTATATATATCAAACTAGTCCTAAGCTAAGGACTACTATACAAAACGCCCCTAATTACAAGGACAACTAATGAAATCAAGCACAATTACAAATAGTATTCTACAGTACCCATAGTCGCGAAGCTGTGTCCGCATCCACAGCATCTGTGAGCAACAGCTGGCGGCAGCTACGTATTCTGCTTCGGCCGTCGAAGTGGACACACAGTTCTGCTTTTTGGATGACCAGCAAACCAGCTTTCTCGCCTAGAAATTGAGCGCCACCGGACGTGCTTTTCCTGTCTGTAGAATACCATTTGTAATTGTGCTTGATTTCATTAGTTGTCCTTGTAATTAGGGGCGTTTTGTATAGTAGTCATTAGATTAGGACTAGTTTGATATTTATACCAAGTTTTGTTTGGTATAAATACATGTAAATCAATTGAGCTTAATAGAGAAAGTTTAGAGAATTGATCCGAAGGGCTTGCAATTCGATTTCTAGAGAGAGAAACAACAGTAACTTTCTCACTCTACTCAAATTCTCTCTCTTGTTCTTCATTTGAGTTTTTTCGATCGAATCTTAATGTCAATCATTATCATCGAATTACTATGAATTCTAGCCTAGGATCGTAGAGTTGTTAATCGTAGGACCTAACAATGGTATCAGAGCCAGGTTCGTTCTGTTTTGAATCGAAAATTGTTAGAATTGGATCGAAAATCATTTTCTAGATGCTGTTCATCGAAGAACAGATTTGATTCACAGAATACGATCAACACTAATTCGAGCAAAAACAAAGAATCAGATAGTAAAATTTGAGGCAATTGCTCGCAATAAGTACTAATCACGCACGAACAAGCAATTAAACACGTTATGAAGCAAAATATATCGAATTTCATCAAAATCAGAACGTGTTCTTCATGTTCTTCGCAAACAGTAACACGCAGAAGCAATTCAATCCTAGAAATCGAAGTTTAAACTGCCACAGAACTGATCGCAATGACGATCTATCACTTAAACAAGCACAGAAACACCAAATTCAAGTCAATTAAGCACAGAATTAAGCTATTGAATCGAAAAAGGTTTTCGCGCCAAACTGTTCTTCGATGAACAGTATTCCGAAAATGATTTTCGATCCAATTCTAACAATTTTCGATTCAAAACAGAACGAATCTGCTCTGATACCAATTGTTAGGTCCTACGATTAACAACTCTACGATCCTAGGCTAGAATTCATAGTAATTCGATCGTTTAGATAAGCAATTGAATTCGATCGAAAAACTCAAATGAAGAACAAGAGAGAGAATTCGAGTAGAGTGAGAAAGTTACTATTGTTTCTCTCTCTAGAAATCAAATTGTAAGCCCTTAGGATCAATTCTCAAAACTTTCTCTTTTTAGCTCAATTGATTTACAAGTATTTATACCAAACAAACTTGGTATAAATATCAAACTAGTCCTAAGCTAAGGACTACTATACAAAACGCCCCTAATTACAAGGACAACTAATGAAATCAAGCACAATTACAAATAGTATTCTACAGTACCCATAGTCGCGAAGCTGTGTCCGCATCCACAGCATCTGTGAGCAACAGCTGGCGGCAGCTACGTATTCTGCTTCGGCCGTCGAAGTGGACACACAGTTCTGTTTTTTGGATGACCAGCAAACCAGCTTTTTCGCCTAGAAATTGAGCGCCACCGGACGTGCTTTTCCTGTCTGTAGAATACCATTTGTAATTGTGCTTGATTTCATTAGTTGTCCTTGTAATTAGGGGCGTTTTGTATAGTAGTCCTTAGATTAGGACTAGTTTGATATTTATACCAAGTTTTGTTTGGTATAAATACATGTAAATCAATTGAGCTTAATAGAGAAAGTTTAGAGAATTGATCCGAAGGGCTTGCAATTCGATTTCTAGAGAGAGAAACAACAGTAACTTTCTCACTCTACTCAAATTCTCTCTCTTGTTCTTCATTTGAGTTTTTCGATCGAATCTTAATGTCAATCATTATCATCGAATTACTATGAATTCTAGCCTAGGATCGTAGAGTTGTTAATCGTAGGACCTAACAATTGGTATCAGAGCCAGGTTCGTTCTGTTTTGAATCGAAAATTGTTAGAATTGGATCGAAAATCATTTTCTAGATGCTGTTCATCGAAGAACAGATTTGATTCACAGAATACGATCAACACTAATTCGAGCAAAAACAAAGAATCAGATAGTAAAATTTGAGGCAATTGCTCGCAATTAAGTACTAATCACGCACGAACAAGCAATTAAACACGTTATGAAGCAAAATATATCGAATTTCATCAAAATCAGAACGTGTTCTTCATGTTCTTCGCAAACAGTAATACGCAGAAGCAATTCAATCCTAGAAATCGAAGTTTAAACTGCCACAGAACTGATCGCAATGACGATCTATCACTTAAACAAGCATAGAAACACCAAATTCAAGTCAATTAAGCACAGAATTAAGCTATTGGATCGAAAAAGGTTTTCGCGCCAAACTGTTCTTCGATGAACAGTATTCAGAAAATGATTTTCGATCCAATTCTAACAATTTTCGATTCAAAACAGAACGAATCTGCTCTGATACCAATTGTTAGGTCCTACGATTAACAACTCTACGATCCTAGGCTAGAATTCATAGTAATTCGATCGTTTAGATAAGCAATTGAATTCGATCGAAAAACTCAAATGAAGAACAAGAGAGAGAATTCGAGTAGAGTGAGAAAGTTACTATTGTTTCTCTCTCTAGAAATCAAATTGTAAGCCCTTAGGATCAATTCTCAAAACTTTCTCTTTTTAGCTCAATTGATTTACAAGTATTTATACCAAACAAACTTGGTATAAATATCAAACTAGTCCTAACCTAAGGACTACTATACAAAACGCCCCTAATTACAAGGACAACTAATGAAATCAAGCACAATTACAAATAGTATTCTACAGTACCCATAGTCGCGAAGCTGTGTCCGCATCCACAGCATCTGTGAGCAACAGCTGGCGGCAGCTACGTATTCTGCTTCGGCCGTCGAAGTGGACACACAGTTCTGCTTTTTGGATGACCAGCAAACCAGCTTTTTCACCTAGAAATTGAGCGCCACCGGACGTGCTTTTCCTGTCTGTAGAATACCATTTGTAATTGTGTTAGGATATTTAATTGATTGTGTCAATAGTTTAAGTCTTGGGATTAATTTTGTAATTATCTTTAGCTTGGGCTTTAGACTAGATTGTAATTATTTAATATTTAGTGATTGGGCCTTAATATACCTAGGGTTAATGTGGTATATAAGGTATTACCAACTCACTTTTGAAAGTAATCAAAGATCAAAGGCTTATCCAAATTTTTCACACAACACACACACTCAAAGGTGAGAATACTCCCTTTTCATTCCATTAAAGCCTCTTTGATTCCTTGTTTGGTGCATTCGGGACCAACAAGTGGTATCAGAGCAAACGTGGATCGATCTGCACTGATTTGAATCCAGTTTCGTTCGATTCCAAGAAAGATCAAAGGTGTTTTGAGCAAAATTTTACTCTCGGGCATTTTGAGCTTGGTTTGGGGTTTTGATGCTTCGTTTTTGTGTTTAAAACCTTTCCCCAGATCGATTCTATGCCTAAAATGTTTTTAGAACACTTTTGGATCAGTTTTAACGAGTTTTGAGCAAGATTTAAGCAAAAGTTCTTCAGAAAAAGTCATTTCGGTCATTCTCTGTTTTTGGTCGATTTGATCCATTTTTTGTTGTTTTTAGCTCACAAATCGGTCGATTATGTGTTTAGGGAAGAATTTCTGATGCTTAGGATCAAGTTTGAGCGATTTTGGTTGAGATCTGAGTGAAAACGGACGATTTTCTGGCAAGAAACCGCGTGAAAGCAATGGAACAGTAATAACGTGTTCTTGACCGCGAAATTTTGTGCTTGATCGTTCAAGTCCGCGAAATTTCCATGACCGCGAAAATTGATCCCGAGAATTTTTAAAACCGCGAAACTTTCCCTTATACTGCATTTTTTCGCAACTGCCGACTTTAAGAATCCGAGAAATTCTAAACCGCGAAACTTTTATTTATACTACATTTTTCGCAACTGCCTATTTTCAAGATCCGAGAATTTTAAGCCGCGAAACTTTCACTTATACAACATTTTTTTTTCGCAACTGTTTACTTTCATAATCCGAGAAATTCCATATCCAAGAAAGCTTATTCCAAGAATTTCTTTTGGCCGCGAAAATTTTCTCAACCTGCGGAAGGTTTATAACTTGCGAAAACTCTCTTGCGAAACTTTAAAATTCTCAACGTGCGAAAGCTTTATAACTTGCAAAAATTCTCTTGCGAAACTTTAAAATTCTCAACGTGTGAAAGCTTTATAACTTGCAAAAATTCTCTTGCGAAGCTTAAAAGGTCTTAACTTGCGAAATTCTTCAACTTGCGAATTTTTTTTTTCTAACGTGTTAAATTCTTCTAGAGTTAAAATTTTCTCGGGTTGAATCTTTCTCAAACATATTCAAGATTTGATCCTTACACTTTAGTACTATCACCCTAGACCACTTTTGACATAAATTATTTTTCTCGCCTCAAATCTCGCTCTTAAATTTCTAGAACTTCTCCTAATTTCAAGATATATTTTCCCTTCATACATTATCGACCATCACACACGCTCACATAGTTCAAAGAAATTCTTTAAAGAATTTTTCACAAACTCTACTCGTTAAACTCATCTCTCTTATCGTTCGTTACTAACTCTCTCATCTATACAAGATCAAAACCACGGACGATTCGACTGCACCAACCATGTCTACCACGAATGACATCTCCACAGTGGGCTCCGACACCAGGCCTCCGATGCTGCGACAAGGCGACTACAGCATATGGACAAACCGGTTCCTCACGTTCATCAGGAACAAAGGCGCACCACTCTCTCAATATCTTCTGGACTCCATCTTCAACGGCCCAGCACAGTTCTGGACAATCATCCCTGCACAGCCAAACGCAAACCCTCCCATGGATGAACGCCGCACTCCAAGAGGTCCCATCAATGAGGATGAACTAGCTCGCGTACAGGCCGACGAGACTGGAAAGGATACCTCTTCCAGGCTATGGGCAACGAAGTCTATGCTCACATCGAGTGCTGCACAACTGCTAAAGAAATATGGGATGAACTCGTCGAAATCATGGCAGGCACAACTGAAAGTGCTCAAGGGAGGAAATCAGCCTGTCTCTCACAGTATGAACACTTCCAAGCCTACGAAGGAGAGGAGCTGCGTGACACGTACCTCAGATACCTGAAGGTCATCAATGAACTCAAGAAAGCCAGGATCTCGAGGGACAAATTCGATATCAACAACCGCTTTCCTGGAAGCCTCAAACCACAATGGGGCAATGCAATCGTGATGATGATTCAGAGTAAGGACATCTCCAACACTTCCATCCATGCTCTTTATGACAGTCTGTCTGCCTATGCTCCATACGTGCAACCTCAGTCCACCAACACTCGAGTCGACCCACTGGCCCTCCTCTCAAACAAAACCAATGAACGATCTTCCACCACTAAGACCAAACAGAACAAAGGGAAGCTACCAGCTGTTGTATCTGACACCTCTTCAGAATCCGAAGCTGATACAGAATCAGACGAAGATGTTCGTGATATACGCAAGCAACTGGCAATGCTCACTAAGTTGGTCTCAAAGAAGATCGGGAAAAAATCCTCATCCTCTTCCAATCGCCAAAGAACCTATAGCGGTATCAAAAAGACCACTCCCACAGAGGAAGCCAAGCCAACAAAGAAAGAAGAGGACTCCGCACCTCAAAAGTCCGTGAAGTGCTTTCGGTGTGGAAAGATGGGGCACTTTGCCAAAGAATGCCACGCCCCACGCGTGAAGGACTCCGGCTACTACGACCGTAAGGCCAGAATGACCCGCAAGGTGGAAAGTGGGAAAGTTCTACTCACCGAAGAAGCAAAATGGGTGAATGACACTTCAGAAGACGAAGGAGCCTAAGGATGAAGATTGCTGCATGGCAAGGCTGGTCGAACATGACGAGGACGAGGAGATGGGTCACACCGGTGAAAACACAGCTAATACTCCTACCAACGCTGTGTCTGAGGTACGAATCTCACACCTAGATGATGTGTTTACTCACCGACATGCCATTAAGAAACCCACCGTAGACGCTAGGGATTATGATGAACTTAAGCTAAAATTTGAAAACAACTATGCCTTACTTAGTCTAAAAGTAGAAGAACTTGCCTGTGCAAACGAACGTCTAATGGCCTCTGAAGCTTTAGTCAAACGTCTGCAAAGCAAGAACAAACAATGTGAGACTAAGGTTAAGGAAACTACACTAGCCATTAGTTCATGTGAAACTTCTCGCCTCCTGACGGCCTCCCAATATGAACTGCTTACGAAGGAAAGAGTTAGGCTATACCGCAAGGTGAAAGAACTTGAAGAGCAACTTCACCTTAGAAACGAAAACTCACGCATCTTATGCCTATTGAACCAACCAGTGGAAACAGAATTCTACAACGCCCGGGGGGGGATCGGACTGTCTAGCAATTGCAATCCAACACCGCTAACAGTTAAAAGATATAACATGTGCAACACTGCATTCTTGCAAACAAGAAATGGTGCTCCCCCGCAGCTTAAGCCATTTGTGAGATCATCCTCCGCTGCCATCTCAGAAGAAACAAGAGAACAGAACATTCATTGGGCAGAAATCGCGTTTGACTGCACAGAGCTGAACAATAGAGATAAGACTGAGGTATCCTCACTCTCGGAGGATGACGAAACCTTACTCCCAAACAAAGAACAGGAAGTTGCTTTTCAAGATGTGCTCTCTCGCACTTACATCCCAAAGAAACTACTACTCATAGCAGAACTAGAACGACAACTAGAAGTAGAAAGGAAGGCCTTTGCAAAAGAGCGAGATGAGCTACTTAGCAAAATCTACACACTAGAAAAATTTCCCAATACGAACTATCCCTCCACATCGAGTCAAGTACCCGATTCTCAAACATGTAAATGTAAGAGGACGGCGAAAATGACTCCTGAAGCTGACATATGTTCTAACACTAACTCTAGTATTCTTATGGATACAGGGAATGTGAGTTCGACGTCTCTGGGAGGCAGCTCGTATCAGACAAAGGCGAATCCACTCTTCGATGACAAGAAGAAAAAACCATCCTATATTCGTCCTTCCTCTCTATGTACTGAATCCCAATATCCTAAGGTCGTAGACAATTATGTTGCCAAAACTTATCTTTCTTTTACCAAACTTATGTCTATGTGCTGCTGCAATGATTTTGTTCTCCCACGTTTTCATGAATATGAAACACATGAACACGCAACACTCCGACCTCGCAAGCGAACCTTCTCTACGACGTCTTGGAATTCTCCCATCTCGCCAAAACCTAAGGTCAAGCGAAAACGTCTCTCGTCGTCAAACGCAAACTCACCTACTACTCGCAAGCCAAAGGCGACCAAAATCGAAGCACGAAAACAACAACCACGTTACCCACGTCAATTCATGTATACGGCGCCATACATGCAAGCACGAATTAGGAAAATATGGGTTAGAAAAACCACAATCCCGCCTAATCAAACAAACGACAAAGGGAAAGCTAAATTAGAATCAACACAATCTGATTTAGAATCCACATTTCCCATTAAGCGCATGAAAATTTTACTTGTATCACAAGAATGCCCCGTCAGTAATCGGGGACCCAACATTTGCTAATGATTGCAGGTCTGTCATGTGTGGTATCTAGACTCGGGTTGCTCCACACACATGACGGGGAACAAGGAACTGCTGAGCAACTTCTCCGAGCGCTATCTCGGAAGGGTCTCCTTCGGGAACAGTCAAATGGCGCCAATTCTCGGAACTGGTGATCTCGTCCATGACAAACTGACGATCAAGGGCATCTCTTACGTTGAGGGTTTGAGCTACAATCTCTTCAGCATTGGTCGTTTCTGCGACAAAGGATACAAGGTTCTCTTCGAATCTGACATCTGCAGCATTATAGATGCCTCGGGACTGCCACTTCTTTCTGGAACGCGCACGTCTCACCTCTACGTACTCAATCTCACGACCTCTCGACCAGTATGCCTTCTCTCTCGGGCTGCACCCAAGTTGAATGATCTATGGCACCGACGTCTTTCTCATCTCAATTTCAAGACTATCAACAAACTGCGTCAAGATAAACTCGTCAACGGTCTACCCCAACTGACATATCATAAGGAACACCTCTGCTCTGCCTGTGAGTTGGGGAAGATGAAGCGATCGTCTCACAAATCCAAGGAAACACCATCCTCTAAGCTAATCCTCGAGCTCTTACATATGGATCTATGTGGCCCAATGCCTACGGCCACACTCGGAGGAAGACGGTATATTCTTGTGATTGTCGACGATTTTTCACGCTACACATGGACGAAACTCATTCGTACAAAGGATGAAGTTCCTGATATAATTATCGAGTTTGTTGTTACGTCCCAAACTCTTCATCAACAGAAGGTTCGGATTATCAGAACTGACAACGGAACTGAGTTTAAGAACAAGAAGCTCAGTGATTTCTATGCCACTCAGGGCATCACTCAGCAGTTCTCAGCTGTGAAGACACCGGAACAGAATGGTGTCGTTAAGCGTAAGAACAGGACACTTGTTGAAGCAGCCAAGACTCTTCTCATCCAATCCGGCCTTCCTCACTCTCTTTGGGGCGAAGCTATTCAAGCGGTCTGTTACACGCAAAACCGGGCTTCCATCCACAAGAGATTCAACCGCACTCCATACGAGATGTTGAACAACCGTCGTATACCAGATATATCTTATCTAAGGGTTTTTGGATGCCGATGTTTTGTTGCCAATGATCGCCAACATCTTGGGAAGCTCGATCCAAAAGCACTCGAAGGAATCTTTGTTGGTTATTCGCTAAACTCGAAGGCATACAGAGTCTATCTTAAGGAGAAACGATCTGTCATTGAGAGCACAAATGTCACCTTTGACAAAAGCGAAGGCGACCTCATGGCTTCTGCTCATATTAGTCCAGAACCAGGTCTTCTACAGTCGTTGACAAATGGTCAACCTTCAACGGCGGGAACTTCCTCATCTGAGGGCAACTCTGGTGAACTGGACCTCGATCTACTCTTCGAGTACTTCTATCCAGTTCCCAAGACTCCCGCCGCCACCACTGAACCTACCGCTGCACCCACTCCTCCTACACCACCAGCTATCGGCAATGACGTCGTCCCTCCAAACTTGGATGCACTCAATCTCAATGAAGACGACATTTTACCCAATCCGGAGAACATTGCTGATCCTGATGCTGAACCGTCTCAATCCACTACGGTTGAGATCTCTTCTTCGGACACCGGACCCCAATCTAATGAGCCTCCAATAGACACAAATGCGGCTAGCTCCTCACAGACCAATGTACCACTCTGGACTCGGTCTCATCCTACAGACCAGATTATTGTCGACCTCACATCCGGTGTTTCGACACGTTCGGCTACGATGAATGAAAGTCTGTTCGCTTGCTATCTCAGTCAAGCTGAACCATCACGAGTAGCTGAAGCTCTCAATGATCCTGATTGGCTGATTGCAATGCAGGAGGAAATAAATCAGTTTGAACGCTTACAAGTCTGGGAACTCGTACCACGCCCTCACAACAGATCCATTATCGGCACGAAATGGATCTTCAAGAACAAAAAGGATGAAGACGGTGTTGTCATCCGCAATAAAGCAAGACTTGTGGCCAAGGGGTACAACCAACAAGAGGGCATCGACTACGATGAAACTTTTGCCCCCGTCGCCAGGATCGAAGCAATACGAATGTTTCTTGCATTTGCTGCTCACAAGAACTTCAAAGTCTACCAAATGGATGTGAAGACTGCATTTCTGAATGGATTTCTCAAAGAAGAAGTGTACGTCGATCAACCTGAAGGGTTCTTGAGCGAAGAGTTTCCTCATCACGTTTATCGACTCTACAAGGCTCTCTACGGACTAAAACAGGCTCCCCGAGCTTGGTATGACGTCCTTTCAGATTTCCTCGTTCAGTCTGGATTCAAGAAAGGATCTCTGGATACAACCCTCTTCACCAAGCGGAGTGGCCCGGACATCATGATCGTACAGATATATGTCGATGACATCATTTTCGATCAACTAAACCACAACTATGTGAAGAGTTCGCAGAACTAATGAAGGAGAAGTTTGAAATGAGTATGATGGGCGAGCTGAATTTCTTTCTTGGTCTTCAAGTAAAGCAACTCCCCGACGGAATCTTCATCAACCAGTCCAAATACATCCATGACATCCTCGAGAAATATGGAATGAAGGATGCTAAGACTGCTGCAACACCTATGTCTCCCTCTGGTCGACCCGACGCGGACCCATCTGGTGCTCCTGTTGACCAAACCATCTATCGAGGGATAATAGGATCTCTTCTGTACCTCACTGCTAGTCGACAGGATATCGTTCTCTCGACAGGAATCTGCGCTCGTTTCCAGGCTACACCTAAGGAATCCCACCTCACTGCTGTCAAAAGGATTCTCCGCTATCTCAAAGGAACACCCAATCTGGGTTTGTGGTACCCCACTCAATCGGACTTCAAGCTGGTTGGATTCTCTGACTCGGATTACGCTGGATGCAAGATGGATCGGAAAAGCACCTCTGGAGCTGCACACTTCTTGGGCGGTAAACTCGTAAGTTGGTCGTCTCGAAAACAAAACTGTGTCTCAACTTCGTCAACGGAGGCAGAGTATGTCGCCGCTGCTAGTTGTTGTTCACAGCTTTTGTGGATGAGAACCCAACTACGAGATTTTAATATTCATGTCGATAAAATTCCCATTTATTGTGACTCAAAGAGTGCGATAGCGATGACGAGTAATCCGGTACATCACTCGAGAACAAAACACATAGACATTCGTCACCACTTCATCAAAGAACATGTCGAACAAGGGACGATTGAACTGCACTACGTCACAACCGAAGATCAACTGGCCGACATTTTTACAAAACCGTTGGATGTCAAACGATTCCAACACCTTGTGACTATGTTGGGCATGTTGAATCTTCCGTTGTGATCTATCGACCCCTACATGAACTTTGATAAAGTGTACATATTTCCTTTTCACTTCACTCCATTTTCTATGTGTCTCCTTGATTATGTCTTTTGAGGGGGAGTTTTCGATTAAGGGGGAGCGTCTGATTTTTCCATTATGTAAAAAGGGATTTTTAGATTAAGGGGAGTTTCTGATTTTGCCTATATAAAAAAAAATAAATAAATAAATTTTTTTAAAGTTTGGTCAAATTGAGTCAAAATTGGACTGATTAAAATGTTTTGGGTTGAATTTTAAAATTTCTGGTCAAACAAGGTCAAAATTGGACCAATTGAGTCTCAATTGGACCCAATTTTGACCAAGCCCGCGAAAATCATATCTGGACCCAGCTTTGACCAAGCCCATGAATTTCGGCCCATTTACACAAAATTTCGCATGAACAGTGCCTAAAACCCCTAAAACCCCAAAACCCTTAACGTTATTCACTATCCTAAAATTCCTGAGAAAATTCAAAACCTTCGCAACCCTTTCTTAAAAATTTCACAACTCCCCGCATCGATTCGTCGTCAAATCTGCTCTCAAATTGTCGCAAATCAGCTGTTCGGTATAAATACGCCTCAAACAAGTCAATTTTCGCTCATTTTATCCTGTTTTGCCTCGTATAGATTAAATCTGTTAGGTTACGCCTAAATTTTCTCGGCTCTGAGTCGAATGCATGCTTCGTTCTTTATGTTTAATATCCCCAAATATGCATTGCCCATTCAATTACGAGTCGATTCAGCCCAGATTATAGCTTTTTGGTTGAGATTTGAGTAGGTCTAAGGCTAAAATCATTGCGTCGTTTCGCTGCTTTCGCAGTGTGTTCTTCACCGCGAAAATTCTCAAGAAAAATTTGCTTTAAAACGTTAATTTTCGCTGCTACAGTGAGGACAGTTCCGCGAAAATTTTTCCGAGAAATTTCTTACGATTGAAAGTTTCGCTACTACAGTGAGTGAGGTTCCGCGAAATTTTATCCGAGAAATTTCCAGCGCTAAAATTTCGCTGCTACAGTGACTAAGGAAATGCGAAACTTTCATTCGAGAATTTACATAAATTTAACTTTTTTTTCGCTGCTACAGTATGTGAAGTCCCGCGAAAGTTTATCTGAGAAACTTTTTATTATTCACGTCAATACTTTCTCTGCTACAGTGAGTGTCACCCCGCGAAAATCTTATAACACATCACTTCATACTACATACTTTCGCATCTCCACTCCTTCGCAACCACAATGAAACACAAAAATTTCTCAATGCATAAAGTTTTTTTTCCTTCCGCGAAACTTTCATATAACTTGCGAAATTTTCAGATATATGCGAAATTTGACTCAGAATGTGAAATCGCTTAAACTTGCGAAAATTTACCTTATAAGCAAAAATTCATATATGCGAAAATTTCCCTATTTGCATCCTTATATGCGAAAATTTTGCTTACATGCGAAATTTCTTTCATAAATACGAAATTTTCCAAAAATGCGACAATTTCCTCGACATTTCAACGTGTTATAATCTGCGAAATTTTCCCTAACATGCGAAATCTTACACAAATTGCAAATTATTTTTTTATGACTATGTGTCTTACTTAGCACATATTCTCATCTCCTATAAACATTTTCGCGAAAATTTCCCTTATTTGCTTCAATTCTATGTCTTGTTGTATTATTTTCGCAACTTAATCTGTGCTAACCGTGCTAGAATTTCTGTCAAGCACAGATATGACTAACACAAATCGCGAAGCACTTGAAGCACTTGAGGCCGTCGCAATACAAAGAGATGTCGCTCGCATCGAACTCAACACGCGTACATATGTCCCACCAACCGATGAGATCTTCCCAACGAGTCAATGGGTGGCCTTGATTCCCAACAACTACATGGTGGACTTGGACAGCTTTCGGTGCGATGCTCCTGTCATTATAGAAATCCTCAAAGGGCACCCACTTCGCCACGCCTTCACACATGGCGAGCCAGAAGCACAGGTGTACCTTCAACAATTCTGGCATACACTGCAGATAGCGGGACCACTCCATCTTGCCAAAAACCTATCCGCCCAAATTGATCAAGAAACGGTGGTCCTCAATCACAAAATAGTGCAAGAAGTGCTTCAACTCCCCGTCTACACACCCTATGACCCACTACCAACGCACGATCAACTTATTGAAGACATTGACCGACTGGGCTACCAACCAGATACCAAGAAGAAGAAGGGCCAACTTGTCCTCAGTGAAGTCACCACCCGCAACCTACCTCAACCTTGGCGAACACTGTACCTGCTGGTGAACAAGTGCTTGTCAGGAAAGCATGCCGGTCAGGACCGCGGAAATCTTCAGATCCTCACCATCCTAACCGGCATCGCCCACAACCGGAAGTACAACTACGCGGACATCATCTGGATGGATCTCGTCGCGATGATCCAACGTCGCGACGGGAAGTCGCAAAGGGAGTCACTAACCGCTTCATCCCTTACATGCGGTGGCTCCCAGCCTTCATCAGACACTTCCGCATGCACTCCACCAGCATTCGCATGCGGCCGGCAGCCGAACACTTCGACATCCCAACAGTCGAGAAGTTCGCCAAGAAAAACACCCCGGCGAAGGATCGAAACGCAATGATAATTCCGGACGAAGTTCTCGCCTACGCCAACCAGAAAAATCCACACGTCCGCGAATATCGCATATCAACCGCCTCTTTCCGAGAAAGCCCCAGACCACTATCCACTGTCCCTACGGAGCAGATCAACCCCACTGCTCCCAACCCCGGGACTAGCCAAAACCCCACCACCACCTCCAAAAAGTCCTCGAGTCGCGCCGCATCCTCTTCCACACGCGCTCCGAAAAAACGGTCGCGGGAGGATGACGTAAGCCGCCCCACGGAGCGCCGATCTAAACAAAAGCACGATCGACCTCCTCCGCCACAGATAAGCCGAGCCGAACCAGTAGGTATAGGAGGTGATGTGTTCACCTCCCGAGTAGAAGTCGTGGCATCTGGCTCAACCACGCAAACTACCCCACCAACCCACTTATCTTCCTCTCTACAGGAAGATATTTCATTCCACGAGGAGCCACGTATACCATCGACATCCCACTTGGAGATAGTCGATGTTGAAACAAGCAGTCCCTCGCCTCAGACTGCATCCTCTTCATGCACCTCGAGTCTAGTGCCCTCACTCCCCATAGTTTCATACGTTTCTAGGACACATACACCTTCCACTACACCACAGAGTCTTCGTGACTCTGTCAGAACGCTCGGTGATGTCTCTGTGACTGAGAGCGGGAGACCTAGCACGGCCAACATCACAACAACCGTGAGCCTAGGCCATCATACGATTGAGTCTGTCTCATCGATGATGTCAACGGGAAGTCTGAGTGACCCCGTCTTTTCCCGACCTGTGCAAACGGGCGGCCGATCGGCGATCTTCTCCGATTCGGTGACAGTTGGACATCTTCGTGATTCCAACTTGTTAGACTTACCCCAGTTAGTGACCGAGACCGCGTTAGAGACTCGTCTTCAAGAGTTTGCAAAGACTCTTGAGGCGTCTATCCTCGATAAAGTCTACGCGCGTCTCGATGCGTCCACCGTCGACAAGGGCAAAGGTGTGGCCCCGGAGACGCCACCACCTACACAAAACGTGGACGCCAAGGCTGTTCTATCCGCCATTTCCGCCAAGGAGCTCTTCTACATCCTCAGAGCTCGCTGCGAATCATTGACGGAACTTGATGAGGAGGAACGGCAAATGAAGGCAATAATCACCCAACCAATGACTTGCCGCACACAAGGCGAGTCTAGCAGGATCAGGCGCGACGATCAAGATGATGATCAAGATCGCCGCGAGGGGGAGAATAGGCAGCTGGGCTCACAATCCCAAGGACTCATGGAATCGACGCTGCCCTCCTCTGTACCTGAACGAACGCCCGCAGCAGAAACCTCACACCCCACTAGCCATAAATCCCATCTCATTTACCCTGAGCCACTAGCCAAATCACCCTCACCACCACCCACCACCGTCTCCGAAACTCTAATCGTCACATCGACATTAGAGACCACCTCTATACCTTCTCCACCCACCATTTCAGAACCTCTGTCTGTCACATCGACGTTAGAGGTCACCACCACATCTACACCACCCGTCACTCAAATCATCCTCGCCAAAACCATCACCTCAACCGAACCACCAGAATCTCCACCAATTCCATCCCCACAATCCACAAACTCCTCCGACGCTACACCCTCGCCACCACATAGCCATACCCCTCTCAACATCGGTTCTAACCCGACTTCCGAGGATGTCTACTGCGCACAGAACGAGATCGAAGCCTACATCTTCAACGATGAATGGCTATACACGCCCGCCGATGCAATAGCAGCTAGGAAGTTGGTGGAAAATGCTCGACGTCTGCTCATGGAGGCCTCGCTAACGCTGATCAACACCGCAGACGACGAGAATGGAGAGGAATACGACGCTGAACCGGCCGAGCTCGAGAACATCCTACAATTCCAAGCGCAGCAAACTGAGGCCCCTGACACGGTGAATATACCGGAAGCACCGTGGGAAAATAAAAAGATAACCGCGCCGTTTCAAGAAGAGATCAGGAAGAGGATCTGGCGGCGCAAGGAGCAGATCATCACAACCTTCGACGAGTACGAGCTGATGAACATCCAAAATTGGAGCGAGAGAAAGAAGCAGCTCTATCGATGGAGCCTTATGTGCCACAAATGCTCAAAGAGGACGCTATCCGATGAGGAAAACATCGCTCAGGAAATAAGTCGGGCCCCCATCTGCAAAGTCACTGACCTCCGCCAAGAGTCCAAAGGACCTGTCCATTACCCAGTATTCACGGTAATGAGGCAGGATGAGAGCTACTGTGAAGTCAGTGAGGCGGACTTCAAGTTTCTGCGCCTGGGCGACCTGTACAGCATGCTGGAATCCATGAAGCATTTCAGACTCGTCCTCAGAAGCTCTGGACATCTCATACGTGCTGAACCGGTCACCATGGGATATGTGACTATCAAACGCCACATGCTCCGACAGGTCAGATTCTTCGCCACCCATGATCTGCAGATGGCGGTGGAGCACAACCTAAAGAAGGTGAATCTGACTCGCCCATCTTTCAAGAATGCGAACGACTACCGAGAGGGCGATGTGATCGACGGAGACGATCCGGCGGTCGCCTACTCAAACTATAAGGGAAAGATGAGGATGCTGCGCTGCTCTGAAGTGGCAAAGTTCTCGGATGGAACGCTCACCATCATCCAAGACAAACTAATGAAGATCTGCCGCTTACTTTCAGAAGAAGATCCTCTCTGCCGATCCAAGTTCGCGAAGCTCATTGACGCTATAGCTAATCGACTGGTACTTCGAAGGAACCTCCGCGCCTTCGAGTTCAAGCTAGGGCTTCGCGACACACTCACACGCTAAACCACCACCGCTACGCTCAAGATCCAAGACTCCCAACAATTGACACAAAGGGGGAGATTGTTAGGATATTTAATTGATTGTGTCAATAGTTTAAGTCTTGGGATTAATTTTGTAATTATCTTTAGCTTGGGCTTTAGACTAGATTGTAATTATTTAATATTTAGTGATTGGGCCTTAATATACCTAGGGTTAATGTGGTATATAAGGTATTACCAACTCACTTTTGAAAGTAATCAAAGATCAAAGGCTTATCCAAAATTTTCACACAACACACACACTCAAAGGTGAGAATACTCCCTTTTCATTCCATTAAAGCCTCTTTGATTCCTTGTTTGGTGCATTCGGGACCAACAAATTGTGCTTGATTTCATTAGTTGTCCTTGTAATTAGGGGAGTTTTGTATAGTAGTCCTTAGATTAGGACTAGTTTGATATTTATACCAAGTTTTGTTTCGTATAAATACATGTAAATCAATTGAGCTTAATAGAGAAAGTTTAGAGAATTGATCCGGAGGGCTTGCAATTCGATTTCTAGAGAGAGAAACAACAGTAACTTTCTCACTCTACTCATATTCTCTCTCTTGTTCTTCATTTGAGTTTTTCGATCGAATCTTAATGTCAATCATTATCATCGAATTACTATGAATTCTAGCCTAGGATCGTAGAGTTGTTAATCGTAGGACCTAACAATTGGTATCAGAGCCAGGTTCGTTCTGTTTTGAATCGAAAATTGTTAGAATTGGATCGAAAATCATTTTCTAGATGCTGTTCATCGAAGAACAGATTTGATTCACAGAATACGATCAACACTAATTCGAGCAAAAACAAAGAATCAGATAGTAAAATTTGAGGCAATTGCTCGCAATTAAGTACTAATCACGCACGAACAAGCAATTAAACACGTTATGAAGCAAAATATATCGAATTTCATCAAAATCAGAACGTGTTCTTCATGTTCTTCGTAAACAGTAACACGCAGAAGCAATTCAATCCTAGAAATCGAAGTTTAAACTGCCACAGAACTGATCGCAATGACGATCTATCACTTAAACAAGCACAGAAACACCAAATTCAAGTCAATTAAGCACAGAATTAAGCTATTGGATCGAAAAAGGTTTTCGCGCCAAACTGTTCGATGAACAGTATTCAGAAAATGATTTTCGATCCAATTCTAACAATTTTTCGATTCAAAACAGAACGAATCTGCTCTGATACCAATTGTTAGGTCCTGCGATTAACAACTCTACGATCCTAGGCTAGAATTCATAGTAATTCGATCGTTTAGATAAGCAATTGAATTCGATCGAAAAACTCAAATGAAGAACAAGAGAGAGAATTCGAGTAGAGTGAGAAAGTTACTATTGTTTCTCTCTCTAGAAATCAAATTGTAAGCCCTTAGGATCAATTCTCAAAACTTTCTCTTTTTAGCTCAATTGATTTACAAGTATTTATACCAAACAAACTTGGTATAAATATCAAACTAGTCCTAACCTAAGGACTACTATACAAAACGCCCCTAATTACAAGGACAACTAATGAAATCAAGCACAATTACAAATAGTATTCTACAGTACCCATAGTCGCGAAGCTGTGTCCGCATCCACAACATCTGTGAGCAACAGCTGGCGGAAGCTACGTATTCTGCTTCGGCCGTCGAAGTGGACACACAGTTCTGCTTTTTGGATGACCAGCAAACCAGCTTTGTCTGTAGAATACCATTTGTAAATGATCATTGCGACTAAATCTGTAGCAGTTTTGTCACGACCCACTTTTTCTATAACTAGTTTGGCGGATTTTTCGCAACGTAAGCTGCGGAAGACCCGATTTTAAAAAAAAAACTCTTATTTAATAATTTAATATTATACACTCGCACACATTTATTTCGCACACGTCCCGTTATGCAAACATTATAATTTAAAAGACTATAGCCAATATGTTAAAATATTTAAACACACTAATAACACCCCTCAGGTCGCATCCATGTACGCCCAGCCCTCAAAAGTACGTGGAGTCACCGCCACCAGCCTGCCATAGTCGTGACGTGACTCAACGTCCGACTCGTTCGTACCTACAACACATAAAACGTGGAATGAGCTATAAAGCTCAGTAAGTGGAAATATGCATGTATGCACGTGCCAACTAGCAAAGGCATCCGCGCCAGTGCTTTCTAATACTCACATACACATATCATTCTTATTTCTTTCTCATTTCTTTTTCATTTCAATCTGGGCCCATAGCTAACTTACTACTCGCACTACCATAACATGAGCTCAAATCCTATACGGATAAAAATACGATAGTTGGCCCACTCTGGCTAGGACAAAACTAGGGTTTATCTCCAGTTTTTCCATTTACCAGGTCGCCCCTCTATCTGACGATCGTCCTTTTTCCATAGCGGTTGCCTTTCCTGGCACTCTGGCTTACGCCATGTGTCTCGTCCAGGTGACCCTCGTCCGCTAATGACAATGACAGTTGCTACACACTGGGTGGCCTACGCTAGGTTTCCCTAGGTCGCCCCTACCCAGGTCGCTCCTCCTGTCGGACAGTTGCTCCACACTGAGCGGCCTACGCTAGGTTTCCCTAGGTCGCCCCTACCCAGGTCGCTCCTCCTGCCTCACATAATACATTAGACGGCTTACATCCCGTCGTGGTGCCTTTGTAGAAGTAGCTATAATATTCGTTCTCATATGATTGTATACTGTGCATACTCATAAATGCAAATCCTCACATCTTCCGTGTATGCACATGCTCATGCCATATGAATGATGTCATACATGCCATGCTCGCGTACAAGCGATAAATGCAATGCACGTTCACCTTCCCATAATAACAATATCCAAACGTGCACATAATATACGATGATATGGTGTACCAACTGGTTTCCCACGTCATCGCAAAATCATAAATAATGGCTCACCATGCGATTTCATTATCGCCAGTAAGCACCTCATGTAAAACAACCAACACAGGTTGCCACATAATCACATAATTTCACATAATTCACGTCACGTAAAATCCCTCACATAAAACAACCAACACACGTTACCATATAATCACGTAATTCAACATAATTAACTCACATAAAATCATACAACACAGATAACCACATAAGGCGAATATAAACATGTAGTTTATGTGTTGTAGGTGAGATTTCCACTTACTTGACATCCAAGCTACTTAGCTTATAATTCTGTAATTTCTTCTTTAATCCTCGATCCTTAAAACATAGTAACACTACAAAGTCAGTATACGCTAGTTCAGGTATACAACTAAGACTTTCGAATTAAATATAATAGTACCCATGTTTCGAAAATAACATGGTCTTAGAAAATGATTTGCTTTGCACACATGTAGGTTTCGAAATAACTTGCTAGTGTTACTGGCGTTTTCGAAAGTAATATAGTACCAACATTATATTTCAAAAATCGCAAGACCTAAAAATTGAACTAAGTTTTCAAAAATCATACGAACAACACTATTTCATTCAAACACCTAACGCAACATAACGTCCATAACCTCTTTCGAAAATAATTCTCAAACCTTTACCTTTCAAAAGTCTAATAAAATTCAGTACATACACTTTCAAAAATTATTTCCGAAACTAAAAATTGTGGATATCTAACTTTTAACATTCCCATCTTTCGAAAATCAATACTTCAAAAATAATTTCCTAAAATGTTTCTTTTTTCGAAAATCCTAAACACTACCAAATACGCCTTTCGAAAATCTCTTATTTTAAAAGCTAGCTCCTTAAAATTATACTTGTGACACCTAACTTTCGAAATTCATTAAAACCCTTTCAAAATCACATTTAGTTTGAGAAATCTTACAACACATCTACAAACATCCTTAACTAAGAAAACGACTTATTATTCCAAAAGAACCCCATCTGTGTTTGAAACTAAATCTTTCGAAAACATAAAACCCTTGTTTTTATTAAAACATCTTAAGCTTCGATCAAGATGCCTTTTCCCAAGAACATACTAAACCTTGTAAGAACTTATACATAACGTGTTTCAAAGCTTTCAAAAATTAGAACCTCTATTGAATATGAAATAATAAGGATTTTGTGCTTGCCAACCCTAACTAAAGCTTAAAAGTCTTAGTAAAATCCATACCTTCTTCCCAAGCTAAATTACGAGCATCATACTTGAGTTTTTCTCTCGTCGCTCTCTACTTCTTTCCAACTCAACGTTGCATATTATTTCTAATGAGACATTTTCACATACTTTTCCTATCATAAATTATTTTTATTTTAGCTTAAGGGTTGTTTTCTTCCATGATTTATTGTTTCGCATTATTAGTACTTAGGTCCACTTAGTGAACTATTTCCACGTTGGCGTCCCAAAAGCTCATTATTATTTTGATTAAAGTAATTGTCTAGCTTAACTTTAAGTTTCTCAAAATTTGTTCTCATCCATACTTAGCCACGTTATTCCTTCCTACCGAAAATGACATATACCAAATCTTAATTCAAGTGTTAGTTCTTATCCCCAAGGTTAATGTGTAAATGATATGGACATTTACCCTTTGTTTAACTTAAGCTAAGTATTAGTCATTACATAATTACATTATTCATCCAATAATAATATATTTATAATAAAGGTGTACCTCACCTCCAAGATCAGACCTTCAAATTGCTAAGACTCTCGTGAGTATTCTTGATTTGGTTAGTCCTTAGTTCGATATTATGTGTTAGCTTTATGAGGGTTTTTTACTTATTAGCATTGAGTAATATATTTTTAATTTTAGCTAAATACCTTTAGGAATTTCAAAATTTCTTATTAGAGAATTTCGTAATATGTACTTAAGAAGTTTCAAATATTACTTATACCAACATGCCTAAATTTCGAACTCTTCATCTTCTTTCTAATTTATTTCTCGGAAGTTTTGTCTAATGATCACTTCAATTTTCTTCTCCTCAAGACTTGTGTTATTTAGATTAATATAGTTTTCTTCTTGTCTTTAAGTTTAATCAATTTGTATTTTTCCTAAGCCTAATCGTCAATGAGCTTCTAGAGAATTAGGACATTTACCTAATACCATCACAAACCAAATGTAAATAGTTTAAGCCTTTTATTATTCATTATTTAATAATAATTAAACTCCCAAGAACGAAATCCCTTACTAAGTTTTCCAATCTCACCACATGTATTACCAATAATTGTTGCTATACTATTTTGGGTCAACATTGGCCTTAATTTAATTTGGGCTCTAATACTAATTTGGTCTATTTTATTTATTAATTTCCATTGAATTTGGGTCAAGATCATTTGGGTCTAATATTAATATACCAGATTCCTCATTTGGGTCTCTTTGAATTTTAATTCCATTTACAGATATTTACCAGATTAATTCTATTTCCGTATTAAATTTACGGGTATTACATTCTCCCCTCCTTAAAAAGGATTTCGCCCCCGAAATCATGCCAAACGGAATGATTTGGGATAGCGATTTGTAGAAAATAAGTTGACTCGGTTGAGCGATCGGCAATCACCCAATTGTCACCGAAAATTTTCTTAGGACTTCTAAACCCATTAAAATTTGTGAAGTTAACGAATCCCAGCGGTTATAGGACGGAGATCGAACGGCGAATATAGAAGATCATAGGGGGATCAGATTATCTACTTATTCGGCGTGGAAATATCTACATACAGATTTTCTTCGGCCCTTATTGCTTCTCAAGGAATTAAATAATATAGTTCTCTCCAGTACTGCACCTAATTCATAAGTTAGGAATATCTGACACATTAATGAGGCAAACTAGCTATAAAGCGCGTTAGGTATTTTCATTTCTTTTCCAAATATAATTGGTTCAGTGAGGCTGAAATGATATCCTAACATTCTCAACCCCGAACGTTTTTTTTTTTACTCTCTTCGAGCTCTCAATTTGTGCAAGGGAAACTCTATCAACGACCGACTATAGTTAATTCCGTCTAATAGTAAACTTTAAAAAAAAACTACGATAAGCTTCCATCTCTAGAGTCTTGGAACATAGTACTCATTCATCGGCTGAAATTCAAATAGGAAATATGTTTCATAAAGGAGCCAAGATCGTAAAAGTCAATCTTTCTAATCAACTCGAGCTTGTATAATAGATTTTCAATAGGCACCCACAACAACCGCTTCAATCGCAATTGTGTTACTTTGGGGTAGAACTGGGAGAAACGGTTATGAAATTATACTAAGCATAATTATGAAGCACATATATTATACCCTTACGCTTCTGCTGCGCAAATCGAATATCAAACTTTGAATATGTACAGCTGATAATACTAACAGAGAAACAAATAGAACAAAGTTTACTTGGGCGCAATAGGGGTTCGAATCATCGGCAGAAAGAAATAGAGCGGAACTTCATCATTATACTTCAACGAAAGAAATAATATTTAAAGAAAAGAGAATATGTCTTCGACCATGATTTGGTCGGAGGAAAATCTCGTGAGATCATCGGAATATGCATATCCACACAACTATTAATTACTAACGATTTTGACGATTCTAACTGATGTAATTCCTTTGTCATCACTACATATACGAGAAAAGACTTATAACTCATCTTCATAAATTATTAAGCCTTTAGAGCAGGACGGAAATTCTATTTGACCTTGTCTTTTCCCAAAGATGAATACTCCTCTCCTGGGTAACTAGGGTTGATCAATCTTCGATATAGAAATTAAATATGGTTTCATATTGTTGAGAGCATATATATTAAAACCACAATTCAGACCAATATTCATCTGATACGCTCAGGTATTAAAATATTCTTCCAACTATTTATTAAATCGTGTTAGGTTTCCACGTGAGTAGGTATCTAAGTCGCTATACTAGGATAGGCGAGGAATATTTTTAACTTCGCCTGTTGACATGGAAGAATAAAATTGTACGGCTCGGAAATCATAGGAATGAGTATGTTATAGATAGTCATCGTACTCGTTATCCCCGTAGGAAGGACTTTTGACTTTACAAGGTTCAAATTAAACATTCGGTCAGGAACCCGTGAGGGTTGTCCCGATATTTTGACTAAGTCCAGCGAAACAAATTTGCGCTCCGACAGGTTTTTTTTTTTTTTTTCTTTTTTAACCAAGTCCATGCTTCCCACATTGAAAGCATCGACAATTGGATTTAGGTATTAAACCATAACAGATGCCCGAAATTGCCCACATCATCAGCATCAAAGAATAAATTTTGGAGCTCAAGTGGAGAGGTTAACTTCCCACAGATTTGGCCCTAAATGACTATTACGGTCCTTGGAATGTCAACTTTTGTCAACTTCTCACTGTAACTATTCTTCACTTTTCGTTTCCCTAAATTCTCCACACATTCATGTGATGAACTTAGAATATTTGCGAGCTTATAGAACAGATCTTTAAGCTCGCTTACAGTCTGATCCGTTTGTTCTTGGATCAGTTCCATAAGGTACAACAATACCGAGTCATGTTCGTTCATAGAGAATACAACCCCACTACTTGATTCTCCAACATATTCCCTATGTCCGTTAGTCATTTTCTTGTTACATCTACAATCATCCAAACATATAGGCACGTCATTATAATCACATAATCACATCAACATGAAACTTACAGGCAAGGCTGATTCCTCCAGACTTTTGAGCGGCCGTACATGGACTGTCTTCAGAACCTATTACCTAAGCTCTGATACCACACTGTCACGACCCACTTTTTCTATAACTAGTTTGGCGAATTTTTCGCAACGTAAGCTGCGGAAGACCCGATTTAAAAAAAAACTCTTATTTAATAATTTAATATTATACACTCGCACACATTTATTTCGCACACGTCCCGTTATGCAAACATTATAATTTAAAAGACTATAGCCAATATGTTAAAATATTTAAACACACTAATAACACCCCTCAGGTCGCATCCATGTACGCCCAGCCCTCAAAAGTACGTGGAGTCACCGCCACCAGCCTGCCATAGTCGTGACGTGACTCAACGTCCGACTCGTTCGTACCTACAACACATAAAACGTGGAATGAGCTATAAAGCTCAGTAAGTGGAAATATGCATGTATGCACGTGCCAACTAGCAAAGGCATCCGCGCCAGTGCTTTCTAATACTCACATACACATATCATTCTTATTTCTTTCTCATTTCTTTTTCATTTCAATCTGGGCCCATAGCTAACTTACTACTCGCACCACCATAACATGAGCTCAAATCCTATACGGATAAAAATACGATAGTTGGCCCACTCTGGCTAGGACAAAACTAGGGTTTATCTCCAGTTTTTCCATTCACCAGGTCGCCCCTCTATCTGACGATCGTCCTTTTTCCATAGCGGTTGCCTTTCCTGGCACTCTGGCTTACGCCATGTGTCTCGTCCAGGTGACCCTCGTCCGCTAATGACAATGACAGTTGCTACACACTGGGTGGCCTACGCTAGGTCTCCCTAGGTCGCCCCAACCCAGGTCGCTCCTCCTGTCGGACAGTTGCTCCACACTGAGCGGCCTACGCTAGGTTTCCCTAGGTCGCCCCTACCCAGGTCGCTCCTCCCGCCTCACATAATACATTAGACGGCTTACATCCCGTCGTGGTGCCTTTGTAGAAGTAGCTATAATATTCGTTCTCATATGATTGTATACTGTGCATACTCATAAATGCAAATCCTCACATCTTCCGTGTATGCACATGCTCATGCCATATGAATGATGTCATACATGCCATGCTCGCGTACAAGCGATAAATGCAATGCACGTTCACCTTCCCATAATAACAATATCCAAACGTGCACATAATATACGATGATATGGTGTACCAACTGGTTTCCCACGTCATCGCAAAATCATAAATAATGGCTCACCATGCGATTTCATTATCGCCAGTAAGCACCTCATGTAAAACAACCAACACAGGTTGCCACATAATCACATAATTTCACATAATTCACGTCACGTAAAATCCCTCACATAAAACAACCAACACACGTTACCATATAATCACGTAATTCAACATAATTCACTCACATAAAATCATACAACACAGATAACCACATAAGGCGAATATAAACATGTAGTTTATGTGTTGTAGGTGAGATTTCCACTTACTTGACATCCAAGCTACTTAGCTTATAATTCTGTAATTTCTTCTTTAATCCTCGATCCTTAAAACATAGTAACACTACAAAGTCAGTATACGCTAGTTCAGGTATACAACTAAGACTTTCGAATTAAATATAATAGTACCCATGTTTCGAAATAACATGGTCTTAGAAAATGATTTGCTTTGCACACATGTAGGTTTCGAAATAACTTGCTAGTGTTACTGGCGTTTTCGAAAGTAATATAGTACCAACATTATATTTCAAAAATCGCAAGACCTAAAAATTGAACTAAGTTTTCAAAATCATACGAACAACACTATTTCATTCAAACACCTAACGCAACATAACGTCCATAACCTCTTTCGAAAATAATTCTCAAACCTTTACCTTTCAAAAGTCTAATAAAATTCAGTACATACACTTTCAGAAATTATTTCCGAAACTAAAAATTGTGGATATCTAACTTTTTAACATTCCCATCTTTCGAAAATCAATACTTCAAAAATAATTTCCTAAAATGTTTCTTTTTTCGAAAATCCTAAACACTACCAATACGCCTTTCGAAAATCTCTTATTTTAAAAGCTAGCTCCTTAAAATTATACTTGTGACACCTAACTTTCGAAATTCATTAAAACCCTTTCAAATCACATTTAGTTTGAGAAATCTTACAACACATCTACAAACATCCTTAACTAAGAAAACGACTTATTATTCCAAAAGAACCCCATCTGTGTTTGAAACTAAATCTTTCGAAAACATAAAACCCTTGTTTTTATTAAAACATCTTAAGCTTCGATCAGATGCCTTTTCCCAAGAACATACTAAACCTTGTAAGAACTTATACATAACGTGTTTCAAAGCTTTCAAAAATTAGAACCTCTATTGAATATGAAATAATAAGGATTTTGTGCTTGCCAAACCCTAACTAAAGCTTAAAAGTCTTAGTAAAATCCATACCTTCTTCCCAAGCTAAATTACGAGCATCATACTTGAGTTTTTCTCTCGTCGCTCTCTACTTCTTTCCAACTCAACGTTGCATATTATTTCTAATGAGACATTTTCACATACTTTTCCTATCATAAATTATTTTTATTTTAGCTTAAGGGTTGTTTTCTTCCATGATTTATTGTTTCGCATTATTAGTACTTAGGTCCACTTAGTGAACTGTTTCCACGTTGGCGTCCCAAAAGCTCATTATTATTTTGATTGAAGTAATTGTCTAGCTTAACTTTAAGTTTCTCAAAATTTGTTCTCATCCATACTTAGCCACGTTATTCCTTCCTACCGAAAATGACATATACCAAATCTTAATTCAAGTGTTAGTTCTTATCCCCAAGGTTAACGTGTAAATGATATGGACATTTACCCTTTGTTTAACTTAAGCTAAGTATTAGTCATTACATAATTACATTATTCATCCAATAATAATATATTTATAATAAAAGGTGTACCTCACCTCCAAGATCAGACCTTCAAATTGCTAAGACTCTCGTGAGTATTCTTGATTTGGTTAGTCCTTAGTTCGATATTATGTGTTAGCTTATGAGGGTTTTTTACTTATTAGTATTGAGTAATATATTTTTAATTTTAGCTAAATACCTTTAGGAATTTCAAAATTCCTTATTAGAGAATTTCGTAATATGTACTTAAGAAGTTTCAAATATTACTTATACCAACATGCCTAAATTTCGAACTCTTCATCTTCTTTCTAATTTATTTCTCGGAAGTTTTGTCTAATGATCACTTCAATTTTCTTCTCCTCAAGACTTGTGTTATGTAGATTAATATAGTTTTCTTCTTGTCTTTAAGTTTAATCAATTTGTATTTTTCCTAAGCCTAATCGTCAATGAGCTTCTAGAGAATTAGGACATTTACCTAATACCATCACAAACCAAATGTAAATAGTTTAAGCCTTTTATTATTCATTATTTAATAATAATTAAACTCCCAAGAACGAAATCCCTTACTAAGTTTTCCAATCTCACCACATGTATTACCAATAATTGTTGCTATACTATTTTGGGTCAACATTGGCCTTAATTTAATTTGGGCTCTAATACTAATTTGGTCTATTTTATTTATTAATTTCCATTGAATTTGGGTCAAGATCATTTGGGTCTAATATTAATATACCAGATTCCTCATTTGGGTCTCTTTGAATTTTAATTCCATTTACAGATATTTACCAGATTAATTCTATTTCCGTATTAAATTTACGGGTATTACAAGTTTGAACTTCGATTTTTAGGATTGAATTGCTCCTACGTGTTACTGTTTGCGAAGAACATGAAAAACACGTTCTGATTTTGCTCAAATTCGATATATTTTGCTTCATAACGTGTTTAATTACTTGTTCGTGCGTAGTTAGCTATTGATTGCGAGCGATTACCTGAAATTTCACTATCTGATTCTTTGTTTTTGCTCGAATTTGTGTTAATCGTATTCTGTGAATTTTTCTCGATTGCTCTAATTTTTCTCGCTAGGTTTTGCGATCGGATTAGTTTCTCGATCGAGAAACTTAGCGCGAGAATTTTTCTTGGTCAGAATACGAAGTCAGCGCTAGAATCGTCATCAGCAGAAACGATCTTAGTTACAAATCTCTCACTAGCATTATACAGCGAAAAACTTTTTCGAGAGAGACTTATTTTGACTTCGCATGCGTAAAAACTTTCACTCGAAAAACTTTTTCAGTCAAACCTTTTAACGCTTGACCAGGCGAAAATCATTTACACGCGAGAAATTTTTCTAATCAACGGATTTATTTTGACTTGTCGAGAAACTTACTAACGTAGTGTTTCTTTACGATCGAAATAAATTCACGATCAAGAAATTTTTCTCGACCGAATGATTTTGAGCAATTTATCTCGCTCGTAAAATATCATGCTGACAAAATTTCTCGCACGAGAACAGTACTAAGTACATTCTATCTCGACGGAATTAATTTCGATCAAACTTTAAAGATTGAATCGAAAATAATTGTCGATCTAATTTTCGAATCAAACGCTACTAACGAATTTTGTCACTTGTGAAGCACATTACATCATCTTCAACCTTCAAAACAATTAACGAAGATCCTTCAACAACTCGACTACAATACAAAAATGGATGCATACTCAATCGGAAATGACAACCGACCGCCAATCTTGCAAAGAGGCGAATACACAGTATGGAGAAGCCGCTTTCTGAATTTCATCGCTCAAAAGGATCAAGCCGAAAATCTACTGAAGTCCCTTGAAGAGGGACCGGCACAGTTCTGGGTTCATGTACCCGGGGACGAAACAGCTACTCCAGCAATTCCAGCTTCTAGGCGACTAAAGGAGCCTAGAGAATACTCTATAGAGGAAAGAGCTCGAGCTAAGGCTGATCTAGTAGCCATGAATACCCTTATGCAGGGCATCCCCAACGATATATACAGACAAATCGACAGCCTTACATCGGCCAAAGGGATGTGGAATGAGCTGCATAGGATGATGCAAAGGACGGAAGTTGGCATAAAGGCCAAGAAGGCGAACATTCTCACTGCTTACGACTCATTCAAAGCAAAGCCGGAGGAGAGTCTATACGAAATCTACCAACGATACCTCACTCTTCTCAACGGGATGAGGAAGATAGAAATAACGAAGACAAACATGGAGACAAACATAAGATTTCTATCTTCTCTGCCCACGGAATGGAAGAAAATATCCACTCAAGTACGACAAAATAAAGATCTAGAGGAGGTGGATGTCCATGCCGTGTTCGATAATCTCGCTCAGCATGAGGATGATATCTGCGAGATTACCAAAGAGCAGAAAGGCAAACAAACCGATGACACGGTTGCCTTAGTCTCGGAGAAGAGGAGCACAAGATCAAGAAAGGAAAAGATCGTTAGGCCACCTTCATCATCAGAGTCGGGAGATGAATCGGACTCCGACATCAAGCCGAACATGAAAGCCCTTGGAAAACAGTTAGCTCTCATTGGAAAAATGATGAGCAAGAAGTACTTCAAGAAGAAGTCTTCAACCTCAGCCAATAGACTTCGGACTACAAGCTCCAAGAACAAAGAACGTGCTCCGGAGAGTTCTGAGGTCAAGAATCCCAAAGAGACTAACAAATGCTTTAACTGTGGCAAAGCAGGTCACTTCGCCAGAGAGTGCACTCTCCCGAAGAAAAAAGATGCAAACTACTACTCCAGGAAGCTTCAATTGACAAAACAAAAAGAAGCTGGAGTAGCTCTCATGGCCGAACAGGACCAATGGCTCGAGGACACGTCTCGACAACGAATTGGACGCCGAAACATCCACTCGTACGGACGACGACAACGCATCCACGTCTTCAAATGGGGTAGTCACTCCTTCCACATATATTGACCATGTTAGAATCATATCAAAAGCAATATGCTAACATGAAACGTGAGCAGAAAAGTATAAAGGAAGTAGAGAACGAACTTGAGAGAGCTCAGGAGAAGATAGACAGTCTCGAACAAGAACTTAGGAGCTCTAGTGCAAAAATAGATGAACTTACTAAGAGCCTACAGTCTAGAGAGACTAGTCAACCTCAACTAGGACAACAGAGCGAAAAGATTAAGGAATTAGAAGATAGGCTATCAAATAACTACAATTGCTTGGTTAGAAATCTCAACGAGAAAGCCATTTTAAATTGTAGGATAACCGTACCTCTAAGATCACTAACTTAAAAGCTCAATTAGAAACATCGAATGCTAAGATTAGTGAGCTTAGTAAGGATTTTGATGCCTGTCAAGCCGCTATACTAATGGTGGAAAATAATTATGCTCTCCTAGGTGAGGAACGCAAGAAACTATATGCCAAAGTAAAGAAATTAGACGATATAGTTACGCATAGGGGACAATCCGAACAGACGATATTTTTGAACAAGCCCAAGGATATAGAGTTCTATAATCCTATAGAAGGCATAGGTTTCACTAACCCGTGTGTTTTACAAAAGAAAGAAATATACGATGTTAAACACATGGGCTTAGGAATAACCTCTCTTAGAAATTTTACTGAATCGTCTTATGAAAATACTTCCGATTCATCCATTAGACAAGGTCCACATGGTCCAGAAATTCCCTTTGACTACAAAAAACTAAATGAAAGGGACAAAAATAGGAAAGAAACTCTAACACCTGTCTGCAATTTAGTTCAAATTCTACCTTCTGACTCTCGAACACAGGACGAGGAAGTTAAAAATATTAATTATAAAAATTCTCTCTACAAACCCCCTATCATAAAACAGATAGAGGAGTCACAGGCAAAGTTAGAAAAAGAACGAGGGAATTTCGAAGCTGAAAAAAAAAATTCTTTAAGGAGATGGAAAATCTCAAGGCTTTCTCGTCCTCCCAAACTACCTCTCACGCTATTACAAAAAGCGTGAAAAATGAAAAGACGCCTTTGAAAGATAAAAATTGTAAAAATAATTCTGTTAAAAGTGCTATGACTAATTTTTACCTACGTCTATAGGGAGCGTAGAGTCAGCACTAAAAACGAAGGCGAGATTGTCTAGCACTAAGATAAAGAAGGAACCATTAGATTTAAATGTTTCTGAACATGCTACTCCTTCTGTTACCATAAAAGACACTCGTAGAAATAAAGAGCTATTTCCAGAACCCGTAATCACTGGTGTGTTGGCACAAAACCAACAGAAGATGGCAACAACTTCAGGATCAGTGTCAGACGAAGCAACGAGACTTGCAATAGACGACTTGGATTCTCTCTTCGAACCGATATATCGGTCATACACGACTACACCAACAATGGATTCTCTACCTAACGAGACCGACGTACCAAGTTCATCTCACACCTCTACCCCACCCGATTCAGAATTGCCACAGAACACCGAAGAACCTACAGTGGTCATCGAGGAAGTATCATCAGAGACGATCAATCCAAGTGTAGTCCTGGAACTTCCTCAGACAAATGATCAATCGGAGACTATAGGCAATCTAGATCCACAGATGGCTGACGCATCGACTTCAGCCTTGCCTCATGAGCGCAAGTGGACGAGAGGCCACTCGATTGATCAGATAATTGGCGATCCTTCGGTTGGTGTGAGGACACGTCGTCAACACAGTCTCTTCAGTTGCTTCCTGAGCCTACCAAAGTAGCAGACGCACTTCGAGACCCGGATTGGACAATTGCAATGCAAGAGGAAATCAATCAATTCGAACGTCTTGTGGACCTTGGTACCCCGTCCACATGGGAAAATAGTGGTCGGAACGAAATGGGTTTTCAAGAATAAGAAAAATGAAGATGGTGAAGTGATCCGGAACAAAGCAAGGCTAGTTGCTAAGGGATACAATCAACAGGAAGGCATCGACTACGACGAGACTTATGCTCATGTTGCCCGTATCGAAGCTATCCGCCTCCTGCTGGCTTATGCGGCTCACAAAGACTTCAAAGTCTATCAGATGGATGTTAAAACCGCCTTTCTCAACGGCGTGTTAAAAGAAGAAGTCTACGTCGCTCAGCCGGAAGGTTTCGTTGATCAAGAACATCCCGATCATGTCTATCGCTTGGACAAAGCTCTCTATGGACTAAAACAAGCCCCACATGCTTGGTACGATGTCCTGAGTGATTTCCTCGCGAAGTCTGGATTCATACGAGGAACGATAGACACAACCCTCTTCATTAAATGGCATGACAAAGATCTGATGGTCGTCCAAGTATACGTCGACGACATCATCTTCGGATCAACAAATCCTCGGCTCTGCAAGAAGTTTTGAGATCTCATGAAGAGCAAATTCGAGATGAGTCACATGGGAGAGATGCAATTTTTCTTAGGCCTTCAAGTCAGGCAGCTCAATGACGGAATTTCATCAGTCAAACAAAATACATCAAGGATATTCTGAAGAAGTTTCATCAAGACCAGAGCAAGCCTCTCAGCACTCGTATGTCACCAAGCTGCAAGTTGGATGCCGATCTCTCTGGTAAATCGGTCGACATCACACTGTATCGCAGTATTATTGGATCTCTTCTCTACCTCACTTCGAGTCGGCCGGATATCATGTTTGCCACCTGCTTGTGTGCCCGTTTTCAAGCCGATCCCAAAGAATCCGATATGCTCGCGGTCAAAAGAATTTTACGCTACCTTAAGGGCACCTCTACCCTTGGCCTATGGTATCCAAAGGGTACGAATTTTCAACTTATCGGCTACACTGACGCTGACTATGCAGGTTGCCGAATGGACATGAAAAGTACGTCCGGTGGCGCTCAATTTCTAGGCGAAAAGCTGGTTTGCTGGCCATTCAAAAAGCAGAACTGTGTGTCCACTTCGACGGCCGAAGCAGAATACGTAGCTGCCGCCAGCTGTTGCTCACAGATGCTGTGGATGCGGACACAGCTTCGCGACTATGGGTACAATAAAAATAATATACCCATATATAGTGATAGTCAGAGTGCAATTGCCATAACTTGCAATCCTGTTCATCATTCACGCACAAAACACATAGACATTAGATATCATTTTATCAAAGATCACGTAGAAAAAGGCACGATAGAGATGTACTTTGTGAACACGGAATTTCAACTAGCCGACATTTTCACCAAGGCCTTGGATGAGAAACGATTTCAATTCTTTGTCGGAAAATTAGGCATGTTGAATCTTCCGTAATATGTGCATTACCTGATCTTCTGTGCTATCACATGCTCTAATCTATGTGTTTTCTATGCTTATTTGTCCTTATCTTGCGTGATAAAAATAATATAAAAATAAAATATAATAATAATAATAATATATATATAATATATATTTCTATATATAATATAAAGGGGTATGACGAAATCCTTTAGGATGCTTTGATCTAAAGTCACTTAGAATATTACCCCGACATGCGATCGATTTAATTGCTTAAAATTTGTCAGTCTAAGTCGCATTCTTGTGTCTAAAAGGTCATTTGATTGTTCCACTAGACACAAAGTCACTCTACATGCGTGAGGATTCAAGCCTTGTTCCTTTTTCCTTTCTTTGGATCTACTTCTCGAGTGAGTCACACATAAATTACTTGTCTTACCTAGTGATTCTTGGTGTCATACTCATCTTGCGTTAGATCGTCAGGAAAATGATAAGGGATTTTAGGATATTCCTCATACGGCCTTATATAAATTCCTCCACGTTAGCCCTTACTCATCCACTTTGAGCCTCCTCCGATGTCCTTTTCTTCATTTGAAACACATTCCCAGCCTTCAACCAAACTCTATACTCTTCGAATGGTTGTTCAAACGAGAAAAGGAGGGGGAGATAACAAAAGAAAAAGTAAGATGATGACAAAAGAAGGCATTGCTCAACGCGCAAAAATCAGACCAAGGAACCGGCCTTCCGACTACCTTGTAGAAAGTGGCATGGTTCCTGCTGTGAACCTCTCCAACGATAATCTCGTACGCTCGTCAGAACGGCTGGAAGAGGAGCACCACGAAGTGAACTTCTCCAACGATAATCCGGTCTTATATCGGGAAACGAGAAGAGGAGTGCAGCCTCGGGTACGAATTCCATAACCGAGAACTTCTCCAAATTGATAATCTCTGAAACCTCTATAGGGATTAAGAGAAGAGGAGCTCGGTATCGGCCCAAGAACCAACAAAAAGAACTTCGCCAACGATAATCTCCTAGAGCCTCATGGAGAAGCGGAGCTTCAGTTTGAGCATAACATAAAAAGGGATAGTTCTTAAAACAAAAAGAGGGAGAAAAGATTGAAAACAAGAAAGACGCCGAAAAAAAAGGGAGACGGACGTGGAATTGGAAGACGATGAAGAGATAAGCTCACTTTCCTTTAAACTCCTTCCGTTCTAAGTCCTAGCCAAATTATAACCCTTACAACCCTTTGATTCCACATAGACGGTCTCTCGCTTAGGTGAAATGATTAAAAATGCCTCGATCACAGGTAAATTGACATAAAATTGCTTGTGTTGACTTGAGTGATAAAAATATAAAAATTCCAAGATAGCTAACTGAGAGCAAGAGCGAACCTAGTGAGAGTTGTCGAAACGGACCAGTCTATGAACTTAGGACTTTAGTTTGACGACATGACTTGACGGCATTTTCTTCCTTCAAATGTCTCGTAAAATTTTAGGCGTGACGATTGATCGAAGCAAAATAATCTGACCCCATACTATAATAATAGTAATATAAGAAAAAAAAAAATTTCGCACATTTTGAAATGAAATGTTATGTTTCATATGCGTTGAATTGAATAAATGCGAATTTTTGTAGTGTATCGCACATTCTAAATGCAATGTTAGATTGCATTGGTACTGAATTGTTTAAATGCGATAAATTTTTCATTGCTTCTACCCCCACACAATATTTTAAAGTACATGTTTTCGGGGACCATGTATACATGCTTACTTGGTAAATTTGTGTGCTCGTGACTTGAATTGATTTCATATGCTTGCATAATTAATCAATTTTTGTGCATCATTTGAGGGGAGCAAGTATAAGACTTGTAGATTAGCTTCAAATATTTCTCACGTTTTTTTTTGAGCATTTCAGATCTTTCAAAATTAAGGAGTGAGACGTCGACACTACAAGGAAAGGAGCTAGTCACAGACCAAATTAACTCCATTATTTCTGTAACGACCCGTCCCATACCGGGTGTCACTATAGCATCGGTCCCTACCGGGACCAGTGGGGTTGGGCCCACCACACTCCGACTGATAGTCTGGCCCCACTGTACCACCATTTACCCTTTTAGCGTGCTTCGTGCACTCGCTCACACGCACCCTGAGAAACTTCCCAGGGGGTCACCCATCCCTAGATTGCCCCAAGTCAAGCACGCTTAACTTCGGAGTTTCTATAGATGGACTCCCGAAAAGGTAGGTCGACCTTGGTGATATGAGTAGTACTATCAATTCTTTTATACGATTCTTAGCCTGACACGCCCATACATTGTCAGTCTCAGGATCCCCTCTCATTCTGGTGTTGGATCGGTTCGTTCATGTACCCCTTCGCCTAGAAGCCTGCCAGGAGCCGCTCATTGTCCGTGCACCCTGGCACCGGCGATCACTCCCCGCCCTCTTCGGCCCCGGGCGTCACATGCCCACCAGCTTCCGCCTGGTTCGTCCCCGAACCAGCACCGTACTGCGAGAGGTTGTGCTCTGATACCACCTGTAACGACCCGTCCCATACCGGGTGTCACTATAGCATCGGTTCTTACCGGGACCAGTGGGGTTGGGCCCACCACACTCCGACTGATAGTCTGGCCCCACTGTACCACCATTTAACCTTTTAGCATGCTTCGTGCACTCGCTCACACGCACCCTGAGAAACTTCCCAGGGGGTCACCCATCCCTAGATTGCCCCAAGTCAAGCAAGCTTAACTTCGGAGTTTCAATAGATGGACTCCCGAAAAGGTAGGTCGACCTTGGTGATATGAGTAGTACTACCAATTCTTTTATACGATTCTTAGCCTGACACGCCCATACATTGTCAGTCTCAGGATCCCCTCTCATTCTGGTGTTGGATCGGTTCGTTCATCTACCCCTTCGCCTAGAAGCCTGCCAGGAGCCGCTCATTGTCTGTGCACCCTGGCACCGGCGATCACTCCCCGCCCTCTTCGGCCCCGGGCGTCACATGAATGTAATACCCGTATAAATTTAATACGGGGTTACGTTGTAGTTAGCGAAATAATTACGCAACTTAGAAAAAAAAGAAGAAATTTAATAAAGAAAAGTTTTCGTTAGGTAGATATATATATATGTAATATACATATGTATATATATATATATATATATATATAATAACTTGAGTGAGGTGGAAAAACTAAGATTTAAGTTTTCATAACGAAAGAAAGTTTTCACAAACACCTAGAATTTAGTTTATTCTTGTATTAAGTTTTCGGTACCCAATTGTCCTTAGCACATCATGTAACATATATAATAATAAGATAAAGCTATCGAAGTTTTCCTAGATGTGATATGATGATAAAGAAACCTTTAGTGGTTAGATACAGTGACATAGAATAGTTACACATGATGCATATACACTTTTCGTGCTTTGACATTATATATATAGAAGTTTTCATGATGGTAATGAGACATACATATTTATAATAGTAATAATGGTTAGGGGATAAGTCTAAGCATTGAGAATATAATAAAACAAGGAATATGGACAAAGTGAAGTTTTCTTATTACTTAAATAGAGTTGGAAGTTTTCGTTGATGATGTTAACACTGTTAGGAAATATTTTGTAGTGTTCAATTTCATTATATTATCTTTGTTGGTTAGCTTTATTAAACTTTGGGCTAGCTCTTAATTGGGTTAGTTCTTAGTTATTCATGTAATGGGCCTTCACAAGAGGCCCACCTATTATATACCAACTTGTGGTATAAATAGAAAAACCCTAACACATAGTTAGGTGTGCTTGTGTGTGAAGATCAAAAAAACAATTTTAGAGTGAGAGAGTCTCCTCAAGAACACCACCAAGCCCCACACGCCCCGTTCTTAAATCTCGATCTTTAGGCGTGTTTAATCCGTCCGAAGTCGTATTGTTGGTGCTATTCGGGACCAACAAGTGGTATCAGAGCCCAACGCGACCGGATTTGCGTGTTTTAAGCAAGATTTGAGTGAAAAATTGCTTGAAAAATTATTTTCGTCACTTTCAGTTTTTGGGCGATTTCGAACTCGTTTTGTTGTTTTTAGACATCCCAAAGGTTGATTATGTGTTTAGGAATGTTTTTCTGATGTTTTGGAACAAGTTTCGTCGATTTTGAGTGAGATTTGAGCGAAAACGAGCCATTTTTCTGGAAAAAGTCGCGCAGCTATGGAACAGTAATCTGTGTTCTTGGCCGAGAAATTTCTTACCCGAGAAAATTCTTAGCCGAGAAAATTTCACAGGCCGAGAAACTTTCGCTGCCCGAGAAATTTTCGCATCTACAGTCCGAGAAATTTCGCAGGCCGAGAAATTTTTCCGAGAAATTTCGCTGCTACAGCATGTGAAGCCCCCGCGAAATTTTCATACACTTCACTTCATCATACATATTTTCGCATCTTCAAAATTTTTCGCAGCTACAGTGATCCAAAAAATTTCAACTTCACTTTTTCGCATCCTCACTATTTCGCATCATCACTTCACTTCCATATCACTTGAGAAAATTCAAAACTTGCGAAATTTTTGCTACTTGAAAACTCTTTCTACCTGCGAAAATTTAATACCGTTTTTAGAACAAATTTTCACCGCGAAATTTTTGGAATACATGCGAAAAATTTGCACAACTGCGAAATTTCTTAACTTGCGAAAATTTTTATACATGCGAAATTGTACTCTGAATGCGAAATCTTCTTGATATGCGAAACTTTAACAGTACATGCGAAAATTTCCTTTGAATGCGAAATTTCCTTATTTTCGCGACTCACTCTCACAACGAAATTTCTCGGGACAACATCTTTCGCACATTTTCACACCATTTTTTCGCACCCCCCGAGAAATTTGCACCCAACCTTTAAACTTTATCCAAACTCGATTTTTAGCTTCAAATCTTGCAAAAATCACTCTTTAAAAATTGCACTTAAACGTTTTTGACCACCAAAATTTCTGCCCCCCCCTCGGATTAAATAAGGTTAAGGAGCAAAAAAAAAAAAAAAAAAAAGGGTTGAAATAGTTTTCTAAGCCTAAGGAAAATTTATAACATTGGATAGAGAAAAATTTTCTAAGCCCATTGGACTTTGTCTATTTTACACTTTTAAAATTTTCCGAAATAAATTTTTCTGGACCAAAATTTTCGGTATAGACGACGTTTTTTTTGTGAAATTTTGAAGGCAAATCCAAAACGCGGCAACGATCATCGTACCCAACAATCGACCTAGGACGGTATTGGCACATTATAGAAAAAGTTTAGGTCACCCCCAAACTTTTCGGAGCGGAATTTCCAAATGCCAATTTCACTCCCCAGCATGTATGGTACCCGGGTTGCTCCACATACATGACTGGTACACGACGTGAGCAACCACTCCCCGGCATGAATGGTACATGGGTTGCTCCACATTCATGACCGGTATGCACTGCGAGCAACCAACCCCATCATGCACGTTACACGGGTTGCTCCACGTGCATGAAGGGATGTCAGAGAAGCGAGCAACCATCATGACTTCTGTACAAATCCGTGCAGAACCCGGACCTACAAAGAAGGGTTGACAAGAGATCAACCAACCATCAGTGGGCGCGCCATCCAATCTCGATGCTTAGACGATGTGGATCTCATGTTCCAGACTCCACCGTCCACCCACTGCCATCCATTCCACCATGGTGCGCTACATGGAGACGTCCTAAGCCACCGTGATCCTCTTTACGCCCTCACCACCACCACCACCTGACGAGTCTCAGAAGTGTCTGATCAACAGTTTTGGGCCACCCTCGTCGACATCACTCGTGGTCGCCTTTCAACGCGATCACGCCACGCCACCATAGTTCCCATGGATTAGTGAAACCCCCCTGATCCTAACCCAGGAACGAGCCTACCCTAGCCTCTCTAGTCTAGGTCTAGGTCGCGCGACATCCTCCTCCACGCAAAGATCCAATCAACGATCTCGGAGGATGACGTAAGTCGCTTGCAGGAGTTGCGAACCAACAACGACATGATCGCACTTCTCTATCATATCTCACCACAACCCGGACCTCGCCCATAGGTACAGGAGACGGCTCGTTCGTTTCCCGAGTAGAAGTCGCGGCATATGGTCCAACCGCGCAATTAACCCCTCCCAACCACTCAGCTATCCTTTCGCAGATAGCTGTTTCACTTCGCACAAGAGGAACCACGTTAGCCATCACCGCCCCACTTGGAGACGGTTGATGTTGAACATGCAGTGCCCCGCCTCTCACTGCACCTCTTCCACCCACGTTGAGTCTAGTGTCCTCACCCACCGAAATTTTCCACTTTCTAGGACACAAACACTCTTTACGCACCGCGGGTTCTTCGTGAACTTGCCCGAACGCTTGATGACGTCCTTGTGACCGAGAGCGGAAGACCCACGACAGCCACCCTCACCGCAACTGTCGATGGGCCACGGATACGAGCTTGTCTCATCGTCTGTGCGAACGGAAAGCCTTTGTGGCTCTCCGGTTCTTTTTGTCCTGTGCAAACAGGCGGCGCATCGGACACATGTTTCGATGTTGTGACGACGGAGCGTCTTTGTGACCCCGTCTGGTTAGTTACCCCGTTCGTGATGGAGCCCCGACTCATAGCAATCAGCGAGGAACTTACACATTCCATGCCGCGCTCAACGAGGATCTATGAAGGAAAAGGTCCCATCACCGACACCACTCCACCACGCCTACGCTTACGCCACCACATGCTGCTCCGCCTCTTCCAAGTTTCGAAATGAACTTGGAGGAAAGTCAAATGCTGCTACTCCTGAGAATCCCACTTGATTGCCTCACTCAACACCACACCACACCATCATCACCACCATCAACACCAGAGGCAGACTCGTCCCACGGACGACGTGACGATCCCGAAGACGGAGATCATCTCAAGGGGGAGTAAAGGAGAAGAAATGAGTTGAAGATCGTACAGTAGCATCAGCAGCAACCATCATCCACGCCACCTCCACCAACTACGCCCCGCCGGAGGCTTCCACTACCTCCGCGCACATTCTTATGTGTCAAGCTATTATGTTCATAATGGAACACTCGAAGGAGCCATGGCACATCTCATCCACCACATTCCGCCACCACTGCGCTGACCACTCTGAAGACCGGGCTCCCTACTCTTGAAAGTCACATTTCAATAGAGCCTTGGCACATTTTTTTTTACGCCCCACGCCTACCTCTGGAGCCAGACGAGTCATCTTCGAGGCCGAACCAGACAACTTCCATTCAAAGACGACAAATCCGGCGCCAAGAAGGAGAAGATTGGAGAATCTTAACAAGTGAGTCCTAGCCGAGCCATCAATGCCTCCGCAAGAAGAGGAGATATCCCTTGTAGGGGGAGTTTGCTAGGAATCGAGATCTCCAATATGCCCAACAAAGATATCCCGCGCTGAACTGAAGATTGAACACTAAGGGGGAGATTGTTAGGAAATATTTTGTAGTGTTCAATTTCATTATATTATCTTTGTTGGTTAGCTTTATTAAACTTTGGGCTAGCTCTTAATTGGGTTAGTTCTTAGTTATTCATGTAATGGGCCTTCACAAGAGGCCCACCTATTATATACCAACTTGTGGTATAAATAGAAAAACCCTAACACATAGTTAGGTGTGCTTGTGTGTGAAGATCAAAAAAACAATTTTAGAGTGAGAGAGTCTCCTCAAGAACACCACCAAGCCCCACACGCCCCGTTCTTAAATCTCGATCTTTAGGCGTGTTTAATCCGTCCGAAGTCGTATTGTTGGTGCTATTCGGGACCAACAAACACATACCTAATACTTATAATATTTATAGTAATTAAGAGATTGCAACAAGGATTATTAGAAAATATTAATAAAATAACTTACACTAGCGACGAAATTTACTTACTCCATTGTGTAAGGTTCGTCACTTAGCTACTTATCAAATCATACAAGTTAATATATATATATATCCCCATTATTAAGTAAAAAGAAGCGATCGTGATGGACCAAGAATAATAGGAGAGCAAGCCAAGAAAGAAAACTTGATTTTTGACAAAGAACAGATTTGGTGAAACCTCGGAAAAATTCTGTAACCAATCTTCGGACGTGAGGTAGGTGAATAATTCATCTACAACACGTAAATATCATGTGCTTATTATGCTTATGTTGTTTTGATGTTCTGTATGGTTCGGTATTATTTTTATGAGGTTTTTGAAGTGTTTATGTGATTCGAATAATTTCAACTGATGTTTTAGATGAAGTCATATGAGGGTTTGCGTGATTAGCATGTTAGGGTTTTTTTCCAGAATTTTTGGAATGGTGCGTGGGTGCTTATATGATTATTTTTAAACCTTAGTACTATGATGGAATATTTAGAGAATGGTAATACAAGTTTAATTAACGAGAATAGAAGTTTAGTAAATGAACCTAGGAAAGTTTTTGTGATTACTATTGAATTTAGGTGAATTACATGTTAGGGTTTTCTTAGATTCTTGAAGTGGTTGTATGCTCAAATGGATAATTTCTGTATTATGCTATGTGGTATTTAGAAGTTTCGATCCTTTGTTAGATGATATTTTGAGAAATTTCGAAGTTCTAAGCAATTTAAGGTTGGATCTTTAGATTGATGAAATAATTATGTGAATGATGCGTTGGTGTTTGTACAAAGTAGTTTTCAATATTCTATTTTCAAGTGTGCACCACTTTCGATAGATCATTATCAAGAAAGTTGTCGTGACTTCATTACCCAGTTTTCCTTTTGTTTGGTGTTATTATCAAATGTGGTCCATAGGTTTTCTGCATTATTACTTACACTAAAGACTTTGGCATAATTATGGTGAAAGTATTTCGTGATCTATAATGTTTGGTATATATTACTTCCCAAGGTGTTCGGCTTATGGTTTGTGTAATTTTTAATATAGGCTTAAAATGATTTTGAGGTTTTCGTGACTTAGGTGTTGGGATTTCCCAGATTTTTAGATGACTATATTAAGAAGGAATTAGTGAGGGTTAAGGGTGTATTTGTATTATACAAAGAGTTTTAGGTATAAGAACTACTTTGAAACATAGGAAGATGAGCGTAGTACGATTTTGGGGTATGATCCGTTATTTAGGTGTAGGATTTGTTCTAGAACATTGTATATGTTTCGGTATTTATATGAACATAAGTGTGAATTATATTGAGTGTTTAAATATTAGTAATGATTTGGAGGTTTTTGACAATATGCTATTTTCGGCATTGAGTGTTTTATCACTTAGAAGTTTTCGGTGTTTCCTAACTTTTTGGTATAGTGATTTTATGGGTTGACTAGATATTAAACTAAGTTTAGTTTCGAGCAGAACTTAGTTTTGGACTCTTTAAAAAGAGCTATTGATGTAGAGTTTTTGATTGTTTATGTTTATATTATTTTCAGGTCGTAATCTTATATTTCGAGCACAATTAGAATTATTCGGGGCATTATTTTTAGTGTATTCTAACGAATTATTATTTTGAGAATTTTTGGGGAGATATTTTTATGTGCATTGTGGGGTAGAGCTGGAATTTTTGAAAGAACTAGAATTTTATTCATTTACAACATTGTATTTATTTGCACTTGATTGCATACCATACTGTACGAGAATTTAGCAGAGTATAAAACGGTGACATTTTGCTTTAAGGGTGAAACGGGTAGGTGGTGACTAAATACGTGGTTGTTGAGTTGAGGTAAAATTGGGGCTAGTATTAGGGTGTCGGACGGGAGACGAGCATGAGTGACTCGTCTACTCTGTTGCATGGGAGTGCAGCTTGAGGTGCAAACCGTCAGTTATTAGCGGGAGACGGGCATGAGTGACTCGTCTACTCGGAATGCATGGGGGTGCTATCCGAGATGTAAACCGTTGATGGGAGATGGGCGTGAGCGACTCATCTATTCAGATGCATGGGAGTGCAGTTCATTGTGTAGACTGTTGGACGGGAGACGGGAGTGAGCTACTTGTCTACTCAGATGTATGGTAGTACAGTCTGAGGTGTAAACTGTCGGTTGTTTGCAAGAGACGGGGGTGAGCCACTCGTCTACTCAGATGTATGGTAGTACAGTCTGAGGTGCAAACCGTGGGAATAGAGTCTAGGTGTAATATTCTGGTGTATGTTAGTTTGAGTGAAGTTTAAGTATGAGAAAAGAAAGAGTGTGCATAGGAACGCGAGGTATTCGGGAATATGAGATTGAGTGTACAATTGCATTCATGCATTTTATTCACATACTGAGCAAATCGCTCAGAGTTTCCGTGTAGTAGGTACCGAGCTCAACGCTGATGCGCATCGCGACTGAGGCGGGCTGACGGCGGTGCTCCATGGACTTTTGAGGGCGGGGCTGTACATGGATGACGACCTGTGGAGAATTTTTAGTGTGTTTACATATTTTAAGGTGTGATGCTATAGTCTTTGTAAGATAAGGCGTGTGCATAACATATTCGCATGTAAGATATGATGCTTGTATTGTGTGCGGTTTCAATAGAAATTTTTTGTAAAATGGGTTTTCCGCGGTTTTCGTTGCGAAAATCCGCTACCAAACTTAATTAGAAAGTGAGGGATGTTATAGGTGGTATCAGAGCTTAGGATATAGATTCTGTAGACTGTCCATGTACGGCCGCTCAAAAGCCTGGAGGATCAGCCTTGCCTGTAAGTTTGAAAGTTTGATGTGATTGAATGTCTATGATATTGTGTTTTCTTACGTGACTTATGGTAGGCAATACGATGACGAGAGGACGTAGGGATGTGGGTGAGTCCAGTCGTGGGGCCGCGCCTGAGTTCCCCACGAATGAACGGAACTCCACCATTTTGCGACTGACCGAATTAATCCAACGTCAGTCAGAACAGATCAACGAACTCATTAATAATCGGAGTTCATCTGAGCTTCGCCAGTCTCCACAAACTGAACGTGTGGAAATTATAGGAGACAGGTTCCGTAAACTTAATCCCCCTACATTTGAGGACGCAACAGATCCTATGATGGCAGAAGATTGGTTGCGAACCCTGGAAAACATGTTCTTGTACAGCCGCATACCCGAACAAGAGAAAGTTCTATGTGCGGTATTGATGCTGAGAGGGAATGCAGGATTTGGTGGGACACCATCAAAATTCTCGAAGACCCATCTACTATGACCTGGGAAAGGTTTTAAAGAACATTTCCGGGAAAAATACTTCACGACTCCCGAGCGAATGCTGCGAATGAATGAATTCATAAACCTGAAGCAAGGAGGAATGACGATTGCAGAATATATCCGTAAGTTCGAACAGCTGTCGAGATTTGCACCGCACATGGTCGCAACAGATGAGTTAAAAGTGGAGCGCTTCATAGAAGGCCTTAATCCCGAGGTTTATCGTGATGTTAGCATGGTCGGGACACTCGAGACGTCTTATGCTCGTATCGCGGAGAGAGCAATTTTAGCCGAACAGGCGGAGGCCAAGATTGTGAAAGCTCAAGAAGAAAAGAGAAAGATGGAAGGCCAGCTAGAAAGGGAAAATAATAGGAAGCGTCAAGCTCTTGACAAGGGTCCCAACAATAACCAGAACAACCGCCAGGGACAGCAAAACTGGCGCCCAAGACCAAACCCGTGGGTGACTGATTCCCCAATACAACCTCCAAACCCGATTCCTCAGTGTCAACAATGCGGGCGTCATCATAGAGGCATCTGTTATCGTCCAGGGCCCAAACCCAATCCTCAATGCTTCCGATGTGGGCAGATGGGACATTTTGCCCGAGCGTGTCAGGCAAATCTGCCCCAAAATCCAGCGCCAGCAGTCGTACGACCACCATTGGCCCCAGCTCGAGTATTCACTTTAACTAATGAGGAGGAGGAATCAATCCCAACAATAGTGACGGGTAAGTTAATAATATGTGATGTACTAATAACCATATTTGATGAACCTAGAAACCGGGCCACAAATTTAAATGTGTCGCGCTAGATTGCTTGATATAAAGGTGAGAATAAAATCTACCTTAGTAGAATGCTGATAGATCAAGGAATAGAAGAAATCGTAACCCAGAGATACACCGGTCGGCGAATTTCGGGGACGAAATTCTTTTTAAGGGGGGGAGAATGTAATACCCGTATAAATTTAATACGGGGTTACGTTGTAGTTAGCGAAATAATTACGCCTTAGAAAAAAAAGAAGAAATTTAATAAAGAAAAGTTTTCGTTAGGTAGATATATATATGTAATATACATATGTATATATATATATATATATATATAATAACTTGAGTGAGGTGGAAAAACTAAGATCTAAGTTTTCATAACGAAAGAAAGTTTTCACAAACACCTAGAATTTAGTTTATTCTTGTATTAAGTTTTCGGTACCCAATTGTCCTTAGCACATCATGTAACATATATAATAATAAGATAAAGCTATCAAAGTTTTCCTAGATGTGATATGATGATAAAGAAACCTTTAGTGGTTAGATACAGTGACATAGAATAGTTACACATGATGCATATACACTTTTCGTGCTTTGACATTATATATATAGAAGTTTTCATGATGGTAATGAGACATACATATTTATATTAGTAATAATGGTTAGGGGATAAGTCTAAGCATTGAGAATATAATAAAACAAGGAATATGGACAAAGTGAAGTTTTCTTATTACTTAAATAGAGTTGGAAGTTTTCGTTGATGATGTTAACACATACCTAATACTTATAATATTTATAGTAATTAAGAGATTGCAACAAGGATTATTAGAAAATATTAATAAAATAACTTACACTAGCGACGAAATTTACTTACTCCATTGTGTAAGGTTCGTCACTTAGCTACTTATCAAATCATACAAGTTAAAAAAAAAATATATATATATATATATATATATATATATCCCCATTATTAAGTAAAAAGAAGCGATCGTGATGGACCAAGAATAATAGGAGAGCAAGCCAAGAAAGAAAACTTGATTTTTGACAAAGAACAGATTTGGTGAAACCTCGGAAAAATTCTGTAACCAATCTTCGGACGTGAGGTAGGTGAATAATTCATCTACAACACGTAAATATCATGTGCTTATTATGCTTATGTTGTTTTGATGTTCTGTATGGTTCGGTATTATTTTTATGAGGTTTTTGAAGTGTTTATGTGATTCGAATAATTTCAACTGATGTTTTAGATGAAGTCATATGAGGGTTTGCGTGATTAGCATGTTAGGGTTTTTTTCCAGAATTTTTGGAATGGTGCGTGGGTGCTTATATGATTATTTTTAAACCTTAGTACTATGATGGAATATTTAGAGAATGGTAATACAAGTTTAATTAACGAGAATAGAAGTTTAGTAAATGAACCTAGGAAAGTTTTTGTGATTACTATTGAATTTAGGTGAATTACATGTTAGGGTTTTCTTAGATTCTTGAAGTGGTTGTATGCTCAAATGGATAATTTCTGTATTATGCTATGTGGTATTTAGAAGTTTCGATCCTTTGTTAGATGATATTTTGAGAAATTTCGAAGTTCTAAGCAATTTAAGGTTGGATCTTTAGATTGATGAAATAATTATGTGAATGATGCGTTGGTGTTTGTACAAAGTAGTTTTCAATATTCTATTTTCAAGTGTGCACCACTTTCGATAGATCATTATCAAGAAAGTTGTCGTGACTTCATTACCCAGTTTTCCTTTTGTTTGGTGTTATTATCAAATGTGGTCCATAGGTTTTCTGCATTATTACTTACACTAAAGACTTTGGCATAATTATGGTGAAAGTATTTCGTGATCTATAATGTTTGGTATATATTACTTCCCAAGGTGTTCGGCTTATGGTTTGTGTAATTTTTAATATAGGCTTAAAATGATTTTGAGGTTTTCGTGACTTAGGTGTTGGGATTTCCCAGATTTTTAGATGACTATATTAAGAAGGAATTAGTGAGGGTTAAGGGTGTATTTGTATTATACAAAGAGTTTTAGGTATAAGAACTACTTTGAAACATAGGAAGATGAGCGTAGTACGATTTTGGGGTATGATCCGTTATTTAGGTGTAGGATTTGTTCTAGAACATTGGATATGTTTCGGTATTTATATGAACATAAGTGTGAATTATATTGAGTGTTTAAATATTAGTAATGATTTGGAGGTTTTTGACAATATGCTATTTTCGGCATTGAGTGTTTTATCACTTAGAAGTTTTCGGTGTTTCCTAACTTTTTGGTATAGTGATTTTATGGGTTGACTAGATATTAAACTAAGTTTAGTTTCGAGCAGAACTTAGTTTTGGACTCTTTAAAAAGAGCTATTGATGTAGAGTTTTTGATTGTTTATGTTTATATTATTTTCAGGTCGTAATCTTATATTTCGAGCACAATTAGAATTATTCGGGGCATTATTTTTAGTGTATTCTAACGAATTATTATTTTGAGAATTTTTGGGGAGATATTTTTATGTGCATTGTGGGGTAGAGCTGGAATTTTTGAAAGAACTAGAATTTTATTCATTTACAACATTGTATTTATTTGCACTTGATTGCATACCATACTGTACGAGAATTTAGCAGAGTATAAAACGGTGACATTTTGCTTTAAGGGTGAAACGGGTAGGTGGTGACTAAATACGTGGTTGTTGAGTTGAGGTAAAATTGGGGCTAGTATTAGGGTGTCGGACGGGAGACGAGCATGAGGGACTCGTCTACTCTGTTGCATGGGAGTGCAGCTTGAGGTGCAAACCGTCAGTTATTAGCGGGAGACGGGCATGAGTGACTCGTCTACTCGGAATGCATGGGGGTGCTATCCGAGATGTAAACCGTTGATGGGAGATGGGCGTGAGCGACTCATCTATTCAGATGCATGGGAGTGCAGTTCATTGTGTAGACTGTTGGACGGGAGACGGGAGTGAGCTACTTGTCTACTCAGATGTATGGTAGTACAGTCTGAGGTGTAAACTGTCGGTTGTTTGCAAGAGACGGGGGTGAGCCACTCGTCTACTCAGATGTATGGTAGTACAGTCTGAGGTGCAAACCGTGGGAATAGAGTCTAGGTGTAATATTCTGGTGTATGTTAGTTTGAGTGAAGTTTAAGTATGAGAAAAGAAAGAGTGTGCATAGGAACGCGAGGTATTCGGGAATATGAGATTGAGTGTACAATTGCATTCATGCATTTTATTCACATACTGAGCAAATCGCTCAGAGTTTCCGTGTAGTAGGTACCGAGCTCAACGCTGATGCGCATCGCGACTGAGGCGGGCTGACGGCGGTGCTCCATGGACTTTTGAGGGCGGGGCTGTACATGGATGACGACCTGTGGAGAATTTTTAGTGTGTTTACATATTTTAAGGTGTGATGCTATAGTCTTTGTAAGATAAGGCGTGTGCATAACATATTCGCATGTAAGATATGATGCTTGTATTGTGTGCGGTTTCAATAGAAATTTTTTGTAAAATGGGTTTTCCGCGGTTTTCGTTGCGAAAATCCGCTACCAAACTTAATTAGAAAGTGAGGGATGTTATAGGTGGTATCAGAGCTTAGGATATAGATTCTGTAGACTGTCCATGTACGGCCGCTCAAAAGCCTGGAGGATCAGCCTTGCCTGTAAGTTTGAAAGTTTGATGTGATTGAATGTCTATGATATTGTGTTTTCTTACGTGACTTATGGTAGGCAATACGATGACGAGAGGACGTAGGGATGTGGGTGAGTCCAGTCGTGGGGCCGCGCCTGAGTTCCCCACGAATGAACGGAACTCCACCATTTTGCGACTGACCGAATTAATCCAACGTCAGTCAGAACAGATCAACGAACTCATTAATAATCGGAGTTCATCTGAGCTTCGCCAGTCTCCACAAACTGAACGTGTGGAAATTATAGGAGACAGGTTCCGTAAACTTAATCCCCCTACATTTGAGGACGCAACAGATCCTATGATGGCAGAAGATTGGTTGCGAACCCTGGAAAACATGTTCTTGTACAGCCGCATACCCGAACAAGAGAAAGTTCTATGTGCGGTATTGATGCTGAGAGGGAATGCAGGATTTGGTGGGACACCATCAAAATTCTCGAAGACCCATCTACTATGACCTGGGAAAGGTTTTAAAGAACATTTCGGGAAAAATACTTCACGACTCCCGAGCGAATGCTGCGAATGAATGAATTCATAAACCTGAAGCAAGGAGGAATGACGATTGCAGAATATATCCGTAAGTTCGAACAGCTGTCGAGATTTGCACCGCACATGGTCGCAACAGATGAGTTAAAAGTGGAGCGCTTCATAGAAGGCCTTAATCCCGAGGTTTATCGTGATGTTAGCATGGTCGGGACACTCGAGACGTCTTATGCTCGTATCGCGGAGAGAGCAATTTTAGCCGAACAGGCGGAGGCCAAGATTGTGAAAGCTCAAGAAGAAAAGAGAAAGATGGAAGGCCAGCTAGAAAGGGAAAATAATAGGAAGCGTCAAGCTCTTGACAAGGGTCCCAACAATAACCAGAACAACCGCCAGGGACAGCAAAACTGGCGCCCAAGACCAAACCCGTGGGTGACTGATTCCCCAATACAACCTCCAAACCCGATTCCTCAGTGTCAACAATGCGGGCGTCATCATAGAGGCATCTGTTATCGTCCAGGGCCCAAACCCAATCCTCAATGCTTCCGATGTGGGCAGATGGGACATTTTGCCCGAGGGCAAATCTGCCCCAAAATCCAGCGCCAGCAGTCGTACGACCACCATTGGCCCCAGCTCGAGTATTCACTTTAACTAATGAGGAGGAGGAATCAATCCCAACAATAGTGACGGGTAAGTTAATAATATGTGATGTACTAATAACCATATTTGATGAACCTAGAAACCGGGCCACAAATTTAAATGTGTCGCGCTAGATTGCTTGATATAAAGGTGAGAATAAAATCTACCTTAGTAGAATGCTGATAGATCAAGGAATAGAAGAAATCGTAACCCAGAGATACACCGGTCGGCGAATTTCGGGGACGAAATTCTTTTTAAGGGGGGGAGAATGTAATACCCGTATAAATTTAATACGGGGTTACGTTGTAGTTAGCGAAATAATTACGCCTTAGAAAAAAAAGAAGAAATTTAATAAAGAAAAGTTTTCGTTAGGTAGATATATATATATGTAATATACATATGTATATATATATATATATATATAATAACTTGAGTGAGGTGGAAAAACTAAGATCTAAGTTTTCATAACGAAAGAAAGTTTTCACAAACACCTAGAATTTAGTTTATTCTTGTATTAAGTTTTCGGTACCCAATTGTCCTTAGCACATCATGTAACATATATAATAATAAGATAAAGCTATCAAAGTTTTCCTAGATGTGATATGATGATAAAGAAACCTTTAGTGGTTAGATACAGTGACATAGAATAGTTACACATGATGCATATACACTTTTCGTGCTTTGACATTATATATATAGAAGTTTTCATGATGGTAATGAGACATACATATTTATATTAGTAATAATGGTTAGGGGATAAGTCTAAGCATTGAGAATATAATAAAACAAGGAATATGGACAAAGTGAAGTTTTCTTATTACTTAAATAGAGTTGGAAGTTTTCGTTGATGATGTTAACACATACCTAATACTTATAATATTTATAGTAATTAAGAGATTGCAACAAGGATTATTAGAAAATATTAATAAAATAACTTACACTAGCGACGAAATTTACTTACTCCATTGTGTAAGGTTCGTCACTTAGCTACTTATCAAATCATACAAGTTAAAAAAAAATATATATATATATATATATATATATATCCCCATTATTAAGTAAAAAGAAGCGATCGTGATGGACCAAGAATAATAGGAGAGCAAGCCAAGAAAGAAAACTTGATTTTTGACAAAGAACAGATTTGGTGAAACCTCGGAAAAATTCTGTAACCAATCTTCGGACGTGAGGTAGGTGAATAATTCATCTACAACACGTAAATATCATGTGCTTATTATGCTTATGTTGTTTTGATGTTCTGTATGGTTCGGTATTATTTTTATGAGGTTTTTGAAGTGTTTATGTGATTCGAATAATTTCAACTGATGTTTTAGATGAAGTCATATGAGGGTTTGCGTGATTAGCATGTTAGGGTTTTTTTCCAGAATTTTTGGAATGGTGCGTGGGTGCTTATATGATTATTTTTAAACCTTAGTACTATGATGGAATATTTAGAGAATGGTAATACAAGTTTAATTAACGAGAATAGAAGTTTAGTAAATGAACCTAGGAAAGTTTTTGTGATTACTATTGAATTTAGGTGAATTACATGTTAGGGTTTTCTTAGATTCTTGAAGTGGTTGTATGCTCAAATGGATAATTTCTGTATTATGCTATGTGGTATTTAGAAGTTTCGATCCTTTGTTAGATGATATTTTGAGAAATTTCGAAGTTCTAAGCAATTTAAGGTTGGATCTTTAGATTGATGAAATAATTATGTGAATGATGCGTTGGTGTTTGTACAAAGTAGTTTTCAATATTCTATTTTCAAGTGTGCACCACTTTCGATAGATCATTATCAAGAAAGTTGTCGTGACTTATTTACCCAGTTTTCCTTTTGTTTGGTGTTATTATCAAATGTGGTCCATAGGTTTTCTGCATTATTACTTACACTAAAGACTTTGGCATAATTATGGTGAAAGTATTTCGTGATCTATAATGTTTGGTATATATTACTTCCCAAGGTGTTCGGCTTATGGTTTGTGTAATTTTTAATATAGGCTTAAAATGATTTTGAGGTTTTCGTGACTTAGGTGTTGGGATTTCCCAGATTTTTAGATGACTATATAAGAAGGAATTAGTGAGGGTTAAGGGTGTATTTGTATTATACAAAGAGTTTTAGGTATAAGAACTACTTTGAAACATAGGAAGATGAGCGTAGTACGATTTTGGGGTATGATCCGTTATTTAGGTGTAGGATTTGTTCTAGAACATTGTATATGTTTCGGTATTTATATGAACTTAAGTGTGAATTATTATTGAGTGTTTAAATATTAGTAATGATTTGGAGGTTTTTGACAATATGCTATTTTCGGCATTGAGTGTTTTATCACTTAGAAGTTTTCGGTGTTTCCTAACTTTTTGGTATAGTGATTTTATGGGTTGACTAGACATTAAACTAAGTTTAGTTTCGAGCAGAACTTAGTTTTGGACTCTTTAAAAAGAGCTATTGATGTAGAGTTTTTGATTGTTTATGTTTATATTATTTTCAGGTCGTAATCTTATATTTCGAGCACAATTAGAATTATTCGGGGCATTATTTTTAGTGTATTCTAACGAATTATTATTTTGAGAATTTTTGGGGAAATATTTTTATGTGCATTGTGGGGTAGAGCTGGAATTTTTGAAAGAACTAGAATTTTATTCATTTACAACATTGTATTTATTTGCACTTGATTGCATACCATACTGTACGAGAATTTAGCAGAGTATAAAACGGTGACATTTTGCTTTAAGGGTGAAACGGGTAGGTGGTGACTAAATACGTGGTTGTTGAGTTGAGGTAAAATTGGGGCTAGTATTAGGGTGTCGGACGGGAGACGAGCATGAGTGACTCGTCTACTCTGTTGCATGGGAGTGCAGCTTGAGGTGCAAACCGTCAGTTATTAGCGGGAGACGGGCATGAGTGACTCGTCTACTCGGAATGCATGGGGGTGCTATCCGAGATGTAAACCGTTGATGGGAGATGGGCGTGAGCGACTCATCTATTCAGATGCATGGGAGTGCAGTTCATTGTGTAGACTGTTGGACGGGAGACGGGAGTGAGCTACTTGTCTACTCAGATGTATGGTAGTACAGTCTGAGGTGTAAACTGTCGGTTGTTTGCAAGAGACGGGGGTGAGCCACTCGTCTACTCAGATGTATGGTAGTACAGTCTGAGGTGCTAACCGTGGGAATAGAGTCTAGGTGTAATATTCTGGTGTATGTTAGTTTGAGTGAAGTTTAAGTATGAGAAAAGAAAGAGTGTGCATAGGAACGCGAGGTATTCGGGAATATGAGATTGAGTGTACAATTGCATTCATGCATTTTATTCACATACTGAGCAAATCGCTCAGAGTTTCCGTGTAGTAGGTACCGAGCTCAACGCTGATGCGCGTCGCGACTGAGGCGGGCTGACGGCGGTGCTCCATGGACTTTTGAGGGCGGGGCTGTACATGGATGACGACCTGTGGAGAGATTTTAGTGTGTTTACATATTTTAAGGTGTGATGCTATAGTCTTTGTAAGATAAGGCGTGTGCATAACATATTCGCATGTAAGATATGATGTTTGTATTGTGTGCGCCTGTAATATATTCGGTTTCAATAGAAATTTTTTGTAAAATGGGTTTTCCGCGGTTTTCGTTGCGAAAATCCGCTACCAAACTTAATTAGAAAGTGAGGGATGTTATAATTTCTAACGTTTTTTTTCTAAGTGGTACAGATTTTTTAATCACTGCCAGGGAAGCTAGACGTTACTACAGGGAGTTAATTGCATTTATTTTAAATTCTCAGGGGGAGCTTTACAATGTGATTTTATTTGAAATAGGGATCAATCTGAAAATTTTTAGAAGCATTTATAATCGAGAAATTGGATATAAGAATTAATTCGCTAGCATAAGTTTCTCGATCGTAAGACAGTGTTGGGAACATTTGTTGATTAACCGAAATAATTTGCGATCGAGAAAATTGAATTGAAGATCAATTTTCGAATCGAAAATTTCTCGAGCGCAAATAGTAATGGGCCTATCCATTTAATCGCAAAACATCAAATCGGAAACCCAACATTGAATTACAGCGAGTAAATAAAATTCATCTTTGTGTCAGTCGATAAACTTTTTCTCACGCAACCCTAAATCGCAAAAAATTCTCTGGCGAAAAACTTTCACAGACAGTTCAAATCACTCACAAATCTTTCAATTTAACTCAAAATTGTCTGTTTAAGGTAGAAATGAGAATCTGTTGATAGTTGCGTGTGATTTAACGTCGTTAGCATCTGCTTTTTGAAGTTCTTCGCATGTTTAAGTTTAGATTTCCGTTTGTTCTTCAAAACTGAGAAATCGTATACTGTTTTATAGTGATTTAGGCTTGATTATGAGTGTTATCTGAGATTAATGCCTGCACTTAACATAGTTTCGATGTTCTTGATGAATCTAGTAGTATAAATCTTCGGAAAATCTGCATCTTCGACTGAGATTTGAGTTTCAATAAAACTGGGTTTTTGAATGTTTAAAGGTATCGAAGCACTTTGTCGATCGCAAACAATCTTAATTGAACTCCGATTCAATTGAGATACTGTTTGTGTCAAATTAGTTCTCGATCGATAAAAATCTGACTTAGTCGTTAAGATAGATGATTTTGATCGAAAAATTACTTACCATCGAGAAATCTAATTAGGATTTTCTGTGTGCGAAAAACTTAAGCACTAAATAGGTAATTTAGATGCAAATTTTATCGAGCGCAAAACTTACTATCGCAAAATAGAATTTTCGTGTTAATTGGATTTTGGTCGTAAAAATTTTAGCAGCGAAAAAATTAATTTTTCAACGCTTAATTTTTCGATCGTAAAATTCGCCGCTTCGGACTTAATTGATTGGAAAATTTCTCGACGATTGACTTATTCTCTCGTTGACTAATTTCTCGATAGAATTATATCGCAGCGAAAAAAAATTTGTTACTTACAATCGAAAATCATATACCGCTCGACAAATTTCAAATCGAAAATTTTATTCAATCGAAGAAAATTTCTCGATAGTAAATTTACCTGAGAAATAATTTCTCGATCGTAAATTTATACGGAATTTTTCTCGATCGTAAAATAGATCGACTACAGTCTCGATTTCAACTTCAACACTTAGAAAAATTTTCTAAGTCTTTTACTCTGTAGCGAACATTAGCGAATAAAATTTTCTCGATCGAAAAATTAAACTGAGTCATTACAATTGAAATCAATGCATAGGAAATCATTTTCAAAATCAATTTTATCGAGCGAAAAATTTCTCGGCATGAACAGTGCCATTACTTGCGATTAAACACTTGGAAAATTTTCAAACTCTTTTTCACGCGATTAGGTGTTTAACTCAAAATTACCATCATGCCATCACATTTTTTTCAAAATCGAAATTCCTATATGCATATCATACGATTTCAACTCAAAATTCATCAAACATGTCATGACTTGATACAATATTATAGTTTGATGAAATTAAATTCATTCTCCACTAATATCAAAAATTATGAACTAATGATTTGTTGTATTTTTCAGATGGATCGCTATCCAAGATATAATCACATATACGACCACAACCTGTATCTGAAGGTCCAGGATACAAATTTCCAGCTCGATCTGAGCACCTTTCGATGCCCGGACGAGATCATTGTCTCTATCCTGAGAGGTCACCCCATCTGGCACGCATTGACGGTCACCGCCTCAGTGCCAATGGTCTATCTCCAGCAATTCTGGGGATGTATACAAGGAGTTGTAGCGAATGGGGCATTCTCCTTCACAACAAGAATCGGGACGCGGCATATTCATATGAGGAAGAGCTAGTTCGGGATGATACTGGACTTGCCACACTACGACCCGCTCCCGTCGGATGCAGAAATGGTCCATGACTTCATGCAAATGGGATATCAACCGCAGCTCACCAAATTAGCTCAGGTCCAGAGCAGCGGTATCCCTCACCGCCGGAAGACACTGTTCGAGATCGTGAACAAGTGTCTATCACCAAAGCATGCCGGCTTCGACAAGGGCAACGACAATATACTGCGATGTTTCACGGTCTCGCCTTCGCCAGAAACTACGACTTTGCACAGCTAATCTGGAATGATCTAGCTGACCAGATCCGGCTGAAGGAAAACCGAAGGTCAAAGAACGTGCCCTATGCTCGATGGTTCAACGTGATCATCAAGGAGGTCATGGAGTTACATGCAGAGAACATCCCACAACTGCCTCATGGTGGAAACTATCAGCAACCAAGGCTAAAGTTTTTCCACAATCCACGGCTCACGGACCTGGACCAATCGTCGATGCCAATTCCACTTCAACTACTCAGGCTTGCCGACCCCGCGGGAGCTGAGTATCAAAGATTCTGTCGGGAACACCATTTAACAGAGAGAGGGCCCCCGGCAGATTACCATGTGAGCCCTCCCCAACCGGAACCCCATACAAGCCCTGACGACGCGATGATAGATGTTGTCGCTCAGGAGCTTCAACAGGAGTCTCACTTGATCGAAGAGCCGATGCCCGACGTAGATGAGACCTTGATAGACGTCGTGGCTACCAAGATGGTGCTCGAGGCTCCTGAACATAAATACCAAGTGGAAGTGCCTGTTCATGTTGGCGTGCTCGAAGAAACCATTGAGGAGGTTCTTCTACCAGTAGCACAGCCCGAAGTCGAAATGGGGCAAACTTCACTTCCACCGGTGATGGGTCAGGCGCTGGAGGACGTCCATCGAGACCTCACTCCTCACACGGCCACCTCGTCTGACACGGAGTCTGACGAGGAAATAAGTCTGATAAGGAGGACTCCCAAGAGACTTAGCATTCAACTGGAGTCCCTCTTCCCAGCCGTCACCAACGCACCAGATACTACGATGACCACAACGACAAGTGTTGCCGGCACTTCTTCGCTCAATCTTGAGCCGCAACCAACCCACGTGGTGTCTGGTTCGCAGGCGCAACCTGAGCCTGCCTTAACACCCATAGAGACGAATCCTCAAGATTCGACTCGAGGATTGGATGGAAGTCTCATACAGTCACAACCTCAAGTGACTGTGAGCCAACCCACAGAGTCGGTGTCTACTCAAGGGTTGATAACAGGCGACATCAGTCGTCCTGGTCCATCTCAGGAGGCGTCCGCACCCTTCGTGACGAACGAGCAGTTCCAGGCCGCTCTCTCTGCTGCTGTACAATCTATGGAAGACAAAATCACGGAGAGAGTACTCCAAGCACTCGAGGCATCCCGAAGAGATATCGGGAAAGCACCTGCCTCTGAAGGCCCTTCGTCACAAATCAACCCCACACCTCTAAAACCCACACCCACCGACCCTCTAGCCACTTCCTCCGTCCTCATCAATCCATACACAATCCCCATCACCGAGCTCCATGACATTCTCCTCGCCCGTCTGATAGGCCTTTCCATCCGATCGCTGCAAGAAGAATCCCTCTATAGGTGATTGGTGGACCATCCTGAGCCACCGACTGACACCTGCTGAGGCCAAAGCTCCCACTCACGGCGCAGACATGACGATCCTGACGATCAGGACCCTCATGACAAGGCTCGGGCGCTACGCAGACAAGCGCTGGAGCTGGTGAAACCTAAACACAAACCCACCAAACCCAAACATAAACCACCCACCAAACACAAACCACCCAAACTACCTACACCACGCACCGCACCGCGCACATCGAACCACCAACCTTTCACCTCAGGACGCCTCCGTCCACACCGCCGATATACTCAAGCCCCTTACTTCCGGAAGAAGAAGCAAGTGCTGCGATGCTTGTAGCTCTAGCAGCTACCCAAGCCACTCCCTCAGTCGCTCCAGACCAACCGGGACCCTCTAGACATGGCATCAATCCACACGAGGCCCTAGACAAGTACATCTTCGAAGGACAGTGGATGACCCATTCCATGCCCGAGGAGCATCAAAGGCGACGGCTTCACGACGTTCGGCGCTTTCTACAACAAGCATCCATAGACCTCGTAATCATAGAAGACAACGAGTTTCAGGAAGGTGAAGACTACGAGCGAGATATGCCAAGGCTACCAGAATTAATTGCTCAACAGGCGGTTCCCTCTCGAAAGCTAACGCCAGGGACCGTTCGAATCGACACGCCATGGGAGAACATCCAAATAGAAATTCCCTTCCTAGAAGAAGTTCGTGAGAATATTTGGAGGTCTCCGGACAGAGTGAAGAAGCCGAATGAGTTCGAGCTTAGAGGGATCTCTCATTGGGATCAGCAGAAGAGGATGACCTACCTCTGGATGCTGACCAAACTAGGACCTGACGTTAGGCTGGGATGACTAAGACACAAGCCAAGAGCCATTATAAGAGTCTCTCTCCAATAAGCCAACTACTCAGCGTCTATTGTGACAAAGGAGGACTTCCAACACCTCACTACATCATCGAACGAGTGGACAGGACCCGAGAGGAACTGAGCGAGAGCGACCTGCCGTACCTCTCCACCGATGTAGTGTACCATCTTTATCATCTATACGTGGAGAAGTACAAAGGTCCTCAGGGCTTCATCAAGAAAGAAGGCCTCGAAGGGCTCTACTGGTTCATGATGCGACAAGTCAAGTACTTCGCCGCTCACGACCTTCAAATGGCGCTTGAGAGCAATATGAAGAAGGTCAAAATGACCGCTCCGCTCAACAAAGGACCTGAGATCGAAGGGCTTCCCAACAATCACGTGCACATCAGCTCAGTCCTAGGCATCACCTACAACAATCCAATAGCAAAGAAGAACAAGTTGATGCTGAAGACTGAGATTCATAAGTTTTGCGATGGGACGCTCAAGGTCGTCAGGAAAAACATCGAGCAGAGGTTGGAAGTAATCAATCGAGATACGATGCTGAGGATCCATAGGTTCGTGAGAGAACAGCCGCTCCTAATGGAACTATTAGAAGATATTGAGGAGCGACTGGAGCTGAGGATCACGCTGAGGAACTACGAGCATGCGCTGGGCTTGCGCAGATCATATTACGCCCGACGAGGACAAACGGTGCGGAGACGCAATCAAGCACAAAGGGGGAGATTGTAGAATACCATTTGTAATTGTGCTTGATTTCATTAGTTGTCCTTTGTAATTAGGGGCGTTTTGTATAATAGTCCTTACATTTGGACTAGTTTGATATTTATACCAAGTTTTGCTTGGTATAAATACATGTAAATCAATTGAGCTTAATAGAGAAAGTTTAGAGAATTGATCCCGAAGGGCTTGCAATTCGATTTCTAGAGAGAGAAACAACAGTAACTTTCTCACTCTACTCAAATTCTCTCTTTTGTTCTTCATTTGAGTTTTTCGATCGAATCTTAATGTCAATCATCATCATCATCGAATTACTATGAATTCTAGCCTAGGATCGTAGAGTTGTTAATCGTAGGACCTAACACTGTCCATTCGGCAACCTGCATAGTCAGCGTCAGTTTAGCCGATAAGTTTAAAATTCGTACCCTTTGGATACCATAGGCCAAGGGTAGAGGTGCGCTTAAGGTAGCGTAAAATTCTTTTGACCGCGAGCATATGGGATTCTTGGGGATCGGCTTGAAAACGGGCACACAAGCAGGTGGCAAACATGATATCCGGCCGACTCGAAGTGAGGTAGAGTAGAGATCCAATAATACTGCGATACAGTGTGATGTTGACCGATTTACCAGAGGGATCGGCATCCAACTTGCAGCTTGGTGACATAGGAGTGCTGAGAGGCTTGCTCTGGTCTTGATGAAACTTCTTCAGAATATCCTTGATGTATTTTGTCTGACTGATGAAAATTCCATCATTGAGCTGCCTGACTTGAAGGCCTAAGAAAAATTGCATCTCTCCCATGTGACTCATCTCGAATTTGCTCTTCATGAGATCTCCAAACTTCTTGCAGAGCCGAGGATTTGTTGATCCAAAGATGATGTCGATGACGTATACTTGGACGACCATCAGATCTTTGTCATGCCATTTAGTGAAGTGGGATGTGTCTATCTTTCCTCGTATGAATCTAGAATTCACGAGGAAATCACTCAGGACATCGTACCAAGCACGTGGGGCTTGTTTTAGTCCATAGAGAGCTTTGTCCAAGCGATAGACATGATCAGGATGTTCTTGATCAACGAAACCTTCCGGCTGAGCGACGTAGACTTCTTCTTTTAACATGCCGTTGAGAAAGGCGATTTTAACATCCATCTGATAGACTTTGAAGTCTTTGTGAGCCGCATAAGCCAACAGGAGGCGCATAGCTTCGATACGGGCAACAGGAGCCTAAGTCTCGTCATAGTCGATCCCTTCCTGTTGATTGTATCCCTTAGCAACTAGCCTTGCTTTGTTCCGGATCACTTCACCATCTTCATTCTTCTTATTCTTGAAAACCCATTTAGTTCCGACCACTGTTTTCCCATGTGGACGGGGTACCAAGGTCCACACTTGAAGACGTTCGAATTGATTGATTTCCTCTTGCATTGCAATTGACCAATCCGGGTCTCGAAGTGCGTCTGCTACTTTGGTAGGCTCGTTTTGGCTCAGGAAGCAACTGAAAAGACTGTGTTGACGACGTGTCTTCATACCAACCGAAGGATCGCCAATTATCTGATCAACCGAGTGGCCTCTCGTCCACTTGCGCTCATGAGGCAAGGCTGAAGTCGATGCGTCAGCCATCTGTGGATCTAGATTGCCTATAGTCTCCGATTGAACATTTGTCTGAGGAAGTTCCAATACTGCACTTGGATTGATCGTCTCTGATGATACTTCCTCGATGACCAGTGTAGGTTCTTCGGTGTTCTGTGGCAATTCTAAATCGGGTGGGGTAGAGGTGTGAGATGAACTTCGTACGTCGGTCTCGTTCGGTAGAGAATCCATTGTAGGTGTAGTCGTGTATGACCGATATACCGGTTCGAAGAGAGAATCCAAGTCGTCTATTGCAAGTCTCGTTGCTTCGTCTGACACTGATCCTGAAGTTGTTGCCATCTTCTGTTGGTTTTGTGCCAACACACCAGTGATTACGGGTTCTGAAATGTTGTCTTCAGAAGCCAACGGGTTGAGAACGGGTCCTGAACTGAATTGAGCAGGAACCAACGGGTTAGGCACGGGTCCTCGACTGAATTGACCAGAAGCCATTTCTGCCACTTCGTGGAAAGTGACATTATAGCTTTCCTTAATAGTTCGGTTGGACTTGATGTATACTCGGTACGCTTTTGATGTTGAAGAGTACCCGACAAATGTAGCTTCGAATGCTTTAGGGTAGAACTTTGCACGTTGTTCTCGGTCGTTCGCCACAAAGCACTTGCACCCGAAGACTGCTTCAGCCCATAGAAAGTGTGGAAGTCCCGATTGGATCAGCATTGTACGAGCGGCTTCCGCTAGTGTTCGATTTTTTCAACGACCCCATTTTGTTGAGGTGTTTTGGCGGCTGAAAATGGTTGACTTATTCCAAGTTTCTGATAAAACTCACTGAGGTATTGTTCTTGAACTCAGTGTCGTTGTCTGTTCAAACAACTTGAATAGTCTGTTGCAGCAGATTTTGAGTTGTGTTCACAAAATTGATAATCAAGTCAGCAGTCTCATCTTTCGTTCGGAGGAACTTTGTCCACGTGTAGCGAGAATAGTCATCTACAATCACTAGGACATACTTTCTTCCATTGACACTCTGAGTCTGCATCGGACCACAGAGATCCATGTGAATTAGTTCCAATGGTCGAGAAGTAGACGCAATTTGCTTGACGTGATGAGATGCTCGCTTCATTTTTCCTAGGTGACATGCCGAACAGTGATGCTCCCTTTGTAGTTGTATAGTTGGAAGACCGTGAACCAACTTTTTCGTAGAAAGACGTTGGAGAGCTTTCATGTTTAGATGAGACAGTCGTTGATGCCATAGGCTGTTCCTCTGTAAATCAATCTGAGAAATGAGGCATACAGCTGTCGAGGGCCGCACAGACGTCAGGTTGATCGTGTAAAGATTCGATCTCCGAAGTCCTTGAAGGACTTCTGTGTCCTGACTATCCAAAATTCTGCACCGGTCAGCATGGAAGACCACCTGGAAGCCTTTGTCACAGAATTGGCCTATGCTGAACAAGTTATGGCGGAGGCCTTCGACGTATGAGACATCTTTTATGGTCAGATTCTTCAGAATGATGTCCCCAAGTCCTAGAATCGGGGCTGAATCGTTGTTCCCGAATGACTTTGCCATTTGGTCGGTCTTTGTAGTTGCTCAGCAGCTCTTGATTACCAGTCATGTGTGTGGAGCAACCAGAGTCGAGGTACCACACATGATGGATCTGCAAAAACAATTTAGAGAGCTTTAGGTACCGACTTAAGCATGGGTCCTCTCGGATTAGCAGTTTTGGGTTCAGATATGACTCCTAAATCTCTATTTTTGGAAGAGTCTTAATAACCCATTGCACTTTTGAAAAAAGTGGGTTTGGGTTTTGCCATTATAGGAGACTTGGCCCTTTTGGCTTTTGTCGTCCTAGGCGGAGATTTAGGAATCCATTTGGGTTGAACCTTGCAGGGAAGGTTAATTTCAGCACGTACAAATGCTTTGGAGGGTTTGACTGAGGAAAAGATCTTTTCTTGTGATAGTCTCCTAAGGTGCTTGGGGTTTAATTTCTACGGGATACCTTAGGTGAGTACAGTCATGTACGGCGCCATAAGCTTTCTTTATGGCTGGATCTTGTTTCCTACGTGTCTTCCTAGTGGCATTTGTTTCAGAATGATTAATTTTTGATGTAGAGCCTATTTCGAAGTTGGTGCTTCTAAAGGTAATCGGCTGAAGTGAATAAGTAGAAGCAACTATCTTAAAAATGGAAATAGCTCTTTTATTTCTACGAGTGTCTTTTATTGAAACAGAAGGAGTAGCATGTTCAGAAACATTTAAATCTAATGGCTCCTTCTTTATCTTAGTGCTAGACACTCTCGCCTTTGTTTTTAGTGCTGACGCTACGCTCACTGTAGACGTAGGTAAAGTAAAATTAGTCATAGCACTTTTATCAGAATTATTTTTACAATTTTTCTTTCAATGGCAATTTTTCATTTTTCACGCTTTTTTGTAATAGCGTGAGACGTAGTTTGGGAGGTCGATGAAGCCTTGAGATTTTCCATCTCCTTAAAGAATTTTTTCTTTTCAGCTTCGAAATTCTCTCGTTCTTTTTCTAACTTTGTCCCTTTCATTTAGTTCTTTGTAGTAAAAGGGGATTTCTGGACCATGTGGACCTTGTCTAATGGATGAATCGAAAGTATTTTTCATAAGACGATTCAGTAAAATTTCTAAGAGAGGTTATTCCTAAGCCCATGTGTTTAACATCGTATATTTCTTTCTTTTGTAAAATACACGGGTTAGTGAAACCTATGCCTTCTATAGGATTATAGAACTCTATATCCTTGGGATTGTTCAAAAATATCGTCTGTTCGGATTGTCCCCTACGGGTAACTATATCGTCCAATTTCTTTATTTTGGCATATAGTTTCTTGCGTTCCTCACCTAGGAGAGCATAATTATTTTCCACGGTTAGTTTGGCGGCTTGACAGGCATCGAAATCCTTACTAAGCTCACTAATATTAGCATTCGATGTTTCTAATTGAGCTTCTAAGTTAGTGATCTTAGAGGTAGCTTCGGTTATCCTACAATTTAAAATGGCTTTCTCGTTGAGATTTCTAACCAAGCAATTGTAGTTATTTGCTAGCCTATCTTATAATTCCTTAATCTTTTCGCTCTGTTGTCCTAGTTGAGGTTGACTAGTCTCTCTAGAATGGAGGTTCTTAGTGAGTTCATCTATTTTTGCACTAGAGCTTCTAAGTTCTTCTTCGAGACCATCTATCTTCTCCTGAGCTCTCTCAAGTTCGTTCGCTACTTCCTTTATACTTTTCTACTCACGTTTCATGTAGCGTATTGCTTTTGATATGATTCTAACATGGTCAATAATGTGGAAGGAGTGACTACCTCATTTGAAGACGTGGATGCGTTGTCGTCGTCCGTACGAGTGGATGTTTCGGCGTCCAATTCGTGGTCGAGACGGGCCATGAGGGCTAAGTTATCTTCTTCGGAGCTCGACGTGTCCTCGAGCCATTTGTCCTGTTCGGCCATGAGAGCTACTCCATCTTCTTTCTGTTTTTGTCAATTGAAGCTTCCTGGAGTAGTAGTTTGCATCTTTTTTCTTCGGGAGAGTGCACTCTCTGGCGAAGTGACCTGCTTTGCCACAGTAAAAGCATTTGTTAGTCTCTTTGGGATCTTGACCTCGGTACTCTCCGGAGCACGTTCTTTGTTCTTGAAGCTTGTAGTCCGAAGTCTATTGGCTGAGGTTCAAGACTTCTTCTTGAAGTACTTCTTGCTCATCATTTGTCCAATGAGAGCTAACTGTTTTCCAAGGGATTTCATGTTCGGCTCGATGTCGGAGTCCGATTCATCTTCCGACTCTGATGATGAAGGTGGCCTAACGATCTTTTCCTTTCTTGATCTTGTGCTCCTCTTCTCCGAGACTAAGGCAACCGTGTCATCGGTTTGTTTGCCTTTCTGCTCTTTGGTATCTCGCGGATATCCTCCTCATGCTGAGCGAGATTATCGAACACGGCATGGACATCCAACTCATCTAGATCTTTATATTGTCGTATTTGAGTGGATATTTTCGTCCATTCCGTGGGCAGAGAAGATAGAAATCTAATGTTCGTCTCCATGTTAGTCTTCGTTATTTCTATCTTCCTCATCTCGTTGAGAAGAGTGAGGTATCGTTGGTAGATTTCGTATAGACTCTCCTCCGGCTTTGCTTTGAATGAGTCGTAAGCAGTGAGAATGTTCGCCTTCTTGGCCTTTATGCCAACTTCCGTCCTTTGCATCATCCTATGCAGCTCATCCCACATCCCTTTGGCCGATGTAAGGCTGTCGATTTGTCTGTATATATCGTTGGGGATGCCCTGCATAAGGGTATTCATGGCTACTAGATCAGCCTTAGCTCGAGCTCTTTCCTCCAGAGAGTATTCTCTAGGCTCCTTTAGTCGCCTAGAAGCTGGAATTGCTGGAGTAGCTGTTTCGTCCCCGGGTACATGAACCCAGAACTGTGTCGGTCCCTCTTCAAGGGACTTCAGTAGATTTTCGGCTTGATCCTTTAGAGCGATGAAATTCAGAAAGCAGCTTCTCCACACTGTGTATTCGCCTCTTTGCAAGATCGGCGGACGGTTGTCATTTCTGAGTGAGTATGCATCCATGTTTGTATTATAGTAGTCGAGTTGTTGAAGGATCTTCGTTGATTGTTTTGAGGGTTGAAGACGATGTAAAGTGCTTCACAAGTGATGAAATTTGTTAGTAGCGTTTGATTCGAAGATTAGATCGACAATTATTTTCGATTCAATCTTTAGAGTATGATCGAAATTAATTTCGTCGATATAGAACGTATTTACTGTTTTCGTGCGAGAAATTTTGTCAGCGGAAAATTTTACGAGCGAAATAAATTGCCCAAAATCGTTCAGTCGAGAAAAATTTCCTGATCGTGAATTTATTTCGATCGTAAAGAAACAGTACGTTAGTAAGTTTCTCGACAAGTCAAAATAAATCCGTTGACTAGAAAAGTTTCTCGCGTATAAATGATTTTCGCCTGGTCAAACGTTAAAAGGTTGACCGTAAAAGTTTTTCGAGTGAATGTTATTAAGCATGCAAGGTCAAAATTGGTCTCACTCGAAAAAGTTTTTCGCTGGATAATGCTCGAGAAATATTTCTAACTAAAAGCGTTTCTGCTGATGACGATTCTAGCGCTGACTTCGTATTCTGACCGAGAAAAATTCTCGCGCTAAGTTTATCGATCGAGAAACTAAATCGATCACAAAACTTAGCGAGAAAAATTTGAGCAATCGAGAAAAATTCACAGAATACGATTAACACAAATTTGAGCAAAAACAAAGAATCAAATAGTGAAGTTTGAGGTAATTGCTCGCAATCAAGTACTAATCATGCACGAACAAGCAATTAAACACGTTATGAAGATAAATATGTCGAATTTGATCAAAATCAGAACGTGTTCTTCATGTTCTTCGTCAACAGTAAAATTTCAGAATCAAATTAATCAAAATTCGACTTTCAAACTGCTACTGATTTATCTACTTACCGTATGCTCTGTGGTTGCCAATAATATTAGATCCTCCACATCAGAAAGTTTGTTAGATTATTACTATTCATCCATTAAAGTTTCTGGGGGGAGAGAAAAAAAAAGAAAAAAAATAAAGGGGACACCAGGAATTTACGTGGAAAACCCCAAAGTCAGGGTGAAAAACCACGGGCAAGGTAAGGAATTTTTACTGTGGGTAATTTAGGAGTTACAACTCTCTACCGTAAGGAGAACACTAGCTCTATCTCTCTTACAATAGGAGACTCACCAACTCTCTAAATATTTTTCCTCACAACACTTGTATATACTGAATATAAGAAGAAGTTATTGTTTTCGATGATTTACAATGACTTATAGCTAGCCTATTTATAGCTGAGGGTTTTAGGCTCGGGCGAATCAGAGCTAGCCGCGTAGCTAGACACGTGGACGAACCAGAATGAGCCGCGTAGCTATATACGTGGACGAACCAGAATCAGCCGCGTAGCTATATACGTGGACGAATCAGAACCAGCCACTTAGCATAGCTAAGTGGCCAAATAGAAATTTTACAACATTTCTCCCACTTGAAGATTTGATCGAGACTCGATCAATCTTCACATATGTTCTGTCAAACCACAAGAGGAACGACACCACATGAATTTGTCCACGTTGATTGATTTGGTCATGAAGTCGGCCAGATTATCCGCAGTGTGAACTTTTTGCATATCCATTGTTCCCTCTTCCACTTGTTCACGAACGGGTATTGGACCCGGATGTGTTTGGTTCTTGAACGAAATGCTGGATTCCTTGCAAGATGCAATGCACTCTGGCTATCACAATAGAGAACAATATTCTCTTGTTTGTGGCCGAGTTCTTCCAGCAATCTCTTCAACCATATCGCCTCTTTACTGGCTTGCGTAGCTGCTACATATTCTGCTTCCGTCGTTGACGTCACAACAATCGACTGCAGTTTATAGACCCAGCTTACCGCACCGCCAGCAAGATTAAACACATATCCGGTTGTGGATCTGCTTTTATCAAGTTCACCTGCATAATCAGCATCAACATAACCGTGGACAGTAAAATCCGTACCTCCATAACATAACGCATGATCAGAGGTTCCTTTTATGTATCTGAGAATCCTCTTGACAGCACTCCAGTGCTCCCGACCGGGGTTGGACATGTATCGGCTCACCACTCCCACTACATGGGCAATGTCCGGTCTTGTACACACCATGGCAAACATCAAACTTCCAATCGCGGATGCGTACGGCACTCGAGACATCTCCATTTTCTCATCTTCATTAGATGGACACATATCGGGAGATAACTTGAAGTTAGCAGCAAGAGGAGTGGATATTGGCTTGCTTTCTTGCATGTTGAACCTTCGCAAGACTTTCTTCAAGTAGTTCTTTTGAGAAAGCCAAATCTTCCTATTGCTTCTGTCTCGAGAGATTTGTACGCCAAGAATTTTGTTTGCCTGTCCCAAGTCCTTCATTTCGAATTCACCAGCGAGTTGAATCTTCAGATCGTTGATACGATCTTTGTTGGGTCCTGCTACCAGCATATCGTCGACGTACAACATCAATATGATATAATCTTCAGAGTGAAATCTCTTGAAATACGCGCAAGGATCTGAATAAAGCCTGGTGTAGCCGAGACTCATTATGAATGAATCAAATCTCTTGTACCAGCATCGAGCCCGTAAAGAGATTTGATTAGCTTGCAAACCAGATCTTCTTTCCCTTTTTCTTGAAAGCCTTCTGGTTGAAGCATATATATTTCCTCTTTCAGGTCGCCATGGAGAAAGGCCGTTTTGACGTCAAGTTGCTCAAGATGCAGGTCAAATGTGGCACACATTGACAAGACAACCCTGACTGTTGTAAGTCGAACCACCGGTGAGAATATCTCATTGAAGTCGATCCCTTCTTTCTGAGCATATCCCTTTACAACCAGTCTTGCACGATATCGCTCTATCTGGTCATCACCATTCCGCTTGATCTTGTACACCCATTTGTTTCCAATAGGTCTCCTTCCTTGCGGTAATGGCATCAATTCCCATGTCTTATTTTTACTGAGAGCTTCCATTTCTTCTTGCATTGCTGAAATCCACTGACTCGCATCTGAACTCTTCAGTGCTTCTTGGAAAGTCGTTGGCTCTCCATCCTCAGTTAGAAAACAGTATGCAATGTTGCTCTCAGTATCATAATCTGAGTACCAAATAGGCGTCTTACGAATTCGTTTTGATCGCCCGACGTCCGGTATTTCAGTTTCGACTGGGTTGAGCTCTTCGTGCGCTGGTTCGACTTCAGAAGAATCATCTTGCTCCAATTTTCTCTTCACCGGTATTGGTGTAGTCTTTGTCGTATTGCCATCATGGTTGACTTGCTCCTGGTCGCTATCTTCGAGAAAATTAACATCTCTGCTGATAACAATTTTGTGGTCAGTGAGATCCCACAAACGATAACCCTTTACTCCTTCAGCGTACCCCAGAAATAGACATCTTCTGGACTTTGGATCCAACTTGTCTATGATGACGTTGCTGCTGCTGTTCTGGAAGAAGAAAACCGGCGCAATAACACGGAGAAGAAGGTGATTACACACCATCAAGTAGAGGCGCTGACTGTGACGAAGGCAAGATCTGGAGAACGTGGTCCAAGTGGGAGCCGAAAGCGGATCAGATATGAAGAACGTGGTCCTAGTGGGAGTCAAAAATCGGTCCCGCAAAATAAGAAGGCTATCAAATGTTATCACTGTGGCAAGAAGGGTCATATAAAGAAAGATTGTTGGGGTCTAAACAGAAACCCCAATGCTCAAGGAAACGTGGCCGACGCTCCAGACAATGGATTTGTTCTAGTATGTGAAGCTGCATCCACAATCGGAGAAAAGGGAAGATTTGACGATATGTGGCTTCTCGACTCCGCATCTACTTTCCACATGACCTCAAGAAGGGAATGGTTTCATCAGTACAAACCTACATCTAGAGGGTTCGTGTACAGCTGTAATGATCAACCTCTGAAGATCGTCGGGACTGGTACGATCAAATTAAAGATGTACGATGGCACCATCCGTACCATTCAAGCTGTGCGACATGTTGAGAGTCTGAAGAAAAATCTATTGTCTGTGGGGCAGCTAGATGATCTTGGTCTCAAAATTAAACTGGAGAACAAGGTCATGGAAATCTTTCAAGGAGCGCAAATAATAATGAAGGGAGAAAAGATCGCTGCAAACTTGTACATGCTGAAGGGAGAAACTCTACAGGAAGGGCAAGCTTCTGTGGCCACTACAAATTCAATCGAGAAGTCTTCGATGACTTGGAACAAGAAGCTTGGTCATATGTCTGAGCAAGGCATGAAAATTCTTGTCTAGAAGAATCTACTTCCTGGTCTCACAATCGTGTCACTACCATTTTGTGAGAATTGCATTGTAAGTAAGCAGCATCGCCCGAAGTTCAGCCCGTCAAAATTCAGAAGTAAAGAAATTCTGGAACTACTGCACTCTGACGTTTGGCAAGCACCGGTCACATCCCTGGGGGGAGCAAACTACTTCGTGTCATTCATCGACGACTATTCCAGAAGATACTGGGTGTATCCAATCAAGAAGAAAGACGATGTGTTTCCTACCTTCAAAACATACAAAGCGCGGGTCGAACTTGAATCCAGTAAGAAGATCAAATGCCTGCGGTCCGACAATGGTGGAGAATATACTGGCAGGGAATTCAATGAATTCTGCAAATGTGCGGGTATTAAAAGACAGTTCACAACGGCATATACTCCACAACAAAATGGGGTGGCAGAGCGGCTGAATAGGACCTTGTTGGAAAGAACGAGGGCTATGCTGAGAACTGCAAGCCTAGACAAGGAATTTTGGGCGGAAGCGGTCTGCACTGCCTGCTATGTGGTGAATCGGTCCCCATCTACTGCTATAGAGATGAGGACACCGATGGAAATGTGGACTGGCAAACCTGCTGATTATTCAAACCTCCATATATTTGGAAGTCCTGCATATGTGATGTACCACAATCAAGAAACGACGAAGTTGGATCCAAAGTCCAGAAGATGTCTATTTCTGGGGTACGCTGAAGGAGTAAAGGGTTATCGTTTGTGGGATCTCACTGACCACAAAGTTGTTATCAGCAGAGATGTTAATTTTCTCGAAGATAGCGGTCGCAATGATCATTTATCACTTAATCTAGCACTGAAACATCAGATTCAAGTCAAATTAAGCACAGAATTAAGCTATTAGATCGAAACACTTTTCGCGCCAAATCTGTTCTTCGATGGAACAGTGTTCGAAAATAAAATTTCGATCCAAATCTAACAATTTACGATTCAAAACGGAACGTATCTGCTCTGATACCAATTGTTAGGTCCTACGATCAACAACTCTACGATCCTAGGCTAGAATACATAGTAATTCGATCGTTTAGATAATCAATTGAATTCGATCGAAAAACTCAAGTTAAGAACACTAGAGAGAATTCAATTAGAGTGAGAAAGTTACTGTTGTTTCTCTCTCTAGAAATCGAATTGCAAGCCCTTCGGATCAATTCTCTAAACTTTCTATATTCAACTCAATTGATTTACATGTATTTATACCAAACAAACTTGGTATAAATATCAAACTAGTCCTAATCTAAGGACTACTATACAAAACGCCCCTAATTACAAGGACAACTAATGAAATCATGCACAATTACAAATAGTATTCTACACTCCTGACTCTCAAACACACCACGAGGAAGTTAAAGCCGTTAATTATAAAAATTCTCTCTACAAACCCCCTATCATAAAACAGATAGAGGAGTCACACGCAAAGCAAGATAGAGAACGAGAGAATTTCGAAGCTGAAAGGAAAAAATTCTTTGAGGAGATGGAAAATCTCAAGGCTTCCTCGTCCTCCCAAACTACCTCTCACGCTATTACAAAAAGCGTGAAAATTGAAAAATCGCCTTTGAAAGATAAAAATTGTAAAAATAATTCTGTTGAAAGTGTGATGACTAATTTTCCTTTACCTACGTCTACAGGGAGCGTAGCGTCAGCACCAAAAACAAAGGCGAGAGTGTCTAGCACTAAGATAAAGAGGGAGCCACTAGATTTCACTATTTCTGAGCATGTTATTCCTTCTGTTACAATAAAAGACACTCGTAAAAATAAAAGAGCTATTTCCTCGTTTAAGATAGTTGCTTCTACTTGTTCACTTCAGCCGATCACCTTTAGAAGTAACAACTTCGAAATAGGCTCTACGTCAAAAATTAATCATTATGAAACAAATGCCACTAGGAAGACTCGTAGGAAATAAGATTCAGCCATAAAGAAAGCTTATAGCGCTGTACATGGTTGTACTCACCTAAGGTATCCCGTAGAGTTTAAATCCCCCAAGCACCTTAGGAGATTACATCAAGAAAAGATCTTTTCCTCAATCAAACCTAGCAAAGCATTTGTACGTGCTGAACTTAACCTTCCCTGCAAGGTTCAACCCAAATGGGCTCCTAAATCTCCGCCTAGGATGACAAAAGCCGGAAAGGCCAAGTCACCTAAAGAGGTCACACCCAAACCCACTTCTCCGAAAGTGGCTCGGGTTATCAAAACTCCCCCAAGTAATAATTTAGGAGCTATATCAGAACCCAAAAATTCTGCTAATCTAAGAGGACCCATGTTTAAATGGGTACCTAAAGCTCTCTAATCTGTTTTTGCAGATCCATCATGTGTGGTACCTTGACTCGGGTTGCTCCACACACATGACGGGAAATCAAGAACTGCTGAGCAACTACAAAGACCAGCCAAACGGCAAAGTCAGATTTGGGAACGATTCAGCCCCACTTCTAGGACTTGGGGATATCATTCTAAAGAATCTGATTATAAATGATGTCTCATACGTCGAAGGCCTCCGCCATAACTTGTTCAGCATAGGCCAATTCTGTGACAAAGGCTTCCAGGTGGTCTTTCATGCTGACCGGTGCAGAATTTTGGACAGTCAGGACACAGAACTCCTCTATGGACTTCGAAAATCAAACCTTTACACGATCAACCTAACGTCCGTGCGGCCCTCGAGAACTGTATCCCTCATATCTCAGATTGATTTACAGAGGAACAGCTTATGGCATCAACGACTGTCTCATCTGAATATGAAAGCTCTCCAACGTGTTTCTACGAAAAAGGGAGCATCAGTGTTCGGCATGCCAATTAGGAAAAATGAAGCGAGCATCCCATCACGTCAAGCAACTTGCGTCTACATCTCGACCACTGGAACTAATCCACATGGATCTCTGTGAGCCGATGCAGACTCAAAGCATAAATGGAAGAAAGTACGTGCTAGTGATCGTCGATGACTACAAAGTTCCTCCGAACCAAAGGTGAGACCGGTGACTTGATCATTAATTTTGTGAACGCCACCCAAAACTTGTTGCAGCAAACTATCCAAGTCATTCGAACAGACAATGGCACTGAGTTCAAGAACAGACGTCTCAATGACTTTTATCAGAAACTCGGGATAAGTCAACAATTCTCAGCCGCAAAAAACACCTCAACAAAATGGGGTCGTTGAAAGGAAAAATCGAACCATAGTGGAAGCAGCTCGAACAATGCTGATTCATTCCGGACTTCCACACTTTATATAGGCTGAAGCAGTTAATACCGCTTGTTTTACTCAAAACAGGACGGTGGTTCACAAAAGGTTCAACAAGACTCCGTACGAGATTGTGAATAATAGAGTAGCCAATATCTCTTTCTTTAAAGTCTTTGGGTGCAAGTGCTTTGTGGCGAACGACCGAGAGCAACGTGCCAAGTTCGACCTAAAGCATTCCAAGCGACTTTCGTCGGGTATTCTTCAACCTCGAAAGTGTCGAGTATATATCAAGTCCAACCACACAATCAAAGAAAGCTACAACGTCACTTTCCACGAAGTGACGGACATGGCTTCTGGTCAAGACAGTCCAGGACCCGTGCTTAACCCGATGGCTCCTGCACACCTCAGTTCTGGACCCGTATCCAACCAGATAGCTTCAGAATACAACAGTTCAGAACCTGTTTACTAGTGTGTTCGCACAAAACCAACAGAAGATGGCAACAACTTTGAAATCAACGTCCGAAGAAGCATTATGACTCGCATTAGACGATCTGGACTCTCTCTTCGAGCCCGTATATCAGTCACACACACCAATAGTGGATTCTCCACCTAACGAGACCGATGTACCTAGTACTTCTCACGTCCCTACCTCACCCGATTCAGAATTGCCACAGAATAACGAAGAACCTACAATGGTTACTGAGGAAGAATTATCAGAGACGATCGTTCCAAGTGCAGAAGTGGAACTTCCTCAAACAATTGAACAATCGGAGATAATTGGAAATCTAGAACCACAACTGGCTGACGTATCTTCCTCAGCCCTGCCGCATGAGCACAAGTGGACTAGTTCCCATCCGGTTGATCAGATAATTGGCGATCTTTCGAGCGGAGTAAGGACACGTCGTCAGCTCAATCTTTTCAGCTGCTTCTTAAGCCAAAATGAGCCTACTAAAGTAGCAGACGCACTACGAGACCCGGATTGGATGATTGCGATGCAAGAAGAAATTCATCAATTCGAACGTCTTCAAGTGTGGGTCTTAGTACCCCGTCCACATGGGAAAACAATAATCGGAACCAAATGGGTATTAAGGAATAAGAAGAATGAAGATGGTGAAGTGATCCGGAACAAAGCAAGGCTAGTTGCAAAGGGCTACAATCAACAGGAAGGCATCGACTACGACGAGACATATGCTCTTGTTGCCCGAATCGAAGCTATCCGCCTTCTCCTGGCTTATGCGGCTCGCAAAGACTTCAAAGTCTATCAGATGGATGTTAAGATCGTCTTTCTCAACGGCGTGTTAAAAGAAGAAGTCTACGTCGCTCAACCGGAAGGCTTCGTTGATCAAGAAAATCCCGATCACGTCTATCGATTGGACAAAGCTCTCTATGGACTAAAACAAGCCCCACGTGCTTGGTACGATGTCTTGAGTGATTTCCTCGTGAAGTCTGGATTCATACGAGGAACGATAGACACAACCCTCTTCATCAAATGGCAAGATAAAGATCTGATGGTCGTTAAAGTATACGTCGACGATATCATCTTCGGATCAACAACCGCGGCTTTGCACGAAGTTTGGAGATCTTATGAAAAATAAGTTCGAGATGAGTCACATGGGAGAGATGCAGTTCTTCTTAGGACTACAAGTCAGGCAACTCGAAGATGGGATTTTCATCAGTCAGACAAAATACATCAAAGATATTCTGAAGAAATTCCATCAAGATCAGAGCAAGCCTCTTAGCACTCCTATGTCATCAAGCTGCAAGTTGGATGCCGATCCCGCTGGAAAACCGGTCGACGTCACACTATATCGCAGTATCATTGGATCTCTTCTTTACCTCATGTAATACCCGTAAAATCTAATTACGGGATTCATAATATAATTAATGGCATGATGTCCTAATTTGTGGTTTTTCCAGGCAAATTAAATAAAGAGGTTAGGACTACAAGAAAATCAATACATAAATTGTTCTCTACTTCGGGTACCATAGTTAAATTTGGTTAAGTTATGTGAAATTAAACTTTCACTAATAAATATGCATACATATTATATGACTTACGTGACTGCATGAGACATGTTTTGTGACTTTTTTGTGCTTAAATGATTTCATGTTATATGCCAACATGACATGTATAAATTAGGAAGTAGATTTCTAATTTAGGTTAGTTATTGATTTTAGGGTTTCTAAATACATGGTAAGCTAACCTAGAAAATTTGATTTAATGTATTAAGTATTAATACCACATTTTAAGGAACATGAATTAGTAAGAATAGATTTTGAAAGGGTTAGATAGAGATTTTGATATATTAGGGTTTCGGAACTAGGAATCTCGAGATCTTTAGATTTCAAAATCCTTAAAGATTGAAATACCAAATATCGAAATGATAAAATGTCGAAACCTATCTTTTTAAATGATGTCGAAATTTTTTAAATATACAACTCGACATCTTTAGAGATACTAGGTCGAAATTAGGTGTTATGTAGTTTAAATCTCGAAACCCTAATGCCAATTATAAAACTCGAGATTAAAGAGCAATTGAAAATGTCAAATGAAGAGATAAAGCATCAGTTACTTGGTTAAGAAGGAATTGTTAGGAGTTGATGTCTATTCACTAAGGCACGCCACCTTTAAGGATAAAGAATGAAAACTTCAACTCATTAAACATAAACCATCGGGAACTTAGAGTAAGAAGAACCAAGGGCTGTATTGAATTTCGCACAAAGCTAAGGAGGTATGAAATTTCTATCCTAATCCATATATTTGAATTCATGCTTAGCATATTAACTATTAGTATCACGTTTTAAAAATCAGGGACTAGTAAGAATAATTCCTTAGTTAATTAAAGACCAGATATGGTACTCAAATCGCATATTCTGAAGTTCATACGGTATTTAAACTGTTCTTGGAAAATAGGGTTTCGATCGAAAGGTATATAATTTTATGAAGTGTTTCGAATGATCTATATGATTTTCAGATTCAGTAGATATCGAAACCACGTTAGTATTATATAAAGAATGTCGAAATGTTTAAGATTGAATGTCGAAATAGTATTGCTGCTTTGATATTTATCTCATATCGAAATCTTTTTACAACATATCGAAGTTTTGCATCTAATAGTTGTTATAACTCAAAATACATCTCGACATTCAAGTGTAATATCGAGATTTAGCCTAGGTATATTATATTAATAAACTCGACATTCATCTTAGGAAATGTCGAGGTTTATCTTGGGAAAATTATCGAGATCATTGTGTCGAGATCTTGGCACATTGTTTAAATATCGAGATTTATACAATGTCGAGATTTAGTTTACAAAGCACTCGACATCTTTGAAGTTGAGATCTTTAAAACTCGAAAGCATAGCATAGTTGAAGAATTCGAAAGAGGAGATAAGGCTTGATAACTTAACTAGAAAGGAAAGATAAAGACGTCGATGTCATTTATATATTTTCACATGCAACAAATAGAAAAAGACTAGAAAGAGGTTAACATATTCACATTTGTACAACTTCGAAAACCCTACAGTAAAGAGGAGAGAATAATTCCAACAAGAACAAGTCGATTAAGCTTGGATAGGTATACCTTTTTACTACCACTTGTCGTTTTTAATTATATATCATATTAGCTCGTGTTAGGTACAATTAAGTATAAAGACCCTATTTACAATCATGGGTCTTCATGGGTTTAGATATTAGATATAGTCAAAGCATGTTGTAGTTCTTATAATATTTTTATCGTTCTTGAGAAAATGCATTTTAATCGAGGGTTAGATGTATTTTTTGTATAAAAGAGGGTTTTTCGTATGATATGGCTTCTTCAGATTATAAATCTCGAGGCCACATCAGTTTGTAGATCGATTTTGAGGTCTAGGAATAAGGATATAAAACGTCTAGATCTATTCTGGAATCAATTTTGAAGGTTGATATAAGGATCTCGAGATTGGGCACGAAATCCATGTCGGAATATTTCGAAATGGTGCATGAATCTCGAGATGTATTTAATCCAAGCATGTCGAAATCTTTTAATCCCTAATAGCATGAATATCGAGATCCACTCTATAATTCATATCGAAATCTATATGTGTCATATGTCGAGATCTATCTCTAAAATGGTATTTATCAGTCTAGGTTAAAGTTTTAAATTTTAGGATTTCAAAATTATTTAAGTCAAAATTAGGGTTTTCAAATTAGGCCAATTTCGTGAAATAATAATTAGACTAACAAACCCTAATTTTATATGTTTCTATATTTAGGGTTTGAAGAGTTACGACTTACAGTACGATAAGATTAAATAGCTAAGGATACCAGGTAAGTGGAAATCCCAACTACAACACATAAATTACATGTGCATGAATTTCATGGTTACGTGCTTGAATGACATGATTATATGCTTTTATGAATTTACTTGAATTCTTATGTGATTTATTTATTTACGTGAATTAATTATTATATGAAGTGGCATGACAAGCACTTCGGCATTATTCACCTACGCATTATCACGTGCACACACGAAGTTATAAGACACGAACATAAGACACGTATGATTGCTTAAACATGATAAAAGTTTATATTTAATGGCTCTTCTATGCTACCATGGTGATTTTATATCACCGATTTCATGACATGACATGTCTCAAGGCAAGGGCATGCATGTGGCGGAAAGTTGCGACCTGAAAGATGCACCCTGAGGAAACAAACGGCACCAAGGGTATAATTGGTGTCAGCAACCTCAAAGTGAGTCTTCCAGTGTGAGCGTCCGTGGGACGGATAAACTACACTGGGATTGAAAAGGCGCCTTAGGGTTAGCCTTTCATTGGAAGTATCGTCCGTGTGGCGTATGAAACCACCTTGGGACAGAAAAGGCGCCCTAGGGTTAGCCTCCCATGAGTGGGTATTGCCACTTACATATTTTATTTACCCTTAATGGGTTTGAGCTCCATGATGGTGCATAGCAAGATCAGCCATGGGCCCTATAAGACAAGACACGAACTAAAGATAAGACAAGACATGAACTACAAGATAAGACAAGACACGAATTTCATGACATGAATACAAGACCTGAATTTCAAGACACAAATTACATGACACGATTAGGAAGCATTGGCGCAGATGCCTTTGCATTTTAGGACACATGCATTGCATGGTTTCCACTTACTGAGCTTTATAAGCTCATTCCACATTTTATGTGTTGTAGGTACAATAGAGTCTGACGTTGAGAAACGTTACGACTAAGGCGGGCTGATGGCGGTACTCCAGGGTCTTTTGAGGGCAAGACTGTACATGGATGACGACCTGTGGAGCGATGTTAGCATGTTTGATATGATATATATATATATATATATATTTTGGGGCTTCGGCCTTTGTATATTTACGACGATGTAGGCTACGTTTTGTCGTAACATATCACATCGTAGGAAAAAGTTTTTGTAAACGGCTCTTCCGCGACTTGCGTTGCGAAAATCCGCACCTAAGTATGATTAGAAAGTCTGGGTCGCCACACCTCACTTCGAGCCGGCCAGACATCATGTTTGCCACTTGCTTATGTGCCCATTTTCAAGCCGATCCCAAAGAATCCCATATGCTCGCGGTCAAAAGGATTCTGCGTTACCTTAAGGGCATTTCTACCCTCGGACTATGGTATCCAAAGGGTACGAACTTCAATCTTATCGGCTATACTGACGTTGATTATGCAGGTTGCCATATGGACAGGAAAATCACGTCCGGTGGTGCTCAATTTCTAGGCGAAAAGCTGGTCTGCTGGTCCTCCAAAAAGCAGAACTGTGTGTCAACTTCGACGGCCGAAGCGGAATACGTGGCAGTCACTAGTTGTTGCTCCCAGATGCTGTGGATGCGGACTCAGCTTCGCGACTATGGGTACAATTTAAATAATATACCCATATATAGTGATAGTCAAAGTGTCATTGCTATTACTTGCAATCCTGTTCATCACTCACGCACAAAACACATAGACATTAGATATCACTTTATCAAAGATCATGTAGAAAAAGGCACCATAGATATGTATTTCGTGAACACGGAGTTCCAACTAGCTGACATTTTCACCAAGGCATTGGATGAAAAACGATTTCAATTCCTTGTCGGAAAATTAGGCATGCTGAATCTTCCGTAATACGTGCTTTACCAGATCTTATGTGCTACAAAGTGTTCTATGCTATGTGTTTCCTTTGCTTATATGCCTTATCTTGCGTGAATTTATTAAATAAATAAATAAAAATTTTAATACATATAAAAATACTATACATATACCTATACTATAGGGGATGAAGAAATTCTTTAGGATGCTTTGATCTAAAGTCACTTAGAATTTTACCCCGACATGAGATCGATTTAATTGCTTAATTTTGTCAGTCTAAGTCGCATTCCTGTGTCTAAAGGTCATTAGGTTGCTCCACTAGACACAAAGCCACTATACATACGAGAGGTCTCAAGCCTTGATCATTTCTTTCCTTGGAACTATTTCTCGAGTGAGTCACACATCAATTGCTTGTCTTAAGTAGTGATACTTTGCTTCATACTCACCTTGCGTCAGATCGTTCGGAAAATGATAAGGGCGCTTAGGTTATTCCTCAATCGGCCTTATAAATTTTTTTCCTCTTACTCATTAGCCCTTAGTCATCCAATTTGAGCCTTCTCCGACGTCCTTTTCTTCCTTTGAATCCCATTCCCAGCCTTCAACCGTATTCTATACTCTTCGGATGGTTATTCAAACGAAAAAAGGAGGGGGAGAAAATAAGGAGGATGATAACAAAAGAAGGCATTGCTCAACGCGCAAAAATCAGACCAAAGGAACCTGCCTTCCGACTATCTCTTAGAAGGTGGCATGGATCCTGCTGTGAACTTCTCCAGCGATAATCTCGTACGCTCGTCAGAACGGTTGGAAAGAGGAGCAGCACGAAGTGAACTTCTCCAACGATAATCTGGTCTTATATCGGGAAACGAGAAGAGAAGCGCAGCCTCGGGTACGAATTCCATAACCGTGAACTTTTCCAAATAGATAATCTCTGAAACCTCTCTAGGGATTAAGAGAAGAGGAGCACGGTATCGGCCCGAGAACCAACAAGAAGAACTTCGCCTACGATAATCTCCTATAGCCTCGTAGAGAAGCGGAGCTTCAGCTTGAGCATAGCATAAAAAGGGATAACTCTTAAAAGAAAAGGAAGGAGAAAGGATCGAAAAAAAAAAGAAGACGCCGAAAAACAAAAGGAGACGGACGTAGAAATGGAAGATGACGAAGAGATAAGCTCACTTTCCTCTAAATTCCTTCCCTTCTAAGTCCTAGCAAAACTAAAATCCTTACAACCCTTTGATTCCAATCGACGATCTCTCGCTTAGGTGAAATGATTAAAAATGCCTCGATCACAGGTAAATTGACTTAAAATTGCTTGTGTTGACTTGAGCGATATAAATATAAAAATCACAAGTTAAAAATAATTGAGTGCTAGAGTGAACCTAGTAAGAGTTGTCGAAATGGACCAGTCTATGAACTTAGGACTTTAGTTTGACGACATGACTTGACGGCATTTTCTTCTTTCAAATGTCTCGTAAAAATTTTAGGTGTGACGATTGATCAAAGCAAAATAATCTGACCCCATACCATAATATATGAAAAAAAAATTGTTTGAAAGAAAAGTTTCGCACATTTTGACATGAAATATTATATTTCATATGCGTTGAATTGACTAAATGCGAATTTATTTTTATTCTCGCACATTCTAAATGTAATTTTCAATTGCATTGGTACTGAATTGTTTAAATGCGATAAATTTTTTTCATTGCTCTACCGTCACACAATACCTCTAGTACATGTTTTCGGGGACCATGTATATATGCTTACTAGGCAAAATTGTGTATTATATGCTCGTGAATTGAAGTGATTTCATTTGCTTGCATATTCAGTCAATTTTTGCGCATTATTTGAGGGGGAGCAAATATAAAAATAGTGCATTAGCTCCAAAATATTCTTGACGTTTTTCTCTAAGCGTTTCAGATTCCTACAAACAAAAGTTACGGAGCAAGACGTCGACACTACAAGGAAAGGGGCTAGTCACAAGACCAAATATTTCGTGCCTAAAATAATTGTTGATTAACTCCATTATTTCTAACGTCCTCTTTCTAAGTGGTACCGATTTTTTAATTTCTGCCAAGGGAGCTAGACGTTACTACACGGAAAATACAGGGAGTTAATTGCATTTATTTTAAATTCTAAGGGGGAGCTTTACAATGTGATTTTATTTGAAATAGGGATCAATCTGAAATTTTTAGAAGCATTTACAATCGAGAAATTGGATATAAGAATTAATTCGCTATCATAAGTTTCTCGATCGTAAGATAGTGTTGGGAACAATTGTTGATTAACCGCGATAATTTGCGATCGAAAAATTTGAATTGAGAAGCAATTTTCGAATCAAAAATTTCTCGAGCGCAAATAGTAATGGGCCTGATCCGTTTAATCGCAAAACGTCAAATCGCAAAAACCCAACATTGATCTGCAGCGAATCAATAAAAGTTCACTTTCTTGTCAGTCGAAAAACTTTTTCTCACGCAATCCCAATCGCAAATAATCTCTCTCGCAAAAAACTTTCACAGACAGCTTAAACTTCTCAAAAATCTTTCGATTTTCAACACCAAACTGTCTGTTTAAGGTAGAAATGAGATTCTTTTAACATTTGCGTGTGATTTACCTTCATTAGCATCTGCATTTTGAAGTTTTTCGCATGTTTAGACTTAGATTTTCGACTGTTCTTCAAAACTGAGAAATCGTATACTGTTTTATAGTGATTTAGGCTTGATTATGAGTGTTATCTGAGATTAATGCCTGCACTTAACATAGTTTCGATGTTCTTTATGAATCTGGTAGTATAAATCTTCGGAAAATCTGCATCTTCTTCGACTGAGATTTGAGTTTCAATAAAACTGGGTTTTTTGAATGTTTAAAGGTATTGAAGAACTTTTTCGATCGCAAACAGTCTTAACTGAATTCCGATTTAATTGAGATACTGTTTGTATCGAATTAGTTTTTCGATCGATAAAATTCTCGTTTAGTCGCTAAGATAAGGTGCTTTTGACCGAAAAATTATTTACCTTCGAGAAATCTAATTAGGATTTTTGTAAGCGAAAAACTTAAGCACTGAATAGACAATTTAGATGCAAATTTATCGAGCGTAAAACTTACTATCGCAAAATAGAATTTTCGATTTAATTTCAATTTGGTCTCAAAATTTAGCAGGAAAAATTAATTTCTCAACGCTTAGTTTTTTCGATCGTAAAATTCGCCGCTTAGGACTTAATTGATCGAAAAATTTCTCTACGATTGACTTAGTCTTTCGTTGACTAATTTCTCGATAGAAACATATCGCAGAGAAAATTTTTTCTTACAATCGAAAATCACATACCGCTCGACAAATTTTCAAATCGAAAAATTTTATTAAATCGAAGAAAATTTTACGATAGTAAATTTACCTGGGAATTAATTTCTCGATCGTAAATTTGCGCGAAATTTTTCTCGATCGTAAAATTGACCGACTACAGTCTCGATTTCAACTTCAACACTTAGAAAATTTTTCTAAGTCTTTTACTCTGTAGCGAACATTAGCGAATAAAATCTTCTCGATCGAAAAATCAAACTGAGTCATTACAATTGAAATCAATGCATAGGAAATCATTTTCAAAATCAATTTCATCGAGCGAAAAATTTCTCGGCATGAACAGTGACATTTTTTGATTAAACACTTAGCGAAATTTCGAACTATTTTTCACGCGATATATATTTCATTCGAAATTACATTCATGCCATTACGATTTTTCAAAATTCATCGAACATGCTATTACTTGCAATACTATAGTTTGATGAAATTTATCCATATTTCGACTGAAAATAAAATTGAACTAATAAAATTTTATATGTCTTACTTTTCAGATGGATCGCTACCCGGAATACAACCACATCTACGATCACAACCTTTATCTAAAGGTTCAAGATACGAACTTCCAGCTCGATCTGAGCACGTTTAGGTGTCCAGACGAGATCATCGTATCAATCCTACAAGGCCACCCCATCTGGCATGCGTTAACGGTCATCGCATCAGTGCCGATGGTATATCTCCAGCAATTCTGGGGCTGCATACAAGGAGAAGTGGACAGTGGAGCCTTCAGATTCTCAACAAGGATAGGGACGCGGCATATCAGCATGGACAAGAACCAGTTCGGCATGGTACTGGACTTGCCCCACAGCAATAATTACGACCCGCTCCCATCGGATGCTGAGATGATTCAAGACTTCTTGCACATGGGATACCAACCGCCGCTCACAAGATTAGCTTAGGTCCAGAGCAGCGGAATTCCACACCCGTGGAAGACACTATTCGGAATAGTGAATAAGTGTCTGTCGCCCAAGCACGCAGGATTCGATAAGGGCAACAGCAATATTTTGAGGATCTTCCACGGCATCGCCTTCTCAAGAAATTATGACTACACTCAGCTGATCTGGAACGACCTCGCGGACCATATTCGGCAGAAGGAGAACCGGCGATCAAAGAACGTGCCTTATGCTCGGTGGTTAAGCATCATTATCAGGGAGATCATGGCGCTGCACCAGACAATCCCTACTCTGCCTCCAAGGCTTAAGTTCTTCCACAACCCATGGCTCACGGACCTGGACCAACCGTCGATGACGATCTCATTCGAGCTCCTTCGTCTCGCGGACCCCAACAGAGACGTCTACAAGCTATACTGCCGGGACTGGAATCTCACCGAGGAAATGATTCGAGGGCCCCCGATAGTGCTTGGAGCTAGCCCTCAACAACAACAACAACAGCTAAAGCCCTGAGGACGCAATGATTGATGATGTCGCTCAGGAGCTAGCTCAGGAGCCAACATTGGTCGAAGAGCCAATGTCCGACGTAGATGATACCCTGATAGACGTCGTGGCTACAGAGATGGCGCTCGAGGCTCCTGCTCATGACTTACAAGTGGAAGTGCCCGTTAATGTTGGCGTGCTCGAAGAAACCTTTGAGGAGGTTCTTCCATCAGTAGCAGAGCCCGAAGTAGAAATGGGGTAAGCTCTCTTCCACAGGTGATGGATCAGGCACTGGAGGACGTCCATCGTGAACTCACTCCTCACACGGCCACCCCGTCTTACACGGAATCGGACGAGGAAATAAGCCTGATGAGGAGGACTACAAGGAGACTTAGCATTCAACTGGAGTCCCTCTTCCTAGCCGTCACCAACGCACCAGATACTACGTTGACCACATCTACAAGTGTTGCTGGCACTTCTTCGCTCAATCTTGAGCCGCAACCTACTCTCGTGGTGTCTGGATCGCAGGCACAACCCGAGCCTGCCACAACGCCCATAGAGCCGAATCTTCAAGATTCGACTGAAGGATTGGGTGGAAGTCTCATACAGTCACAACCTCAAGTGACTGTAAGCCAACCTGAAGAGTCGTTGTCTACTCAAGGGTTGATAACAGGCGACATCAGTCGTCTTGGTCCATCCAAGGAGGCGTCCGCACCCTTTGTGACGAACGAGCAGTTCCAGGCCGCTCTCTCTGCCGCTATACAGTCTATGGAAGACAAAATCACGGAGAGAGTACTCCAAGCACTCGAGACATCCCGAAGAGATACCGGGAAAGCACCTGTCTCTGAAGGCACCTCGTCACAACCCCTCATACCTCCACAACCCACATCCACCGACCCTCTACAACACTCTTCCATCCTAATCAACCCATACACTATCCCAATCACCGAGCTCCATGACATCCTTCTGGCCCGCCTCATCGGTCTTACCATACGGTCGCCTCAGGAAGAGTCCCTCTATAGGCGACTGGTAGACCATCCTGAGCCACCTACCCAATCATGCTGAGGCCAAAGCTCCCACTCCCGGCGCAGACATGACGATCCTGACGATCAGGACCATCATGAGGGGGTGAAGAGGCCAAGGACATCAACAAGTGGCCAAGGACAAGGCTCGGGCGCTACGCAGACAAGCGCTGGAGCTGGCGAAACCCATACTACTCACCAAATCCCAACACAAACCACCCAAACCCAAACTACCCACACCACGCACCGCACCACCCACATCGACCCACCAACCTTTCACCTCAGGACGCCTCCGCCCACACCACCGATCTACTCAAGGCCCTTGCTTCAAGAAGAAGTAAGTACTGCGAAGCTTGTAGCTCTAACAGCTACCCAAGCCACTCCCTCTGTCGCTCCAGACTAACCGGGACCCTCTGGACATGGCGTCAATCCACACGAGGTCCTAGACAAGTATATCTTCGAAGGACAGTGGATGATCCATTCCATGCTCGAGGAGCATCAAAGACGGCGGATTCACGACGTTCGATGCTTTCTACAACAAGCATCTATAGACCTCGTAATCATAGAAGACGACGAGCTTCAAGAAGGTGAAGACTACGAGCAAGATATCCCAAGGCTACCAGAGTTAATCGCTCCACGGGCGGTTCCCTCTACAAGGCTAACGCCAGGGACCGTTCGGATCGACACGCCATGGGAGAACATCCGAATAGAAATCCCCTTCCTAGAAGAAGTTCGTGATAACATTTGGAGGTCTCCGGACAGAGTGAAGAAGTCGAACGAGTTCGAGCTTAGAGGGATCTCTCATTGGGATCAGCAGAAGAGGATGACCTACCTCTGGATGCTGACCAAACTAGGACCTGATATAAGGCTAGGGATGACTAAGGCACAAGCCAAGAGCCATTATAAGAGTCTCTCTCCGATAAGCCAACTACTCAGCGTCTACTGTGACAAAGGAGGACTTCCAACACCTCATTACACCATTGAGCGCGTAGATAGAACTCGAGAGGATCTAAGCGAGAGTGACCTACCGTACATCCCTGCTGAAGAAGTTTACAACTTATATCAGCTATATGTGGAAAAGTACAAAGGTCCTCAAGGCTTCATCAAGAAAGAAGGACTCGAGGGTCTCAACCGGTTCATGATGCGCCAAGTCAAGTACTATGCCGCACACGACCTTCAGATGGCTCTGGAGAGCATCATGAAGAAGGTCAACATGACCGCTCCGCTCAATAAAGGACCTGAGATCGAAGGGCTTCCCAACTATCACGTGCATATCAACTCAGTCCTAAGCATCACCTACCACAATCCAATAGCAAAGAAGAATAGGTTGATGCTGAAGACTTAAATCAACAAGTTTTGTGATGGGACGCTCAAGGTCATCAGGAGGAATATCGAGCAGAGGTTGGAAGAAATCAATAGAGACACTATGCTGAGGATCCACAGGTTCGTGAGAGAACATCCGCTCCTAATGGAATTGCTTGAAGATATCGAGGAGCGACTGGAGCTGAGGATTACGCTGTGGAACTACGAGTATGCGCTGGGCTTGCGCAGATCGTATTACGCCCGACCAGGCCAAACGGCGCGGAAACGCAATCAATCACAAAGGGGGAGATTGTAGAGTATACATTTAGTTGTGGTTGATATTATTAGTTGTCCTTGTAATTAGGGGCGTTTTGTATAGTAGTCCTTAGATTAGGACTAGTTTGATATTTATACCAAGTTTGTTTGGTATAAATACATGTAAATCAATTGAGCCGAATAGAGAAAGTTTTGAAGATTGATCCGAAAGGCTTGCAATTCAATTTCTAGAAGGAGAAACAACAGTAACTTTCTCACTCTAATCGAATTCTCTCTCTCGTTCTTCAAATGAGTTTTTCGATCGAATCTTATTGATTATCATTATCATCGAATTACTTTGAATTCTCGCCTAGGATCATAGAGCTGTTAATCGTAGGACCTAACACTCCTTTACAGCCAAACCAGAGGAGTGCTTACATGATATCTCACACTCTTGAATGAGATGAGGAAAATTGAAATCACTAAGACAAACATGGAAACTAACATTTGATTTCTTTCCTCTCTGCCCTCAGAATGGAAGAAGATATCCACTCAAATCCGACAGAATAAAGATCTTGAGGAGTTGGATATTCACGCCATGTTCGACAATCTCGCCCAGCACGAGGAAGACATTAGCGAGATTCGGAAGGAGCAGAAGGGCAAGCATATCGACGACTCTGTTGCCCTAGTCTCGGAGAAGAGAAGCTCAAAACCACGAAAAGAGAATATCATCAAGCCTCCTACCCCAAGTCTGAAGACGAAACAAATTCAGACTTGGAGCCTAACATAAAAGCGCTGGGAAAGCAGTTGGCATTAATTGGGAAAATGATGAGCAAACAATACTTCAAAAAGAAGTCCTCATCATCGGCCAATCGAATTAGGACATCAAGCACAAAGAACAAAGAACGTGCGCCTAAGACCTCCGAGGTCAAGACCGTCAAAGAACCGACCAAGTGCTTTAACTGCGGGAAACCTGGTCACTATGCCAGAGAATATACTCTCCTAAAGAAGAGAGACGCTAACTACTACTCCACGAAGCTTCAACTCACAAAACAGAAGGAACCTGTAGTAGCTCTAGTGGCAGAACAAGACCACTGGCTCGATGATACATCTAGCTCAGAGGAAGAGAATCTTGGCCTCATGGCCTGTCTAAACAAGGATTCTGATGCCGAAACCATCAACCAGACGGACGAAGACCAAGCATCTGAATCTTCTCAGGAGGTAGTTTCTCCTTCCACATTATTGACCATGTTAGTATCGTATCAATTAGCATACACTAACATGAAACATTAGCAGAAAAGCGTAAAGAAAGTAGAGAAGAAACTAGCTAAGTCTCAGAAGAAAATTACTAATCTCGAATCAGAACTTAGAAGCTCTAATTCAAAAATAGAAGAACTAACTGAGAGCTTAAGACTTAGTGAGACTAGGAACCTTAAAATAAAGAAACCTCCAATGAAGACACATGATTTAAAAATCAAAGAATTAAAAGACAGGCTAGAAAATAGCTATAATTGCTTGATTAGAAATCTCAATGAGAAAGCTAATCTCAATTGTAGGATAACAGAAGCTACTTCTAATATCACTAACCTAGAAGACCAATTAGATAAATCCAATGCCAAGGTTTGTGAACTTACGAAAGAACTTGACGTCTGTAAAGCTGGAAAATAATTTTGCTCTATTAGGAGAAGAACATAAGAAGTTGTACGCAAAAGTGAAAAAATTAGACGATCTACTTATGCCAAAGGGACAATCAGAACAAACCATTTTCCTAAATCAGTGCAAGGATACAGAAATTTATAATCCCATTGAAGGCTTAGAAAACACTAACCCTCGTGTTTTAAAGAATAAAGAAGCTAATGATATAAAATACATGGGTTTAGGTGTAACCACTCTTATGAACTTTACTAAAGCAGACGATCTAGGTGCTTTAGAGTTAGCTAAGAGAAGGGCCAAATCCCCTTCGACTATAAAGAACTAAATGACAGCAATAAATCTAGGGAAATACCCTTGACGCCAGTCTGTGATTTACTTTAACCTCCTGAGTCTCAACCTGAAGTCGAGGAAGCCAAACTCATACATTCTAAAAATTCTCCTTACAAAACTCCTATCGTAAAGCAGATAGAGGAATCACAAGCTGCATTAGATAAAGGAGGAGAGAATTTGGAAGCGGAAAAGAGAAAATTCCTAAAAGAGATGGAATATGTCAAAGCTTCCTCCATCTCAAAAAGCCATTTCTCACGCATCTCCTTCAAATGAAATATCATTCTGAAAAGCGTGAAGAAAGAAAGAGTGCCTTCAAAAGATCAAAAGTAGAGCCAGCGTTAGAGTCGAAGGCGAGAGTATCTAGTCTAAAAGTAGAGAAGGAGCCCATAGATTTGAATGCTTCTAAGAATATATCTCCTTGTGTAAAAATAAAAGACACTGGTAGAAATAAAAGAGTTGTTTCTTTTCTCAAAATAATTGATTCTACTTGCTCCTTAAAGCCAACCACATTTAGAAGCACCAATTTCGAAATAGGCTCTACTTCAACCATAAAACCGATCATTCTAAAACAAATGCTTCTAGGATGACCCGTTGGAAACAAGATCCAGCCATAAAGAAAGCGTATGGCATTATACATGCTTGTTCTCACCTAAGGTATCCCTTTAAGATTGAATCCCCCAAGCACCTTAGGAGACTATCCAACGAAAAGATCTTTTCCACGCTCAAGCCTACAAAAGCATTTGTCCGCACCGAAGTTAATCTTCCCTGTAAGGTTCAACCTAAATGGGTTCCTAAATCCCCGCCTAAAAAGACGAAAGCCGTAAAGGCCAAGTCTTCTACAAAGGGCACACCCAAATCAACTTCTATGAAGATGACCTGGGTTGTTAAAACTTCTACTAACACTAATTTAGGAATCATATATGAACCAACATCTAAATCTGCTAATCTGAGAGGACCCACGTATAAGTGGGTACCTAAAGCTCTCTAAGTTGTTTTTGCGGATCCATCATGTGTGGTACCTCGACTTTGGTTGCTCCACACACATGACGGAAACACAAGAGCTGTTGAGCAACTACCAAGACCGACCGAATGGAAAAGTCAGATTTGGGGAACAACGACTAATCCCATTTTAGGATTTGGGGATATCATTTTGGATAATCTGACTATAAAGGATGTTTCTTACGTCCAAGGTCTCCGCCATAACTTGTTCAACATAGGCCATTCTGCGACAAAGGATTCCAGGTGGTCTTTTCACTGACCGGTGCAAAATATTGGACAGTCAGAACAATGAATTCCTCCAAGGACTTCGAAAATCCAGTCTTTACACGATTAATCTGACGTCCGTGCGGACCACGACAGCTGTTTGCCTCATCTCCCAAATTACGATTCAGAGGAACAACTTATGGCATCAACGTGTGTCTCATCTAAACATCAAAGCTCTTCAACAATTATCAACGAAAAAGTTGGTTCACGGTCTACCAACCATTATTCTACAAAAAGAGCATCAATGTTCGGCGTGTCAACTAGAAAAAATGAAGCGAGCATCTCATCACATAAAACAGATTGCCTCTACTTACGACCGTTGGAATTGCTTCACATGGACCTCTGTGGACGAATGCAAACACAGAGTATCAGAACTAAAGACGAGACAGGGGACTTGATAATTAATGCTCAGAATTTGCTGCAACAAACCATCCAAGTCACCATAACGGACAACGGCACTGAGTTCAAGAACAAGTACCTCAGTGAATTTTATCAGAAACTTGGAATTAGTCAGCAATTTTCAGTCGCCAAGACGCCTCAACAGAACGGTGTCGTTGAAACGAAGAACCGAACCTTAGTGGAAGCCGCACGCACGATGCTGATTCATTCTGGCCTCCCACACTTTCTTTGTGCTGACGCTGTTAATACCGCATATTTCACTCAAAACAGGACGGTGGTTCACAAGCGCTTCGACAAAACTCCGTACGAATAATAAACAACCGAGTACCCAATATGTCCTTCTTCAAGGTCGGATGCAAGTGCTTTCTGGCGAACAACAGAGAGCAACGTACTAAGTTCGACCCTAAAGCGTTCGAAGCCACATTCATCGGGTATTCATCAACTCCAAAGGCATACCGAGTATACATCAAGTCCAACCGTTCAATCAAAGAAAGCTACAATGTCACTTTATACGAAGTGGCAGATATGGCCCTGCACACCTCAGTTCAGGACCCGTGCCAAACCAGATGGCTTCTAAATACGACAGCTCAGAACCTGTATTCACTAGTGTGTTGGCAGAAAACCAACAGAAGATGGCAACAACTCAGGACTCAATGTCAAAAGAAGCTCTGAGACTTGCGTTGGGGGAATTGGACTCTCTCTTTGAGCCCGTATATCCGCCAGACACCATTATTGTTACAAAGTTAGTGGGTCACCCACTCGACGAGGCTGATGTACCAAGCTCTTCAAATGTCCCTACCTCACCCGATTCAGAATTACCACAGATCACTGAAGAACCTACAATAGTCAATGAGGAAGTCTCATCAGAGTCGCTCAACCCAAGTGAAGAATCAGACTTACCTCAACCTCATGAACAACTAAGATAACTGGAAATCTCGATCCACAAATGGCCGATGCATCTACTTCAACTCTGCCACATGAGCGCAAGTGGTCTCGAGCACATCCGGTTGATCAGATTATTGGTTATCCTTCGAGTGGAGTACGGACACGTCATCAACGCAGTCTTTTCAGCTGTTTCGTAAGCCAAAATGAGTCAACCAAGGTAGCAGACGCACTAAAGGACCCGGGTCGGGTAATAGCAATGCAAGATGAGATCAACCAATTCGAGCGTCTTCAAGTGTGGACCTTAGTACCCCATCCGCATGGGAAAACCATTATCGGGACGAAATGGGTGTTTAAGAACAAGAAGAATGAAGATGGGGAAGTGATCCAAAATAAAGCAATGCTGGTTGCGAAGGGATACAATCAGCACGAAGGCATTGAATAAGACGAGACCAAAGGTCATGTTGCCCGAATCGAAGCCATTCGCCTTTTCTTGGCTTATGCGGCTCACAAAGACTTCAAAGTATATCTAATGGACGTTAAGACCGCCTTCCCCAATGGCGTGTTAAAGGAGGAAGTCTATGTCGCTCAGCCAGAATGCTCTGTTGATCAAGAACATCCCGATCACGTCTATCGATTGGATAAAGCTCGCTACGGACTAAAACAAGCTCATCGCGCTTGGTATGATGTCCTGAGTGATTTTCTCGTAAAATCCGGGTTCATCCGAGGGACAATCGATACGACCCTCTTCATAAAATGGCAAGGCAAGGACTTGATGGTCGTTCATGTTTATGTAGACGACATCATCTTTGGATCAACAAATCCACGGCTGTGCAAGAGATTTGAAGATTTGATGAAGAGCAAATTCGAAATGAGTCATATGGGAGAGATGCAATTCTTCTTGGGACTCAAGGCAGCTTCATAAGTCAGACAAAATACATTTAAGGACATTCTGAAGAAGTTTCATCAAGATCAGAGTGTTAGGAATATTTTGTAGCATCCTTTGATTTATGTAATCTTTGTTTATTTAGTGGGTTGTAGTAGTTTGGGGAGACTTATGATATTTGTTGATAGTTTTGTATTGGGCTTTAATATACCAAATAGTTGTGGTATATAAAGCCCCATTTACCCTAATTAGGGTTTTATCAAAAGAATTAGAAAGGTAAGCCACCTTGTACTTTTCCTTAGAAAACACACACTAACACGCACTCAAGGTGTTCTTCAAGTTTCACACATTCAAATCTTTTGATCCTTGTTTGGTAATATAAGGGCCAACACAGAGCAAGCCACTCAGCACTCCTATGTCAACAAGCTGCAGGTTGGATGCCGATCCCACTGGAATAGCGGTCGACATCACCCTTTATCGCAACATAATCGGTTCTCTTCTCTGTCTCACCTCAAGCCACCCAGATATTATGTTTGCCACTTGCCTGTGTACCCGTTTCCAAGCCGATCCCAAAGAATGCTCGCGGTTAAGCGGATTCTTCGCTACCTAAAGGGCACCGCGACCTTAGGTTTATGGTACCCTAAAGGCACTAATTTCAAATTAATTGGCTATACTGATTAATTCTTTTATCTATATTTCAGAGATTATACGCAAAATAGGTGCATTGACAGCCTCTCTAGAGTAAGAAAAGAAAGCTCACGAAGAAGAAAGAATTGTTCTGTTGAGCAAAATTTATACTCTCGAGAACTTTCCTGACGCATTCAAACCTTCCACCTCCAGACCTGTCCCTGAATCCTCTACATATAAATGCAAGCAAACCACAAAGGAAATTCCTTTATCTCACACTACCTTTGTATCACATGTACCCACAGACAAAGGCGTAAGATCTAAGGAAGCGAAGAAGGTTCGAGCTGGCTTAGCAAAGAAGACAACTATCCCTGATAAGAAGAAGAGACAAGTCTCCAACCTTTCTTCGCATGTTTCAAAATCTTTTACATTTTCAAAAGTGACTTCGTTTAATGTCGCAGAACGTGTTTCGTTATTTCATTCCCTAAAATCAAAATTCTATCATGTAAACAATGATTTACTTTCCCATCCTCATGACAGTCATTTCAGCAAAAGCGCTTCCACGTTGCATAGCACTCGTTCTAAGGACATATCTCCCACGCCGTCCAATCATACTATTAAATCTAAAGTAAAGCAACACACCACTTCCAAGACCAAGCCGAACAAGAAATTAAGTCAAAAACAGATTTGGATTCCGAAATCTCAACTGCATCCTATAGGAAATCATCACGCTTGGATTCTTAAACCAGCTATCCAACAATCTAGCAAAGAATTAAATCTTGCAACGAACAAGAAAGCTACTAAACCTGCTATCAAAAGGGAACCCATCTATAAATGGGTGCCAAAACTAACTTGATTCTTTTTGTAGGTCCGTCATGTGTGGTACTTAGATTCAGGTTGCTCCTCACATATGACTGGAAACAAAGAGCTGTTGAGCAACTTCTCTGAAAGATTTCTCGGGAAGGTCTACTTCGGAAATGGCCAATCTGCATCCATGCTAGGAACAGATGATCTCATCCATGACAGGCTGACTATCAAAGGAGTGTCCTACGTCGAAGGACTGAGCTACAATTTATTCAGCATAGGACGTTTCTGTGACAAAGGCTACAAGATGAACTTTGAGACCAACAAATGTAATGTCACAGATAACAATGGAAGAGAGCTACTCACTAGCCACAGGAAGACGAATCTCCACTCCATTGACCTCAAGACTGTCCGACCGACATGCCTTATCTCTCGAGCCTCTCTACATCAGAATGATCTCTGGCATCAGCGACTTTCCCACCTCAATTTCAAAGATCTTAACAAACTGCGATCAGAAAATTTGGTCAAAGGACTTCCCTCGTTCAGATATCACAAAGAGCATCTTTGCTCGGCGTGTGAAATGGGAAAGATAAGGAAGGCATCCCACCGGACCAAACACATAGCCTCAACTTCCAGACCTCTCGAGCTCATTCATATGGATCTGTGTGGACCCATGCGGACTCAGACCACTAATGGCTGACAATATGTGTTGGTTATTGTGGATGATTTCTCACGCTACACATGGACCAAATTTCTGAGAACCAAGGACGAAACGCCAGGTCTAATCATTGATTTTATCAAAACTGCTCAAAACCTCTACCAACTAAGTGTACAAATCATCAGAACTGACAACGGGATAGAATTCAAGAACAAAAAACTCAGCGACTTCTATGCATCACTTGGAATCACCCAACAGTTCGCAGCGGCAAAAATTCCTCAACAGAACGGGGTAGTCGAGCGCAAAAACAGAACCTTAGTTGAAGCAACTCGTACACTCCTCATTCATTCTGGATTACCACACTTCTTGTTGGCCGAAGCAATGAACACGGCATGCTTCACTCAAAATCGTGGCTCCCTTCACAAGAGGTTTAATAGGACTCCCTACGAGTTGATAATCGAAGAGTGCCAGATGTCTCTTTCCTGAGAGTCTTTGGATGAAAGTGCTATGTAGCAAACAATCGTGAAGATAGAGGCAAACTCGACCCAAAAGCATTTGAAGGGATATTAGTGGGATACTCAACAACTTCAAAAGCCTATCGAGTATATCTCAAGGAGAAAAGGTCTGTGATGGAAAGCATTAACGTAACGTTTGATGAAGTAGACCGAGTAGTTTCTGTACAAATCAGTCCAGAACCAGGACTTCTACGAGAATTGACAAAGGATCAACCAAGCACATCCTCAGTGGGGGAAACTTCAAAATCAAACACTTTGAGCGACATGGAACTCGATCTCTTACTCGAGGATCTCTTTTCTAAGCCAACACCACCCACTGCTCCAACAACCTCTATAGCACCAGAAAATAATAATCATGCAGAGACTAGCAATGACAATTCCCCTCCAACAATGGAAAATCTTCACCTTGATGACAACAGTGAATCTCCTACTGATACTGAGATTATCTCTAGCTCAGCCACTGAAACTCCTCAGCTGTCGGGTTCAACAATAGAAATCGCTTCAGGAGAGTCAGTAATACCTCACCCTGGAGAAGAAACGGAACATCCGATGATCAGAATGAAGAAGCAATACACGATACAAATGCAGCTGGATCATCCCAACCGAGTACAAGAAAGTGGACCCGAGCACACCCAAACTCACAAATAATTGGGGACCCCTCCACTGGTGTAACCACTCGAGCATCAACAATAAATGAAAGCCTCTACTCATGCTTTCTCAGTCAAAAGGAGCCCAGCAAAGTAGCTGAAGCACTTGCCGACCTTGACTGGATAATCGCAATGCAGGAGGAAATCAATCAGTTTGAGAGGTTAAAAGTCTGGAATCTAGTACCTAGACCAGCTGGGAAAACAATCATAGGGACTAAATGGGTGTTTAAGAACAAAAAGGACGGCAAGGAGTTGTTATCCGGAATAAAGCAAGGCTGGTGGCAAAAGGTTACATTCAACAGGAAGGAATCGACTATGATGAAACATATGCCCCAGTCGCAAGAACTGAAGCCATCAGGATCATCTTAGCTTTCGCTGCGCACAAGAACTTCACAGTCTACCAGATGGATGTCAAAACTGCATTCCTCAACGGAATCCTAAAAGAAGAAGTTTTTGTATCACAACCTGAAGGTTTTATAAACGAACAACTCCCAGACCACGTCTACAGACTCGATAAAGCTCTCTATGGACTTAAACAAGCTCCGAGAGCCTGGTACGAGGTCCTCTCAGATTTTCTCATCTCATCTGGCTTCACAAAAGGGAAGATCGATACAACTCTCTTTATCAAGAAGGACTACTCAGACATTATGTTAGTACAGATTTACGTCGACGACATCATATTCGGGTCGACGGACTCAAGAATGTGCAGGAACTTTTGGGGATCTCATGAAGCAGAAATTTGAAATGAGCATGATGGGCTAACTAAGCTTTTTCTTAGCGCTTCAGGTTAAGCAGCTTCACGATGGAATTTTCATCAGTCAGTCCAAGTACATTCACGACATACTCAAGAAGTACAACTTGGACAACTCAAATGCTGCCAACACTCCCATGTCTACGTCATGTAAACTTTGATGCAGATCCAACATGAAACTCTGTTAACAAGACGACTTATCGAGGCATGATCGGATCATTACTCTATCTTACGTCTAGTCGGCCTGACATCATGTTCGCCACATGCCTCTGTGCTCGCTTCCAAGCTGATCCAAAGGAGTCTCACTTGCTCGCGGTCAAGAGAATTTTCAAATACCTCAAGGGAACACCAAACCTAGGTCTATGGTACCCGATGGGAAGAAGCCCAGAATCAGAGAAATTATAGGGGTTCGCAAAGTGAGGTTCGCTGACATGGAAATGCCTATCTACAAGGTACGACGAGAAAATGGAGAATGTGTAGGACCCCGGTCCCCGCAAACTAGGTCGACCAATAAATTTTGTCTATGACTTACGTGATTTTGTGTTAATTACGTGTATGTGATATGTTAATATGAATTCATGAATTTCATGCTCGTAATTTAGTGGGAATTACGTGCTAATAATAACGTGCTTACGACGATCCCTAAATTTATGTAAGGGATTTTTAGGCACTATTAAGGAAGGAAGAAGACTTAATAACAATTATATGAGAATGTGGGCTAGAATTCTATTTGGGCCATGAACTTACTATGATAAGAATTATCAAGTGGGCTAAAGTAGAATTAGGCCCAAATTTGCAAGAAGCCCAATTAGGAGACAAAGCCCCCATTTCAAGGAAAACCCATGCCTTACCTAATAAAAATAATACTTAGTCAAACAAACTCAAAAACTCGAGAACACACCCAAAAGAAAACCCACGAAGCAAAGACGAAAGGAAAGAAAGGAGAAGGAGAAGAAGCCGAGCCAAGTTTGGACCAAGAAGCTCGAGAAATTCGAAGTTAGTAAGTTAAACACCCTCCTTAAGCTCTTAAATTCCTACTTTAGAGGTAGTTGAAGAGCATTAATGGCATTAAAGGCATACGGTTGGGGAAAAACACGAGAAACCCTAAAAAGCCGAACTTAGGGTAGCAATAAGGGTTTAGGTAGGTGCAAATGTGAAGTTAAGTAGCTTAGTATGGGATTGAGAGCTTGAAATTCTAGGAAGAACAAGCTGCGAGGCGAATTTGGGGGATGATGAACGCTGAAGATGATGAAAATGGCGAAACAAATATAAATGTCGAGTGCTTAAGAAGTCGACATAGCATATCGACAAGTGTTAAATGTCGAGGTCATGCAAAATGCATGCCGACATTTTCTAATCCAAATGTCGAATATAATGTCGAACTGTTAGGCTAGATGTCGACGTGATATATATATATATATCGAGATTTCATTGTATAAAATGTCGAGGCAGGATAGTAAAATGTCGAGCCCTTGCATTCGAACGAAATGTCGGAACCACTTAGGAAAATGTCGAAGCATATGATAAATGTCGAGACTCACTTATGAGACATATCGAGATCTTAAGTCATGTAAGATGTCGAGACCATTGTCTAGCAAAATGTCGAGTCACTCTATAAGGATAAATGTCGAAATGTCATAAAAGATGTCGAGTAACATAACGGGAATATTAAATGTCGAGATTCATGTTGGAATGCTTGTCGACATTTCTGTCCCAATTGTCGAAGCATAATGTCGGGATGTTAGAGTGAATATCGAATGATAAAAAACGCCGAGATAAATGTCGAATGGAATTGAACGGAAAATGTCGACACAGATGCAAGGTAAAATGTCGAGATGTTACGATAGAACGTCGAGACCTTATAACCGAATAAAATGTCGAGAGCTAACAAAAATGTCGAGGTCTATGTTGGACTCATATCGACATTTCCTGTTTGAAATGTCGAGACAAAATGTTGAGTAACATAACGAGATTTTCTTTATAAGGTCGAGGTTTAATTTAACCAACCACTCGAAACCTATTTAACCCATGATACCCATTTAGGGCTTGAAGATTAGCATTCTTAGACCATTAATAAAATAGTACACTGACAATAATATTTCGTGCCTAAGGTCGGGACTTAGGAACATTTACGGGTCCGGTGACTGCTAATCTACGGACTCCAGGTAAGTAGAAATTCAACTACGACACGTAACTTGCCTGCGTCCAATTAAGTGAATACGTGCTCGTGTATTTTCTATGAAATGCGTATGTATAATATGATTTATTTCTATGTATGATAGTATGATTTGTATACGTACATGAGCATAGCATGAGCACTTGCACGCATGAATAGTACGTGAGGAGCGAGGTATGAGCGTGCATGAGATCGCCTGTGTGCGACGTATATTCGCCGATACTGGCGTTTGTGTCGACTCGAATGAAGAGTCACGGCTTCCCCTATGCAGCCTATAAGGCCTGAATAAGAGGCTGGGTAAATACCCCGTACGATAAGGCCTGAATAGGAGGCTGGGTAAATACCCCGTACGATAAGGCCTGAATAAGAGGCTGGGTAAATACTCCGTACGATAAGGCCTGAATAAGAGGCTGGGTAAATACTCCGTACGATAAGGCCGAATTAAGAGGCTGGGGAACTGAATGCCGAGGGCCCGTAAGAGATAAGAGTATAAGAAAAAGAGTACGAGCGAAAGAAAAGAGTACGAGTATGAGAAAAAGAGTACGAGCGTTAGGAAACGACGGCGTGGATTGTCGGTCGTTAGGACACGTGCATTCATGCATAATTTCTGCTTACTGAGCCTCGGTGGCTCATTGTTTATGTTACGTGTTGTAGGTACTGACGATCACGGTACGTGATCTGACTTTTTACGCGAGGCCGATCTTTTGACGCAATCCGACTGCTTTTGAGGTGGGAGTGTGTGTATGGATGACGACCTGTGAAGGCCGGGCGCATAGGGAGCTTTTGGCTGCACACACACACACACTTGTATTTTGTGTAAACACGATTTCGATGATTCGTAGAATGAATTACGAATATACTTTTGACATGTATATAAGACTTCCGCATGCACGTTTTAAAAGGAAAAAATTTTATTCGCATTTCTACGTATTCGCACGATAACAAAGCATTAACACTTAGAATTAAAATGGAATACGAGGGCGGGACGACGGGTCCTGACAGAGTGGTATCAGAGCTTCGGTCACAGGTCCTGTAGACTGTCCATACACACACACTCAAAAGCACGGAAGCGGCCTTGCTTGTAAGTACCATGTTATGTGAATTACTTGTATGGTTTGATTATTGGCCTTAGAAATTATCAGGATAGGTTGAGAAAATGGTAAGACTTAGAGGAGAAGGAAGCAGGGAATCTGATCAGGGTAGGGACACTAATAACCCCCTGACAGTCGGGATGCTACCATCCTGCAGCTGACTGAGCTGGTCCGGCAACAGTCGGCCCAGATTCAGCAGCTGATCCAGCAACAAAATGCTGGTGGGCAATCAGCCAATCTACCTCCCCCACCGGAACGAATCGAGATGATCGGGGAGAGGTTCAGGAAGCTCAATCCTCCACTGTTTGAGGATGCTGCAGACCCCACCTCCGCAGAGGATTGGCTGAGAACGCTGGAGAACATGTTCCAGCACAGCCGCACCCCGGAGGCGGAGAAGGTCCTGTGCGCTGCCTACCTGCTGAGGGGAGCGCCGGACATTGGTGGGACACCGTCTCAGCCATCGAGAACCCACTAACGATGAGCTGGGACCGGTTTAAGGAAATCTTCAGAGGAAAGTACTACACCGCCCCGGTCAGAGCCCAGCGGATGAATGAGTTCATCAACCTCCGCCAAGGAACCATGACCGTGGCGGAGTACATTAGGAAGTTCGAGCAGCTTTCAAGGTTCGCTGCTCATATGGTTAGCACGGACGCGCTCAAGATTGAGCGGTTCATGGAGGGGTTGAAGCCCGAATTGTATCGGGATGTGAGTATGGCCGGGGTGCAAGGGGCCACGTATGCACAAGTGGCTGAGAGAGCGCTCGTGGCGGAGCAGGCCGAGTCTAGAATAGCTCGCGCCCAAGAAGCTAAGCGCAAGTTCGCACAAGGGCCGCAGGGGAGCGGAAGCAATCCGAAGCGGCAATTCGTTGCCAATGAAGGGAAACAGGGACTGCAGAATCGACCAGGACCACCCCCGCAGTTCAAGCCCAACCAGGGGAGACCCCAGCTGGATCTACCCGTATGCCCGAAATGCGCACGGAGACACCGGGAGTCTGCAACTCCCAGAACGCCGTTTGCTACAAGTGTGGCAAGACGGGCCATTATTCGAGGGCATGTCCGGAAGGTGGATCCGGAAGCCAAGCTGGGAACCCGATAGAACCTCCAAGGGTACCGGCCAGGGTCTACACTATAACCTCTGAGGAAGCAGAAAATAACCCGGCCGTGGTGACAGGTACCTCCTCGTTGTCCAGACCCCCACATGCATCCTAGTCGACTCGGGGGCGACTCATTCATTTGCATCCGTTAAGTATGTCGCAAGAGTAGGAGTCACGCCTCACCGAGCTGAGTGCGAATTTAGGGTAACAGTTCCGAACGGGAATCCCACCCAAACTAATCAAGTTTACGGGATTGCCCAATAGTAATCGGGGACAAGGAACTGCCCATAGACCTCATAATTATCCTATGAATGATTATGAGGTGATCCTTGGAATGGATTGGCTATCGAAGTACGGAGCCGTCATAGACTGCCACCGCAAGATAGTCACACTCAACATGGACGGAAATGAATCTCTTAAGTTCGTAGGAACTAGCAAGGGAATTATGATGCCTAGGATATCAGCGTTGAAAGCTCAACGACTGATCAGGTCAGGATGCGAAGCCTACCTGGTATTTGCTATCAAGGCAGAAGAGAACGCCTCCCCGAAACTCGAGGAAGTACCAATAGTGAAGGACTTCCACGATGTATTTCCCGAGGAGTTACCGGGACTACCACCCGAACGGGAAATAGAGTTTGCAATAGATCTGGTACCTGGAGCGGCACCAGTATCTAAGACGCCCTATCGGCTAGCACCGACGGAGATGAAGGAATTAAAGGATCAACTCGACGAACTCATGCAGAAGGAGTTCATACAGCCGAGTTTCTCTCCTTGGGGAGCGCCGGTGCTATTCGTGAAAAAAAAAGACGGATCCATGAGATTATGCATAGACTACCGGGAGTTGAACAAGTTGACGATCAAGAACAAGTACCCACTCCCTAGGATAGACGATCTATTCGATCAACTGCAAGGTGCAAAGGTCTTCTCCAAGATCGACTTAAGATCGGGCTATCACCAACTAAGGATCCGAAGGAAGACATCCCGAAGACGGCCTTTAGTACCCGTTATGGCCACTACGAATTTCTGGTGATGCCATTCGGGCTGACTAATGCGCCCGCAGCTTTTATGGACTTGATGAACCGGGTGTTCAAGCCATACTTAGATAGGTTTGTCATCGTCTTCATTGATGACATCCTAATCTACTCGAAAACGAAGGAGGAGCACGAAGAACACCTGAGGACAGTTCTAGGAATACTACGGGAGAAGCAACTATACGCCAAGTTCAAGAAGTGCGAATTTTGGCTCGACCAAGTCGCCTTCTTGGGGCATATAGTGTCAGGAGAGGGAATCTCTGTGGACCCGAAGAAGATAGAAGCTATTAGTAATTGGCCCAGGCCGACGAACGTAACGAAATACGAAGCTTCCTCGGTCTGGCAGGATACTATAGGAAGTTCATAAAGGACTTCTCAAAGATAGCATCGACACTGACGAGGCTGACCAAGAAGAATACGCCTTTTCAGTGGACCGTAGAATGTGGACGGAGCTTCCAAGAGCTGAAAGAAAGGCTTACGACGGCCCCAGTTCTCACAATACCTTCGGGAACTGGAGGATTTACCGTCTATAGCGATGCGTCGAAGAACGGGTTAGGGACGGGAATGTAGTAGCATACGCCTCTCGTCAACTGAAAGAGTACGAGAAGAATTACCCGACGCACGATTTAGAATTGGCGGCAGTGGTCTTTGCTCTCAAGATCTGGAGGCATTACCTTTATGGAGAGCGGTGTGAGATATACACTGACCACAAGAGCCTCAAGTACTTCTTTACGCAAAAGGAGCTAAATATGAGGCAAAGAAGGTGGTTAGAGTTGGTCAAGGACTACGACTGCGTAATCAACTACCACCCAGGCAAGGCAAACATAGTAGCCGATGCCTTAAGCCGAAAAGCAGTTAGTGCAGAACTGCAACTGCTAGAAGTAGAAGTCGTACGGTTAGGCGAAGTTGAGGCGCAGCTAGCGGCCTTAACTTTGCAACCGACGTTGTTGGAGCAAATTAAGACAGCGCTAGGAGCGGACGAGTTGTATGCGAAGATTAAGGAGGCACAACCAGAACAACCGACTGGAGACCTCATGATACGGGAAGACGGACGATTGTATTTCAAGAATCGGTTGTATGTGCCAGACGACACCGAACTACGACGGCTAATAATGACGGAAGCACATGCTACGGCATACTCGGTACATCCCGGAGCAACGAAGATGTACAGAGGCATAAAGGAGAACTACTGGTGGCCAGGCATGAAAAAGGACATCGCGACTTTCGTGAGTCAATGCCTGACGTGCCAGCAGATTAAGGCGAGCATCAAAGGCCGGCGGGAACCTTACGACCGTTACCCATTCCGGAATGGAAATGGGATAACATTACCATGGACTTTGTAGTGGGGCTGCCGAAGAATGCCAAGGGACATGACGCGATTTGGGTGATCGTCGATCGATTAACAAAGACTGCCCATTTTCTGCCAATTAGCATGACGTATTCCATGGAACGTACGCAGCTCTAGTCCAATTACTATAGGTACGGAGCTCTATATCAGGAGATAGTGCGACTGCACGCGTTCCATCGTCGATAGTCTCGGATCGCGACTCCAGATTTCTTTCGAAATTCTGGACGAGTTTGCAAAAGGCGATGGGAACGAAGTTGTCCTTTAGTACCGCCTACCATCCGCAGACGGACGGTCAATCCGAACGAACCATTCAGACCCTGGAGGACATGCTCCGAGCGTGTGTACTCGATTTCAAAGGAAATTGGAGTAAGTACCTCCCACTGATCGAGTTCTCCTACAATAATAGCTACCACGTCACCATTGGGATGGCACCGTACGAAGCGCTATACGGGCGTAGATGCAGATCCCCAGTACATTGGGACGAGGTTGGCGAACGGGCAGTGTTAGGCCCTGACATAGTACGGGAAATGACGGAAGCAATCACAACCATACGAGAAAGAATGCGAACGGCGCAGAGCCGACAGAAAAGCTACGCGGATCGAAGACGTCGACCGTTAGAATTTGAAGAGAAAGATATGGTGTTTGTTAAAGTATCGCCAATGAAAGGCGTAAAAAGGTTTGGCAAGAAAGGGAAGCTAAGTCCTAGGTATATAGGGCCGTTTAGGATACTGAAGAGAGTAGGCGAGGTAGCATACCAGCTGGAGCTACCTGCGTCATTAGCGCAAGTGCATGACGTATTCCACGTCTCAACACTGCGAAAATACATAGCTGACCCAGACCACGTGCTAGGAAACGAGCCCCTACATCAACAATTGAAGCCGGATCTAAGTTACGAAGAAATTCCGGTGGAAATATTGATGTACGAGACTAAAAGACTTAGGAACAAAGACATTCCTTTAGTGAAAGTGTTGTGGCGAAACCAGTCCACGGAAGAAGCCACATGGGAACGGGAGGACGAAATGCGAATTCGTTACCCCGAATTGTTTCACACGGACTGATTTCGGGGGCGAAATCCTCCTTAAGGGGGGGAGGATGAGGACCCCGGTCCCCGCAAACTAGGTCGACCAATAAATTTTGTCTATGACTTACGTGATTTGTGTTAATTACGTGTATGTGATATGTTAATATGAATTCATGAATTTCATGCTCGTAATTTAGTGGGAATTACGTGCTAATAATAACGTGCTTACGACGATCCCTAAATTTATGTAAGGGATTTTTAGGCACTATTAAGGAAGGAAGAAGACTAATAACAATTATATGAGAATGTGGGCTAGAATTCTATTTGGGCCATGAACTTACTATGATAAGAATTATCAAGTGGGCTAAAGTAGAATTAGGCCAAATTTGCAAGAAGCCCAATTAGGAGACAAAGCCCCCATTTCAAGGAAAACCCATGCCTTACCTAATAAAAATAATACTTAGTCAAACAAACTCAAAAACTCGAGAACACACCCAAAAGAAAACCCACGAAGCAAAGACGAAAGAAAGAAAGGAGAAGGAGAAGAAGCCGAGCCAAGTTTGGACCAAGAAGCTCGAGAAATTCGAAGTTAGTAAGTTAAACACCCTCCTTAAGCTCTTAAATTCCTTACTTTAGAGGTAGTGAAGAGCATAAGGCATTAAAGGCATACGGTTGGGGAAAAAACACGAGAAACCCTAAAAAGCCGAACTTAGGGTAGCAATAAGGGTTTAGGTAGGTGCAAAATGTGAAGTTAAGTAGGCTTAGTATGGGATTGAGAGCTTGAAATTCTAGGAGAACAAGCTGCGAGGCGAATTTGGGGATGATAACGCTGAAGATGATGAAAATGGCGAAACCAATATAAATGTCGAGTGCTAAGAAGTCGACATAGCATATCGACAAGTGTTAAATGTCGAGGTTCATGCAAAATGCATGCCGACATTTTCTAATCCAAAGTCGAATATAATGTCGAACTGTTAGGCTAGATGTCGACGTGATATTATATATATATATATATATATATCGAGATTTTCATTGTATAAAATGTCGAGGCAGGATAGTAAAATGTCGAGCCCTTGCATTCGAACGAAATGTCGGAACCACTTAGGAAAATGTCGAAGCATATGATAAATGTCGAGACTCACTTATGAGACATATCGAGATCTTAAGTCATGTAAGATGTCGAGACCATTGTCTAGCAAAATGTCGAGTCACTCTATAAGGATAAATGTCGAAATGTCATAAAAGATGTCGAGTAACATAACGGGAATTATTAAATGTCGAGATTCGTGTTGGAATGCTTGTCGACATTTTCTGTCCCAATTGTCGAAGCATAATGTCGGGATGTTAGAGTGAATATCGAATGATAAAAACGCCGAGATAAATGTCGAAGGAATTGAACGGAAAATGTCGACACAGATGCAAGGTTAAAATGTCGAGATGTTACGATAGAACGTCGAGACCTTATAACCGAATAAAATGTCGAGAGCTAACAAAAATGCGAGGTCTATGTTGGACTCATATCGACATTTCCTGTTTGAAATGTCGAGACAAAATGTTGAGTAACATAACGAGATTTCTTTATAGGTCAGAGGGTCGAGGTTTAATTTAACCAACCACTCGAAACCTATTTAACCCATGATACCCATTTAGGGCTTGAAGATTAGCATTCTTAGACCATTAAATAAAATAGTACACTGACAATATATTTCGTGCCTAAGGTCGGGACTTAGGAACATTACGGGTCCGGTGACTGCTAATCTACGGACTTAGGTAAGTAGAAATTCAACTACGACACGTAACTTGCCTGCGTCCAATTAAGTGAATTACGTGCTCGTGTATTTTCTATGAAATGCGTATGTATAATATGATTTATTTCTATGTATGATAGTATGATTTGTATACGTACATGAGCATAGCATGAGCACTTGCACGCATGAATAGTACGTGAGGAGCGAGGTATGAGCGTGCATGAGATCGCCCTGTGTGCGACGTATATTCGCCGATACTGGCGTTTTGTGTCGACTCGAATGAAGAGTCACGGCTTCCCCTATGCAGCCTATAAGGCCTGAATAAGAGGCTGGGTAAAATACCCGTACGATAAGGCCTGAATAGGAGGCTGGGTAAATACCCGTACGATAAGGCCTGAATAAGAGGCTGGGTAAATACTCCGTACGATAAGGCCTGAATAAGAGGCTGGGTTAAATACTCCGTACGATAAGGCCGAATTAAGAGGCTGGGGAACTGAATGCCGAGGGCCCGTAAGAGATAAGAGTATAAGAAAAAGAGTAAGAGCGAAAGAAAAGAGTACGAGTATGAGAAAAAGTGTACGAGCGTTAGGAAACGACGGCGTGGATTGTCGGTCATTAGGACACGTGCATTCAGGCATAATTTCTGCTTACTGAGCCTCGGTGGCTCATTGTTTATGTTACGTGTGTAGGTTACTGACGATCACGGTACGTGATTGACTTTTTACGCGAGCCGATCTTTTGACGGCAATCCGACTGCTTTGAGGTGGGAGTGTGTGTATGGATGACGACCTGTGAAGGCCGGGACGCATAGGGAGCTTTTGGCTGCACACACACACACTTGTATTTTGTGTAAACACGATTTCGATGATTCGTAGAATGAATTACGAATATACTTTTGACATGTATATAAGACTTCCGCATGCACGTTTTAAAAGGAAAAAATTTTATTCGCATTTCTACGTATTCGCACGATAACCAAAGCATTAACACTTAGAATTAAAATGGAATACGAGGGCGGGACGACGGGTCCTGACAGAATGTGCAGAACTGAATGAAGCCGACCTCGCCTACATCAGAGGAGAAGATGTCGAACAAATAGCGAGGGAATATAGAATGCTTGGAGCACTCAAGACGCCAGAACTCAGGCTTGGCTACTACGCACTGAAGAGGCTCATTCTACGCCAAGTCAAGTTCAACGCAACACATGATATACAAATGGGATCGAGAGCAACATGAAGAAGGTGAATCTGACGAAGCCATCCTTTGAGGTCCCAGATCCAAGTTATGGTGAAGGGCACATCATAAATGAAGACGACGATCCATCAATCGTCTACATCACTTCAAAGGAGAGAAGAGACTTATGAAGACATCAGAGATTCACAAGTTCAGCGACGGAACCCTACTGATTATCTGGAAGAAGCTCAGAAGGATACTTGAGCAGCTAAAAGAAGAAGAGTACGAAGTTCAAGAGAAATACGAAAAGCTGATCGAGACCATCTCTGCGAAGATTTCCTTTCGAAGAAGGTTACGTTCGTTTGAGTACTTCTTAGGGCTCAGGAAATCTCCATACCATGTGCAGAAACCCAAGAAGAAGACAACTTCAAGGACACAAAAGCAAAAAGGATGCTAAGGGGGAGATTGTTAGGAATATTTTGTAGCATCCTTTGATTTATGTAATCTTGGGTTTATTTAGTGGGTTGTAGTAGTTTGGAGAGACTTATGATATTTGTTGATAGTTTTGTATTGGGCTTTAATATACCAAATAGTTGTGGTATATAAAGCCCCATTTACCCTAATTAGGGTTTTATCAACTAACACGCACTCAAGGTGTTCTTCAAGTTTCACACATTCAAATCTTTTGATCCTTGTTTGGTAATATAAGGGCCAACACAGAGCAAGCCACTCAGCACTCCTATGTCAACAAGCTGCAGGTTGGATGCCGATCCCACTGGAATAGCGGTCGACATCACCCTTTATCGCAACATAATCGGTTCTCTTCTCTATCTCACCTCAAGCCACCCAGATATTATGTTTGCCACTGCCTGTGTACCCGTTTCCAAGCCGATCCCAAAGAATGCTCGCGGTTAAGCGGATTCTTCGCTACCTAAAGGGCACCGCGACCTTAGGTTTATGGTACCCTAAAGGCACTAATTTCAAACTAATTGGCTATACTGATGCTGATTATGCAGGTTGCCGAATGGACAGGAAAAGCACATCGGGTGGCGCTCAATTTCTAGGCGAAAAGCTCATCTGTGGTCATCGAAGCAGAACTGCGTTTCAACATTGACGGCCGACTGAATACGTCGCGGCTGCCAGCTGTTGCTCACAAATGCTATGGACGCGGACTCAGCTTCGTGATTATGGGTACAAATATAAATAATATACCCATTTATAGCGATAACCAAAGTGCCATTGCGATTACGTGTACTCATGTTCACCATTCACGCACAAAACACATAGATATTAGATAAATCGCATGTTCTTAAATTGTTACTGAGATTGATTTATGTACTTGCTTGATAAATCAATTAAGGTGCACTATTTGAGGGGGAGCACTTTTTGATGATCTTTCTCTAAGTGTTGCAGAAAATTCCAATTTGATTTTCCTTGTACAACGCACTTTAGAGGAGGCCTTCACGAATCTTCGCGTTTTGGAGCTCACAACATTTGTTAGGTCCTTCATTGATCTGTGGTAATTCTGAATCGGGTGAGGTCGGGACATTTGAAGAGCTGGGTACGTCGGCCTCGTCGAGTGGGGCTCCACTAAAGGTGTAGCAGTAATGGTTTCTAGCCGATATACGGGCTCAAAGAGAGAGTCCGAATCTTCCAACGCAAGTTTCAGTGCTTCTTCAGACGTTGAATCTGGAGTTGTTTCCATCTTCTGTTGGTTTTGTGCCAACACACCAGTCTATACGGGTTCTGAACTGTCGTTTTCAGAAGCCATCGAGTTTGGCACGGGTCCTGAACTGAGGTGTGTAGGAGCCTTTTGTGCCACTTCGTGGAAAGTAATGTTGTAGCTTTCATTGATCGGTTGGACTTGATGTAAACTCGGTACGCCTTTTAGTTGATGAATACCCGACGAATGTAGCTTCGAATGCTTTAGGGTCGAACTTAGCGCGTTGCTCTCTGTCGTTCGCCACAAAGCATTTGCACCCGAAAACCTTAAAGAATGAGATATTGGGTACTCGCTTGTTTATTATTTCGTACGGAGTCTTATCGAAGCGCTTGTGAACCATCGTCCTATTCTGTGTGAAACATGCGGTATTGATTGCTTCAGCCCAAAGGAAATGTGGGAGGCCGGAATGGATCAGCATTGTACGGGCGGCTTCCACTAAAGTCATATTCTTCCTTTCAACGACCCCGTTCTGTTGAGGCGTCTTAGCGGCTGAGAATTGCTGACTTATGCCAAGTGTCTGATAAAATTCACTGAGATACTTGTTCTTGAACTCAGTGCTGTTATCTGTTCCGATGACTTGGATGGTTTGTTGCAGTAAATTCTGAGTAGTGTTCACAAAATTACCTATCAAGTCCCTTGTCTCATCTTTATTTCGGAGGAACTTTGTCCAAGTGTAGCGAGAGAAGTCATCAACAATGACCAGAATGTACTTGCGTCCATTAATACTCTGTGTTTGCATAGGTCCACAGAGGTCCATGTGAAGAAGTTCCAATGGACGAGAAGTAGAAGCAATCTGTTTAATTTTATGAGATGCCCGCTCTATTTTTCCCAATTCGCACGCCGAACATTGATGCTCTTTCTGTAATACTACAGTTGGAAGACCGTGGACCAACTTTTTCGTCGAAAGCCGTTGAAGAGCTTTAATGTTGAGAGAGACATGCGTTGATGCCATAAGTTGTTCCTCTGTATTACAGTCTGAGAGATGAGGCAAACAGTGGTCGAAGGCCGTACGGACGTCAGGTTGATCGTGTACAGATTTGATTTCCGAAATCCTTGGAGGAGTTCTTTGTCCTGATTGTCCAATATTCTGCACCGGTCAGCAAAAAGACCACCTGGAATCCTTTGTCGCAGAATTGGTCTATGCTGAACAAGTTATGGCGGAGTCCTTCGACGTAAGAGACATCCTGGATCGTCAGATTTTCCAGAATGATGTCCCCAAATACTAATATGGGGGCTGAGTCGTTGTTTCCGAATCTGACTTTTTCATTCGATCGGTTTTTGTAGTTGCTCAGCAGCTCTTGTATTCCCGTCATGTGTGTGGAGCAGAGTCGAAGTACCACACATGATGGATCTGCAAAAACAATTAGAGCGCTTTAGGTACCCACTTATAAATGGGTCCTCGCAGATTAGCAGCTTTAGGTGTTGGTTCAGATATGGTTCCTAAATTAGTGCATGCAGGAGTTTTTGCGACCCAAATCATCTTCATAGAAGTTGATTTGGTGTTTGCCCCTTGTAGAAGACTTGGCATTTCCGGCTTTAGTTTTCTTGGGCGGAGCTTTGGGAACCCATTTAGATTGAACTTGACAGGGAAGAATAAATTCAGCGCGAACAAATGTTTTGGTAGGTTTGACCGAGGAAAAGATCTTTTCATTTGCTAATCTCCTAAGATACTTGGGGGATTCAATTTTTACAGGATATCTTAGGTGAGAGCAAGCTAGCACTATAAGCCTTTTTAATGGCTGGATCTTGATTCCTATGGGTCTTCCTAGTCACATTTGTTTTAGAATGATTAGTTTTCATTTTTGATGTAGAGCCTATTGCAAAATTAGTGCTTCAAAAAATGGTAGGCTGAAGAGAACAAGTAGAAGAAATTATTTGTACGGAAGAAACAGCTCTTTTATTTCTACCAGTGTCTTTTATTTGTACAGAAGAAGACGTATTCCTGGAAGTTTCAAATCTACGGTCTTCTTCTCTATTTTACTATTAGAAACTCTCGCCTTTGATTCTAATACTGGCCCTACGCTCCCTGTAAACATAAGTGAACCAGAATTAGATTTATCATTTTTCAAGATGTTAAGTTTTCGTTTTTGATCTTTTGAAGGCGATTTTTCTTCTTCACGCTCTTTAGAATATTTTTATCCTTTGAGGGAGATGCATGAGAAGTGGCTTGGGAGATAGAGAAAGTTTTGAGATTTTCCATCTCTTTTCGGAATTTTTCCTTTTCAGCTTCAAAATCCTCGCTTTCCTTTTCTAAGGCGGCTCTTAACTCCTCTATTTTCTTAACTATAGGAGGGATGTAGAGAGAATTTGTAGAATGATGATTCTGAACTTCCTTATTTTTAGAAGATCTTCAATAAAATCAACTGTTTCAAGGCTCCAGCACTTGGGAGGTACCCAAGTTTTGTCGCGTTGGTTCAGTTCGATGTAGGAAAAGGGTACTTCAGCCCAAGTATTGGCTTGTCTGTTGGCTTGTTCTTCCTCAAATGTTACTTTTGCGTTAGTAAATGTCATGAGAGAAGTTAGTCCAAGACCCATGTACGAGATATCATATAGTTGTTTGCAGTTAACTTTCTTCAAGTTACGTGGGTTCTCATAGCCTAAGCCATACTTATAGTCGTAGAATTCTAGTCCTTAGGCTGATTCAAAAATATAGTTTGATCAGTATATGCCCTTTTCACAACAAGATATTCTAGTTTCTTAATTTTATTATATAGCTTCTTACACTCAGCGTCTAAGGTAGCAAAGTTATTTAGAGCGGTGCTTTGGCCTGACAGGCGTCTAGACTTTTCCGTAGTTCACTAATCTGAGAATTTGACTTAGTTAATTCTTCTTCGAAATTAGTGACCTTCTTAGTTGCTGCTTCAAGTCTACTCTTGACAAGGCTCTTTTATTCTAAGTTCCTTAGTAGACATTTTGTGGTTATTGTCTAGCCTGTCTTCTAGATCTTTTATTACCGAACTATGCTTATCTAATGAAATATGCTTAGTCTCTCTAGATTGGAGTTTTGTTAGGTCCTACGATTAACAACTCTATGATCCTAGGCATGAATTCTAAGTAATTCGATGATAATGATTGACATTAAGATTCGATCGAAAAACACAAAGGAAGAACAAGAGAGAAAATTCGAGTAGAGTGAGAAAGTTACTATTGTTTCTCTCTCTAGAAATTGAATTGCAAGCCTTTCGGATCAATTTCCGAAACTTTCTCTATTGATTGCGATTGTTTACAAAGTATTTATACCAAACACATTTGGTATAAATATCTAACTAGTCCTAATCTAAGGACAAATAGAAGAAAAGCCCCTAAATACAAGGACAACTAATGAAATCAAAGCACAATTAGAATTGACCTTTTACATTCTCCCCCTTTGTGCTTGATTGCATCTCTGCGCTGTTTGTCCTCGTCGGGCGTAGTATGATCTGCGCAAGCCCAGCGCATGCTCAAAGTTTCTGAGCGTGTTCCTCAGCTCCAGTCTCATTGATTTCTTCTAGTAGTTCCATTAGGAGCGGCTGTTCTCTGACGAACCTGTGAATCCTCAGCATTGTGTCTATGTTGGTTTCTTCCAATCTCTGCTCGATATTCCTCCTGATGACCCTTGAGCATCCCATCGCAAAACTTATGAACCTCAGTCTTCAGCATCAACCTATTCTTCTTAGCTATTGGACTGTGGTAGGTGATGCCGAGGACTGAGCTGATGTGCACGTGATTGTTGGGAAGCCCTTCGATCTCATGTCCTTTGTTGAGCGGAGCGGTCATGTTGACCTTCTTCATGTTGCTCTCTAGAGCCATCTGAAGTACTTGACTTGGCGCATCATCAACCGGTAGAGTCCGTTCAGTCCTTCTTTCTTGATGAAGCCTTGAGGACCTTTGTACTTCTCCACCTACAGCTGATAGATATGGTATACCTCATCAGCAGGGATGTACGGCAGGTCGCTCTCGCTTAGATCTTCTCGAGTTCTATCTACTCGCTCGATGGTGGAGTGAGGTGTTGGAAGTCCTCCTTTTGCACAATAGACGCTGAGAAGCTGGCATATTGGGGAGAGACTCTTATAATAGCTCTTGGCTTGTGCTTTAGTCACCCCAGCCTTACATCAGGTCCAAGTTTGGTCAGCATCCAAAGGTAGGTCATCCTCTTCTGCTGATCCCATTGAGAGATCCCTCTCAGCTCTAACTCGTTCGACTTCTTAACTCTCTCCGGTGACCTCCAGATGTTTTCATGAACTTCTTCGAGGAAGGGGTTTTTCTATTTGGATGTTCTCCCCCGGCGTGTCGATCCGAACGGTCCCTAGCATTAGCCTTGTAGAGGGAGCCACTTGTTGCGCAATCAACTCTGGTAGCCTTGGGAAGTCTTGTTGGTAGTCTTCACCTTCCTGAAGCTCGTCATCTCCTTTAATCACGAGGTCTATGGAGGCTTGTTGTAGGAAACGTTGAACGTCCTGAAGCCGTTGTCTTTGATGTTCCTCGGGCATGGAATGAGTCATCCACTATCCTTCTAAGATATACTTGTCTAGAAACCTCGTGTGGATTGACGCCATGTCCTGAGGGGCCCGGTTGGTCTGGAGCGGCCGAGGGAGTGGCTTGAGTAGCTGCTAGGGCTACGAGCATCGCGGCACTTGCTTCTTCTTCCGGAAGCAAGAGACTTGTCAGTATCAGCGGTGTGGATGGGGTCGATAGAGGCGTTCGGATAGTGGGTTGGTAGAATGGACTTAGAGATTGTGTGCGGTGCGTGGTGGTGGTGGTTTGTGTAGTGGGTTGTGAGGCTTCTCCGGCTCCAGTTCTTGTCTGCGTAGAGCCCGAGCTTGGCCTTGTTCTTGACCACTCGTAGATGTCCGTAGCCTCTTCTCCCCCTTATGAGGGTCCTGATCGTCATGATCGTCATGTCTGCGTCTGGAGTGGGAGCTTTGGCCTCGGCCAGTTGCAGTAGGTGGCTCAGGATGATCCACCAATCGCCTATAAAGAGATTCTTCTTGAGGCGACCGGATGGAGAGGCCGATCAGGCGGGCGAATAGGATGTCGTGGAGCTCGTTATGGGTATGGTGTATGGGTTTATGAGGATGGATGAATTTTGTAGACGGTCGGTGGGAGTGGGTTGTGGAGGTGTGAGGTTGGGCTGTGACGAGGTGCCTTCGGAGACAGGTGCTTTCCCGGTGTCTCTGTGGGATGTCTCTATGGCAGTACGAACTCTCTCCATTATTTTGTCTTCAAGGGATTGAACAGCAGCGGAGAGAGCGGCTTGGAATTGCTCGTTCGTCACAAAGGGTATGGAAGCCTCCGTCGAAGATGGACCACGTCGACTGATGTCGCCTATTGTCAACCCATGAGTAGGCACCGGCTCCTCAGGTTGGCTTACGATCACTTGAGGTTGTGACTGTATGAGACTTCCACCCAATCCTCGAGTCGAATCTTGAAGATTCTCCTCTAAGGGTGTTATGATAGGCTCAGATTGAACCTGTACGTCAAACATTTTGACGTCGAGGCCGGTAGTAATAGGAGGATCTTTGGCCCCGACCGCCGTTGTGATAGTGGGCTGCGGCTTTAGATTGAGCGATGAAGGGTCCTCAGCCTAGAAGGTACGACGAGCGGCGTGTCTGACATGGAGGAGACGACGGTGAAGATGGACTCGATCTGAAAGCTCAGTCGACGTGGAGTCCGTCTTATAAGTTGGATCTCCTCATCAGACTCAGTGTCTGACGAGGAAGCCGTGTGAGGTGTCGGTTTTCGTGCGTCTTCCTCACCGCCGAGTTCCGTTGTCTCAGGTGGTGAGCTGTGCCCCGTTTCTGCCTCGGGGTGTGCCACCTGAAGTAGAACCTCCCTCAGTAGGTTGTTGGAGCATGCCTACATGTACGGGCACCTCCACCCTGATATTCGTGTTCAGGAGCCTCGAGCGCCATCTAAGTAGTCACGACGTCTATCAGTGTATCATTACGTCGGGCATTGGCTCTTCGACCAAAGGAGACTCCTGTTGAAGCTCCTGAGCGACAACATTTATCAAAATTGGTCTCTCTCGTAAAAAGATTTTCGCTGAATAATGCTCGAGAAATATTTCTAACTAAAATTGTTTCTAGTGTTGACGATTTTAGCACTGACTTCGTATTATGACCGAGAAAAATTCTCGCGCTAAGTTTTTCGATCGAGAAATTAATCCGATCGTAAACCTAGCGAGAAAAATTAGAATGATCAAGAAATATCACAGAATACGATCAACACAGATTAAAGCAAAAACAAAGAATTAGACAGTGAAATTTCAGGTAATTGCTCGCAATCATTTACTAACTACACACGAACAAGCAATTAAACACGTTATGAAGCAAAATATGTCGAAATTGATCAAAACCAGAACGTGTTCTTCATGTTCTTCGAAAACAGTAAATCAAAGAATCATTTTAATCCTTAAAACGAAGTTCAAACAGCTACAAATCTGATCGCAATCAACATTTAGCACTTAAGCGACCACAGAAACATCAAATTCAAGTCAATTAAGCACAAAATTAAGCTACTGGATCGAAAATAATTTTTCGCGCCAAACTGTTCTTCGATGAACAGTAATAAGAAAAATTTTCAATCCAATTCTAACAATTTTCGATTCACAACAGAACGAATCTGCTCTGATACCAATTGTTAGGTCCTAGATTAGCAACTCCATGATCCTAGGCATGAATTCTAAGTAATTCGATGATAATGATTGACATTAAGATTCGATCGAAAAACTCAAATGAAGAACAAGAGAGAGAATCCGAGTAGAGTGAGAAAGTTACTATTGCTTCTCTCTCTAGAAATTGAATTGCAAACCTTTCGGATCAATTTCCAAAAGTTTCTCTATTGATTACGGTTATTACAAAGTATTTATACCAAACACACTTGGTATAAATATCTAACTAGTCCTAATCTGAGGACAAATAGAAATAAAGCCCCTAATTACAAGGACAACTAATGAAATCAAAGCACAATTAGAATTGACCTTCTATATTCTCCCCCTTTGTGATTGATTGCGTCTCCGCGTTGTTTGTCCTCGTCGGGCATAGTATGATTTGCGCAAGCCCCGCGCATGCTAAATGGTAGTTGGCGTGCTCAGAATTTGGCGAATCTCTTAAGTTGGCGAAGCGAAAGTTTGGCGAATCGAGGGATAAGGGAAGATCGCGAACCGATGAAGCATTTGGCGAACCCTAATTCGCGAACTCAGCGAGAGACAGGATTGCGAACTGGAGTTTTGCGGGCTCAAAGCTTGGCGGGTCGTTATGCGAATTGGAAGAATTTGGCGACTCCGTTTGCAGGCTCGACGATTTCGCGAGTTCATGCAATTGGCGAACTCCTTAAGTGCGGACCCATGTGAACCCTATTTCGCGAATTAAGAGAGGGAGTTAGGTGTTTTGCGAATCCAACGATCGGCGAATCCATTTGGTGTTTGAAACTAGCGAATAAAGAATGACCGGGCCACTTCGCGAACTCATCCTCACACTTGGCGAACTAAGGAGAATTGCGAGCCCTAATTAGCGATCCTTATGCAATTCGCGATCTCAGGCCGGTGGACCTTTCTGCGAACCCACATCAAGATTGGCGATTCACTTGGTGAGGTTGTTTGGCGAACTCGACTTCAACTGACGAAGGGAGGCACTTCGCGGAATATCGAACCCGCAAACCCTAAGTCACGAACACAAAATTAACGAATGATGCATGAGTTCGCAAACGGAGACAATGAGCCAAGTTTAGCGAGTTCCGAACTAGGTCTGACTAATTTACAAACTAAGCAACTTGGCGAATATTAAATAAACTATAATAGACTTCGCGAACCCTGGAAATTTTAAGTACAATTCGCAAAACACACTTAGCGAGTTAGAACAAAATTTTGGAACTTCACGGGTCATGCGAGAGTTTGCGAACCCGACTAGAACTTACCAAAATATGTCCCTAACTTAAAGATTTAGCATACTCAAGCAATTAATTAAAATAGTATGCTAACGATAATATTTTATACCTAAGGTTTGGAGTTAGGAGAATACCCGGGTCAGGTAGCGACTAATCTACGGACGCCAGGTTAGTAGAAATCCAACTACAACACATAACTTGTGTGCTATATGTATATGTGACTATATGCCTACGTGGTTTCGTGATACGTAAATTTATCGTTACGCTTTCATGTGGTAAGCATAAGTTGCATTTGTTTGCATATGCATGCTCATGTGCACGCACGAACTCATGGGGAAGGGTCATGGGATAGAGTGTGCATGGTGATATGTCGCTTGTATGCGACGAGGACTTGCGATGTGGGCAAGTGTGTCGACTCATAGTTGAGTCAGGGGCTGTCTACTATGCTACCAGGGCAGCGTTTAGCGTCGTCGTACTATTATTGTAAATATATATATTGGTATCCTATGGATAGGATTCGGGCATGGCCCGTGGCGGTAAGGTGCGACCTGGAGGGTGCGACCTGAGGGTATAAGCAGCACCGGGTGGAACCCTGGTGTAGGCAACCTCAGCGTAGGCTACCAGCGTGAGCGACCGCCGGACAGTGGGGGACGACCGGGTTTATATGGCGACCTAGGGGAACGATGTGCATCCTAGGGTTCGGCCATCCGGCGTGGACCGCTGTCGTATTGTCCTGAGGGACGTGAGCTCTTGTGGTGCATAGTAAGATTAGCCGAGGGCCCTGAGTTTTACTAGTACGAGTATTAGGTGCATCGGCGCGGATTGCCCTTGCATAGAAATTTATGCATCGGCAGGGTTTGCCTTTGCGGGGAAATGGACACGTGCATACATGCATGATTTCTGCTTACTGAGCCTCGGTGGCTCATTCTTTTATGTTATGTGTTGTAGGCGCCAGCGAGCACGGTACGTGATCGCATTAGATGACAAGGCCAATCTTTTGAAGCTTCGCGCTGCTTTTAGGGTGGACGTGTGTGTATGGATGACGACCTGTGAGGCCGGGCGCATAGGAGCCTTTTGCTGTGCCGACACACCTTCGTCCTCGTAGTTAGATCATGTCTGGAACTTAGTGTTCGACATGTATTCTTTTGACTTGTACAGAACATCATTCCATTATGTAAATGGAAAAAAGAAAAATTTATACGCATTTTTAGTGTACCTTACTACTCATAACTCGCTAGGCACATAGGAATGCGCTAGAATAGGCAGTTAGGGAAGTCGGGTTGTGACAGGGTGGTATCAGAGCTTGGGTCACAGGTTCTGTAGACTGTCCGTACACACACACCCAAAAGAGCGGAAGCGGCCTTGCAAGTAAGTGTTAATTCTATGTGGATTTCTATGTTGCATAATTTATTGGCCATAGGACGATCAGGATAGGGTATAAAGATGGTAAGAACAAGAGGTGAGTCGAGCGGTGGTGATGACCAGAATAGGGGAAACACGGTCCCTACTGACAACCGCGACGCGACCATTTTCCAACTACGGAATTGGTGCGCCAGCAGTCAACACAGATACAACAGCTGATCCAACAGAACACCACGAATGCTGGAAACACTCAGGCCGATAGGGTAGAGATAGTGGGAGAAAGGTTCAGGAGGTTGAACCCACCAACCTTCGAGGATACGGCTGACCCGACGGCAGCCGAAGATTGGATAAGGACACTAGAGAGCATGTTCGTCTACAGCTGAGTCCCAGAGGCAGAAAAGGCTCTGTGCGCCGTGTTCCTTCTAAGAGGAAGCGTCGGACATTGGTGGGACACCATTATGGTAATCGAGAATCCTGCCACGATGAGCTGGGACAGATTCAAGGAGCTGTTCCGGGGTAAGTACTTGACGGCCCCGGTGAGAGCCCAGCGTCTCAACGAATTTATAAACCTCAGACAAGGATCGATGACCGTTGCGGAGTACATACGAAAGTTTGAGCAGCTAACCAGGTTCGCAGCACACATGGTCAGCACGGATGCTCTGAAAATTGAACGGTTCCTAGAAGGATTGAAACCGGAACTCTATAGAGATGTGAGCATGGCGGGAATCCAGGGAGCTACTTACGCTCAGGTAGCAGAGAGGGCAATGGTGGCAGAACAAGCTGAAGCTCGGATCGTGAGGGCACAAGAGGCCAAGCGCAAATTTGCGCAAATGCAAGGAACACAATGGAGCGGAGGAAATCAGAAACGGAAGTTTGTGCCTAAAGGTGGTAAAAATAAATTCCAGAACAGGCCTCCTCAACAACCTCAGGGGACAGTGAACAGACCCCCAAACCCGAATCAGAATCAAGGGGCAGTGCCGATTCCCAACTGTCAGAGGTGCGGAAAGAGGCACTTCGGGAATTGCAACACGCCGGCCAACGCGTGTTTCAGATGCGGGAAGCCGGGACACTTCGTGAGACAGTGCCCGGAAGGTGCTTCGGGAAGTCAGGCCGGGAGCCAAGCAGGACCTCAGATGGTGTCAGCTCGAGTATACACCATCACTTCAGAGGAAGCGGAGAACAACCCAGCGGTGGTGACAGGTACCCTCCTAATCCACCAAACACCCACATGCATCCTAGTAGATTCTGGGGCAACCCACTCATTTGCATCCATCCCATACGTGACGAGACTTAATATAATACCTGAGCGTGCCGAGGTTGAATATAGTGTAGCAATCCCAAACGGGGCATCAACTAGGACTAGCCAAATATTAAGGAATTGCCCGGTCTTAGTCGGCGACAAGGAGTTGCTTGTAGATTTAATAGTCATCCCGATGAACGATTACGAGGTGATCCTCGGGATGGACTGGCTCTCAAATATGGAGCGGAGTAATAGATTGTAATCATAAGGTGGTGACGTTCAATACGGAAGGGGAGAACCTCTCACCTTCAAGGGGACGGGCGAAAGAGGAATTGTTCCTACGATTTCGGCGTTGAAGGCCCAACGGCTAATCAAAGCCGGATGCGAGGCATACCTGGTGTTTGCCCTGAAGACAGAGGAAAACATTCCCACGAAAATCGAAGACGTACCTGTAATTAAGGAGTTCCCAGACGTATTTCCGGAAGACTTGCCGGGACTACCCCCAGACAGAGAAATCTAGTTTACAATCGACCTGGTGCTGGGAGCTGCACCAGTGTCCAAGACCCCGTACCGGTTAGCACCGATCGAACTGAAGGAGCTGAGGGAACAAATAGATGAGCTACTACAGAAAGGTTTCATCCAGACCAGTTTCTCTCCCTGGGGTGCGCCAGTTCTATTCGTGCGAAAGAAGGACGACTCAATGAGGCTGTGCATAGATTACAGGGAGCTGAACAAGTTAACGGTCAAGAATAAGTATCCATTGCCCAGGATCGACGATCTCTTTGACCAACTACAAGGCGCCACAGTGTTTTCTAAGATAGATTTGAGGTCGGGATACCATCAACTGAAAATCCGCAAGGACGATATACCGAAAACGGCATTCAGTACCAGATATGGGCACTTTGAATTTCTAGTCATGCCCTTCCGACTGACTAACGCGCCGGCGGCCTTCATGGACTTGATGAACAGGGTGTTCCAGTCCTATCTGGACAAGTTCGTAATCGTGTTCATAGACGATATTCTTATCTATTCAAGGACGAAGGATGAACATGAGGAGCACCTGAAGATAGTGCTTGAGACACAGCGGGAGAAGCAGTTGTACGCCAAATTCAAAAAGTGTGAGTTTTGGCTGGATCAGGTAGCATTCTTGGGACACATTGTCTCTGGAGCGGGAATCTCAGTGGACCCAAGCAAAATCGAGGCAATCAATAACTGGCCACAAACCGACCAATGTAACAGAAGTACGGAGCTTTCTAGGCTTAGCGGGCTACTATAGGAAATTCATAAAGGATTTTTCGAAAATTGCCTCAACATTGACAAAGTTGACCCGGAAGAATACTCCTTTTCAATGGAGCGACGAATGTGAACGGAGCTTCCAAGAACTAAAGAAGCGCTTACTACCTCCCCAGTGTTGACGATACCCACAGGAATAGGAGGCTTCTCCGTTTATAGCGACGCCTCGAAAAATGGGCTCGGATGCGTACTGATGCAAAACGAAAATGTGGTGGCCGATGCCTCACGGCAGTTGAAGGAGTACGAAAGGAACTATCCTACACACGACTTGGAACTAGCAGCTGTGGTCTTTGCCCTCAAGATATGGAGGCATTATCTATATGGTGAAAGATGTGAGATCTACACCGACCACAAAAGTTTAAAGTACTTCTTCACCCAAAAGGAGCTAAACATGAGACAGAGAAGGTGGTTGGAATTAGTGAAGGACTACGATTGTGCAATCAACTACCACCCAGGGAAGGCAAATGTGGTAGCAGATGCCTTAAGTCGAAAGACAGTAAGCACGGAACTCCAACGACTCGAAGTGGAGATCGTACCATTAGGCGAGGTCGAGGTGAAGTTAGCAGCTTTGACCCTTCAACCGACATTGTTAGAACAAATCACAAAGGCTCAGGAAAAGGACGAATTCTATGTCAAGATCAAGGAAACCCAGACAGAGCAGCTGGCAGTAGACTATGTATTCCGAGACGACGGAAGCTTGTACTACAAGAGTAGATTATATATACCGGACGATGCAGGACTTCGAAGAACTATAATGGCGGAAGCACATACTACACCGTACTCAGTACATCCTGGAGCCACGAAGCTATATAGAGACTTACGGGCGCACTACTGGTGGCCAGGAATGAAGAAAGACGTAGCAGAATTCGTCAGTCAATGCCTCACTTGTCAACAAATTAAGGCAGAACACCAACAGCCAGCAGGACAGCTGCAGCCCTTACCAATTCCGGAGTGGAAATGGGACAATATAACGATGGATTTCGTGAGCGGATTGCCGAAAAATGTGAAAGGGCATGATGCGATATGGGTGATTGTAGACCGACTTACGAAATCTGCTCATTTTCTGCCAATAAGTACGACATTCACCATGGAGCGATACGCGGAACTGTATATCCAGGAGATAGTACGACTCCATGGAGTACCACTGTCGATAGTATCAGATGGTGATTCCAGATTTTTATCTAAGTTCTGGACGAGTTTGCAAAAGGCGATGGGGACAAAATTGTCATTCAGCACAGCTTATCATCCGCAAACGGACGGCCAATCCGAGCGGACGATCCAGACACTTGAAGATATGCTACGAGCCTGTGTGCTCGACTTCAAAGGCAACTGGAGCAAGTACCTTCCACTGGTGGAATTCTCGTACAATAATAGTTATCAAGCTACAATTGGAATGGCTTCTTATGAAGCCTTATACGGACGAAAGTGCAGATCCCCAGTACATTGGGATGAAGTCGGTGAACGGGCGATGTTAGGCCCAGATATGATCCGAGAAATGACGGAAATTATCGCGACGATTCGAGAGAGAATGCGCACGGCGCAGAGCAGACAAAAGAGTTATGCGGATCAAAGACGCAGACCGCTAGAATTCGAGATTGATGATTGGGTTTTCGTGAAAGTATCGCCAATGAAGGGCGTTAAGAGATTCGGCAAGAAGGGAAAACTAAGCCCAAGGTACATTGGTCCGTTCAAGATAGTGAAAAGTGTGGGCGAAGTAGCATACCAATTGGAACTACCAACATCGTTGTCGCAAGTACATGATGTATTCCACGTTTCAACCTTGCGAAAGTATATCGCTGACCCAAGCCACGTGCTGGTGAACGAAACTCTAGATCAACAGTTGAAGCCGGATTTGAGTTACGAGGAAGTACCTGTGGAAATATTGATGAATGAAACGAAAAGGCTTAGGAACAAAGAAATCCCTTTAGTGAAAGTGTTATGGCGAAACCAGTCGATAGAAGAAGCGACTTGGGAACGCGAGGATGAGATGAGGGTCCGCTATCCTGAATTGTTCCAAACGGGCTGATTTCGGGGGCGAAATCCTCCTTAAGGGGGGGAGGATGTAGAACCCAGGGTCCTCAGAAGTATTAGGGCCAATAAATGTGCACACCTGTTGACCACGATTATGTGCTTTTCATGCATTAACTTAGTGCTTACGTGACTTACGTGAAGTTTCGTGTGGCAAATTACGTGCTTAGGTGATCTACGAAATTTGATGCAGTTAAATTGTACCGACTGACCCCTAATTTATTTAGGAATTTTCGAAAGATAGGCTAGAGAAATTCGGGCCACGAACAAGGCTTGGCTAAAATTAAAATTAGGCCCAAAAGTTGCTAGGATCACTAATGGGCTAAATTGAGAGTTGAGCCCAAAACATTTAATGGCTTAGGGACAAATTTCCTTAAAATAAGAGATATTTTCGTCAATTGAGTCCCATTCTCATCTCTTAAAGGAATTAAATGTAGTCTAAAACCCATTTGAAATCCACAAAACTCTTCATACCAGTGAACGAACGAGAGTTTAAGCCAAGGAATAAGAAGAGACCGAAGTGTAAATTCAACAAGTTCGGCTAGGTATGTCCCTCAATGCTTAAGCACTTACGTTTATTGAAGGTTTAAGGTCGTGCGATTTTAAATAACGAAGGCCATGATAGGGATTTAAGTTTTAAGGTGCTATTTTAGGACCCGAAGGTTGATCTAACCTTGATTTGGTATTTTTAGCTTTATAATAACGTGCTTAGGAGTGATTAAGGCACGAAAATTAGGGCTAATCTTACATTTTTATTTGAGCTCGAATTTTTGGGTTTATAAGTTCATACCCACCGTTAAATGTGTTCTTGAGAAAAATAGCTTTTTGATCCTTAAAGCTAGTATATTGCGAATCGAAAATGTGTTGGGGGCGTTTTGCGAATCCAACACACTTCGTGCACCTACGGATTTTGGTGAACTCAACAATCTGCGAACTCGAGCACTTCGCGAATCATACAAAGTTGGCGAGCTCGAGTTTTGCGAACTCAAGCCATTTCGCGGGCCGCACCCATTTTTGCGAATATGCACGAACAAATTTCACGGGCTGAGCACGTTTGGCGAACTCCACGAGAATGGCGAATGGAGGCTTTGCAAATTTAGGTTCGCGAATCAATGGTAGTTGGCGTGCTCAGAATTTGGCGAATCTCTTAAGTTGGCGAAGCGAACGTTTGGCGAATCGAGGGATAAGGGAAGATCGCGAACCGATGAAGCATTTGGCGAACCCTAATTCGCGAACTCAGCGAGAGACAGGATTGCGAACTGGAGTTTTGCGGGCTCAAAGCTTGGCGGGTCGTTATGCGAATTGGAAGAATTTGGCGACTCCGTTTGCAGGCTCGACGATTTTGCGAGTTCATACAATTGGCGAACTCCTTAAGTGCGGACCCATGTGAACCCTATTTCGCGAATTAAGAGAGGGAGTTAGGTGTTTTGCGAATCCAACGATCGGCGAATCCATTTGGTGTTTGAAACTAGCGAATCAAGAATGACCGGGCCACTTCGCGAACTCATCCTCACACTTGGCGAACTAAGGAGAATTGCGAGCCCTAATTAGCGATCCTTATGCAATTCGCGATCTCAGGCCGACGGACCATTTTGCGAACCCACATCAAGATTGGCGATTCACTTGGTGAGGTTGTTTGGCGAACTCGACTTCAACTGACGAAGGGAGGCACTTCGCGGAATATCGAACCCGCAAACCCTAAGTCACGAACACAAAATTAACGAATGATGCATGAGTTCGCAAACGGAGACAATGAGCCAAGTTTGGCGAGTTCCGAACTAGGTCTGACTAATTTACAAACTAAGCAACTTGGCGAATATTAAATAAACTATAATAGACTTCGCGAACCCTAGAAATTTTAAGTACAATTCGCAAAACACACTTAGCGAGTTAGAACAAAATTTTGGAACTTCACGGGTCATGCGAGAGTTTGCGAACCCGACTAGAACTTACCAAAATATGTCCCTAACTTAAAGATTTAGCATACTCAAGCAATTAATTTAAAATAGTATGCTAACGATAATATTTTATACCTAAGGTTTGGAGTTAGGAGAATACCCGAGTCAGGTAGCGACTAATCTACGGACGCCAGGTAAGTAGAAATCCAACTACAACACATAACTTGTGTGCTATATGTATATGTGACTATATGCCTACGTGGTTTCGTGATTACGTAAATTTATCGATACGCTTTCATGTGGTAAGCATAAGTTGCATTTGTTTGCATATGCATGCTCATGTGCACGCACGAACTCATGGGGAAAGGTCATGGGATAGAGTGTGCATGGTGATATGTCGCTTGTATGCGACGAGGACTTGCCGATGTGGGCAAGTGTGTCGACTCATAGTTAAGTCAGGGGCTGTCTACTATGCTACCAGGGCGGCGTTTAGCGTCGTCGTACTATTATTGTAAATATATATATTGGTATCCTATGGATAGTGTTGGTCCCGAATGCACCAAACAAGAAATCAAAGAGGCTTTGATGGAATGAAAAGGGAGTATTCTCACCCTTTGAGTGTGTGTAGTGTGTGAAAAATTTTGGATAAGCCTTTGATCTTTGATTACTTTCAAAAGTGAGTTGGTAATACCTTATATACCACATTAACCCTAGGTATATTACGGCCCAATCACTAAATATAAATTAATTACAATCTAGTCTAAAGCCCAAGCTAAAGATAATTACAAAATTAATCCCAAGACTTAAACTATTGACACAATCAATTAAATATCCTAACAATCTCCCCCTTTGTGTCAATTGTTGGGAGTCTTGGATCTTGAGCGTAGCGGTGGTGGATTAGCGTGCGAGTGTGTCGCGAAGCCCTAGCTTGAACTCGAAGGCGCGGAGGTTCCTTCGAAGTACCAATCGATTAGCTATAGCGTCAATGAGCTTCGCGAACTTGGATCGGCATAGAGGATCTTCTTCTGAAAGTATGCGGCAGATCTTCATTAGTTTGTCTTGGATGATGGTGAGCGTTCCATCCGAGAACTTTGCCACTTCAGAGCAGCGCAGCATCCTCATCTTTCCCTTATAGTTCGAGTAGGCGACCGCCGGATCGTCTCCGTCGATCACATCGCCTTCTCGGTAGTCTGTCCGCGTTCTTGAAAGATGGGCGAGTCAGATTCACCTTCTTCAGATTGTGCTCCACCGCCATCTGCAGATCGTGGGTGGCGAAGAATCTGACCTGTCGGAGCATGTGGCGTTTGATAGCCACATATCCCATGGTGATCGGTTCAGCACGTACGAGATGTCCAGAACTTCTGAGGACGAGTCTGAACTGCTTCATGGATTCCAGCATGCTGTACAGGTCGCCCAGGAGCAGAAACTTGAAGTCCGCCTCACTGACTTCACAGTAGCTCTCATCCTGCCTCATTACCGTGAATACTGGGTAATGGACAGGTCCTTTGGACTCTTGGCGGAGGTCAGTGATTTTGCAGATGGGGGCCCGACTTATTTCCTGAGCGATGTTTTCCTCATCGGATAGCGTCCTATTTGAGCATTTGTGGAACAGAAGGCTCCATCGATAGAGCTGCTTCTTTCTCTCGCTCCAGTTTTGGATGTTCATCAGCTCGTACTCGTCGAAGGTTGTGATGATCTGCTCCTTGCGCCGCCAGATCCTCTTCCTGATCTCTTCTTGAAACGGCGCGGTTATCTTTTTGTTTTCCCATGGTGCTTCCGGTATATTCACCGTGGACATCCGTTTGAGCAGCAGGGGCCTCAGTTTGCTGCGCTTGGAATTGTAGGATGTCTCGAGCTCGGCTGGTTCAGCGTCGTATTCCTCTCCGTTCTCGTCGTCTGCGGTGTTGATCAGCGTTAGCGAGGCCTCCATGAGCAGACGTCGAGCATTTTCTACCAACTTCCTAGCTGCTACTGCATCGGCGGGCGTGTATAGCCATTCATCGTTGAAGATGTAGGCTTCGATCTCGTTCTGTGCGCAGTAGACATCCTCGGAAGCCGGGTTGGAATCGATGTTGAGAGGGGTATGGCTATGTGGTGGCGAGGGTGTAGCGTCGGAGGAGTTTGTGGATTGTGGGGATGGAATTGGTGGAGATTCTGGTGGTTCGGTTGAGGTGATGGTTTTGGCGAGGATGATTTGAGTGACGGGTGGTGTAGATGTGGTGGTGACCTCTAACGTCGATGTGACAGTCAGAGGTTCTGAAATGGTGGGTGGAGAAGGTATAGAGGTGGTCTCTAATGTCGATGTGACGATTAGAGTTTCGGAGACGGTGGTGGATGGTGGTGAGGGTGATTTGGCTAGTGGCTCAGGGTAAATGAGATGGGATTTATGGCTAGTGGGTGTGAGGTTTCTGCTGCGGGCGTTCGTTCAGGTACAGAGGAGGGCAGCGTCGATTGCATGAATCCTTGGGATTGTGAGCCCAGCTGCCTATTCTCCCCCTCGCGGCGATCTTGATCATCATCTTGATCGTCGCGCCTGATCCTGCTAGACTCGCCTTGTGTGCGGCAAGTCATTGGTTGTGTCATTATTGCCTTCATTTGCCGTTCCTCCTCGTCAGGTTCCGTCATTGATTCGAAGCGAGCTCTGAGGATGTAGAAGAGCTCCTTGGCGGAAATGGCGGATAGAACAGCCTCGGCGTCCACGTTTTGTGTAGGTGGTGGCATCTCCGGGGCCACACCTTTGCCCTTGTCGACGGTGGACGCATCGAGACGCGCGTAGACTTTATCGAGGATAGACGCCTCAAGAGTCTTTGCAAACTCTTGAAGACGAGTCTCTAACGCGGTCTCGGTCACGAACTGGGGTAAGTCTAACAAGTTGGAATCACGAAGATGTCCAACTGTCACCGAATCGGAGAAGATCGCCGATCGGCCGCCCGTTTGCACAGGTCGGGAAAAGACGGGGTCACTCAGACTTCCCGTTGGCATCACCGATGAGACAGACTCAATCGTATGATGGCCTAGGCTCACGGTTGTTGTGAAGTTGGCCGTGCTAGGTCTTCCGCTCTCAGTCACAGAGACATCACCGAGCGTTTTGACAGAGTCACGAAGACTCTGTGGTGCGGTGGAAAGTGTATGTGTCCTAGAAACGGATGAAACTATGGGGAGTGAGGGCACTAGACTCGAGGTGCATGAAGAGGATGCAGTCTGAGGCGAGGGACTGCTTGTTTCAACATCGACTATCTCCAAGTGGGATGTCGATGGTATACGTGGCTCCTCGTGGAATGAAATATCTTCCTGTAGAGAGGAAGATAAGTGGGTTGGTGGGGTAGTTTGCGTGGTTGAGCCAGATGCCACGACTTCTACTCGGGAGGTGAACACATCACCTCCTGTACCTACTGGTTCGGCTCGGCTTATCTGTGGCGGAGGAGGGCGATCGTGCTTTTGTTTCGATCGGCGCTCCGTGGGGCGGCTTACGTCATCCTCTCGCGACCGTTTTTTCGGAGCGCGTGTGGAAGAGGATGCGGCGCGACTCGAGGACTTTTTGGAGGTGGTGGTGGGGTTTTGGCTAGTCCCGGGGTTGATCTGCTCCGTAGGGACAGTGGATAGTGGTCTGGGGCTTTCTCGGAAAGAGGCGGTTGATATGCGATATTCGCGGACGTGTGGATTTGTCTGGTCGGCATAGGCGAGAACTTCGTCCGGAATTATCATTGCGTTTCGATCCTTCGCCGGGGTGTTTTTCTTGGCGAACTTCTCGACTGTTGGGATGGCGAAGTGTTCGGCTGCCGGCCGCATGCGAATGCTGGTGGAGTGCATGCGGAAGTGTCTGATGAAGGCTGGGAGCCACCGCATGTAAGGGATGAAGCGGTTAGTGACTCCCTTTGCGACTTCCCGGTCGCGACGTTGGATCATCGCGACGAGATCCATCCAGATGATGTCCGCGTAGTTGTACTTCCGGTTGTGGGCGATGCCGGTTAGGATGGTGAGGATCTGAAGGTTCCGCGGTCCTGACCGGCATGCTTTCCTGACAAGCACTTGTTCACCAGCAGGTACAGAGTTCGCCAAGGTTGAGGTAGGTTGCGGGTGGTGACTTCACTGAGGACAAGTGGGCCCTTCTTCTTCTTGGTATCCGGTTGGTAGCCCAGTCGGTCAATGTCTTCAATAAGTTGATCGTGCGTTGGTAGTGGGTCATAGGGTGTGTAGACGGGGAGTTGAAGCACTTCTTGCACTATTTTGCGATTGAGGACCACCGTTTCTTGATCAATTTGGGCGGATAGGTTTTTGGCAAGATGGAGTGGTCCCGCTATCTGCAGTGTATGCCAGAATTGTTGAAGGTACACCTGTGCTTCTGGCTCGCCATGTGTGAAGGCGTGGCGAAGTGGGTGCCCTTTGAGGATTTCTACGATGATGGGGGCATCGCACCGAAAGCTCTGCAGGTCCGTAGAGAGCCTTGTAGAGTCGATAAACGTGATGAGGAAACTCTTCGCTCAAGAACCTTTCAGGTTGATCGACGTACACTTCTTCTTTGAGAAATCCATTCAGAAATGCAGTCTTCACGTCCATTTGGTAGACTTTGAAGTTCTTGTGAACAGCAAATGCAAGAAACATTCGTATTGCTTCGATCCTGGCAACGGGGGCAAAAGTTTCATCGTAGTCGATGCCCTCTTGTTGGTTGTACCCCTTGGCCACAAGTCTTGCTTTATTGCGGATGACAACACCGTCTTCATCCTTTTTGTTCTTGAAGATCCATTTTGTGCCGATAATGGATCTGTTGTGAGGACGTGGTACGAGTTCCCAGACTTGTAAACGTTCAAACTGATTTATTTCCTCCTGCATTGCAATCAGCCAATCAGGATCATTGAGAGCTTCAGCTACTCGTGATGGTTCAGTTTGACTGAGATAGCAAGCGAACAGACTTTCATTCATCGTAGCCGAACGCGTTGAGACACCGGATGTGGGATCCCCAATAATCTGGTCTGTAGGATGAGAGCGAGCCCAAAGTGGTACATTTGTCTGTGAGGAGCTGGCCGCATTTGCATCTATTGGAGGCTCATTAGATTGGGGTCCGGTGTCCGAAGAAGAGATCTCAACCGTGGTAGATTGAGAGGGTTCAGCATCAGAATCAGCAATGTTCCCAGGGTTGGGTAAAATGTCATCTTCGTTGAGGTTGAGATCATCCAAGTTTGGCGGGACGACATTATTGCCGATAGCTGGTGGTGTTGGTGGAGTGGGTGCAGCGGTAGGTTGAGTGGTGGCGATGGGAGTCTTGGGGACTGGATAGAAGTACTCGAAGAGCAGATCGAGATCCAGTTCACCAGAATTGCCCTCAGATGAGGAAGTTCCTGTCGTTGAAGGTTGACCTTTCGTCAACGACTGAAGAAGTCCTGGTTCTGGACTGATATGAGCAGAAGCCATGAGGTCGCCTTCGCTTTCATCAAATGTGACATTTGTGCTCTCAATGACAGAACGTTTCTCTTTAAGATAGACTCTGTATGCCTTCGAGTTCAGCGAATATCCAACAAAGATTCCTTCGAGAGCTTTTGGATCAAGCTTCCCAAGATGTTGGCGATCATTGGCAACAAAACATCGGCAACCGAAGACCCTTAGATAAGATATATCGGGTATACGACGGTTGTTCAACATCTCGTATGGAGTGCGGTTGAATCTCTTGTGGATGAAAGCCCGGTTTTGCGTGTAACAGACCGTTTGAATGGCTTCGCCCCAAAGAGAGTGAGGAAGGCCGGATTGGATGAGAAGAGTCCTGGCTGCTTCAACAAGTGTCATGTTCTTACGCTCAATGACACCATTCTGTTCCGGTGTCTTCACAGCTGAGAACTGCTGAGTGATGCCCTGAGTGGCATAGAAATCACTGAGCTTCTTGTTCTTAAACTCAGTTCTGTTGTCAGTTCTGATAATCCGAACCTTCTGTTGATGAAGAGTTTGGGACGTAACAACAAACTCGATGATTATATCAGGAACTTCATCCTTTGTACGAATGAGTTTCGTCCACGTGTAGCGTGAAAAATCGTCGACAATCACAAGAATATACCGTCTTCCTCCGAGTGTGGCCGTAGGCATTGGGTCACATAGATCCATATGTAAGAGCTCGAGGATTAGCTTAGAGAACGGTGTTTCCTTGGATATGTGAGACGATCGCTTCATCTTCCCCAATTCACAGGCAGAGCAGAGGTGTTCCTTATGAAATGTTAGTTGGGGTAGACCGTTGACGAGTTTATCTTGACGCAGTTTGTTGATAGTCTTGAAATTGAGATGTGAAAGACGTCGGTGCCATAGATCATTCAACTTGGGTGCAGCCCGAGAGAGAAGGCATACTGGTCGAGAAGTCGTGAGATTGAGTACGTAGAGGTGAGACGTGCACGTTCCAGAAAGAAGTGGCAGTCCCGAGGCATCTATAATGCTGCAGATGTCAGATTCGAAGAGAACCTTGTATCATTTGTCGCAGAAACGACCAATGCTGAAGAGATTGTAGCTCAAACCCTCAACGTAAGAGATGCCCTTGATCGTCAGTTTGTCATGGACGAGATCACCAGTTCCGAGAATTGGCGCCATTTGACTGTTTCCGAAGGAGACCCTTCCGAGATAGCGCTCGGAGAATTTGCTCAGCAGCTCCTTGTTCCCTGTCATGTGTGTGGAGCAACCCGAGTCTAGATACCACACATGACAGACCTGCAATCATTAGCAAATGTTGGGTCCCCGTATACTGACGGGGCATTCTTGTGATACAAGTAAAATTTTCATGCGCTTAATGGGAAATGTGGATTCTAAATCAGATTGTGTTGATTCTAATTTAGCTTTCCCTTTGTCGTTTGTTAGATTAGGCGGGATTATGGTTTTTCTAACCCATCTTTTCCTAATTTGTGCTTGCATGTATGGTGCCTTATACATGAATTGACGTGGGTAACGTGGTTGTTGTTTTCGTGCTTCGATTTTGGTCGCCTTTGGCTTGCGAGTAGTAGGTGAGTTTGCGTTTGACGACGAGAGACGTTTTCGCTTGACCTTAGGTTTTGGCGAGATGGGAGAATTCCAAGACGTCGTAGAGAAGGTTCGCTTGCGAGGTCGGAGTGTTGCGTGTTCATGTGTTTCATATTCATGAAAACGTGGGAGAACAAAATCATTGCAGCAGCACATAGACATAAGTTTGGTAAAAGAAAGATAAGTTTTGGCAACATAATTGTCTACGACCTTAGGATATTGGGATTCAGTACATAGAGAGGAAGGACGAATATAGGATGGTTTTTTCTTCTTGTCATCGAAGAGTGGATTCGCCTTTGTCTGATACGAGCTGCCTTCCAGAGACGTCGAACTCACATTCCCTGTATCCATAAGAATACTAGAGTTAGTGTTAGAACATATGTCAGCTTCAGGAGTCATTTTCGCCGTCCTCTTACATTTACATGTTTGAGAATCGGGTACATGTTTGAGAATCGGGTACTTTTAGACGTTCGTTTGCACAGGCAAGTTCTTCTACTTTTAGACTAAGTAAGGCATAGTTGTTTTCAAATTTTAGCTTAAGTTCATCATAATCCCTAGCGTCTATGGTGGGTTTCTTAATGGCGTGTCGGTGAGTAAACACATCATCTAGGTGTGAGATTCGTACCTCAGACGCAGCGTTGGTAGGAGTATTAGCTGTGTTTTCACCGAGTGACCCATCTCCTCGTCCTCGTCATGTTCGACCAGCCTTGCCATGCAGCAATCTTCATCCTTAGGCTCCTCGTCTTCTGAAGTGTCATTCACCCATTCCGCTTCTTCGGTGAGTAGAACTTTCCCACTTTCCACCTTGCGGGTCATTATGCCTTACGGTCGTAGTAGCCGGAGTCCTTCACGCGTGGGGCGTGGCATTCTTTGGCAAAGTGCCCCATCTTTCCACACCGAAAGCACTTCACGGACTTTTGAGGTGCGGAGTCCTCTTCTTTCTTTGTTGGCTTGGCTTCCTCTGTGGGAGTGGTCTTTTTGATGCCGCTATAGGTTCTTTGGCGATTGGAAGAGGATGAGGATTTTTTCCGATCTTCTTTGAGACCAACATAGTGAGCATTGCCAGTTGCTTGCGTATATCACGAACATCTTCGTCTGATTCTGTATCAGCTTCGGATCCTGAAGAGGTGTCAGATACAACAGCTGGTAGCTTCCCTTTGTTCTGTTTGGTCTTAGTGGTGGAAGATCGTTCATTGGTTTTGTTTGAGAGGAGGGCCAGTGGGTCGACTCGAGTGTTGGTGGACTGAGGTTGCACGTATGGAGCATAGGCAGAGAGACTGTCATAAAGAGCATGGATGGAAGTGTTGGAGAGGTCCTTACTCTGAATCATCATCACGATTGCATTGCCCCATTGTGGTTTGAGGCTTCCAAGAAAGCGGTTGTTGATATCGAATTTGTCCCTCGAGATCCTGGCTTTCTTGAGTTCATTGATGACCTTCAGGTATCTGAGGTACGTGTCACGCAGCTCCTCTCCTTCGTAGGCTTGGAAGTGTTCATACTGTGAGAGACAGGCTGATTTCCTCCCTTGAGCACTTTCAGTTGTGCCTGCCATGATTTCTACGAGTTCATCCCATATTTCTTTAGCAGTTGTGCAGCACTCGATGTGAGCATAGACTTCGTTGCCCATAGCCTGGAAGAGGTATCCTTTGGCAGTCTCGTCGGCCTGTTCGCGGGCCAGTTCATCCTCATTGATGGGACCTCTTGGAGTGCGGCGTTCATCCATGGGAGGGTTTGCGTTTGGCTGTGCAGGGATGATTGTCCAGAACTGTGCTGGGCCGTTGAAGATGGAGTCCAGAAGATATTGAGAGAGTGGTGCGCCTTTGTTCCCGATGAACGTGAGGAACCGGTTTGTCCATATGCTGTAGTCGCCTTGTCGCAGCATCGGAGGCCTGGTGTCGGAGCCCACTGTGGAGATGTCATTCGTGGTAGACATGGTCGGTGCAGTCGAATCGTCCGTGGTTTTGATCTTGTATAGATGAGAGAGTTAGTAACGAACGATAAGAGAGATGAGTTTAACGAGTAGAGTTTGTGAAAAATTCTTTAAAGAATTTCTTTGAACTAAGTGAGCGTGTGTGATGGTCGATAATGTAGAAGGGAAAATATATCTTGAAATTAGGAGAAGTTCTAGAAATTTAAGAGCGAGATTTGAGGCGAGAAAAATAATTTATGTCAAAAGTGGTCTAGGGTGATAGTACTAAAGTGTAGGGATCAAATCTTGAATAGGTTTGAGAAAGATTCAACCCGAGAAAATTTTAACACTGGAAGAATTTAACACGTTAGAGAAAAAAAATTCGCAAGTTGAAGAATTTCGCAAGTTACGACTTTTTAAGCTTCGCAAGAGAATTTTGCAAGTTATAAAACTTTCGCACGTTGAGAATTTTAAAGCTTCGCAAGAGAATTTTCGCAAGTTATAAAACTTTCGCACGTTGAGAAAATTTTCGCGGCCAAAAGAAATTTTTGGAATAAGCTTTCTTGGATATGGAATTTCTCGGATTATGAAAGTAAACAGTTGCGAAAAAAAATGTTGTATAAGTGAAAGTTTCGCGGCTTAAAATTCTCGGATCTTGAAACTAGGCAGTTGCGAAAAATGTAGTATAAATAAAAGTTTCGCGGTTTAGAATTTCTCGGATTCTTAAAGTAGGCAGTTGCGAAAAAATGCAGTATAAGGGAAAGTTTCGCGGTTTTAAAAATTCTCGGGATCAATTTTTGCGGTCATGGAAATTTCGCGGACTTGAACGATCAAGCACAAAATTTCGCGGTCAAGAACACGTTAGTACTGTTCCATTGCTTTCACGCGGTTTCTTGCCAGAAAATCGTCCGTTTTCACTCAGATCTCAACCAAAATCGCTCAAACTTGATCCTAAGTATCAGAAATTCTTCCCTAAACACATAATCGACCGATTTGTGAGCTAAAAACAACAAAAAATGGATCAAATCGACCAAAAACAGAGAATGACCGAAATGACTTTTTCTGAAGAACTTTTGCTTAAATCTTGCTCAGAACTCGTTAAAACTGATCCAAAAGTGTTCTAAAAACATTTTAGGCATATACTCGATCTGGGGGAAGGTTTTAAACACAAAAACGAAGCATCAAAACCCCAAACCAAGCTCAAAATGCCCGAAAGTAAAATTTTGCTCAAAACACCTTGATCTTTCTTGGAATCGAACGAAACTGGATTCAAATCAGTGCAGATCGATCCACGTTTGCTCTGATACCACTTGTTGGTCCCGAATGCACCAAACAAGGAATCAAAGAGGCTTTGATGGAATGAAAAGGGAGTATTCTCACCTTTGAGTGTGTGTAGTGTGTGAAAATTTTTGATAAGCCTTTGATCTTTGATTACTTTCAAAAGTGAGTTGGTAATACCTTATATACCACATTAACCCTAGGTATATTAAGGCCCAATCACTAAATATAAATTAATTACAATCTAGTCTAAAGCCGAAGCTAAAGATAATTACAAAATTAATCCCAAGACTTAAACTATTGACACAATCAATTAAATATCCTAACAGATAGGATTCGGGCATGGCCCGTGGCGGTAAGGTGTGTCAGGACCCGTCGTCCCGCCCTCGTATTCCATTTTAATTCTAAGTGTTAATGCTTTGTTATCGTGCGAATACGTAGAAATGCGAATAAAATTTTTCCTTTTAAAACGTGCATGCGGAAGTCTTATATACATGTCAAAAGTATATTCGTAATTCATTCTACGAATCATCAAAATCGTGTTTACACAAAATACAAGTGTGTGTGTGTGCAGCCAAAAGCTCCCTATGCGCCCGGCCTTCACAGGTCGTCATCCATACACACACTCCCACCTCAAAAGCAGTCGGATTGCGTCAAAAGATCGGCCTCGCGTAAAAGTCAGATCACGTACCGTGCTCGTCAGTACCTACAACACGTAACATAAACAATGAGCCACCGAGGCTCAGTAAGCAGAAATTATGCATGAATGCACGTGTCCTAACGACCGACAATCCACGCCGTCGTTTCCTAACGCTCGTACTCTTTTTCTCATACTCGTACTCTTTTCTTTCGCTCTTACTCTTTTTCTTATACTCTTATCTCTTACGGGCCCTCGGCATTCAATTCCCGAGCCTCTTAATTCGGCCTTATCGTACGGAGTATTTACCCAGCCTCTTATTCAGGCCTTATCGAAAGGGGTATTTACCCAGCCTCCTATTCAGGCCTTATCGTACGGGGTATTTACCCAGCCTCTTATTCAGGCCTTATCGTACGGGGTATTTACCCAGCCTCTTATTCAGGCCTTATCGTACGGGGTATTTACCCAGCCTCCTATTCAGGCCTTATCGTACGGGGTATTTACCCAGCCTCCTATTCAGGTCTTATCGTACGGAGTATTTACCCAGCCTCTTATTCAGGCCTTATAGGCTGCATAGGGGAAGCCGTGACTCTTCATTCGAGTCGACACAAACGCCAATATCGGCGAATATACGTCGCACACAGGCGATCTCATGCACGCTCATACCTCGCTCCTCACGTACTATTCATGCGTGCAAGTGCTCATGCTATGCTCATGTACGTATACAAATCATACTATCATACATAGAAATAAATCATATTATACATACGCATTTCATAGAAAATACACGAGCACGTAATTCACTTAATTGGACGCAGGCAAGTTACGTGTCGTAGTTGAATTTCTACTTACCTGGAGTCCGTAGATTAGCAGTCACCGGACCCGTAAATGTTCCTAAGTCCCGACCTTAGGCACGAAATATTATTGTCAGTGTACTATTTTATTTAATGGTCTAAGAATGCTAATCTTCAAGCCCTAAATGGGTATCATGGGTTAAAATAGGTTTCGAGTGGTTGGTTAAATTAAACCTCGACCTTATAAAGAAAATCTCGTTATGTTACTCAACATTTTGTCTCGACATTTCAAACAGAAAATGTCGATATGAGTCCAACATAGACCTCGACATTTTTGTTAGCTCTCGACATTTTATTCGGTTATAAGGTCTCGACGTTCTATCGTAACATCTCGACATTTTACCTTGCATCTGTGTCGACATTTTCCGTTCAATTCCATTCGACATTTATCTCGGCGTTTTTATCATTCGATATTCACTCTAACATCCCGACATTATGCTTCGACAATTGGGACAGAAAATGTCGACAAGCATTCCAACATGAATCTCGACATTTAATAATTCCCGTTATGTTACTCGACATCTTTTATGACATTTCGACATTTATCCTTATAGAGTGACTCGACATTTTGCTAGACAATGGTCTCGACATCTTACATGACTTAAGATCTCGATATGTCTTATAAGTGAGTCTCGACATTTATCATATGCTTCGACATTTTCCTAAGTGGTTCCGACATTTCGTTCGAATGCAAGGGCTCGACATTTTACTATCCTGCCTCGACATTTTATACAATGAAAATCTCGATGTATATATATATATCACGTCGACATCTAGCCTAACAGTTCGACATTATATTCGACATTTGGATTAGAAAATGTCGGCATGCATTTTGCATGAACCTCGACATTTAACACTTGTCGATATGCTATGTCGACTTCTTAAGCACTCGACATTTATATTTGTTTCGCCATTTTCATCATCTTCAGCGTTCATCATCCCCCAAATTCGCCTCGCAGCTTGTTCTTCCTAGAATTTCAAGCTCTCAATCCCATACTAAGCTACTTAACTTCACATTTGCACCTACCTAAACCCTTATTGCTACCCTAAGTTCGGCTTTTTAGGGTTTCTCGTGTTTTTCCCCAACCGTATGCCTTTAATGCCATTAATGCTCTTCAACTACCTCTAAAGTAAGGAATTTAAGAGCTTAAGGAGGGTGTTTAACTTACTAACTTCGAATTTCTCGAGCTTCTTGGTCCAAACTTGGCTCGGCTTCTTCTCCTTCTCCTTTCTTTCCTTTCGTCTTTGCTTCGTGGGTTTTCTTTTGGGTGTGTTGTCGAGTTTTTGAGTTTGTTTGACTAAGTATTATTTTTATTAGGTAAGGCATGGGTTTTCCTTGAAATGGGGGCTTTGTCTCCTAATTGGGCTTCTTGCAAATTTGGGCCTAATTCTACTTTAGCCCACTTGATAATTCTTATCATAGTAAGTTCATGGCCCAAATAGAATTCTAGCCCACATTCTCATATAATTGTTATTAAGTCTTCTTCCTTCCTTAATAGTGCCTAAAAATCCCTTACATAAATTTAGGGATCGTCGTAAGCACGTTATTATTAGCACGTAATTCCCACTAAATTACGAGCATGAAATTCATGAATTCATATTAACATATCACATACACGTAATTAACACAAAATCACGTAAGTCATAGACAAAATTTATTGGTCGACCTAGTTTGCGGGGACCGGGGTCCTACAAGGTGCGACCTGGAGGGTGCGACCTGAGGGTATAAGCAGCACCGGGTGGAACCCTGGTGTAGGCAACCTCAGCGTAGGCTACCAGCGTGAGCGACCGCCGGACAGTCGGGGACGACCGGGTTTATATGGCGACCTAGGGGAACGATGTGCATCCTAGGGTTCGGCCATCCGGCGTGGACCGCTGTCGTATTGTCCTGAGGGACGTGAGCTCTTGTGGTGCATAGTAAGATTAGCCGAGGGCCCTGAGTTTTACTAGTACGAGTATTAGGTGCATCGGCGCGGATTGCCCTTGCATAGAAATTTATGCATCGGCAGGGTTTGCCTTTGCGGGGAAATGGACACGTGCATACATGTATGATTTCTGCTTACTGAGCCTCGGTGGCTCATTCTTTTATGTTATGTGTTGTAGGCGCCAGCGAGCACGGTACGTGATCGCGTTAGATGACAAGGCCAATCTTTTGAAGCTTCGCGCTGCTTTTGGGGTGGACGTGTGTGTATGGATGACGACCTGTGAGGCCGGGCGCATAGGAGCCTTTTGCTGTGCCGACACACCTTCGTCCTCGTAGTTAGATCATGTCTGGAACTTAGTGTTCGACATGTATTCTTTTGACTTGTACAGAACATCATTCCATTATGTAAATGGAAAAAGAAAAATTTTATACGCATTTTTAGTGTACCTTACTACTCATAACTCGCTAGGTACATAGGAATGCGCTAGAATAGGCAGTAAGGGAAGTCGGGTTGTGACACTGAGGGGCCCGGTTGGTCTGGAGCAACCGAGGGAGTAGCTTGAGTAGCTGCTAGTGCTACGAGCATTGCGGCACTTGCTTCTTCTTCCGGAAGCAAGGGACTTGCCAGTATCAGCGGTGTGGGGGTCGACAGAGGCGTTCGGATGGTGGGTTGGTAGAATGGTCTTAGAGGTTGTGTGAGGTGCGTGGTGGTGGTGGTTTGTGTAGTGGGTTGTGAGGTTTCTCCGGCTCTAGTTCGTGTCTGCGTAGAGCCCGAGCCTATAAAGAGATTCTTCTAGAGGCGATCGGATGGAGAGGCCGATCAGGCGGGCGAGTAGGATGTCGTGGAGCTCGGTTATGGGTATGGTGTATGGGTTTATGAGGATGGATGAATTTTGTACAGGGTCGGTGCGAGTGGGTTGTGGAGGTGTGAGGTTGGGCTGTGACGAGGTGCCTTCGGAGACAGGTGCTTTCCCGGTGTCTCTGTGGGATGTCTCTATGGCAGTACGAACTCTCTCCGTTATTTTGTCTTCAAGGGATTGAACAGCAGCGGAGAGAGCGGCTTGGAATCGCTCGTTCGTCACAAAGGGTATGGAAGCCTCCGTCGAAGATGGACCAGGTCGACTGATGTCGCCAATTGTCAACCCATGAGCAGGCACCGGCTCCTCAGGTTGGCTCACAATCACTTGAGGTTGTGACTGTATGAGACTTCCACCCAATCCTCGAGTCGAATCTTGAAGATTCTCCTCTAAGGGTGTTATGACAGGCTCAGATTGAACCTGTACGTCGACATTTCGACGTCGAGGCCGGTAGTAATAGGCGGATCCTCTGCCCCGACCGCCGTTGTGATAGTGGGCTGCGGCTCTAGATTGAGTGATGAAGGGTCCTCTGCCCTAGAAGGTACGACGAGCGTCGTGTCTGACGTGGAGGAGACGACGGTGAAGAGGGACTCGATCTGAAAGCTCAGTCAACGTGGAGTCCTTCTTATAAGTTGGATCTCCTCATCAGACTCAGTGTCTGACGAGGACGCCGTTTGAGGTGTTGGTTCTCGTGCTTCGTCCTCACCAGCGTGTTCCATCGTCTCAGGTGGTGAGCTGTGCCCCGTTTCCGCCTCGGGCAGTGCCTCCTGAAGTAGAACCTCCTCAATAGGCTCTTGGAGCACGCCTACATGTACGGGCACCTCCACCTGATATTCGTGTTCAGGAGCCTCGAGCGCCATCTCAGTAGCCACGACGTCTATCAGTGTATCATCTACGTCGGGCATTGGCTCTTCGACCAAAGGAGACTCCTGTTGAAGCTCCTGAGCGACAACATTTATCATCGTGTCCTCAGGGCTTTGTTGGTGTTGCGGTTGGGGAGGGCTAACTCCAAAACCTGTCGGGGGCCCTCGAATCATCTCCACGGTGAGGTGATTCTCCCGGTAGTAAGTTCGATATACGTCTTCCTGTGGGTCGGCGAGACGTAGCAGCTCAAAAGAAATCGGCATCGACGGTTGGTCAAAGTCCGTGAGCCGTGGATTGTGGAAGAATTTGAGCCTTGGTGGTTGATAATTTCCTCTAGGAGGTAGACGAGGGATGGACTCGTGCAACTCCATGTGTTCTCTGATGATCACATTGAACCACCGAGCGTAAGGCACATTCTTCGATCTCCGATTCTCCTTTTGCCGAATCTGGTTTGCAAGATCATTCCAGATCAGCTGCGTGAAATCGTAATTTCTGGAGAATGCGAGTCCGTGAAAGATTCGCAGTATGTTGCCATTGCCCTTGTCGAATCCGGCATGCTTGGGCAATAGACATTTGTTCACAATCCCGAACAGTGTCTTCCACGGATGCGGGATACCGCTGCTCTGGACCTGAGCCAGCTTGGTGAGCTGCGGTTGATGTCCCATTTGCATGAAATCATGCACAATTTCTGCGTCTGATGGGAGCGGGTCGTAGTTTTCGCTGTAGGGCAAGTCCAGAATCATCCCGAACCGATTCTTGTCCATGTGTATGTGCCGCGTCCCAATCATGGTTGAGAAGGAGAATGCTCCATTATCCACTGCTCCTTGTATACATCCCCAGAATTGCTGGAGATAGACCATAGGCACCGATGCGGTGACCGTTAATGCATGCCAGATGGGGTGGCCTTGCAGGATAGATACAATGATCTCGTCTGGACACCGAAAGGTGCTCAGATCGAGCTGGAAATTTGTAGCTGGACCTTCAGATATAGGTTATGGTCGTATATGTGATTATATCGAGGGTAGCGATCCATCTGAAAAATAAGAGATATAAAAGTTCATTAGTTTATAATTTTGATTTCAGTCGAAAATTGATTTAATTTCATCAAACGATAATATTGTAACAAGTCATAACATGTTTGATGAATTATGAATTGAAATCCTGTAGTATGCATATGTATAATTGATTTCGAAAAATGTAATGGCATGTTTGTAGTTTCGAATGAAACATATAACGCGTGGAATAAACTTCGAAATTTTCTTAAGTGTTTGATCGTGAAAAATGTCACTGTTCATGCCGAGATAATTTTCGCTCGAAAAATTTGATTTTCAAATTGATTTCCTATGCATTGATTTCAATTGAAATAACTCCGTGTAATTTTGCGATCGAGAAATGTTCGCTACAGTGTAAAAGACTTAGAGAAAAATCTTCTAAGTGTTGAAATTGGAATCGTGAGACTGTAGCCAATCAATTTTATGATCGAGAAAAAATTCCGCGTAAATTTATGATCGAGAAATTATTTCTCAGGTAAATTTACTGTCGAAAAATTTTCGTCGATTGAATAAATTCTGTTTGAAATTTGTCGAGCGGTACGTGATTTTCGATCCTAAGTAAAATTTTCGTTGCTATATTTTTCTATCGAGAAATTAGTCAACAAAAAGACTAAGTCAATCGTCGAGAAATTTTTTCGATCAATTAAATCCTAAGCGGTGAATTTTACGATCGAAAAAATTAAGCGTTGAAAAATTAATTTTATGCTGCTCAATTTTTTGCGACCGAAATAAAATGAAATCGAAAATTCTATTTTGCGATAGTAAATTTTACGCTCGATCTAATTTGCATCTAAATTGTCTATTCAACGCTTAAATTTTTCGCTCGCAGAAAATCCTAATTAGATTTCACGACGGTAAGTGATTTGTTGGTCAAAATCTTCTTTCTTAGCGACTAAGTCAGAATTTTGCGATCGAAAACTAATTAGATACAAACAGTATCTCAATTCAATCGGAATTCAATTAAGACTCTTTGCGATCGACAAAGTTCTTCGTTGGCTTCAAACGTTCAAATACCCAGTTTCTTTCAAAACCCAACTTAAAGGTCTAAGATGCAGATTTTCCGAAAGTTTAAACTACCAGATTCATAAAAAACATCGAAACTATCTTAAGTGCAGGCATTAACCCAGATAAAACTCGTAAACATGCCTAAATCACTATAAATAGTATACGGTTTTCTCAGTTTGAAGAACAGTCGAGAATCTAATCCTAATCACGCGAAAAACTACAAAATGCCGATGCTAATGTAGTTAAATCGCACGCAAATGTCAGATGAATCTCATTTCTACCTTAAACAGACAATTTGGTGTTGAAAATCGAAAGATTTGTGAGAGATTTGAACATCTGTGAAAGTTTTTCGAGAGAGAAATTTTGCAATTTGGGTTGCGTGATATAAAGTTTTTCGAGTGACAAAAAGTGAACTTTTATTAACTCGCTGTAAGTTGATAAACGTATTTTCTTACGTTTATATATGTTGAATTTAAGTCGTTGCATGATAAGTGAAGCCGTTTGGATTATTTATGCGCTATAATATGGTTTCAAAACAAAATCAAACGTTTTACGGCTGTTTTGCGACAGTTTGATATATATCAATGATCACGGGGTAAACGATCTCCGATTAATCTGAAATTTTAACCATAGATAGAGGACTTGTTAATATTGATTCTGTCAAAAGGGATTCTCAATCCGATGTCTGGATTGCGAGATATGAATTTCTGAATGTGCCGCTGTTTTGCAGGAAAATAGTCACGGAAGTGAATGGTTTGTACGAGGCCGTGAATGATACCAGAATGCCATTTTCTTGCTCGACTATGTCATGGCCGTGACCACTGACCTACCAAGCCGTGAAGGACCATTCATGGCCGTGAAATTGGGTGTAAGAGGCCGTGAATGCGGGCAGAAAGTCGATTTTTAAGCCCGACTTTTCACGGCCGTGAACATTAACACCCCAAGCCGTGAACGTGGGCAGAGACGTGTTTTTCTTCAGATTTTAGGTTGTCACGGCCGTGAGGATGCATATAATAGGCCGTGAACGTCTATGTGGCGGTGTTAAAAGTCAAGCACAAGATCAGAAACGATGTAACTCATTTGGGAATGAAACGTACGTCCAAGTCAAAGCAAATATCACGCGTGGGAAACAAATTCTGCATAGGACAAGGCAATTAAACGCAAGGGCTGCTCAAGAGAGATTTTTGGCTGCACAAGTCTATGAAGATGATTTTGCTCATCATTTGTGGGGCTGAAGAAAGATGATAAAGGAGATGATGAAAACTCTATATAAAGAGCGAACGTGAGAAAGAATAGGAGGAGGAACGTGAGGTAAAAATGTACACAACTAAGCTCATATACGTACAAACACGTTGCCTCGTTAAAACCCAAGAACACCTCCCATACGCATATTTAGTTCGCTCACCACGTGCTCGATAGAAATATTCAGTGAAGGACGGGATTAACTTCGAAGCCGAATTCAGGGAAGCATTTATGATATCTTCGGTGTTAATTACTTGTTGTGATCACTATGAGTAGCTAAATATTGTGTATTTGAGATGAGATGAACCCTAGTGCGATCGATCGTATGTTTACATGTATTTGATGTTTTGCTATTATTATGACTCGTTTATGAAGCATATGATTTTGATTATGTCTATGTGATTAAAATTGTCTAGTTAACTCGATCATGTCTATGTGATTACGTTAACGTAGTTGGGAAATCGTACGCTACGCTCGAGAGAGGGGCGAATGATTAGACCACTCGTAAACGAGCGGAATAAACTCATCGCTAGAGATAGGTTGAACTACCCTGCCGGATTAGAGTCATCTAATAGCGGGATTCATCGTGATTTTAATGCGATCCTCGGTTAGGTAGTTAGGGAAGCTTGCCCGGCTACGTAATGCGTTGATTAGTTGTTTGCGAGTCTCGTATGATAAGGCGCAGTTCCTTCAGTCGTATGAATTCGTACGCATGCTTACGTGTACTTGATATATGTTTTGGTCGAGCTAGGGGGATTCGAAGCTCAAATATGTTTGTTTCCATCAGGGTTTTCTTCTCCGCACCATTTTACTAAGTTGTGTTTCTAATTATTGTTATTTACCGTCTCAACAAACCAAATATTTATTAGAATATTTAAACGACGGGTTTCTAAAGTATATAGTTCCTTTGGGTTCGATACTCGAATACTTGCCACTTCTATACTATGTTTGATAGGTACACTTGCCTGTTGAGCGTAGGATAGTTTGTCGATATTCGTTTTATTTTTATTACTCGATCCGCTCGATCATAAGTCAATGTTGGGTTTGCGATTGGACGTTTAGCGATTAAATGGATCAGGCCCATTACTATTTGCGCTCGAGAAATATTGATTCGAAAATTGCTTTTCAATTCAATTTCTGGATTGCAAATCATCGCGACCAATCAAAATCGTTCCCAACACTGTTTACTATCGAGAAACATATGATTGCGAATTAATTCCTATATCCAATTTCTCGACTGTAAGTACTTCTAAAAATTTCAAACTGATCCCTATTTCAAATAAAATCACATTGTAATGCTCCCCCTCAGAATTAAAATAAATGCAATTAACTCCCTGGATTTTCTGTGTAGTAACGTCTAACTCCCCTGCCAGAATAATAGAATTCTGTACCACTTAGAGAAAAAAACGTTCGAAATAATAGAGTTAATCAACAATTATTTTTTTGGTATGTTTTCTTTTGAAATATTTGGTCTGCGACAATAGCTCCTTGTCTCGTAGTATCGACGTCTCATTCCTTTATTTTGTTTGAAGGAATCTGAAATACTTAGAGAGAAAAAAAAAACGTCAAAAATATTTGGAGCTAATGCACGATTTTTATATTTGCTCCCTCTCAAATAATGCACAAGAATTGACTTAACATGCAAACATATGAAATCAATTCAAGTAACGAGCATAAAATACGCAATATACCCAGTAAGCACATAAACATGGTCCCTAAAAACATGTATTAAAGATATTGCGTAGGGTAAGAGCAATGAAAAATTTATCGCATTTTTAAACAATTTAGTACCAATGCAACCTAAAATTGCTTTTAGAATGTGCGATAACAAAATAACTTCACATTTATTCAATTCAACACATATGAAACATAATATTTCATGTCAGAATGTGCGATAACAAAAATAAATTCGCATTTATTCAATTCAACGCATATGAAACATGATATTTCATGTCAGAATGTGCGATAACAAAAATAAATTCGCATTTATTCAATTCAACGCATATGAAACATAATATTTCATGTCAGAATGTGCAATATTTTTATTTTTATTTTTTTATGTATATAATATGTTTTTATATGGTGTCAGATTATTTTGCTTTGATCAATCGTCACACCTAAAATTTTACGAGACATTTGAAGGAAGAAAATGCCGTCAAGTCATGTCGTCAAACTAAAGTCCTAAGTTCATAGGCTGGTCCATTTTGACAACTCTCACTAGGTTCGCTCTTGCACTCAATTATTTCTAACTTGGATTTTTATATTTATATCGCTCAAGTCAACACAAGCAATTTTAAGTCAATTTACCTGTGATAGAGGCATTTTTAATCATTTCACCTAAGCGAGAGACCGTTGATTTGGAATCAAAAGGTTGTAAGGGTTTTAGTTTGGCTAGGACTTAGAAGGGAAGGAATTTAGAGGAAAGCGAGCTTATCTCTTCGTCATCTTCCATTTCTACTTCCGTCTCCTTTTTTCGGCGTCTTTCTTCTTTTCAATCTTCTCTCCCTCTTTTTCTTTTAAGAACTATCCCATTTTATGCTATGCTCAAGCTGACGCTCCGCTTCTCCACGAGGCTAAGGAGATTATCGTAGGCGAAGTTCTTCTTGTTGGTTCTCGGGCCGATACCGTGCTCCTCTTCTCTTGATCCCTAGAGAGGTTACAGAGATTATCTTTCTGGAAAAGTTCACGGTTATGGAGTTCGTACCCAAGGCTGCGCTTCTCTTTTCGTTTCTCGATATAAGACCGGATTATCGTTGGATAAGTTCACTTCGTGGTGCTCCTCTTTCCAGCCGTTCTGACGAGCGTACGAGATTATCGTTGGAGAAGTTCACAGCAGGATCCATGCCACCTTCTAAGATATAGTCGGAAGGCAGGTTCCTTTGGTCTGATTTTTGCGCGTTGAGCAATGCCTTCTTTTGTCATCATCCTCTCTCCCCCTTTTTTTTATTATTTTCTCCCCTCCCTTTCTCGTTTGAACAACCATCCGAAGAGTATAGAAGGCGGTTGAAGGCTGGGAATGGGATTCAAAGGAAGAAAATGACATCGGAGAAGGCTCAAAGTGGATGATTAAGGGCTAATTTGAGTGAAAAAATTTAAAAGGCCGAGTGAGGAATAACCTAAGCCCCCTTATCATTTTCCTAACGATCTAAGGCAAGGTGAGTATGAAGCCAAGTATCACTAGTTAAGACAAGTAATTGATGTATGACTCACTCAAGAAATAGATCCAAAGAAAGAAGAAACGAGGCTCGAATCCTCACTTATGGATAGTGGCGTTGTGTCTAGTGGAGCAACCTAATGACCTTTAGACACAAGAATGCGACTTAGACCGACAAAATTAAGCAATTAAATCGATCGCATGTCGGGGTAAAATTCTAAGTGACTTTAGATCAAAGCATGTAAGATAAAACATGTAAGCATAGAAAACACATAGAATAGAGCATCTAATAGCACAAAAGATCAGGTAATGCATATATCACGGAAGATTCAACATGCCTAATTTTCCGACAAGGAATTGGAATCGTTTTTCATCCAATGCCTTGGTGAAAATGTAAGCTAGTTGGTACTCCGTGTTCACGAAAGACATATCTATGGTGCATTTTTCTACATGATCTTTGATAAAGTGATATCTAATGTCTATGTGTTTTGTGCGTGAGTGATGAACAGGATTGCAGGAAATAGCGATGGCACTTTGACTATCATTATGTATGGATATATTATTTAAACTGTACCCATAGTCGCGAAGCTGAGTCCGCATCCACAGCATTCGAGAGCAACAATTGGCGGCAGCCACGTATTGCGCTTCGACCGTCGAAGTTGACACACAGTTCTACTTTTTGGATGACTAGCAGACCAGTTTTTTGCCTAGAAATTGAGCGTCACCGGACGTGCTTTTCCTGTCCATTCGGCAACCTGCATAATCAGCATCAGTATAGCCGATAAGTTTGAAATTCGTACCCTTTGGATACCATAGTCCAAGGGTAGAAATGCCCTTAAGGTAACGCAGAATCCTTTTAACAGCGAGCATATGAGATTCTTTGGGATTGGCTTGAAAACGGGCACATAAGCAGGTGGCAACATGATATCTGACTGATGAAAATCCCCTCTTCGAGTTGCCTGACTTGGAGTCCTAAGAAGAACTGCATCTCTTCCATGTGACTCATTTCAAACTTGCTTTGCATTAGATCTCCAAACTTTGTGCAGAGCCATGGATTAGTTGATCCGAAGATGATGTCATCGACGTATACTTGGACGACGATCAGATCTTTGTCTTGCCATTTGATGAAGAGGGTTGTGTCTATCGTTCCCCGTATTAATCCAGACTTCACGAGAAATTCACTTAGGACATCGTACCAAGCACGAGGTGCTTGTTTTAATCCGTAGAGAGATTTGTCCAAACGATAGATGTGATCGGGATGTTCTTGATCGACAAAACCTACCGGCTGAGCGACATAGACTTCTTCTTTTAAAACGCCGTTGAGAAAGGCGGTCTTAACATCTATTTGATAGACTTTGAAGTCTTTGTGAGCCGCATAAGCTAAAAGAAGGCGGATAGCTTCGATTCGGGCAACAGGAGCATAAGTCTCATCGTAGTCGATGCCTTCCTGTTGATTGTATCCTTTCGCAACTAGTCTTGCTTTGTTCCGGATCACTTCACCATCTTCACTCTTCTTGTTTTTGAATACCCATTTAGTTCCGACAATTGTTTTCCCATGCGGACGGGGTACTAAGGTCCACACTTGAAGACGTTCAAATTGATGAATTTCATCAGGCATCGCTATTACCCAATCCGGGTCTTGAAGTGCGTCTGCTACCTTGGTAGGCTCATTTCTACTTAAGAAGCAGCTGAAGAGACTGTGTTGACGATGCGTCCTCACTCCATCCGAAGGATCGCCAATTATCAGATCAACCGGGTGACCTCTAGTCCACGTGCGCTCATGAGGCAAGGCTGAAGTCGATGCATCAGCCAACTGTGGGTCTAGATTTCCTGTAATCTCTGATTGATCAATTGATTGAAGAAGTTACAATGCTGCACTTGTCGTCTCTGATGATTCTTCCTCAATAACTACTGTAGGTTCTTCGGTATTCTGTGGCAATTTTAAATCGGGTGAGGTAGGGACGTGAGAAGGACTTGGTACGTCGGTCTCGTAGGGTGGAAAATCCACTATAGGTGTAGCAGTGTGTGACCGATATACTGGCTCGAAGAGAGAGTCCAAATCATCTAATGCAAGTCTTATTGCTTCTTCTGACGTTGAATTCGGGGTTGTTGCCATCTTCTGTTGGTTTTGTGCCAACACACCAGTGAAAACGGGTTCTGAACTGTTATATTCAGAAGCTATTTGGTTAGTTACGGGTCCTGAACGGAGGTGTGCAGGAGCCATCGGGTTGCGGACGGGTCCTAGACTGAAGTGACCAGAAACAATATCCGCCATTTCGTGGAAAGTGACATTGTAGCTTTATTTGATTGTGTGGTTAGACTTGATGTATACTCGGTACGCTTCCAGTTTGACGAATACACGACGAAAGTTTCTTCGAATGCTTTAGGGTCGAACTTTGCACGTTGCTCTCTGTCGTTCGCCACAAAGCACTTGCACCCGAAGACTTTAAGGAATGAGATATTGGGCACTCTGTTATTCACAATCTCGTACGGAGTCTTGTTGAACCGTTTGTGAACCACCGTCTTGTTTTGGGTAAAACAGGCGGTATTAACTGTTTCAGCCCAAAGAAAGTGTGGAAGTCCGGAATGAATCAGCATTGTACGAGCGGCTTCCACTAGGGTTCTATTTTTCCTTTCAACGACCCCATTTTGTTGAGGCGTTTTTGCGGCTGAGAATTGTTGACTAATTCCAAGCTTGTGATAAAACTCACTGAGATGTTTATTCTTGAACTCAGTGCCGTTGTCTGTTCGAATGACATGAATAGTCAATTGTAGCAAATTTTGAGTAGTGTTCACAAAGTTGATAATCAAGTCCCCTGTCTCATCTTTGGTTCGGAGGAACATTGTCCAAGTGTAGCGAGAGAAATCATCGACGATCACTAGCACGTACTTGCGTCCATTGATACTCTGTGTTTGGATTGGCCCACAGATATCCATGTGGATTAGTTCCAATGGTCGAGTAGACGCAATTATCTTGACTTGATGAGATGCTCGCTTCATTTTCCTAATTGACATGCCGAACATTGATGCTCCTTTTGTAGTAGTATAGTTGGAAGACCGTGAACCAACTTTTTCGTAGAAAGGCATTGGAGAGCTTTCATATTCAGATGAGATAGTCGTTGATGCCATAAGTTGTTCCTCTGTAAACAATCTGAGAAATGAGGCATACAGCTGTCGAGGGCCGCACGGACGTCAGGTTGATCGTGTAAAGGTTGGATTTCCGAAGTCCATAGAGGAGTTTTGTGTCCTGACTGTCCAAAATTCTGCACCGGTCAGTGTGAAAGACCACTTGAAATCCTTTATCACAGAATTGGCCTATGCTGAACAAGTTATGGCGGAGGCCTTCGACGTATGAGACATCTTTTATAGTCAGATTCTTCAGAATGATATCACAAGTCCTAGAATCGGGGCTGAATCGTTGTTTCCAAACCTGACTTTTCCATTCAGTCGGTCTTGATAGTTTCTCAGCAGCTCTTGATTTCCCGTCATGCGTGTGGAGCAACCAGAGTGTAGCACCCGGGTTCCCCGTAAGTCTTTAGGGCCAATAAATTAGCGAAATATGATTTTGTGCTCTACGTGCATTTATGCAATTTACGTACATTTGTATGATTTATGTGCCTCTATGTTACTTATGTGCCTTAAGTGCTTACGAGATTAAGGTAACTCGTGGAAATTAATTTGGGGTCACACGGTCCCCGGATTTATAAGAATTTCGAAAATAGGCCCAAGAGGGAAATTAGGCAATGAGTAAAAATGTGACTAAAGGTCTCAAGTGGGCTAGGAATTTAGAAATTGGCCCAAAACCCTTAGAAATGACTTCAGCAAACAAACTCCCTTGATTTAAGGGATATTTTCGTCACCTAAGCCCTACCCACCCAAACCTTATTTAGAAAATCATTTCAAGTCCATCAAAAACTCCATAACCAAAGAACGAACGTGAGTTCAAGCTAAGAGAAGGGAAACACGAGACCAACTTTGTGCTTTGGAAGAAGGTAAGAAAACCTCTAGACCTACACCTTATGTTCGAAGCTTAATAAATAGGGGTGTATTGTATACGGCAAAGCCCTAGATTTGGGGGATGAAGTCATAGGTTGGGAAATCCTTGAGTTTCTTAGAATTTGGTTAACTTAGGTTATTTTGAGCTAGCTCTAGACGTTTTTGGGTTGCATAGACCATAGAGCTTATGAAATCTGAAAAGAGGGGTTACGATTTAATTTTGAGAAGATGAAAGTTGAAGGTTTCGACCGAAAGTGGAGAATTGATTTAAAAATCGGACAATCTGATTTGAATAGTAGTTTCGATCGAAACCTAGTACATTAGGGCAGGGCTTGAACTCAATAAAATAAGTTTCGATCAATTTTATTGTATAGTTACTAAATTGAGCTAAGTAAAAGTTTCGACCAAATTAATTGTTAAGATAGTAAATCGGGTGAATCGATTTAAAGCTATTGAATAGGACGATCCATGAGTTTCGATCGAAAACTCCCCTCAAATATATATAAGAATCGATCGAAAGTGACCACATGCATGCAAAATTGATCGAAAGTGACGAGGGCTGACGTCATCACGCGGCGAAACTGATGCCGTTGGAGAACCAATCGGGCGAAACCCTAAATCGATCGAAGGCAATCCAAATTTACACCTAGTTTCGGGCGAAACTAGGATGACGACATGATGTCATCACCAAGCGGCGAAACCCAGCCCATAACACCCTCAATCTATCGAAAGTGAGCAAATCGATCGAAACCTCATCTCATACCACACTTAATCGATCGAAAGTGGTTAATTGCATCGCTTAGTATCGATCGAAACCAAGATGATGAAATTGTGGCGTAAGACACGGCGAAACCCTTGAATTGATCGAAAGTGGTTACTTCTCATGCATGATTCCAATTGAAATTAGAATTTGATGTAGACAAGTTTCGATCAAAACTAGAAATTTATGTATATCAATTGGATAGACTTAATCGAGCGAAACCTAGCAAATCCAATGACTTTCGCCGAGACACGTATGATTTAGAACAAATTAATTCTAACATGACTTAGCATAGAAATCAAATGACTTGGGAAATTTAATAAGGCAAATCAATTGACTTGGAGTCTAGGAAATTGATACAAGTCCAAATAAGTAGCGTAACGGAAATTAATTATTTTGACAAGCTAACTAAGGAAACAATGTACTAACACTCCAATAATATTATGTTTAAAGGTCGTACGTTCGGAGCTAACGGGGAGGATACTAATTACCTTCGGACGACAGGTAAGTAGAAGTCCAACTACGACACACAACTTGATTTACGTGCCTAATTTGTGTGATTACGTGCTTATGTGGTTTCATGACTTCGTAAATAGATTTAAGTATTTAAATGTGGTAAACCTATGTTGCATTTACTTGCATCTGCATATGCATACTCACGTGCACACACGAACTCGTGAGGAAGGGTCGTGGGATTGAGTGTGCGTAATGATGTGTCGCTTGTACGCGACGAGGACTTGCCGATGTGGGCAAGTGTGTCGGCTCGTAGTTGAGTCAGGGGCTGTCTACTATGCTACCAGGGCGGCGTTTTAGCGTCGTCGTACTATTATTTTAGATATATATATATTGATATCCTGTGGATAGGATTTGGGCATGGCCCGTGGCGGTAAGTTGCGACCTGGAGGGTGCGACCTGAGGGTATAAGCGACACAGGGTGGAACCCTGGTGTAGGCGACCTCAGCGTGGGCTACCAGCGTGAGCGACCGCCGGACAGTCGGGGACGACCGGGATTATATGGCGACCTAGGGGAACGATGTGCATCCTAGGGTTCGGCCATCCGGCATGGACCGCTGTCGTGATTTCCCTGAGGGACGTGAGCTCTTGTGGTGCATAGTGAGATTAGCCGAGGGCCCTGAGTGACATTAGTCTGAGTACGTTGGTACGATTGATTACATACATCGGCGTGGATTGCCTTTGCGAGTGTTATATGCATCGGCGTGGATTGCCTTTGCGAGAGTTATATGCACCGGCGCGGGTTGCCGATGCGGGGGAGTGACACATGCACACATGCATGATTTCTACTTACTGAGCCTCGGTGGCTCATTCCTTACGTTGTGTGTTGTAGGCACCGGCGATCACGGTATGTGACCGTGTTCTGAAGGCAAGGCCAACCTTTTGGAGCTTCATGCTGCTTTTGGGGTGGACGTGTGTGTGTGGATGACGACCGGTGAGGCCGGGCGCATAGGAGCTTTTGCTGTGCCGACACACCTGCGCCGTTGTAGTTAGACCATGTCTGGAATTTAATGTTCGACATGCATTCTTTTGTCTTGTATAGAACAATGTTCCATTTCGTAAATGAAAAATTTGTACGCGTTTTCGGTGCACTTCTTTACTTACAAACTCGCTAGGCACGTAGAAATGCGCTGGGTTAGGCGGTTAGGAAGTCGGGGCGTCACAGGGTGGTATCAGAGCTTCGGTCACAGGTTCTGTAGACTGTCCACACACACACACCCAAAAGAGCGGAAGCGGCCTTGCAAGTAAGTGTTAAGTCTATGTGAATTTCTATGTTGTATAACTTATTGGCCATAGGACAATCAGGATAGGGTATAAAGATGGTAAGAACGAGAGGAGAGTCGAGTGGTGGCGACGACCAGAACAGGGGAAACACGGCCCCTCCCGACAATCGGGATGCAACGATTTTCCAGCTAACGGAATTAGTCCGTCAGCAGTCGGCGCAGATCCAACAACTGATCCAACAGAATACTACTAACGCTGGGCCAACTCAAGCGGAAAGGACTGAGGTGGTGGGAGAACGATTCCGAAGGTTGAACCCACCGACCTTCGAGGACACAGCTGACTCGACAGCAGCTGAAGACTGGTTAAGGACTCTCGAAAGCATGTTCGTCTATAGCAGGGTTCCGGAGGCGGAGAAAGCCCTCTGTGCTGCGTTCCTACTACGAGGGAGCGCAGGACACTGGTGGGACACCATCATGGTGTTGGAGAACCCCGCTACGATGAGCTGGGAAAGATTCAAGGAGTTGTTCAGGGGCAAGTATCTCACCGCCCCTATTCGAGCACAGCGCCTGAATGAATTCATCAATCTCAGGCAGGGGCCCATGACGGTGGCCGAATACATAAGGAAGTTTGAGCAGCTGTCCAGGTTCGCTGCTCACATGATCAGCACGGAAGCTCTAAAGGTCGAACGCTTTCTGGAAGGGTTGAAGCCCGAGCTCTACAGGGATGTGAGCATGGCGGGAATTCAGGGAACCACTTACTCTCAAGTAGCAGAGAGAGCTATGGTCGCTGAACAGGCGGAAGCCAGGATCTTGAGGGCACAAGAAGCCAAACGCAAATTCGCGCAAATGCAAGGAGCGCAATGGAGCGGAGGAGACCAGAAACGGCAGTTCGTGCCTAAAGGGGGCAAGAAGAAATTCCAGAACAGGCCTCCTCAACAGCCTCAGGGGACGATGAACAGACCCCCAAATCCAAACCAGAACCAGGGAGCAGCGCAGGGCCCATATTGCCAGAGGTGTGGGAAAAGGCACTTTGGGAACTGCAATATGCAAGTCAACACCTGCTTTAGATGTGGGAAGCCGGGCCACTTTGTGAGACAGTGCCCGGAGGGTGCTTCGGGAAATCAGACCGGGAGTCAGGCAGGACCTCAAATGGTGCCAGCTCGGGTGTACACCATCACATCCGAGGAAGCAGAGAACAATCCAGAGGTGGTAGCAGGTACCCTACTGGTCCACCAAACTCCCACGTGCATTCTAGTAGATTCCGGGGCGACCCACTCGTTTGCGTCTGTGAAGTATGTGATGAAACTCGGGGTGACGCCTGAGCGAGTAGATTATGAGTATAGCGTAGCAATTCCAAGCAGGGCACCAACTAGGACTAGCCAAATATTAAGAAATTGCCCAATCCTAGTCGATAATAGAGAATTACCTGTAGACCTAATAGTCATCCCGATGGACGACTACGAGGTGATCCTCGGGATGGACTGGCTCTCGAAGTACGGAGCAGTGATAGACTGTAACCGTAAGATGGTTACGTTCAGTTTAGAGGGAGAGGAACCTTTAACCTTCAAGGGGACAGCGAAGAGGAGAGGCCCTCCGAGAATATCAGCCTTAAGAGCTCAGCGATTAATCAATTCAGGATGCGAGGCATACCTGGTGTTCGCGCTGAAGGCAGAAGAGAATACCCCCACGAAACTTGAAGACGTACCCGTGATTAAGGAATTCTCCGACGTATTCCCGGAAGACTTGCCGGGATTACCCCCAGACAGGGAAATTGAGTTTACGATTGACCTGGTGCCGGGAGCAGCACCAGTGTCCAAGGCTCCATATCGCTTAGCGCCAACCGAATTAAAGGAGTTGAAGGAACAAATAGATGAACTCCTACAAAAAGGATTCATTCAGACCAGCTTTTCTCCCTGGGGTGCGCCAGTCCTATTCGTACGAAAGAAGGATGGCTCGATGAGACTGTGTATAGATTACAGGGAGCTGAACAAGCTGACGATCAAGAACAAGTATCCACTACCCCGAATAGACGACCTCTTCGACCAATTACAAGGCGCCACAGTATTTTCTAAGATCGACTTGAGGTCGGGCTACCATCAACTGAAAATCCGCAAGGAGGACATTCCCAAAACGGCGTTCAGTACCAGATACGGGCACTTTGAATTCCTAGTAATGCCCTTTGGACTGACGAACGCACCGGTGGCCTTCATGGACCTAATGAACCGGGTGTTCGAAGCCTATTTAGACAAGTTCGTGATCGTGTTCATAGATGACATCCTCGTCTACTCCAAGACGAAGGAGGAGCACGAACAACACCTACGAGTAGTACTCGGAGTATTGAGGGAAAAGCAGTTGTACGCCAAAGAAGTGTGAATTTTGGCTGGATCAAGTAGCGTTCTTGGGACACATCGTCTCGGGAGCGGGAATCTCGGTGGACCCGAGCAAGATAGAAGCAATTAGTGACTGGCCGCAGCCGACTAACGTAACGGAAGTACGGAGCTTCCTAGGCTTAGCAGGCTACTATAGGAAATTCATCAAGGATTTCTCTAGAATCGCCTCTACGCTGACAAGGTTGACTAAAAAGAACACGCCTTTTCTATGGAACGAGGAGTGTGAACGAAGCTTCCAAGAACTGAAAAAGCGGCTTACTACAGCCCCAGTACTAACGATACCCACGGGAGCAGGAGGGTTCTCAGTGTATAGCGATGCCTCGAAGAACGGGTTAGGGTGTGTATTGATGCAGAACGGTAACGTGGTGGCTTACGCCTCACGACAACTGAAGGAGTACGAAAAGAACTACCCTACACACGACTTGGAGCTTGCGGCGGTAGTCTTCGCTCTCAAGATTTGGAGGCACTACTTGTATGGAGAAAGATGCGAAATCTACACCGATCACAAGAGTTTAAAGTATTTCTTCACCCAGAAGGAACTCAATATGAGACAAAGACGGTGGCTAGAATTGGTGAAAGACTATGATTGCGTAATCAACTACCACCCAGGGAAGGCGAACGTGGTAGCGGATGCACTAAGCCGGAAATCAGTAAGCGCGGAACTTCAACGACTCGACGTGGAAGTCGTACCATTGGGAGAAGTCGAGGTGAAGTTAGCAGCTTTGACTCTACAACCAACGCTACTGGAGCAGATCAAAAAGGCACAGGAAAACGACGAGTTTTACCTGAAGACTAAGGGAGCACAGACGGAGCAGTCGACGACGGATTTCGCATTTCGGGACGACGGAAGTCTATACTACAAGAGTAGATTGTACGTCCCGGACGACGCGGATCTTAGATGAGACATAATGACGGAAGCACATACCACGCCATATTCGATACATCCAGGGGCTACGAAGCTATATAGGGATTTAAGGACTAACTACTGGTGGCCGGGGATGAAAAAGGACGTGGCGACGTTCGTGAGCCAATGCCTCACTTGCCAGCAAATCAAGGCAGAACACCAACGGCCGGCTGGGACACTACAACCTTTACCAATCCCAGAGTGGAAATGGGACAATATAACGATGGATTTCGTGAGCGGATTGCCAAGGAACGCGAAAGGACACGACGCAATCTGGGTAATCGTAGACCGACTTACGAAATCTGCCCATTTTCTGCCGATAAGTACAACATTTACCATGGAGCGGTATGCAGAATTATACATCCAAGAGATAGTAAGACTCCATGGGACACCCTTAACGATAGTTTCAGACCGCGATTCACGGTTTCTATCTAAATTCTGGACGAGTTTACAAAAGGCCATGGGGACAAAATTGGCATTTAGTACAGCATATCATCCGCAAACGGACGGCCAGTCCGAGCAGACGATCCAAACACTGGAAGATATGTTATGAGCCTGCGTACTTGATTTCAAAGGCAACTGGAGCAAGTACCTCCCACTTGTAGAATTCTCGTACAACAACAGTTACCAAGCTACAATTGGAATGGCTCCGTATGAAGCCTTGTACGGACGGAAGTGCAGGTCCCCAGTGCATTGGGATGAAGTCGGTGAACGGGCGATGTTAGGCCCAGACATGATACGGGAAATGACGGAAATTATCACGATGATCCGAGAAAGAATGCGCACGGCGCAGAGTAGACAGAAGAATTATGCGGATCGGAGACGTAGACCGCTAGAATTCGAGGTGAATGATTGGGTCTTTGTGAAGATATCACCGATGAAGGGAGTCAAAAGGTTCGGAAAGAAGGGAAAACTAAGTCCGAGATACATCGGTCCCTTCAAGATAATAAAAAGAGTTGGTGAAGTGGCTTACCAACTAGAACTACCAGCGTCGTTGTCACAAGTACACGATGTATTCCATGTTTCCACATTGCGGAAGTATATCGCTGACCCAAGCCACGTGGTGGTAAATGACTCACAGCACCAACACTTGAAACCAGACCTGAGTTATGAAGAAATTCCCGTGGAAATATTAATGCACGAGACAAAGAGGCTTAGGAACAAAGAGATTCCTCTAGTAAAAGTTCTGTGGCGGAATCAGTCAGTAGAGGAAGCCACATGGGAACGTGAGGATGAGATGAAAACCCGCTATCCTGAATTGTTCCGAACGGGCTGATTTCGGGGGCGAAATCCTCCTTAAGGGGGGGAGGATGTAGCACCCGGGTTCCCCGTAAGTCTTTAGGGCCAATAAATTAGCGAAATATGATTTTGTGCTCTACGTGCATTTATGCAATTTACGTACATTTGTATGATTTATGTGCCTCTATGTTACTTATGTGCCTTAAGTGCTTACGAGATTAAGGTAACTCGTGGAAATTAATTTGGGGTCACACGGTCCCCGGATTTATAAGAATTTCGAAAATAGGCCCAAGAGGGAAATTAGGCAATGAGTAAAAATGTGACTAAAGGTCTCAAGTGGGCTAGGAATTTAGAAATTGGCCCAAAACCCTTAGAAATGACTTCAGCAAACAAACTCCCTTGATTTAAGGGATATTTTCGTCACCTAAGCCCTACCCACCCAAACCTTATTTAGAAAATCATTTCAAGTCCATCAAAAACTCCATAACCAAAGAACGAACGTGAGTTCAAGCTAAGAGAAGGGAAACACGAGACCAACTTTGTGCTTTGGAAGAAGGTAAGAAAACCTCTAGACCTACACCTTATGTTCGAAGCTTAATAAATAGGGGTGTATTGTATACGGCAAAGCCCTAGATTTGGGGGATGAAGTCATAGGTTGGGAAATCCTTGAGTTTCTTAGAATTTGGTTAACTTAGGTTATTTTGAGCTAGCTCTAGACGTTTTTGGGTTGCATAGACCATAGAGCTTATGAAATCTGAAAAGAGGGGTTACGATTTAATTTTGAGAAGATGAAAGTTGAAGGTTTCGACCGAAAGTGGAGAATTGATTTAAAAATCGGACAATCTGATTTGAATAGTAGTTTCGATCGAAACCTAGTACATTAGGGCAGGGCTTGAACTCAATAAAGTAAGTTTCGATCAATTTTATTGTATAGTTAGTAAATTGAGCTAAGTAAAAGTTTCGACCAAATTAATTGTTAAGATAGTAAATCGGGTGAATCGATTTAAAGCTATTGAATAGGACGATCCATGAGTTTCGATCGAAACTCCCCTCAAATATATATAAGAATCGATCGAAAGTGACCACATGCATGCAAAATTGATCGAAAGTGACGAGGGCTGACGTCATCACGCGGCGAAACTGATGCCGTTGGAGAACCAATCGGGCGAAACCCTAAATCGATCGAAGGCAATCCCAAATTTACACCTAGTTTCGGGCGAAACTAGGATGACGACATGATGTCGTCACCAAGCGGCGAAACCCAGCCCATAACACCCTCAATCTATCGAAAGTGAGCAAATCGATCGAAACCTCATCTCATACCACACTTAATCGATCGAAAGTGGTTAATTGCATCGCTTAGTATCGATCGAAACCAAGATGATGAAATTGTGGCGTAAGACACGGCGAAACCCTTGAATTGATCGAAGTGGTTACTTCTCATGCATGATTCCAATTGAAATTAGAATTTGATGTAGACAAGTTTCGATCGAAACTAGAAATTTATGTATATCAATTGGATAGACTTAATCGAGCGAAACCTAGCAAATCCAATGACTTTCGCCGAGACACGTATGATTTAGAACAAATTAATTCTAACATGACTTAGCATAGAAATCAAATGACTTGGGAAATTTAATAAGGCAAATCAATTGACTTGGAGTCTAGGAAATTGATACAAGTCCAAATAAGTAGCGTAACGGAAATTAATTATTTTGACAAGCTAACTAAGGAAACAATGTACTAACACTCCAATGATATTATGTTTAAAGGTCATACGTTCGGAGCTAACGGGGAGGATACTAATTACCTTCGGACGACAGGTAAGTAGAAGTCCAACTACGACACACAACTTGATTTACGTGCCTAATTTGTGTGATTACGTGCTTATGTGGTTTCATGACTTAGTAAATAGATTTAAGTATTTAAATGTGGTAAACCTATGTTGCATTTACTTGCATCTGCATATGCATACTCACGTGCACACACGAACTCGTGAGGAAGGGTCGTGGGATTGAGTGTGCGTAATGATGTGTCGCTTGTACGCGACGAGGACTTGCCGATGTGGGCAAGTGTGTCGGCTCGTAGTTGAGTCAGGGGCTGTCTACTATGCTACCAGGGCGGCGTTTTAGCGTCGTCGTACTATTATTTTAGATATATATATTGATATCCTGTGGATAGGATTTGGGCATGGCCCGTGGCGGTAAGTTGCGACCTGGAGGGTGCGACCTGAGGGTATAAGCGACACAGGGTGGAACCCTGGTGTAGGCGACCTCAGCGTGGGCTACCAGCGTGAGCGACCGCCGGACAGTCGGGGACGACCGGGATTATATGGCGACCTAGGGGAACGATGTGCATCCTAGGGTTCGGCCATCCGGCGTGGACCGCTGTCGTGATTTCCCTGAGGGACGTGAGCTCTTGTGGTACATAGTGAGATTAGCCGAGGGCCCTGAGTGACATTAGTCTGAGTACGTTGGTACGATTGATTACATACATCGGCGTGGATTGCCTTTGCGAGTGTTATATGCATCGGCGTGGATTGCCTTTGCGAGAGTCATATGCACCGGCGCGGGTTGCCGATGCGGGGGAGTGACACATGCACACATGCATGATTTCTACTTACTGAGCCTCGGTGGCTCATTCCTTACGTTGTGTGTTGTAGGCACCGGCGATCACGGTATGTGACCGTGTTCTGAAGGCAAGGCCAACCTTTTGGAGCTTCGTGCTGCTTTTGGGGTGGACGTGTCTGTGTGGATGACGACCGGTGAGGCCGGGCGCATAGGAGCTTTTGCTGTGCCGACACACCTGCGCCGTTGTAGTTAGACCATGTCTGGAATTTAATGTTCGACATGCATTCTTTTGTCTTGTATAGAACAATGTTCCATTTCGTAAATGAAAAATTTGTACGCGTTTTCGGTGCACTTCTTTACTTACAAACTCGCTAGGCACGTAGAAATGCGCTGGGTTAGGCGGTTAGGAAGTCGGGGCGTCACACAGAGTCAAGGTACCACACATGATGGATCTGCAAAAACAAGTTAGAGAGCTTTAGGTACCCACTTAAGCATGGGTCCTCTCAGATTAGCAGATTTAGTTTTAGCTCAGATATGATTCCCAAATTACTACTTTGGATGTTGCCCTTTTAGGTGACTTGGCCTTTTCGGCTTTTGTCGTCCTAGGCGGAGATTTAGGAACCCATTTGGGTTGAACCTTGCAGGGAAGGTTAAGTTTAGCACGTACAAATGCTTTGGTAGGCTTGACCGAGGAAAAGATCTTTCTTTTGACAAACTCCTAAGGTGCTTGGGGGACTTACTCTTTACGGGATACATTAGGTGAGTACAAGCATGTATGGCGCCATAAGCTTTCTTTATGGCTGGATCTTGTTTCCTACGAGTCTTCCTAGTGGCATTTGTTTCAGAATGACTATATTTAATTTGTGAGTGAAGTGTAAAATATGCCTAAGAGGGGGGGGGGTGAATTAGGCTTTAAAAAATTATGGCTTTTTCTCCTTTGAGAACTACTTTTCTTTAGGAAGATATTGCAGAGCACGTTATTCCCTAGAGAGCAGTAAGATTGTCTATGTTATCTCCCTAACCCTGTTTACAGAATATCACGTTAATCTCAGAAATCCTTTAAACGATATCACCTAGTTATTTGCCAACGTTCCGGGTTTGTCTCACAGAAAAAGTAAATAGCAGAAAGTGTAGTGAGACGGGATTTTTATACAGGTTATATCCCCAACTGGGGTTTAATCCTGTCCTTGGGGTGTGATCTCCCCAAGAGTTCCAATCAATCACTAGGTATTACCGGTTACACTATGATTGACCCGTTCACAACAGAAGCATTATGGATACTAGTCCTCGTTCTAGGCTGACGCACGCCAAGTTTCGATCCACGTCGTTTACCCAGGAAACCTATTCCCCGACTGGATGCAGCTTGCTACCGAAGGGCCACCGAATCCACAAAATTCGTCCCTCCACGTGCGTAAGACTCCACTCGTGCTCCTTTGTGCGCTCAACGTGCCCGCAGACACAACACGTCCGAAGACAAGGGTTTTGGATTTGGAGTTTCTAGGGATCGCTCAAAAGAGTACAGATTCGCAAATGATAGCTCAAACACAAACTACAAATGAATCGCAAAGTAAAGCTCAGATCGTCTAAGGAATTTGATAGCTTGTGTGTTCGTTGTTGTACTCTTCGCGTTAAGTGTGTTTCTTCTATATAGGCCACGAATCGTTTCTCCACTTCACAAGGAAAGTTAAGCACGAAAAATATGCTAGAGACAGCTCAATTAACACGTGCATTAACTCAAGAAATCATGCCAAGAATAAACCAATTAAACTCAACGGTCAACATGAATTCTTACCATAAATACCACAGATTTAATTTCATTCCAGGGTAATCTCATCCGTTAGTCAGCACATTCCATATATAGAATCAATCAGCATATTACACACATAATCAGAATATCCTTTTCCATATATAGCTTAATCATATCCGGGTGATCTCAATGATATTCTTTCCTAAAATAACCCAATCTCGTGTACAACTCATATATCACTTAACACAATATATCTTCCATATATAGCTTAATCATATCAGCGTGATCTCAGACGATATTCTTTCCTTATATAACTCAATCATGCGTACAATCCACATACCACTTATCAGAACATATTTTCCATATATATCACACAGTGATATTCCATCCAAACGAGAACGTTCAAAACCAGGTGATCACATCAATATTCCAGTTAAGCATAAGATCACTCAAATTCGATTTTCTTAACATTTAAACCATATTCAAGCGCTTAATCGAATATTCTCACATACTTAAACATCACTTAACATGCATATCGAGTTTTCTAATTTGTACCCCCCAATTTACATAATTACTTGGAATAATCAAAACTAATGGCCCTAGTACTATCACAGAATCTACTCTCAATAAGGGGTTTCGTGAAGATATCAGCCAATTGATCATTAGTTCCCACAAAGTTTACGCTGATATTCCCTTTCTGAATATGATCTCGAATAAAATGATGCTTCACCTCTATATGCTTAGTTCGAGAGTGGTGTACGGGATTCTTAGTGATACTAATGGCCCTAGTACTATCACAGAAAATAGGAATTTGGTCGTACCTTAAACCGTAATCACTCAAGGTCTGTTTCATCCAAAGGATTTGCTAAGAACAACTTCCCAAGGCCATATATTCTGCTTCGGTTGTGGATAGGGCTACGACATTTTGTTTCCGACTGGACCAGGTTACAAGGGAATTTCCTAGTATTTGGCAAGTACCACTGGTGCTTTTTCTATCTTCCCTAGAACCGGCGTAATCCGCATCCGGGTATCCCATTAATGGGAATTCCTTGGAATTTGGATACCATATACCATGATTGATTGTTCCCTTCAAATATCTAAGTATTCGCTTGACTGCCGTCAAGTGAGATTCCCTAGGACTCGATTGATATCTAGAACATAGACCAGTAGCAAACATGATATCGGGTCTGCTTGCCGTAAGGTATAGCAAACTTCCGATCATACCTCTATACTTAGTTTGGTCAAAGGGCGTACCTTGTTCATCACTATCAATTTTAGCGGTCTGGTGCATAGGAGTGGGAAGTACCTTGGAATCAGCCATTCCGAATTTTTCAAGTAGTTCCTTCGTGTACTTCGTTTGAGATATGAATGTTCCCGTATCCAATTGCTTGATTTGTAATCCAAGGAAGTACGTGAGTTCTCCATTAGGCTCATCTCAAATTCCTGTTGCATAGACTTAGAAAAATGCTCGCAAAGGGTGATGTCAGTGCTACCAAATATGATATCATCAACGTATATCTGTACAAGTAATATGTGATTCCCTTCGCACTTGATAAACAAAGTGTTATCTATTGTTCCTGTTATAAATCCCATGTCTAGTAAAAACCTACTCAATCTTTCATACCATGCCCTAGGGGCCTGTTTCAAACCATATAAAGCTTTGTTTAATTTAAAAACGTGATTTGAAAATTCCTCTTTTTCAAAACCGGGAGGTTGCTCGACACAAAACTTCCTCATTTGTAAAACCATTTAAAAATGCACTTTTTACGTCCATTTGGAAAAGCTTAAATCTTTTAAAAAAGATGCATATGCAAGTAAAACGCGTATTGACTCAAGCCTAGCTACGGGTGCAAAGGTTTCTTGAAATTCTATACCTTCTTCTTGGGAATAACCTTTGGCGACTAACCTGGCCTTATTTCGTGTTACATTACCGTTCTCATCAGTTTGTTGCGAAACACCAACTTCGCGCCTATTATGGACTTATCGTTCGGTCTTTCCACAAGAGTCCACACCTGGCTCTTTTCGAATTGTGCCAGCTCTTCTTCCATGGCAATCACCCACGATTCATCGTCAAGCGCTTCATTCACTGTCTTAGGTTCCATGGTTGACAACAGCACGTCATGTGATTCCTCGGCAGTATCGTTTCGTGCAGTTGCTCTCGTTTTGATCCCTGAAGTGATATTCCCAATGACCTGTTCAGTGGGATGGCTGGAAGCATGTTTGAATTTTCTGCGTTGTTGCTCGTCTGAAGCTTCAGGTTCCTCTGACATATCATCTAATTCCAATGGAATTGCGTTCACTTCTTTGTCAGTAACCTGTATATCTGCAGGAGACACAACTATACCTTCCTCAGTAGCATCTGCGTTAGGAAATTCATCAAACGTAACATGCACAGATTCTTGAACAGTCTTCTTCCTATTATTAAACACTCTAAAAGCTTTGGAATGAAGGCTGTAACCTAGGAATATCCCTTCATCTACCTTGGAATCGAATTTCCCTCTTCTATCCCTATCATTTAAAATGAAACATTTGCAACCAAATACATGGAAATATCCTATGTTGGGGGTTTTGTCGTTCCAAAGTTCATAGGGAGTTCTCTTAATAATTGGTCTAAGGAAAATCCTATTCGAGACATAACATGCCGTACTAACAGCTTCGGCCCAAAAATGTTTTGGAGTATTATATTCGCTCAACATAGTCCTAGCCACTTCTTGTAATACTCTATTTTTCCTCTCGACCACTCCGTCTGTTGAGGCGTAATAGGGGCTGAAGAATTATTACTATAACCATTCTCATCACAAAAAGATGCAAAGGATTTGCTATCAAATCCTAGACCGTTATCACTCCTAATCTTACGGACTTTCATTTCTTTCTCATTTTCTAGCTTCTTAATCAGTGGCGCAAGATTATCTAAAGCCTCACTTTTGTGCGCAAGAAATAAGACCCATGTGTACCTAGTATAGTCGTCTACGATCACAAAGGCATATCGTTTACCTTTCAATGACATAACCTGTACCGGACCAGAAAGGTCAAGATGCAGCAGTTCCAGTGGTCTGGACGTAGAGATCACATTCTTAGGCTTAAAGGATGTCTTGGTCTGTTTCCCCATTTGGCACGCTTTACGGATTCTGTCCTTGGTGGCTTTCATATCTGGAATACCTCTCACCAACTCATTGCATGATATGTGAGACATTAGTTCCATGTTAGCATGTCCCAGAAGTCTATGCCATAACCATGTGATATCCTGCGTAACTGCTAGACACTTGACGTTTTGGTTAGCAATATCATCAAGAGTGATGCAGTAAATATTACCATGCCTAGATGCACTAAACACAATCTCATCATTCTTTTTAACAAGGCATTTATCTTTGGCGAAAACTACGGTATGTCCATCATCACATAATTGGCTAATAGTTATTAAATTATGTTCTAAGTTCCTAACGAACCATACGTTATCTATGGTGATATTTAAATTGTTACCGACAGTACCAACTCCCACGATTTTGTCTTTTGCGTCGTTGGCGTACGAAACGTATCCTCCATCTACCGCCTTCAACGACACAAAATAGCATATATCACCTGTCATGTGGCGGGAGCACCCGCTGTCGAGGTACCACTTGCTTTTCTTACTGGAATTCTTCCTTCGTACCTGTAGCAAGAAGTACTTTTCTGAGGTGCCCAATTTCTGTTGGGTCCTAACATGTTAGCGGGAAAATAACTTCTATTAACATACTAGATATCATTCTGCACAGTCGGTGATCTCCTGTTACAATCAGATACGACAGTGGCATTTACAGGTAACTTCTTAGGTCTCCAGACATACATAGCTTTATCAAACTTCTTTAAGGGACAGTTGTATGCATAGTGACCATTTCTACCACAACAAAAACATTTAAACTTAGACACAGAGGATTTAGCAGGCTTCACTTCGGTGGAATAACCTAAGCCTATCTTTCCAATATTGCTAGGAATGTTTAACATCATGTCTAGGTTCTGTCTACCCTCAAGAAGACTATCAACCTTCTGTTTTTCCCTTTCTAAGGAATTCCTGAGTTTTACAATATCTCTGGATAAGTCACTGTTTTTCTTCTCTGTTTTCTCACAGTCGCAGGGAATTCCCTCTTTCTTAGCAGTAACCAACTCTTCTTTCAAACGTGAGATCTCTAGAACAGCCTCATGTTTTTCCTTAGCTAGTTCACCTCTCTGCCTTATCAATTCCTTATTCAAGGAATCTAGTGACTTAATCTTTCTCTTCGTTTTTTGAAGTAACCTACACAGATCTTCCTTACTTTCTTCTATATCAGCACAGATGAGTCACTTTCATAACCATATAAATTGTTTAGGATATGAATTTTCTCAATGGAGGAAGAACGAGATACCTGATCCTTGTCAGCCATGTAAGCGTGATCCTCGTCCTCACTTTGTTCCAGTTCAGAGTCATTTGATTCCGTCACCATAGCCTTCTGCTTCCTTGGATTCTCATTGCTAGTTGCGGGGCATTCATGTGCATAGTGGCCTGGTTTGTTGCATCGGAAACACTTCTGAACTTTCTTCCCAGACGTGGATATTCCCTTGCTCTTGTTCTGGAATTTGTTGAAGTTCCCTTTGAATTTCTTTTTCTGCTGGAACCTTTCAATTTATTTTGTAAGCATGGCCAGATCGTTCATCAGGTCCTTTTCTTCGTCGTCAGAATCATATTCTTCTTGGTTGGATTTGAATGCAATGGACTTCTGATTTTTATTCTGAGACTTCTCATTCATTGATGTTTGAATCATCTCATAGGATATAAGAGATCCAATCAGCTCGGAGATGCTAAGTGCTTCTAGATCCTTTGCTTCGTAGATGACAGTAACCTTGGCATTCCATTCTCGTGGCAGTGATCTCAGTATCTTTCTTACTTGTTCACTGTCGGGAACTTTCTTGCCGAGAGAGAACATTTGGTTGATGATCCCATGAATCTGGCGTACATCTGGCTTATATTTTCGTCAGATTCCATTGAGAACAGTTCATACTGGTGAGTGAGTAGAGCCAGTCTTTCTTGCACGACTCGTTGTGTTCCTTCATGAGTGACTTGGAGCATATCCCACATGGCCTTCGCTGATGAGCAGGAACTCACCCGAATGTATTCTTCCCGTGTGAGTGCGCATGCGAGCATGTTTTTCGCCTTTGCGTTTCGCGTGATTCCCCTTTTGTCATCAGCAGTGTAATCTTTAGTATCCTTTGGAGTTCCATCGGATTTCGCAGCTGTGTACGGTCCGTTGATGATTGTCTCCCAAAGCTCGTAGTCGACAGCGATCAAAAATTCGATAATACAATTCTTCCATACCGCGTAGTTCGTACCGTCGAAGAGACGAGGCCTGGAGTGGGATTGACCCTCTGCAAAAATATCACTCGAAAAAGCCATTAGATCTTAACTCAGGCGTGTTAGGCCTTTCGTTGAGTAACCTCTCTCTGATACCGAATGAAGTGTAAAATATGCCTAAGAGGGGGGGGTGATTAGGCTTTAAAAAATTATGGCTTTTTCTCCTTTGAAAACTACTTTTCTTTAAGAAGATATTGCAGAGCACGTTATTCCCTAGTGAGCAGTAAGATTGTCTATGTTATCTCCCTAACCTTGTTTACAGAATATCACGTTAATCTCAGAAATCCTTTAAACGATATCACCTAGTTATTTGCCAACGTTCCGGGTTTGTCTCACAGAAAAAGTAAATAGCAGAAAGTAAAGTGAGACGGGATTTTATACAGGTTATATCCCCAACTGGGGTTTAATCCTGTCCTTGGTGTGTGATCTCCCCAAGAGTTCCAATCAATCACTAGGTATTACCGGTTATACTATGATTGACCCGTTCACAACCGAAGCACTATGGATACTAGACCTCGTTCTAGGCTGACGCACGCCAAGTTTCTATCCACGTCGTTTACCCAGGAAACCTATTCCCCAACTGAATGCAACTTGCTACCGAAGGGCCACCGAATCCACAAAATTCGTCCCTCCACGTGCGTAAGACTCCACTCGTGCTCCTTTGTACGCTCAACGTGCCCGCAGACACAACACGTCCGAAGACAAGGGTTTAGGATTTGGAGTTTCTAGGGATCGCTGAAAAGAGTACAGAATCGCAAATGATAGCTCAAACACAAACTACAAATGAATCGCAAAGTAAAGCTCAGATCGTCTAAGGAATTTGATAGCTTGTGTGTTCGTTGTTGTACTCTTCGCGTGAAGTGTTTTTCTTCTATATAGGCCACCAATCGTTTCTCCACTTCACAAGGAAAGTTAAGCACGAAAAATATGCTAGAGACAGCTCAATTAACACATGCATTAACTCAAGAAATCATGCCAAGAATAAACCAATTAAACTCAACGCAACATGAATTCTTACCATAAATACCACAGATTTAATTTCATTCCAGGGTAATCTCATCCGTTAGTCAGCACATTCCATATATAGAATCAATCAGCATATTACACACATAATCATAATATCTTTTCCATATATAGCTTAATCATATCCGGGTGATCTCAATGATATTCTTTCCTAAAATAACCCAATCTCGTGTACAACTCATATATCACTTAACACAATATATCTTCCATATATAGCTTAATCATATCAGCGTGATCTCAGACGATATTCTTTCGTTATATAACTCAATCATGCGTACAATCCACATACCACTTATCAGAACATATTTTCCATATATATCACACAATAATATTCCGTCCAAACGAGAACGTTCAAAACCAGGTGATCACATCAATATTCCAGTTAAGCATAAGATCACTCAAATTCGATTTTCAAAACATTTAAACCATATTCAAGCGCTTAATCGAATATTTTCACATACTTAAACATCACTTAACATGCATATCGAGTTTTCTAATTTGTACCCCCCCAATTTACATAATTACTTGGAATAATCAAAACTTTCATAATCATTTGGACCAAAAAGGTCTACAGTAAGGTAGAGCCTATTTCGTAGTTGGTGCTTCTAAAGGTGATGGGCTGAAGAATACACGTAGAAGCAATTACTCTATGCGAAGAAATGGCTCTTTTATTTCTACGAGTGTCATTTATTCGTACAGAAGGAGTAACATTCTTAATCATACTCAAATCTACTTGCTCCTTCTTAAGACTAGACACTCTCACCTTCGATTCTAGTGCTTGCCCTACGCACCATGTAGACGTAGGTAAACTAGATTTAGTCTTAACACTCTTAACAGAATTATTAATACACTTTTGATCTTTCGAAGATGATTTTTCGGTTTTCACGCTTTGCAGGATAGCGTGAGAGGTAGTTTGGGAGGATGAGGAAGCTTTGAGATTTTTCATCTCTTTTAAGAACTTATGCTTTTCAGCTTCGAAATTCTCTCTTTCTTTGCTAATTTAGCTTGAGATTCTTCTATCTGTTTTATTATAGGAGGTATGTAGAGAGAATTTTGATAATGAACGTCTTTGACTTCCCCGTAGTGTGCTTGAGGTTCAAGTGGTAGAACTTGAACTAAATCACAAACAGGTGTTAAAGAAGGTTTCATAGTTCTGTCTCTTTCATTCAGTTTCGTATAGTCAAAGGGGATTTCAGGCCCATGTGAGGCTTTTCTCATAGACGAATCAAAATTGTTTTGGTACGTCGATTCAGTAAATTCTCTAAGAGAGGTTACTCCTAAACCCATTTGCTTAATATCATATATTTCCATTTTCCGTAGAACTCGTGGGTTAGTGAAACCTATGCCTTCTATAGGGTTATAGAACTCTATAACCTTGGGCTTGTTCAAAAATATCGTCTGTTCGGATTGTCCCCTACGCGTAACTATATCATCTAATTTCTTAATTTTAGCATATAGTTTCTTGCGTTCCTCACCTAGGAGAGCATAATTATTTTCTACTGTCAGTTTGGCGGCTTGACAGGCATCTAGTTCTTTACTAAGCTCACTAACCTTAGCATTTGATATTTCTAATTGAGCTTCTAAGTTAGTGATCTTAGTGGTAGCTTCGGTTATCCTACAATTCAAGGTGGCTTTCTTGTTGAGATTCCTAACCAAGGAATTGTAGTTATTTGCTAGCCTATCTTCTAGTTCTTTAATCTTTTTGCCATGTTATCCTAACTGAGGTTGACTAGTCTCTCTAGAATGGAGGCTCTTAGTAAGTTCTTCTACTTTAGCACTAGAGCTCCTAAGTTCTGATTCGAGACTATTTATCCTCTCCGGAGACCTAGAAAGTTTATACTATACTTCCTTAATACTTTTCTGCTCACGTTTCACGTTAGCATATTTTTTTTGATATGAATCTAACATGGTCAATAATGTGGAAGAAGAGACTACCTCTTGTGGAGTGGTGGATTTATTTTGTCGTCCGTATTATTGGCAGTTTCAGCGTCCGATTCATGGTCGAGACGGGCCATCAGGGCTAGATTCCCTTCTTCAGAACTCGACGTGTCCTCGAGCCATTGGTCTTGTTCGGACATGAGAGCTACTCCAGCTTCCTTCGGTTTAGTCAATTGAAGCTTCCTAGAGTAGTAGTTGGCATCTCTCTTCTTCAGAAGAGTGCACTCTCTGGCAAAGTGACCTGACTTGCCACAATTGAAGCATTTGTTAGCCTCTTTTGAGTTCTTGACTTCGGAGCTCTCTGGTCCATGTTCTTTGTTTTTAGAGCTTGTAGTCCGAAGTCTGTTGGCTGAGGTTGAAGACTTCTTCTTGAAGTACTTCTTGCTCATCATTTTTCCTATCAAGGCCAACTGTTTCCCTAGGGCTTTTATATTTGGCTCAACGTCGGATTCCGATTCTTCTTCCGACTCTGAAGGTGACGGAGGCCTTACGATCTTTTCTTTTCTTAGCTTTGAGCTCCTCTTCTCTGACACTAAGGCAACAGTGTCTTCGATCTGTTTACCCTTCTGCTCCTTTTGAATCTCGCTAATATCATCCTCATGTTGTGCGAGATTTTCAAACACGGCATGGATATCCAGCTCCTCTAGATCTTTATTCTGTCGAATTTGAGTGGATATCTTTTTCCATTCCGCGGGCAGGGAAGAGAGAAATCTAATGTTTGTCTCCATGTTGGTCTTCGTGATTTCTATCTTCCTCATCTCGTTGAGAAGAGTGAGGTATCTTTAGTAGATCTCATATAGACTTTCCTCCGGCTTTGCTTTGAAAGAGTCGTAAGCGGTGAGGATATTTGCCTTTTTGGCCTTTATGCCGACTTTCGTCCTCTGCATCATCCTATGCAGTTCATCCCACATTCCCTTAGCCGATGAAAGGCTATCAATCTGTCTATATATGTCGTTGGGGATGCATTGCATTAGAGTATTCATGGCTACTAGATCAGCCTTGGGTCGTGCCCTCTCCTCAATAGAATACTCCCTAGGCTCCTTCAGTCGCCTAGATGCGGGAATTTGAGGAGTCACTGTGTCATCACCGGAAATATTTACCCAAAACTGTGCGGGTCCCTCTTCTTGTGAACTCAGTAAATTTTCAACTTGATCTTTCAAAGCTATGAAATTGAGGAAGCGGCTTCTCCAAACGGTGTATTCGCCTCGTTGAAAAATCGGTGGACGATTATCATTTCCAAGCGAGTATGCATCCATCTTGTTTTCTAGTAGAGTTGTTGAAGGATCTTCGTTAAGTGTTTTGAATTGAAGATGATGTAATGTCTACTACAAGTGACAAAGTTCGTTAGTAGCGTTTGATTCGTAAAATAGTTCGAGAATTATTTTCGATTCAATCTTTAATGTTTGATCGAAAATAATTTCGTCGCAATAGAATATAATGTGTACTGTTCTCATGCAAGAAAGTCTGTCAGCGAAATATTTTTCGAGCGAAATAAATTGCCCAAAATCGTTCGGTCGAGAAAAATTTCTAGATCGTGAATTTATTTCGATCGTAAAGAAACAGTACGTTAGTAAGTTTCTCGACAAGTCAAAATAAATCTGTTGACTAGAAAAGTTTCTCGCGTGTAAGTGATTTTTAGCTTGCTCAAACTTTAAAGGTCTGACCGAAAATGTTTCTCGAGAGAAAGTTTTTACGCATGCAAAGTCAAAATTGGTCTCTCTCGTAAAAAGATTTTTGCTGAATAATGCTCGAGAAATATTTCTAACTAAAATCGTTTCTAGTGTTGACGATTTTAGCACTGACTTCGTATTATGACCGAGAAAAATTCTCGCGCTAAGTTTTCCGATCGAGAAATTAATCCGATCGTAAACCTAGCGAGAAAGATTAGAACGATCGAGAAAAATCACAAAATACGATTAACACAGATTCAAGCAAAAACAACGAATTAGACAGTGAAATTTCAGGTAATTGCTCGCAATCATTTACTAACTACGCACGAACAAGCAACTAAACACGTTACGAAGCAAAATATGTCGAAATTGATCAAAATCAGAACGTGTTCTTCATGTTCTTCGAAAACAGTAAATCAAAGAATCAATTTAATCCTTAAAACGAAGTTCAAACAGCTACAAATATGATCGCAATCAACATTTAGCACTTAAGCGACCACAGAAACATAAAATTCAAGTCAATTAAGCACAGAATTAAGCTATTGGATCGAAAATAATTTTTCGCGCCAAACTGATCTTCGATGAACAGTAATCAGAAAAATTTTCAATCCAATTCTAACAATTTTCAATTCAAAACAGAACGAATCTGCTCTGATACCAATTGTTAGGTCCTACGATTAACAACTCTATGATCCTAGGCATGAATTATAAGTAATTCGATGATAATGATTGACATTAAGATTCGATCGAAAAACTCAAATGAAGAACAAGAGAGAATCCGAGTAGAGTGAGAAAGTTACTATTGTTTCTCTCTCTAGAAATTGAATTGCAAGCCTTTTGGATCAATTTCCAAAACTTTCTCTATTGATTGCGATTGTTTACAAAGTATTTATACCAAACATACTTGGTATAAATATCTAACTAGTCCTAATCTAAGGACAAATAGAAATAAAGCCCCTAATTACATGGACAACTAATGAAATCAAAGCACAATTAGAATTGACCTTCTACATTCTCCCCCTTTGTGATTGATTGCGTCTCCGCGCTGTTTGTCCTCGTCGTGCATAGTATGATCGGCGCAAGCCCCACGCATGCTCAATGTTCCTAAGCGTGTTCCTCAGCTCCAGTCGCTCCTCGATATCTTCAAGTAGTTCCATTAGGAGCGGCTGTTCTCTCACGAATCTGTGGATCCTCAGCATCGTATCTCGATTGATTTCTTCCAACCTCTGCTCGATGTTTTTCCTGTGACCTTGAGCATCCCATCACAAAACTTATGAATCTCAGTCTTCAGCATCAATCTATTCTTCTTAGCTATTGGATTGTGGTAGGTGATACCTAGGACTGAGCTGATGTGCACGTGATTGTTGGGAAGCCCTTCGATCTCAGATCCTTTGTTGAGCGGAGCGGTCATGTTAACCTTCTTCATGTTGCTCTCCAGGGCCATCTGAAGGTCGTGTGCGGCGAATTACTTGACTTGGCGCATCATGAACCGGTAGAGTCCCTCGATGAAGCCTTGAGGACCTTTGTACTTCTCCACGTACAGCTGATAGAGATGGTATACCTCATCAGCAGGGATGTACGGTAGGTCGCTCTCGCTTAGATCTTCTGGAGTTCTATCTACACGCTCGATGGTGTAGTGAGGTGTTGGAAGTCCTCCTTTGCATAGTATACGCTGAGTAGTTGGCATATTGGCGAGAGACTCTTATAGTGGCTCTTGACTTGTTCTTTAGTCATCCCCAGCGTTACATCTGGTCCAAGTTCGGTCAGCATCCAAAGGTAGGTCATCCTCTTCTGCCGATCCCAGTGAGAGATCTCTCTCAGCTCGAACTCGTTCGGCTTCTTAACTCTCTCCGGTGACCTCCAAATGTTTTCACGAACTTCTTCAAGGAAAGGAATTTCTATTCGGATGTTCTCCCACGGCGTGTCGATCCGAACGGTCCCCGGCGTTAGTCTTGTGGGAGAACCCGCTCGTTGCGCGATCAACTCTGGTAGCCTTGGGATATCTTGTTGGTTGTCTTCACCTTCCTGAAGCTCGTCGTCTTCTATGATCACGAGGTCTACGGCTTGTTGTAGGAAATGTCGAACGTCCTGAAGCCGTTGTCTTTGATGCTCCTCGGACAGGGAATGGGTCATCCACTATCCTTCAAAGATGTATTTGTCTAGAACCTCGTGTGGATTGACGCCATCTCCTGAGGGGCCCGGTTGGTCTGGAGCGACCGAGGGAGTAGCTTGAGTAGCTGTTAGGGCTACGAGCAATGCGGCACTTGCTTCTTCTTCCAGAAGCAAGGGGCTTGTATGTATCAGCGGTGTGGGGGTCGAGAGAGGCGTTCGGATGGTGGGTTGGTAGAATGGGCTTAGAGGTTGTGTGCGGTGCGTGGTGGTGGTGGTTTGTGTAGTGGGTTGTGAGGTTTCTCCGGCTCTAGTTCTTGTCTGCGTAGGAGCGAGCCTTGGCCTTGTTCTTGACCACTCGTAGATGTCCATGGCCTCTTCTCCCCCTCATGAGGGTCCTGATCATCAGGATCGTCATGTCTGCGTCTGGGGTGGGAGCTTTGGCCTCGGCAAGTTGCAGTAGGTGGCTCAGGATGATCCACCAATTGCCTATAAAGAGATTCTTCTTGAGGCGACCGGATGGAGAGGCCGATCAGGCGGGCGAGTAGGATGTCGTGGAGCTCGGTTATGGGTATGGTGTATGGGTTTATGAGGATGGATGAATTTTGTAGAGGGTCGGTTGGAGTGGGTTGTGGAGGTGTGAGGTTGGGCTGTGACGAGGTGCCTTCGGAGACAGGTGCTTTCCCGGTGTCTCTGTGGGATGTCTCTATGGCAGTACGAACTCTCTCCATTATTTTGTCTTCAAGCGATTGAACAGCAGCGGAGAGAGCGGCTAGGTATTGCTCGTTCGTCACAAAGGGTATGGAAGCCTCCGTCGAAGATGGACCAGGTCGACTGATGTCGCCTGTTGTCAACCCATGAGCAGGCACTGGCTCCTCAGGTTGGCTCACAGTCACTTGAGGTTGTAACTGTATGAGACTTCCACCCAATAGGGTGTTATGACAGGCTCAGACTGAACCTGTACGTCGACATCGAGGCCGGTAGTAATAGGCGGATCCTCTGCCCCGACCGCCGTTGTGATAGTGGGCTGCGGCTCTAGATTGAGCGGTGAAGGGTCCTCAGCCCTAGAAGGTACGACGAGCGGCGTGTCTGTAATACCCGTAAATTTTAATATGGGATTTAGAATGTTAATGACGTTGTAAATGTTCGGATTAATGAGATTAGTATTCGAACGGCGCAAAAAAGAATGTATTTAAATAAGAATTCTAGCCCAAATAATAATCTAACGAAAGGAGTTCGGTCCAACCGAATAAAGAGAGTAAATTAATAAGTTAGATAAAATAATAGGACCCAACTAAAATAAGTAAAGGCCCAACTGAGAGTTAGCCAAATGAGAAGCAAAAACCCAAGTCGATTTTTGAGGTTGGCCCCAAGTGGCTTAGAGATAAGCATAAACCTTTCTTCACCTCAAGGAAATTTACTTGGTCATCTCCTCGATTTTTGGGGCTGAAAAAGAATGATGAATGGGCAATGAGAGAACGTGAAAACATAGAAAAGAAAGCAAGGAAGGGAAAATGAAACAGAAGAAATATAAATTATAGAAGCCTCAAATTAATTCAAATGCTTGCTTAATAGGAAAATAATTCAGATGATAAGCCTTAAATTCGAACTATAAGATTATATTATATGAGATATATAATCTAGGTAAGGAAGAGAATAATTCATACGAGCGCTTTTCTTAATATGAAAGGTAAAGGTAAGCTTGTCACCTAGTTGTCATTTCCAAACACAACTTTCTAAAATGTTGATATATATCTTATATATGTTAATAGGTTAACTAACGAGAGAAAGCCCTCATAAAATAAAAACACGAAAGAAAGTGAAAAACATGGAGTAAACCGAAAGCTCCAATCAAGAGGAAAATTCGGCCAGCTTAGGAATCTTAAGCAGTTCAAAGTTTGGACGTGAGGTAGGTGAAATCACACCTACAACACGTAAATTATTCCATGGCATATCTGTTGTTCTATTTTTGGTGACTTTATGTGATTTATATGTGGAAACAGTAAGTGTCATGTCTGTAGGAACCCTAGAGTTTTGGGTTGGAAAAGGGCTCATGCGGATATAGTTACACCTGATATTATGTTGTGGTGGTATGATAAATACGGACAAGTGAGTTACTGTTGAGTAGACTGAGCTTAATATAATATTTAGGATGAATTTCGGTTATGAATAGTATATGTCTACATCACGTAAATAATTGTGGGTTTAATATGTTTCGGTTTTTTTTATATGAATTTACGTGACTTCAGTTGTCTAAGATGTATTAAGTGACTTTTATTTGATGTGTTCATGACTTATGTGCCATATGTGGTTTATATGAGGGTTTAATAGTTGTTTATGAAATTTGAAGTATTATTTGGGTTGGAAACCTAAGGGTTAAATTGAATATATCATTCTAGGTATATCATAAGTGTTGTATGTGAGGTGAGACAAGTGCCGAAATAAGTAAACAATAGAAGTATGGTATAGTCCTCGTTGTTTGGGTGATATATGACTAGTTTATGAGATTTATTTCGATATAAGGATATGAGGACAGTGATTTAGCTTGCATAATTTTGACAAGTACATGTTATAGACCTTGAAATAAATTAGTAGATTAAGGGTTAGTAAATCACGAAGGTTTGGGAAATGTGAGCTTTTGACTTACATAATTCTTGATGATTCTTGTGTGTCTAATATGAATTACCCGATTTAATTATGTTTTCACCTAGACATATTATGTGTTTTCGATATATTGGATAGTTCACCTGACATAAGTGATTTATGTGGTTATTATAATCTATTTCTGTGTATGTGGGTACGTGATTTTAATATGGGATTAGGATAAATTATGTGAAAATTTTTGTTATTTATGTGTTAGGATAGATCTCAGATTTACGAAATATTTAATGGTGGGAATCAAATGATGGTTTTGGGCGGTTAGGTACATGATTAGTTTTGGATTATAGGATAGAAATAGGATAGAATTTGGTATCCTAGGTTTTGCGCATTGACCAACATGTGTGCATACGTGTTGGAACTTGTTCAGTGTTTCGATGGGTTGGAGTCTGATGAATTTTCAATATGAAAGCAGGGACTAGGTTGGAAAGTTTTCGGGTATATATGTTTTGGACATTTGAAATAATTTAGAATAGTAAGCACTTGGGAATCTCAAAGATTGCGGCAATATTGGTTTTTAGGGTGTTCCACGTTTTAGGGTTTTTTGGAGTTCTAGTAGTTTTCGATGAAGAATATTCTCGGGCTTGGGTATTATTTCGGGCAAATAAATAAACTTACAGGTAGGTAGGTTTATTTGCGAATAGAGTTAGAATTATTTGGAGGAATTACTTTTAGGGAATTAAGGAAATATTACTTAGAGAATTTCCAGAAAATTACCGTTAGTGAATGACGGGGAGAGCGGAAATACTTTTGAGGATAATATTTATTTATGTTTGTAATGTTGTACATTTATTTGCACTGTATAGCATGTACATGACACGTCTGTGCGAGAAAGGTTGACCATGTTGGCACGGTGACACCTTAAGGTATCGGCGCGATGCGCGTGTGGGTAGATGTGACCGATTTCGGTTGTCGACTCGGAGTCGAGTTGAGGTTGGTACTAGTGCACCTGACGGTTGGTGCGGTCGAGACGGGTGGTTGGTGCCGCCCGACTTTATGTGACCGGTTGGTGCCGGTATGATCAGTGGTTGGTGCCGCTAATGACGATTGGTGCCGTCGAGATGAGTGGTTGGTGCCGCTCGGACTCTACGGTTGGTGCCGTAGGTTCAGTTATGAGGTGCATAGTATGACCTAGGGCCCTAATATTGAGATAGGGTAGAAATGGGAAATGAGCGTGCATTGTATTTCTGAGCTGTTGGGATTGGGGTTTGAGTGCACGATGCATATCATGCATATTTTCACCTACTGAGCGTGGCGCTCAGGGTTTACGTGTTGTAGGTATCGAGCCCGACGCTGATGCGTGTCGCGGCTAAGGCGGGCTGATGGCGGTGCTCCACGGACTTTTGAGGGCAGGGCTGTACATGGATGCGACCTGTGGAGCGACGTTAGGGTTTTGGCGTTTTATTATTTTGGGGCTACGGCCCGTGTACAGTGATGACGTTGTAGAAAAACTTTTGCTGTAGTATATTATATTTTAAGAAAAAAGTTTTAGTTAGACGGGTCTTCCGCGACTTACGTTGCGAAAATCCGCCACTAATCCTAATTAGAAAACGAGGGTCGCCACAGGTGGTATCAGAGCTTAGGATATAGATTCTGTAGACTGTCCATGTACGGCCGCTCAAAAGCGTGGAGGATCAGCCCTGCCTGTAAGTTTTAAGTTTTGATGTGATTACATGTTTACGATCACGTGCCTCTTTATGTGACTAATTATAGATCATAAGATGACGAAAGGGCGTAGAGAAGTGGGCGAGACTAGTCGTAGAACCAGACCTGAGTCCCCTACCATTGAACGGGACTCAGTCATTCTGCGACTTACCGAGCTGATCCAACGGCAGTCGGATCAGATTAGTGATCTTATCCAACATCATAGTTCATCCGAACGCCAGCCTTATCCCCAGCCTGAACGTGTAGAGATCATCGGGGAACGGTTTCGGAAGTTGAATCCTCCCACTTTCGACGATGCCATCGATCCTACGGTGGCAGACGACTGGTTATGCACTCTAGAGGACATGTTCTTATACAGTCGAGTCCCAGAAACTGAACGAGTGCTCTGCGCTGCCTCGATGCTCCGAGGGAATGCCAGATTTTGGTGGGACACCATCAAAATTTTGGAGGACCCAATGACCATGTCATGGGAAAGATTTAGGGAGCTATTTCGGGGCAAGTATTTTACAACCCACAACCGAACTCGGAAGATGAACGAGTTCATCAATCTTAAGCAAGGCGAGAAGACTATTGCAGAATATATCCTCAAGTTTGAGGAACTGTCGCGCTTTGCCCCGCATATGGTGGCGACCAACGAGCTAAAGGTAGAACGCTTTCAAGTAGGTCTCAAACCTGAGATCTACCGAGACGTTAGTATAGCCGGGGGCCGGGAGCTAGCATTTGCCCAAGTGGCAGAACGAGCATTGATCGCCGAACAAGCGGAGGCACAGATTGTCGAGGCGCAAGAGGCAAAGAAGAGGAAAGAGGGTCACCATGGTAACGGGGGCGATCGGAAGCGTCAAAACATCGAAATGGGCCTCAGTAACAATCTAGGTAACTGCCCGGGCCAACAGATTAGACAAGGACCAATTGGGCAATCGATCAATACCCCTGCTCAAATTAGAAAACACGCCCCACAATGTCAGCAGTGTGGGCGTTACCATTTTGGAGTGTGCTTTGGGATGAATCCAAACCCGAACCCCAAAGTACAATGCTTTCGATGTGGACGGTCAGGCCACTATGCCAAGAATTGTCAGGCGAACCTACCCCAAAACATAGCCCCACCACAAGAACGACCACGATTGGTTCCCACCCGAGTTTATGCGCTAACGAACGAAGAGGCGGAGGCCAATCCTACTTTTCCCACGGGTACGTTATTTATACTGTGTCCCTTTCCCATCAGTTTGATCTTCAAAGTTGAGCAACATGTTTTGATGTGTTGACTAGTTGCGTGACATAGGTAAGAATAAATCCTATCACTGAAGGATAGAAATTTATCTTAAGTATTGGGACATTAGAATTGCGCAGTGGAAACGTGATGGGAATAGGAATAACTACGCCTAGAGAACGTAGAAAATATGTGGGCCAGTCTAGTCGTAGAGGCGAAATCGAATCCCCTACAACTGAGTTTCGAGGCGAAATTCTTTTAAGGGGGGGAGGATGTAATACCCGTAAATTTTAATATGGGATTTAGAATGTTAATGACGTTGTAAATGTTCGGATTAATGAGATTAGTATTCGAACGGCGCAAAAAAAGAATGTATTTAAATAAGAATTCTTGCCCAAATAATAATCTAACGAAAGGAGTTCGGTCCAACCCAATAAAGAGAGTAAATTAATAAGTTAGATAAAATAATAGGACCCAACTAAAATAAGTAAAGGCCCAACTGAGAGTTAGCCAAATGAGAAGCAAAAACCCAAGTCGATTTTTTAGGTTGGCCCCAAGTGGCTTAGAGATAAGCATAAACCTTTCTTCACCTCAAGGAAATTTACTTGGTCATCTCCTCGATTTTTGGGGCTGAAAAAGAATGATGAATGGGCAATGAGAGAACGTGAAAACATAGAAAAGAAAGCAAGGAAGGGAAAATGAAACAGAAGAAATATAAATTATAGAAGCCTCAAATTAATTCAAATGCTTGCTTAATAGGAAAATAATTCAGATGATAAGCCTTAAATTCGAACTATAAGATTATATTATATGAGATATATAATCTAGGTAAGGAAGAGAATAATTCATACGAGAGCTTTTCTTAATATGAAAGGTAAAGGTAAGCTTGTCACCTAGTTGTCATTTCCAAACACAACTTTCTAAAATGTTGATATATATCTTATATATGTTAATAGGTTAACTGACGAGAGAAAGCCCTCATAAAATAAAAACACGAAAGAAAGTGAAAAACATGGAGTAAACCGAAAGCTCCAATCAAGAGGAAAATTCGGCCAGCTTAGGAATCTTAAGCAGTTCAAAGTTTGGACGTGAGGTAGGTGAAATCACACCTACAACACGTAAATTATTCCATGGCATATCTGTTGTTCTATTTTTGGTGACTTTATGTGATTTATATGTGGAAACAGTAAGTGTCATGTCTGTAGGAACCCTAGAGTTTGGGTTGGAAAAGGGCTCATGCGGATATAGTTACACCTGATATTATGTTGTGGTGGTATGATAAATACGGACAAGTGAGTTACTGTTGAGTAGACTGAGCTTAATATAATATTTAGGATGAATTTCGGTTATGAATAGTATATGTCTACATCACGTAAATAATTGTGGGTTTAATATGTTTCGGTTTTTTTTATATGAATTTACGTGACTTCAGTTGTCTAAGATGTATTAAGTGACTTTTATTTGATGTGTTCATGACTTATGTGCCATATGTGGTTTATATGAGGGTTTAATAGTTGTTTATGAAATTTGAAGTATTATTTGGGTTGGAAACCTAAGGGTTAAATTGAATATATCATTCTAGGTATATCATAAGTGTTGTATGTGAGGTGAGACAAGTGCCGAAATAAGTAAACAATAGAAGTATGGTATAGTCCTCGTTGTTTGGGTGATATATGACTAGTTTATGAGATTTATTTCGATATAAGGATATGAGGACAGTGATTTAGCTTGCATAATTTTGACAAGTACATGTTATAGACCTTGAAATAAATTAGTAGATTAAGGGTTAGTAAATCACGAAGGTTTGGGAAATGTGAGCTTTTGACTTACATAATTCTTGATGATTCTTGTGTGTCTAATATGAATTACCCGATTTAATTATGTTTTCACCTAGACATATTATGTGTTTTCGATATATTGGATAGTTCACCTGACATAAGTGATTTATGTGGTTATTATAATCTATTTCTGTGTATGTGGGTACGTGATTTTAATATGGGATTAGGATAAATTATGTGAAAATTTTTGTTATTTATGTGTTAGGATAGATCTCAGATTTACGAAATATTTAATGGTGGGAATCAAATGATGGTTTTGGGCGGTTAGGTACATGATTAGTTTTGGATTATAGGATAGAAATAGGATAGAATTTGGTATCCTAGGTTTTGCGCATTGACCAACATGTGTGCATACGTGTTGGAACTTGTTCAGTGTTTCGATGGGTTGGAGTCTGATGAATTTTCAATATGAAAGCAGGGACTAGGTTGGAAAGTTTTCGGATATATATGTTTTGGACATTTGAAATAATTTAGAATAGTAAGCACTTGGGAATCTCAAAAGATTGCGGCAATATTGGTTTTTAGGGTGTTCCACGTTTTAGGGTTTTTTGGAGTTCTAGTAGTTTTCGATGAAGAATATTCTCGGGCTTGGGTATTATTTCGGGCAAATAAATAAACTTACAGGTAGGTAGGTTTATTTGCGAATAGAGTTAGAATTATTTGGAGGAATTACTTTTAGGGAATTAAGGAAATATTACTTAGAGAATTTCCAGAAAATTACCGTTAGTGAATGACGGGGAGAGCGGAAATACTTTTGAGGATAATATTTATTTATGTTTGTAATGTTGTACATTTATTTGCACTGTATAGCATGTACATGACACGTCTGTGCGAGAAAGGTTGACCGTGTTGGCACGGTGACACCTTAAGGTATCGGCGCGATGCGCGTGTGGGTAGATGTGACCGATTTCGGTTGTCGACTCGGAGTCGAGTTGAGGTTGGTACTAGTGCACCTGACGGTTGGTGCCGTCGAGACGGGTGGTTGGTGCCGCCCGACTTTATGTGACCGGTTGGTGCCGGTATGATCAGTGGTTGGTGCCGCTAATGACGGTTGGTGCCGTCGAGATGAGTGGTTGGTGCCGCTCGGACTCTACGGTTGGTGCCGTAGGTTCAGTTATGAGGTGCATAGTATGACCTAGGGCCCTAATATTGAGATAGGGTAGAAATGGGAAATGAGCGTGCATTGTATTTCTGAGCTGTTGGGATTGGGGTTTGAGTGCACGATGCATATCATGCATATTTTCACCTACTGAGCGTGGCGCTCAGGGTTTACGTGTTGTAGGTATCGAGCCCGACGCTGATGCGCGTCGCGGCTAAGGCGGGCTGATGGCGGTGCTCCACGGACTTTTGAGGGCAGGGCTGTACATGGATGCGACCTGTGGAGCGACGTTAGGGTTTTGGCGTTTTATTATTTTGGGGCTACGGCCCGTGTACAGTGATGACGTTGTAGAAAACCTTTTGCTGTAGTATATTATATTTTAAGAAAAAAGTTTTAGTTAGACGGGTCTTCCGCGACTTACGTTGCAAAAATCCGCCACTAATCCTAATTAGAAAACGAGGGTCGCCACAGGTGGTATCAGAGCTTAGGATATAGATTCTGTAGACTGTCCATGTACGGCCGCTCAAAAGCGTGGAGGATCAGCCCTGCCTGTAAGTTTTAAGTTTTGATGTGATTACATGTTTACGATAACGTGCCTCTTTATGTGACTAATTATAGATCATAAGATGACGAAAGGGCGTAGAGAAGTGGGCGAGACTAGTCGTAGAACCAGACCTGAGTCCCCTACCATTGAACGGGACTCAGTCATTCTGCGACTTACCGAGCTGATCCAACGGCAGTCGGATCAGATTAGTGATCTTATCCAACATCATAGTTCATCCGAACGCCAGCCTTATCCCCAGCCTGAACGTGTAGAGATCATCGGGGAACGGTTTCGGAAGTTGAATCCTCCCACTTTCGACGATGCCATCGATCCTACGGTGGCAGACGACTGGTTATGCACTCTAGAGGACATGTTCTTATACAGTCGAGTCCCAGAAACTGAACGAGTGCTCTGCGCTGCCTCGATGCTCCGAGGGAATGCCAGATTTTGGTGGGACACCATCAAAATTTTGGAGGACCCAATGACCATGTCATGGGAAAGATTTAGGGAGCTATTTCGGGGCAAGTATTTTACAACCCACGACCGAACTCGGAAGATGAACGAGTTCATCAATCTTAAGCAAGGCGAGAAGACTATTGCAGAATATATCCGCAAGTTTGAGGAACTGTCGCGCTTTGCCCCGCATATGGTGGCGACCAACGAGCTAAAGGTAGAACGCTTTCAAGTAGGTCTCAAACCTGAGATCTACCGAGACGTTAGTATAGCCGGGGGCCGGGAGCTAGCATTTGCCCAAGTGGCAGAACGAGCATTGATCGCCGAACAAGCGGAGGTACAGATTGTAGAGGCGCAAGAGGCAAAGAAGAGGAAAGAGGGTCAGCATGGTAACGGGGGCGATCGGAAGCGTCAAAACATCGAAATGGGCCTCAGTAACAATCTAGGTAACTGCCCGGGCCAACAGATTAGACAAGGACCAATTGGGCAATCGATCAATACCCCTGCTCAAATTAGAAAACACGCCCCACAGTGTGAGCAGTGTGGGCGTTACCATTTTGGAGTGTGCTTTGGGATGAATTCAAACCCGAACCCCAAAGTACAATGCTTTCGATGTGGACGGTCAGGCCACTATGCCAAGAATTGTCAGGCGAACCTACCCCAAAACATAGCCCCACCACAAGAACGACCACGATTGGTTCCCACCCGAGTTTATGCGCTAACGAACGAAGAGGCGGAGGCCAATCCTACTTTTCCCACGGGTACGTTATTTATACTGTGTCCCTTTCCCATCAGTTTGATCTTCAAAGTTGAGCAACATGTTTTGATGTGTTGACTAGTTGCGTGACATAGGTAAGAATAAATCCTATCACTGAAGGATAGAAATTTATCTTAAGTATTGGGACATTAGAATTGCGCAGTGGAAACGTGATGGGAATAGGAATAACTACGCCTAGAGAACGTAGAAAATATGTGGGCCAGTCTAGTCGTAGAGTGTGATTCCAGATTATCCAAGAACAATTCAACAGATTAAACCTTCGTAGAATGTGAATAGTGTACTTTAGAGGTTTAGTGTTGAATACGTGTGAGCTTTGCAAAATGGAAACTTAGATTAATGAGTGTTAGGGTTTAAGCTTAAATACCTTGTGAGGTATTTAAGCCCATTGGGCCCCTAACAAGCCTATTACAAATACAACCCACTAACATAAATAAAACATCTATAAAATATACTGAAAAGAAATTACAAGACTTAGAATTAATATTTTGGACACTTCTAAAATATTCCTAACATTCTCCCCCTAAGTGTCCAAATTACAATCGAGCAAATAAACTAAGTCTTCATTTCTTTTTCTTCGAGCGAGGTGGAGGTGGAGGTTCTCTATGGGCCAAGTAGGTCTTCCTGAATCCTAGGGCAGTTTCGAACTGTCTGATGTCGTTCCGAAGAACGATTCGATATCTGATCTTCTCGACGAGTTTCCGTAGGACATCTTTCTCTTCCAGTTCTGTTCCTTCTAGTTTGTCATCTTCGGAAACTGTCTTCTTCTTAGCCCGAAGTTGGTTGAGGATAATCTTCAATGTTCCATCTGAGAATTTGGAGACCTCTGACAGAAGTAGCACCTGCTTCACTTTCTTCTGAGCTTGAAGGTAAGTGACCCCTGGTTGTGGTTCAAGGAAGATAAATCCCTCTTTATACTTTTCGAGATCCTTATATCTGTTGTCTGGACGTGTCAGGTTGACCTTGCTCATATTGCTTTCTAAGGCCATTTGGAAGTCATGAGCAGCGAAATACTTGACCTGCCTCAGCATACACTCTTTCATAGCTCTATAACCATCTCGTCTTGTGTGATTGTCAAGGGGAAACTTATTGCGATAAATATTGTAGAGCTTGTTGAGTTCGCCCAGTGGAAGATAGGGAAGATCTGCTTCTGAATATTTTACAATTTTCCTGTCATAACGATCAATAACAAAGACAGGGCCTACATATCTTCCTACCGCCCATTCGACATCCACAATATCACAGATGGCCGATTGATCTCTCATGTACTTCCTGTATTGATCTCTATTCATTCCTTTCTTGGCCGTGACTTCCCAGAGCATAATCTGATGGCTAAGTCCCCTATACCTCCCTCTTAGGTGCTCAAGGCCTCGAAGATTCAGCTCGTTGACTCCCTTTATTTCTTCTTCCTTCCTCCAGATCTTTGGATAAAGATCCTCAAGAAAAGGTGCCTTGATCTTCGCGTTTCTCCAACGAGTTTCTATGAACTCGTAGCCTGGCGTCGGTTCCTCGGGCACCTGATGTTGAAGGAGTTCTGGAAGTTTTGGAAGATCTGCCTCAGGATTTTCTCCTTGCTCCTCTTCCTCTCGCTCGATGAAGCAGAAGTCTGCTGCTGCCGCCTTTAATAAATTACGAACACTTTCAATCCTTAGGCGTGACTCTTCTGCTGTCTCTGTTCTCGTCGTCCATTCCTCGTCTAAAATGTATCTGTCAATGTAGCCTTGAGGATCCTTTGGACGAGGGGTTGTAGTTGCTTGGACTGGTCGGGTGGAGATCCTCGAGGGAGCAGACTCGACTTTACCAAGGGAAGTTGTCTGGTTTGGCCCTGGTGTAGCTTGTCTGCCACTGGAGGACCTTGGTGGTGGATTAGGTGGTCGTGACGAACTGCCTCAACGCGTTTGAACCCCGCGTCCTCTGCCTCTTCCGCCGCGAATAACAGGGGACTTGGTTCTCAGTCTCTTGCTGCTCTCCCCCTCAGGACGATCCTGATCGTCTGGATCGTCGTGACGACGTTTCTGACTGGGGCCTTCTTGGCGGCATGTGTCGGTCGGTATGCTCGCATCAGGAGATGGGATGACGCCACCTGCGACCAGCTTCCGATAGAGGTCTTCTTCTTCAATGCTCCGGTTGCTGTCGAGATCTATTATGCGAGCAATGCCGACGTCAAAGAGCTCTAGCAGAGGCACTGTGTACAGGTTGGGTGTCGTCGGGTTGCGTGGTGGCAGGGTGAGAAGACGAGGAAGTACCGGCTGTTGAGGAGGAGGTTGGTCAGATATGGGAGCCTTCCCTTTGTCGGTGGAAGTTGCTTGAACCGCCTCCTTAATAAGACCTTTGACCCTTGGTAGGGTTACGGTCTCGAAGAATTCGAACAGCCGATTCTCCAAATAGGCAGTCGTCACCTGTGTTGGAATAGATCCGGCGCCACTAGAGGTAGCCGTTGGCACACGTTCAGAAAGAGGTTCTGGACGGTGGCCCTCGTCACCCGAAGTTCGTGGAACTTCGGGGTCCTTGGGTCTTCCGACCTCTCCTTGCGACACATCTTTTGGAGATGGTGCTCGGGTCGTTGTTGCCACGTCAGTGTGACGGGCTTGGGTGGAGCTATCTCCGGGATCGCCAAGGCGTCCCGTTAGCACGCGTCCAGAACTAGGTTCTGTACGGTGGCTCGCAGATGGTGAGCTGCTGAAATCATCAACATCCGAGAGACTTCCGTCCAATCCTTGAAGAGCCTCTATTTGGGGCTCTTCTATGAACGTTGAGGCCTGAGGATCAGGCAGAGGCTCGGTCTGTGTCACGGAAATGGGTATTTCTCGAGTTGGTTCAGACACAGGAACCGAGCTGCTGGAGGTTTGGGGTGGTTCGTGTTGCGTTGAGACACTTGTCTGTTGGGAGACAAGTGAATGGTCTGGTGGGGTTCGCTCATGCGTCGTTGGGTCGATTACGACGTCTTCTATCCTAGGGATTGACCCGGCTTTTTCTGACTGAGTGAGTGCAGTCGTGATCGTCTCGGGAACATCTATGTGTGGTTGTTCCTCGAGCGATTGTTCAGGTATTGTTTGTTCAGAGGATGGTGGTGGTTGGTCGGGGATTGTTTCTTGAGATGTAGTATGTGGTGCTTGTGGGATAAATTCGGTTTCTGTGGTTTCTCTCAGTATCTCACTTGTTTGTTCTCTCTCTTGTTTCTATTCTCTCAGTCTCACTAACCCCTGGGTTAGACTCGGGTGGGTCATTAGTGAGAACCACCGGGGATAGGGCAGATTCTGTGTCTTCTTCGATTTGGACTTTTATCTCTGATGAAGCTGATCATCCAAGTCCATTGTGATCAGTTTGGCATAGTCGTATCCTTTCCTGAAGACGATCCCATGAAAGATTCGTAGGATCGTAATGTTGCATCTGTCCCACCCGGAGTGCTTTGGTGAGAAGCACTTGTTGACAATTGCGAAAAGAGTTCGCCATGGATGTGGAATCATTGATTGTTGAAAACGGGAAACGAGCTAGAGTGAGCTAAAGTAACCCATTTTCAACATATCTGCGATGAGCTCGTTCTCGGATGCCTCATGTTCATATTCTGGTTGAATAGGCAGCCGAAGAATTTGTCGAATAAAGTCCCCGGTGATTCTGACGGTTTCGTTTGCGATTTGGGCTTCATAGTATGTGGTGTTGTCTTGAGAAATTTTGGTAGTCATCGTTCCCCAGAACTGTTGAAGGTACACGGTTGGTGCAGGAACTGATGCAGAGAAGGCGTATCCCAGGTGGTGGTTTCTCAGAATGGATGGGATGATCTCTTCTTGACACTTGAAAGTGTTCAAGTCGAGTTGAAAGTTGTTGTCTTTGATTACGATCCATTTGGTGGTTGAGTAGACGAGATCTGCTGGTGTAGTCATTCTGTCGAAACTGCATTATAAGAGAGAAAAAGAATTGTGAGTAACGTTTTATGAGAATATATTTGACATTCTTATAAAAGGATGATTTAATTAAAGAGGTACTGTTCGGCCCCAAACAAATCAAAGAGTATTTCGCAATTTTGAAATTTTGAACTTTTTGGCAAAGGTTCGTGAATTTGAGTAGTTAGTTCAAAAAGACTTAAAGAAATTGATGTTGCGAGTCTGCTTTAGATCGAATTTGAATCATACATTTTATTTGCGAACATAAAGATATGCGGGTCTGAAAGAACTTGAAATTTTTTTTGTTAAAAATTTCACTAAGTTAGATTCGCGAATTCGTTTGAAATACTAAGAGGGTTCCGTTTGCGAATTGATTTGAAATTGCGAAGTTTCAATTTGCGAATTGACTAAGTCAAGTTTAGATTGGGAAATTTGGGGTTTGCGAACTGAATTTTTAAAAACATTTGTAAAGTAAAGGTCGAAAGACTAGTTCGCAAGTTGGAAATTTTGTGAAGTACAAATTTGGCGAATTTGGAAATTTGCGAGTCTGTCAAAGGAATTTCGCGAATTGACTTTGAACTTTGAAATTTGGCGAATTTGGAAATTTGCGAGTCTGTCAAAGGAATTTCGCGAATTGACTTTGAACTTTGAAAATTTGGCGAATTTGGAAATTTGCGAGTCTGTCAAAGGAATTTCGCGAATTGACTTTGAACTTTGAAAATTTGGCGAATTTGGAAATTTGCGAGTCTGTCAAAGGAATTTCGCGAATTGACTTTGAACTTTGAAAAGAATTTGGCGAAGTGTGAACTGACAGTTCGGGAAGTGCGAATAAAAATAAAAAAATTTGCGAATACAGATTGGCGAATTCGGCGATTCCCGAAGTGACAATATTACTCACAACCCGCAAAACATCAGTTCGCGAATTTAGATTCGTAAAATCTTTAGTTGGTCAACCAGTCAACTTAAAAGTGCGAAAGCATTTTACTAACATATTTTACGAATTCATTTTGCGAACTTATTCTACGCATGAATTGCGAACTCATTCTACGCATGAATTCGCAAAAAACACATATTCAATTCGCGAATCATGAACAGACAGATCAAAAAGCAAATTTTTGAATAAAAACCCAGAAAAGCCCTATTCGCTAAACATCGATTTCAAAAACGATATCGAAGAATCCTGTCAACACGGTTCGTATTCCTTTTCACGATAATCATCTTAAACAGAGTATGAATAAGACTGACTAAAGAGCACAAGATTCAAACAACAAAAATAAACAGAGACAAACTCCCTGTTCTTTTCCGATTTCGAACCTGCAAAATCAACGAAGAGAATACATGAAACATAAGATTTAAAGACTGTTTCTTCCTTACCTCAACGAAATCTGTGAGTGTGTGTGTGTGGACGAAAGCGCAGCAACGAAAATCCAAAGTTGAGTTTGATGCGGTTTTTTGAGTGATTTTGAGATTTAGGGTTCGTAAAAACTGATTTGGGGAAATTCGCGAATAGATAAAGAAAGTTTTGCGGGCCGGAAGATAACGAATAAGTTTAAAACTGGGCCGCAAAATTTAGTTAAAGAGGCCCACCTAGAGTTCGCGAATTACCTCTTAGAAGAATCAGTTCGCAAATCAGGGATTTAAAACTTTAGCGAACTAGTAGAAAGGAGTTTTTTAAAAATTTACGGTTCGCAGATTTTGGAAAAAGACGAATTCGTGAAATGTCCATGAGTTATCACAAAGTTCGCGGATTATGATTTCACAATTGTTCACTAAAAGTTTAGCGAATTATTTACCAAAGATATTAAGTAATCTAGTAATAACCCAAATACTACCACTTTGACTATATCCTTGTTGGAGAAGAAAAAAATCGCCGCCTTAGTCAAAAATTCGTCTTAATGTCGGGACAATAAATGACGTAAATTTCCTTCATGTTTATAAATAGATATGTCTCAAATTTCATTGAAGTACCTTACATCTAAGGACTAACTCATTTCTAATTTTCTCGTTTACAGATGAATTGGCAGAAGCAGGAAGAAGAGAAGAAGCTCAAGGAACAAGCAAAGTTAAGACGTGACTTTGAGCATAACTTGAATATGCTGGTTTTTGAGATTTTCCTTCTTTCGAGCTTATTCGCTGTTTTACTTGCTATTCTGCTTTGGGTCTTAATAGGGCATACGAGTATTTGAGAGTTATCTAAGTATTATGAATGTTTTATGTGTTTGAGAGAGTTGTTGTTCTAAACTCCCCCTAGATACAATGCCTATCGAGTATCTTAAACATTGAATGATTGAACTTACTCCCCCTCGATGCATGGATATAACATTTCTCCCCCTCGATGTATTGCCATCAGCATTGGCAATACATCGACTTATTGAAAACAAGAAAATTTATTGAAACGTAGAAAGTAAACAAAAGAAAAGGAAAAAAATAGAGTCCTAATTAACCAATTAAGATAATAAACACGCACAGAATAAGAGAGAAGTAAAAACATAGCAAATAGATTGATAGTGAACTGTAGGAAGGCATAATCGAAATTAATAATTGAGGTTCAACATTCCCAACTTTGCAACTAAGAATTGGAAGCGTTTTTCATCCAATGCTTTTGTAAGCAAATCGGCTAGTTGAATCTCTGTATTGACAAAGTACATTTCTATTATGCCTCTTTCTACGTGGTCCTTTATGAAGTGATATCGAAGATCTATGTGCTTAGTGCGTGAGTGATGAACAGGGTTACATGTAATTGCAATAGCACTCTTGGAATCACAGTAAATAGGAATTCTATTTAGATCAAACCCGTAGTCCCGTAGTTGAGTTCTGATCCACAAAATTTGTGAGCAGCAACTTGCTGCAGCAACGTATTCTGCTTCCGTCGTAGAAGTTGATACACAATTTTGTTTCTTCGAGGCCCAACATACAAGTTTGTCGCCTAGGAATTGGATGTGTCCAGAAGTGCTTTTTCTGTCTAGTCTGCAACCTGCAAAGTCTGCGTCAGAATACCCTATTAGTTTCATATTTGAGTTCTTAGGATACCACAGTCCAAGGTCTGGTGTCCCTTTCAGATACTTCAAGATTCTTTTAACGGCATGAAGATGCGACTCCTTGGGGTTAGCTTGAAATCGAGCACAAAGACATGTAGAGAATAAGATGTCTGGTCGACTGGCTGTAAGGTAGAGTAATGATCCAATGATCCCTCGGTAATGAGTAACATCTACAGGTTCACCTAAGTGATCTGCATCGAGTGAGCATGATGTGGACATAGGTCTACTCGATGATTTGCTCTTGTCAATCCCATATTTTTTGAGAATATCATGGATGTACTTTGATTGATTGATAAAAATCCCATCCCGAAGTTGTTTGATTTGTAATCCGAGGAAGAATGACATTTCTCCCATCATACTCATTTCAAATTGTGATTGATCAGAATGCTAAATTCTTCACAAAGTTTAGGATTAGTAGAGCCAAAAATAATATCATCCACATAGATTTGCACAAGCATGATATCAGAACCATCTTTCTTTACGAACAAAGTAGTGTCACTTTTCCCTTTAGTGAAACCTGAGGAGATAAGAAAGTCGGATAGCACCTCATACCAGGCCCTTGGAGCTTGTTTAAGTCCGTACAGTGATTTGTCAAGTTTGTAAACAAAGTCGGGATGATCAGCATTGAGAAATCCGTCTGGCTGTGACACATACACTTCTTCTTTCAGAATTCCGTTCAGGAAGGCTGTTTTTACATCCATTTGATAGACAGTAAAGTCTTTGTGTGCTGCATATGCAAGGAATAACCTAATAGCTTCGATTCTGGCTATAGGGGCAAACGTTTCATCGTAATCAATTCCTTCCTGTTGATTATATCCCTTAGCAACTAGCCTAGCCTTGTTTCGAATTACAACACCATCTTCATCCTTTTTGTTTTTAAATACCCACTTTGTTCCGATCACAGTTTTCACTTTTGGACGAGGAACTAAGTTCCAGACTTTGAGACGTTCGAATTGATTAATCTCCTCTTGCATAGCCACTATCCAGTTAGGATCTCGTAGTGCGTCAACTACTCTTTTAGGTTCTGTTTGGCTCAAGAAACAGGTGAACAGACATTCATTTGAATGTGATCTTCTAGTCGTTACTCCTGTATTGGGATCTCCTATTATTTGATCAGTAGGATGATGCCGAACCCATTTCTTTTCGTGGGGTAATGTCATTTCGTCTATTTGCGATTCCTCACTTAGTGGATAGTCGATTGCAGACACAGTAATGTTGCCGGCTGATGTTGAAGAGGAGGCCTCTGTCTGCGTTGTTGTCAAAGTTGTTGGGATCGAGGCTTCTGAATCTGAGGGGGGAATTGTCTGGTTAGGAATCGGTTCTGAATCATGAGTTGACGAACTAGGACTGGATTCAGTATTTGGAAAGGGATCGGTGGATGGTCTTGTCTGATTTTGAGAGATATAAATATGCTCAAAAAGTAGATCCAGATCCCGTTCCTCTTGAGCTTGTTGAGTGAAGCATGTGGGGTTGCTTTGTCTAGAATTATCAGTTGCTTGTTGATCTGGCTTCAAACTTCCTTTGTCCGAACCCGGTTCTGAAGAGTTTCGTTCAGAGGCATCTCTCGAACACTCTCCTTCTTCTTTATGAGAATGAATAAGGTGTGGTGTTCTAGAGACTTGTCCCAAACTGCTATGTCCAGCCGAAAGTTCGAGTCCCTCATCAAAAGTGACATTTATAGTTTCAATGATCATCCTTCTGTTTCTGAGAAATATCCTGTACGCCTTAGATTGTGTAGAGTAGCCTACGAAGATTCCTTCAGTTGCTTTTGGATCAAGCTTGGACTTGTCTTCGCGGTCGTTGGCGACGAAGCACTTGCATCCAAAAATTCGATAGTGAGCAATGTTGGGCAGTCTTCCATTTATAAGTTCATAGGGCGTCTTTCCAAATCTTAGATGAATGTTTGTGCGATTCTGCGTATAGCAAGCAGTATTCATTGCTTCAGCCCAAAGGAAATGAGGTAGTGATGATTGAATGATCATTGTTCGAGCAGCCTCTACGAGTGTTCGATTTCGCCTTTCGACAACCCCATTTTGTTGAGGTGTGTAGATAGCAGAAAACTGTTGAGTAATCCCTATGGATTCGTAGAAGTCACTGAGCTGTTGATTCTTCAATTCTGTTCCATTGTCTGATCTAACTATTTTAACACTACTCTGGAGTAGGTTCTGTGTGTTCTGATTAGGTTTGGAATATGATCGACTGTCTCTGATTTAGTCCGTAAAAAGCGTACCCAAGTATATCGGGAATAGTCGTCGACGATAACCAGCATATACCACTTTCCACTTATGCTTTCAGTTCGCATTGGGCCACACAGATCCATGTGTAAAAGCTCTAGAGGATGTTGAGTGGATGCTGTGTGTTTTGTAGGATGTGAAGCTTTCTTCATTTTTCCTTTCTCACAAGCAGAGCATATATGCTCTTTTTGATACTTCAGTGGTGGTAGTCCAATAGCCAATTTGTTGGTTGACAGCTTGTTGAGGGTCTTGAAGTTAAGATGAGATAACCGCTGGTGCCATAAGTCATTTTGAGTTGAAGTTGCTTTGGAGATTAGGCAGATATCAGTCTTTGGTTTGACAATTCTAATATCAATGGTGTAAAGATTTGTCTTGCGAGTTCCAGTGAGAAGTTCTTCACCATTGGTATTGAGAATTTTGCAAGTTTTCTTTAGAAACACAACTTGGAGTCCAAAATCACTGAATTGTCCTATTGATAAGAGGTTGTGTGTCAGTCCTTCAACGTACGAGACTTGTTTAATTGTGAGTCGATTGCATATGAGATCGCCATAGCCAAGGATTCTGGCTCCATTGCTATTACCAAAGCGTACCAGTCCTCCAGGTCTATCAACGTAGTTGCTCAACAGTTCCTTTGTCCCAGTCATGTGTGTGGAGCAACCAGAATCCAAGTACCACACATGAAGGGCCTGCAAATATAAAACTAGAGGGTTTTAGGTACCCATTGAAATATGGGTCCACCTCTGTTAGTTTTGTTAGTCCGTTTAGACTCCCTATATTTTCCTTTGTTAGGGGATGACACAGAGTCACTAATTATTTCTAGGATAGGGATTTGTGTTCCTGTAGTTTGAAGCTTTGGAATCCATTTGTGCTCTAGTAAGGGTCTTTTTGTCTTAGGTTTAGACTCGAGTTTTTCGGTTTTTTGTAAGTTTGACAGGTTCTTTGATAGCTTTTGATTTTGATTCTTGTTTTGACTTTGTAGTTTTCCTTTTAGGAATTGTTTTGTGAGTTTGTTTGGTGACATCATCACGCACGGAAAGCTTTGTTTTTGTTGAAGAAGATAATTTTTTCGATACATGACAAAACAAAGATGGTACAAAGGTTTTGGAAGGAAAATATTCAATGACAAAAGGGACATTGAGATCGCGATTCTCCTTCAAGATATCTTCCTTTTTAACCCATACTTGACCCTTCAATGGCGCTTTTGTGGGTCCTGAAAATTTTAATGTATTAGCGCAGGAAATTTTGTCATTTAAGGTGTATGAAATTGTGTGTAATCTTAATTTTTCTTTAAGTGAAGATATTTCATGAAGAAGTTTTTACCTTTCTTCATCAAATGACTTTCTCTCGCTTTCGAGAGTGGAGTGAAGATCACTGATTTTCTTTATGCAATCAGGCATATATCCAGTTGCATATGTAACCGTCGGTGCCATACTTTCCGAAGCACCTGAGGTTTCTCCTTCATTTGGATGAGATATATCTGTCTCAAATTCAGTTATTGCTGGACAAATTCTTTCTTTATAACTATCATTTAATTCTGTGTAGTTAAAAGATATTTGAGTTTCACTGTGTGTTGATGTCTCATTTTCACTGACAAAAGACATGAGATTCGCCAGGCAACCTGTCTGCATAAATTTGAGATCATATAGATAAGGTGAACTTGATATGCCTTGTTTTAACTTATGTGGATTTTCAAAACCTAGTCCTTTATAGGGATTGTAAAAATCAATATTAGCTGGTTTGTTTAAGAAGATTGTTTGTTCGGATTGATCTCGTCGGGTTAAAAGGTCCTCCAATTTTTTTATTTTGGAGTACAGTTTTTCCCGTTCTTTACTTAGTAAGTCATATTTAATTGTAGCGTCCATTGCCTGATCTCTATGAGATTTCATTTCCTTTTCTAAATCCTTGGCTTTAGCTTCAGATTTTTGCACTTGTATTTCTAGCTTAGCAATTTTTTCATTTGCTACAATTACACGATTCTTCTCACATGCATAATCATATCTAAACTTATCTAATACTACTAAATTTTTCTCTAAGTTAGCTTCCAGTTCCTTGATTTTTCTTTTACCTAATTTGTTAGATTTATAAAGGGATAAAAATTCATTTTTCATCTTAATTAAGGAATCGTAATCTGCTTCACTTACCTCCACTATTTCTGAATTGTTAGAGGTTTCCCTGTCTGACTCGCCTCCTTCAGCTCCAGCTCCATCTCCTTCGTCATCCAGCTTGGCCATCAGTGCCGCGTTCTCATTCTCGCTGTCTGAGGTATCTTCAAGCCAATGGTCCTCTTCTGCCATTAAGACCAGTCCCTTTTCTTTTTGTTCAGCTAATTGAACTTTTCGACGGTAATAGTTAACATCCTTTTTATTGGGCATTCTGCACTCTCTAGCAAAGTGTCCATTCTTACCGCAGTTGAAGCATTTGCCGCCTTGATGAGGAGTCTCAGAGTTATTTTCCTCGTCCTGAATCTTTCCTCTAGAGTTGGAGGAGGTTCTCTGACGATTGGAGGAGGATCCAGTCTTCTTATAATACTTCTTCTGCACAAAATTCGAGACCAGAGCAAGTTGCTTAGCAAGATCCTTCAGAGTAATCTCCTGGTCTCCAAGTTTAGTAAGTTCCTTGGATTCGTCATCAGAATCAGAGTCTCCTCCTTCCTTAACTTGTGATGACTGCATAATTTCTTTGTCCTTGGTTTGTTTTCTTGATGATCGTTCAGTCATAAGAGCAAGTGAGTCGCTTCCTATTGATTTGATTTCCTCCCTACGTTTCTCCACATGATTGGAATGTTGATTGAGGTAGTCGAACAATGTATGAATGCTAACTTTGGTTAGGTCGTTCATTTGTCTTATCATAATTGCAGTTTCCCCTTTGTTAGCATGAAAGCGGTCATAAGATATGAGTGTGTTCCCCATTCTTGCCATTGTATTGACTTCTGTCCCTGCATCATAATTCGAAGAGCATCCCACATCTCTTTTGCGCTATCACCACATTCGAGTTGCATCAAGATGTCATTCGGAATGGCTTGCATCATGTATGATTTCGCCACTTTGTCTGCCTTTAGTCGCAGTTTTTCTTCATCACTGCATTGGTCAGCAGTCTTCAAGATCCTCTGTTCCTCTCTTGCTGGAGTGGTGTCAGTAGTGGCGGGAATTATGGTCCAATACAGTGTAGGTCCATTGTAAATAGATTCCAGAAGGTTCTCTGAATTATCCTTGCTTTCTATGAAGTTTATGAACCTTCTCTTCCAGACTGCGTATTCTCCATGTCGGACGATGGGAGGTCTAACATCATTGCCCATACTGAAAGAGTCCATTGCTTGTGTTTTGGATATGATCGTTAACGTGTAATGTGAGGAAAGGTTAATTTGAAATGAAATTGGTTCAAAGTCTAAAACTTTAGACTTTGACTTTGACTTGAAAAATGTGTTCGTTTTGTTCAGAGTCGTGGATTTTGTAATGTGAGGATTGCGATATGTGTTTACGAGCGTACTTTATCGAGAATAAATCAAGTTCGCAAGACGTCTATGGTTCGCAAATCGCGGGATAATACTGATTCGCAAATTAATGTAGGATTCGCAAAATGTCCAGTGACATGTACGATTGTCCAAATTCGCAGAATGAGACGAGTTCGCAAAAGTGTAAACGAGTTCGCGAATTTCTACTGGAGTTGAGGTTCGTAAAATTTTTCGAACGAGTTCGCAAATTATGCGAAGGATGAGTTCGCAAAACTTCTTCCACTGGATTCGTGAATTTCTGCGGGCAACGGAATTCGCAAAACTTCTCCCAGAGATGCGATTCGCGAAATGTGGCAGTGAGTATTTCTTGATTCGCAAACTTTAGTTTCACAAAAATTGAGGAAATGTTTTGCGGGTTGACTTGATTCCTTCAAGTCACAGTCGGTCCTCCACTTGAGTTCGTGAAACTGAATTGCGAATTTAGAATCTGCGAATTCAAATCCAACAAAAGTGCCGTTCGCAAACTCAAAAGCAGGCCAAACAACAAAGCTGTTCTTCAAATACTCCAGCAGAAATCCAGAAATTTAACGCAAATTGACAGAAACAGCAGTAATTCTCAGAACATAGAGAAACCAGTCAGCCGTCCAAGTTGCAGAAAATCCTCATAGACAAAACTTAAACCCACGAAACAGAGCTTTGAGCTGAATGCTTGAAAAATCAATAACTTATATTGACGATGCAAACGAACTTGGAATGAAGTCTCCTCACCTACACGCTTGCTCTGATACCACTTGTAATTCCAGATTATCCAAGAACAATTCAACAGATTAAACCTTCGTAGAATGTGAATAGTGTACTTTAGAGGTTTAGTGTTGAATACGTGTGAGCTTTGCAAAATGGAAACTTAGATTAATGAGTGTTAGGGTTTAAGCTTAAATACCTTGTGAGGTATTTAAGCCCATTGGGCCCCTAACAAGCCTATTACAAATACAACCCACTAACATAAATAAAACATCTATAAAATATACTGAAAAGAAATTACAAGACTTAGAATTAATATTTTGGACACTTCTAAAATATTCCTAACATAGAAGCGAAATCGAATCCCCTACAACTGAATTTCGGGGCGAAATTCTTTTAAGGGGGGGGGGGGGGGGGAGGATGTAATACCCGTAAATTTTAATATGGGATTTAGAATGTTAATGACGTTGTAAATGTTCGGATTAATGAGATTAGTATTCGAACGGCGCAAAAAAAGAATGTATTTAAATAAGAATTCTAGCCCAAATAATAATCTAACGAAAGGAGTTCGGTCCAACCCAATAAAGAGAGTAAATTAATAAGTTAGATAAAATAATAGGACCCAACTAAAATAAGTAAAGGCCCAACTGAGAGTTAGCCAAATGAGAAGCAAAAACCCAAGTCGATTTTTTAGGTTGGCCCCAAGTGGCTTAGAGATAAGCATAAACCTTTCTTCACCTCAAGGAAATTTACTTGGTCATCTCCTCGATTTTGGGGCTGAAAAACAATGATGAATGGGCAATGAGAGAACGTGAAAACATAGAAAAGAAAGCAAGGAAGGGAAAATGAAACAGAAGAAATATAAATTATAGAAGCCTCAAATTAATTCAAATGCTTGCTTAATAGGAAAATAATTCAGATGATAAGCCTTAAATTCGAACTATAAGATTATATTATATGAGATATATAATCTAGGTAAGGAAGAGAATAATTCATACGAGAGCTTTTCTTAATATGAAAGGTAAAGGTAAGCTTGTCACCTAGTTGTCATTTCCAAACACAACTTTCTAAAATGTTGATATATATCTTATATATGTTAATAGGTTAACTGACGAGAGAAAGCCCTCATAAAATAAAAACACCAAAGAAAGTGAAAAACATGGAGTAAACCGAAAGCTCCAATCAAGAGGAAAATTCGGCCAGCTTAGGAATCTTAAGCAGTTCAAAGTTTGGACGTGAGGTAGGTGAAATCACACCTACAACACGTAAATTATTCCATGGCATATCTGTTGTTCTATTTTTGGTGACTTTATGTGATTTATATGTGGAAACAGTAAGTGTCATGTCTGTAGGAACCCTAGAGTTTTGGGTTGGAAAAGGGCTCATGCGGATATAGTTACACCTGATATTATGTTGTGGTGGTATGATAAATACGGACAAGTGAGTTACTGTTGAGTAGACTGAGCTTAATATAATATTTAGGATGAATTTCGGTTATGAATAGTATATGTCTACATCACGTAAATAATTGTGGGTTTAATATGTTTCGGTTTTTTTTATATGAATTTACGTGACTTCAGTTGTCTAAGATGTATTAAGTGACTTTTATTTGATGTGTTCATGACTTATGTGCCATATGTGGTTTATATGAGGGTTTAATAGTTGTTTATGAAATTTGAAGTATTATTTGGGTTGGAAACCTAAGGGTTAAATTGAATATATCATTCTAGGTATATCATAAGTGTTGTATGTGAGGTGAGACAAGTGCCGAAATAAGTAAACAATAGAAGTATGGTATAGTCCTCGTTGTTTGGGTGATATATGACTAGTTTATGAGATTTATTTCGATATAAGGATATGAGGACAGTGATTTAGCTTGCATAATTTTGACAAGTACATGTTATAGACCTTGAAATAAATTAGTAGATTAAGGGTTAGTAAATCACGAAGGTTTGGGAAATGTGAGCTTTTGACTTACATAATTCTTGATGATTCTTGTGTGTCTAATATGAATTACCCGATTTAATTATGTTTTCACCTAGACATATTATGTGTTTTCGATATATTGGATAGTTCACCTGACATAAGTGATTTATGTGGTTATTATAATCTATTTCTGTGTATGTGGGTACGTGATTTTAATATGGGATTAGGATAAATTATGTGAAAATTTTTGTTATTTATGTGTTAGGATAGATCTCAGATTTACGAAATATTTAATGGTGGGAATCAAATGATGGTTTTGGGCGGTTAGGTACATGGTTAGTTTTGGATTATAGGATAGAAATAGGATAGAATTTGGTATCCAAGGTTTTGCGCATTGACCAACATGTGTGCATACGTGTTGGAACTTGTTCAGTGTTTCGATGGGTTGGAGTCTGATGAATTTTCAATATGAAAGCAGGGACTAGGTTGGAAAGTTTTCGGGTATATATGTTTTGGACATTTGAAATAATTTAGAATAGTAAGCACTTGGGAATCTCAAAAGATTGCGGCAATATTGGTTTTTAGGGTGTTCCACGTTTTAGGGTTTTTTGGAGTTCTAGTAGTTTTCGATGAAGAATATTCTCGGGCTTGGGTATTATTTCGGGCAAATAAATAAACTTACAGGTAGGTAGGTTTATTTGCGAATAAAGTTAGAATTATTTGGAGGAATTACTTTTAGGGAATTAAGGAAATATTACTTAGAGAATTTCCAGAAAATTACCGTTAGTGAATGACGGGGAGAGCGGAAATACTTTTGAGGATAATATTTATTTATGTTTGTAATGTTGTACATTTATTTGCACTGTATAGCATGTACATGACACGTCTGTGCGAGAAAGGTTGACCGTGTTGGCACGGTGACACCTTAAGGTATCGGCGCGATGCGCGTGTGGGTAGATGTGACCGATTTCGGTTGTCGACTCGGAGTCGAGTTGAGGTTGGTACTAGTGCACCTGACGGTTGGTGCCGTCGAGACGGGTGGTTGGTGCCGCCCGACTTTATGTGACCGGTTGGTGCCGGTATGATCAGTGGTTGGTGCCGCTAATGACGGTTGGTGCCGTCGAGATGAGTGGTTGGTGCCGCTCGGACTCTACGGTTGGTGCCGTAGGTTCAGTTATGAGGTGCATAGTATGACCTAGGGCCCTAATATTGAGATAGGGTAGAAATGGGAAATGAGCGTGCATTGTATTTCTGAGCTGTTGGGATTGGGGTTTGAGTGCACGACGCATATCATGCATATTTTCACCTACTGAGCGTGGCGCTCAGGGTTTACGTGTTGTAGGTATCGAGCCCGACGCTGATGCGCGTCTCGGCTAAGGCGGGTTGATGGCGGTGCTCCACGGACTTTTGAGGGCAGGGCTGTACATGGATGCGACCTGTGGAGCGACGTTAGGGTTTTGGCTTTTTATTATTTTGGGGCTACGGCCCGTGTACAGTGATGACGTTGTAGAAAAACTTTTGCTGTAGTATATTATATTTTAAGATAAAAGTTTTAGTTAGACGGGTCTTCCGCGACTTACGTTGCGAAAATCCACCACTAATCCTAATTAGAAAACGAGGGTCGCCACAGTGTCTGACGTGGAGGAGTCCTTCTTATAAGTTGGATCTCCTCATCAGACTCAGCGTCTGACGAGGAAGCCGTGTGAGGTGTTGGTTCTCGTGGTTCGTCCTCACCGGCGTGTTCCGTCATCTCAGGTGGTGAGCTGTGCCCCGTTTCCGCCTCGGGCTATGCCTCATGAAGTAGAACCTCCTCAATAGGCTCTTGGAGCACGCCTACATGTACGGGCACCTCCACCTGATATTCGTGTTCAGGAGCCTCGAGTGCCATCTCAGTAGCCACGACGTCTATCAGTGTATCATCTACGTCGGGCATTGGCTCTTCGACCAAAGGAGACTCCTATTGAAGCTCCTGAGAGACAACATTTATCATCGTGTCCTCAGGGCTTTGATGGTGTTGCGGTTGGGGAGGGCTAACTCCAAAACCTGTCGGGGGCCCTCGAATCATCTCCTCGGTGAGGTGATTCTCCCGGCAGTAAGTTCGATATACGTCTTCCTGGGGGTCGGCGAGACGTAGCAGCTCAAAAGAAATCGGCATCGACGGTTGGTCCAAGTCCGTGAGCCGTGGATTGTGGAAGAATGGTTGATAATTTCCTCCAAGAGGTAGACGAGGGATGGACTCGTGCAACTCCATGCGTTCCCTGATGATCACATTGAACCACCGAGCGTAAGGCACATTTTTCGATCTCCGATTCTCCTTTTGCCGAATCTAGTTTGCAAGATCATTCCAGATCAGCTGCGTGAAATCGTAATTTCTGGAGAATGCGAGTCCGTGAAAGATTCGCAGTGTGTTGCCATTGCCCTTGTCGAATCCGGCATGCTTGAGCGATAGACATTTGTTCACAATCCCGAACAGTGTCTTCCACGGATGCGGGATACCGCTGCTCTGGACCTGAGCCAGCTTGGTGAGCTGCGGTTGATGTCCCATTTGCATGAAATCATGCACCATTTCTGCGTCTGATGGGAGCGGGTCGTAGTTTTCGCTGTAGGGCAAGTCCAGAATCATCCCGAACCGGTTCTTGTCCATGTGTATGTGCCGCGTCCCAATCATGGTTGAGAAGGAGAATGCTCCATTATCCACTGCTCCTTGTATACATCCCCAGAATTGCTGGAGATAAACCATTGGCACCGATGCGGTGACCGTCAATGCATGCCAGATGGGGTGGCCTTGCAGGATAGAGACAATGGTCTCGTCTGGACACTGAAAGGTGCTCAGATCGAGCTGGAAATTCGTATCCTGGACCTTCAGATACAAGTTGTGGTCGTATATATGATTATAACGAGGGTAGCGATCCATCTGAAAAATAAGAGATATAAAAGTCCATTAGTTCATAAATTTAATTTTAGTCGAAAAATGATTTAATTTCATCAAACTATAATATTGTATCAAGTCATGACACGTGGGATGAATTTTGAATTGAAATCGTGTAGCATGCATATGGTATAATTGATTTTGAAAAATGTAATGGCATGTTTGTAGTTTCGAATGAAACATATAACGCGTGGAATAAACTTCGAAATTTTCTTAAGTGTTTGATCGTGAAAAATGTCACTGTTCATGCCGAGATAATTTTCGCTCGAAAAATTTGATTTTCAAATTGATTTCCTACGCATTGATTTCAATTGAAATAACTCCGTGTAATTTTGCAATCGAGAAAATTTTATTCGCTAATGTTCGCTACAGTGTAAAAGACTTAGAGAAAAATCTTCTAAGTGTTGAAATTGGAATCGTGAGACTGTAGCCGATCAATTCTACGATCGAGAAAAAATTCCGCGTAATTACGATCGAGAAATTATTTCTCAGGTAAATTTACTGTCGAAAAATTTTCCTCGATTGAATAAAATTTTTCGATTTGAATTTGTCGAGCGGTACGTGATTTTCGATCCTAAGTAAAATTTTCGCTGCTATATTTTCTATCGAGAAATTAGTCAACAAAAAGATTAAGTCAATCGTCGAGAAATTTTTTCGATCAATTAAATCCTAAGCGGCGAATTAAGCGTTGAAAAATTAAGCGTTGAAAAATTAATTTTACGCGTTAAAAATTACGATCGAAAAAATTAATTTTACGATCGAAAAAATTAAGCGTTGAAAAATTAATTTTACGCTGCTCAATTTTTTGCGACCGAAATAAAATGAAATCGAAAATTCTATTTTGCGATAGTAAATTTTACGCTCGATCTAATTTGCATCTTGTCTATTCAGCGCTTAAATTTTTCGCTCGCAAAAAATCTTAATTAGATTTTACGACGGTAAGTGATTTGTTGGTCAAAATTAGCGACTAAGTCAAAATTTAGCGATCGAAAACTAACTCGAGACAAACAGTATCTCAATTGAATCGGAATTCAATTGAGACTCTTTGCGATCGACAAAGTTCTTCGATGGCTTCAAACATTCAAATACCCAGTTTCTTTAAAAACTCAACTTAGTGGTCTAAGATGCAGATTTTTCGAAAGTTTAATCTACCAGATTCATAATGTTAGGAATTATTTATTGTGTTCAATTAATTATTTTATCTAAGCCTTGTAATTTTATTTAAGTGAACTGGGCTTTTATTTGTAAAGCCCAGTGAGCTTATTTGTAATGGGCTTTCATGAAGCCCAAGTACAATATACCAACATGTGGTATATGTACTAAAACCCTAACACACATTGAGTGGGTCTTGTGTGTGAAATTATTACAGAAAGAGAAAATTTTAAGAATGCTCTCAACCCTATCAAGAACAAACGCACGCACAACACCCCACGGATTCAATTCTTCCATCTCAAAATCGTGGTAAACTCTCTTAATATTTGTATTGTTGGATAAACTAGGAATTTCAATTGGTATCAGAGCCAAACGCGCTCGGATTTGAGAAAATTGTTGAAATTCTTTTTTTTGGTGTTCTTCGAATTCTTCACTTATTTCGAAAATTTTGATATGTTTTGGTGTTTTGGATGATGCTTGAGTGTTTAGGATTGTAGATATAAGTGTTAAAGATCATTTCTCAAACATTTCTTGAACAATTTTCTGGGTTTGGAGATCAGTTTTCTGATATTTGTGCGTGAGAAAGCAGTTCGCGATTACTGTAGCAATTCGCGAACTGTAAGCAATTCGCAAACTCTAGCAATTAAAAAAAAAAAAATTAATAATAAAAGGTCTGCGAATTCACATTGCGAATGTTCTGTAGCTTTTTTTTTTGCGAATTACTGTAGCAAGTTCGCGGGTCGGCACTGTAGCAGTTTTGCGGGTCGGCACTGTAGCGAATATACTGTAGCATTTTTTGCGAATTACTGTACCAAGTTTGCGGGTCGGCCCTGTAGCGAATGTACTGTAGCATTTTTTTGCGAATTACTGTAGCAAGTTCGCGGGTCGGCACTGTAGCAGCTTTGCGGGTCGGCACTGTAGCACAGACTGTAGCTCGCGAATTCACTGTAGCAATTTTGCGAATTCACTGTAGCAATTTTGCGAATTCACTGTAGCAGACACTGTAGCAGTTTTGCGGGTTGGCACTGTAGCAGTTTTGCGGGTTGCACTGTAGCAGTTTTGCGAATTCACTGTAGTAGACACTGTAGCAGTTTTGCGGGTTGGCACTGTAGCAGTTTTGCGAATTCACTGTAGCAGACACTGTAGCGAATTTGCGGGTTGGCACTGTAGCAGTTTTGCGAGTTCACTGTAGCAGTTTTGCGAATTCACTTAGCAGTTTTGCGAATGCATAGCAGTTTTGCGAATTCACTGTAGCAGTTTTGCGAGTTCACTGTAGCAGTTTTGCGAATTCACTTAGCAGTTTTGCGAATGCATAGCAGTTTTGCGAATTCACTGAAGCAGTTTTGCGTAGCAATTCGTAATCACTGTACGAGTTCGCGAAACCTTTGAAACACAGTTACTGTAGCAATTCACGAAATATATTAAATATATATACATATATTTATATATAGTCAATAAAAAAAAAATTTAATTATAACACTAAAGCCTTTTTGTACTGATAAAAAAAAAATAAAAAAAATAAAAGGTTATTCAAATCCACAAAGCGTGTCAACGATCATGTATCCAACAATCAACTAAGGACATTTTTGGCAAATTTAGAGAAGCTTTAGTAATCTTAACGCAACTGTCGAAATTATCTCAAATTTTTCACAGTGCACACAAAAACTTCAAGCTATCTTTTGACAGAACAAATTTTTAGGAATTGAACGTTCTAAAGTCATTTTTTGAAGAAAATAATTAACTTAAATTAAAAATTTATTATGGATGCTCAAGCTAAGGAAATTGAGGAATTAAAGCATAAAATAAATGAGCTAAATCATCTTGAACTCAAAGCAACTGTGTGGAATGCAAACACTGAACAATATGAGATTAGCCTATATTACCGCAATAACTGTTACACTAGAGGTATCCCTTTAGAGAAAATTATTGCGAAACTAGTCAACCAAAATTCTTTCTCAGCGCTTGATGGGGAAAACAATTTATATCGTAATAAACCTATCTCATGGTTGGAAATTCCGATGGTTGCTAGTAAAATTTCAGAATTAAACGCAACCCTGGAATCGGAAAGAGTAGGTTTTCAAGCGGAAAAGGAAAAACTTTTAGAGGAAATTTCAAATCTCAAAAACTCCCAGCCCTTACATGTTCCAAATGATCGTGCTATAGAAATATCTTTCTCTAGACAGGATAAGAGTATTCAAACAAACGATCTTGTTCCCAAACCTCAAAAGGCTAATACTTATTCTAAGTCACATGTGACGACTTTAAAGTCCATGGTGTCCCAAAAGGAAACGATAAGTAAAAGCCTTAAGCATAATACTTCCAAGGAACTGAAGAAAAACAGGAAGGAGAAAGGAATGGTCTGGATGGGTGAACAGGATTCTAGGTTGGACGACGAAGAAGATGCAGCTGAAGCTGAAGAAAGTGACTCAGAAAGGGAGCTCGCCAGCAACTCTGATATAGTTGAGGTAAGCGAAGCAGATTATGACTCCTTACTTAAGATGAAAAATGAATTTTTATCTTTATATAAATCTAACAAACAAGAAAAAAGAAAAATCAAGGAACTAGAAGCTAACCTAGAAAAGAATTTAGTGGTATTAGATAAATTTAGATATGATTATGCATGTGAGAAAAATCGTGTAATTGTAGCAAATGAAAAGGTTGCTAAGCTAGAAGTACAAGTGCAAAAATCCGAAGCTAAAGCCAAGGATTTGGAAAAAGAAATGAAATCTCATAGAGATCTGGCAATGGACGCTACAATAAAATATGACTTACTCTGTAAAGAACGGGAAAAACTGTACTCCAAAATAAAAAAATTGGAGGACCTTTTAACCCGACGAGATCAATCTGAACAAACGATCTTTTTGAACAAACCAGCTAACGTTGATTTTTACAATCCTTATAAGGGACTAGGTTTTGAAAACCCATGTAAGTTAAAAGAAGGCATATCAAGTTCACCATATCTATATGATCTCAAATTTATGCAGACAGGTTGCCTGGCGAATCTCATGTCTTTTGTCAGTGAAAATGAGACATCAACACATAGTAAAACTCAAACATCATTTGATTATACAGAGTTAAATGACAGTTATAAAGATCGAAATTGTCCAGCAATAACAGAATTTGAGTCCGATATCCCACGTCCAAGTGAAGGAAACACCTCAGAAGATTCAACGAGTGAGGCACCGATGACTAAATATGCAGCAGGGTATATGCCTGACTGCATAAAGAAAATTAGTGATCTACACTCCACTCTCGAAAGAGAGAGAAAGTCCTTCAATGAAGAAAGGCAGAAACTTCTAGAGGAAATATCTTCACTAAAAGAAAAATTACGATTACACTCACTTTCTTATACCTTTACTTCGCATGACAAAATCTTTTGCACAAATACTTCGAAATTTTCACGACCCATAAAAGAGTCACTGAAAAGTCAAGTCTGGGTTAAAAAGGAAGATATTTTGAAGGAGACCAGCGATTTTAACGAGTCTTTTGTTATAGATTGTTTCCCTCCAAAAATTTCTGTACCATTTTTATTTCCTTATGTATCGCAAAACCCATCCTTTCATTCCAAAAATCACTCTCCCACGTATAACCGTTTCTACAAACCAGCTCACAAAACTACTTCAAAAGACACGTCTTTAAAGAAAAAGAAACAATCAAAAATAAAAACTGCTAAGGAACCCACAAAACAAGGAAAAACTCCAAAACGCGTCTCTAAAGCCAAAACAAAGAGAGATCCACTCCTACAAAAATGGGTTCCAAAGCTTAAGACTGAGGAAACCCAAATCCAAGCCCTAGAAACACTTAATGACTCTGTGCGTGATAGTAACTCTTCCGTTGACTATGATAAATTTAGGCTAGGTAGAGAGTCTTTACGGACTAACAAGTACAACAGAGGTGGACCCATTTTTAAATGGGTACCTAAAACCCTCTAGTTTGATTTTGCAATTCCCTCATGTACGGTACACGAAGCTGCTCCACATACATGATCAAGGGATGAGACGCGAGCAACTAACTTCACGCTAACAAATTTGGTAAAATTCTAAATATGCATAAAATTTCATGATCTATTCAATATGCATACGTGCTCAAATGAATAACATACCTAATACGTTGGTGATATCTAGGATGAACTGCACTTAGTTCCTGCTTTCCTCATCCTACTAGACATGCTAAAATAAGGTTCCAAAAAAAAAAAAAAAAAAAAAAAAACCAAAAAAAAAAAAAAAAAAATCATAAATTATTATATTCAGAGGGACCTTTCTTTAGAAAATCAAGGGGGAGTACTGAAAGCCCAACGTGAGCCCAAAATCTTAAAATTCGCGACTGATCGTTAAATAAATCTTATCTTACAATTCGCGAATTAACTTTTTCACTCTTTCAACATCTAGTTCCGCGAATCCAATTGACATTCAATTCAGCAATTTTGACTCGTCAATATTAAGTTCGCAAACCAATACTTCAATTTTTCAATCATCTGATTCGCAAACTCTATTTGATGAAGTTGACATGAAATCAATTCGCGAACCCTATTGGGCCTGTCTTTCAAAACCTTCACGGTCTAATTTTGATCTCATTTTTTCTTTAGCCCCGCGCAGTTCAGTTGAGTTAGTATGCTCTAATACGCTTGCTGACCGCTTCACGTATCGAACAACGCCAAATTCCCTTCGCAAAATAGAACGTCAACCTTTATAGATTTCACAAATTTTAGTCGACTACCGAGAGATTTTTGCAACCTTACAGTTTCACAAATCGCCATTTCAAAAACTACTAATTTCGTGTTTGCTGATGTATCGACTTTAAATGATGTTTTTCAGTGTTTAATCGAGTTTAGGTAATGATTCTAAATGTTTAATCAATGTCTGGAGTTAAGTTCTGGAGAAAATTGTGTCATTATTCGTCGAATTTTGATTTCACCTTAAGTGCTTAAGTTTGTCTCGAAATATGACTTCGAAATCAGCTCTCGACAACCATTTGAAAATAAGACCCACTATCAAAGTGCGAATCATGAGAGAAATTCCAAACATTACATTATCAAAAGGAAAAAACACTCATTACGAACATTACTTTTTCAAAATAAGCAAAATAAAACAACTCTCAAATACTCGTATGCCCTATTAAGACCCAAAGCAGAATAGCAAGTAAAACAGCGAATAAGCTCAAAAGAAGGAAAATCTCAAAAACCAGCATATTCAAGTTATGCTCAAAGTCACGTCTTAACTTTGCCTGTTCCTTGAGCTTCTTCTCTTCTTCCTGCTTTCTCCAATTCATCGTGTAACAATTGCGAAAACAAGAAAATTCAAGATGAGTATTTTGTTAATCTATGGAGTTATGGTGAGGGTTGAGCTATGTCTATTTATAAGCACGAATTGAACAAAAATGTCATTACGGTCCTGCCAAAAAAAAAAAAAATCGTCAATGATTTAAAAAAAAATAAAAAATCGTTAATGATTTAGACGAATTCTTGACCTTAGGTTTCAGCGCCGCGAAAGAAAGCGATGCTCTCTTCGTCAGTTTTCTGATCTTGATTTACGCAAAGATCGACCTTGAGAAACTCGTCGATTTGGTATTTATTAGGTTGGTTGATCTGGTCAAATTGATGTTGTCGGTCATTATTTTAAATTTTATGCGTTTGATCAGTAGGAAAATTTTGCACATCACGTTTGTCCTGATGTCATCAAGTTTCGCGAGTCAGATTAAGAACTGGGAGTTTCGCGAACTCAGTTCACTTTTCATTGAAACTCACGTTTTGCGAACCTTCTCCAGCTTCGCGAACCAGTTCGAATTTGTTAATCATTCAGTTCGCGAACCCATCCACTTTGCGAATCCAAATTCCAGTCCAGTTCGCGATCCAACTTCTCAAATCCAGTTCTATTTTACGAATCAAGATTTTTTCGCGAACCCAAGCTCCCATTTTATAAACTCGGTACATTCTTCTCTGAAAATTTTTCAAAAACCACCTAGTGAAATAACTACGTCTCCCAACATGGTTGGTATCTCTCGAGTTGCTCCACAACCCTGATTGGCTTGTACCGTGAGCAGCTCCTAGCGTGTATGGTATCTCGAGCTGCTCCACAGACACGACTAGCTATGCGAGCAACGAAACGTAGGTAAATTCTATATTCATCATTTTGTAACTTTTGCATGCATTTTAAGTTGAAAATTCAATTTATCTACTTTGAAAAACAATAGGGTACATTAGTTATGCATGCTTTAAAAAGACTTTAAAGTCCAAATTTTCACATGCATACATGAGCTGAAATGCATAAATCCCAAGGTATATTTTCTTTATGCATACCTCTTAAAGGATTTTTTTTTAGCTTAAACTTTTACGTATGCATCTGAGCTGAATTGATAAATGCCTGTATCTTTTAAATTGTACATTTTGAATTCTTGCAAGATTTTGGTATTGATTAGTCATATTCCATGGTAAACTGGTAGATACCATTTTATTTAAATTGAGCTAAATTTGAGGGGGAGCAATTCTTTTTTTTTAAAAAAAAAAAAAAAAAAGGGGGGAAGCACTCCCATATTTGTGTTAAAGGGAGCAATTATTAAATTTTTGAGGGGGAGCGAACTTAAATACTTGAACTTGAGGAAAGAGATTCGAAAGATAAATTTGATCCGTCTTTTGTTGCATCTGTTGAGGGGGAGGTTTTCAGTTTTAAGACGCATGGTCAAAAAAAAAATATATATATATACATATATGTACGTAGTATAATATATAATATACTATTAATACGATAATACCTATATATATATATATAAAAAAAAGGAAAAGAAATGCAAAAAAAAAAAAAGGGGGGGGCGAAGAAGAACAAAGAAAGAAACTGCCCCCTCAAGCACTTCGATCTCCAAGACGGACTCCAACAAAAAAAAAAAAAAAACAAGCAACTCTCGAGAGTTCAAGAAATCCAAAAGGCGACGGTGGCTTCTAGTGCTAACTCGAGAATAACCTCAACCGACCTGCCCCGAACTGCTGACCAAAATCAAGCAGCACACATCACTTTGTACCGGATGTATGGATTTCAAGTTCCCATGGTTCAGTCAGACCAAACTGAACCTAACCCCGGAACACAGCCGAGTGTTAGCGACGATATCAAACTCATATAGCTACCCATATTTGAAAAATCTTGACAAGACCGAAAAACGGTAGATACAAAATTTTCTTACCTCACAAATTGTCGGACCAAGCCCCATAGGTACAGGTGCTAATTTTATTAGCTCCCAGGTAGACGTCGCCGCATTAGGTCCAACGGCGCTTGCACAACCGAGCCTTACCCACTCATCGATCTCCCAACAGACCGATGTTTCATTAAATCACGGGGAGCCACGTTTGCTATCACTGCTTCACTTGGAAGCGGGAGATATTGAATTAAGTGGTACTTAGCCCCACACCACTGAACGTTCTTGAACACATCGAGTCTAGGTGTCCTCACTATCTAAATGTTTTATATTTTTCTAGGACACATACACTTTTCCTTATCTGGACTTTGTGACCAGATTAGAACTTTCGTAGACATGTCCTACTACGACATGCTTCGATGATCGAAAGGAAGTCCTACCGTTGCAAGGTCAAAACAACGACGGTTTTAGGCCATCGTTCTTCGAGCTAGTCTCAATAGCGATGCAAACGAAATGCCTATGTGGCTTCGGTTTCTCAAGCCCTATCATTATAGGCCATGTCTCAGAGTTTGTCTCTAAAGCAGTGTTGGCGGATTGCCTTAATGTTTCCATCTGGTTATTACCTTTACCGACCTATCGTTTCTGTCCTTCTTGATCTCCGATACAGGCATGCCGATTTCGTTAACACGAATCGCCATGAGGGGGAGAAGGGAATACGTATAAACAAACAGGTCGGACCACCCACCAATTTCCGCCGAGCGTACCACTCTGAAGCCAGGCTCTACAACACTTAAAATATATATATTCCAAAAGAGCCTCGGCATAACTTAGAACACACCCCACGTACACCTTCTTCGAAAACCAGATAAGCTTCGCCGAGGCCGAACCAGACAACTTCCTTCGGCGATGAAGAATCTGGCGCCACGAAGAAGAAGATTCACCATGTTTCAACTCCATTGAAGGAGAAGATTAACCTGAGTATCCACCATTTCTGCCGCGCCAACCACTCTGAAGACAGGCTCTCATGCAATTGAATGAATAATCGTAAGGAGCCCAAACACATTTGCGGAAAGTACACATCACACCTACCTTCTTTCGGAACCAGAAAACTTCCTTCGAAGACGACGAATCTGACACCGAGAACTCGATGTTCTTGGGGGAAAGGAATACTAAAGCAAAAGGGGGCAACATCACGAGGAAAGTGCAATATAGATCAGAAAATGCCAAATCTCAAGCATTGTCAAAGAATCAATCCGAGACCACATAGTCCAACGATTGAAGTTGTCACCTCAAGTACGACTGTAATACCCGTAAATTTTAAATGCGGGATTAGGATATAAATAATATTTTAAGTTTTCGGATTAAGAGAATTAATATTCGAACGGCCCAAAATAATATAGGGCAATTGGATAAAAGGAATTTGAAACTAAATAATAAAAATAGTTTCGTGAATATTTCGGAATTTAATCAAAGAATTAAGCAACTAATAATATTGGGCTAATATTTTATATTTGAATAAGGCCCAATAAGTTTATTGTATTTAATACATAAGTAATAAACAAGGTCCAAAGTTATTAAAATGTGATAAGGATTATCACATTACTCGAGGCCAAGGTATAACGTCACCTAGTTGTTTAATTATCACAATTATTGAGTGCTTCCATATAGATATCAACAACTCATCATATCAAAAGTAACGAAACCACATTTTATGTTTAATTTCACAATTATTGAATACTTCCAATAGGTGTCAACAACTAAATAGATGTTAACAACTCATCATATCAAAAATAACGAAACCACATCTTATGAATTAAGAACAAATAGAACAAGAGCGAAAGAAGAATTACTTATATATTTATCGAGTACAACCATTAATAGAAGTCTTTAGAAGATAACAATAACCAAAGAGAATCATCACGAGTCAGAGTTGAAAGGAAAGAAAACCTGGACAAACAAATCAGTTTCAAGTTAATAAAGGTGAGAATTCTACTTATAACTTGTCAAACTTATATGTTTAAAATAGTTTATGCATGCTTTACGATAGTATTAAAGGATTAAGTTATTAAAGTTTAATTCAGGTCTAGTCACGAGTATAAGTTAATAATGGAATATTATTGGTTTTCAAAATACGAAAGCATTTACTAGAGTATAATATTGGTATACGACCCTCTAGGATTAGAATTATTTTGAGAACAGCGTTGAAGGTGTATTGTTTCCGGGAAACTTAGAGTTTGTTCTTAGGTGTATGAATTTTCCGGATTAGAGAAATCGAGCGTAGTGTAAGATCGGTCGAAACTAGGGTTTTCTAGAAAATAACCTAATTTTACCTTTGGTGAAACTAAGTATTGAAGAGGACAAATCGGCCGATTCACGAGTTTTGAATTTAAGTATTGAACGACATCATGTTCGCGTAAATTTTTACTAGGATCGATCGATTTTAATTATTATAAATGATGGTACTTTCGAGCGAAGCTAGAGATTAAGGTGAGCATTCGGGCGATTTGGTGAACCTTCGATCGAAAGTGTGTAATTGCATGGGGTTTCGGGCGATATAGGGACTAAGAAATCGATCGATTAGAGACTCGGCGAAACTAGTTTTGGACATGATAATCGGGTGATTTGGGAGCTGAAAGGTATCGAGCAAAACTCACTCTCAAACATGGTATAATCGGACGAACTAGTTTAACAAGTTGACCATTGACTCTTAGACTTGTATTAGAATATAATTATTTTAGTACAGTTCAAAATTAGTATAGATACTAATAATATTTATATGTTCAGAGGTTCGAGGTTTAGGCATTTCATCAGATACCACGACTGATTATATCAGGAGGACGGGTAGGTGAAACTCACCTACGGCACGTAAACGTTGTATGAATTTTATGTGATATTTATGTGCTTGTGTGATTATGTGAATTTGCTGAATTATGCGATTTCGTGAATTATGTGTTTCACATGTACTTAATATTTTTGCACGTTATTTGCATATGTTGTTTGCACTACACTTGCATATCATGTTAGTGTGAGGGGGTTGAGTACCGTGTGGAACGGTAACGTTTGGGATGTTGATGAGTGGTATCAGTGTAGGTTATTGCGTCGAGTGTAGGGGAAACTCGGGTGTGTGCCAACTCTAACGTGACCTGAGCTGGCCGCCCGAGCGTATGAGGTGTCGAGTGATGGGATGTGTTATGACATTATAGAACATTTCGAGTATAGGGCGACTCTAACGAGACCTGAGTAGCTTACCCGCTCTAACGAGACCTGAGCTGGATATGCGACTCTAACGAGACCTGAGTAGCCACCCGCTCTAACGAGACCTGCGTGGGATATTCCATTCTAAAGTGACCTGAGTGGGAACCCACTCTAACGAGACCTGAGCGGGGTATTTGAAATGTACTAAGTGTCGAGTCATGTGAGGTGTTGGGATGAGTAGAGACGAGTCGAGCGTGCATTTGTGAGGTGTTTGGGAATGGTGAGTGCACGTTGCATACATGCATGTTTCATCTACTGGGCAAGGAGCTCAGTTTACGTGTTGTAGGTATATACGAGTCCGGCGTTGATACACGTCACGACTAGGCGGGTTGATGGCGGTGACTCCACGGACTTTTGAGGGCAGGGCGGTACATGGATGCGACCTGTGGATGGGATGTTAGAATTTTAATATTTTAATAATTTTAGGGTTACGGCTTGTGTAAGTATACAGCTATGTAGAGATGATTAATTTAATATATGTTATTTTAAAAGAGAAAATTTTTACTAGACGGGTCTTCTGCGACTTACGTTGTGAAAATCCGCTAAAATATTTATTAGAAAGTGAGGGTCGTTACAGGTGGTATCAGAGCTTAGGATATAGATTCTGTAGACTGTCCATGTACTGCCGCTCAAGAGCCTGGAGGATCAGCCTTGCCTGTAAGTTTTATGATTGACGCAATTATGTGGTTGTGATAATGTGCCTGTCTATGTGACTAATTGTAGACTGTCGGAATAGTATGCTTAGTTAGAGTGTGCAGCGGAAGCGTGGTTGGAATAGGAATATGTACGCCTAGAGGATGTAGGAAAATATTGGTCGAGTCCTGACATAGAGAATTGGATGACCTTAGAAGTTGGACTACACATTTAAATGTGTCGTCTAGATTTTGTGATATAAATGTGGAAAAAAAAAATTTCTACCTTAATAGAATGTAGATAGATCAAGGATAGGAGAAATCGTTACCCGGAGTTACACCAGTCGGCGAATTTCGGGGACGAAATTCTTTTTAAGGGGGGAAGAATGTAATACCCGTAAATTTTAAATGCGGGATTAGGATATAAATAATATTTTAAGTTTTCGGATTAAGAGAATTAATATTCGAACGGCCCAAAATAATATAGGGCAATTGGATAAAAGGAATTTGAAACTAAATAATAAAAATAGTTTCGTGAATATTTCGGAATTTAATCAAAGAATTAAGCAACTAATAATATTGGGCTAATATTTTATATTTGAATAAGGCCCAATAAGTTTATTGTATTTAATACATAAGTAATAAACAAGGTCCAAAGTTATTAAAATGTGATAAGGATTATCACATTACTCGAGGCCAAGGTATAACGTCACCTAGTTGTTTAATTATCACAATTATTGAGTGCTTCCATATAGATATCAACAACTCATCATATCAAAAGTAACGAAACCACATTTTATGTTTAATTTCACAATTATTGAATACTTCCAAATAGGTGTCAACAACTAAATAGATGTTAACAACTCATCATATCAAAAATAACGAAACCACATCTTATGAATTAAGAACAAATAGAACAAGAGCGAAAGAAGAATTACTTATATATTTATCGAGTACAACCATTAATAGAAGTCTTTAGAAGATAACAATAACCAAAGAGAATCATCACGAGTCAGAGTTGAAAGGAAAGAAAACCTGGACAAACAAATCAGTTTCAAGTTAATAAAGGTGAGAATTCTACTTATAACTTGTCAAACTTATATGTTTAAAATAGTTTATGCATGCTTTACGATAGTATTAAAGGATTAAGTTATTAAAGTTTAATTCAGGTCTAGTCACGAGTATAAGTTAATAATGGAATATTATTGGTTTTCAAAATACGAAAGCATTTACTAGAGTATAATATTGGTATACGACCCTCTAGGATTAGAATTATTTTGAGAACAGCGTTGAAGGTGTATTGTTTCCGGGAAACTTAGAGTTTGTTCTTAGGTGTATGAATTTTCCGGATTAGAGAAATCGAGCGTAGTGTAAGATCGGTCGAAACTAGGGTTTTCTAGAAAATAACCTAATTTTACCTTTGGTGAAACTAAGTATTGAAGAGGACAAATCGGCCGATTCACGAGTTTTGAATTTAAGTATTGAACGACATCATGTTCGCGTAAATTTTTACTAGGATCGATCGATTTTAATTATTATAAATGATGGTACTTTCGAGCGAAGCTAGAGATTAAGGTGAGCATTCGGGCGATTTGGTGAACCTTCGATCGAAAGTGTGTAATTGCATGGGGTTTCGGGCGATATAGGGACTAAGAAATCGATCGATTAGAGACTCGGCGAAACTAGTTTTGGACATGATAATCGGGTGATTTGGGAGCTGAAAGGTATCGAGCAAAACTCACTCTCAAACATGGTATAATCGGACGAACTAGTTTAACAAGTTGACCATTGACTCTTAGACTTGTATTAGAATATAATTATTTTAGTACAGTTCAAAATTAGTATAGATACTAATAATATTTATATGTTCAGAGGTTCGAGGTTTAGGCATTTCATCAGATACCACGACTGATTATATCAGGAGGACGGGTAGGTGAAACTCACCTACGGCACGTAAACGTTGTATGAATTTTATGTGATATTTATGTGCTTGTGTGATTATGTGAATTTGCTGAATTATGCGATTTCGTGAATTATGTGTTTCACATGTACTTAATATTTTTGCACGTTATTTGCATATGTTGTTTGCACTACACTTGCATATCATGTTAGTGTGAGGGGGTTGAGTACCGTGTGGAACGGTAACGTTTGGGATGTTGATGAGTGGTATCAGTGTAGGTTATTGCGTCGAGTGTAGGGGAAACTCGGGTGTGTGCCAACTCTAACGTGACCTGAGCTGGCCGCCCGAGCGTATGAGGTGTCGAGTGATGGGATGTGTTATGACATTATAGAACATTTCGAGTATAGGGCGACTCTAACGAGACCTGAGTAGCTTACCCGCTCTAACGAGACCTGAGCTGGATATGCGACTCTAACGAGACCTGAGTAGCCACCCGCTCTAACGAGACCTGCGTGGGATATTCCATTCTAAAGTGACCTGAGTGGGAACCCACTCTAACGAGACCTGAGCGGGGTATTTGAAATGTACTAAGTGTCGAGTCATGTGAGGTGTTGGGATGAGTAGAGACGAGTCGAGCGTGCATTTGTGAGGTGTTTGGGAATGGTGAGTGCACGTTGCATACATGCATGTTTCATCTACTGGGCAAGGAGCTCAGTTTACGTGTTGTAGGTATATACGAGTCCGGCGTTGATACACGTCACGACTAGGCGGGTTGATGGCGGTGACTCCACGGACTTTTGAGGGCAGGGCGGTACATGGATGCGACCTGTGGATGGGATGTTAGAATTTTAATATTTTAATAATTTTAGGGTTACGGCTTGTGTAAGTATACAGCTATGTAGAGATGATTAATTTAATATATGTTATTTTAAAAGAGAAAATTTTTACTAGACGGGTCTTCTGCGACTTACGTTGTGAAAATCCGCTAAAATATTTATTAGAAAGTGACTCCGATTTTAAGGAAACACCCCAATCACAATGTAGAAAGGTTGCACAAATGAAGGGGAGTTGTACCAGTGTTGTAGGGAGAGATCAGACATGAAAATCTAGGATACAACCAACAACTTCAGCATGGACTTCAAGCATCAAAGCTGCCGACTCGTGTACAGTTCTTCGAGTTTAATGAAAACTCCCAATCCCAACACAAGGTGGAGCAAATGTAGGGGGAATGGCGACAAGTGAAGGTTGAGCTGGAATACCTAAAGAGAAGATTCGACTCGTGTATATCTCTCCAAATTTAAAGAGAAATCCCTAATTCCAACGCAAGGTTGATCAAATGTAGGAGAAGTGGTGACTATACAAGGGAGAGATTGAACACAAAAAGATACGATCCAACAAGCAGCTTTGAACACTTAAAAGAAAAGAAGTTCACGAGACGGTGAGCTTGAAGATCTTTGAAAGAAGAGGTCAGAAGACAAGACAAATGAGGATGTGATTGAAGAAGAACACGCATGCAAACGCTTTTGCGAACGCAACTCTGATACGTGTTCTTTGAGGGCTCAGGACGATTACAAGACGAAGATAACCAGCGCTAATTGCAAATTGAACACAAAGGGGGAGATTGTTAGGAATTATTTATTGTGTTCAATTAATTATTTTATCTAAGCCTTGTAATTTTATTTAAGTGAACTGGGCTTTTATTTGTAAAGCCCAGTGAGCTTATTTGTAATGGGCTTTCATGAAGCCCAAGTACAATATACCAACATGTGGTATATGTACTAAAACCCTAACACACATTGAGTGGGTCTTGTGTGTGAAATTATTACAGAAAGAGAAAATTTTAAGAATGCTCTCAACCCTATCAAGAACAAACGCACGCACAACACCCCACGGATTCAATTCTTCCATCTCAAAATCGTGGTAAACTCTCTTAATATTTGTATTGTTGGATAAACTAGGAATTTCACATAAAAAAAAAACATCGAAACTATCTTAAGTGCAGGCATTAACCCAGATAAAACTCGTAATCATGCGTAAATCACTATAAAGTAGTAGACGGTTTTCTCAGTTTGAAGAACAGTCGAGAATCTAATCCTAATCAAGCGAAAAACTACAAAATGCAGATGCTAATGGAGTTAAATCGCACGCAAATGTCAGAATCTCATTTCTACCTTAAACAGACAATTTGGTGTAGAAAATCGAAAGATTTGTGAGAGATTTGAACTGTTTGTGAAAGTTTTTCGAGAGAGAAATTTTGCGATTTAGGGTGAGATAAAGTTTTTCGACTGACAAAAAGTGAACTTTTATTAACTCGCTGTAAATCGATGTTGGGTTTGCGATTGGACGTTTTGCGATTAAATGGATCAGACCCATTACCATTTGCGCTCGAGAAATATTGAATCGAAAATTGCTCTTCAATTCAATTTCTCGATCGCAAATTATTGCGGCCAATCAGAATCGTTCCCAACACTGTTTACGACCGAGAAACATATACTTGCGAATCAATTCATATATCAAATTTCTCGATTGTAAATACTCCTAAAAATTTCAGATTGATCCCTATGTCAAATAAAATCACATTTATAATGCTCCCCCTCAGGATTAAAATAAATGCAATTAACTCCCTGGATTTTCTGTGTAGTAACCTCTAGCTCCCCTGGCGAAACAAATTTGTACCACTTATAGAAAAAAACGTTAGAAATAATAGAGTTAATCAACAATTATTTTTGGCAAGTTTTCCTTTGAAATATTTTGTCTGTGACAATAGCTCCTTGTCTCGTAGTATCAACGTCTCATTCCTTTATTTTGTTTGAAGGAATCCGAAATACTTAGAGAAAAAAACGTCAAAAATATTTGGAACTAATGCACGATTTTTATATTTGCTCCCCCTCAAATAATGCGCGAAAATTGACTAAACATGCAAGCATATGAAATCAATTCATGTTACGAGCATATAACACACATTTACCTAGTAAGCACATATACATGGTCCCCAAAAATATGTACTGAAGATACTGTGTGAGGGTAAGAGCAATGAGAAATCGCATTTAAACAATTCAGTACCAATGCAATCTAAAATTACATTTAGAATGTGCGATAACAAAAATAAATTCGCATTTGTTCAATTCAACGCATATGACACATAATATTTCATGTCAGAATGTGCGAAATTTTTTTTTATGTATATAACATGTTTTTATATGGGGTCATATTATTTTGCTTTGATCAATCGTCACACCTAAAATTTTATGAGACATTTGAAGGAAGAAAACACCGTCAAGTCATGTCGTCAAACTGAAGTCCTAAGTTCATAGACTGGTCCATTTTGACAACTCTCACTAGGTTCGCTCTTGCACTAATTATTTCTAACTTGGGATTTTCATATTTATATCGCTCAAGTCAGCACAAGCAATTTTAAGTGAATTTACCTGTGATCAAGGCATTTTTAATCATTTCACCTAAGCGAGAGACCGTCGATTGGAATCAAAGGGTGTAAGGGTTTTAGTTTGGCTAGGACTTAGAAGGGAAGGAATTTAGAGGAAAGTGAGCTTATCTCTTCGTCATCTTCCATTTCTACGTCCGTCTCCTTTTTTTTCGGCGTCTTTCTTCTTTTCAATCTTTTCTCCCACTTTTCTTTTAAGAACTATCCCATTTTATGCTATGCTCAAGCTGAAGCTCCGCTTCTCCACGAGGCTAAGGAGATTATCGTAGGCGAAGTTCTTCTTGTTGGTTCTCGAGCCGATACCGTACTCCTCTTCTCTTAATCCCTAGAGAGGTTTCAGAGATTATCTTTTTGGAAAAGTTCACGGTTATGGAGTTCGTACCCAAGGCTGCGCTCCTCTTCTCGTTTCTCGATGAGACCAGATTATCGTTGGAGAATTTCACTTCGTGGTGCTCCTCTTTCCAGCCGTTCTGACGATGGGATTCAAAGGAAGAAAAGGACATCGGAGAAGGCTCAAAGTGGATGACTAAGGGCTAATTTGGGGGGAAAATTTTAAAAGGCCGAGTGAGGAATAACCTAAGCCCCCTTATCATTTTCCTAACGATATTGGGCAAGGTGAGTATGAAGCCAAGTATCACTAGTTAAGACAAGTAATTGATGTGTGACTCACTCGAGTAATAAATCCAAAGAAAGAAGAAACAAGGATTGAATCCTCACTTATGGATAGTGGCGTTTTGTCTAGTGGAGTAACCTAATGACCTTTAGACACAAGAATGCGACTTAGACAGACAAAATTAAGCAATTAAATCGATCGCATGTTGGGGTAAAATTCTAAGTGAGTTTAGATCAAAGCATCCTAAAGGATTTCGTCATTCCCCTATATTATAGGTATATGTATAGTATTTTTATAGATTGTTTTTATTATATTCACTCAAGATAAAACATGTAAGCATAGAAAACACATATAATAGAGCATCTAATAGCACAAAAGATTCAACATGCCTAATTTTCCGACAAGGAATTGAAATCGTATTTCATCCAATGCCTTGGTGAAAATGTTGGCTAGTTGATATTCCGCGTTCACAAAGTACATTTCAATTGTGCCTTATTCTACGTTATCTTTAATAAAGTGACATCTAATGTCTATGTGTTTTGTGCGTGGGTGATGAACAGGATTGCAAGTAATAGGCATGGCAGTTTGACTATCACTATATATGGTTATATTATTTAAATTGTACCCATAGTCGCGAAGCTGAGTCCGCATCCACAGCATCTGAGAGCAACAACTGGCGGCAGCCACGTATTCCGCTTCGGCCGTCGAAGTTGACACATAGTTCTGCTTTTTAGATGACCAGCAGACCAGTTTTTCGCCTAGAAATTGAGCGCCACCGGACGTGCTTTTCCTGTCCATTCGGCAACCTACATAATCAGCGTCAGTATAGCCGATAAGTTTGAAATTCGTACCCTTTGGATACCATAGTCCAAAGGTAGAAGTGCCCTTAAGGTAACGCAGAATCCTTTTAACCGCGAGCATATGGGATTCTTTGTGATTGCCTTGAAAACGGGCACATGAACAGGTGGCAAACATGATATCCGGCCGGCTTGAGGTGAGATAGAGAAGAGATCCAATGATGTTGCGATACAGCGTGATGTCGACCGATTTTCCAGAGGGACCGGCATCCAACTTGCAGCTTGGTGACATAGGAGTGCTGAGAGGCTTGCTCTGATCTTGATGGAATTTCTTCAGAATATCCTTGATGTATTTTGTCTGACCGATGAAAATCCCATCTTCGATTTGCCTGACTTGGAGTCCTAAGAAGAACTGCATCTCTCCCATGTGACTCATTTCAAACTTGCTTTGCATTAGATCTCCAAACATTGTGCAGAGTCGTGGATTAGTTGATCCCAAGATGATGTCGTCGACGTATACTTGGACGACCATCAGATCTTTGTCTTGCCATTTGATGAAGAGGGTTGTGTCTATCGTTCCCCGTATGAATCCAGACTTCACGACGAATTCACTTAGGACTTCGTACCAAGCACGAGGGGCTTGTTTAATTCGTAGAGAGCTTTGTCCAAACGATAGACGTGATCGGGATGTGCTTGGTCGACAAACCCTTCCGGCTGAGCGACATAGACTTTTTCTTTTAAAACGCCGTTTAGAAAGGCGGTCTTAACATCCATTTGATAGACTTTGAAGTCTTTGTGAGCCGCATAAGCTAAAAGAAGGCAGATAGCTTCGATTCGGGCAACAGGAGCATAAGTCTCGTTGTAGTCGATGCTTTCCTGTTGATTGTATCCTTTCGCAACTAGCCTTGCTTTGTTCCGGATCACTTCACCATCTTCATTCTTCTTGTTTTTGAATACCCATTAAGTTCCGACAATTGTTTTCCCATGCGGACGGGGTACTAAGGTCCACAATTGAAGACGTTCGAATTGATGAATTTCATCATGCATCGCTATTACCCAATCCGGGTCTTGAAGTGCGTCTACTACCTTGGTAGGCTCATTTGTACTTAAGAAGCAGCTGAAGAGACTGTGTTGACGACGTGTCCTCACTACATCCGAAGGATCGCCAATTATCAGATCAACCGGGTGACCTCTAGTCCACTTGCGCTCATGAGGCAAGGCTGAAGTCGATGCATCAGCCATCTGTGGGTCTAGATTTCCTGTAGTCTCTGATTGATCAATTGCTTGAGGAAGTTCCTATGCTACACTTGTCGTCTCTGATGATTCTTCCTCAATAACTACTGTAGGTTCTTCGGTATTCTGTGGCAATTCTGAATCGGGTGAGGTAGGGACGTGAGAAGGACTTGGTACGTCGGTCTAGTCGGGTGGAAAATCCACTATAGGTGTAGCAATGTGTGATCAATATACTGGCTCGAAGAGAGAGTCCAAATCGTCTAATGCAAGTCTCATTGCTTCTTTTGACGTTAAATTCGGGGTTGTTGCCATCTTCTGTTGGTTTTGTGCCAACACACCAGTGAAAACAGGTTCGGAACTGATATTTTCAGAAGCTATTTGGTTAGGTACGGGTCCTGAACTGAGGTGTGCAGGAGCTTTCGGGTTGCGCACGGTTCCTGGACTGAAGTGACCAGAAGCCATATCCGCCACTTCGTGGAAAGTGACATCGTAGCTTTCTTTGATTGTGTGGTTAGGCTTGATGTATACTCGGTACGCTTTCGAGGTTGAAGAATACCCGACGAAAGTTATATCGAATGCTTTAGGGTCGAACTTTGCACGTTGCTCTCTGACGTGCGCCACAAAGCACTTGCACCCGAAGACTTTAAGGAATGAGATATTCGGCAATCTGTTATTCACAATCTCGTACGGAGTCTTGTTGAACCGTTTGTGAACCACCGTCCTGTTTTGGGTGAAACAGGCGGTATTAACTGCTTCAGCCCAAAGTGTGGAAGTCCCGAATGAATCAGCATTGTACGAGCGGCTTCCACTAGGGTTCTATTTTCCCTTTCAACGACCCCATTTTGTTGAGGCATTTTTGCGGCTGAGAATTGTTGACTAATTCCAAGCTTGTGATAAAACTCATCGACGATCACTAGCACGTACTTGCGTCCATTGATACTCTGTGTTTGCATTGGCCCATAGAGATCCATGTGGATTAGTTCCAATGGTCGAGAAGTAGACGCAATTATCTTGACATGATGAGACGCTCGCTTCATTTTTCCTAATTGACATGCCGAACATTGATGCTGGTTTTGTAGTAGTATAGTTGGAAGACCGTGAACCAACGTTTTCGTAGAAAGGCGTTGGAGAGCTTTCAAAGATGAGATAGTCGTTGATGCCATAAGTTGTTCCTCTGTAAATCAATCTGAGAAATGAGGCATACAGCTGTCGAGGGCCGCACGGACGTCAAGTTGATCGTGTAACGGTTGGATTTCCGAAGTCCATAGAAGAGTTCTGTGTCCTGACTGTCCAAAATTCTGCACCGGTCAGCGTGAAAGACCACTTGAAATCCTTTATCACATAATTGGCCTATGCTGAACAAGTTATGGCGGAGGCCTTCGACATATGAGACATCTTTTATTGTCAGTTTCTCCAGAATGATATCTCTATATCCAAGAATTGGAGTTGAGTCATTGTTTCCGAATCTGACTTTGCCGTTTGGCCGGTCTTTGTAGTTGCTCAGCAGCTCTGGATTTCCAGTCATGTGTGTGGAGCAACTAGAGTCGAGGTACACATGATGGATCTGCAAAAACAAGTTTGAGAGCTTTAGGGTCTTCTCAGATTAGCAGATTTAATTTTAGGTTCAGATTTGATTCCTAAATTATTACTTGAGGGAGTTCTAATAACCCATATCACTTTTGGAGAAGTGGATTCGGGTGTTGCCTCTTTGGGAGACTTGGCCGTTTCGGCTTTTGTCTCCCTAGGCGGAGATTTAGGAACCCATGTGGGTTGAACCTTGCAGGGAAGATTAATTTCAGCACGTACAAATGCTTTGGTAGGATTGACTGAGGAAAAGATCTTTTCTTTCGATAATCTCCAAAGGTGCTTGGGGGACCCAATCTTTATGGGATACCTTAGGTGAGTACAAGCATGTATGGCACCCTAAGCTTTCTTTATGGCTGGATCTTGTTTCCTACGAGTCTTCCTAGTGGCATTTGTTTCAGAATGACTATATTTAATTTGTGAGGTAGTGCCTATTTCGTAGTTGGTGCTTCTAAAGGTGATGGGCTGAAGAATACACGTAGAAGCAATTACTCTAAGCGAAGAAATGGCTCTTTTATTTCTACAAGTGTCATTTATTCGTACAGAAAGAGTAACATTCTTGAGCATACTCAAATCTACTTGCTCCTTCTTAAGACTAGACACTCTCGCCTTCGATTCTAGTGCTTGCCCTACGCTCCCTGTAGACGTAGGTAAACTAGATTTAATCTTAGCACTCTTAACAGAATTATTAATACACCTTTGATCTTTCGAAGATGCTTTTTCGATTTTCACGCTTTGCAGGATAGCGTGAGAGGTAGTTTGGGAGGATGAGTAAGCTTTGAGATTTTTTAAGAACTTACGCTTTTCAGCTTCGAAATTCTCTCTTTCTTTGTCTAATTTTTTAGCTTTAGATTCTTCTATCTGTTTTATTATAGGATGTATGTAGAGAGAATTTTGATAATGAACGTCTTTGACTTCCCCGTAGTGTGCTTGAGGTTCAGGAGGTAGAACTTGAACTAAATCACAGAAATGTGTTAAAGAAGGTTTCATATTTATGTCTCTTTCATTCAGTTCCGTGTAATCAAAGGGGATCTCAGGCCCATGTGAGGTTTTTCTCATAGATGAATTATAATTATTTTGGTACGTCGATTCAGTGAATTCTCTAAGAGAGGTTACTCCTAAACCCATGTGCTTAATTTCATACATTTCCTTTTTCCGTGAAACTCGTGGGTTAGTGAAACCTATACCTTCTATAGGATTATAGAACTCTATTCCCTTGGGCTTGTTCAAAAATATTGTCTGTTCGGATTGTCCCCTACACGTAACTATATCATCTAATTTCTTAATTTTAGCATATAGTTTGTGGCGACCCTACTTTTCTAACTAGGATTAGTGGCGGATTTCCGCAACGTAAGCCGCGGAAGGCCCGTCTAATTAAAACATTTTCCTAAAATAATATATACTAATATAAAAATCCGTCTACATCGTTATCTCTGTACACGGGCTGAAGCCCAAAAAATATCGAAAGAACAAAAGTCCTACAGACGCTCCACAGGTCTTCATCCATGTACCGCACCGCCCTCAAAAGTCCGTGGAGCACCGCCACCAGCCGCCTCAGTCTCGACGCGTATCAGCGTCAGACTCAGCACCTACAACACGTACACACTGAGCAATTTGCCCAGTAGGTGAATAAAATGCATGTATGCAAGTGTGTACTCAATCCCAATCCCAATATCTCACAACATGATATAATGCACACTCTTTCTTTTCCCACATTCCTATTTCACACAATACAGGGCCCTAGGTTAGGCTCGACACCTTCGCGCGCAAAAGACTACTGGGAGGCCACCCCCAAGTCTCGCGGCAGCCTACCCTGGTAGTGCACTGGACGATCACGCCAATGGCCTCCTACCGGGTCGCTCCGCACCAAAAGCATACACTGATAGTGCACTGGACGATCACGCCAATGGCCTCCTATCAGGTCGCACCAAAATCTCGTCCTGCGGTATGCACCTCGGGACGGTCACGCCTGAGTAGACAGATCGATCACGCCTGTCTCCGCCAGGTGCCCAGTGAGCCCAACCTCGACTCCTCTAAGAGTCATCAATCACAAACATCTCATTCTACCCCGTACGTCAATATCTCATATCACTACCGTCTCAATACGGTACAATCATCTCTCTCCCTAACGTGGTATGCATGTGCTATGCATATACATGAAATCTCATGGAAGCATGATTTAAATAAAACGTACGTAGAACATGTAAACACGTAAATCATATAAGTCACGTAAATCACATAATCACATGAAAACACATAATTGTGTTTACGTATTGTAGATGGATGATCCACCTACCTGTCCTCCAGATAATGTCAGTCAAGAAATCTAGTAAATTCCCTAACTGGTCGAACCTCTGAGCATAGAAATATTATCACATCAGTATTTTTGCTAAGTTACGTAAGTCTAAAAATTCCCGAACCCTAATTATCGAAAACCTTATAATGAGGAAATCCTAAAATATTTTAAAGATGTGCTTTGCCGAAATCTTTTAAAAATCACATACCTAAATGGCGCAAACTTTAGATCAATATACCGAAAGCTTTTTACATATTAAGTACCGAAAACTTTTTATATACTATACTACATTACGCATCGAAACCTTCAAGGATTTAAAACATATAAATTCCCGAAGTCAAACATGTGAAAACATCACTTTGCCGAAAACTCTTCAAATAGACAACTAAAATAATATTTATCTTAATTTCAAACCCCAAGAACTCTAACACTATTGCCGAAAACATGCTAGAGCTTACCGAAAACGTTTAGTAACTAATATCCTTCACATAACAGAAACTTCTCACACTTGGCCTAAGCATGCCAATACCGACATTGCCTAATATCATTTCTCTGATTTCATACTTATTTTAAGCATACAAATATAAAACACTCATGTACCGAAGAGAATTTCTCAAAGGGTTAAAACCCTAATACCGAAACCTCAAAAGCTACTGAGATGTTTTTATTATTAAACCAAAATCTTTCAAGTATTAACCTATTCTAGTATCGAAACTTCCCAACACACATCAGCTCTTAACATAAAACTAAAGACACCTATTTAATTCTTTAAAATCTGAATTCCCACACCTCATGTCATACTTAGGAATTTACAGCACTTATCATCACATAATTCATTCAAATCACATATTAAAGGCACGGAAGTTATTTAATACCATAGCCACCTATCTCATATAGATAATATAATACTATTAAAACTATATAAACCACAACTACGTTTACCTTACGTCCACGCTTTTAGGTTTGTTAGGAACGTAAATTGCCGAAATCTCCACCCTTGATGAAGTTCTCCTTTTTCTTCATGTGTTATTTTCGTTTTGTTTCTAGGCCAGTAAGGGAAGGGTTTTTCGTGGGTTTATGAGTAGATATAGGTTAGATGACTATTTAACCTATCAAAAGGGCTAATTTATGTGTATGATGTATTGTACATACGTGGGTGTTCAATTAGAAAGGTGTATATTACCTTAAAGCTAAGAAATATTTCTATTAGTCATACTTATTAAATAAGAGAAATAGCCACCACGTGTCCTTTGAATGTTTTGATGTTCAACTAATAACTCATATGTATATACACGTGTATGTAGAAAGAAATGTAGGGTTGACCATTAGATGTGATAAGAATGATTGGTCCGAAAACTTGATGAGAGAGTACGAAAACTTCCTAGTTCTCTTTGAGTCTTTCCTACCTTATTCACCCATTACTAATTTGGGCCTTCATCTAGCCATTCCTAGTTGGGCCTTTAATATTAATTCGGCCTGTTACTTATTAGACCCTATTGAGTTGGGTCAAAATTATCTGGGCCGAATATTATTTGAACCGAATTTTTTCACCCGATTTCCGATCCGCTCGAATACCAATTTCATTAATTCGAATGTATACAAGATTAATTACATTCTAACCCCGTATTAAATTTACGGGCATTACATCCTCCCTCCCTTAAAAGAATTTCGTCCCCGAAATTCGCCGACGCGAATAACTCGGGTAACGATTCCTCTTATTCCCTGGTTTATATGTACTCTATTAATGCCATTTTCCACTAAATTTAGGCGACGCATTTAAATGTGTGGCCCAACTTTCTGAGATCAACAATTTCTTGTCTACACTCGCCCACATATTTTCTATTCTCTAAGCATACTTATTCCTTATTCCAACCACGCTTCCGCTGCACACTCTAGGCTTACTTCAATAAAATGCAGTAATACGTACATGCTTATTTTACTGAAAATATTCCAGCTCAACCCTGAAATTCGCCTATTCGCCGGAAAATTAAATCTTGGTCATACCCAAAAATGTACTAAACTATCCCAAAAAAATGGGTCGAACCTGAAAACTCTACTTACTTTGCTATCGGAATATTTTATGCAACCCATCTGAAAGTTTAGTCAAAATTAACACTTGATAACAAATTGAAGCATAACGAATTTAGGCTAAAATTTCATAAGGCTTGCATATCTATATTCTACCCGAAATTACTTGGATCAAAAATGAAATTGGAGTGCCCAAAAACATAAGTTACCCGAATCTTTCTTCAATCATGCGAAGTTATTTATGTGGCTGAAAATATTTGAAATAGCTAACACACTAGATTCAATTGCTCGACATACTATCATTATTACTCGAAACTGTCTAGGTGAACAGCCGAGAATTTCAACCCTAAAGTTCATCTATCCAAAATTTGTCTTTTCTGTCATAGACTAATTAGCATGTCCGAAAATTGAACCAAGTCACAGAGAAATTTTCCAAGCTGCTTGAAATTTTGAATCAATTTATGCCAATTATACTCGGAAATCAAGTTATTCCTACACATTTCCTCTACTTGCATGTACAAACATGAATAGAACACATTACGACGTAGTAAAGGCAAGAAGTAGGGTTTCGAACACAGACATATGATACTTAGAAAAGCTCACATAAGTTTGCATAGAATCACAAGAATACCTTAGCACGTATATAAAAATTCAGAAATAAAACTTTCCAGCCATAACTCATGCTCGAAATTTCCATTTAAATCACAGTCACTTAGAAGCATAATAAAAATGATCACTTAATCAAGTATTGATCTTATAGGCTAGGCTGGTTCTCCAGGCTTTTGAGCGGCAGTACATGGACAGTCTTCAGAATCTAAAGCCTAAGCTCTGATACCACCTGTGGCGACCCTACTTTTCTAACTAGGATTAGTGGAGGATTTCCGCAACGTAAGCCGCGGAAGGCCCGTCTAATTAAAATTTTTTCCTAAAATAATATATACTAATATAAAAATCCGTCTACATCGTTATCTTTGTACACGGGCTGAAGCCCCAAAATATCAAAAGAACAAAAGTCCTACAGACACTCCACAGGTCTTCATCAATGTACCGCACCGCCCTCAAAAGTCCGTGGAGCACCGCCACCAGCCGCCTCAGTCTCGACGCGTATCAGCGTCAGACTCAGCACCTACAACACGTAAACACTGAGCAATTTGCCCAGTAGGTGAATAAAATGCATGTATGCAAGTGTGCACTCAATCCCAATCCCAATATCTCACAACATGATATAATGCACACTCTTTCTTTTCCCACATTCCTATTTCACACAATACAGGGCCCTAGGTTAGGCTCAACACCTTCCCGCGCAAAAGACTACTGGGAGGCCACCCCCAAGTCTCGCGGCAGACTACCCTGGTAGTGCACTGGACGATCACGCCAATGGCCTCCTACCGGGTCGCTCCGCACCAAAAGCATACACTGATAGTGCACTGGACGATCACGCCAATGGCCTCCTATCAGGTCGCACCAAAATCTCGTCCGGCGGTATGCACCTCGGGACGGTCACGCCCGAGTAGACAGATCAATCACGCCTGTCTCCGCCAGGTGCCCAGTGAGCCCAACCTCGACTCCTCTAAGAGTCATCAATCACAAACATCTCATTCTACCCCGTACGTCAATATCTCATATCACTACCGTCTCAATACGGTACAATCATCTCTCTCCCTAACGTGGTATGCATGTGCTATGCATATACATGAAATCTCATGGAAGCATGATTAAAATAAAACGTACGTAGAACATGTAAACACGTAAATCATAAGTCACGTAAATCACATAATCACATGAAAACACATAATTTTGTTTACGTATTGTAGATGGATGATCCACCTACCTGTCCTCCAGATAATGTCAGTCAAGAAATCTGGTAAATTCCCTAACTGGTCGAACCTCTGAGCATAGAAATATTATCACATCAGTATTTTTGCTAAGTTACGTAAGTCTAAAAATTCCCGAACCCTAATTATCGAAAACATTATAATTAGGAACTCCTAAAATATTTTAAAGATGTGCTTTGCCGAAATCTTTCAAAAATCACATACCCAAATGGCGCAAACTTTAGATCAATATACCGAAAGCTTTTTACATATTAAGTACCGAAAACTTTTTAGATACTATACTACATTACGCATCGAAACCTTCAAGGATTTAAATTCCCGAAGTCAAACATGTGAAAACATCACTTTGCCGAAAACTCTTCAAATAGACAACTAAAATAATATTTATCTTAATTTCAAACCCCAAGAACTCTAACACTATTGCCGAAAACATGCTAGAGCTTACCGAAAACGTTTAGTAACTAATATCCTTCACATAACAGAAACTTCTCACACTTGGCCTAAGCATGCCAATACCAGACATTGCCTAATATTATTTCTCTGATTTCATACTTATTTTAAGCATACAAATATAAAACACTCATGTACCGAAGAGAATTTATCAAAGGGTTAAAACCCTAATACCGAAACCTCAAAAGCTACTGAGATGTTTTTATTATTAAACCAAAATCTTTCAAGTATTAACCTATTCTAGTATCGAAACTTCCCAACACACATCAGCTCTTAACATAAAACTAAAGACACCTATTCAATTCTTTAAAATCTGAATTCCCACACCTCATGTCATACTTAGGAATTTACAGCACTTATCATCACATAATTCATTCAAATCACATATTAAAGGCACGGAAGTTATTTAATACCATAGCCACCTATCTCATATAGATAATATAATACTATTAAAACTATATAAACCACAACTACGTTTACCTTACGTCCACGCTTTTAGGTTTGTTAGGAACGTAAATTGCCGAAATCTCCACCCTTGATGATGTTCTCCTTTTTCTTCATGTGTTATTTTCGTTTTGTTTCTAGGCAGTAAGGGAAGGGTTTTTCGTGGGTTTATGAGTAGATATAGGTTAGATGACTATTTACCCTATCAAAAGGGCTAATTTATGTGTACGATGTATTGTACATACGTGGGTGTTCAATTAGAAAGGTGTATATTACCTTAAAGCTAAGAAATATTTCTATTAGTCATACTTATTAATAAGAGAAATAGCCACCACGTGTCCTTTGAGTGTTTTGATGTTCAACTAATAACTCATATGTATATACACGTGTATGTAGAAAGAAATGTAGGGTTGACCATTAGATGTGATAAGAATGATTGGTCCAAAAACTTGATGAGAGAGTACGAAAACTTCCTAGTTCTCTTTTGAGTCTTTCCTACCTTATTCACCCATTACTAATTTGGGCCTTCATCTAGCCATTCCTAGTTGGGCCTTAATATTAATTCGGCCTGTTACTTATTACACCCATTGAGTTGGGTCAAAATTATCTGGCCCGAATATTATTTGAACCGAATTTTTTCACCCGATTTCCGATCCGCTCGAATACCAATTTCATTAATTCGAATGTATACAAGATTAATTACATTCTAACCACGTATTAAATTTACGGGCATTACATAGTTTCTTGCGTTCCTCACCTAGGAGAGCATAATTATTTTCTACCGTCAGCTTGGCGGCTTGACAGGCATCTAGTTCTTTACTAAGCTCAGTAATCTTTGCATTTGATATTTCTAATTGAGCTTCTAAGTTAGTGATCTTAGTGGTAGCTTCGGTTATCCTACAATTTAGGGTGGCTTTCTCATTGAGATTTCTAACCATGCTATTATAGTTATTTGCTAGCCTGTCTTCTAACTCCTTAATCTTTTCGCTATGCTGTCCTGTTTGAGGTTGACTAGTCTCTCTAGAATGTAGGCTCTTAGTAAGTTCTTCTATTTTAGCAGAGCTCCTAAGTTCTGATTCGAGACTATTTATTCTCTCCTGAGATCTAGAAAGTTTATCCTCTACTTCCTTAATACTTTTCTAATCACGTTTCATGTTAGCATATTGTTTTTGATATGAATCTAACATGGTCAATAATGTGGTAGAAGAGACTACCTCTTGTGAAGTGGTGGATTATTTTCGTCGTCCGTATTATTGGCAGTTTCAGCGTTCGATTCATGGTCGAGACGGGCCATCAGGGCTAGATTCTCTTCTACAGAACTCGACGTGTCCTCGAGCCATTGGTCTTGTTCGGCCATGAGAGCTACTCCAGCTTCCTCCTGTTTAGTCAATTGAAGCTTCCTAGAGTAGTAGTTGGCATCTCTCTTCTTCGGAAGAGTGCACTCTCTGGCAAAGTGACCTGGCTTGCGACAATTGAAGCATTTGTTAGCCTCTTTTGGGTTCTTGACTTCGGAGCTCTCTGGTGCACGTTCTTGGTTTTTAGAGCTTGTAGTCCGAAGTTGTTGGCTGAGGTTGAAGACTTCTTCTTGAAGTACTTCTTGCTCATCATTTTTCCTATCAAGGCCAATTGTTTCCCTAGGGCTTTTATATTTGGCTCAACGTCGGATTCCGATCCGACTCTGAAGGTGAAGGAGGCCTAACGATCTTTTCTTTTCTTAGCTTTGAGCTCCTCTTCTCTGACACTAAGGCAACAGTGTCTTCGATCTGTTTGCCCTTCTGCTCCTTTTGAATCTCGCTAATATCATCCTCATGTTGTGCGAGATTGTCAAACACGGCATGGATATCCAGCTCCTCTAGATCTTTATTCTGTCGAATTTGAGTGGATATCTTTTTCCATTCCGCGGGCAGGGAAGAGAGAAATCTAATGTTTGTCTCCATGTTGGTCTTCGTGATTTCGATCTTCCTCATCTCGTTGAGGAGAGTGAGGTATCTTTGGTATAGCTCATATAGACTCTCCTCCGGCTTTGCTTTGAAGGAGTCGTAAGTAGTGAGAATGTTCGCCTTTTTGGCCTTTATGCCAACTTCCGTCCTCTGCATCATCATATGCTGTTCATAAGGGTATTCATGGCTACTAGATCAGCCTTGGCTCGTGCCCTCTCCTCAATAGAATACTCCCTAGGCTCCTTCAGTCGCCTAGATGCGGGAATTTGAGGAGTCACTGTGTCATCACTGGAAATATTGACCCAAAACTGTGCGGGTCCCTCTTCTAGTGAACTCAGTAAATTTTTAGCTTGATCTTTCAAAGCTATGAAATTGAGGAAGCGGCTTCTCCAAACGGTGTATTCGCCTCGTATCGGTGGACGATTATCATTTCCAAGCGAGTATGCATCCATCTTGTTTTGTAGTAGAGTTATTGAAGGATCTTCGTTAAGTGTTTTGAAGGTTTGAAGATGATGTAATGTGCTTCACAAGTGACAAAGTTCGTTAGTAGCGTTTGATTGGTAAAATAGTTCGAGAATTATTTTCAATCTAATCTTTAAAGTTTGATTGAAAATAATTTCGTCGAAATAGAATATAATGTGTACTGTTCTCGTGCGAGAAAGTCTGTCCGCGAAATATTTTTCGAGCGAAATAAATTGCCCAAAATCATTCGGTCGAGAAAATTTCCAGATCGTGAATTTATTTCGATCGTAAAGAAACAGTACGTTAGTAAGTTTCTCGACAAGTCAAAATTAATCTGTTGACTAGAAAAGTTTCTCGCGTGTAAATTATTTTTAGCTTGGTCAAACTTTAAAGGTCTGACCGAAAATGTTTCTCGAGAGAAAGTTTTTACGCATGCAAAGTCAAAATTGGTCTCTCTCGAAAAAGATTTCGCTGAATAATGCTCGAGAAATATTTCTAACTAAAATCGTTTATAGTGTTGACGTTTCTAGCGCTGACTTCGTATTCAGACCGAGAAATTAGTGTTGACGTTTCGACCGAGAAATTAGTGTTGACGTTTCTAGTGTTGGCGTTTCGATCGAGAAATTAATCTAATCAAAAACCTAGCGAGAAAAATTAGAACGATCGAGAAAAATCACAGAATACGATTAACACAGATTCAAGCAAAACAACGAATTAGACAGTGAAATTTCAGGTAATTGCTCGCAATCATTTACTAACTACGCACGAACAAGCAATTAAACACGTTATGAAGCAAAATATGTCGAAGTTGATCAAAATCAGAACGTGTTCTTCATGTTCTTTGCAAACAGTAAATCACAGAATCAATTTAATCCTTAAAACGAAGTTCAAATAGCTACAGATCTGATCGAAATCAACATTTAGCACTTAAGTGTAACGACCCGACTTCCTAGATACATATTTTGGCGGATTTATGCAACGTAAGCAGCGGAAAGCCCATTTAATTAAAACTTTTTAAAACGTATGAATACAAATATACACTAGTTCAATATTGTTCTCACAAGGTCCACATTTATTCATTGGGCCGAAGCCCAAAAATGTAAACACACGAAACATAATTTAAATCACTCCACAGGTCGCGTCACATGTACTGCTCCGCCCTCAAAAGTCCGTGGAGGTACCGCCTTCAGCCGCCTCACCTACACACGTAAACCCTGAGCTTTTGCCCAGTAGATGAAATATACAATGCAAATGTTCTCACAACCCAATCCCGACACCTCACAAATGCACACTCGACATCTCACAAATACACACCTGTTTTCACCACACATCTTATTTCAAACACAGGGCCCTAGGCTAGACTCGGAATCCACGCATAAATGTCATAAAAAGCCGTGATAGTACGGCCCCATCTCGGTCTCAACCGTCTATAACAATGGCAGGTAACGGCCCCATCTCGGTCTCAACCGTACCTAAAATAGTGACAAGCGGCCCCATCTCAGTCTCAACCGCGAGCGCTTCATCGAGTCGTAGCCCGACAAATAACATCAGTCACTCTACCCCACTCATCGACATTACCGAGACCCCGCACGATTATAACTCCCCTTATGACACGTGTATGCGAATGCCGTGCAAATAAAGTGCAACACATAAAATGCAAATTTTCATATAACGTATCGGCGCGAGGTATTAGCTCGGCCCGATCCAAAAACTAGCGTACACAAATAATTTGGGCCCAAAGCCCGCGTTCCGATTAAATCGGCCCGAAACCTTATATATTAAACTCTCCCCTAAATTACGGTAAGAGTTCCAAAATTTTAATCCTTTTATCTTTAACTCCCAAATTTTTAAAATAATACTTCAATTCATATTTTAGAAATATTTCTCCAAATTTTACTTTTAAAATTCCATAATCTCAATATTTTATTTTAAAGGAATCAAATTTGAAATTCCTTGACTCATTATTCGAAAATTTTATATAACTATAAAATAACCAAGAATGATCCTCAAAATTTATCTAAGATTCAAAATTTTTCTCAAATTTCAAATCTGCCCCAAATTTTAATATTTTTAGTTTAGACCCGAAATTTTTATAGAATTCAGATTTGCCCCAAAACTTTTGAAAAGTTCTAATTTCTCTCCAAACGAAATTTAGTATTAAAGTATCCCCTGTTTGAATTTTTACATTTTTAGTCTCTATATTTTTGGAACTTGTCAATTTAGTACCCGAGTTTTTTTTTTAAAATTTCACAAAGGACCCCAATGATATATTCCGAATTTAAAATATGTCCTAAAAGCTTTATATTTCTTTAAAAATATTCTCTGTTCGGAATTTTACAACATAGACTCCCCAGATTTTGTAAAATTTCGATTAAGTCCCTAAAATTTTAAAATAACTATTTTATAGGCTGTTTTGCGACAGTTTCGTATATCTCAATGATCAAGGGGTAAATGATGTCCGATGGACCTGAAATTTTAACCACACATAAAGGACTTGCAAATCTAAATTCTGTCCGAAGGGATCCTTAATCCGAGGTGTATATTGTGAAATATGAATTTTTAAACCTCCTGGCCGAAATGAATAAAGAAACCCTAGGAAACTCTAATCTTTCCTATGTTTTATCCTAATTTCTTAATCTTAAAATCCTCTATCCTTATTTCTAAATACTCATGGTCCTCCTAAGCTAACCGAAATATATATATATATTTCTAAATACTCATGGTCCATATAAGGTGCTCACATAAGGTGAGCACCATATCATTCCTCTCTATATATATATATAATGAACAATTCATGCAAATCGATCATCACTATCAAGTAAACACGAAGAACTCGATGAAGAACATGCAAACACGTAAAAATTCGAAATTCCTAATATTGTTTACGTATGTAGGTGATCTTCACCTACCTTAATCCGCAGAGAATTGTGTTACGGGTGTGATCCCGACCCTTCGTTCCGAAGCTCCTCCTCGCCCGTGAGCTTCTCCCTTTCTTTTCCCTCTTTTCTTTTCTTTTCTTCTCTCCCTCTCTCTCACTCGGCCTCTCCCTCTCTCTCTCCTTTTTATTTTCTTTCTCTTTCTTTCTTTGATTCTCTCGGCCTCTCCTCTCTATGATGGTGTCTCCCTATTAATTTTTAGTGTTATTTATTCTTGTGTTAATGGTGTATTAGGTGTATTTGATGGCTTTTGATTTTTTGTATTTAAGTGTTTGGGATATCACTTTATTCCTTCTCCTCTCCATAAAAATTGCCACCTCCTATTGTATTTGTAGTTGAGTTGTTAATTTATTTTTTAGGTTAATAAAGTATGTATTAGTTTTATTTTCATTTTGTTTGTTTCATTTTGGAGTTGAATTTTTTTGTTTGCTTTGTTTTGTTTTCGATTCTATTAGTATTATAGTATTTTTGGGTCAAAGTAATGAGGTGTAAAGAGGTCCCTCTCCTTACATAAAAATTGCCCATTTATTTATTTATTATTATTTTTTATTATTATATTTTATTGGGCCAAAATCCTAATTTCTAGTCTACCTCTCACAATTGGACCATTACTTTTCTTTTGGTCCAATTGGGCCTTTATTTTTCATTATCGGATCAAATTTAAATTCTTGTCTTGACTTGGGAAGAAAAATCGGTGTATGTTCGAAATCGACTTCATACTGTTCGATTATTATTAATGTAATCCCGTATAAATTTTACGGGTATTACATTCTTCCCCCCTTACAAGAATTTCGTCCCCGAAATTATAGTACGGAAAATAACTCGGGGTATCTTTCTCTCATCTCTGGCTTCTTCCAGTACTTGGTTCCGCCACAAGACCTTCACGAGAGGAATGTTTTTATTCCGAAGGCGTTTCACCTCATACATCAAGATTTCTACCGGCTTTCCTTCGTAGCTCAAGTCCGGCTTCAATTGTTGATATAGCGACTCGCCCTGCACCACATGGCTCGGGTCTGGGACGTACTTCCGTAACGTTGACACATGAAAGACGTCATGAACTTGCGCGAGCGATGTTGGCAAGTCGAGCTGGTACGCCACTTCTCCAACTCTTTTCACAACTGTGAAAGGTCCGATATATCTCGGACTCAACTTCCCCTTCTTTCCGAAACGTTTTAGTCCCTTCATTGGCGAGATTTTAAAAAAGACTTGATCGCCTTCATCAAACTGCAGCGGCCTTCGTCTTTTGTCTGCATAATTCTTCTGACGACTTTGGGCCGTTTGCATCCTCTCCCGGATTTTTCCCACAGCTTCAGTCATTTCACGAACCATTTCGGGACCCAACAATGCTTTCTCTCCGATTTCATCCCAATGAACTGGGAATCGACATTTACGTCCGTACAAGGCTTGGTAAGGCGCCATCCCAATTGTGGCTTGATAGCTGTTATAGGAAAACTCGATCAGTGGGAGGTATTTGCTCCAACTTCCTCGGAAATCCAGAATGCATGCTCTCAACATATCTTCGAGTGTCTAGATTGTTCTTTCAGATTGTCCATCCGTCTGGGGATGAAATGCCGTACTGAAAGACAGTTTCGTCCCCATAGCCTTTTGTAGGCTCACCCAGAATTGGGACAGAAACCTCGAATCCCGATCCGAAACGATTGAAATCGGGACCCCATGGAGTCTCACAATTTCTTGTATGTACAGCTCGGCATATTTCGCCATGGAATAGGTTTGATTGCTTGGCAGGAAATGGGCTGATTTAGTTAATCGATCTACGATCACCCAGATTGCATCATAGCCCTTTACCGTCTTGGGTAACCCGACGACGAAGTCCATCGTGATATGGTCCCACTTCCACTCGGGAGTCATCAAAGGTTGCAACGTTCCCGCCGGTCTTTGATGTTCTGCTTTGATTTGCTGGCACGTCAAGCACCGTTGCACGAAAACAGCCACATCTTTCTTCATTCCCGGCCACCAATAATTTATTCGTAAGTCCCGATACATTTTTGTTGCACCGGGATGTATCGAGTAGGTTGTTGTATGTGCCTCCGTCATTATAATTTGACGGATCTCTTCATCAGGTGGTACATATAAACGACCTCGGAATTGTAAGCTTCCGTCGTCTCGAAATCCGAACGCCGACTGAACACCTTCATCTTGTTCCGCTCGGATCTTCAGATAGAATTCATCCTCTTTTTGTGCCTCGAGAATTCGATTTAACAACGTCGGCTTTAAGGTCAACGCTGCCAGCTTCGTTTCGATCTCCCCTAAGTTGATCACTTCAACTCCGAGTTGACACAATTCCGTGTTCACCGATTTACGGCTCAGAGCATCTGCCACTACGTTTGCCTTCCCTGGGTGATAATTAATTACGCAGTCATAGTCCTTCACCAACTCGAGCCATCGTCTTTGCCTCATGTTTAACTCCTTCTGCGTGAAGAAGTACTTTAGGCTTTTATGATCTGTAAAGATCTCGCATCGTTCTCCATATAAATAGTGTCGCCAAATTTTCAGGGCAAACACCACGGCTGCGAGTTCCAAATCATGCGTGGGGTAATTCTTCTCGTATGGTTTCAGCTGTCGGGAGGCATAAGCGATTACTTTCCCGTTCTGCATCAACACGCATCCCAAGCCATTCTTCGAGGCATCACTATACACCGAAAATCCTTCGGTACCAGATGGAATCGTAAGAACAGGAGCCGTTGTCAATCGTTTCTTCAACTCCTGGAAGCTTTGTTCGCACGCTTCCGTCCACTTGAATGGAACGTTCTTCTTCGTCAGGTTTGTGAGTGCCGAGGCAATGCTAGAAAAGTCCTTAATAAATTTTCGATAGTATCCAGCAAGCCCGAGAAAGTTCCTGATCTCCGTAGGAGTGGTTGGTCGTGGCCAATTATTTACTGCTTCTATCTTGCTGGGATCCACCGAAAGTCCGTTTCCGGAAATGATGTGCCCCAAGAAAACCACTTGTTCCAACCAGAATTCGCACTTTTTGAACTTGGCGAATAACTGCTTTTCCCGAAGAATTCGTAGGACCGTCCTCAGATGTTTATCGTGTTCTTCTCTCGTCTTTGAGTAGATGAGGATATCGTCAATAAAGACGATTACGAATTGGTCCAGAAATTCTTTGAAGACCCGGTTCATCAGATCCATGAAGGCTGCTGGAGCATTCGTTAGCCCAAAAGGCATGACCAAGAATTCGTAATGGTCGTACCTCGTGCTGAACGCCGTTTTAGGAATATCAGCCTCACGAACCTTTAATTGATGATAGCCAGAACGCAAATCAATCTTCGAGAATAATGTAGCCCCTTGTATCTGATCGAATAAATCATCGATCCTCGGTAACGGGTATTTGTTCTTTATCGTGATTTTGTTAAGTTCACGATAATCGATACAAAGTCACATTGATCCGTCTTTCTTCCGCACGAACAATACCGGGGCTCCCCATGGTGAGAAGCTAGGTTGAATGAAGCCCTTATGTAATAGTTCGTCAAGTTGCTCCTTAAGCTCTCGTAATTCGTTCGGTGCTAGTCGATACGGAGCTTTAGAGATCGGAGTAGCTCCAGGCATGAGATAGATGGAGAATTCGATTTCTCGATCCGGAGGTAGTCCTGGAAGGTCATCGGGGAACACGTCGGGATATTCATTTACGATCGGGACATCTTCAAGATTCGGTTGAGAGGATTCTTCGGCTTTCACCGCAAAGACAAAGAAAGCTTCACAGCCCGAATTTACGAGTCGCTGAGCCTTCAGAGCAGATATCCGAGGAATTAGATTACCCTTCGCCTTTTTCGAAAATTCAAATTCCTCTCCCTCAGGCAAGCAGAATTTGACTACTTTCTTCGAGCAGTCGATAATAGCTCCATATTTGGAAAGCCAATCCATCCCGAAAATGACATCATAATCATTCATCGGGATTACGATCAGATCTACGTTCAAATCTCTTCCCCTTAATTCTAACAGGACAATCTTCTACAACTAGATTCGTCCGTGTCGGATCTCCATGGGGTAAAGACACCACGAAATTGCACATAGAACGAGTGGGATGAATTCCCGCTCCAGCCACAAATTAGCCGACACAAACGAGTGTGTAGCCCCAGAGTCAAATAAAATTGTTGAAGGTACGTAAAAGATACTCAGCATACCCGTGACCACATTCGGATTAGCCTCTGCCTCCTCGTTCGTCAATGTGAAGACACGAGCTGGCAGTGGCGGTAAGGCCTCCGCCTCCTCATTCGTAAGTGCGAAGACACGAGCTGGCACTGGCGGTGTTCGGACTGGATTCTGTGGCTGGTTCTGTGGCGTGTGCGGAAGCAGCTGCTGAGTTCTGGGACTGTCTCGAGCATAATGTCCGGGCTGCCCACATTGGTAGCAATGCACCGGTCGTTGTCCGAAACAGACTCCGACATGATTCCTTCCACACTGTGGGCATCGTGGTGCTGGATTTGGTGGCCTCGTATTCGCTCCCTGGTTGAACGTCGGACGCCAGTTCTGTTGATTGGGTTGGTTGCCCCTGTTGTTTAGACCCTTTCCAAAGAATGGCCGTTTGGAACTTTCGCCTCCTTGAGGAGCTTCCCTCTTCCGACTAGACTCCTGTGCCTCCCTCACAACTCCCTCCGCCTGCTCCGCAATCAATGCCCGTTCCGTCGCATGTCGAAACTCTAACTGGCGCACTCCCACCACGCTTAGATCCCGGTAGAACTCGGGTTTCAGCCCCCGAAGAAAACGCGTCACCTTCAGAGCATTGGTGACTACGAGGTGAGGAGCAAAGCGAGATAACTCCTCGAATTTGCGGATGTACTCAGGCACCGACATATTCCCCTGCTTCAGGTTCATGAACTCATACATTTTCTGCTCCTGGTCGTGAACAGTGAAGTACTTGTCGTAGAAAAGCTCCCTGAAGCGTTCCCAAGTCATAGTGACTGGGTCCTCCAACACCTTGACGGAGTTCCACCAGACACGTGCATTCCCCCGAAGTAGGGAAACAACACATAACATCTTCTCCTCGTTCGGTACACGGCTGTATATGAAGAGGTCTTCAATAGTGCCGATCCAATCCTCGGCTTCCGCGGGGTTAGCGGCCTCGGAAAAGATCGGAGGATTAAGTTTTCGGAAACGCTCCCCGATAATCTCCACACGGTCGGGCTGTGGAGGCGAACGATGCTCAGATGAGCTCCGGTGGTTGATCAGATCATGGATTTGATTCGATTGTTGTTGAATAAGTTCAGTCAATCGATGGATGGTAGAGTGGTCCACCTCTAGTAGAGATTCAGATCCCGCCCTACGACTCGACTCGCCCACTTCTCTACATGTTCTCACCATTTTCAACTTACTTCTACAATAAATGACACATAAATCAGCCAAATCAAATCACATAAAAAAACGTAAAAACTTACAGGCGCGGCTGGTTCTCCTGGCTTTTGAGCGGCAGTACATGGACAGTCTACAGAATCTATAACCTAATGCTCTGATACCACCTGTAACGACCCGACTTCCTAGATACATATTTTGGCGGATTTATGCAACGTAAGCAGCGGAAAGCCCATTTAATTAAAACTTTTTAAAACGTATGAATACAAATATACACTAGTTCAATATTGTTCTCACAAGGTCCACATTTATTCATTGGGCCGAAGCCCAAAAATGTAAACACACGAAACATAATTTAAATCACTCCACAGGTCGCGTCACATGTACTGCTCCGCCCTCAAAAGTCCGTGGAGGTACCGCCTTCAGCCGCCGCTATACACGTAAACCCTGAGCTTTTGCCCAGTAGATGAAAATATACAATGCAAATGTTCTCACAACCCAATCCCGACACCTCACAAATGCACACTCGACATCTCACAAATACACACATGTTTTCACCACACATCTTATTTCAAACACAGGGCCCTAGGTTAGACTCGGAATCCACGCATAAATGTCATAAAAAGCCATGATAGTACGGCCCCATCTCGGTCTCAACCGTCTATAACAATGGCAGGTAACGGCCCCATCTCGGTCTCAACCGTACCTAAAATAGTGACAAGCGGCCACATCTCAGTCTCAACCGCGAGCGCTTCATCGAGTCGTAGCCCGACAAATAACATCAGTCACTCTACCCCCACTCATCGACATTACCGAGACCCCGCACGGTTATAACTCCCCTTATGACACGTGTATGCGAATGCCGTGCAAATAAAGTGCAACACATAAAATGCAAATTTTCATATAACGTATCGGCGCGAGGTTTTAGCTCGTCCCGATCCAAAAACTAGGGTACACAAATAATTTGGCCCAAAGCCCGCGTTCCGATTAAATCGGCCCGAAACCTTATCTATTAAACTCTCCCCTAAATTACAGTAAGAGTTCCAAAACTTTTAATCCTTTTATCTTTAACTCCCAAATTTTTAAAATAATACTTCAATTCATATTTTAGAAATATTTCTCCAAATTTTACTTTTAAAAATCCATAATCTCAATATTTTATTTTAAAGGAATCAAATTTGAAATTCCTTGACTCATTATTCGAAAATTTTATATAACTGTAAAATAACCAAGAATGATCCTCAAAATTTATCTAAGATTCAAAATTTTTCTCAAATTTCAAATCTGCCCCAAATTTTAATATTTTTAGTTTAGACCCGAAATTTTTATAGAATTCAGATTTGCCCCAAAACTTTTGAAAAGTTCTAATTTCTCTCCAAACGAAATTTAGTATTAAAATATCCCCTGTTTGAATTTTTACATTTTTAGTCTCTATATTTTTGGAACTTGTCAATTTAGTACCCGAGTTTTGTTTTTTAAAATTTCACAAAGGACCCCAATGATATATTCCGAATTTAAAATATGTCCTAAAAGCTTTATATTTCTTTAAAAATATTCTCTGTTCGGAATTTTACAACATAGACTCCCCAGATTTTGTAAAATTTCGATTAAGTCCCTAAAATTTTGAAATAACTATTTTATAGGCTGTTTTGCGATAGTTTCGTATATCATGATCAAGGGGTAAACGATGTCCGATGGACCTGAAATTTTAACCACACATAAAGGACTTGCAAATCTAAATTCTATCCAAAGGGATCCTTAATACGAGGTGTATATTGTGAAATATGAATTTTAAACCTCCTGAACGAAATGAATAAAGAAACCCTAGGAAACTCTAATCTTTCCTATGTTTTATCCTAATTTCTTAATCTTAAAATCCTCTATCCTTATTTCTAAATACTCATGGTCCTCCTAAGCTAACCGAAATATATATATATATATATGTATATAATGAACAATTCATGCAAATCGATCATCACTATCAAGTAAACACGATGAACTCGATGAAGAACATGCAAACTCGTAAAAATTCGAAATTCCTAATAGTGTTTACGTATGTAGGTGATCTTCACCTACCTTAATCCGCAGAGAATTGTGTTACGAGTGTGATCCTGACCCTTCGTTCCGAAGCTCCTCCTCGCCCGTGAGCTTCTCCCTTTCTTTTCCCTCTTTTCTTTTCTTTTCTTCTCTCCCTCTCTCCCTCTCTCTCACTCGGCCTCTCCCTCTCTCTCTCCTTTTTATTTTCTTTCTCTTTCTTTCTTTGATTCTCTCGGCCTCTCCTCTCTATGATGGTGTCTCCCTATTAATTTTTAGTGTTATTTATTCTTGTGTTAATGGTGTATTAGGTGTATTTGATGGCTTTTGATTTTTTGTATTTAAGTGTTTGGGATATCACTTTATTCCTTCTCCTCTCCATAAAAATTGTCACCTCCTATTTTATTTGTAGTTGAGTTGTTAATTATATTTTAGGTTAATAAAGTTTGTATTAGTTTTATTTTTATTTTGTTTGTTTCATTTTGGAGTTGAATTGTTTTGTTTGATTTGTTTTGTTTTTGATTCTATTAGTATTATAGTATTTTTGGGTCAAAGTAATGAGGTGTAAAGAGGTCCCTCTCCTTACATAAAAATTGCCCATTTATTTATTTATTATTATTTTTTATTATTATTATATTTTATTGGTCCAAAAATCCTAATTTCTAGTCTACCTCTCACAATTGGACCATTACTTTTCTTTTGGTCAAATTGGGCCCTTTATTTTTCATTATCGGATCAAATTTAAATTCTTGTCTTGACTTGGGAAGAAAAATCGGTGTATGTTCGAAATCGACTTCATACTGTTCGATTATTATTAATGTAATCCCGTATAAATTTTACGGGTATTACATTAAGCGACCACAGAAACATCAAATTCAAGTCAATTAAGCATAGAATTAAGCTATTGGATCGAAAATAATTTTTCGCGCCAAACTGTTCTTTGATGAACAGTAATCAGAAAATTTTCAATCCAATTCTAACAATTTTCAATTCAAAACAGAACGAATATGCTCTGATACCAATTGTTAGGACCCCAGATATCCAACCTAGATCGAATCTACGAAGAACGATTGTAAATCTAATCAATTCGAAAGTTAAAGCATAAGATTTACCATTGAAGCTTGAGAGAGAAGTTAGTTGAAGAACAAGCAAGGTTGGCGCAAAAATCTTCTCTCTAAAAGTTTCTTAGTCAATTCATCTATTTTGAGACTAGAACTCCTAACTTGTTCTTTGAGACTAGCTATAGTTTCCTTAGACCTACGAAGCTTTTTCTCTACTTTTATTCCTGGTTTCTGCTCAGTTACCATGTTAGCAAATTTAGAGCTTAACTCAGCTAACAAGCCAAAATTTGTAGAGTCGAAGTTTTCTACCTCCTGAGATGAGGTGGATGCTTTCTCGTCGTCCGTCTCTGCGGGAGTATCATCTTCATTTTCATCATCAAGGCATGCCATTAGGGCAAGATTGTAAGTGTCAGAATCTGAGTCGTCCTCTAGCCAATGGTCCCGCTCTGCCGTAAGAGCTACTCCAGCTTCCTTTTGTTTGTAGAGTTGAAGCTTCCTGGAGTAGTAGGTAGCATCCTTTTTCTTTGGGAGGGTGCATTCCCTGGCAAAGTAACCTGTTTTTTCCACAATTAAAACATTTTAGTACATCTTTGGAAATTGTGGCTTCTGAGGACTCAGTCGGCTTTTCTTTACTCTTCGAGCTTGTAGTTCGAAGTCTGTTGGCGGATGATGACAACTTTTTCTTGAAGTACTTCTTTGTCATCATCTTGGCGACTAATGCCAGCTGTTTCCCAAATTCTTTAATCTCAGAGGGAAGTTCCGAATCGGATGTGTCTTCATCCTCGGAGGAGCTCGGGAGCTTGACGTGCTTCTCTTTGCGTGACCGGGGTACTCTTCTTCTCATAGACTAGAGTGTCCTCGGCCTGTTTGCCCTTTTGCTCCATCTCGTCCAAGTCTTTATTTTGTCGGAGTTGGGGTAGAGATCTTCTTCCAGTCGGTGGGCAGTGCGGACAGGAACCGAATGTTCATCTCCATGTTAGTCTTTTGATCTCAATCTTCCTCATTTCGTTGAGAAGAGTGAGGTAACGCTGATAAAGATCGTGTAAGCTCTCTTCACTTTTGGCCTCGAAGGAGTCATACGGTGTGAGTATGTTAGCCTTCTTAGCTTTGGCACAGACTTCGGTTCTTTGCATCATTCGCTCCAGTTCATCCCACATCCCTTTTGCAGCTGGGATGCTATCTATTTGCTTCTAGATATCATTCGAGATGCCCTGCATCAGAGTGTTCTTAGCTATAAGATCTGCTCTTGCTCTTCTTTTCTCAGCTTCATCATACTCACTAGGCAATTTTATTCGCCTATTGGGTTCGATCGGAGGATTGTGTTATTCCAGATTATCCAAGAACACTTCAATAGATTAAACTTTCGATTGATGTGAATAGTAAGTTTGGAGGCTTAAGCGTATTGAATACGTGAAATTTTAGAATGAACTTGATTTAGTGATTGTTAGGGTTTAAGCTTAAATACCTTGTACGGTATTTAAGCCCATTGGGCCCCATAACAAGCCCATTACAACTACAACCCATCTAACATATACAATACATCGTATAGAAATAGCAAGACTTAGAATAAATATTTTGGACACTTCTAAAATATTCCTAACATTCTCCCACTAAGTGTCCAAATTACAAATAAGCCTATTATATAAGTCTTCACGTCTTCTTTTTCTTCGAGCGAGGAGGAGGCCGAGGTTCCAGAAGTTCGTAGGCTGATCTTCTAAGTCCAACTCTTAATTCATATGATCTCAATCTTCTACGAAAGGAGATTTTGTCAGAAATGATTTCGATCATCTTATGATACTTCTCTTGTACTTCAGATTCTACTTCTCTCATTTCCTCAACGATCCTTTTGAGCTTATCTAGAATAATACAGAGAGTTCCATCACAAAACTTGTGGATTTCTGAAGTTCTCATCAGTCTCTTCTCTCCCTTGTAATTGAAGTAGATTACTGAAGGGTCTTCTCCGTCAAATATATGGCCTTCTCCATAGCTCTCTGACTCAGGTGCCTCAAAGGAGGGCTTCGTGAGATTCACCCTTTTTATGTTGCTTTCAAATGCCATTTGGAGGTCATGTGTCGAGTTGAACTTGACTTGACACAACATAAATCTTTTTAATGAAGCATAACCCATCCTTAATTCTGGTGTCCTGAGTACTCCAAGCCTCCTATAATCCCCTACTAATTGATTAATGTCTTCACCTCTGAGATAGGAGAGATCGACTTCATTCAGTTCTTCAGCTGAATCATCATCACGTCGTACAATGTAAATAGGGAAATCAATGTCTCCAAATCGCTCCTTTCGAACAGTCAGAATTTGTTTGATTCTGGGTCGTTGTGACTCAAGTCTTCGGAGATCATCAACATTCGTTCCTTTTCCTCTGAACATCAGTGTTCGACGGATAGAGAGCAAGTACTGAATGGCTTTTGGTCATGAGAGATGCGTTAAATCTCTGAGGTCGAGCTCATCCACCTTTGTGATCTTATATTCCCTACTGCAGATTTTCTTTCGTATTTCTTCTTGATATGGAGCATTAACCTTCGCGTTTCTCCATTGTAGCTCGTCTATTCCTTCGTGTGTATCAGGAGGACAATCCTCGTCTATGACCGTGTGTCGGAGAAGTTCGGGAAGTTCAGGTATCTCTGCTTCATAGTCTTCACCTTCATCGAGCTCCTCTTCTTCAATTTGAAATAGACTAATGTTAGCCTTCGAGAGAAAGTATCTAGCATTGTCCATAAGGTTTCTGGCCATAATCGGATTTTCAGGGTGAGTCTATTCTTCGCCAAAGATGTACCTCTCCACAAAATCATGTGGATTGTAAAGTTCTTCGATTGAAGTGTCTGGATTGTCGATCTGAAGGTGGGATGGAAGATTGGGGACTTATGTGGCTTGTGAGATGTGGGGTTGTGGTTGTTTGGACTGATTGGGTGGAAATCCTCAAAGAGCCAGACCCTACTTCGCCAAGGTAAGTTGTCTGGTTCGGCCCTGGCATAGCTTGTCTGCCCCTAGAGGACCTTGGCGGTGGGTTGGATTGTGGGGAAGAACCGCCTCCACGAGTTAGAAGCCGCGTCCTCGTCCGTCGCGAGTGACCGGAGACTTGATTCTTTGCCTCTTCTCCTCCTCAGGGCGATCCTGGTCGTCAGGATCGTCATTACGACATTTCGAGCTTGAACCTTCTTCACGACAGCTAGCTGGGTTAGGTATGACACCACCTGCAATCAGCTTTCGGTACAGATCTTCTTCTGCAGGAGTCCGCTGATTGTCGAGCTCAAGAAGACGAGAGATTCCAATGTCAAAGAGCTCAAGCAGAGGCATAGTGTATGGACCGGGTTCAGGAGTTACCCGTGGTGGTGGTAGTGAGATGAGACGAGGCTGTGACGGTTGTCTCCCACGGGTGCCTTTCCTTTGTCCGTGGAGGCTGATTGCATGGCATCCTTAATGAGTCCTCGAACCCGTGGTAAGGTGACGGATTCAAAGAACTCAAAAAGACGATTCTCCGGTAGGCCATCCTCACAGAACTTGGTTCTGTTTGGTGGCTTTCGGATGCTGTGCTGCTGAGGTCATCACCATCCGAGAGGCTTCCGTCTAATCCTCGAAGGGCCTCAATCTGAGGCTCTTCTACGGACGTTGATGCCTGAGGGACAGGCTGAGACTCGGGATGTGTCGTGAGGATGGTTATTATTTGTTGTGGAGTGGACACAGAAGTCGAGGTGACTGTTATTTGGGGAGGTTCTGGGGATTTTGAGACACGTGCCTGTTGGGAGGCAGGTGAATGGTCTTGTTCTGGTTGAGTTTGCGCCGTTGGGTCGACTGCGACGTCTCCTATCCTAGGGGGTGACCCGACTGTATCTGGCTGGGCAATTTCGATTGTTTCTAACAGGGGAACGACAATTTGTGGTTGTTCGGGCTGCTTTGTTGGTGGTCGCTCCTTGTGAGGTTGACCAGGAATGATTGGTTGTTGGGTCGGTTGAGATTGTGAAGGTACTATCTGTTGTTCTAAGGGTGCTCTCAGGTCCTCACTCGCTCCCTCTCTCTCTCTCACTATCCCCTGGAACGGACTCTGGGGGTTTTCCGGAGTCGTAGGGATATACACATTGTATTTTTGTCTGTAGACTGCGATTTTATCTGGGCTGGCAAGGGGTAGTAATTCTAGTGGGATTGGCATGGCTGTTCTTGAGTATTTCTCATCAGTCTTCCCTTTTTGCAGAAATTTGAGTTTGGGTAGACTGTAGTTCTCTTCTGTTGGTCTTGGAGGTATCCCGTGTCAGAAAACGGTGGATCTTTAGTGTGAACCACCGAGGATAGGGCAGGTTCTGTGGCTTCTTTGATTTTGACTTCGATCTTTGGTGAAGCTGATCATCCAGGTTTGAGATGATTAGTTTGGCATAGTCGTAATTCTTCTTGAAGGCGATCCCCACGAAGATCCGAAGAATCATTAGATTGCATCTGTCCCAGCCGGAGTGCTTTGGTGAGAAGCACTTGTTGACAATTGCAAAAAGGGTTCGCCATGGGTGTGGAATCATTGATTGCTGAAAATGGGAAACAAACTCGAGTGAGCAGTAATAACCCATTCGAAGCATATCTGTGATGAGCTCGTCCTCGGATGCCTCATGTTCGTACTCGGGTTGACTGGGTAGTCGAAGGATTTGTCATATGAAATCTTTTGTGATCCTGACGGTTTCATTTGCAATCTGGGCTTCATAGAAGATGATGTTATCCTGGGCAATCTTAGTCGTCATTGTTCTCCAGAGTTGTTGAAGGTAGACCGTGGGGACTTGGACAGATGCTGAGAAAGCGTATCCAAGGTGATGATTCTTCAAAATTGATGGGATGATCTCGTCCTGACATTTGAGGTGCTCAGGTCAAGTTGATAATTATTTGTCCTTGATCATGATCCATTTTGAAGTTACATGATCGACCGGCATTGTCATTTTTTTTTGTTCTCTTTTTTTGTTGTTATTGGACACCGAAAAATCCTGCTTAAACTGCATCACGAGAGAAACGGATTAGGATAATAGATATAACATGTGTATGTCTCATGAATAGTGTGGTTGTTTATTTGTATGAAAATGAGATTGAGTTCGGCCCATCACTATTTGGCCCAACAATGAAGCTGTTGGTCCCAAATCCACCAAACAAGGAATCAAAAGAGGCTTTAATGGAATGATAAGGGAGTGTTCTCACCTTGTTGGTCCCGAAATGCACCAAACAAGGAATCAAAGAAGCTAGATGGAATGGAATGGAATGAAAAGGGAGAATTTCTCACCTTGTAGTGTGTGTAGTGTGTGAAAACGAATTTTAGCTTTTTGATCTTTGATTACCTTTCAAAGTGAGTTGGTAACACCTTATATACCACATTAACCGTAGGTATATTAAGGCCCAATCACTAAAAATAAAATAATTACAATCTAGTCCAAAGCCCAAGTTAAAGATAATTACATAATTAATCTCAAGACTTAAACTATTGACACAATCAATTAAATATCCTAACAATCTCCCCCTTTGTGTCAATTGTTGGGAGTCTTGAATCTTGGGCGTTGGGATGGTGGATTAGCGTGTGAGTGTTTCGCGAAGCCCTAGTTTGAACTCGAAGGCGCGGAGATTCCTTCGAAGAACCATTCTGTCAGCTATAGCATCAATGAGCTTCGCGAACTTGGATCGGCATAGGGGATCTTCTTCCGAAAGGATACGGCAGATTCTCATGAGTTTGTCTTGGATGATGGTGAGGTTCCATCTGAGAATTTTGCCACCTCGGAGCAGCGCAGGAGCCTCATCTTTCCCTTGTAGTTCGAGTAGGCGACCGCCGGATCATCTCTGTTGATCACATCGCCCTCTCGATAGTCGTCTGCGTTCTTGAAAGATGGGCGAGTCAGGTTCACCTTCTTCAGATTATGTTCCACCGCCATCTGCAGATCGTGGGTGGCGTAGAATCTGACTTGTCGGAGCATGTGGCGCTTGATAGCCACATATCCCATGGTGACCGGTTCAGCACGTACGAGATGTCCAGAGCTTCTGAGGACGAGTCTGAACTGTTTCAGGGATTCCAGCATGCTGTATAGGTCACCCAGGCGCAGAAACTTGAAGTCCGCCTCACTGACTTCACTGTAGCTCTCATCCTGCCTCATTACCGTGAATACTGGGTAATGGACAGGTCCTTTGGACTCTTGGCGGAGGTCAGTGACTTTGCAGATGGGGGCCCGACTCATTTCCTGAGCGACGTTTTCCTCATCGGACAGCGTCCTATCTGTGCATTTGTGGCACAGAAGGCTCCATCGATAGAGTTGCTTCTTTCTCTCTGTCCAACTTTGGATGTTCATCAGCTCGTACTCGTCGAAGGTGGTGACGATCTTCTCCTTGCGCCGCCAGATCCTCTTCCTGATCTCTTCCTGAAATGGTGCCGTGATCTTCTTGTTTTCCCACGGTGCTTCCGGTATATCCACCGTGGGCACATCCGTCTGAGCAGCAGGGGCCTCAGTTTGCTGCGCTTGGAATTGCAGGATGTTCTCGAGCTCGGCCGGTTCCGCGTTGTATTCCTCTCCGTTCTCGTCGTCTGCGGTGTTGATCAGCGTAAGCGAGGCCTCCATGAGCAGACGTCGAGCATTTTCCACCAACTTCCTAGCTGCTACTGCATCGGCGGGCGTGTACAGCCATTCATCATTGAAGATGTAGGCTTCGATCTCGTTCTGAGCGCAGTAGACATCCTCGGAAGCCAGGTTGGGATCGATGTTGAGAGGGGTATGGCTGTGTGGTGGCGAGGGAGCAGCGTCGGAGGAGTCTGTGGATTGTGGGGATGGAATTGGTGGAGATTCTGGTGGTTCGGTTGAGGTGATGGTTTTGGCAAGGATGATTTGGGTGACGAGTGGTGTAGATGTGGTGGTGACCTCTAACGTCGATGTGACAGTTAGAGGTTCGGAAACTGTGAGTGGAGACGGTGTGGGGGTGGTCTCTATCGCCGATGTGACGATTAGAGTTTTGGAGACGTTGGTGTGTGGTGGTGAGGGTGATTTGGTTAGTGACTCGGGGTTTATGGAATGGGATGTTTGGCTAGTGGGTTGTGAGGTTTCTGTTGCGGGTGCCGTTTCAGGTCCAGAGGAGGAGGGCGTCGTCGATTGTACGAATCCTTGGGATTGTGCGCCAAGCTGCCTATTTATCTCCCCCTCGCGGCGATCTTGATCATCATCTTGATCGTCGCGTCTGGTCCTGCTGGTCTCGCCTTGAGTACGGCAAGACAATGGTTGCGTCATGATGCTCTTCATCTGCTGTTCCTCCTCGTCGAGTTCCGTCATTGACTCGAAGCGAGCTCTGAGGATGTAGAAGAGCTCCTTGGCGGAAATGGAGGAGAGAACAGCTTCTGCGTCCTCATGTTGCTTGGTGGTGGCGTCTCCGGGGCCACACCTTTGCCTTTGTCGACCGTGGACGCTTCGAGACGCGCGTAGACTTTATCCAAGATTGACGCCTCAAGAGTCTTTGCAAACTCTTGAAGGCGTGTCTCTAGCGCGGTCTCGGTGACGAAATGGGGTAAATCTAACAAGTTGGAGTCACGAAGAACTCCAACTAACACCGATTCGGTGAATATCGCCGATCGGCCGCCCGTTTGCACAGGACAGGAAAAGACGGGGTCACGCAGACTTTCCGTTGACATTATCGATGAGACAGACTCAATCGACAGATGGCCTAGGCTCACGGTTGTTGTGATGTTGGCCGTGCTAGGTCTTCCGCTCTCAGTCACAGAGACTTCACCGAGCGTTCTGACAGAATCACGAAGACTCTGTAGTGCGGTAGAAGGTGTATGTGTCCTAGAAACGTAAGGAATTATGGGGAGTGAGGGCACTAGACTCGATGTGGATGAAGAGGATGTAGTCTGAGGCGAGGGACTGCTTGTTTCAACATCGATCACCTCCAAGTGGGGTGTCGATGGTATACGTGGCTCCTCGTGGGATGAAATAACTTCCTGTAGAGAGGAAGATAAGTGGCTTGGTGGGGTTGTTTGCGTGGTTGAGCCAGATGCCACGACTTCTACTCGGGAGGTGAACACATCACCTCCTGTACCTATTGGTTCGGCTCGGCTTATTTGTGGCGGAGGAGGTCGATCGTGTTTTTGTTTCGATCGACGCTCCGTGGAGCGGCTTACGTCATCCTCACGCGACCGTTTTTTCGGAGCGCGGGTGGAGGAGGATGCGGCGCGACTCGTTGACTTTTGGAGGTGGTGGTGGGGGGTTGGCTAGTCCCGAGGTTAGGAGCAGGGGGGTTGATCTGCTCCATAGGGACAGAGGATAGAGGGTGCGGGCTTTCTCGGAAGGAGGCGGTTGAGGCACGGTATTCTTGGACGTGCGGGTTGGTTGGGTCGGCGTAGGCGAGCACGTCGTCGGGATCACCATTGCGTGTCGATCCTTCGCCGGTGTGTTCTTCTTGGCGAACTTCTCGACAGTTGGTATCTGAAAATGTTCTGCTGCCGGACGGATGCGGATGTTGGTTGAGTGTAGGCGGAAGTGCTTTATTAGAGCTGGGAGCCATCGCATGTACGGGACGAACCGGTTCGTGACTCCCTTGGCGATTTCCCGGTCACGTCTCTGGATCATCGAGACTAGGTCCACCCAGATGATGTCGGCGTAGTTGTACTTGCGGTTGTGAGCGATGCCGGTCATGATTGTGAGGATTTGAATGTTGCCGCGATCCTGACCAGCATGCTTTCCAGACATGCACTTGTTCACCAGCAGGTATAGTGTCTGCCAGGGTTGTGGTAGGTTGCGGGTTGTGACTTCACTGAGGACAAGTGGGCCTTTCTTCTTCTTGGCATCTGGTTGATAGCCCAGTCTGTCGATGTCTTCAATGAGTTGGTCGTGAGTGGGTGGTGGATCGTATGGTGAGTAGACCGGGAGTTGAAGAACTTCTTGGAGTATTCTGGGAGTGAGGACGACGGTTTCTTGATCGATTTTAGCGGATAGGGTCTTGGCAAGACGTAGTGGTCCAGCTATTTGTAGCGTATGCCAGAATTGTTGAAGGTACACCTGAGCTTCTGGTTCGCCATGAGTGAGGGCGTGGCGAAGTGGGTGTCCTTTGAGAATCTCTATAATTACAGGGGCATCGCACCGAAAACTGTCCAAGTCCACTTTGTAGTTGTTGGGAACCAGGGCCGCCCATTGATTTAGTGGGAAGATCTCCTCGGCTGGTAGTACATAGGTACGCGTGTGGAGTTCGATGCGAGCGACTTCCCTTTGGATGACAGCCGCCTCAAGTGCCTCGAGTGTACTTTGGTCTTTGTCCGTCATTTCTGTGCTCGACAATAATTATAAGATGAATGGTGTGGTCTAAGTCACAAGAATGATAGAATTGCCCAAAATTATATATAAGAAAAATTCACAATAAAGCTAGGTTAGGGTCCCTCTGACATAGTTGTTAAGATTGAATTTTGAAAATTTTCGCAGTTTGTGTAAAATTCAGCAAGTATGGAAAACTTTCGCAAGTTAAGAGGTCTTCGCACATTGTAAAAATTTTCACATGTTATGAGAAAAAAAAGATCGCAACTTATCAGACATAGGAATTTTCTCAAGTTTCAAGAAATTTCGCACTCAGTCACAAAAATCTCACACGTTAAAAAAAATTTCTCAAGTTTCAAAATTTCTTACTTAGCCACAATTTCAGAATTTCAAAATCTCGCACGTAATGAGAAAATATTTGGTTCACTGTAGATGCGAGTATATGAAATTTTCGCGGGTAGAAAAATTTTTGTGGATTGAGAAAATTTTGTTCACTGTAGATGCGAGTATATGAGATTTTCGCGGGTTGAAAACTCTTCGTGAATTGAGAAAAATTTTTGTTCACTGTAGATGCGAGTATATGAGATTTTCGCGGGTTGAAAACTCTTCGTGGATTGAGAAAAATTTTTGTTCACTGTAGATGCGAGAAAAGTGAAGATGCGAGAAAAATGTTTAACGAGGTGAAGTGTAAAAATTTCGCGGGCTACACTCACTGTAGTGCAAGAATTTTAAAAAAAATTTCGCGGGGCTACACTCACAGTGGTGCAAGAATTTTCTCGGGTGAGTTAAAAATTTCGCGGAGCTATACTCACAGTAGTGCAAGAATTTTCTCGGGTAAGTTAAAAAATTTCGCGGAGCTACACTCTCAGTAGTGCAAGAATTTTCTCGGGGTAAAATGAAAATTTCGCGGGGCTTATCTCACTGTAGCAGCGAATTTTAACATTTAAAGCAATTTTTTTTTTTTTCGGAGAATTTTCTCGGTGAAATAAAAGTTTCGCGGGGCTTATCTCACTGTAATAGCGAAGTTTAACAATTAAAACACTTTATCTGAGAATTTTTCTCGGTGATAAGAAAAATTCGCGGGGCTTATGGTACTGTAGCAGCGAGAATTTTAACTGTTTAAAGGACTTTATCTGAGAAAGTTTCTCGGTGATAAAAAAATTCGCGGGGCTTATGGTACTGTGGCAGCGAAAATTTAACGTTTTAAGGCAGAAATTTTGAGAAATTTCGCGGTGAAGAACACAGTGTGAAGACAGCGAAGCGACGTAATAAATTTCAGCCCTAGACCTACTCAAATTGCAACCAAAATGCTGTAATCTGGGCTTAATCGACTCGTAATTGAATGGGTAATGCATATTTGGGGGATTTAAACATTAAAAACCTAACATGCGTTCGATTCAGAGCCGAGAAATTTTAACCCTAACTTAACAGATTAAATAAAAATGGGCAAAACAGGGTAAAATCGAACAGAAATTGGGTTATTCGAGATGTATTCATACCGAAAAACTGATTTGCGATGATGGAGTTAGCAGGAAACGAAGTTTGAATGCAGATTTTGACGATGACGATGATGCGAGGTGTTGCGAATTTTTTGACAGAGGGGTTGCGAATTTTTGAGAGAGAGGTTGCGAATTTTTTAAATTTTCTCGGGATCTTTAGGATAATGAGAAAAAATGTTAAGGGTTTTGGGTTTTACGATTGGAGACACTGTACATGCGAATTTTTGAGTAAATGGGCCGAAAATTCGCGGGCTGGTCAAAACCTCAACTTGGCTGAATTTCGCGGATTTGGTCCCAATTTTGACTCTTTTTGACCAGAGAAATTTTAAATTCAGTCCAAAATTTTGATTAGTCCGATTTTGACTCAGTTTGACCAGACTTTAAAATTTCAACCCAAAATTTTTCAATTTTTTTTTTTTTTTTTTTTTTTTTTTTTAAATAATAAAATAAGAAGCTCCCCCTTAATCGCAAAACTCCCCGTTTTAAATAATGAAATATCAGACGCTCCCCCTTAATTGAAAAATTCCCGTTTTAAATAACGAAATATCAAACGCTCCCCCTTAATCGAAAAACTCCCCCCCAAAAGACATAATCCATGAGACATATAAAAATTCAGAAGACACATAGATAATAGAGTGAAGTGGAAAGGAAATATGTACACTTAATCAGAGTTCATGTAGAGACGATTGATCACAACTGAATATTCAACATGCCCAACATAGTCACTAGGTGTTGGAATCGTTTGATATCCAACGGTTTTGTGAAAATGTCGGCCAGTTGATCTTCGGTTGTGACGTAGTGCAATTCAATTGTCCCTTGTTCTACATGTTCTTTGATGAAGTGGTGGCGAATATCTATGTGTTTTGTTCTAGAGTGATGTACTGGATTACTCGTCATCGCAATAGCACTTTTTGAGTCACAATAAATGGGAATTTTATCAATATGAATATTAAAATCTCGTAGTTGGGTTCTCATCCACAAAAGCTGTGAACAGCAACTAGCGGCGGCGACATATTCTGCCTCCGTCGACGAAGTTGAGACACAGTTTTGTTTTCGAGACGACCAACTTACGAGTTTACCGCCCAAGAAGTGTGCAGCTCCAGAGGTGCTTTTTCTGTCCATCTTGCATCCTGCATAATCCGAGTCAGAGAATCCAACCAGCTTGAAGTCCGATTGAGTGGGGTACCACAAACCCAGATTGGGTGTCCTTTAAGATAGCGGAGAATCCTTTTAACAGCAGTGAGGTGGGATTCCTTTGGTGTTGCTTGGAAACGCGCGCAGATGCCTGTCGAGAGAACGATATCTGGTCGGCTAGCAGTGAGGTACAGAAGAGATCCTATTATCCCTCGATAGATGGTTTGGTCAACTGGAGCACCCGATGGGTCCGCATCGGGTCGGCCAGAGGGAGACATAGGTGTTGCAGCAGTCTTAGCATCCTTCATTCCGTATTTCTCGAGAATGTCATGGATGTATTTGGACTGGTTGATGAAGATTCCGTCGGGGAGTTGCTTTACTTGAAGGCCAAGAAAGAAATTCAGCTCGCCCATCATACTCATTTCAATTTTTCCTTCATCAATTCTGCGAACTCTTCACATAGTTGTGGTTCAGTTGATCCAAAAATGATATCATCGACATAAATCTGTACAATCATGATGTCCGGGCCACTCCGCTTGGTGAAGAGGGTTGTATCCAGAGATCCTTTCTTGAATCCAGACTGAACGAGGAAATCTGACAGGACGTCATACCAAGCTCGGGGAGCCTGTTTTAGTCCGTAGAGGGCCTTGTAGAGTCGATATACGTGATGAGGAAACTCTTCACTCAAGAACCCTTCAGGTTGATCAACGTACACTTCTTCTTTGAGAAATCCATTCAGAAATGCCGTCTTCACGTCCATTTGGTAGACTTTAAAGTTCTTGTGAGCAGCAAAGGCAAGAAACATTCGTATGGCTTCGATCCTGGCAACTGGGGCAAAGGTTTCATCGTAGTCGATGCCTTCTTGTTGGTTATACCCCTTAGCCACAAGTCTTGCTTTGTTGCGAATAACAACACCATCTTTATCCTTTTTGTTCTTAAAGATCCATTTTGTGCCGATAATGGACCTATTGTGAGGTCGTGGTACGAGTTCCCAAACTTGTAGGCGTTCAAACTGATTTATTTCCTCCTGCATTGCAATCAGCCAATCAGGATCATTGAGAGCTTCTGCTACTCGTGATGGTTCGACTTGACTGAGATAGCAAGCAAACAAGCTTTCATTCATCGTAGCTGAACGTGTCGAAACACGGATGTGGGATCCCCAATAATCTGATCGGTAGGGTGAGATCGAGCCCAAAGTGGCACGTTGGTTTGTGAGGAGCTGGCCGCATTAGTGTCTACTTGAAGCTCATTAGATTGGGGCCCGATGTCCGAAGAAGAGATCTCAATCGTATTTAATTGAGAGGGTTCAGCATCAGGATCAGCAATATTCCAGGGTTGGGTAGAATGTCGTCTTCGTTAAGATTGAGTGCATCCATGTTTGGAGGGACGACGTTATTGCCGGTAGCTGGTGGTGTAGGTGGAGTGGGTGCAGCGGTAGGTTGAGTGGTGGCGACGGAGTCTTGGGAACTGGGTAGAAGTACTCGAAGAGCAGATCGAGATCCAATTCGCCACAATTGCCCTCAGATGAGGAAGTTCCCGCCTTTGAAGGTTGACCTTTTGTCAACGACTGTAGAAGACCTGGTTCTGGACTGATATGGCCAGAAGCTATTAGATCGCCTTCGCTTTCATCAAAAGAGACATTCGTGCTTTCTATTACTGACCATTTCTCCTTAAGATAGACTCTGTATGCCTTTGAATTCAGTGAATATCCAACAAAGATGCCTTCAAGAGCTTTTGGATCAAGCTTCCCAAGATGTTGGCGATCATTGGCAACAAAACATCGGCAACCGAAGACCCTTAGATAAGATATATCGGGGATACGACGGTTATTCAGCATCTCGTATGGGGTGCGGTTGAATCTCTTGTGGATGGAAGCCCGGTTCTGTGTGTAGCAAGCCGTTTGAATAGCTTCGCCCCAAAGAGAATGAGGAAGTCCGGATTGGATGAGAAGAGTCCTTGCAGCTTCAACTAGTGTCCTGTTCTTGCGCTCAACGACACCATTCTGTTCCGGTGTCTTCACAGCTGAGAACTGCTGAGTGATGCCCTGAGTGGCATAGAAATCACTGAGTTTTTTGTTCTTAAACTCAGTTCCGTTGTCACTTCTGATAATCCGAACCTTCTGTTGGTGGAGTGTTTGGGATGTAACAACAAACTCGATAATTATATCAGGAACTTCATCCTTTGTACGAATGAGTTTCGTCCACGTGTAGCGTGAAAAATCGTCGACTATCACCAGAATATACCGTCTTCCTCCGAGTGTGGCCGTAGGCATTGGGCCACATAGATCCATATGTAAGAGTTCGAGGATGAGCTTAGAGGACGGTGTTTCCTTAGAGACATGAGACGATCGCTTCATCTTCCCCAATTCACAGGCAGAGCAGAGATGTTCCTTATGATATGTTAGTTGGGGTACACCGTTGACGAGTTTATCTTGACGCAGTTTGTTGATAGTCTTGAAATTGAGATGTGAGAGACGTCGGTGCCATAGATCATTCAACTTGGGTGCAGCCCGAGAGAGAAGGCATACTGGTCGAGAGGTCGTGAGATTGAGTACGTAGAGGTGAGACGTGCGCGTTCCAGAAAGAAGTGGCAGTCCCGAGGCATCTATGATGCTGCAGATATCAGATTCGAAGAGAACCTTGTATCCTTTGTCGCAGAAACGACCAATGCTGAAGAGATTGTAGCTCAAACCCTCAACGTAGGAGATGCCCTTGATCGTCAGTTTGTCATGGACGAGATCACCAGTTCCGAGAATTGGCGCCATTTGACTGTTTCCGAAGGAGACCCTTCCGAGATAGCGCTCGGAGAAGTTGCTCAGCAGCTCCTTGTTCCCCGTCATGTGTGTGGAGCAACCCGAGTCTAGATACCACACATGACAGACCTGCAATCATTAGCAAATGTTGGGTCCCCGTTTACTGACGGGGCATTCTCGTGAAACAAATAAAGTTTTTATGCACTTAATGGGAAATGTGGATTCTAAATCAGATTGTGTTGATTCTAATTTAGCTTTCCCTTTGTCGTTTGCTTGATTAGGCGAGATTGTAGTTTTTTCTAACCCATATTTTCCTAATTCGTGCTTGCATGTATGGTGCCGTATACATGAATTGGCGTGGGTAATGTGGTCGTCGTTTTCGTGCTTCGGTTTTGGTCACCTTTGGCTTGCGAGAAGTGGGTGAGTTTACGTTTGTCGACGAGAGACGCTTTCGCTTGACCTTAGGCTTTGGTGAGATGGGAGAATTCGAAGACGTCGCAGAGAAGGTTCGCTTGCGAGGTCGGAGTGTTGCGTGTTCATGTGTTTCATATTCGTGAAATCGTGGGAGAACAAAATCATTGCAGCAGCACATAGACATAAGCTTGGTAAAAGAAAGATAAGTTTTGGCAACATAGTTGTCTACGACCTTAGGACATTGGGATTCAGTACATAGAGAGGAAAGACGAATATAGGATGATCTTTTCTTCTTGTCATCGAAGAGCGGATTTGCCTTTGTCTGATACGAGCTGCCTTCCAGAGACGTCGAGCTCACATTCCCTGTTTCCATAAGAATACTAGAGTTAGTGTTAGAACATATGTCAGCTTCAGGAGTCATTTTCGCCGTCCTCTTACATTTACATGTTAGAGAATCGGGTACTTGACTTGATGTGGAGGGATAGTTCGTATTGGGAAATTTTTCTAGTGTGTAGATTTTGCTAAGTAGCTCATCTCGCTCTTTTGCAAAGGCCTTCCTTTCTACTTCTAGTTGTCGTTCAAGATCTGCTATGAGTAGCAGTTTCTTTGGGATGTAAGTACGAGAAATCACATCTTGAGAAGCGACTTCCTGTTCTTTATTAGGGAGTAAGGTTTCGACATTCTCTGGGAGAGGGTATCTTAGTCTTATCTCTAATATTCAATTCTGTGTAGTCATACGCGATTTCTGCCCAATGAATGTTCTGTTCTCTTGTTTCTTCTGAGACGGTAGCGAATGTTGATCTCACAAATGGTTTAAGTTGCGGGGGGGCACCATTTCTTGTTTGCAAGAACGTAGTGTTGCACATGTTATATCTTTTAACTTAAGCGGTGTTGGATTGCAATTGCTAGACAGTCCGATCCCCCTCCTGGCGTTGTAGAATCCTGTTTCCATTGGTTGGTTCAAAAGGCTTAAGATGTGTGTGTTTTCGTTTCTAAGGTGAAGTTGCTCTTCAAGTTCTTTCACCTTGCGGTATAGCCTAACTCTTTCCTTTGTAAGCAGTTCATATTGGGAGGCCGTCAGGAGGCGAGAGGTTTCACATGAACTTATGGCTAGTGTAGTTTCCTTAACCTTAGTCTCACTTTGTTTGTTCTTGCTTTGCAGACGTTTGACTAAAGCTTCAGAGGCTATTAGACGTTCGTTTGCACAGGCAAGTTCTTCTACTTTTAGACTAAGTAAGGCATAGTTGTTTTCAAATTTTAGCTTAAGTTCATCATAATCCCTAGCGTCTACGGTGGGTTTCTTAATGGCGTGTCGGTGAGTAAACACATCATCTAGGTGTGAGATTCGTACCTCAGACGCAGCGTTGGTAGGAGTATTAGCTGTGTTTTCACCGGTGTGATCCATCTCCTCGTCCTCGTCATGTTCGACCAGCCTTGCCATGCAGCAATCTTCATCCTTAGGCTCCTCGTCTTTTGAAGTGTCATTCACCCATTCAGCTTCTTCGGTGAGTAGAACTTTCCCACTTTCCATCTTGCGGGTCATTCTGGCCTTACGGTCGTAGTAGCCGGAGTCCTTCACGCGTGGGGCATGGCATTCTTTGGCAAAGTGGCCTATCTTTCCACATCGAAAGCACTTCACAGACTTTTGAGGGTGCGGCGGAGTCCTCTTCTTTCTTTGTTGGCTTGGCTTCCTCTGCTGGAGTGAACTTTTTGGTGCCGCTATAGGTTCTTTGGCGATTGGAGGAGGATGAGGATTTTTTCCCGATCTTCTTTGAGACCAACTTGGTGAGCATTGCCAGTTGCTTGCGTATATCACGAACATCTTCGTCTGATTCGGTATCTGCTTCGGATCCTGAAGAGGTGTCCGATACAACAGCTGGTAGCTTTCCTTTGTTCTGTTTAGTCTTAGTGGTGGAAGATCGTTCATTGGTTTTGTTTGAGAGGAGGGCCAGTGGGTCGACTCGAGTGTTGGTGGACTGAGGTTGCACATAAGGAGCATAGGCAGACAGACTGTCATAAAGAGCATGGATGGAAGTGTTGGAGAGGTCCTTACTCTGAATCATCATCACGATTGCATTGCCCCAATGAGGTTTGAGGCTACCAAGGAAGCGGTTATTGATATCGAATTTGTCCCTCGAGATCCTGGCTTTCTTGAGTTCATTGATGACCTTCAAGTATCGGAGGTATGTGTCGCGCAGTTCCTCTCCTTCATAGGCCTGGAAGTGTTCATACTGCGAGAGACATGCTGATTTCCTCCCCTGTGCACTTTCAGTTGTGCCAGCCATAATTTCAGCAAGTTCATCCCATATCTCCTTGGCAGTTGTGCAGCACTCAACGTGATCGTAGACCTCGTTTCCCAAAGCCTGGAAGAGGTATCCTTTGGCAGTCTCGTCGGCCTGTTCGCGAGCCAATTCATCCTCATTGATGGGACCTCTTGGAGTGCGGCGTTCATCCATGGGAGGATTTGCATTTGGCTGTGCAGGGACTATTGTCCAGAACTGTGCTGGCCCGTTGAAGATGGAGTCCAGAAGGTATTGAGAGAGTGGTGCGCCTTTGTTCCTGATGAACGTGAGGAACCGGTTTGTCCATATGCTGTAGTCGCCTTGTCGCAGCATCGGAGGCCTGGTGTCGGAGCCCACTATGGAGATGTCGTTTGTGGTAGACATGGTTGGTGCAGTCGAATCGTCCGTGGTTTTGATCTTGCGTAGATAAGAAAGTTAGTAACGAACGATATGAGAAATACGAGTTTAATGAGTAGAGTTTTGAGAATAAAAATTGTTTAAAGAATTTCTTAGAACTAAGTGAGCGTGTGTGATGGTCGATAATGTATGAAAGAGAAATAAATCTTGAAATTAGGAGAAGTTCTAGAAATTTAAATTAAGACTTGGGAAGCAAAAACAAATTTTATCTCAAATGTGGTTTAGGGAGATAGAGTGTAAGGATCAAATCTTAAAGATTTTGAGAAAAGTTTAACCCAAGACGAATTTATCACGAGAAAAGGTCTTAACAACAAGAAAAATTCGCAGCTCAAAGTTTAAAATTTCACAAGAGAATTTCGCGGGAAGAAAAAATCGCAGCTAGAGTTTGAAGTATGATTTTTATGAAATTTTTCTCGGATTTGAAAGAGACGTGGATAAATGAAGTGTTATCCGAGAATTTAGGTGCTTGAGAAATTTCGGTGTTTGAGAATTTTAAAGAGAAAGTCTGAAGGAAAATTCTCAAGTGAAAATTTCTCGGTTTTAAAAGTTTCGCATGTGGGAATAATTCTAGGTTCGAGAGTTTTTTTTTTTTTTTTTTTAAAAAAATTTGAACGAGACGTGGTTTTTAAAGAAAACTTTCTCAGATGAGATAAATTTTCTCGGCTTTGAAAATTTCTCGGATGTGTAAAAATTTCGTGAATTTCAAAAATTTCTCGGCCTTAAAAAAAATTTCTCGGATGTAAAATTTTCACAGAGTTCAAAAACTTTCGCGGTCTAAGAAAAATTTCTTGGATATAAAAATTTCAAACAGTTCTTGGCTGAGGAAAAAAAATTCGCGGCTTAGAAAGTTTCGCAGGATAATCTTTCTAGGAAATGGAATTTCTAAAATTCTCGGCTGTTAATTTCTCGACTTAGAAAGATTTCTCAGATTTTTTTTTGAAAATTTCGCGGCTCATAAGAATTCTTGGAATAGACTTTCTCGTGTATAAAATTTCTCGGACTTTAAAGAGTATGAACTTGAGAAAAACTGGGTCTTAGAGAAATTTTCGCGGTATTGGAAATTCTCGGATTTTAAAGAGTCCGAAGTTAAAAAAAATTTTGCCTAAGAAAAATTTTCGCGGTTTTTAAACTTTCTCGGATTTTGAGTATAGGTTGTTGCGAGAAACTGCAATGATAGAGAAATTTTCGCGGTGTAAAAATTCTCGGATTGTGAGTGCAGACCGTTGCGAAAAAATGCAGTGACAGAGAAGTTTCGCGGTTTAAAAGGTGAAACTTTCGCGGATTTGAACGTTTCAGCAAAATTTCGCGACCAAGAACATCAAGTACTGTTCCATTGGTATGTCGCGATATTTTCCAGAAAAACCGTCCGTTTTCACTCAAATCTCAACCAAAATCGCTCAAACTTGATCCTAAACTTCAGAAATCCTTCCCTAAACACATAATCGACCGATTTGTGAGCTGAAAACAACAAAAACTGGGTCAAATCGACCGAAAACAGAGAATGGCCGAAATGTCCTTTTCTGAAAATTTTCTGCTTAAATCTCGCTCAAAACTCGTTAAAACTGATCCAAAAGTGTTCTAAAAACATTTTAGGCATAGACTTGATCTGGGGGAGGGTTTTAAACACAAAAACGAAGCATCAATACCCCAAAACAAGCTCAAAATGCCGAAACCTATTTTTGCTCAAAAACACCTTTGATCTTGCTTGGAATCGAACGAAACTGGATTCAAATCAACGAAGATCGATCCACGTTTGCTCTGATACCACTTGTTGGTCCCGAAATGCACCAAACAAGGAATCAAAGAAGCTAGATGGAATGGAATGGAATGAAAAGGGAGAATTTCTCACCTTGTAGTGTGTGTAGTGTGTGAAAACGAATTTTAGCTTTTTGATCTTTGATTACCTTTCAAAGTGAGTTGGTAACACCTTATATACCACATTAACCCTAGGTATATTAAGGCCCAATCACTAAAAATAAAATAATTACAATCTAGTCCAAAGCCCAAGTTAAAGATAATTACATAATTAATCTCAAGACTTAAACTATTGACACAATCAATTAAATATCCTAACACACCTTTGAGTGTGTGTAGTGTGTGAAAAAGTTGGATAAGCCTTTGATCTTTGATTACTTTCAAATGTGAGTTGGTAATACCTTATATACCACATTAACCCTAGGTATATTAAGGCCCAATCACTAAATGTTAATTAATTACAATCTAGTCTAAAGCCCAAGCTAAAGATAATTACAAAATTAATCCCAAGACTTAAACTATTGACACAATTAATTAAATATCCTAACAATCTCCCCCTTTGTGTCAATTGTTGGGAGTCTTGGATCTTGAGCGTAGCGGTGGTGGATTAGCGTGTGAGTGTGTCGCGAAGCCCTAGCTTGAACTCGAAGGCGCGGAGGTTCCTTCGAAGTACCAGTCGATTGGCTATAGCGTCAATGAGCTTCGCGAACTTGGATCGGCATAGAGGATCTTCTTCTGAAAGTATGCGGCAGATCTTCATTAGTTTGTCTTGGATGATGGTGAGCGTTCCATCCGAGAACTTTGCCACTTCAGAGCAGCGCAGCATCCTCATCTTTCCCTTATAGTTCGAGTAGACGACCGCCGGATCGTCTCCGTCGATCACATCGCCTTCTCGGTAGTCGTCCGCGTTCTTGAAAGATGGGCGAGTCAGATTCACCTTCTTCAGATTGTGCTCCACCGCCATCTGCAGATCGTGGGTGGCGAAGAATCTGACCTGTCGGAGCATGTGGCGTTTGATAGCCACATATCCCATGGTGACCGGTTCAGCACGTACGAGATGTCCAGAACTTCTGAGGACAAGTCTGAACTGCTTCATGGATTCCAGCATGCTGTACAGGTCGCCCAGGCGCAGAGAAACTTGAAGTCCGCCTCACTGACTTTACAGTAGCTCTCATCCTGTCTCATTACCGTGAATACTGGGTAATGGACAGGTCCTTTGGACTCTTGGCGAAGGTCAGTGACTTTGCAGATGGGGGCTCGACTCATTTCCCGAGCGATGTTTTCCTCATCGGATAGCGTCCTATTTGAGCTTTTGTGGCACAGAAGGCTCCATCGATAGAGTTGCTTCTTTCTCTCGCTCCAACTTTGGATGTTCATCAGCTCATACTCGTCGAAGGTGGTGATGATCTGCTCCTTGCGTCGCCAGATCCTCTTCCTGATCTCTTCTTGGAACGGTGCGGTGATCTTTTTGTTTTCCCACGGTGCTTCCGGTATATTCACCGTGGGTACATCCGTTTGAGCAGCAGGGGCCTCAGTTTGCTGCGCTTGGAATTGCAGGATGTCCTCAAGCTCGGCCGGTTCAGCGTCGTACTCCTCTCCGTCCTCGTCGTCTGCGGTGTTGATCAGCGTTAGCGAGGCCTCCATGAGCAGACGTCGAGCATTTTCCACCAACTTCCTAGCTGCTACTGCATCGGCGGGCGTGTATAGCCATTCATCGTTGAAGATGTAGGCTTCGATCTCGTTCTGTGCGCAGTAGACATCCTCGGAGGCCGGGTTGGAATCGATGTTGAGAGGGGTATGGCTATGTGGTGGCGAGGGTGTAGCGTCGGAGGAGTTTGTGGATTGTGGGGATGGAATTGGTGGAGATTCTGGTGGTTCGGTTGAGGTGATGGTTTTGGCGAGGATGATTTGTGTGTCGGGTGGTGTAGATGTGGTGGTGGCCTCTAACATCGGTGTGATAGTTAGAGGTTCGGAGACTGTGTGGGGGTGGTCTCTAACGACGATGTGACGATTAGAGTTTCGGAGACGGTAGTAGGTGGAGGTGAGGGTGATTTGGCTGGTGACTCGGGGTTAATGGGATGGGATTTATGGCTAGTGGGGTGTGAGGTTTCTGCTGCGGGCGTTCGTTCAGGTACAGAGGAGGGCAGCGTCGATTGCATGAGTCCTTGGGATTGTGAGCCCAGCTGCCTATTCTCCCCCTCGCGGCGATCTTGATCGTCGTCTTGATCGTCGCGCTTGATCCCGCTTGACTCTCCCTGAGCGCGGCAAGTCAAGGGCTGAGTCATTATTCTCTTCATCTGCCGTTCCTCGTCGTCGAGTTCCGTCATCGACCCGAATCTCGCTCGTAGGAGGTAGAAAAGCTCCTTCGCGGAAATGGCAGAGAGAATGGCTTCAGCGTCCACATCTTGAGTTGGTGGTGGCGTCTCCGGGGCCACACCTTTTCCTTTGTCGGCGGTGGACGCATCGAGACGCGCGTACACTTTGTCGAGAATCGACGCCTCAAGAGTCTTTGCAAACTCTTGAAGACGTGACTCTAGCGCGGTCTCGGTGATGAATCGGGGTAAATCTAACAAGTTGGAATCACGAAGATGTCCAACTGTCACCGAATCGGAGAAGATCGCCGATCGGCCGCCCGTTTGCACAGGTCGGGAAAAGACGGGGTCACGCAGACTTCCCGTTGGCATCACCAATGAGACAGACTCAATCGTATGATGGCCTAGGCTCACGGATGTTGTGATGTTGGCCGTGCTAGGTCTTCCGCTCTCAGTCACAGAGACATCACCGAGCATTCTGACAGAGTCACGAAGACTCTGTGGTGCGGTGGAAGGTGTATGTGTCCTAGAAATGGATGAAATTATGGGGAGTGAGGGCACTAGACTCGAGGTGCATGAAGAGGATGCAGTCTGAGGCGAGGGACTGCTTGTTTCAACATCGACTATCTCCAAGTGGGATGTCGATGGTATACGTGGCTCCTCGTGGAATGAAATGTCTTCCTGTAGAGAGGAAGACAAGTGGGTTGGTGGGGTAGTGTGCGTGGTTGAGCCAGATGCCACGACTTCTACTCGGGAGGTGAACACATCACCTCCTGTACCTACTGGTTCGGCTCGGCTTATCTGTGGCGGAGGAGGTCGATCGTGCTTTTGTTTCGATCGGCGCTCCGTGGGGCGGCTTACGTCATCCTCTCGCGACCGTTTTTTCGGAGCGCGTGTGGAAGAGGATGCGGCGCGACTCGAGGACTTTTTGGAGGTGGTGGTGGGGTTTTGGCTAGTCCCGGGGTTGGGAGCAGTGGGGTTGATCTGCTCCGTAGGGACAGTGGATAGAGGGTGCGGGGTTTCACGGAAGGAGGCGGTTGAGGCACGGTATTCTTGTACGTGCGGGTTGGTTGGGTTGGCGTAGGCAAGCACGTCGTCCGGAATCACCATTGCGTTTCGATCCTTCGCCGGGGTGTTTTTCTTGGCGAACTTCTCGACTGTTGGGATGGCGAAATGTTCGGCTGCCGGCCGCATACGAATGCTGGTGGAGTGCATGCGGAAGTGTCGGATGAAGGCCGGGAGCCACCGCATGTAAGGGATGAAGCGGTTGGTGACTCCCTTTGCGACTTCCCGGTCGCGATGTTGGATCATCGCGACGAGATCCATCCAAATGATGTCCGCGTAGTTGTACTTCCGGTTGTGGGCGATGCCGGTGAGGATGGTGAGGATCTGAAGGTTTCCGCGGTCCTGACCGGCATGCTTCCCTGACAAGCACTTGTTCACCAGCAGGTATAGAGTTCGCCAAGGTTGAGGTAGGTTGCGGGTGGTGACTTCACTAAGGACGAGTGGGCCCTTCTTCTTCTTGGTATCTGGTTGGTAGCCCAGTCGGTCAATGTCTTCTATTAGTTGATCATGCGTAGGTAGTGGGTCATAAGGTGTGTAGACAGGGAGTTGAAGCACTTCTTGCACAATTTTGCGACTGAGGACTACCGTTTCTTGATCAATTTGGGCGGATAGGTTTTTGGCCAGATGGAGAGGTCCCGCTATCTGCAGTGTATGCCAGAACTGTTGAAGGTACACCTGTGCTTCTGGCTCGCCATGTGTGAAGGCGTGGCGAAGTGGGTGCCCTTTAAGGATTTCTACGATGACGGGGGCATCGCACCGAAAGCTCTGCAGGTCCACCATGAAGTTGTTGGGAATCAGGGCTGCCCATTGACTCAGTGGGAAGATCTGCTCGGGTGGTGGAACGTAGAGTCGTGTTTGAAGTTCGATGCGAGCAATGTCCCGTTGGAGTGCAGCCGCCTCAAGAGCTTCTATCGTGCTTTGATCCTTTTCAGTCATATCTGTGCTTGACAGGAATTGTAGCACGATTAGTACAGATTAAGTTGCGAAAATTATACAACAAGTTTCGCGAATATGTTTATAGGAGATGAGAATATGTGCCAAGTAAGTCACATAGTCATAGAAAATAATTTGCAATTTGTGTAAGATTTCGCTTGTTAGGGAAAATTTCGCAGATTATAGCACGTTGAGATGTTGAGGAAATTTTCGCATTTTTGGAAAATTTCGTATGTATGAAAGAAATTTCGCATGTAAGCAAGTTGAATTTTCGCATGTAATTGAACATTTTGCAAGTTATATGAAAGTTTCGCAGATTGAGTATATTTTCGCATGCTGTTGAAAATTTCGCATGTAAAGGAAAATTTTCGCATGTATGAGGAAACTTTCGCAAGTAATAGCATTTAGACATAACATGAGAAAGTTTCGCAGTCAGAGTAAAATTTTCGCAAGTGATGGAAAATTTCGCAGGTTATATCACATAGGCATGTCATAAGAAATTTTCGCAGGTGATATGAAAGTTTCGCGGAGGGTAATAGCTTTGTGGACTGCGAAAATTTTTGTCCACTGTAGTTGCGAAATATCGATGATGCGAAGATATGTAATGTGAAGTGATGTGTTATTAAAATTTCGCGGAGTGACACTCACTGTAGCAGAGAAAGTTTTGACGTAAATAATAAAAAGTTTCTCAGATAAACTTTCGCGGTGCTTCACATACTGTAGCAGCGAGAAAAGAAAATTTAAAATTTATGTAAATTCTCGAATGAAAGTTTCGCATTTCCTTAGTCACTGTAGCAGCGAAATTTAGCGCTGGGAATTTCTCGGATAAAATTTCGCGGAACCTCACTCACTGTAGTAGCGAAACTTTCAATCGTAAGAAATTTCTCTGAAAAATTTTCGCGGATCTGTCCTCACTGTAGCAGCGAAATTTTAACGTTTTAAGTAAATTTTTGAGAATTTTCGCGGTGAAGAACACAGTGCGAAAGCAGCGAAACGACGCATTGATTTTAGTCTTAGACCTACTCAAATCTCAACCAAAAAAAACTATAATCTGGGCTGAATCGACTCGTAATTGAATGGGCAATGCATATTTGGGGATATTAAACATAAAGAACGAAGCACGCATTCGATTCAGAGCCGAGAAAATTTAGCGTAGCCTAACAGATAGCGAAAATTGCGTAACCTAACAGATTTGCGAAAATATATAGGGCAAAACAGGATAAAATGAGCGGAAATTGATGTGTTTGAGGCGCATTCATACCGAACAGCTGATTTGCGACAATTTGAGAGCAGATTTGACGATGAATCGATGCGGGGAGTTGCGAAGATTTTAAGAGAGGGGTTGCGAAAGTTTTGAATTTTTTCTCGGGAATTTTAGGATAGTGAGTAACGTTAAGGGTTTTGGGGTTTTAGAGGTTTTAGGCACTGTTCATGCGAAATTTTGTGTAAGTGGGCTGAAATTCATGGGCTTGGTCAAAGCTGGGTCCAAATATGATTTTCGCGGGCTTGGTCAAAATTGGGTCCAATTGAGACTCAATTGGTCCAATTTTGACCTTGTTTGACCAGAAATTTGAAAATTCAACCCAAAACATTTTAATCAGTCCAATTTTGACTCAATTTGACCAAACTTTAAAATTTCAACCCAAAAAAAAATATTTATATTATTCTTTAGGCAAAATCAGAAGCTCCCCCTTAATCTAAAAATCCCTTTTTTTTTTTTTACAAAAATGGAAAGATTAGACCTCCCCCTTAATCGAGAAACTCCCCCTCAAAAGACATAATCAAGGAGACACATAGAAAATGGAGTGAAGTGAAAAGGAAATATGTACACTTTATCAAAGTTTATGTAGGGGTCGATAGATCACAACGGAAGATTCAACATGCCCAACATAGTCACAAGGTGTTGGTATCGTTTGACATCCAACGGTTTTGTGAAAATGTCGGCCAGTTGATCTTCGGTTGTGACGTAGTGCAGTTCAATCGTCCCTGTTCGACATGTTCTTTGATGAAGTGGTGACGAATGTCTATGTGTTTTGTTCTCGAGTGATGCACCGGATTACTCGTCATCGCTATCGCACTCTTTGAGTCACAATAAATGGGAATTTTATCGACATGAATATTAAAATCTCGTAGTTGGGTTCTCATCCACAAAAGCTGTGAACAACAACTAGCAGCGGCGACATACTCTGCCTCCGTTGACGAAGTTGAGACACAGTTTTGTTTTCGAGACGACCAACTTACGAGTTTACCGCCCAAGAAGTGTGCAGCTCCAGAGGTGCTTTTCCGATCCATCTTGCATCCAGCGTAATCCGAGTCAGAGAATCCAACCAATTTGAAGTCCGATAGAGTGGGGTACCACAAACCCAGATTGGGTGTTCCCTTGAGATAGCGGAGAATCCTTTTGACAGCAGTGAGATGGGATTCTTTTGGTGTGGCCTGAAAACGAGCGCAGATTCCTGTCGAGAGGACGATATCCGGTCGACTAGCAGTAAGGTACAGAAGAGATCCTATTATTCCTCGATAAACGGTTTGGTCAACGGGAACACCAGATGGGTCCGCGTCGGGTCGGCCTGAGGGTGACATAGGTGTAGCAGCAGTCTTGGCATCCTTCATTCCATATTTCTCAAGGATGTCATGGATGTATTTGGACTGATTGATGAAGATTCCGTTGGGAAGTTGCTTTATTTGAAGACCAAGAAAGAAGTTCAGCTCACCCATCATACTCATTTCGAATTTCTCTTTCATCAATTCTGCGAACTCTTCACACAGTTGTGGTTTAGTCGATCCGAAAATGATGTCGTCGACATAAATCTGTACAATCATTATGTCCGGGCCACTTCGCTTGGTGAAGAGGGTTGTATCCAGAGATCCTTTCTTGAATCCAGACTGGACAAGGAAGTCTGAAAGGACGTCATACCAAGCTCGGGGAGCCTGTTTTAGTCCGTAGAGAGCCTTGTAGAGTCGATAAACGTGATGAGGAAACTCTTCGCTCAAGAACCCTTCAGGTTGATCGACGTACACTTCTTCTTTGAGAAATCCATTCAGAAATGCAGTCTTCACGTCCATTTGGTAGACTTTAAAGTTCTTGTGAGCAGCAAATGCAAGAAACATTCGTATTGCTTCGATCCTGGCGACAGGGGCAAAAGTTTCATCGTAGTCGATGCCTTCTTGTTGGTTGTACCCCTTAGCCACAAGTCTTGCTTTATTGCGAATAACAACACCATCTTCATCCTTTTTGTTTTTGAAAATCCATTTTGTGCCGATTATGGATCTATTGCGAGGTCGTGGTACGAGTTCCCAAACTTGTAAGCGTTCAAACTGATTTATTTCCTCCTGCATTGCAATCAGCAATCGGGATCGTTGAGAGCTTCAGCTACTCGTGATGGTTCGACTTGACTGAGATAGCAAGCAAATAGACTTTCATTCATCGTAGCCGAACGTGTCGAAACACCGGATGTGGGATCCCCAATAATCTGGTCTGTAGGATGAGAGCGAGCCCAAAGTGGTACATTTGTCTGTGAGGAGCTGGCCGCATTTGCATCTATTGGAGACTCATTAGATTGGGGTCCGGTGTCCGATGAAGAGATCTCAACCGTGGTAGCATCTATTGGAGGCTCGTTAGATTGGGGTTCGTTGTCCGAAGAAGAGACCTCAACCGTGGTAGATTGAGAGGGTTCAGCATCAGAATCAGCAATGTTCCCAGGGTTGGGTAAAATGTCGTCTCCGTTGAGGTTGAGATTATCCAAGTTTGGCGGGACGACATTATTGCCGATAGCTGGTGGTGTTGGTGGAGTGGGTGCAGCGGTAAGTTGAGTGGGGGCGACGGGAGTCTTGGGGACTGGATAGAAGTACTCGAAGAGCAGATCGAGATCCAGTTCACCAGAATTTCCCTCAGATGAGGAAGTTCCCGCCGTTGAAGGTTGACCTTTTGTCAACGACTGAAGAATTCCTGGTTCTGGACTGATATGAGCAGAAGCTAGGAGGTCGCCTTCGCTTTCGTCAAATGTGACATTTGTGCTTTCAATGACAGATCGTTTCTCTTTAAGATAGACTCTGTATGCCTTCGAGTTTAGTGAGTATCCAACAAAGATGCCTTCAAGGGCTTTTGGATCAAGCTTCCCAAGATGTTGACGATCATTGGCCACAAAACATCGGCAACCGAAGGCCCTTAGATAGGATATATCGGGAATACGACGGTTATTCAGCATCTCGTATGGGGTGCGGTTGAATCTCTTGTGGATGGAAGCCCGGTTCTGTGTGTAGCAGGCCGTTTGAATAGCCTCGCCCCAAAGAGAATGAGGAAGTCTGGATTGTATGAGAAGAGTCCTGGCTGCTTCAACAAGTGTCCTGTTCTTACGCTCAACGACACCATTCTGTTCCGGTGTCTTCACAGCTGAGAACTGCTGAGTGATGCCCTGAGTGGCATAGAAATCACTGAGTTTCTTGTTTTTAAACTCAGTTCCGTTGTCCGTTCTGATAATCCGAACCTTCTGTTGATGAAGAGTTTGGGACGTAGCAACAAACTCGATGATTATATCAGGAACTTCATCCTTTGTACGAATGAGTTTCGTCCACGTGTAGCGTGAAAAATCGTCGACAATCACAAGAATATATCGTCTTCCACCGAGCGTGGCCGTAGGCATTGGGCCACATAGATCCATATGTAAGAGCTCGAGGATTAGCTTAGAGGATGGTGTTTCCTTGGATATGTGAGACGATCGCTTCATCTTCCCCAATTCACAGGCAGAGCAGAGATGTTCCTTATGATATGTTAGTTGAGGTAGACCGTTGACGAGTTTATCTTGACGTAGTTTGTTGATAGTCTTGAAATTGAGATGTGAAAGACGTCGGTGCCATAGATCATTCAGCTTGGGTGCAGCCCGAGAGAGAAGGCATACTGGTCGAGAAGTCGTGAGATTGAGTACGTAGAGGTGAGACGAGCGCGTTCCAGAAAGAAGTTGCAGTCCCGAGGCATCTATAATGCTGCAGATGTCAGATTCGAAGAGAACCTTGTATCCTTTGTCGCAGAAACGACCAATGCTGAAGAGATTGTAGCTCAAGCCTCAACGTAAGAGATGCCCTTGATCGTCAGTTTGTCATGGACGAGATCACCAGTTCCAAGAATTGGCGCCATTTGACTGTTTCCAAAGGAGACCCTTCCGAGATAGCGCTCGGAGAAGTTGCTCAGCAGCTCCTTGTTCCCCGTCATGTGTGTGGAGCAACCCGAGTCTAGATACCACACATGACAGACCTGCAATCATTAGCAGATGTTGGGTCCCCGTTTACTGACGGGGCATTCTTGTGAAACAAGTAAAGTTTTTAAGCGCTTAATGGGAAATGTGGTTTCTAAATCAGATTGTGTTGATTCTAATTTAGCTTTCCCTTTGACGTTTGTTTGATTAGGCGGAATTATGGTTTTTCTAACCCATATTTTCCTAATTCGTGCTTGCATGTATGGCGCCGTATTCATGAATTGACGTGGGTAACGTGGTTGTGTTTTCGTGCTCCGGTTTTGGTAGCCTTTGGCTTGCGAGTAGTAGGTGAGTTTGCGTTTGACGACGAGAGGCATTTTCGCTTGACCTTGGGTTTTGGCAAGATGGGAGAATTCAAAGACGTCGTAGAGAAGGTTCGCTTGCGAGGTCGGAGTGTTGCGTGTTCATGAGTTTCATATTCATGAAATCGTGGGAGAACAAAATCATTGCAGCAGCACATAGACATAAGTTTGGTAAAGGAAGGATAAGTTTTAGCAACATAATTGTCTACGCCCTTAGGATATTGAGATTCAGTACACAGAGAGGAAGGATGAATATAGGATGGTTTTTTCTTCTTGTCATCGAAGAGTGGGTTCGCCTTTGTCTGATACGAGCTGCCTTCCAGAGACGTCGAACTCACATTCCCTGTATCCATAAGAATACCAGAGTTAGTGTTAGAACATATGTCAGCTTCAGGAGTCATTTTCGCCGTCCTCTTACATTTACATGTTAGAGAATCGGGTACTTGACTCGATGTGGAGGGATAGTTTGTATTGGGAAATTTTTCTAGTGTGTAGATTTTGCTAAGCAGCTCATCTCGCTCTTTTGCAAAGGCCTTCCTTTCTACTTCTAGTTGTCGTTCTAGTTCTGCTATGAGTAGTAGTTTCTTTGGGATGTAAGTGCGAGAGAGCACATCTTGAAAAGCATCTTCCTGTTCTTTGTTTGGGAGTAAGGTTTCGACATCCTCCGAGAGTGAGGATACCTCAGTCTTATCTCTATTGTTCAACTCTGTGTAGTCAAGCGCGATTTCTGCCCAATGGATATTCTGTTCTCTTGTTTCTTCTGAGATGGCAGCGGAGGACGATCTCACAAATGGCTTAAGCTGCGGGGGAGCACCATTTCTTGTTTGCAAGAATGCAGTGTTGCACATGTTATATCTTTTAACTGCTAGCGGTGTTGGATTGCAATTGCTAGACAGTCCGATCCCCCCCCGTGCGTCGTAGAATTCTGTTTCCGCTGGTTGGTTCAATAGGCATAGGATGCGTGAGTTTTCGTTTCTGAGGTGAAGTTGCTCTTCAAGCTCTTTCACCTTGCGGTATAGCCTAACTCTTTCCTTCGTAAGTAGTTCATATTGAGAGGCCGTCAGGAGGCGAGAAGTTTCACATGAACTAATAGCCAGTGTAGTTTCCTTAACCTTAGTCTCACTTTGTTTGTTCTTGCTTTGCAGACGTTTGACTAAAGCTTCAGAGGCTTTTAGACGTTCGTTTGCACAGGCAAGTTCTTCTACTTTTAGACTAAGTAAGGCATAGTTGTTTTCAAATTTTAGCTTAAGTTCATCATAATCCCTAGCGTCTATGGTGGGTTTCTTAATGGCGTGTCGGTGATTAAACACATCATCTAGGTGTGAGATTCGTACCTCAGACGCAGCGTTGGTAGGAATATTAGCTGTGTTTTCACCGGAGTGACCCATCTCCTCGTCCTCGTCATGTTCGACCAGCCTTGCCATGCAGCAATCTTCATCCTTAGGCTCCTCGTCTTCTGAAGTGTCATTCACCCATTCTGCTTCTTCGGTGAGTAGAGCTTTCCCTCTTTCCACCTTGCGGGTCAATCTGGCCTTACGGTCGTAGTAGCCGGAGTCCTTCACGCGTGGGGCGTGGCATTCTTTGGCAAAGTGCCCCATTTTTCCACACCTAAAGCACTTCACGGACTTTTGAGGTGCGGAGTCCTCTTCTTTCTTTGTTGGCTTGGCTTCCTCTGTGGGATTGATCTTTTTGATGCCGCTATAGGTTCTTTGGCGATTGGAAGAGGATGAGGATTTTTTTCCCCGATCTTCTTTGAGACCAACTTAGTGAGCATTGCCAGTTGCTTGGTATATCACGAACATCTTCGTCTGATTCTGTATCAGCTTCGGATCCTGAAGAGGTGTCAGATACAACAGCTGGTAGCTTCCCTTTGTTCTGTTTGGTCTTAGTGGTGGAAGATCGTTCATTGGTTTTGTTCGAGAGGAGGGCCAGTGGGTCGACTCGAGTGTTGGTGGACTGAGGTTGCACATATGGGGCATAGGCAGACAGACTGTCATAAAGAGCATGGATGGAAGTGTTGGAGAGGTCCTTACTCTGAATCATCATCACGATTGCATTGCCCCATTGTGGTTTGAGGCTTCCAAGAAAGCGGTTGTTGATGTCGAATTTGTCCCTTGAGATCCTGGCTTTCTTGAGTTCATTGATGACCTTCAGGTATCTGAGGTATGTGTCACGCAGCTCCTCTCCTTCGTAAGCTTGGAAGTGTTCATACTGTGAGAGACATGCTGATTTCCTTCCTTGAGCACTTTCAGTTGTGCCTGCCATGATTTCTACGAGTTCATCCCATATTTCTTTAGCAGTTGTGCAGCACTCGATGTGAGCATAGACTTCGTTTCCCATAGCCTGGAAGAGGTATCCTTTGGCAGTCTCGTCGGCCTGTTCGCGAGCCAGTTCATCCTCATTGATGGGACCTCTTGGAGTGCGGCGTTCATCCATGGGTGGGTTTGCATTTGGCTGTGCAGGGATGATTGTCCAGAACTGTGCTAGACCGTTGAAGATGGAGTCCAGAAGGTATTGAGAGAGTGGTGCGCCTTTGTTCCTGATGAACGTGAGGAACCGGTTTGTCCATATGCTGTAGTCGCCTTGTCGCAGCATCGGAGGCCTGGTGTCGGAGCCCACTGTGGAGATGTCATTCGTGGTAGACATGGTTGGTGCAGTTGAATCGTCCGTGGTTTTGATCTTGTATAGATGAGAAAGTTAGTAACGAACGATAAGAGAAATACGAGTTTAAAGAGTAGAGTTCTGAGAATAAAATTGTTTAAGGAATTTCTTAGAACTAAGTGAGCGTGTGTGATGGTCGATAATGTAGGGAAGAGAAATATATCTTGAAATTAGGAGAAGTTCTAGAGATTTAAATGCAAGATTTGAGGCGAGAAAAATAATTTATGTCAAAAGTGGCCTAGGGTGATAGTACTAAAGTGTAAGGATCAAATCTTAAGTAGGTTTGAGAAAGGTTCAACCCGAGAAAATTTTAACCCTAGAAGAATTTAACACGTTAGAAAAATTCGCAAGTTGAAGAATTTCGCAAGAGAAGATTTTTAGGCTTCGCAAGAGAATTTTCGCAAGTTATAAAACTTTCGCACGTTAAGACTTTTAGAGCTTTGCAAGAGAATTTTCGCAAGTTATAAAACTTTCGCACGTTGAGAAGTTTTCGCGGTCACAAGAAATTCTTGGATTAAGCTTTCTTGGATATGGAATTTCTCGGATTATGAAAGTAAACAGTTGCGAAAAAATGTTGTATAAGTGAAAGTTTCGCGGCTTAAAATTCTCGGATCTTGAAGATAGGTAGTTGCGAAAAAATGTAGTATAAGTGAAAGTTTCGCGGTTTAAAATTTCTCGGATTCTTAAGGTAGGCAGTTGCGAAAAAATTCAGTATAAGGGAAAGTTTCGCGGTTTAAAATTTCTCGGACTCTTAAATTAGTCAGTTGCGAAAAAATTCAGTGAACGTAAAATTTTCGCGGTTTAAAGATTTTCTCGGATGTTGCGAAAAATGTAGTGAAAGTGAATTTTCGCGGCTCAACAAAAAAAAAAATTCTCGGATTTAAATTCGTGGAAATGAAACTTTCGCGGATTTGACCGACTCAGAAAGTTTCGCGGATTTGAACGCTTCAGAAAGTTTCGCGGATTTGAACGATCAAGCACAAACTTTCGCGGTCAAGAACACGTTAGTACTGTTCCATTGCTTCACGCGGTTTCTTGCCAGAAAATCGTCCGTTTTCACTCAGATCTTAACCAAAATCGCTCAAACTTGATCCTAAACTTCAGAAATTCTTCCCCAAACACATAATCGACCGATTTGTGAGCTAAAAACACCAAAAAATAGGTCAAATCGACCAAAAACAGAGAATGGCCGAGATGTTCTTTTCTGAAAAGTTTTTTGCTTCAATCTTGCTCAAACTCGTTGAAACTGATTCAAAAGTGTTCTAAAAACATTTTAGGCATATACTCGATCTGGGGGAAGGTTTTAAACACAAAAACGAAGCATCAAAACCCCAAAACAAGCTTGAAATGCCGAAACTAATTTTTAACAAAAACACCTTTGATCTTTCTTGGAATCGAACGAAACTGGATTCAAATCAATGCAGATCGATCCACGTTTGCTCTGATACCACTTGTTGGTCCCAAATCCACCAAACAAGGAATCAAAAGAGGCTTTAATGGAATGATAAGGGAGTGTTCTCACCTTTGAGTGTGTGTAGTGTGTGAAAAAGTTGGATAAGCCTTTGATCTTTGATTACTTTCAAATGTGAGTTGGTAATACCTTATATACCACATTAACCCTAGGTATATTAAGGCCCAATCACTAAATGTTAATTAATTACAATCTAGTCTAAAGCCCAAGCTAAAGATAATTACAAAATTAATCCCAAGACTTAAACTATTGACACAATTAATTAAATATCCTAACAATTGCTAAAAGGTGTGTTTGGATCAAGTTTAAAAGTTGGGTGCAAATTTCTCGGAGGGTGCGAAAAATGGTGTGTGAAAATGTGCGAAAAATGTTATCCCGAGAAATTTCGTTGTGAGAGTGAGTCGCGAAAATAAGGAAATTTCGCATTCACAGTGAATTTTCGCATATAGCACGGAAATTTCGCATTCAGAGGAAATTTTCGCATGTACTGAAAATTTTCGCATGTCGAGAGAAAATTCACATTTGAAGTAAAATTTCGCATGTATAAAAGTTTCGCATGTATAGAAATTTTCGCATGTATAAAAATTTCGCATGTCGAGAGAAAATTCACATTTAAAGTAAAATTTCGCATGTATAAAAATTTTCTCAGGTATGAAGCTTTCGCGGTTTGGAAATTTCTCAGGTTGAAAAACTTTCTCGGGCAGTGAAAGTTTCTCGGGTTGATAAAATTTCTCGGGCAGTGAAAGTTTCTCGGCCAGCGAAATTTTCTCGGCTAAGAATTTTCTCGGGTAAGAAAATTTCTCGGCCAGTGAAAGTTTCTCGGCCAGCGAAATTTTCTCGGCTAAGAATTTTCTCGGGTAAGAAAATTTCTCGGCAAGAACAAAGCATGGGCAGCGCGACTTTTACCAGAAAAATGGCTCGTTTTCGCTCAAATCTCACTCAAAATCGACGAAAGTTGTTCCAAAACTTCAGAAAAACATTCCTAAAACACATAATCAACCTTTGGGATGTCTAAAAACAACAAATCGAGGTCGAAATCGCCCAAAAACTGAAAGTGACGAAAATAATTTTTCAAGCAAATTTTCACTCAAATCTTGCTTAAAACACGCAAATCCGGTCGCGTTGGGCTCTGATACCAATTGTTGGTCCGAGATTTCACCAACAATACGACTTCGGACGGATTAAACACGCCTAAAGATTGAGATTTAGTTTAGGGCGTGTGGGCTTGGTGGTGTTCTTGAGGAGACTCTCTTACTCTAACATATGTTTATTTTCTTAACACACACAAGCACGCCTAACTATGTGTTAGGGTTTTAGTATTTATACCACAAGTTGGTATATAATTCTTGGGCCCTTGTGTAAGCCCATTACAAAATAACTAAGAACTAACCCAACTAAGAGCTAGCCCAAAGTTTTAATAAAGCTAACCAACAAAGATAATATAATGAAATTGAACACTACAAAATATTTCCTAACAGAAGCGTAAAGCGTCAGTTCGCGAATTGGTCAAACTAGTCAAAAAGTGAGTTTTAAAACATAAAAGATTCCGCAAAAAAGCACCTCACAAATTAGACTTTGGCAAAAGCTAAAGAAATTTGGCGAACTTAACAATTTGCGAATTGGTTTGGTCAAATGGCGAACTCGACAATTTTGCGAATTGACTTGGTCAAAGATAAAGGAATTCGCAAAACACATTTCTGATTCGCAAAATAAAACTTTGAAAGATCAAAAAGTGGTTCTTTAAAACTGTTCAAACACTAGATTTAAAATTCGACGATTCTCCGACAGAACCCAGACTTCTAAAAATCGAAATTAAAAGGATGATCATTTTTTCAAACAAAATTTTGAACTTAGAGCGTCCTAATGCAAAAATCAAAACTGATTTTCCCCTTTTTTTATTTCAGAAAAACATCGTTACTCTTCTCCTGGACGAAAACGATACCTGCAAAAGCAAAATTCACTGAAAAAGAGTTAGAGGTTGGGTTTCTTACCACGACGAAGTTGGTGAGTGTGTTATAAAAGACAGTGAGAGCGAAGAATCTGGTGAGTTGTTGAAAAGAAATTTGAGGAGAGTTCGTAGATTTTTCTTTTGAGTTCGTGAAATCGGATTTGGGGATTTTGCGAATTAGGTTAAGTAAGTTCTCTATTAAATCACAAAATTTCAAATCTACGAGTTTTTCAAGAATGATTTATCTGAGCCAAATTTCGAAAATCGACAAAGAAAACATCGCTTTCTTTTGCGGCGATGAATCCTCAAGTCCATTCGTGTGTACTGTTGATAATATTGGTTGGAGCATAAATGATGTTATTGTTCATATTGTGCCTATAAATAGACAGAACTCGAAACGAATTCACAATTTCATAAGTAGCCACAAACTAACTCTACATTTTCATAATTCTCGCGGTAAATGGTCTGGATGCAGCAGCAAGTATATGAAACTGAGGAGCATGTGGAGTTTAGACGTAATTTTGAGCGCAATATAGATAAATTGGTGTTTCTTATTTTTCTTCTATTGTGCTTCATCGTCGTCTTACTAGCTGTTCCTTTCAGGGCTCTCATAGGACGTGCGAGCTTTTGAGATTGTTTTGAGTATCTTGAGAGTTTTATGAAAGCTTGTTGAGAATGTATTGAGGGCTGTTTCAAGAATGTTTTGTAAGCTTATCCTATTAGTATTAAGTATTTTGAGACTGTTTTTCGATTTCTGAGAAACTCGTGTAACTTTGAAATATCAATTAAGCGAGAAATAATTACTCCCCCTCAATGTTTTGGAATTTGGAATAGTTACTTACTCCCCCTCAATGTTTTGGAATTTGGAATAGTTACCCCAAACTCCCCCTAATTACTATGCCTATCGAGAATCTTAAAGCATTTAATAAATTACTTACTCCCCCTCGATGCATGGATATCACATTTCTCCCCTCGATGTAATGCCATCAGCATTGGCTTACATCGACTTATTGGAAACAAGAAATAAAAAATTATTACTGAAAATAAACTAAACTAGAGTAAAGGAAATAATTAACAAAGAGACACGCACAGAGTTGAACTTAAAAACTGGGCAGATGGACATGTAATGAACCGTAGGGAATCATAATCGAAATTAGAGATTTAGATTCAACATACCCAGTTTTCCCACTAAGAATTGGAATCGTTTCTCATCCAATGCTTTTGTAAACAAATCGGCTAGTTGAATTTCAGTATTGACAAAATACATTTCGATTATGCCTCTTTCTACTTGGTCCTTTTATGAAATGATAGCGTAGGTCTATGTGCGTAGTGCGTGAATGGTGAACGCGATTTCAAGTAATTGCTATGGCACTTTTAGAATCACAATAAATAGGAATTTTATTGAAATCAAACCCGTAGTCTCGTAGTTGGGTTCTAATCCACATGTGTCACAACTCGTCCCATACCGTGTCACTATAGCTTCGGTCCCTACCGGGACTAGTGGGGTTGGGCCCACCACACTCCGACTGATAGTCTGGCCCCACTGTATCACCGTTTAACCTTTTAGCGTGCTTCGTGCACTCGCTCACACGCTCCCTGAGAAACTTCCCAGGGGGTCACCCATCCCTAGATTGTCCCAAGTCAAGCACGCTTAACTTCGGAGTTTCTATAGATGACTCCCGAAAAGGTAGGTCGACCTTGGTGATATGAGTAGTACTATCAATTCTTTTATACGATTCTTAGCCTGACACGCCCATACACTGTCAGTCTCAGGATCCCCTCTCATTCTGGTGTTGGATCGGTTCGTTCATGTACCCCTTTGCGTAGAAGCCTGCCAGGAGCCGCTCCTTGTCCGTGCACCTCTCTGGCACCGGCGATCACTCCCCGCCCTCATCGGCCCCGGGCGTCACATGCCCACCAGCTTCCGCCTGGTTCGTCCCCAAACCAGCACCGTACTTTGAGAGGTTGTGCTCTGATACCACTTGTAACAACCTGTCCCATACCGGGTGTCACTATAGCTTCGGTCCCTACCGGGACTAGTGGGGTTGGGCCCACCACACTCCGACTGATAGTCTGGCCCCACTGTATCACCATTTAACCTTTTAGCGTGCTTCGTGCACTCGCTCACACGCTCCCTGAGAAACTTCCCAGGGGGTCACCCATCCCTAGATTGTCCCAAGTCAAGCACGCTTAACTTCGGAGTTTCTATAGATGAACTCCCGAAAAGGTAGGTCGACCTTGGTGATATGAGTAGTACTATCAATTCTTTTATACGATTCTTAGCCTGACACGTCCATACACTGTCAGTCTCAGGATCCCCTCTCATTCTGGTGTTGGATCGGTTCGTTCATGTACCCCTTCGCCTAGAAGCCTGCCAGGAGCCGCTCCTTGTCCGTGCACCTCTCTGGCACCGGCGATCACTCCCCGCCCTCATCGGCCCCGGGCGTCACAACATGAGCAGCAACTGGCGGCAGCCACATATTCTGCTTCTGCCGTGGAAGTTGACACACAATTTTGTTTCCTGGAAGCCCAACAGACAAGCTTACCTCCAAGAAAATTGAATGTTGCCTGATGTGCTTTTCCTGTCCAGTCTACAGCCTGTGAAATCTGCATCAGAATATCCGATTAGTTTCATACCTGAGTTTTATGATACCAAAGTCCAAGGTCTGGTGTTCCTTTCAAATACTTTAATATTCTCTTGACAACATGAAGATGCGACTCCTTAGGATTGGCTTGGAATCGAGCACATAAACATGTGGAGAAGAGAATGTCTGGTCGGCTGGCACTGAGATAGAGCAGAGACCCAATAATTCCTCTATAATGCGTTGGATCAACAGGCTCGCCCAAGTGATCTGCATCGAGGGTGCATGAGGTTGACATTGGAGTGCTGGAAGATTTGCTCTTGTCAATCCCATATTTTCTGAGGATGTCGTGAATGTACTTTGACTGATTAATGAATATCCCATCCTGAAGTTGGTTGATTTGCAGTCCAAGGAAAAAGAACATTCCCCATCATATTCATCTCAAACTGTGAATTCATCAACGTGCTGAATTCGACACAGAGTTCTGGATTTGTAGAGCCGAAGATGATGTCATCCACGTAAATCTGCCAGTGCCAGGGTGCACGGACAATGAGCGGCTCTTGGCAGGCTTCTAGGCGAAGGGGTACATGAACGAACCGATCCAACACTAGAATGAGAGGGGATCCTGAGACTGACAATGTATGGGCGTGTCAGGCTAAGAATCGTATAAAAGGATTGATAGTACTACTCATATCACCAAGGTCGACCTACCTTTTCGGGAGTCCATCTATAGAAACTCCGAAGATAAGCGTGCTTGACTTGGGTCAATCTAGGGATGGGTGACCCCCTGGGAAGTTTCTCAGTGTGCGTGTGAGCGAGTGCACGAAGCACGCTAAAAGGTTAAATGGTGGTACAGTGGGGCCAGACTATCAGTCGGAGTGTGGTGGGCCCAACCCCACTAGTCCCGGTAGGGACCGATGCTATAGTGACACCCGGTATGGGACGGGTTGTTACAGTACCAATCTCTTGGTACTTGCTTTAGTCCATATAAAGCATTGTCGAGTTTGTTGACGAAATCTGGATGTTCTTGATTGAGAAATCCGTCTGGCTGTGAGACATATACTTCTTCCTTCAAAAATTCCATTCAAGAAGGCAGTCTTTACATCCATTTGATAGACAGTAAAGTCTTTGTGTGCCGCATATGCTAGAAACAGTCTGATGGCTTCAATTCTTCCTACAGGAGCAAAATTCTCGTCATAGTCAATTCCTTCTTGCTGATTGTACCCTTTAGCTACAAGTCGGGCCTTGTTACGAATTACCACACCATCCTCGTCTTTCTTGTTCTTAAACATCCATTTCATTCTGATTATTTTCTTGCCTTTTGGACGAGGAACTAAGTTCCAGACCTTGAGACACTCGAACTGATTGATTTCCTCTTGCATGGCTACTATCCAGTTTGGATCACGTAGTGCGTCAATTACTCTGGTTGGTTCTGTTTGGCTCAAGAAACAGGTAAAAGTTACACTCATTTTTTGAGCGAACCTCTAGTCTTTACTCCAGTAGTGGGATCGCCAATTATTTGATCTGCCGGATGACTTCTAATCCTTTTCTTCTCATGAGGTAGTGTTGTATCATCTGTTTCTGATCCCTCATTTAGTGGATACTCAATCACAGAAGTAGTAGTATTGCACGCGGAAGTTGATGAGTCCTCTGTCTGTGTTGCTGGGATCGAGGTTTCAACGTTTGATGGTGGAAACGTTTGTTCAGGAATAGGGTCGGATTCAGGAGGTGATGGACTAGCACTGGTTTCTGTATTTGGAAAGGAATCGGTGGTTGGCCTGTTTAGAGATAGTCTGATTCTCGGCCCCGACCGCCGCTGAGATAGTGGGCTGCAGCTCTAGATTGAGCGATGAAGGGTCCACAGCCCTAGAAGGTATGACAGACGGCGTGTTTAACGTGGTGGAGACGACGGTGAAGAGGGACTCGATCTGAAAGCTCAGTCGTCGTGGAGTCCGTCTTTTAAGTTGGATCTCCTCATCATATTCGGTGTCTGACGAGGAAGCCGTGTGAGGTGTCGGTTCTCGTGCTACGTCCTCATTGGCTTGTTCCGTCATCTCAGAAGGAGAGTTGTGCCCCATTTCTGCCTCGGGCTGTGCCTCCTGAAGTAGAACCTCCTCAATAGGCTCTGGAAGCACGCCTACATGTACGGGCACCTCCACCTGATATTCGTGTTCAGGAGCCTCGAGCGCCATCTCAGCAGCCACGACGTCTATTAGTGTATCATCCACGTCGGGCATTTGCACTTAGATCATAGGTGGCTCCTGTTCAAGCTCCTGAGCGACGTTATCAATCATCGTGTCCTCGGGGCTAGGTTGTTGTTGCGGTTGGGGAGGGCTAACTCCAAAATCTGTCGGGGCCCTCGAATAATCTCCTCGGTGAGGTGATTCTCCCGGCAGTACATACGGTATACGTCTCCTCTGGGGTCAGCGAGACGTAGAAGCTCAAACGGAATCGGCATCGACGGTTGGTCCAAGTCCGTGACCCGTGGATTGTGAAAGAATTTACGCATGGGTGTATGATAATTTCCTCCATGATGTAGACGATGGATGGACTCGTGCATTTCCATGAATTCCTTGATGATTACATTAAACCACCGAGCGTAGGGCACATTCTTCGATCTCCGATTCTCCTTTTGCCGAATCTGGTCTGCAAGATCATTCCAGATCAGCTGCGTGAAATCGTAATTTCTGGAGAATGCGAGTCCATGAAAGATCTGCAGTATGTTGCCATTGCCCTTGTCGAAGCCAGCATGCTTGGGCGATAGACACTTGTTCACAATCCCGAACAGTGTCTTCCACAGATGAGGGATACCGCTGCTCTGGACCTGAGCTAGCTTGGTGAGCTGCGGTTGATATCCCATCTGCATGAAATCATGCACCATTTCTGCATCTGATGGGAGTGGGTCGTAGTTTGCGCTGTATGGCAAGTCCAGAATCATCCCGAACTGGTTCTTGTCCATATGTATGTGCCGCGTCCCAATTATGGTTGAGAAGGAGAATGCTCCATTATCCACTGCTCCTTGTATACATCCCCAGAATTGCTGGAGATAGACCATTGACACCGATGCGGTGACCGTCAATGCATGCCAGATGGGGTGGCCTTGCAGGATAGAGACAATGATCTCGTCTGGACACCGAAAGGTGCTCAGATCGAGCTGGAAATTCTATCCTGGACCTTCAGATACAAGTTGTGGTCGTATATATGATTATAACGAGGGTAGCGATCCATCTGAAAAATAAGAGATGTAAAAGTTCATTAGTTCATAAATTTAATTTTAGTCGAAAATTGATTTAATTTCATCAACCTATAATATTGTATCAAGTCATGACATGTGTGATGAATTTTGAATTGAAATCGTGTAGCATGCATATAGGATACTTGATTTTGAAAAAATGTAATGGCATGATTGTAATTTCGAATTAAACATATAACGCGTGAAAAGATTTCGAAATTTTCTAAGTATTTGATCGCGGGAAATGTCATTGTTCATGCCGAAATGTCATTGATTTCAATTGAAATAACTCCGTTTAAATTTTGTGACCGAGAAAATTTTACTCGCTAATGTTCGCTACAGTGTAAAAGACTTAGAAAAAAAACTTCTAAGTGTTGAAGTTGGAATCGTGAGACTGTGGCCGATCAATTTTACGATCGAGAAAAATTCCGCGTAAATTTACGATCGAGAAATTATTTCTCAGGTAAATTTACTATCGAAAAATTTTCCTAGATTGAATAAAATTTTTCGATTTGAAATTTGTCGAGCGGTACGTGATTTTCGATCCTAAGTAAAATTTTTGCTGCGATATTTTTCTATCGAGAAATTAGTCAACGAAAAACTAAGTCGATCGTCGAGAAATTTTTCGATCAATTAAGTCCTAAGCGGCGAATTTTACGATCGAAAAATTAAGCGTTGAAAAATTAATTTTTCGCTGCTAAATTTTTGCGACCGAAATAAAATTAAATCGAAAATTCTATCTTGCGATAGTAAGTTTACGCTCGATCTAATTTTCATCTAAATTGTCTATTCAGTGCTTAAATTTTTCGCTCACAGAAAAATCCTAATTAGATTTCTCGATGGTAATTAATTTTTCGGTCAAAATCTTCTGTTTTAGCGACTAAGTCAGAATTTTATCGATCGAAAACTAATTCGATACAAACAGTATCTCAATTGAATCGGAATTCCTGTTTGCGATCGACAAAGTTCTTCGATGGCTTCAAACATTCAAATGCCCAATTTTATCTAAATTCAAATTAGAGTCGAAGATGCAGATTTCCGAAGATTTATACTACCAGATTTATAGAGAACACCGAAACTATCTTAAGTGCACGTATTAATCTCAGATAAAACTCATAATCATGCCTAAATCACTATAAAATAGCGTACGGTTTTCTCAGTTTTGAAGAACAGTCGAGAAAATAATCTTAATAATGCGAAAACTACAAAATGCAGATGCTAATGAAGTTAAATCACACGCAAATGTCAAAAGAATCTCATTTCTACCTTAAACATACATTTGGTGTTGAAAAACGAAAGATTTTTGAGAAATTGGAAATGTCTGTGAAAGTTTTTCGAGAGAGAAATTTTTGCGATTTAGGGTTGCGTGAGAAAAAGTTTTCGACTGACCAAAAGTGAACTTTTATTAATAACTCGTTGTAAGTCAATGTTGGGTTTGCGATATGACATTTTGCGGTTAAATGGATCAGGCCCATTACTATTTGCGCTCGAGAAATGTTTGATTCGAAAATTGCTCTTCAATTCAATTTTTTGATCGCAAATTATTGCGGCTAATCCAAATCGTTCCCAACACTGTTTACGATCGAGAAACTTATGATCGCGAATTAATTCTTATATCCAGTTTCTCAATAGTAAGTACTTCTAAAATTTTCAAATTGACCCCTATTTCAAATAAAATCACATTGTAAAGCTCCCCTTCATAATTAAAATAAATGCATTTAACTCCCAGTATTTTCTGTGTAGTAACGTCTAGCTTCCCTGGCAGAAATTAAAAAATATGTACCACTTAGAGAAAAACGTTAGAAATAATGGAGTTAATCAACAATATTTTAGTCATTTTTTTTAATATTTGGTCTGACTAGCTACTTTCCTTGAAGGAATCTGAAACGCTAAGAGAAAAACGTCAAGAATATTTGGAGCTTATGCACGATTTTTATATTTGCTCCCCCTCAAATAATGCGCAAGAATTGACTAAACATGTAAGCATATGAAATTAATTCAAGTCACGAGCATATAACACACAAATTTACCTAGTAAGCACATATACATGGTCCCCAAAAACATGTACTGAAGATATTGTGTGAGGGTAAAAGCAATGAAAAATTTATCGCATTTAAACAATTCAGTACCAATGCAATCTAAAATTACATTTAGAATGTGCAATAACAAAATAAATTCGCATTTATTCAATTCAACGCATATGATGCATAATTTTTGATGTCAGAGTGTGCGAAATTTTTCCTTTCACGATTTTTTTTTTCAGAAATTAAAATATATTAGTTTTCTATATATATATATGTATGTAAATTTATTTTTTTTATAATTTTTTTATTTTGTTTTTATGTATATTACTATTATTATAGTATGGGGTCAGATTATTTTGCTTCGATCAATCGTCACACCTAAAATTTTACGTGACATTTGAAAGAAGAAAATGCCGTTAAGTCATGTCGTCAAACTAAAGTCCTAAGTTCATAGACTGGTCCATTTCGACAACTCTCACTAGGTTCGCTCTTGCACTCAATTATTTCTAAGTTGGAATTTTTATATTTATATCACTCAAGTCAACACAAGCAATTTTAAGTCAATTTACCTGTGATCGAGGCATTTTTAATAATTTCACCTAAGCGAGAGACAGTCGATTGGAATCAAAGGGTTGTAAGGGTTTTAGTTTGGCTAGGACTTAGAAGGGAAGGAATTTAGAGGAAAGTGAGCTTATCTCTTCGTCATCTTCCATTTCTACGTCCGTCTCCTTTTTTTTCGGCGTCTTTCTTCTTTTCAATCATTCCTCCCTCTTTCTCTTTTAAGAACTGTCTCTTTTTATGCTATAGTCAAGCTGAAGCTCCGCTTCTCCACGAGTCTATATGAGATTATCTTAGGCGAAGTTATTCTTGTTGGTTCTCGGGCCGATACCGTGCTCCTCTTCTCTTAATCCCTAGAGAGGTTTCGGAGATTATTGTTTTTGGAAAAGTTCATGGTTATGGAATTCGTACGCAAGGCTGCGCTCCTCTTCTCCTTTCCCGATATACGACTGGATTATCGTTGGAAAGTTCACTTCGTGGTACTCCTCTTTCCAGCCGTTCTGACGAGCGTACGAGATTATCGTTGGAGAATTTCACAGCAGGATCCATGCCACCTTCTAAGAGATAGTCGGAATGCAGGTTCCTTCGGTCTGATTTTTGCACGTTGAGCAATACCTTCTTTTGTCATCATCCTCTTTTTTTTCTCCCCCTCCTTTTCTCGTTTGAACAACCATCCGAAGAGTATAGAATACGGTTGAAGGCTGGGAATGCGATTCAAAGGAAGAAAAGGACATCGGGGAAGGCTCAAAGTGGATGACTAAGGGCTAATGTGAGAAAAAAATATTTATAAGGCCGAGTGAGGAATAACCTAAGCACCCTTATCATTTTCCTAACGATCTAAGGCAAGGTGAGTATGAAGCCAAGTATCACTAGTTAAGACAAGTAATTGATGTGTGACTCACTCGAGAAATAGATTCAAAGAAAGAAAAATAACAAGGCTTGAATCCTCACCTATGTATAATGGCTTTGTGTCTAGTGGAGCAACCTAATGACCTTTAGACACAAGAATACGACTTAGACTGACAAAATTAAGCAATTAAATCGATCGCATGTCGGGGTAAAATTCTAAGTGACTTTAGATCAAAGCATCCTAAAGGATTTCGTCATCCCCCTTTATTTTGTTTTTATAAAAAAAATTTTATTTATTTCACGCAAGATAAAGCATATAAGCAAAGAAAACACATAGCATAGAACATTTAGTAGCACAGAAGATCAGGTAAAGCACATATTACGGAAGATTCAACATGCCTAATTTTCCGACAAGGAATTGAAATCGTTTTTCATCCAGTGCCTTGGTGAAAATGTCAGCTAGTTGGTACTTCGTGTTCACGAAATACACATCTATGGTGCCTTTTTCTACATGATCTTTGATAAAGTGATATCTAATGTATATGTGTTTTGTGAGTGAGTGATGAACAGGATTGCAAGTAATAGCGATGGCACTTTGACTATTACTATATATGGGTATATTATTTAAATTGTACCCATAGTCGCGAAGATGAGTCCGCATCCACAGCATCTGGGAGCAACAACTGGCGGCAGCCACGTATTCCGCGCCGTCGAAGTTGACACACAGTTCTACTTTTTGGATGACCAGCAGACCAGCTTTTCGCCTTGAAATTGAGCGGCACCGGACATGCTTTTCCTATCCATTCGACAACCTACATAATCAGCGTCAGTATAGCCGATAAGTTTGAAATTCGTACCCTTTGGATACCATAGTCCAAGGGTAGAAGTGCCCTTAAGGTAACGCAGAATCCTTTTAACCGCGAGCATATGGGATTCTTTGGGATCGGCTTGAAAACGGGCACATGGCAAACATGATATCCGGCCGACTCGAAGTGAGGTAAAAAAGATGTCCAATGATGCTGCGATACAGTGTGACGTCGACCGACTCGCCAGAGGGATCAACATCCAACTTGCAGCTTTGTGACATAGGAGTGCTGAGAGGCTTGCTCTGATCTTGATGGAATTTCTTCAGAATAGCCTTGATGTATTTTGTCTGACTGATGAAAATCCCATCTTCGAGTTGCCTGACTTGTAGTCCTAAGAAGAACTGCATCTCTCCCATGTGACTCATCTCGAACTTGCTTTTCATTAGATCTGCAAACTTCGTGCAGAGCCGTGGATTAATTGATCCGAAGATGATGTCGTCGACGTATACTTGAACGACCATCAGATCTTTGTCTTGCCATTTGATGAAGAGGGTTGTGTCTATCGTTCCTCGTATGAATCCAGACTTCACGAGGAATTCACTCAGGACATCGTACCAAGCATGTAGGGCTTGTTTTAGTCCATAGAGAGCTTTGTCCAATCGATAGACGTGATCGGGATGTTCTTGATCAACGAAGCCTTCCGGCTGAGCGACGTAGACTTCTTCTTTTAACACGCCCTTGAGAAAGGCGGTCTTAACATCCATCTGATAGACTTTGAAGTCTTTGTGAGCGCATAAGCCAGGAGAAGATGGATAGCTTCGATTCGGGCAACAAGAGCATATGTCTCGTCGTAGTCGATGCCTTTCTGTTGATTGTATCCCTTCGCAACTAGCCTTGCTTTGTTCCGGATCACTTCACCATCTTCATTCTTCTTGTTTTTGAATACCCATTTAGTTCCGACAATTGTTTTCCCATGCGTACGGGGTACTAAGGTCCACACTTGAAGACGTTCGAATTGATGAATTTCATCATGCATCGCTATTACCCAATCCGGGGTCTTGAAGTGCATTTGCTACCTTGGTAGGCTCATTTTTACTTAAGAAGCAGCTGAAGAGACTGTGTTGACGACGTGTCCTCACTCCATCCGAATGATCGCCAAATTATCTGATCAACCGGGTGACCTCTATTCCATTTGCGCTCATGAGGCAAGGTTGAAGTCGATGCATCAGCCATCTGTGGGTCTAGATTTCCTGTACTCTCTGATTGATCAATTGCTTGAGGAAGTTCCAATTCTGCACTTGGAACGATCGTCACTGATGATTCTTCCTCAATAACCACTGTAGGTTCTTCGTTATTCTGTGGCAATTCTGAATCGGGTGAGGTAGGGACGTGAGAAGCACTTGGTACGTCGGTCTCATCGGGTGGAGAATTCACTATAGGTGTAGCAGTGTGTGACCGATATACTGGCTCGAAGAGAGAGTCCAAATTGTCTAGTGCAAGTCTCATTGCTTCTTCCGACGTTGAATTCGGGGTTTTTGCCATCTTCTGTTGGTTTTGTGCCAACACACCAGTGAAAACAAGTTCTGAACTGTTATATTCAGAAGCTATCTGGTTAGGTACGGGTCCTGAACTGAGGTGTGCAGGAGCCATCGGGTTAAGCACGGGTCCTGAACTGAAGTGACCAGAAGCCATATCCGCCACTTCGTGGAAAGTGACATTGTAGCTTTCTTTGATTGTGTAGTTGGACTTGATGTATACTCGGTACGCTTTTGAGGTTGAAGAATACCCGACAAAAGTGGCTTCGAATGCTTTAGGGTCGAACTTAGCACGTTGCTCTCGGTCGTTCGCCACAAAGTACTTGCACCCGAAGACTTTAAAGAATGAGATGTTGGGTACTCGTTTGTTGATAATTTCCTTCGGAGTCTTGTGAAAGCGCTTGTGAACCACCGTCCTGTTTTGAGTGAAACAGACAGTATTTACTGCTTCCGCCCAGAGAAAATGTGGAAGACCAGAGTGGATGGGCATCGTACGCAGGCTTCCACTAGAGTTCTGTCCTTTCGTTCGACTACCCCATTCTGTTGAGGAGTCTTGGCGGCTGAAAATTGTTGATTTTTTCCAAGTTTCTGATTAAATTCACTGAGACATTTGTTCTTGAACTCAGTGCCATTGTCTGTTCGAATGACTTGGATAGTCTGCAGCAGCAAATTTGAGTAAAGTTCACGAAATTGACGATCAAGACCCCTGTCTCATCTTTTGTTAGGAGGAACCTTGTTCATGTGTGACGAGAGTAGTCATCGACTATGACCAGCAGATACTTGCGTCCAATTTATACTCTGTTTCTTCATCGGGCCACAGAGGTCCATATGTAGCAGTTCCAGGGGACGTGAAGTAGAGGCCACTTGTTTGATATGATGAGATGCTCGCTTCATTTTTCCCAATTGGCACGCCGAACATTGATGCTCTTTATGTAAAGTTACAGTTGGAAGACCGTGAACCAACTTTTCGTTGAGAGATGTTGAAGAGCTTTGATGTTGAGATGAGACATGCGTTGATGCCATAAGCTGTTCTTCTAAATTACAGTCTGTGAGATGAGGCAAACAGCTGTCGAGGGCCGCACGGATGTCAGGTTTATCGTGTATAGATTTGATTTCCGAAGTCCTTGAAGGAGTTCTGTGTCCTGACTATCCAAAGTTCTGCACCGGTCAGCATGAAAGACCACCTGGAACCCTTTGTCACAGAACTGGGCTATGCTGATTAAGTTATGGCGGAGGCCTTCGAAGTAGGAGACATCTTTTATCGTCAGATTCTCTAGAATGATATCCCCAAGTCCTAGAATCGGGGCTGGATCGTTGTTTCCCAACCTAACTTTTCAATTCAGTCGTTCTTGATAGTTGCTCAGCAGCTCTTGATTTCCCGTCATTGTGTGGAGCAACCAGAATCGAGGTACCACACATGATGGATCTGCAAAAACAAATTAGAGAGCTTTAGGTACCCACTTAAACATGGGTCCTCTCAGATTAGCAGATATGGTTTCAGATTCAGATATAGTTCCTAAATTATTACTTGAGGGAGTCTTGATAACCCAATTCACTTTCGGAGAAGTGGGTTTGGGTGTAGCCTCTTTAGATGACTTGGCCTTTTCGGCTTTTGTCGTCCTAGGTGGAGATTTAGGAACTATTTTGGTTGAACCTTGTAGGGAAGGTTAATTTCAGCACGTACAACTGCTTTGGTAGGTTTGATTGAGGAAAACATCTTTTCTTGTGATAATCTCCTAAGGTGCTTGGGGGATTTAATCTCTACGGGATACCTTAGTGAGTACAGGCATGTACGACGCCATAAGCTTTCTTTATGGCTGGATCTTGTTTCCTACGAGTCTCCCTAGTGGCATTTGTTTCAGAATGATTAATTTTAGCCTTAGATGTAGAGCCTACTTTGAATTTAGTGCTTCTAAGGATGGTAGGCTGTAGAGTACATGTAGAAGCAATTATTTGAAACGAGGAAATGGCTCTTTTATTTTTACGAGTGTCATTTATTCGTACAGAAGGAGTAACATTCTTAGGCATACTCAAATCTACTTGCTCCTTCTTAAGACTAGACACTCTCGCCTTCGATTCTAGTGCTTGGCCTACGCTCCCTATAGAGGTAGGTGAAGTAACTTTAGTCTTAGCACTTTTAACAGAATTATTAATGCACTTTTATCTTTCGAAGGTGATTTTTCAATTTTCACGCTTTTCATAATAGCGTGAGAGGTAGTTTGGGAAGATGAGGAAGCCTTGAGATTTTCCATCTCTTTTAAGAACTTTTTCTTTTCAGCTTCGAAATTCTCTCTTTCTTTTTCTAATTTTGCTTGGGATTCCTCTATCTGTTTTATTACAGGAGGTATGTAGAGAGAATTTTTATAATGAGCATCTTTGGCTTCCTCGAGGACTATTTGAGGGTCAGGAAGTTGAAGTAGGTCAGAGAAAGGAGTTAATGACGGTTTCATATTTTTGTCTCTTTCATTTAGCGTCGTGTAGTCGAAGGGGATCTCAGGCCCATGTGAGGCTTTTCTCATAGATGAATCAAAAGTATTTTGGTACGTCGATTCAGTAAATTCTCTAAGAGAGGTTACTCCTAAACCCATGTGCTTAATATCATATATTTCTTTCTTCCGTAGAACACGTGGTGTAAAGTCCAGATTATCCAAAAAGCACAGATTAACTTCAATGGATTAAAGCTTTAAAAGTTCCTGTGAATAGTGCTTTGGAGGCGTATGTGTGTTTTAGAGTTTTGAATAATGGAAAATTTAATTAGTGATAGTTAGGGTTTAAGCTTAAATACCTTGTAAGGTATTTAAGCCCATTGGGCCCCTAACAAACTCATTACAACTGCAACCCATCTAAGCAAAGTATAACAACAAAAACATCGTAAAGACATAACACGACTTAGAATAAATATTTTGGACACTTCTAAAATATTCCTAACATTCTCCCCTTAAGTGTCCATGTTAGGAATATTTTAGAAGTGTCCAAAATATTAATTCTAAGTCTTGTAATTTCTTTTCTATGTATTTTATAGATGTTCTATTTATGTATTTGGGTTGTAGTTGTAATGGGCTTGTTAGGGGCCCAATGGGCTTAAATACCTCACAAGGTATTTAAGCTTAAACCCTAACTTCATTAATGAAAGTTTCCATTTTGCTAAAATCTCACGTACTCAACACTAAACCTCAAAGACCAACTATTCATATTACGAAGGTTTAATCTGTTGAAGTGTTCTTGGATAATCTGGATTTACAAGTGGTATCAGAGCCAAGCGTGTAGGTGAGGAAACTTCATTTCAAGCTTTTAGGGATTAAGCAGTTTGAACTCTTGCGTGGTTGCTATTCTCTGTTTCAAAGCTTAAACTCTCGTTTATTAGCCATTCTCGGAGATACTCTGTTTGTTAAGGCAAGCTTGTATTGCTATCAATTCTGAGTCATCAAAGTGGTCTTCGTGGAGGTTATTTCAGTTTTTGTTGGATTTCTGTCTAAAATATTTTAAGAACAGTCCTGCTCTTCAGTGTGTTCTTGAGCTTACGAACGGAACTATTTGGGGAACTTGGATTGCGGACTCAAGGATTTCTGTTGTTTCACGGCTCATTCATCTCACAAGGCTACTTTGCGATTTCAATTACCACACTTGGTTTGCTGTTTTTCAAGTTTGCGCATCGGCACTTCGCAAAGCTCTACTTTGCGAGTTCAAGGTCACCAAGCCGTCAGATTCTCGAAGATCAACGTCTCAGGATTATTCTTCACTTTGCGTTCTCCGGTCCACTTTGCGAATTGGAAACACTTTGCGACCTCTTTGACTCTTTGCGAACTCACAACGGCTTTGCGAACCCAGGACAGTTTGCGATTTCATTTAATCACTGTGCGAACTTTGCTCACTTTGCGAACTCCAGTTTATTTTGCGAATTCATAGCTCTTTGCGAACTCAAGATTATTTCGCGAACTCAGGACAAGTTGCGAACTCAAATAGCTCTTTGCGAACTCAAGATTACTTCGCGAACTCAGGACAAGTTGCGAACTCAAATAGCTCTTTGCGAACTCAAGATTACTTCGCGAACTCAGGACAAGTTGCGAACTCAAATAGCACTTTGCGAACTATGCACACTTTGCGAATTAAGCTAGTTTGCGAATCTTCTCATTAACCCGTGAAGCGATAACTTTGCGAACTCACGATAAATTCGCAAAGCGATAACTTTGCGAACTCACGATCACTTCGCAAAGCGATAACTTTGCGAACTCACTCTCTCAATTCGCAAACGAGCAAAATACCTTAATTCGCAAACACTTTGTCCTATCCACTCTTGCGATACATACCCATATATTTCAAAATCAATTCCAAATTTGATTTTGATCAAAATTCTCCATTCAATTTCAATTTTTCCTCACATTACACGTTAACGATCATATCCAAAACACTAGCAATGGACTCTTTCAGCATGGGAAATGATGTTAGACCTCCCATCATCCGACATGGAGAATACGCAGTTTGGAAGAGAAGATTCATCAACTTCATAGAAAGTAAGGACAATTCTGAGAACCTTTGGAATCTATTTACAATGGACCCACACAGTACTGGACTATAATCCCCGCCACTACTGACACCGCTCCTGCAAGAGAGGAACATAGAATCTTGAAACTGCTGACAATGCAGTGATGAAGAAAAACTGCGACTAAAGGCGGACAAAGTGGCAAAATCATACATGATGCAGGCCATTCCCAATGACATTTTGATGCAACTCGAATGTGGTGATAGCGCAAAAGAAATGTGGGACGCTCTTCGAATCATGATGCAAGGAACAGAAGTCAATACAATGGCAAGAATGGCGAACACACTCATCTCTTATGACCGCTTTCATGCTAAACAAGGGGAAACTCTTCAAGAAACCTTCCATCGATTTCTTGTCCTTCTAAACGAGCTAAAGATGAATGGAGTCACAAAAAGCGTAATGGAGATCAATATCAAATTCTTAGGATCACTTCATTCAGAATGGGAGGCTACTGCAATTATGATAAGACAAATGAACGACCTAACCAAAGTTAGCATTCATACACTATTCGACTACCTCAATCAACATTCCAATCATGTGGAGAAACGAAGGGAGGAAATCAAATCATTAGGAAGCGACTCACTTGCTCTTATGACTGAACGATCATCAAGAAAACCAACCAAGGACAAAGAAATTTTGCAGTCATCACAAGTTAAGGAAGGAGGAGACTCTGATTCTGATGACGAATCCAAGGATCTTTCAAAAATTGGAGACCAGGAGATTACTCTCAAGGATCTTGCTAAGCAACTCGCTCTGGTCTCAAATTTTGTGCAGAAGAAATTTTATAAGAAGACTGGATCCTCCTCAAATCGTCAAAGGACTTCCTCCAATTCTAGAGGAAAGACTCAGGATGAGGAAAACAACTCTGAAACCCCTCATCAAGGCGGAAAATGCTTCAACTGCGGAAAGATTGGACACTTTGCTAGAGAGTGCAGAATGCCCAAGAAAAAGGATGTTAACTATTACCGTCGAAAAGTTCAATTGGCCGAACAAAGGAGAAGGGACTGGTCTTAATGGCAGAAGAGGACCATTGGCTTGAAGATACCTCAGACAGCGAGAATGAGAACACGGCACTGATGGCCAAGCTGGATGACGAAGAAGACGGAGCTGGAGATGAAGAAGGCGAACCAGACAGGGAACCTCTAACAATTCAGAAATGGTGGAGGTAAGTGAAACAGATTATGATTCTTTACTTAAGATGAAAAATGAATTTTTATCCCTATATAAATCTAACAAATTAGGTAAAAGAAAAATCAAGGAACTAGAAGCTAACTTAGAAAAAAATTTAGCAGTATTAGATAAGTTTAGATATGATTATGCCTGTGAGAAGAATCGCGTAATTGTTGCAAATGAAAAATTGCTAAGCTAGAAATACAAGTGCAAAAAACCGAAGCTAAAGCCAAGAATTTAGAAAAGAAATGAAATCTCATAGAGATCAGGCAATGGACGCAACAATTAAATATGACTTACTAAGTAAAGAACGGGAAAAACTGTACTCCAAAATAAAAAAATTGGAGGATCTTTTAACCCGACGAGATCAATCGGAACAAACAATCTTCTTAAACAAACCAGCTAACGTTGATTTTTACAATCCTTATAAGGGACTAGGTTTTGAAAACCCAGGTAAGTTAAAAGAAGCCATATCAAATTCGCCCTACCTATACGATTTCAAATTTATGCAGACAGGTTGCCTTGCGAATCTAATGTCTTTTGTCAGTGAGAATGAGACAGCGACACACAGTGAAACTCAAAAAACTTTTAACTACACAGAATTAAATGATAGTTATAAAGACAGAAATTGTCCAGCAATAACTGAATTTGAGACAGATATTTTTCATCCAAATGAAGGAGAAACCTCAGGCACTTCGGAAAATAAGACACCGATGACTACATATGCAACTGGATATATGCCTGAGTGCATAAAGAAAATCAGTGATCTTCACTCCACTCTCGAAAGCGAGAGAAAGTTATTGATGAAGAAAGGCAAAAACTTCTTCATGAAATATCTTCACTTAAAGAAAAATTAAGATTACACACGATTTCATACACCTTAATTTCAAATGACAAAATTTCCTGCACTAATTCATTAAAATTTTCAGGACCCACAAAAGAGCCATTGAAGAGTCAAGTTTGGGTTAAAAAGGAAGATATCTTGAAGGAGAATCGTGATCTTAATGTACCTTTTGTCATTGAGTATTTTCCTTCCAAAACCTTTGTACCATCTTTATTTAGTCATGTATCGAAAAATTTATCTTCTTCAACAAAAACAAAGCTTTCCGTGCGTGATCACGTCACCAAACAAACTCACAAAACAGTTCCTAAAAACAAACTAAACAAGAATCAAAATCAAAAGCTATCAAAGAACCTGCCAAACTTACAAAAACCAAAAAACTCGAGTCCAAACCTAAGATAAAAAGACTCTCACTAGAGCACAAATGGATTCCAAAGCTTCAAACTGCAGGAACACAAATCCCTATCCTAGAAATAGGTAGTGACTCTGTGTCATCCCTTAACAAAGGAAAATCTAGGGAGTCTAAACGGACTAACAAAATTGACAGAGGTGGACCCATATTTCAATGGGTACCTAAAACCCTCTAGTTTTATATTTGCAGGCCCTTCATGTGTGGTACTTAGATTCTGGTTGCTCCACACACATGACTGGGACAAAGGAACTGTTGAGCAACTACATTGATAGACCTGGAGGACTGGTTCGCTTTGGTAATAGCAATGGAGCCAGAATCCTTGGTCGTGGCGATCTCATATGCAATCGACTCACAATTAAACAAGTCTCGTATGTGGAAGGACTGACACACAACCTCTTATCAATAGGACAGTTCAGTGATTTTGGACTCCAAGTTGTGTTTCTAAAGAAAACTTGCAAAATTCTCAATGCCAATGGTGAAGAACTCCTTACTGGAACTCGCAAGACAAATCTTTACACCATTGATATTAGAACTGTCAAACCAAAGACTGATATCTGCCTAATCTCCAAAGCAACTTCAACTCAGAATGACTTATGGCACCAACGGTTATCTCATCTTAACTTCAAGACCCTCAACAAGCTGTCAACCAACAAATTGGCAATTGGACTACCACCACTGAAGTATCAAAAAGAGCATATATGCTCTGCTTGTGAGAAAGGAAAAATAAAGAAAGCCTCACATCCTACAAAACACATAGCTTCCACTCAACATCCTCTAGAGCTTTTACACATGGATCTGTGTGGTCCAATGCGAACTGAAAGCATAAGTGGAAAGCGATATATGCTGGTTATCGTTGATGACTATTCCCGATATACTTGGGTACGCTTTTTACGGACTAAATCAGAGACAGTCGATCATATTCCAAACCTAATCAGAACAACGCAGAACCTACTCCAGAGGAGTGTTAAAATAGTTAGATCAGACAATGGAACAGAATTCAAGAATCAACAGCTCAGCGACTTCTACGAATCCATAGGGATTACCCAACAGTTGTCTGCTGTCTACACACCTCAACAAAATGGGGTTGTTGAAAGGCGAAATCGAACACTCGTAGAGGCTGCACGAACAATGATCATTCAATCATCACTACCTCATTTTCTTTGGGCTGAAGCAATGAATACTGCTTGCTATACGCAGAATCGCACAAGCATTCATCTAAGATTTGGAAAGACGCCATATGAACTTATAAATGGCAGACTGCCCAACATTGCTCATTTCCGAATTTTTGGATGCAAGTGCTTCGTCGCCAACGACCGGGAAGACAAGTCCAAACTTGATCCAAAAGCAACTGAAGGAATCTTCGTAGGCTACTCTGCTCAATCTAAGGCGTACAGGATCTTTCTCAGAGACAGAAGGATAATCATTGAAAGTATAAATGTCACCTTTGACGAGGGACTCGAACTTTTGACTGGACGTAGCAGTTTGGGACAAGTCTCTAGAACACCACACCTTATTCATTCTCATAATGAAGAAGGAGAATGTTCGAGAGATGCCTCTGAATGGAACTCTTCAGATCAACAAGCAACTGATTCCTCTAGACAAAGCAACCCACATGCTTCACTCAACGAGCTCAAGAAGAACGGGATTTGGATCTACTTTTTGAGCATATTTATATCTCTCAAAATCAGACAAGACCATCTACTGATTCATTTCCAATACTGAATCCAGTCCTAGTTCGTCAACTCATGATTCAGAACCTATTCCTAACCAGACCCTTCCTCCCTCAGATGCAGAAGCCTCGACCCCAACAACAACTTTGACCACAACGCAGACAGAGGCCTCCTCCTCAACTTCAGCTGGCAACATTATCGTGTCTGCAATCGACTATCCACTAAGTGATGAGTCACAAATAGACGAAACGACACTACCCCACGAAAGAAATGGGTTCGACATCATCCTACTGATCAAATAATAGGGGATCCAAATACAGGAGTAACGACTAGAAGATCACTTTCAAATGAATGTCTGTTCACCTGTTTCTTGAGTCAAACAGAACCTAAAAGAGTAGTTGACGCACTACGAGATCCTAACTGGATAGTGGCTATGCAAGAGGAGATTAATCAATTCGAACGCCTCAAAGTGTGGAACTTAGTTCCTCGCCCAAAAGGAAAAACGGTGATTGGAACAAAGTGGGTATTTAAAAACAAAAAGGATGAAGATGGTGTTGTAATTCGGAACAAGGCTAGGCTTGTCGCTAAGGGATATAATCAACAGGAAGGAATTGATTACGATGAAACATTTGCCCCTGTAGCTAGAATCGAAGCTATTAGGTTATTCCTTGCATACGCAGCACACAAAGATTTCACTGTCTATCAAATGGATGTAAAAACAGCCTTCTTGAACGGAATTCTGAAAGAAGAAGTGTATGTGTCACAGCCAGACGGATTTCTCAATGCTGATCATCCCGACTTTGTTTACAAACTTGACAAATCACTGTACGGCCTTAAACAAGCTCCAAGAGCCTGGTATGAGGTGCTTTCCGACTTTCTTATCTCCTCAGGTTTCACTAAAGGAAAATTGACACTACCTTGTTCGTAAAGAAAGATGGTTCTGATATCATGCTTGTGCAAATCTATGTGGATGATATCATTTTTGGCTCTACAAATCCTAAACTTTGTGAAGAATTTAGCATTCTGATGCAATCACAGTTTGAAATGAGTATGATGGGAGAAATGTCATTCTTCCTCGGATTACAAATCAAACAACTTCAGGATGGGATCTTTATTAATCAATCAAAGTATATTCACGATATTCTCAAAAAGTATGGGATTGACAAGAGCAAATCATCGAGTACACCCATGTCCACATCATGCTCACTCGATGCAGATCATTTAGGTGAACCTGTTGATGTTACTCATTACCGAGGGATCATTGGATCATTACTCTACCTCACAGCCAGTCGGCCAGACATCCTATTCTCTACATGTCTTTGCGCTCGATTTCAAGCTAACCCCAAGGAGTCGCATCTTCATGCTGTCAAAAGAATCTTGAAGTATCTGAAAGGAACACCAGACCTTGGACTGTGGTATCCTAAGAACTCAAATATGAAACTAATAGGGTATTCTGACGCAGACTTTGCAGGTTGCAGATTAGACAGAAAAAGCACTTCTGGACACATCCAATTCCTAGGCGACAAGCTTGTATGTTGGGCCTCGAAGAAACAAAATTGTGTGTCAACTTCCACGGCGGAAGCAGAATACGTGGCTGCAGCCAGTTGCTGCTCACAAATTTTGTGGATCAGAACTCAACTACGGGACTACGGGTTCGATCTAAATAGAATTCCTATTTACTGTGACTCCAAGAGTGCAATTGCAATTACATGTAACCCTGTTCATCACTCACGCACTAAGCACATAGATCTTCGCTATCACTTCATAAAGGATCACGTAGAGAGAGGCATAATCGAAATGTACTTTGTCAACACAGAGATTCAACTAGCCGACTTGCTTACAAAAGCATTGGATGAAAAACGCTTCCAATTCTTAGTAGCAAAGTTGGGAATGTTGAACCTCAACTTTTAATTTTGCCTATGCCCTCCTACAAATCGCCATTTATCTATTTGCTATGCTACTAAACTCTTATTCTGTGCGTGTTTTCTATGTTAATTGGTTTATTAGGATTTATTTTTTTTCTTTCTTTTTTTTCTTTCTTCTGGTTATTTTTCTCTCTATGGTTACTTTCTATTTTTCAATAAACTTTTTCTGTTTACAATAAGTCGATGTATCGCCAATGCTGATGGCCATACATCGAGGGGGAGAAAAGCTATATCCATGCATCGAGGGGAGTGAGTTCAATCATTTTTCAGATACTCGATAGGCATTATATCTAGGGGGAGTGAGTTCAATCATTTTTCAGATACTAGGGGGAGTTTTTCAACGAATATTTATTCAAGAAACTCAAACATTTAGGGGGAGTTTTCGTACAACAACTCAAATACTTATTCAAAGAAATCCAAACATTTAGGGGGAGCTCTCAAAAACTCGTATTCCCTATAAAAATCCAAAGCAGAATAGCAAGTAAAACAACGAATAAGCTCAAAAGAAGGTAAATCTAAAAACAAGCATATTCAAATTATGCTCAAAGTTGCGTCTTAACTCTGCCTGTTCCTTGAGCTTCTTTTCTTCTTCTTGCTTCTGCCAATCCATCTGTAAACGAGAAAATAAGAAATTTGTTAGTTGTTAGATGTAAGGTACTTCAATGAGATTTGAGACCTATCTATTTATAAACACGAAGGAAACTTACGTCATTTATTGTCCCGACATTAAGACGAATTTTTGACTAAGGCGAAGATTTTTTCAATAAGGATATCGTATCATGAAAATCGATCTTGAAAAACCCATTGATTTGATGTTATCCTTGTAATTGATCGCGCTAAATTGGTAGTACTTGGATCTTTTCTAGATTTTTGGTATCTTTCCCTAGTCAATTTCAAAAATTCCATTACAAATTAATTATTAGAATTTGGATTCGCAAAACTAAAATTAATTTGAACAATTGTTATTCGCAAACCATTTTCAATTTTGACCAGTCAATGAATCAAGTTGCGAACTCACGGCTCTCAATTCGCAAACTGATCGATTCGCAAACTACAACTTCGCGAATCTAAAGTGGGCCCTTATCTCAAAAGTTTACAGCCCAACTCAAAACTAGGGTTTACACTTTAGGCCCGCAAAGTTGCTTCTAAATACCAATTCGCAAACTCTCTCAAATACACAACACTCTCAATTCGCAAACCTCTCTCAAACACGCAACACTCTCAAATCGCAAACCTCTGTCAGTTTAGATAAATTTTGCGAACCTCAAATCGCAGTCTCAATAGCATATCCCAGTCCTCGCGTGTGTTCCTCTATCTCAGTCACGTTCTCAGAAACTTTTCGGTGGTAAGGAATCACTCGATATAATTCCTACAATGTTTTGTCTTTCTTTTTCAGCTTTGCAGGTTTGAATCGTGAAGAACAGGGCCATACTCGGATTTTTTTATTATCGATGAATTTCTGTTAATGTTTTTTTGTTTCTGATTGGGATATCTCTGGGTAAATGTCGATTTTTGAGTTTCTGGGTTTGCTTGTTAATTAGAACTTTTAATTTCATTTTAAATGTCTTCGTTTAATCGTTCGAAGTACAGCTTTGCGAACTCAAAAACTGTTTTGCACAAATCGCAAACCTTGTGCTTTGCAAATCCGGTCAAAGTCGCAAACTTTGCTGTGCTTTGCGAATTCTACTTTGCGAATTCTAAGATTGCTCTACTTTGCGAATTCTAAGCTTATTCTGCGAACTCTAAGTTTACTTTGCGAATTCTAAGTTTGTTCTGCGAATTCTACTTTGCGAATTATAAGACTGCTTTACTTTGCGAATTCTAAACTTATTTTGCGAACTCTAAGTTTACTTTGCGAATTCTAAGTTTGCTTTGCAAATTCTACTTTGCGAATTATAAGACTGCTTTACTTTGCGAATTCTAAGCTCATTCTGCGAACTCTAAGTTTGCACATTTAGATATGCGCACGATTCACTTCGCGAATTGTTACTTTGCGACTCACAGTTTACCCGATATTTCAAATGCTCAATTCGCAAAGTTCTTTTTCAACTCAACCCGCAATCCATACTTAGAAAATTTTTCGGCCAAATATTTCGTCACATAAATGGGCCCAACAGGAATGGGCCAAATCTTTTCTAAACGATTTTTTTTTTTTGTTTTAAAGCCCATACTTTATCAATATTCTCTTGATATTCAATTGTTATAATATCATGACACTAATTCCATTATTCTTTCTTCTTGCAGTCTCAGCAGCACTTCCCGGTGTCAGAAATATTAAAAAAAAAAAAAAACAAAACAACAAAAAAAAATGACGACACCTACGGACATCGTTTACCCAACCTCACAATGGATAACGATCAAGGACAATAATTTCCAACTTGACCTTCATACATTCAAGTGCAAGGACGAAGTTATATTATCCATTCTGAGGAATCACCATCTTGGGTATGCCTTTTCGGCCTCGGTCCAAGTCCCTACAGTCTACCTTCAGCAATTCTGGGGGACGATGAAGACAAAAATCGCTCAGGATAACAGTATATACTACGAGGCCCAAATAGCAAATGAGACTGTCAGCATCACAAGCGATCTCATTCGGAGTATTCTCAGATTGCCAAGTCAACCTCACTACGAACCTGAGGCTTCTGAGAATGAGCTTGTGGATGATATGATGAAGATGGGATATTACACGCCTATCAAGTTTGTCTCCCATTTTCAGAACTCCATGATCCCGCATCCTTGGCGAACGCTCTTTACATTTGTCAATAAGTGCTTCTCACCCAAGCACTCAGGATGGGATAGATGCAACATCACAATCCTTCGCATCTTCCATGGGATTGTGTTTCGAAGAAATTACGATTTTGTCAAGCTTATCATCACGGATCTCGACGACCAACTTCACCAACGTACAAAGTCCAAAAGGCCACAGAATTTGCCATATCCCCGGTGGTTCTCACTTATCATCAATCATTTCCTGACCACAACACCGGGAATACCATCACGACCAGTAGAAGAAAATTTCACCCCACCCAAACTGCGCTACCTTCAGAAGGGAAAGCCTGATGACAAATATTCGCGCAAGGCAATGCCAATCCCTCACGAATTACTCGTTCTTGCAAACCCCGACCATATTGATGCCTATTGCAGCGTTTACAAAGTTCCTCACCCCACGACACAGGATAACCCACCTGAGTCTAACCCAGGGGTTAGTGAGACTGAGAGAGCAGAAATGAGCGAGAGAGAAAGAGAGAGTGAGACCTTGAGAGAAACCACAGAAACCAACCCTATCCCACACGCACCACAGTCTTCATCTCAAGAAACAATCCTCGACCAACCACTACCATCCTCTGAACACACAATACCCGAACCATCGCTCGACGAACACCACACATAGATGTTCCCGAGACGATCACAACAGCAATAACTCAGTCAGAAAGAGCCGGGTCACTCCCTAGGGTAGAAGACGTCGTAGTCGACCCAACGACGCATGAGCGAACCCCACCAGACCATTCACTTGTCTCCCAACAGACAAGTGTCTCAACACAACGTGAACCACCCCAATCCTCCAGCAGCTCGGTCCCTGTGTCTGAATCAACTCAAGAAATACCCATTCCCGTGACACAGACCGAGCCTCAGCCTGATCCTCAGGCAACAACGTTCATAGAAGAGCCCCAAATAGAGGCTCTTCAAGGATTGGACGGAAGTCTCTCGGATGTTGATGATTTCAGCAGCTCACCATCCGCGAGCCACCGTACAGAACCTAGTTCTGGACGCGTGCTAACGGGACGCCTTGACGATCCCGGAGATAGTTTCACCCAAGCCCGTCCCACTGACGTGGCAACAACGACCCGAGCACCATCTCCAATTGATGCGTCGCAAGGAGTGGTCGGAAGACCCAAGGATCCTGAAGTTCCACGAACTTCGGGTGACGAGGGCCACCGTCCAGAACCTAGTTCTGAACGTGTGCCAACGGCTCCCTCTAGTGGCGCCGGATCAATTCCAACACAGGTGACGACTGCCTACTTGGAGAACCGGCTGTTCGAATTCTTCGAGACCGTAACCCTACCAAGGGTCAAAGGTCTTATTAAGGAGGCGGTTCAAGCAACCTCCACCGACAAAGGGAAGGCTCCCATATCTGACCAACCTCCTCCTCAACAGCCGGTACTTCCCCGACTTCTCACCTTGCCACCACGCAACCCGCCGACACCCAACTTGTACACAGTGCCTCTGCTAGAGCTTTTTGATGTTGGCATTGCTCGCATAATTGAACTCGACAGCAACCGGAGCTTTGAAGAAGAAGACCTCTACAGGAAGCTGGTCGCAGGAGGCGTCATCCCATCTCAAGATGCGAGCATACCAACTGACACATGCTGCCAAGAAGGCCCCAGTCAGAAACGTCGTCACGACGATCCAGACGACCAGGATCGTCCTGAGGGGGAGAGCAGCAAGAGACCGAGAACCACGTCTTCTATTGCTCGGGGCGGAAGAGGCAGAACACGCGGGGTTCAAACGCGTGGAGGCAGTTCGTCACGACCACCTAATCCACCACCAAGGTCCTCCAGGGGCAGACAAGCTACACCAGGGCCGAACCAGACAACTTCCCTTGGTGGAGTCGAGTCTGCTCCCTCGAGGATCTCCACCCAACCAGTCCAAGCAACTACAACTCCTCGTCAAAAGGATCCTCAAGACTACATCGGCAGATATATCTTAGACGAGGAATGGATGACGAGAACAGAGACAGCAGAAGAGTCCCGCCTAAGGATTGAAAGCGTTCGTAATTTATTAAAGGCGGCAGCAGCAGACTTCTGCTTCATCGAGCGAGAGGAAGAGGAGCAAGGAGAGAATCCTGAGGCAGAACTTCCAGAACTTCCAGAACTCCTTCAGCATCAGGTGCCCGAGGAACCAACGCCAGGCTACGAGTTCATAGAAACTCGTTGGAGAAACGCGAAGATCAAGGCACCCTTTCTTGAGGATCTTTATCCAAAGATCTGGAGGAAGGAAGAAGAAATAAAGGGAGTCAACGAGCTGAATCTTCGAGGCCTTGAGCACCTAAGAGGGACGTATAGGGGACTTAGCCATCAGATTATGCTCTGGGAAGTCACGGCCAAGAAAGGGATGAATAGAGATCAATACAGGAAGTACATGAGAGATCAATCGGCCATCTGCGATATTGTGGACGTCGAATGGGCGGTAGGAAGATATGTAGGCCCTGTCTTTGTTATTGATCGATATGACAGGAAAATTGTAAGATATTCAGAAGCAGATCTTCCCTATCTTCCACTGGGCGAACTCAACAAGCTCTACAATATTTATCGCAATAAGTTTCCCCTGGACACTCACACAAGACGAGATGGTTATAGAGCTATCAAAGAGTGCATGCTGAGGCAGGTCAAGTACTTCGCTGCTCATGACTTCCAAATGGCCTTGGAAAGCAATATGAGCAAGGTCAACCTGACACGTCCAGACAACAGATATAAGGATCTCGAAAAGTTTGATGAGGGATTTATCTTCCTTGAACCACAACCAGGGGTCACCTATCTACAAGCTCAGAAGAAAGTAAAGCAGGTGCTACTTCTGTCAGAGATCTCCAAATTTTCAGATGGAACATTGAAGATTATCCTCAACCAACTTCGAACCAAGAAGAAGACAGTTTCCGAAGAGGACAAACTAGAAGGAACAGAACTGGAAGAGAAAGATGTCCTACGGAAACTCATCGAGAAGATAAGATATCGGATCGTTCTTCGGAACGACATCAGACAGTTCGAGACTGCCCTTGGATTCAGGAAGACCTACTTAGCTCATAGAGAACCTCCACCTCCACCTCGCTCGAAGAAAAAGAAATGAAGACTTAGTTTATTTGCTCGATTGTAATTTGGACACTTAGGGGGAGAATGTTAGGAATATTTTAGAAGTGTCCAAATATTAATTCTAAGTCTTGTAATTTCTTTTCTATGTATTTTATAGATGTTCTATTTATGTATTTGGGTTGTAGTTGTAATGGGCTTGTTAGGGGCCCAATGGGCTTAAATACCTCACAAGGTATTTAAGCTTAAACCCTAACTTCATTAATGAAAGTTTCCATTTTGCTAAAATCTCACGTACTCAACACTAAACCTCAAAGACCAACTATTCACATATTACGAAGGTTTAATCTGTTGAAGTGTTCTTGGATAATCTGGATTTACAGTCCAAATTATAAATAAGCATATCTAAGTCTTCAAGTCTTCTTTTTCTTCGAGCGAGGAGGAGGCCGAGGTTCCAGAAGTTCGTAGGCTGAACTTCTGAGTCCAAGTCTTAATTCATATGATCTCAATCTTCTATGAAAGGAGATTTTGTCGGAGATGATTTCGATCATCTTATGATACTTCTCTTATACTTCAGATTCTACTTCTCTCATTTCCTCTACGATCCTCTTGAGATTAGCAAGAATCATACGGAGAGTTCCATCACAGAACTTGTGGATTTCTGAAGTTCTCATCAGTCTCTTTTCTCCCTTGTAATTGATGTAGATTACTGAAGGGTCTTCTCCGTCAAATATATGGCCTTCTCCATAGCTCTCTGACTCAGGTGCTTCAAAGGAGGGCTTCGAGAGATTCACTCTTTTCTTTCAAGAGCCATTTGGAGGTCATGTGTAGAGTTGAAGTTGACTTGACGCAACATGAATCTTTTTAATGAGGCACAACCCATCCTTAATTCTGGTGTCCTGAGTACTCCAAGCCTCCTATAATCCCCTACTAATTGATCACTATCTTCACCTCTGAGGTAGGAGAGATCCCCTTCTTTCAGTTCTTCAGCTGAATCATCTTCACGTCGTACAATGTAAATAGGGAAATCAATGTCTCCAAATCTCTCTTTTCGAACAGTCAGAATTTGTTTAATTCTGGGTCGTTTTGCCTCAAGTCTTCGGAGATCATCAACGTTCGTTCCTTTTCCTCTGAACATCAGTGTTCGACGGATAGAAAGCTGGTATTGAACGGCTTTTGGTCGTGAGAAGTGCGTTAAACCTCTGAGGTCAAGCTCATCCACCTTCAAGATCTTATCTTCCCTCCCCCAGATTTTCCTTCGTACTTCTTCTTGATAAGGAGCATTAACCTTCACATTTTTCCATGGAAGTTGTAGCTCGTCTATTCCTTTGTGTGTATCTGGAGGGCAATCCTCGTCTATGACCGTGTGTCGGAGAAGTTCAGAAACTTCGGGTATTTCTGCTTCATAGTCTTCACCTTCCTCGAGCTCCTCCTCTTCAAGGCGAATTAGACTAATGTTAGCTTTCGAGAGAAAGTATCTAGCATTGTCCATAAGGTTTCTGGCCATGATTGGGTTAACAGGGTGAGTTCTCCATTCCTCGCCAAAGATGTACCTCTCCACAACATCATGTGGATTCTAAAGTTCTTCGACTGAAGTGTCTGGATTGTCGATCTGAAGGGATGGGATGGAAGATTGGGGACATATCTGGCTTGTGAGATGTGGGGTTGTGGTTGTTTGGACTGATTGGGTGGAAATCCTCAAAGAGCCAGATTCGACTTCGCCAAGGGAAATTGTCTGGTTCGGCCATGGCGTGGATTGTCTGCCCCTAGAGGACCTTGGTGGTGGGTTGGATTGTCGGGAAGAACCGCCTCCACGAGTTAGAACCCCGCGTCCTCGTCCGTCGCGAGTGACCGGAGACTTGATTCTTGGCCTCTTCTCCCCCTCAGGACGATCCTGGTCGTCAGGATCGTCATGACGACGTTTCTGACTTGAGCCTTCTTGACTACATGTGGTTGGGGCAGGTATGATTCCACCTTTAATCAGCTTTTTGTAGAAATCTTCTTCGGCCGGAGTTTGCTGATTGTCGAGTTCGATAATGCGAGAGATACCTACGTCGAAGAGCTCAAGTAGAGGCATGGTGTATGGACTGGGTTCAGGAGTTACTCGTGGTGGTGGTAGTGAGATGAGACGAGGCTGTGACGGTTGTTCTCCCACGGGTGCCTTTCCTTTGTCCGTGGAGGCTGATTGCATGGCATCCTTAATGAGTCCTCGAACCCAGGGTAAGGTGACGGATTCAAAGAACTCAAAAAGGCGATTCTCCATGTAGGGCATCGTCACAGCTTGAGGAGTTGAGGATTTTGCATCGGCACTTGTTGGGTTAGCCGTTATCACACGTTCAGAACTAGGTTCTGGACGGTGGCCCTCGTCAACCGAAGTCTGGTGGACTGCCGTTTCCACTGGTCTTCCGACCTCTCCTTGCGACACATCTTTAGAAGATGGTGCTCGGGTCGTTATCGGCACATCGATAAGATGGGCTTGTGTGGAGCTTTCACCGGGGCCACTTCCCGTTCGCACTCGTCCAGAACTAGGTTCTGTTCGGTGGCTCTCGGATGCTGTGCTGCTGAGGTCATCATCATCCGAGAGGCTTCCGTCCAATCCTCGAAGGGCCTTGATCTGAGGCGCTTCTATGGACGTTGATGCCTGAGGGACAGGCAGAGACTCGGGCTGTGTGGTGGGGATGGTTATTATTTGTTCTGGAGTGGACACAGAAGCCGAGGTGACAGTTATTTGCGGAGGTTCTGGGGATTTTGAGACACGTGCCTATTGGGAGGCAGGTGAATGGTCTGGTTCTGGTTGAGTTTGCGCCGTTGGGTCAACTGCGACGTCTCCTATCCTAGGGGGTGACCCGGCTGTATCTGGCTGGGGAATTTCGATCGTTTCTAACATGGGAGCGACAAGTCGTGGTTGTTCTGGTTGCTCTATTGATGGTCGTTCCTCGTGAGGTTGATCAGGAATGATTGGTTGTTGGGTCGGTTGGGATTGTTGAGGTACTATCGGTTGTTCTAAGGGTGCTCTCAGGTCCTCACTCACTCCCTCCCTCGCTCTCTCACTATCCCCTGGGACAGACTCTGGGGGGTTTTCCACAGTCGTGGGGATATACACATTGTATTTTTGTCTGTAGGCGTCGATTTTTTCTGGGCTTGCTAGGGCTAGTAATTCTAGTGGGATTTGTATGGCTGTTCTTGAGTATTTCTCATCAGTCTTCCCTTTTTGCAGAAATTTGAGTTTGGGTGGACTGTAGTTCTCTTCTGCTGGTCTTGGAGGTATCCCGGGTGTTGTGGTCAGCAAATGGTGGATCATTAGTGAGAACCACCGGGGATAGGGCAGGTTATGTGTCTTCTTTGCTTTTGACTTCGATCTTTGGTGAAGCTAATCATCCAGGTCAGAGATGATCAGTTTGGCATAGTCGTAATTCTTACGGAAGACGATCCCTTGGAAGATCCGAAGAATCGTGAGATTGCATCTGTCCCAGCCGGAGTGCTTGGGTGAGAAGCACTTGTTGACAATTGCAAAGAGGGTTCGCCATGGGTGTGGAATCATTGATTGCTGAAAACGGGAAACAAACTCAAGTGATGAGTAGTAGTAACCCTTTCGGAGCATATCGGTGATGAGCTCGTCCTCGGATGCCTCATGTTCGTACTCAGGTTGACTGGGTAGGCGAAGGATTTGCTGTATGAAATCTTTTGTGATCCTGACGGTTTCATTTGCAATCTGAGCTTCATAGGAGATGCTGTTATCCTGGGCAATCTTAGTCGTCATGGTTCCCCAGAATTGTTGAAGGTAGACTGTGGGGACTTGGACAGAAGCTGAGAAAGCGAATCCAAGGTGATGATTCCTCAGAATGGATGGGATGATCTCGTCTTGACATTTGAAGGTACTCAGGTCAAGTTGATAATTATTGTCCTTGATCACGATCCATTTTGAGGTTGCATACACAAGATCGACCGGCGTCATCATTTTTCTTCTTTTTTTCTTTTTTTTGTTTGCTTTTTTTTTTTGTTGTTGTTGGACACCGAGAAATCCTGCTTAAACTGCATCACGAGAGAAAACGAATTAGGATAATAGATATAACATGTGTATGGCTCATGAATAGTGTGGACTTGTTTATTTGTATGAAAATGAGATTGAGGTCGACCCATCACTATTTGGCCGAAATTGTGATTTGAGAAAGTTGTCGAAATTTTCCTAAGTGTTTTTCGCGAATCAGTGAAGAAAATTGGTTTTAAAGGTTTGCTAAGTGTGGTTCGCGAACTGCCTTTAGATTATTTGATTAAGGGGTTTTGCGAATTACGTATGCAATTTGCGGGTAAACAAAACGATTCTGCGAATTCAATTGGGAAAATGACAATTCGCGAAATGACTTGGTCAACAAAGCAGCTAAAAACGTCAGTTCGCGAATTGGTCAAACAAGTCAAAGGTGAGTTTTAAAATTGAAGGATTCGCAAAAAACACTTCGCAAATTTGGTTTTGGCAAAAGTTAAAGAAATTTGGCGAACTTAACAATTTGCGAATTGGTTTGGTCAAATGACGAACTCGACAATTTTTGCGAATTGACTTGAAAATGGTATTTCGCGAATTGGTCAAAATAAGTCCGATTCGCGAAACTTAAAATTGGAATTCGCAGTCCTATTGAAGTAGTGAAAGACACTTCGCAAACTTTGAAAGATCAAAAACAGGTTTTCTTTAAAACTGTTCGAACCCTATATTTAAAATTTGACGATTATCCGACAGAACCCAGATTTCCAAACATCGAAATTAAAAGGATGAAAATTTTTCAAACAAAACTTTAAAAAAAGATCGTCCTAATGCAAAAAAAAACAAAACCGATTTTCCCCTTTTTATTTCAGAAACACATCGTGACTTTTCTTCCTGGACGAAATCGATACCTGCAAAAGCAATATTCACTGAAAAATCGTTAGATGTTGGGTTTCTTACCACGACGAAGTTGGTGAGTGTGTTAGAGAAGACTCTTAGAGCGAATCTGGTGAGGTGTTGAAAGGAATTTTGAGGAGAGTTCGTAGAACTTTTTTTTTTTTGAGTTCGTGAAATCAGATTTGGGGATTTTGCGAATTAGGTTTAAGTAAGTTTTGCGGGCTGAGAAAATTTAGATTTGGGCCGCGAAATTTTTTGGTGAAGGCCCACTTTTATTTCGCGAATTGCGAATTTGTGCGAGCTGTAGATTTGAAAGTCTTAGATTCGAGAACTTGCGTTGACAATTTTGACTGGTCAACATTTGAACCGATTTGCGAAGTGTACCATCAGTGACTACGGGAAAGTAAATTCGTGAATCAGAGAATTCACGAATTGAAGGTTAAAAGTTCGCAAAAAAAAATTTTGACAAGTCGAATTTTGAGAGGATTCGCGAATTAGCACTTCACGGAAAAAAATGAAATAACGTTCATAAATTTCCCAAAACTGAAAATGCGAAATTTTTTAATAAAAAATTAGAAACAAATAGAAAAAAGAAAAAAATAAAAAAACTTAGCCTTAAGACGTTGATTTGACTATTAAATCATAAAATTTCAAATCTACGAGTTTCTCAAAAATGATTTATCTGAGCCAAATTTCGAAAATCGACAAAGAAAACATCGCTTTCTTTTGCGGCGATGAATCCTCAATTCAAAAATTTGTCTTCCCTGTTGATTATGTTGGTTGGAGCATTAATGATGTTATCGTTCATATTATGCCTATAAATAGACAGAACTCGAACCAAATTCGTAATTTCATAAGTTGTCGCAAACTAACTCTCACATTTTCAACATTCTCGCAGGGATAAATGGACTGGATGCAGCAGCAAGTATATGAATCTGAGGAACATGTGGAGTTAAGGCGTAACTTTGAGTGCAATATGGATAAACTAGCGTTTCTTCTTTTTCTTCTGTTGTGCTTCATCGTCGTTTTACTAGCTGTTCTGTTCTGGGCACTCATTGGGCGTGTTAGCTTTTGAGATTGTTTTGAGTGTTTTGAGAATTCATGAAAACTCGTTGAGAATGTTTTGAGAGCTTATCCTATTTGTATTATGTTGGAGATTGCGCATTTCTGAGAGACTCGTGTAACTCTGGAATATCAATTAAGCGAAAATAATTACTCCCCCTCAATGTTTTGGAACTTTGGAATAGTTACCCCAAACTCCCTCTAAATAATATGCTTATCGAGAATCTAAAAGCATTTAATTAGTAGATAACTTACTCCTCCTCGATGCATGGATATCGCATTTCTCCCCTCGATGTAATGCTATCGACATTGGCTTTACATCGACTTATTGGAAAGCAAGAAACAAAAATAATTAGTGAAAATAAACTAAAACCTAGAAAGAGAAAAAGAGAGAGAAAAAAGAGATAATTAACAAAGAGACACGCACAGAGTTGTAGAACTGAAAACAGAGCAGATGGACACATGATGAACCGTAGGGAAGCATAATCAAAATTAGAGATTGAGATTCAACATTCCCAGTTTTGCTACTAAGAACTGGAATCGTTTCTCATCCAATGCTTTTGTAAACAAATCGGCTAGTTGAATCTCTGTATTGACAAAATACATTTCTATTATGCCTCTTTCTACTTGGTCTTTTATGAAATGATAACGTAGGTCTATGTGCTTAGTGCGTGAATGGTGAACAGGATTGCAAGTAATTGCTATGGCACTTTTAGAATCACAATAAATAGGAATTTTATTGAAATCAAACCCGTAGTCTCGTAGTTGGGTTCGAATCCACAAAATATGGGAGCAACAACTGACGGCAGCCACATATTCTGCTTCTGCCGTGGAAGTTGACACACAATTTTGTTTCTTGGAAGCCCAACAGACAAGCTTATCTCCAAGAAATTGGATGTTGCCTGATGTGCTTTTCCTATCCAGTCTGCATCCTGCGAAATGTGCATCAGAATATCCTATTAGTTTCATACCTGAGTTTTTAGGATACCAGAGTCCAAGGTATGGTGTGCCTTCAGATACTTCAATATTCTCTTGACAGCATGGAGATGTGACTCCTTTGGATTGGCTTGGAATCGAGCACATAAACATGTGGAAAAGAGAATATCTGGTCGGCTGGCAGTGAGATAGAGCAGAGACCCAATAATGCCTCTATAATGCGTCGGATCAACAGGCTCGCCCAAGTGATCTGCATCGAGGGTGCATGAGGTTGACATTGGAGTGCTGGAAGATTTGCTCTTGTCAATCCCATATTTTCTGAGGATGTCGTGAATGTACTTCGACTGGTTAATTAATATCCCATCCTGAAGTTGCTTAATTTGCAGTCCAAGGAAAAATGTCATTTCCCCGATCATACTCATCTCAAACTGTGATTTCATCAACGTGCTGAATTCGACACAGAGTTCTGGATTTGTAGAGCCGAAGATGATGTCATCCACGTAAATCTGCACAAGCATGATTTCGGGACCAGGCCTTTTGACAAATAGTGTGGTGTCAATTTTTCCTTTAGTGAAGCCTGAGTTGATAAGAAAGTCAGATAAGACCTCGTACCAAGCTCTTGGTGCTTGCTTTAGTCTATATAGAGCCTTGTCGAGTTTGTAGACGAAATCTGGATGTTCTTGATTGAGAAATCCGTCTGGCTGTGAGACATATACTTCTTCCTTAAAAATTCCATTCAAGAAGGCAGTCTTTACGTCCATTTGATAGACAGTAAAGTCGTTCTGTGCCGCATATGCAAGAAACAGTCTGATGGCTTCAATTCGTGCTACAGGGGCAAAAGTCTCATCATAGTCAATTTCTTCTTGTTGATTGTATCCTTAAGCTACAAGTTTGGCCTTGCTATGAATTACCACACCTTCCTCGTCTTTCTTGTTCTTAAATACCCATTTCGTTCCGATTATTGTCTTACCTTTTGGACGAGGAACTAAGTTATAGACCTTGAGACGCTCGAACTGATTGATTTCCTTATGAGTAGCACACAAAAAGACGCTCGAACCAACACTCAAGTGAGCAATGTTGGGTAATCTGTCGTTTATTAATTCATAAGGAGTCTTTCCAAATCTTAGGTGAATGTTGGTTCGATTCTAAGTATAGCAGGCGGTGTTCATGGCTTCTGCCCAAAGAAAATAAGGTAGTGAAGATTGTATAAGCATCGTTCGGGCAGCTTCTACAAGTGTTCGATTTCGCCTTTCTATGACTCCATTCTGTTGAGGCGTGTGGACGGCAGAGAATTGTTGGGTAATCCCTAGAGTGTCATAAAATTCACTGAGTTGTTGATTTTTGAATTCTGTGCCATTGTCAGATCGAATCACTTTAACAATGCGCTGTAGCAAGTTCTGTGTTGTCCTGATGAGATTCGGAATGTGGTCAACTATCTCTAATTTTTTCCGGAGGAATCGGACCCAAGTGTAGCGTGAGTAGTCGTCTACAACAACCACCATATAACGCTTTCCACTGATACTGTCTGTTCGCATAGGGCCACAAAGGTCGATGTGTAATATCTCTAGTGGATGTTGAGTCGATGCTGTGTGTTTTGTAGGATGAGTTGCCTTTTTAATTTTCCTTTCTCACAAGCCGGGCACAGATGTTCCTTTTGATATTTCAGTGGTGGAAGTCCAATAGCCAATTTGTTAGTCGCCAGCTTGTTGAGAGTTTTGAAATTTAGATGGGATAGCCGCTGGTGCCATAAGTTATTCTGAACTGATGTTGCGCAGGAGATCAGATATATATTCATCTTTGGTCTGATTGTTCTAATGTCAATGGTGTATAGATTTGTTCTGCGAGTTCCAGTGAGTAGTTCGTCACCATTGGCATTGAGAATTTTGCATGTTCTCTTCTGAAACATAACTTGGAGTCCTATGTCACTGAACTGTCCTATAGAGAGGAGGTTGTGAGTCAGCCCTTTAACATACGAAACTTCCTTGATTGTGAGTCGATTGCATATGAGGTCGCCATAACCAAGAATTCTGGCTCCGTTGCTATTACCAAATCGTACCAGGCAACCTGGCCTATCAACGTAGTTGCTCAACAGTTCTTTTGTCTCAGTCATGTGTGTGGAGCAACCAGAATCTAAGTACCACACATGAAGGGCCTGCAAAATAAAACTAGAGGGTTTTAGGTACCCATTTAAATATGGGTCCACCTCTATTGTGTTTGTTAGTTCGTTTAGACTCCTTAGATTTTTCTTTGTTAGTGGATGACACAGAGTCACTAGTTGTTGCTAGGGCCGGGGTTTGGGCTTCTTCAGTCCGAAGCTTTGGAACCCATTTTTGTTCTAGTGAAGGTCTCTTGGTCTTAAGCTTAGAGATGAGTCTTTGAGATTTTGCAATTTTTTCAGGTTCCTTGGTAGGTTTTGGTTTTGATTCGTTCCTTTTCTTTATCTTTTTGTTTTTCGAAGTTGTTTTGTAATTTTGTTTGTAGACCTGATCATGCATGGAGAACTTTGTTTTTGATTGGAAAGATAAGTTTTGCGATACATTTCGAAATAAAAAAGGTACAAAAGTTTTTGAAGAAAAATAATCAATAAGAGAAGGTGTATTGAGATCGCGGTTTTCCTTCAAGATATCCTCCTTTCGAACTCATACTTGACCTTTCAATGACTCTTTTGTGGATCCTGAAATTTCAAGGCATTAGTGCAAGAAATTTTGTCATGCGAAACTAAGGTATAAGAAATTGTGTGTAATTTTAATTTTTCTTTAAGTGAGGAGATTTCCTCTAGAAGTTTCTGCCTTTCTTCATCAAAGGACTTTCTCTCTCTTTCGAGAATGGAGTGTAGATCACTGATTCTCTTTATGCAATCAGGCATATATCCTGTAGCATACGTAATTATTGGTGCCTCACAAGCTTAATCTCCTGAGGTATCTCCTTCATTTGGACGTGGAATATCAAGCTCAAATTTTGTTATTGCTGGACAACTTTCTTTATAACTATCATTTAACTCTGTGTAGTTAAATGATATTTGAGTTTTACTATGTGTTGATGTCTCATTTTCACTGACAAAAGACATGAGATTTGCCAGGCAACCTGTCTGCATGAATTTGAGATCATATAGATAAGGTGAACTTGATATGCCTTGTTGTAACTTACATGGGTTTTCAAAACCTAGTCCCTTATAAGGATTGTAGAAATCTACGTTGGCTGGTTTGTTCAAGAAGATCGTTTGTTCTGACTGATCTCGTCGGGTTAAAATGTCCTCCAATTTTTTGATTTTGGAGTACAGTTTTTCCAGTTCTTTACATAGTAAGTCATATTTAGTTGTAGCGTCCATTGCCTGATATCTATGAGATTTCATTTCCTTTTCTAAATCCTTGGCTTTAGCTTCGGATTTTTTCACTTGTATTTCTAGCTTAGCAACCTTTTCATTTGCTACAATTACACGATTCTTCTCACATGCATAATCATATCTAAACTTATCTAATACTACTAAATTCTTTTCTAAGTTAGCTTCTAGTTCCTTGATTTTTCTTTTACCTAATTTGTTAGATTTATATAAAGATAAAAATTCATTTTTCATCTTAAGTAAAGAATCATAATCTGCTTCGCTTACCTCCACCACGTCTGAGTTGTTGGAGATTTCCCTGTCTGATTCGCTTCCTTCAGCTCCAGTTCCATCTTCTTCGCCATCCAGTTTAGCCATCAGTGCCACGTTCTCATCCCCGCTGTCTGAGGTATCTTCAAGCCAATGATCCTCTTCTGCCATGAAAACCAGACCTTTTTCTTTTTGTTCAGCTAATTGAACTTTCCGGCGATAATAGTTGACATCCTTTTTCCTAGGTATTCTGCATTCTCTGCAAAGTGTCCAATATTACCGCAGTTGAAGCATTTGCCGCCTTGATGAGGAGTTTCAGAGTTGTTTTCCTCATCTTGAGTCTTTCCTTTTGAGTTGGTGGAAGTTCTTTGGCGGTTGGAAGAGGATCCAGTCTTCTTATAAAATTTCTTCTGCACGAAGTTCGAGACCAGAGCGAATTGCTTAGCAAGATCTTTGAGTGTGACCTCCTTGTCTCCATGTTTCGTAAGATCCTTGAATTCACCATCAGAATCAGATTCCCCTCCCTCATTTGCCTGTGATGACTGTATCATTTCTTTGTCTTTGGATTGTTTTCTTGATGATCGTTCAGTCATAAGAGCGAGTGAGTCAGTTCCTATTGATTTGGTTTCCTCCCTTCTTTTCTCCACGTGATTGGTATGTTGATTGAGGTAGTCGAATAATGTATCGATGCTAACTTTGGTTAGGTCATTCATTTGCCTTATCATAATTGCCGTGGCCTCCCATTCTGGATGGAGTGATCCTAAGAATTTGATGTTGATCTCCATTATATTGTTTTGTGACTCCATTCATCTTTAGCTCGTTTAGAAGGACAAGGAATCGATGGAAAGTTTCTTGAAGAGTTTCCCCTTTATTAGCATGAAAGCGGTCATAAGAGATGAGTGTGTTCGCCATTCTTGCCATTGTATTGACTTCTGTCCTCTGCATCATAATTCGAAGAGCATCCCACATTTCTTTTGCGCTTTCACCACATTCGAGTTGCATCAAAATGTCATTGGGAATGGCTTGCATCATGTATGATTTCGCCATTTTTTTTTTTGGTATGAATAACTTTCATTACCACAAAACCTTTGTTTGCTACATTACCACACAGTCATCTAATCCCACACTTACAAGTTGCTATGTATAATATAGCTTATGAACAAAATCCACACCCTTGCTAGACGGCTTTGCAAACTTCATCCCCTCGACTTGGATTTTGAAGCTGCGTTTAAAAATCTGGACTGACTCCTTAGCAGACTTCACAGCTACACCATGCACTCTGTCATTCCTTTCTTTCCACAATATATAAGCAAGAGCTACTATACCCGCAATTTGGATCTTCGGTATCATGGACTTCAGTCTACTCATGCGCACTAACTGAGTTGTCCATCCTGTCCATCCCCGTGGTAATAGCACCTGTAACCAGTCACTCGCCTCCCGCAAGCACTCCCTACTGTATTCACACTCAAAAAACAGGTGCTCTATGCATTCTGCTGTCTGATGGCACAGTTCACACCTCACATCAGATACATTCATCCCCCATTGAGCAAGTCTGTCCCTAGTTAACAGCCTCCTGTGCATAATAAGCCAAAATATAAATGCATGCTTAGGCATGTTCCATCGATTCCACACGGCTGCTGATGAGGCCATAGGTACTCTGCTCCCTTTCAGCCATGCATAACCTGAAGATATAGTATATCTTCCATCCCTTGCTGCAGTCCACAGCCCCTCTTGATATCCTTCACGAAGTTTGTCCCTTACCCTCAGTATTTGAGACCACTGCCAGCTGTGATTCCCTTCTTTCTGGTAGTCCCAAAGACTAATATTCTTCAAGTAGTAGCAGTGAATCCATTTGATCCATAGATTGTCCTTCTTCTTCGAGATTTCCCACACCTTCTTCCCAATGCTTGCCACATTCCAGGTACCACAGTCCCTGATTCCTAATCCTCCACAGCTCTTTTTCAAGCATACTGTTTCCCATGCAACCAGTGCTTTTACCTTACCCCCTATTCCCCTGCCCCACAGAAAGTCTCGGCAGACTTGATCAATCCTCGTTACTACACTTCTGGGAAGGAGGAACATAGACCCCCAGTAGCTATGTAATGTCATTAGGACCGAGTTGATAAGGCAGCATCTGCCCGCGTAGGATAGGTTCTTTGATGTCCAACAATTGATCCTTTTGACTATTCTATCTACCAAGGATTCGCAGTCAATTCTGCTCCACTTAGTTGGCGAGATTGGCACCCCCAGGTATCTCATAGGGAAAGAGCCCTCAGTAAACCCAGTCAATTCAAGGATCCTCTGCCTCGTGGTATGCGATATGACTGCCATAAAGATGCTAGATTTCATGGGGTTGGCTGCCAAACCAGAAGCTTTCTGGAAGTGCTTCAGGCTGTCCACTATTAGGCCCACTGATGGGATGTGAGCCTTGCACATAATCAAGAGGTCATCAGCAAAACACATGCTAACTATATTGAGCTTCTTGCACATAGGGTGGTACTTGAACCCCTCTGTCTTCGCTGCCAATATGAGCCTCCTAGTAAGATATTCCATAATCATCACAAACAGCAAGGGTGAGATAGGGTCACCCTGCCTTAGCCCCCTTGCCCCAATAATATGACCCTCAAGTCTCCCATTAATGGCTAACCTATATGTAACCGTAGATATACATGCCCTCACCCAAGCCACAAACCTCACAGGGAATTTGAATTGTCTTAATAGATTCAGTAAAAACTCCCACTCAACTGTATCATAGGCTTTCCTCAAATCAATCTTCATCATGCACCTAGCTGATGCCTGCCCCCTTCCATACAATCTGAGTAACTCTTGGCAGAGCATAATGTTGTGCCCTATTGATCTCCCAGGTACAAAGGCCCCTTGATTTGGTTGCACAAGTCCAGGCAGTACCGCTCTCAGCCTAGAGCACAGTAGTTTTGAAATGCATTTATACATTGTATTACAACAAGCGATGGGTCTAAAATCCTTACTAGTTCTTGGGTGGCCAACTTTAGGCACGAGGGTGATAGTAGTAGAATTGAAAGCCTTCAACAATCTATCAGTTTTAAAAAACTCCAGTACAGCTTCTGTAAAATCTCCCCCTACTACATCCCATGCTGCTTTATAGAATCCACTATTATACCCATCTGGGCCTGGAGCTTTGTCGCTGTGTATAGCAAATAGGGCTGCTCTGACCTCATCCCGGGTGAATGGAGCAATTAGACCAAATTGTTCCTCAGCTGTTAATGTATGGCCCTGTTGGATGGCCAGGTCATCAATCCCTTCCATTTTTTCACCAGCTCTGCCCAATATATTTGTATACTCTTCCAAAAAGTGTGAGACAACAGCTATGGGCTCCTCTAATATCACCCCATCATCTCGCTCAACTGAGAGGATCCTATTTCTGTATTCCCTCTGTTTGATTATTGCATGGAAGAACTTTGTGTTCTTGTCCCCCTCCTTCAACCATGTTGCTTTGGCTTTCTGAGCCAGGAATTTGGCACATGCTTTACTTAGAAAATGGAAATCCATAGCAGCCATTCTCTCTAGCTCTATGGAGGCTGGATTCAGTGGGTCTGAGTTGAGTGTGCGTTGTGCTGCTTCCAACTTTCCTCTAGCTTCCTCTGTTTTGTGGACAATGTTTGCATACATGGTGTGGTTGAGATGCTTTAGCTTGCTTTTTAGCTTACCCAACTGGGTCACAAGGTGTCTCCCTTTAGCTGTTTCTTCTGAACCCTCAGTCCAGGTACCTCCTACCACTTCCAGAAAATTCGGGGAATCCACCCACATATTAAAGAACTTGAAGTCTCTTCTCGCTAGGTTTGGGGCCCTGCCCTTCTTAAGCAGAATTGGAGTATGATCAGAGACACCTTCAGGCAAAAACTGAGCCTCCACATCCATGTACTGCTGTAGCCATTGGACATTGCCAAATGCCCAGTCTATTTTCCTATATATTCTGGTGTCTGCCCCTTGATTGTTGGTCCAGGTGTATGTCTGTCCTTTCCTTCTCAGCTCTTCCAGCCCACAGTCCCTTAGGCATTTCCAGAAATTCTCGAATTCAGTAGCATGCACACTGGTGCCCCCCAACCTATCCCCACTGTGCAGTACATTGTTAAAGTCACCCCATACAATCCAAGGGGCCCCTACCTGGTTTAAGGTTCTGAGGTCATCCCATAGCTGCTCCCTCAAGGCACTGCTATTATGACCATACACGCATGTCATTTGGATTGCCCTCCCCTGCTTCTCAACTTGTAAGTGCATTAGTTGGTCTGTCTGCAGTAATGTGCTGACACTCCATTTTGTATTCCATACCACTACGATCCTCCCATTGGGATGGTTATTGAGATTATGTACATAACTCCACCCAGGAAAACTCCTACTTATTGCCACATCCAATTTTTCCTTCTTTAATTTTGTTTCTACCAGGCACACAAGAGTAGCCTGAAGCCTCCCACACCTCAGTCTGATCTCGGCCTGTTTATTTGGGGTGTTCATACCCCGCACGTTCCATATAAGAGCTTTATCCATTAGGGAGAGATAAACCCCCTTGCTGTATCACTCTTGACCCTGTATCTATCTCAGTTACTTTTGTAAGCCTTGGATCTCCTATTTCCTGGCTCAGATTGCCATTGCCTTGCCCAGATTGATGACCTGTTGTCTGCCTAGTATTCTGTAGAGGAGAGTCAGTGACCATCATCTTTAGTTTCCTTTTGCCTTGAGTTATCCAGCCTGCCTCCTCTCCATCCCCCTTCTGTTCTATGTCATCACCCCCTTCGCCCTCTAAATCAGGTTCTTTGTTAGGTACTTGCTGCCATCCCTGCTTAGCACTTTTCCTACATACTTTAGTAGTGTGCCCGAACTTCCCACATGTGCTACATTTATCAGGCCGCCATTCATAAGTGACCTCTTGTTCCACGAGTTGGTCGTGTTCATTTAGAAAAGCAACTTTGTCCCTCAGCTCCTTCTTGAGATCTACTTCAATCAGCACTCGTGCATATTGAATTCTATCCTTCTTCATGGTTATTTCATCAGCCATAATAGGGGTGCCTACAAGGCTAGCAATCTTGCTCAACCCCTTCAATCCCCAATACTTCAGTTCCAAATGCGGAAACTGGACCCATATAGGAACCTTATCGATGTCCCCCTTCTTAAATTGCGTATTATCAGTCCAAGGAGCGAGTATTACTGGTTTTTTATCAAATTGGAGTACCTCTGTCTGCAATACCCTGTCCCTAACCTCCTCAGAGTCAAATTTTGCTAGAAACAGTCCCGCCCGGACCTGCATCACCTTCTGCAGCCCATGTTTTCTCCAGACCCGGCTCAAAAATCCATTCATGACAGCATAGGGGGGATTCGACCCCAGGACATAGCAAACTATCGCAGAGTTCCAGTACTTCACCTCATCGGCTATGTCTTCCAAGACAATCCTCCCAACCTCATTCTCCCCAGTCTTCGCTGGTTCAATGTAGTCGAGTTTTGCCCCCGCATTTCGCAACTTTGATATATCAAAATTAGCCCATACTGATGGCTTCCTTTCCATTGTCTGTTCCACCTTTTCCTCACCCCCTTGAGCTCCATTATGCGCCATCTCCTTCACTGCCCTCTCTAGTATAGCAGCTTCTTTGGATCCCTGCGCCTTTTCCGAACTGCCGATATAGGTCTCGATGAGTTTGGTTATTTCATCCAACGCAGGGGTTTGGGTGTGGGTGGTATTCGGCTTCGGAATCTCCCCTGGAGGTGTCTTCACCGCCTCACCAGGCGGAGAGTCCGCCAATCGTGCCGTCCTCTTCTTCTTAGCCATAGCACGGCGTCACCGCCGCAAGATGAAGGGCGTCCGATCAATGTAACAGTGCCGAAGACCTAGTGTGTGAAAATCGCACCTACCTTTTTTAAATTAAACTTTACTTTTTTAAGATAAACAATTGATTTCGCCATTTTATCTGCCTTTAGTCGTAGTTTTTCTTCATCATTGCATTGGTCAGCAGTTTAAGATCCTCTGTTCCTCTCTTGCAGGAGTGGTGTCAGTAGTGGCGGGAATTATGGTCCAATACTGCGTAGGTCCATTGTAAATAGATTCCAGCAAGTTCTCTGACCTTGCTTTCTCTGAAGTTGATGAACCTTCTCTTCCAGACTGCGTACTCTCCAAGTCGGATGATGGGAGGTCTAACATCATTTCCCATACTGAAAGAGTCCATTGCTTGTGTTTTGATATGATCGTTAACGTGTAATGTGAGGAAAATTAGGTTTAGGTTGAAAATCTTGGTCAAAGTCAAATATGAGAGTTGACTTGAAGCTTTGTAAAATTTTGAAATTGGTAAAGTATGGGAGTTCGTAGAATGAGGATCGGATTTTTTCCACATGTTTGGTAGTGTTGTTTTTCGAATCGGTTTAGAAGTGGGTTCGCAGAGTGATCGGGTTTCACGAATCAGGGTTTAAGGGTTGGTAAAATCAGATTCGTAAAATGAAACGAATTTGCAAAATGAAGCTGAAATTAGCGAATTGAACAAATCTCGAAGTGACTGGATTCGTGAAATGTGAATTTTGCGAAATGATCTGAGTATCGGGTTCGCAAAATGAACGTTCGCAAAGTGAGGTTTTGCGAAGTGAAAACTGGATTCGTCAAAGATGGATTCGCAGAAGTGATCAAATGAACTGATTCGCAGACGATGAGTGATTCGCAATGTTGGACTCGCGAAACTGAATTCGTGAAGAACAAAATTCTAAATCTGAGACGTTAATTCTGAAAGATCCGACGGCCCGTATATTTCCACTAAGTTAGGTTTTGAACTTCGGATTCGCGAAATTTCTTCCAAGGTCATAATTCGCGAAATTTCTTGTAAATTTGCGAATTCCTTAAACCCTACGCAGACGCCGATTGCGAATCAAGAACAAATGATGAGATGAAGCTGTTCTTCACTTTCGGACCGAAATCCCAGACATAAAATCTCAAACTCGACGGGAAAAAGAGAAAAAAAAATCTGAAGATTCTCAGGAATGATAGAAATGCAATGCAGCTACTTGAGTCACTTAACAGCTTTAGAGTTCAATTTCTGACATTTGACGAAATATGAATAGCCTGCAAGAAAAACTTGAATCTTGATTTTGAGTTCCCTAGTGAAGTTTCCTCACCTACACGCTTGCTATGATACCACTTGTAAAGTCCAGATTATCCAAAAAAGCACAGATTAACTTCAATGGATTAAAGATTTGAAAGTTCCTGTGAATAGTGCTTTGGAGGCGTATGTGTGTTTTAGAGTTTTGAATAATGGAAAACTTAACTAGTGATAGTTAGGGTTTAAGCTTAAATACCTCAAGGTATTTAAGCCCATTGGGCCCCTAACAAACCCATTACAACTGCAACCCATCTAAGCAAAGTATAACAACAAAAACATCGTAAAGACATAACACGACCTAGAATAAATATTTTTGACACTTCTAAAATATTCCTAACACGTGGGTTAGTGAAACGTAAGGCATCTTTTGGATTATAGAAATCTACATCCTTGGGTTGATTTAGAAATATAGTCTGTTCGGATTGTCCCCTACGCGTAACTACATCATCTAATTTCTTAATTTTAGCATATAGTTTATTGCGTTCCTCACCTAGGAGAACATAATTATTTTCTACCGTCAGTTTGGCGGCTTGACAGGCGTCTAGTTCTTTATTAAGCTCACTAACCTTAGCATTTGATATTTCTAATTGAGCTTCTAAGTTAGTGATCTCAGTGGTAGCTTCGGTTATCCTACAATTTAAGGTGGCTTTCTCGTTGAGATTCCTAACCAAGCAATTGAAGTTATTTGCTAGCCTATCTTCTAATTCCTTAATCTTTTTGCTATGCTGTCCTAATTGAGGTTTACTAGTCTCTCTAGAATGTGGGCTCTTAGTAAGTTATTCTATTTTAGCACTAGAGCTCCTAAGTTCTGATTCGAGACTATTTATCCTTTCCTGAGACCTGGAAAGTTTACCCTCTACTTCCTTAATACTTTTCTGCTCACGTTTCATGTTAGCATATTGTTTTTTATATGAATCTGACATGGTCAATAATGTGGAATGTAGGTCTACCTCTCGTGTGGTGGATTCAGTTTCGTCGTCTGTATGATTGGCAGTTTGAGCGTCCGATTCATGGTCGAGACGGGCCATGACTATGAGGGCTAAATTCTCTTCTTCAGAACTCGACGTGTCCTCGAGCCATTGGTCTTATTCTGCCATGAGAGCTACTCCAGCTTCCTTCAGTTTAGTCAGTTGGAGCTTCCTGGAGTAGTAGTTGGCATCTCTCTTCTTCGGAAGAGTGCACTCTCTGGCAAAGTGACCTGGCTTGCCACAATAGAAGCATTTGTTAGCCTCTTTTGGGTTCTTGACTTCGGAGCTCTCTGGTGCACGTTCTTTGTTTTTAGAGCTTGTAGTCCGAAGTCTGTTGGCTGAGGTTGAAGACTTCTTCTTGAAGTACTTCTTACTCATCATTTTTCCTATTAGAGCCAACTGCTTTCCTAGAGCTTTCATGTTTGGCTCAACGTCGGAGTCCGACTCTTCTTCCGACTTTGAAGGAGAAGGAGGCCTAACGATCTTTTCTTTTCTTGATTTTGAGCTCCTCTTCTCCGAGACTAAGGCAACAGTGTCTTCGATCTGTTTGCCCTTCTGCTCCTTTTGAATCTCGCTTATATCATCCTCATGTTGTGCGAGATTGTCAAACAAGGCATGGATATCCAACTTCTCTAGATCTTTATTCTGTCGAAATTGAGTGGATATTTTCTTCCATTCCGCGGGCAGAGAAGAGAGAAATCTGATGTTTGTCTCCATATTGGTCTTCGTGATTTCTATCTTCCTCATCTCGTTGAGAAGAGTGAGGTATCTTTGGTAGATCTCATATAGACTCTCCTCCGGCTTTGCTTTGAAGGAGTCGTAAGCAGTGAGAATGTTCGCCTTTTTGGCCTTTATGCCAACTTCCGTCCTCTGCATCATCCTATGCAGTTCATACCACATTCCTTTAGCCGATGAAAGGCTATCAATCTGTCTATATATGTCGTTGGGGATGCCCTGCATGAGGGTATTCATGTCTACTAGATCAGCCTTAGCTCGAGCCCTCTCCTCAATTGAGTACTCCCTAGGCTCCTTCAGTCGCCTAGATGCAGGAATTTGAGGGGTTACCGATTCATCACCGGGGCATTCACCCAAACCTGTGCGGGTCCCTCTTCTAGTGATTTCAGCAAATTCTCGGCTTGATCTTTTAAAGCGATGAAATTGAGGAAGCGGCTTCTCCAAACGGTATATTCGCCTCGTTGCAAAATCGGCGGACGGTTGTCATTTCCGAGCGAGTATGCATCCATTTTGTGTTGTAGTTGAGTTGTTGAAGGATCTTCGTTAAGTGTTTTGAACGTTTGAAGATGATGTAATGTGCTTCACAGGTGACAAAGTTCGTTAGTAGCGTTTGATTCGAAAAATAGTTCAAGAATTATTTTCAATTCAATCTTTAAAGTTTGATCGAAAATAATTTCGTCGAAATAGAATATAATGTGTACTGTTCTCGTGCGAGAAAGTATGTAAGCGAAATAATTTTCGAGCGAAATAAATTTCCCAAAATCGTTCGGTCGAGAAAATTTCCAGATCGTGAATTTATTTCGATCTTAAAGAAACAGTACGTTAGTAAGTTTCTCGACAAATCAAAATAAATCTGTTGACTAGAAAAGTTTCTCGCGTGTAAACGATTTTTAGCTTGGTCAAACTTTAAATGTCTGACCGAAAATGTTTTTCGAGAGAAAGTATTTACGCGTGCAAAGTCAAAATTGGTCTTCCTCGAAAAAGATTTTCGCTGAATAATGCTCGAGAAATATTTTTAACGAAAATCGTATCTAGTGTTGACGATTCTAGCTGACTTCGTATTCTGACCGAGAAAAATTCTCACAACAAGTTTTTTCGATCGAGAAATTAATCCGATCGTAAACCAAGCGAGAAAAATTAGAACGATCGAGAAAAATCGCAGAATACGATTAATATAGATTCAAGCAAAAACAATGAATTAGGCAGTGAAATTTCAGGTAATTGCTCGCAATCATTTACTAACTACGCACCAACAAGCAATAGAACACGTTATGAAGCAAAGTATGTCGAATTTGATCAAAATCAGAATGTGTTCTTCATGTTCTTCGCAAACAGTAAATCACAGAATCGATTTAATCATAAAAACGAAGTTCAAACAGCTACAAATCTGATCGCAATCATCATTTAACACTTAAACGAGCACAGAAACATCAAATTCAAGTCAATTCAGCACAGAATTAAGCTATTGGATCGAAAAAAAAATTCGCGCCAAACTGTTCTTCGATGAACAGTAAACTGAAAATGATTTTCGATCCAAATCCAATAATTTTGATTCAAAACAGAACGAATTTTCTCTGATACCCATTGTTTATGTCCTACAATTAACAACTCTATGATCCTAGGCATGAATTCTAAGTAATTCGATGATAATGATTGGCATTAAGATTCGATCGAAAAACTCAAATGAAGAACACGAGAGAGAATTCGAGTAGAGTGAGAAAGTTACTATTGTTTCTCTCTCTATGAATTGAATTGCAAGCCTTTTCGGATCAATAAGGCAACCTATTTTTTTTGTTGTGGTATATATATATATATATATATATATATGATTGGGACTAAAAGTGGCACCTCGGAACATGGGTGACCGAATATGCTCATTGACACGGATTCAGAAACAGAACATTTCCGTTTTTATTTCCGTCTCAAATCCGTGTCTAACTCGTAATCTGGAGTTACGAGTTACTAACTCCAGATTACGAGTTAGAGTAACTCGTAATCTGGGATTTTCCAAAACTTTCTCTATTGATTGCGTTTGATTACAAGGTAGTTATACCAAACACACTTGGTATAAATATCTAACTAGTCCTAATCTAAGGATAAATATAAGAAAAGCCCCAAAATACAAGGACATCTAATAAAATCAAGCACAATTAGAATTGATCTTCTACATATATAAATTTTCATTCCTTTAAAATTGCCTTTAGTCATCCATTTTGAGCCTTCTCCAAATTCCTTTTCTTCAATTGAAAACCCCTTTAAGCCTTCAACCGACAAGTTAATGATCTCGATGGGATATTAAATCAAGAAATAGAGGGGGAGAAAAACTAGACGACAAAGAAAAAGATGACAAAAGAAGGAGAAAAACGCACACGAGAAATGCTCAACGCACAAAAAGCAGATCAAAAGAACCTGCCTCTCAACTATCACACTCTCAAAACATTAAGACGGAGGCATGGACCATCTTGCTGTGAACTTCTCCATCGATAATCTCGTACACTCGTCAGAACGACTGGAAAGAGGAGCACCTAGAAGTGAACTTCTCCAGCGATAATTCGGTCTTATATCGAGACAACGAGAAGAGGAGCACGACCTTGGGTTCGAATTCCATAACCATGAACTTTTTCAAATCGATAATCTCTGAAACCTCAAATAGACAGCAAGCCTCACAAACTCAAGGACCCGTACAATCAACGCCGCCTTCCTCCTCTGCACCTGAAACGACGCCCGCAACAGAAACCTCACTCCCCACTAGCCAAAAATCCCACCCTATTAACCCCGAGTCACTAGCCAAATCACCCTTACCAACACCTACTACCGTCTCCGAAACTCTAATCGTCACATCGGCGTTAGAGACCACCACCACACCTTCTCCACCCACCATCTCGGAACCTCTAACTGTCACATCGACGTTAGAGGCCACCACCACATCTACACCACCCGACACCCAAATCATCCTCGCCAAAACCATCACCACAACCGAGCCACCAGAATCTCCACCACAACCATCCCCACAATCCACAAACTCCTCCGACGCAACACCCTCGCCACCACACAGCCATACCCCTCTCAATACCGTTCCAACGTGGCTTCTGAGGACGTCTACTGCGCACAGAACGAGATCGAGGCCTACATCTTTAACGATGAATGGCTGTACACACCCGACGATGCAGTAGCAGCCAGGAGGTTGGTGGAAAATGCTCGACGTCTGCTAAAGGAAGCCTCGCTTACGCTGATCAACACTGCAGACAACGAGAACGGAGAGGAGTATGACGCCGAACCCGCCGAGCTTGAGAACATTCTACAATTTCAAGCGCAGCAAGCTGAGGCTCCTGCTGCTTGTTGGTCCCGATTGCACCAAACAAGGAGTCAAAGAGGCTTAGATGGGATGAAAAGGGAGAGGTTCTCACCTTCAAGTGTGTGTGTTGTGTGAAAAGTAGGGATAGCCTTTTGATCTTTGATTACCTTGAAAATAGTGTTGGTAACACCTTATATACCACATTAACCCTAGGTATATTAAGCCCCAATCACTAATGATTAATTAATTACATTCTAGTCCAAAGCCCAAGCTTAAAGGATAATTACAATATTTAACTCAAGACATAAACTATTGACACAATCTATAAATATCCTAACAATCTCCCCCTTTGTGTCAATTGTTGGGAGTCTTGGATCTTGGACGTTGTGATGGTGGATTAGCGAGTGTGTGTTTCGCGAAGTCCTAGCTTGAACTCGAAGGCGCGGAGATTCCTTCGAAGGACCATTCGATCAGCTATAGCGTCATTGAACTTCGCGAACTTGGATCGACAGAGTGGATCTTCTTCCGAAAGTTTGCGGCAAATCCTCATGAGTTTGCCTTGGATGATGGTGAGCGTCCCATCCGAGAACTTTGCCACTTCGGAGCAGCGCAGCAGCCTCATCTTTCCCTTGTAGTTCGAGTAGGCGACCGCCGGATCATCTCCGTCGATCACATCGCCCTCTCGGTAGTCGTCCGCGTTCTTGAAAGATGGGCGAGTCAGGTTCACCTTATTTAGGTTGTGCTCTACCGCCATCTGCAGATCGTGGGTGGCGAAGAATCTGACCTGTCGGAGCATGTGGCGCTTGAGAGCCACATAACCCATAGTGACCGGTTCAGCCCGTACGAGATGTCCAGAACTTCTGATGACGAGTCTGAACTGTTTCATGGAATCTAGCTTGCTGTACAGATCACCCAGGCGCAGAAACTTGAAGTCCGCCTCACTCACTTCACTGTAGCTCTCATCCTGCCTCATTACCATGAAGACTGGATAGTGGACACGTCCTTTCGACTCTTGGCGAAGGTCAGTGACTTTGCAGATGGGGGCCCGATTCATTTCCAGAGCGATGTTTTCCTCATCGGACAGCGTCCTCTTTGTGCACTTATGGCTTATGGCAAAGAAGGCTCCATCGATAGAGCTTCTTCTTTTCCTCGCTCCAATTTTGGATGTTCATCAGCTCGTATTCATCGAAGGTCGTAATGATCTGCTCCTTGCGCCGCCAGATCCTCTTTCTGATCTCTTCTTGGAATGGCGCGGTGATCTTTTTGTTTCCCACGGTGCTTCCGGTATATCCGCCGTGGGCACATCCGGTTGAGCAGCAGGAGCCTCAGCTTGCTGCGCTTGAAATTGTAGAATGTTCTCGAGCTCGGCGGGTTCGGCGTCATACTCCTCTCCGTTCTCGTTGTCTGCAGTGTTGATCAGCAGTGAGGCTTCCTTTAGCAGACGTCGAGCATTTTCCACCAACTTCCTGGCTGCTACTGCATCGGCGGGTGTGTACAGCCATTCATCGTTAAAGATGTAGGCCTCGATCTCGTTCTGTGCGCAGTAGACGTCCTCGGAAGCCACGTTGGAATCGGTATTGAGAGGGGTATGGCTGTGTGGTGGCGAGGGTGTTGCGTCGGAGGAGTTTGTGGATTGTGGGGATGGTTTGGTGAAGATTCTGGTGGCTCGGTTGTGGTGATGGTTTTGGCGAGGATGATTTGGGTGTCGGGTGGTGTAGATGTGGTGGTGGCCTCTAACGTCGATGTGACAGTTAGAGGTTCCGAGATGGTGGGTGGAGAAGGTGTGGTGGTGGTCTCTAACGCCGATGTGACGATTAGAGTTTCGGAGACGGTAGTAGGTGGTGGTAAGGGTGATTTGGCTAGTGACTCGGGGTTAATAGGGTGGGATTTTTGGCTAGTGGTGAGTGAGGTTTCTGTTGCGGGCGTCGTTTTAGGTGCAGAGGAGGAAGGCGGCGTTGATTGTACGGGTCCTTGAGTTTGTGAGGCTTGCTGCCTGATCCCGCTAGACTCGCCTTGAGTGCAGCAAGTCATTGGTTGAGTCATGATGTTCTTCATTTGCTGTTCCTCCTCGTCGAGTTCCGTCATTGATTCGAATCTTGCTCGTACGATGTAGAAGAGCTCCTTTGCGGAAATGGACGAGAGAACAGCTTCTGCGTCCACATTTTGCTTTGGTGGTGGCGTCTCCGGGGCCACACCTTTGCCTTTGTCGATGGTGGACGCATCGAGACGCGCATAGACTTTATCGAGGATGGACGCCTCAAGAGTCTTTGCAAACTCTTGAAGACGAGTCTCTAGCGCGGTCTCGGTGACGAACTGGGGTAAGTTTAACAAGTTGGAATCACGAAGAAATCCAACTGACACCGAATCGGAGAAGATAGCCAATCGGCCACCCGTTTGCACAGGACGGGAAAAGACGGGGTCACTAAGACTTCCCGTTGGCATCATCGATGAGACAGACTGAAACGAATGATGGCCTAGGCTCACGGTTGTTGTGATGTTGGCCATGCTAGGTCTTCCGCTCTCAGTCACAGAGACATCACCGAGCGTTCCGACAGAATCATGAAGACTCTGTAATGCAGTAAAAGGTGTATGTGTCCTAGAAACGTATGAAATTATGGGGAGTGAGGGCACTAGACTCGATGTGATTGAAGAGGAAGCAGTCTGAGGTGAAGGACTGCTTGTTTCAACATCGACTATCTCCAAGTAGGATATTGATGGCATACGTAGCTCCTCGTGGAATGAAATATCTTCCTGTAGAGAGGAAGATAAGTGGATTGGTGGGGTCGTTTGCGTGGTTGAGCCAAATGCCACGTCTTCTACTCGGGAGGTGAACACATCACCTCCTGTACCTATGGGTTGGGCTCGGCTTGTCTGTGACTGAGGAGGTCGATCGTGTTTTTGTTTCGATCGACGCTCCGTGGTGCGTCTTACGTCATCCTCACGCGACCGTTTTTTCGGTTCGCGGGTGGAAGAGGATGCGGTGCGACCGATGTCCTTTTAGAAGTGGTGGTGGGGTTTTGGCTAGTCCCGGGGTTAGGAGCAGTGGGGTTGATCTGCTCCGTAGGGACAATGGATAGTGGACGGGGGCTTTCGCGGAATGAGGCAGTGGAGGCGAGATATTCTCATACGTGCGGATTGGTCGGGTCTGCATAGGCGAGAACGTCGTCCGGGATTATCATAGCGTATCGATCTTTTGCTGGAGTGTTTTTCTTGGCGAACTTCTCGACAATGGGGATTACGAAGTGTTCAGTTGCTGGGCGGACGCGGATGTTGGTGGAGAGCAGGCGGAAGTGTTTGATGAGCGCTGGGAGCCACCGCATGTAGGGTACAAAGCGGTTCTTGACTGCCTTGGCGACTTCCCGATCGCGACGTTGAATCATGGAGACGAGGTCCATCCATATTATCTCAGCGTAGTTGTACTTGCGGTTGTGGGCGATGCCGGTTAGGATGGTAAGGATTTGATGGTTGCCACGGTCCTGACCAGCATGCTTCCCTGACATGCATTTGTTTATCAGTAGATACAGTGTTCGCCAGGGTTGAGGTAGATTGCGTGTGGTGACTTCACTGAGAACAAGTGGGCCCTTCTTCTTCTTGTTTTCTGGTTGATAGCCCAATCTGTCGATGTCTTCAATAAGTTGTTTGTGCGCCGGTAGTTGATCATAGGGTGAGTAGACAGGGAGGTCAAGAACTTCTTGGACGATCTTGCGGGTGAGGACTACTGTTTCTTGATCGATTGTGGCGGACATTGCTGAAGCTCGGTAGTGGGGTCCAGCAATCTGCAATGTGTGCCAGAATTGTTGAAGATAGACTTGCGCTTCTGGCTCGCCATGAGTGAGGGCGTGGCGGAGTGGGTGCCCTTTGAGGATCTCTATGATGATGGGAGCATCGCACCGGAAGTTGTCCAAGTCCACCATGTGGTTGTTTGGTATCAAGGCAGCCCATCTACTTGTTGGGAATACCTGCTCGATCGGTGGAACGTACGTCAATGTATTGAGTTCGATCCGAGCGACGTCCCTTTGAATTGCGGCAGCCTCATGCGCTTCAAGTGCTTCTCAGTTTGTGTTAGTCATATCTGTGCTCGACAGAAATTGTAGTATTATTAGTATGGACTAAATTGTGAGAAGGTGGATTATAAGTAAGTAATGGGTAAAACAATAAAAGGAGACATAAAAGTGCCCAAAATAGTAAAGATAAAAATAAAATTAAAATTAAAGCTAACTTAGAGTCCTTTTGAAATAAAGTTGTCAAGATTGAATGATGGTCATGTGATGGTGAGTTTCGACAATTTTAGGAAGTTAAACGAAATTTTTTCAACACTTAGAAAATTTTTAGGATTGAAAGTGTTCATGTGATGTGAGAAAATTTTGGTACTTGAGTAAACAAAAAAATTTTCGCATTTGGTGTAGAATTTCGCAAGTGGAAAATTTTTTCGCAAGTAGTGGAAAGTTTTCGCAGAATATGGAATTTCACAAGTTGTCAAAAAATTTTCGCATTCAAGATATCCAAGAATTTTTGTATGTAAGGAAATTTCGCTAATTATCACACATAGGCAAGTCGAGAGAAATTTTCGCAGATAGATTAAAATTTTCGCACGTAGTGTTAATTTTCGCACGTTAAGGGAATTTCGCATTCAGAGTAAAGTCTTGCATGTAGTGGAAAATTTTCGCATTCAAGTTATCAAATTTATAAGTTATCCAAAATTTTCTCGGTTAACATATTTTCTCAAAGCTATTAAATTTTCGCAAGTAGAGAAATTTTTTTTTCTTTAAGTTAGCAAACTTTTGCAAGTATTGAATTTTTTTTTTTCAAGTGAAATGAAAGTTTCGCGGAGTGATAAAGCTTTGAAGAAACATCTGCTCAAGTGATAAAATTTCTCGGGTTGAAATTTCTTAGTTTTGACAAGTGAAAAAAAAATTCTCGGATTGATAAGTTTTGCAGATAGAGAAAGTTTCGTGATCTGCGAAAAGATGATGCATGTAAGGGTTGAGAAATTATTTAACCACTGTAGCTGCGAAAGAATTGATGAGCATGGGTCCGAGAAAAATTTAAGTTTGCGGATTGAGAAAATTTTGGTTACTGTAGTTGCGAAATAGTGAAGATGCGAAAAAATGTAATATGACGAGGTGTATGAAAGTTTCGCGGGGCATGACTCACTGTAGCAGCAAAAGTTTTAATCGTAAGAAAATTCTCGGATGAAAACTTTCGCGGGACTTCACACACTGTAGCAGCGAAAATTTTAACGCAAGAAATTTCTCGGATAAAATTTTCGCGGAACCTTACTCACTATAGCAGCGAAAATCTATCGTTAAAGTATTTTTCCTGAAAAGTTTCTCGGTGAAGAACACTGTGCGAAAACGTTCAAAGCGACGCTGTGATTTTTGCCTTAGACCCACTCAACTCTTAACCAAAATGCAATAAACTGGACCCAATCGACTCGAAATTTGACGGACAATACATATTTGGGGGTTTTAAACACCGAAAACCTAACATACGTCCGAATTAAAGCCGAGTAAAAAATTAATTTAAAACCTAAAATTTAACAGTCGGGCTAAAAACAGAGTAAATCGAACGAGAAGCAGTTTATTTACGATGTACTCATACCGAAAAGCTGATTTGCGACAATGGAGTAAACAGCAAACGGATTTTTCAGGGCAGATTGAAGAAGACGATGATGCGAGGGGTTGAGAAAATTTTCGAAAAAAGGTGGGTGCGAAATTTTTGAATTGGGAATTTGGAAAGATTGTGAAAAGAGTTAAGTGTTTTGGGGGTTTTGTGACTGTTCATGCAAGATTTTGAGTTAATGGGCCGAAATTCGTGGGCTTAGTCAAATTGGGTCCTGAGTCGATTTTCACGGGCTTGGCTTTAGTCAAATTGGGTCCTGAGCCGATTTTCGCGGGCTTAGTCAAATTGGGTCCTGGTGGTCCAATTTTGACCCCGTTTGACCAAAATTAAACTTTCAACTCAAAAATCAATTGGCCCAATTTTGACTCCGTTTGACAAAAATTTAAAATTTCAACCCAATTTTGTTTTTTAAATAGGTAAAATTCAGAAGCTCCCCTTAATCTATAACTCCCCTTTTTGATAAGAGAAAAAAACAGAAACTCCCCCTTAATCGAAAACTCCCCCTTGAGAGACATAATTCAGAAGACACATAGAGAATGGAGGAAAGTGAAAAGACATATGTACACTTTATCAAAGTTTATGTAGGGTCGATTGATCACAATTGAATATTCAACATGCCCAACATAGTCACAAGGTGTTGGAATCGTTTGACATCCAACGGTTTTTGTGAAAATGTCGGCTAGTTGATCTTCGGTAGTGACGTAGTGCAATTCAATCGTCCCTTGTTCAACATGTTCTTTGATGAAGTGGTGACGAATATCTATGTGTTTCGTTCTTCAGTGATGTACCGGATTACTCGTCAACGCAATCGCACTATTCGAGTCACAATAAATGGGAATTTTATCAACATGAAAATTAAAATCTCGTAGTTGGGTTCTCATCCACAAAAGCTGTGAACAACAACTAGCGGCGGCGACATACTCTGCCTCCGTCGACGAAGTTGAGACACAGTTTTGTTTTCGAGAAGACTGTAATACCCGTAATTAAAATACATGATTAAGGCATAAATTATTTTGTACAAATTGGATAGAAGAAGTTGGTATTCAAACGGATGAAATGCCGAACGTGGAACTCAGCCTAGTTAATATTTGACCCAAATAATCTTGGCCCAATTAAGTGGAAAATATCAATAAATAATCTATATTAAATTAGATAGATTAGCCCAAATAAAATTTATTAAGACCCAAATGAATTACAACGGGCCCAAATTAATAAAATTTAAATGAGGATGTGAAGATTTCGCGTATTGAATTATATGCTTACGTGAATTATCTGAATTTTTGTGCTTATGTGACCCTATGAGTTTGTGCATTTTTCACGTGCGTACGTGATTACATGTATTTTGTTTCAATTTTACATTTATGTGATGACTAACTTAATTAGGGATTTTCGAAAATGAGGAGTAGGGAGATTGAGTTAATGATATATATATATATAAATAAAATAAAACGAAACTGGACTATAATTGCAATTGGACTAGGTTGAAACCTAAAACTCAAGCCCAAGTCAATTTAATAAGTTTGGACCAAATAATATACCTCCTTGAAACAAAGTGGCCCAAACATATGAGGGTTTAATAGATAATAACAAGGCCCTAGTAAATCGATTTCTTTGGCCCAAAATTGTTGGAAATAGCTTCTAGAAACAAGTCCCCAATTAGGGGATTTTTCGATAACCATGTCCCATCACCACACTCCAATATTCATCTCCAACTTTTCAATACCATAAACACCATAACCAAGAAACTAACGAGACCTTTAGGAGAGAAGAATGAAGAAATCGAACTAAAAGCTTGGAAAGGTACGAATTCTACCTATGATTCTGGTCTTCTTAATTAGGAAATAGGGTGTTTTAAGGATTATAAGCACGAGATGTTAACTACTAGGTTTTGTGCGAATCTTAATCCCCGAAATGAAAACCTCCTTGTTCGACTTGGTGTTTTGGCTCTAGACCATGGTTAAGGAACTTATAGGCACGAAAGTGATAGAGGATTAGGGTTCGTACGAGTAGCTCATGAGAGTCTTGGGAAAATATTTTTAAGGTCCGGAGGGTAGTCAAATCTGTTCTTTAGAAAAAGGTATAGTTTGATCGGGAATTTAGTAGATTCGCAAATTGAAAGGTGTTTTTGGTTCCGATGGGGCCGCGAAATAATGGCCTCGCGAACCGTGGTTCACGAATCCTTGGTAAAAAGAAGTTCGCGAACTCAAAAAGGGGGATTTCGCTTGCATGGGATCGCAAAGTGAGGGTCGCGGACTCCACAAGTCGCGAACTCTGTGAAAGTCGCGAAGCCATGCAAAGTCGAATTTGGCGAACCCTAGTTCGCAAACTATTAGTGAGGTGTACTTGGCGAATGGAGTTTGCGGGTTCATTGCGAGTTCGCGAACCCGTGCAACAAATATTTGGCGAATTTACATACAATTCGCGAAACCCCAGTTGATGAACTCAAACGAGTTTCCCGGACCCATCAAGGTTTGCGGGCCGTGTTTTGCGAATTCGGCGAGGAAGAATTTTGCGAACTCAACAAGCTTCGCGGGTCCACGAAGCCGCAAACCCGATTTCGCGAGTCCAGGGTTTTGCGAATCCACTTGGCTAACCCTTACGATTTGCAAATCGCTCGGCGTTTTGCGAATCCACATGCAATTCGCAAGCCCGGCGAAGTTTGCGAATTAAAGACGTTTCACGGGCCGCGTCCATTTTGCGAACTTGACATGCTTCGCGAATTCATGCACTTCAAGAATCAAGCGAACTTTGCGAATCCAATCAAGAACTTCGAGATAATTCGCGAACCATACTTAGCGAAATTTAGCTAGACTTCACGAATTCAACTAGAATTCTTAGAACGCGTTTATAACTTGGGAAAAATATTATGCGAACTCTTTCCAATTAAATAATCCTTAGGAATGATAGTAGCTATAACATAGCGACACTTAAGTATTAATTAAGGTACTAACCTTCGTATTTTATGCCTAAGGGTTGGACTTAGGAAATTCATCGGATCAGGTAGCAACTAGTCGACGGACGACAGGTAAGTAGAAATTCAACTACAACACATAACTTGTCTGTACGTGCTTAAATTGTATGACTAGGTGCTTCGATGCCTACCTGAATTGTGCATGCTTGATATTACGTCACTATTGTGCCTCGATGATTACATGATTTACGTGGACTAGTTGATATGCTGTCTCTTGGTAAGTGCGTATGGCATTTGTTGCATTTTCATACTCACGTGCATACACGATCATATGTGGAGGGTTATATGAGTCGAGTATGTGTATATAAGGCATCGCTTGAAAGCGACTGATACATTGCCGATATGGGCATGTGTTGTCGACTCGCAGTTGAGTCAAGGGCTGTCCACTATGCTACCAGGGCGGCGTTTAGCGTCGTCGTAATATTATGTAAATATGTATATGTATATGAAGTATATTAGGGCGAAGACCCGTTGGCGAAATGGCCGTATATATATATATATATATATATATTACTATTATTGTATATGCAATGAAATATAGTAGGGCGAAGACCCGTTGGCGAAATGGCCGTATATATATATATATATATATATATATAGATATATTACTATTATTGTATATGCAATGAAATATAGTGGGGTGAAGACCTGTTGACGAAAGGGCCGTATATATATATACATATATATATATAGATATATTACTATTATTGTATATGCAATGAAATATAGTAGGGCGAAGACCCGTTGGCGAAAGGGCCGTATACATTTATTATTATTATGTATATAACGAAATATATTAGGGCGATGCCCGTTGGCGAAAGGGCCGTATACATATACTATTATTATTTATATAATGAATTATATTAGGGCAATGCCCGTTGGCGAAAGGGCCGTGTATATGTATGTTTATGATATGATTGGGCAATGCCCGTGGCGGTAGGGAGCGACCTGGAGGGTGCGACCTGAGGGTATAAGCGACACAGGGTGGAACCCTGGTGTAGGCAACCTCAGCGTGGGCTACCAGCGTGAGCGACCGCCGGCAGTCGGGGATGACCGGGTACATATGGCAACTTAGGGGAACGATGTGCATCCTAGGTATGGCCATCCGGCGTGGACCGCTGTCATATTTGTCCCTAGTGGACGTGAGCTCATATGTGGTGCATAGTGAGATTAGCCGAGGGCCCTGAGTGAGGTTTACGAGTATGATGAGCATCGGCTCGGATCGCCTTTGCGGAGTGTTATGTGCATCGGTGTGGATCGCCTTTGCGTAGTGGCATATGCATTGGCGTGGATTGCCTTTGCAGGGAAGGGACACGTGCATACATGCATAATTTCTGCTTACTGAGCCTCGGTGGCTCATCGTTTTTATGTTATGTGTTGTAGGTACATACGATCACGGTACGTGATCGCCTAGCCGGCAAGGCCTATCTTTTGAAGCTTCCGAATGTCTTTTGGGGGTGGACGTGTGTGTATGGATGACGACCTGTGAGGCCGGGCGCATAAGAGCTTTTGCTGTGCCATCGCAACCGTTCCGAGTGATTACAAACTAGGATTAGTGTGAATTATAACTCGAAGAATTTCTTTTGACGCGGAAACATTCCTTTGGCATGTATTGGACAATGTTCCGTCATGTAAATGAAAAATGAAAGATTTCATACGCATTTCTGCAGTTCCTTCATTTAAATACGCCGTTAGGCAGTTAGGATGACGTTAGAAATGGTGGCGATGGCTAGGGTCGCTACAGTTGGTATCAGAGCTTCGGTCACAGGTTCTGTAGACTGTCCATACACACACACACCCAAAAGCGCGGAAGCAAACTTGTCTGTAAGTGTTATGATTGATATGCTTATGTGTTTTTAATAAGTGCCTCTTTGTTTCACTAATAGAAGAATGACTAGCGAGTCTAGAGAATTGATCGGCGAGTCAAGTCGCGGGGTGACATCTGGATCACCTACGAATGAACAAAGCACAATGCTCCTGCACCTCACCGAATTGGTCCAACAACAGTCGGATCAAATCGGCGAACTCAAAGACTAAGTTGATGAACTTAAAGGTCTACTCTATGATCTTATCAACGGGCAAAGTTCATCCGAATCCCGTAGATCCTCGCTCGCGGGAGTTTTAGGAAAGGAATTCCCGGAGTGGAATCCCCCAACTCCTACGGATATTACTAATCCTACTAGGAAGTAGGCCCGAACTTCCAAGACTCAGAAAGGAAAGAGAAAGACGGACGGTGGGACGGAACAAGAAGGTCACAAGAAGCTCCAATGGTTCAGAGATCTCGAAGATGCACAGACTAATTGAGGGTCTCAAAATTGGCAATCAAGGTCAAACCCGACGAATGTTATTTTTCGTGCTTATGTTCCAAACCCGGTTCCTCGATGCCAACAGTGTGGGCGACAGCATGGAGGCATCTGCTACTCGCAGAGTGGCAATTGTTTTAAATGCGGAGGGCGAGGACACTTCGCTAGAAAGTGCCGAGGGCACATCCCTTTGGAACCTGATCAAACCTCGACGCAACCCTCCCCAGTTCCCCCACGAATGTCCAGCTTAAACCTAGAGGAAACGGAAGTTCCTTCCGTATGAATGACAGGTACGCTGACAATCACCTATGCTCCAGTGGGTTATTCTAGAAAATAGAGCCGCACATGTAAATGCTTCGCCAATGTTGTATACCGAAGGTTGAAATCCCTCCTAACCTTCCGAGCATAGTGACATATCAATCTTCCATGTGGAAGTCCAACACGGAATAATGAAGTGTTGGTAAAACACCCCAACATTTCTTAGGATGGTAGCTTGTCGATCGACCCGAACCATAACTAGCAAACCCTCCTTGCGTAAGTGATTAGACCGGAGAATTACCCAGTCCTTGATCGAAATTGTACAGTAGCTATCAAAAATGCAGATATATTTCCCGATGATCCTCGGGAATTACTTTTGACTAATACACGATCAAAACCATATTCCTTCTTCGTTAAATGTTCCTTTCCACTGGAATTCGAGGTTGAAGTCACATTCCACTTCTTCGAACACGATAAGCCTAAACCCCATAATACCGGAGTATAATCTCATGCCCCAATCCTTCTAATCTCGGTGGGTCATACATGCTCAGTGTCAGAGTGGCGTAACGAAAACGTCACGAGAGCTCATGATTTTCAATTTCTGCTTGAATCATAACTCTAGCTACTCTCGTTGGCTAGTCAAGGCGATACAAGTTCGACTAGATTGAGTTATTCTCGCACCTACTCTATCAAGGAATTGCTGATAGGATCCGAGACGACATTAGAGACTTTATATTAACCATTATAATCTTGTTTCTTTTCTTTCTACCTCAAATAGAATAATCTTCTCTCCTGATGCAACGCGGACATTCTCCCTCGAACCCATAGAAAGGAAGGATAGACAAATTGTCTTAAGAGGGGAGAGTAGGTTATGGAATAGTCGTAGGACATCACTTTCCGCACTGAAAAATAGAACGACTGCTAAGACCCAGAATACACCCTACAATTAGCACGATAGGAGCCTGCGTAGATCCTAGAACATTAATTTTCGGGAACTCGACGAAGATAGGATGAGCCAAGGCGAGGACACAAGGTTGCGAATGCGAGAAGCGTGAAATCAAGAATTAGGGTCATTCTGCCACAAGTTATTTCTACAATCAAGTCCTAGACAAGAAAAGATCAATACAAGAATTCCAGTTGCTTCCCGAAAATCTTTAGGATTTTCAAATTCCCGAGCAAATTTCGCAGGATTAGTGGTGTCGAATTTTCACGCTTGATTCAGCCTTCTCTGTTCTATCTTCTACCATCTTTGGGAATTTTCCGAACTCGCTACTGACCTTCTATCATCAAGAGAGAATGACTCTTAGCCAATGTCATCAACCGAGACAAAAGAGGTGATGACAAGCTCCACCCCTTTCTTCCTCATTTAAGCCCTCATTTTTTCCTCAGAAGGATACGTTTTCCTACTTATGTGAGAGTTGTCTTTGAGGGCAACCAGGTGATTTTCCTAATCGATCGTTACCCCGAACGATTCCAGCTGACGGAATTTCGGGGGCGAAATTCTTTTAAGGGGGGAGAATGTAATACCCGTAATTAAAATACATGATTAAGGCGTAAATTATTTTGTACAAATTGGATAGAAGAAGTTGGTATTCAAACGGATGAAATGCCGAACGAGGAACTCAGCCTAGTTAATATTTGACCCAAATAATCTTGGCCCAATTAAGTGGAAAATATCAATAAATAATCTATATTCAATTAAATAGATTAGCCCAAATGAAACTTATTAAGACCCAAATGAATTACAACGGGCCCAAATTAATAAAATTTAAATGAGGATGTGAAGATTTCGTGTATTGAATTATATGCTTACGTGAATTATCTGAATTTTTGTGCTTATGTGACCCTATGAGTTTGTGCATTATTTACGTGCGTACGTGATTACATGTATTTTGTATATTCAATTTTACATTTATGTGATGACTAACTTAATTAAGGATTTTCGAAAATGAGGAGTAGGGAGATTGAGTTAATGAAAAATATATATATATATATATATATATAAATAAATAAAATAAAACGAAACTGGACTATAATTGCAATTGGACTAGGTTGAAACCTAAAACTCAAGCCCAAGTCAATTTAATAAGTTTGGACCAAATAATATACCTCCTTGAAACAAAGTGGCCCAAACATATGAGGGTTTAATAGATAATAACAAGGCCCTAGTAAATCGATTTCTTTGGCCCAAAATTGTTGGAAATAGCTTCTAGAAACAAGTCCCCAAATTAGGGGATATTTTCGATAACCATGTCCCATCACCACACTCCAATATTCATCTCCAACTTTTCAATACCATAAACACCATAACCAAGAAACTAACGAGACCTTTAGGAGAGAAGAATGAAGAAATCGAACTAAAAGCTTGGAAAGGTACGAATTCTACCTATGATTCTGGTCTTCTTAATTAGGAAATAGGGTGTTTTAAGGATTATAAGCACGAGATGTTAACTACTAGGTTTTGTGCGAATCTTAATCCCCGAAATGAAAACCTCCTTGTTCGACTTGGTGTTTTGGCTCTAGACCATGGTTAAGGAACTTATAGGCACGAAAGTGATAGAGGATTAGGGTTCGTACGAGTAGCTCATGAGAGTCTTGGGAAAATATTTTTAAGGTCCGGAGGGTAGTCAAATCTGTTCTTTAGAAAAAGGTATAGTTTGATCGGGAATTTAGTAGATTCGCAAATTGAAAGGTGTTTTTGGTTCCGATGGGGCCGCAAAATAATGGCCTCGCGAACCGTGGTTCACGAATCCTTGGTCAAAAAGGGGGATTTCGCTTGCATGGGATCGCAAAGTGAGGGTCGCGGACTCCACAAGTCGCGAACTCTGTGAAAGTCGCGAAGCCATGCAAAGTCGAATTTGGCGAACCCTAGTTCGCAAACTATTAGTGAGGTGTACTTGGCGAATGGAGTTTGCGGGTTCATTGCGAGTTCGCGAACCCGTGCAACAAATATTTGGCGAATTCACATAAAATTCGCGAAACCCCAGTTGATGAACTCAAACGAGTTTCCCGGACCCATCAAGGTTTGCGGGCCGTGTTTTGCGAATTAGGCGAGGAAGAATTTTGCAAACTCAACAAGCTTCGCGGGTCCACGAAGCCGCAAACCCGATTTCGCGAGTCCAGGGTTTTGCGAATCCACTTGGCGAACCCTTACGATTTGCGAATCGCTCGGCGTTTTGCGAATCCACATGCAATTCGCGAACCCGGCAAAGTTGGCGAATTAAAGACGTTTCACGGGCCGCGTCCATTTTGCGAACTCGACATGCTTCGCGAATTCATGCACTTCAAGAATCAAGCGAACTTTGCGAATCCAATCAAGAACTTCGAGTAATTCGCGAACCATACTTAGCGAAATTTAGCTAGACTTCACGAATTCAACTAGAATTCTTAGAACGCGTTTATAACTTGGGAAAAATATTATGCGAACTCTTTCCGATTAAATAATCCTTAGGAATGATAGTAGCTATAACATAGCGACACTTAAGTATTAATTAAGGTACTAACCTTCGTATTTTATGCCTAAGGGTTGGACTTAGGAAATTCATCGGATCAGGTAGCAACTAGTCGACGGACGACAGGTAAGTAGAAATTCAACTACAACACATAACTTGTCTGTACGTGCTTAAATTGTATGACTAGGTGCTTCGATGCTTACCTGAATTGTGCATGCTTGATATTACGTCACTATTGTGCCTCGATGATTACATGATTTACGTGGACTAGTTGATATGCTGTCTCTTGGTAAGTGCGTATGGCATTTGTTGCATTTTCATACTCACGTGCATACACGATCATATGTGGGAGGGTTATATGAGTCGAGTATGTGTATATAAGGCATCACTTGAAAGCGACTGATACATTGCCGATATGGGCATGTGTTGTCGACTCGCAGTTGAGTCAAGGGCTGTCCACTATGCTACCAGGGCGGCGTTTAGCGTCGTCGTTATATTATGTAAATATGTATATGTATATGAAGTATATTAGGGCGAAGGCCCATTGGCGAAATGGCCGTATATATATATATTACTATTATTGTATATGCAATGAAATATAGTAGGGCGATGACCCGTTGGCGAAATGGCCGTATATATATATATATATATATATTACTATTATTGTATATGCAATGAAATATAGTGGGGTGAAGACCTGTTGACGAAAGGGCCGTATATATATATATATACATATATATATATATATAGATATATTACTATTATTGTATATGCAATGAAATATAGTAGGGCGAAGACCCGTTGGCGAAAGGGCCGTATACATTTATTATTATTATGTATATAACGAAATATATTAGGGCGATGCCCGTTGGCGAAAGGGCCGTATACATATACTATTATTATTATTATAATGAATTATATTAGGGCAATGCCCGTTGGCGAAAGGGCCGTGTATATGTATGTTTATGATATGATTGGGCAATGCCCGTGGCGGTAGGGAGCGACCTGGAGGGTGCGACCTGAGGGTATAAGCGACACAGGGTGGAACCCTGGTGTAGGCAACCTCAGCATGGGCTACCAGCGTGAGCGACCGCCGGCAGTCGGGGATGACCGGGTACATATGGCAACTTAGGGGAACGATGTGCATCCTAGGTATGGCCATCCGGCGTGGACCGCTGTCATATTTGTCCCTAGTGGACGTGAGCTCGTATGTGGTGCATAGTGAGATTAGCCGAGGGCCCTGAGTGAGGTTTACGAGTATGATGAGCATCGGCTCGGATCGCCTTTGCGGAGTGTTATGTGCATCGGTGCGGATCGCCTTTTGCGTAGTGGTATATGCATTGGCGTGGATTGCCTTTGCAGGGAAGGGACACGTGCATACATGCATGATTTCTGCTTACTGAGCCTCGGTGGCTCATCGTTTTTATGTTATGTGTTGTAGGTACATACGATCACGGTACGTGATCGCCTAGCCGGCAAGGCCTATCTTTTGAAGCTTCCGAATGTCTTTTGGGGGTGGACGTGTGTGTATGGATGACGACCTGTGAGGCCGGGCGCATGAGAGCTTTTGTTGTGCCATCGCAATCGTTCCGAGTGATTACAAACTAGGATTAGTGTGTATTATAACTCGAAGAATTTCTTTTGACGCGGAAATATTTTTTTGGCATGTATTGGACAAAGTTCCGTCATGTAAACGAAAAATAAAAGATTTCATACGCATTTCTGCAGTTCCTTCATTTAAATACGCCGTTAGGCAGTTAGGATGATGTTAGAAATGGTGGCGATGGCTAGGGTCGCTACAAAGACCAACTCACGAGTTTACCGCCCAAGAAGTGTGCAGCTCCGGAGGTGCTTTTCCGATCCATCTTGCATCCAGCGTAATCCGAGTCAGAGAATCCAACCAGTTTGAAGTCCGATCGAGTGGGGCACCACAAACCCAGATTGGGTGTTCCTTTGAGATAGCGGAGAATCATTTTGACAGCAGTGAGATGGGATTCCTTAGGTGTAGCCTGAAAACGAGCGCAGATTCCTGTTGAGAGAACGATATCCGGTCGACTAGCAGTAAGGTACAGAAGAGAGCCTATTATCCCACGATAGACGGTTTGGGCAACGGGAGCACCAGATGGGTCCGCGTCGGGTCGGCCAGAGGGTGACATAGGTGTAGCAGCAGTCTTAGCATCCTTCATTCCATATTTCTCGAGGATGTCATGGATGTATTTGGACTGGTTGATGAAGATTCCGTCGGGAAGTTGCTTTACTTGAAGACCAAGAAAGAAATTCAGCTCGCCCATCATACTCATTTCGAATTTCTCTTTCATCAATTCTGCGAATTCTTCACACAGTTGTGGTTTAGTCGATCCAAAAATGATGTCATCAACATAAATCTGCACAATCATGATGTCCGGGCCACTCCGCTTGGTGAAGAGAGTTGTATCCAGAGATCCTTTCTTGAATCCAGACTGAACAAGGAAGTCTGAAGGGACGTCATACCAAGCTCGGGGAGCCTGTTTTAGTCCGTAGAGGGCCTTGTAGAGTCGATATACGTGATGAGGAAACTCTTCGCTCAAGAACCCTTCAAGTTGATCAACGTACACTTCTTCTTTGAGAAATCCATTCAGAAATGCAGTCTTCACGTCCATTTGGTAGACTTTAAAGTTCTTGTGAGCAGCAAAGGCAAGAAAAATTCGTATTGCTTCGATCCTGGCAACGGGGGCGAAAGTTTCATCGTAGTCGATGCCTTCTTGTTGGTTGTACCCCTTAGCCACAAGTCTTGCTTTATTGTGGATGACAACACCGTCTTCATCCTTTTTGTTCTTGAAGATCCACTTCGTGCCGATAATGGATCTGTTGTGAGGGCGTGGTACGAGTTCCCAAACTTGTAAACGTTCAAACTGATTTATTTCCTCCTGCATTGCAATCAGCCAATCAGGATCGTTGAGAGCTTCAGCTACTCGTGATGGTTCGGCTTGACTGAGATAGCAAGCGAACAGACTTTCATTCATCGTAGCCGAACGCGTCGAAACACCGGATGTGGGATCCCCAATAATCTGATCCGCAGGGTGAGAGCGAGCCCAAACTGGTACATTGGTCTGTGAGGAGCTAGCCGCATTTGTATCGATTGGAGGCTCATTAGATTGGGGTCCGGTGTCCGAAGAAGAGATCTCAATTGTAGTAGATTGAGAAGGTTCAGCATCAGGATCAGCAATGTTCTCAGGGTTGGGTAAAATGTCGTCTTCGTTGAGACTGAGATTATCCAAGTTTGGCGGGACGACATCATCGCCGATAGCTGGTGGTGTAGGTGGGGTGGGTGCAGCGGTAGTTTGAGTGGTGGCGACGGGAGTCTTGGGGACTGGATAGAAGTACTCGAAGAGCAGATCGAGATCCAGTTCACCAGTATTGCCCTCAGATGAGGAAGTTCCCGTCGTTGAAAGTTGACCTTTTGTCAACGACTGTAGAAGACCTGGTTCTGGACTGATATGAGCAGAAGCCATGTGGTCGCCTTCGCTTTCGTCAAAGGTGATATTTGTGCTCTCTATTACTGATCGTTTCTCCCTAAGATAGACTCTGTATGCCTTCGAGTTCAGCGAATATCCAACAAAGATGCTTCTTGTTCTTAAACTCAGTTCCATTGTCAGTTCTGATAATCCGAACCTTCTGTTGATGAAGAGTTTGGGACGTAACAACAAACTCGATGATTAAATCAGGAACTTCATCCTTTGTGCGAACGAGTTTCGTCCACGTATAGCGTGAGAAGTCGTCGACAATCACAAGAATATACCGTCTTCCTCCGAGTGTAGCCGTAGGCATTGGGCCACATAGATCCATGTGTACGAGCTCAAGGATGAGCTTAGAGGACGGTGTTTCCTTGGAGATGTGAGACGATCGCTTCATCTTCCCCAATTCACAGGCAGAGCAGAGGTGTTTCTTATGATATGACAGTTGGGGTAGACCGTCGACGAGTTTATTCTGACGCAGTTTGTTGATAGTCTTGAAATTGAGGTGTGAAAGACACCGGTGCCATATATCGTTCAACTTGGGTGCAGCTCGAGAGAGAAGGCATATTGGTCGAGAGGTCGTAAGATTGAGTACGTAAAGGTGAGACGTGCGCGTTCCAGAAAGAAGAGACTGTCCCGAGGCATCGATAATGCTGCAGATGTCAGATTCGAAGAGAACCTTGTATCCTTTGTCGCATAAACGACCAATGCTGAAGAGATTGTAGCTCAAACCCTCGACGTAAGAGATGCCCTTAATCGTCAGTTTGTCATGGACGAGATCACCAGTTCCGAGAATTGGCGCCATTTGACTGTTTCCGAAGGAGACCCTTCCGAGATAGCGCTCGGAGAAGTTGCTCAACAGCTCCTTGTTCCCCGTCATGTGTGTGGAGCAACCCGAGTCTAGATACCACACATGACAGACCTGCAATCATTAACAAACGTTGGGTCCCCGTTTACGGACGGGACCTTCTTGTGAAACGAGTAAAATTTTCATGCGCTTAATGGGAAATATGGGGTCTAAATCAGGTTGCGCTAGATCTAATTTAGGTTTCACGTCGTGATTTGTTTGATGAGGCGGGATTATGGTTTTTCTAACCCATATTTGCCTAACTTGTGCTTGTATGTATGGTGCCTTATGCATGAATTGGTGTGAGGGATGTTGTTGTTGTTTTCGTCCTTCGGTTTTAGTTGCCTTTTGCTTGTGAGCAGTAGGTGACTTTGCTTTTGACGACGAAAGGCGTTTTCTCTTAACCGTAATTTTAGGCAAAATGGGAGAATGCAGAGGCGTCGCATAGGGGATTCGCTTGCGTGGTCGAAGTGTTGCATGTTCATGTATTTCATATTCATGGAAGCGTGGGAGAACAAAGTCATTGCAGCAACACATAGACATTAGCTTGGTAAAAGGAAGATACGTTCTGGTAACATAATTATCTACGTCCTTAAGATATTGAGATTCACTACATAAAGAGGAAAGACGAGTATAGGATGGTCTTTTCTTCTTGTCATCGAAGAGCGGGTTCTCCTCTATTTCAAATGAACTCCCTTCCAGAGACGTCCAACTCACATTCCCTGTATCCATAGGAATACGAGAGTTAGTGTTTGAACAAGTTTCAGCTTCAGGAGTCATCTTCGCTGTCCTCTTACATTTACATGTTTGAGAATCGGGTACTTGACTCGATGTAGAGGGATTGTTCGTATTGTGAAATTTTTCTAGTGTAAAGATTTTGCTAAGTAGATCATCTCACTCCTTTGCGAAGGCCTTCCGCTCTAATTCTAGTGTTCGTTCTAGTTCTGCTATGAGCAGAAGTTTCTCTGGGATATAGGTGCGAGAGAGCGCTTCTCGGAAAGCAATTTCCTGTTCTTTGGTTGGGAGTAGAGTTTCGACATCCTCCGAGAGTGAAGGTATCTTAGTCTTATCACTAGCATTCAATTCTGTGTAGTCATACGCGATTTCCGCCCAATGAATGTTCTGTACTCTCTTTTCTTCCGAGATGACAACGGAGGATGATCTCACAAACGGCATAAGTTGCGAGGGAGCCCCCTTTCTTGTTTGCAGGAACGTAGTGTTACACATGTTATACCTTTTAACCGTTAGCGGCGTTGGTTTGCAATTGCTGGCCAGGCCGATTCCCTCCCGGGCATCGTAGAATTCTGTTTCTGCCGGTTGGTTCAACTGACATAAGATACGTGTGTTTTTGTTTCTAAGGTGCAGCTACTCTTCAAGTTCTTTCACCTTTCGGTACAGCCTAACTCTTTCCTTAGTAAGCAGTTCATATTGTGCGGCCGTCAAGAGACGAGATGTTTCACATGAACTGATGGCCAATGTGGTTTCCTTAACCTTAGTCTCACTTTGTTTATTCTTGTTTTGCAGACGTTTGACTAATGCTTCAGAGGCAATTAGTCGTTCGTTTGTGCAAGCGAGCTCTTCTACTTTTAAACTAAGTAAGGCATAGTTGTTTTCAAATTTTAGTTTGTGTTCATCATAATCCCTAGCGTCAAAAGTGGGTTTCTTAATGGTGTGTCGGTGATTAAACACATCATCGAGTTGTGAAATTCGTACCTCAGACTCGGCGTTGGTAAGAGTCTTAGCTGCATTCTCACCGGTGTTAACCATCTCCTCATCCTCGTCATGTTCGACCAGCCTTGCCATTCAGCAATCTTCATCCTTAGGCTCCTCGTCTTCTGAAGTGTCGTTCACCCACTCAGCTTCTTCGGTGAGAATAACTTTCCCACTTTCCATTTTGCGGGTCATTCTGGCCTTACGGTCGTAATAGCCAGAGTCCTTCATGCGTGGAGCATGACATTCCTTGGCAAAGTGGCCCAACTTTCCACACCGAAAGCACTTCACAGACTTTTGAGGTGCGGATTCCTCCTCTTTCTTTATCGGCTTAGCTTCCTCCGTGGGAGTGGTCTTTTTGGTGCCGCTAAAGGTTCTTTGACGATTGGAGGAGGATGAGGATTTTTTTTCGATCTTCTTTGAGACCATATTTGTGAGCATTGCCAGTTGTTTACGTAGATCACGGACATCTTCATCAGATTCTGTATCAGCTTCTGATCTTGAAGAGGTGTCAGATACAACAGCTGGTAGCTTCCCTTTGTTCTGTTTGGGCTTAGAGGTGGAAGATCGTTCGGTAGTCTTGTTCGAGAGGAGAGCCAGCGGGTCGACTCGAGTGTTGGTGGACTGAGGTTGCACGTAAGGAGCATAGGCAGACAGGCTGTCGTAGAGGGCATTGATGGAAGTGTTGGGGAGGTCCTTACTCTGAATCATCATCACAGTTGCATTGCCCCAATGTGGTTTGAGGCTACCAAGGAAGCGGTTGTTGATATCGAATCTGTCCCTAGAGATCTTGGCTTTCTTGAGTTCATTGATGACCTCCAAGTATCGGAGGTACGTGTCACGCAGCTCCTCTCCTTCATAGGCCTGGAAGTGTTCATACTGCGAGAGACATGTGGCAACCTACATATTCTGCGTCAGTGTAGCCAATTACTTTGAAATTTGTGCCCTTAGGATACCACAATCCTAAGGTCGAGGTGCCCTTGAGGTGGCGCAGGATCCGCTTGACCGCGAGCATGTGAGATTCTTTGGGATCGGCTTGGAAACGGGCACAGAGACATGTGGCAAACATGATGTCCGACCGACTCGAAGTGAGTTAGAGTAGAGATCCAATGATGCTTAGGTAGAGTGTGATGTCGACTGCTTCTCTTGAAGGATCAGCATCCAACTTGCAACTCGTTGCCATGGGAGTACTGAGGGGCTTCATCTGATCGTGATGGAATTTCTGCAATAAGTCTCTGATGTACTTAGTCTGACTAATAAAAATTTCATCATCGAGCTGCCTGACTTGGAGTACTAAGAAGAACTGTGTTAGGAATATTTTAGAAGTTACAAAATATTTATTCTAAGTCTGTTTATTTCTTTATGATGTATTTAGTATGCTTTATTTTACTTAGATGGGTTGTAGTTGTAATGGGCTTGTTAGGGGCCCGATGGGCTTAATACCTTTCCAAGGTATTTAAGCTTAAACCCTAACAATGTTTAATCTAAGTTTTCTATTTTACAACTTCAGGTATTAAACACACAAAACCTCCAAACAAACTATTCACATCAATCGAAGGTTTAATCTGTTGCAGTGTTCTTGGATAATCTGGACTTAGAAGTGGTATCAGAGCAAGCGTGTAGGTGAGGAAACTTCATTTCAAGCATCAAAGAATCGATTTTCTTTGTTTAATTTCAGATTTTAAGCTCTCGACAAAAGACCCAAACTCGAATTTTCAAGCTCCTTTCTACTGGTTTTTGGTCTTTTGAGACTTGGCTTTAGCATTTCTATCAGTTTTCTGGAGTACCCAATCAGTTTCAATCAGTTTCGAGCACGTTTTTCTGGAAAAATTGGAGTTCACGAGTTATGTTCTTCAGTTGTTCTTGATTCGTGAACGGCATTTTATTTGGTTTATTACTTCACGGGTCGCCAAGTCCGATTCGCTATCTCTGCTTTCACATATCTATTTGGCGAATCAGGTTCACAAAACGAACTTCATGAATCCAAATTCTCAAGACAGTTTGCGATTCGTTACTTCACGAATCCTAATTTCAAGTAAGTTCGCGAGTTCACTGTGCTCACTTAGTTTCACGAAATCAGACTCAGGGTGGAATTTCACGAACTGAAAGTGTGAAGGTTGAAATCACAGAGTTTCGCGAATCCGTGTGGAGTTACAAATTTTAATCTGCGAATCTAAGCCAATTCGCGACTCAGTGTGTTCCACCTTTTTCACGAACTGAGCCCAATAACGCGAATCCGGAATTTCACGAACTAAAGTTCTCAGGCTAAGTCGCGAACTCTCAGATCAATTCGCAAACCAGTCACTTCGCGAATCACTCTAACTTTTCAACAATTCGTGACCCAAATCTTTCGCGAACTCCACATTTCAATCAATTCGGGAACTCAATTCGTGAACCAAGCCCAAGTTCAAATACGTGCACTCATTTCCCTACCCAATTCACGAACGAAACCTTAAAAATCAAAATCAAACCTCACAATTTTGACCTACAACCCTTGACTCAAAATTGTTGGTCCCGAATGCACCAAACAAGGAATCAAAGAGGCTTTAATGGAATGAAAAGGGAGTAGTCTCACCTTTGAGTGTGTGTATTGTGTGAAAAATTTGGATAAGCCTTTGATCTTTGATTCCTTTCAAAAGTGAGTTGGTAAAACCTTATATACCACATTAACCCTAGGTATATTAAGGCCCAATCACTAAATATACGATAATTACATTCTAGTCCTAAGCCTAAGCTAAAGGATAATAACAAAATAAATCCTAAGACTTAAACTATTGACACAATCTATTAAATATCCTAACAATCTCCCCCTTTGTGTCAATTGTTGGGAGTCTTGGATCTTGAGCGTAGCGGTGGTGGATTAGCGTGTGAGTGTTTCGCGAAGCCCTAGCTTGAACTCGAAGGCGCGGAGATTCCTTCGAAGTACCATTCGATTAGCTATAGCGTCAATGAGCTTTGCGAACTTGGATCGGCAGGGAGGATCTTCTTCTGAAAGTATGCGGCAAATCTTCATGAGTTTGTCTTGGATGATGGTGAGCGTTCCATCCGAGAACTTTGCCACTTCGGCGCAGCGCAGCATCCTCATCTTTCCCTTATAGTTCGAGTAGGCGACCGTCGGATCGTCTCCGTCGATCACATCGCCTTCTCGGTAGTCGTCCGCGTTCTTGAAAGATGGGCGAGTCAGATTCACCTTCTTCGGATTGTGCTCCACCGCCATCTGCAGATCGTGGGTGGCGAAGAATCTGACCTGTCGGAGCATGTGGCGTTTGATAGCCACATATCCCATGGTGACCGGTTCAGCACGTACGAGATGTCCAGAACTTCTGAGGACGAGTCTGAACTGCTTCATGGATTCCAGCATGCTGTACAGGTTGCCCAGGCGCAGAAACTTGAAGTCCGCCTCACTGACTTCACAGTAGCTCTCATCCTGCCTCATTACCGTGAATACTGGGTAATGGACAGGTCCTTTGGAACTCTTGGCGGAGGTCAGTGACTTTGCAGATGGGGGACCGACTCATTTCCTGAGCGATGTTTTCCTCCATCGATAGAGCTGCTTCTTTCTCTCGCTCCAATTTTGGATGTTCATCAGCTCATATTCGTCGAAGGTTGTGATGATCTGCTCCTTGCGTCGCCAGATCCTCTTCCTGATCTCTTCTTGAAACGGCACGGTGATCTTTTTGTTTTCCCACGGTGCTTCCGGTTTATCCACCGTGGGTACATCCGTCTGAGCAGCAGGGGCCTCAGTTTGCTGCGCTTGGAATTGCAGGATGTTCTCGAGCTCGGCTGGTTCAGCGTCGTACTCCTCTCCGTCCTCGTTGTCTGCAGTGTTGATCAGCGTTAGTGAGGCTTCCATTAGCAGACGTCGAGCGTTTTCCACCAGCTTCCTGGCTGCTACTGCATCGGCGGGTGTGTACAGCCATTCATCGTTGAAGATGTAGGCTTCGATCTCGTTCTGTGCGCAGTAGACGTCCTCGGAAGCTACGTTGGGGTCGGTGTTGAGAGGAGTGTCGCTGTGTGGTGGCGAGGGTGTTGCGTCAGAAGAGTTTGTGGATTGTGGGGATGGTTGTGGTGGAGATTCTGGTGGTTCAGTTGTGGTGATGGTTTTGGCAAGGATGATTTGGGTGTCGGGTGGTGTAGGTGTGGTGGTGGCCTCTAACATCGATGTGATAGTTAGAGGTTCGGAGACTGTGGGTGGAGACTGTGTGGGGGTGGTCTCTAACGTCGATGTGACAATTAGACTTTTGGAGACGGTAGTGGGTGGTGGTGAGGGTGATTTGGCTAGTGACTCAGGGTAAGTAAGGTGGGATTTTTGGCTAGTGGGGTGTGAGGTTTCTGTTACGGGTGTTGTTTCAGGCCCGGAGGAGGAGGACGGCGTCGAGTGCATGAGTCCTTGGGATTGTTGGCCCAGCTGTCTATTCTCCCCCTCGCGGCGATCTTGATCATCGTCTTGATCGTCGCGCCTGACCCCGCTGGACTCGCCTTGAGCGTGGCAAGTCATGGGTTGCGTCATCATTCTCTTCATCTGCTGTTCCTCTTCGTCGAGTTCCGTCATCGACTCGAATCTTGCTCGGTCGACGGTGGACGCATCGAGACGCGCGTAGACTTTATCGAGAATCGACGCCTCAAGAGTCTTTGCAAACTCTTGAAGACGTGTCTCTAGCGCGGTCTCGGTGATGAATCGGGGTAAATCTAACAAGTTGGATTCACGGAGAATGCCAACTGACACCGAATCGGAGAAGATTGCCGATCGGCCGCCCGTTAGCACAGGATTGGAAAAGACGGGGTCACTTAGACTTCCCGTTGGCATCATCGATGAGACGGACTCAATCGAATGATGGCCTAGGCTCACGGTTGTTGTGATGTTGGCCGTGCTAGGTCTTCCGCTCTCAGTCACAGAGACATCACCGAGCGTTCTGACAGAGTCACGAAGACTCTGTGGTGCGGTGGAAGGTGTATGTGTCCTAGAAACGGATGAAATTATGGGGAGTGAGGGCACTAGACTCGATGTGCATGAAGAGGATGCAGTCTGAGGCGAGGGACTGCTTGTTTCAACATCGACTATCTCCAAGTGGGATGTCGATGGTATACGTGGCTCCTCGTGGAATGAAATATCTTCCTGTAAAGAGGAAGATAAGTGGGTTGGTGGGGTAGTTTGCGTGGTTGAGCCAGATGCCACGACTTCTACTCGGGAGGTGAACACATCACCTCCTGTACCTATTGGTTCGGCTCGGCTTATCTGTGGCTGAGGAGGTCGATCGTGCTTTTGTTTCGATCGACGTTCCGTGGGGCGGCTTACGTCATCCTCTCGCGACCGTTTTTTCGGAGCGCGGGTTGAAGAGGATGCGGCGCGACTCGAGGACTTTTTGGAGGTGGTGGTGGGGTTTTGGCTAGTCCCGGGGTTGGGAGCAGTGGGGTTGATCTGCTCCGTAGGGACAGTAGATAGAGGTCTGGGGCTTTCTCGGAATGAGGCAGTTGAGATGCGATATTCTCGGACGTGTGGATTTGTCGGGTCTGCGTAGGCGAGAACTTCGTCCGGAATTATCATGGCGTGTCGATCCTTCGCCGGGGTGTTTTTCTTGGCGAACTTCTCGACTGTGGGGATGGGGAAGTGTTCTGCTGCCGGCCGCATGCGAATGTTGGTGGAGTGCATGCGGAAGTGTTTGATGAAGGCTGGGAGCCACCTCATGTAAGGGATGAAGCGGTTAGTGACTCCCTTGGCGACTTCCCGGTCGCGACGTTGGATCATCGCGACGAGATCCATCCAGATGATGTCGGCATAGTTGTACTTGCGGTTGTGGGCGATGCCGGTCAGGATGGTGAGGATTTGAAGGTTTCCGCGGTCCTGACCGGCATGCTTTCCTGACATGCACTTGTTCACCAGCAGGTACAGTGTGCGCCAGGGTTGAGGCAGATTGCGGGTGGTGACTTCACTGAGGACAAGTGGGCCCTTCTTCTTCTTGGTTTCTGCTTGATAGCCCAGCCGGTCTATGTCCTCGATGAGTTGTTCGTGCGTCGGTAGTGGGTCATAGGGTGAGTAGACGGGGAGTTGAAGCACTTCTTGCACAATTTTGCGAGTGAGGACCACCGTTTCTTGATCAATTTGGGCGGATAAGTTTTTGGCAAGATGAAGTGGTCCTGCTATCTGCAGAGTATGCCAGAATTGTTGAAGGTACACCTGTGCTTCTGGCTCGCCATGTGTGAGGGCGTGGCGAAGTGGGTGCCCTTTGAGGATTTCTACGATGACGGGGGCATCGCATCGAAAGCTATTCAGGTCCACCATATAGTTGTTGGGAATCAGGGCCGCCCATTGACTTAGTGGGATGATCTGCTCGGGTGGTGGGACATAGAGACGTGTGTTGAGTTCGATGCGAGCAATGTCCCGTTGGATTGCAGCCGCCTCAAGTGCTTCAATTGTGCTTTGATCTTTTTCAGTCATATCTGTGCTTGACAGTAATTGTGATATGATTAGTATGGATTAAATTGCGAGAATTAGAAATTTCGCTAAGTAAACATATAGATATGTTGAGAAAAAAAATTTAGCATTTTGTGTCAAATTTCGCGTGCAATGAGAAATTTCGCAGATTATCACACAAAGGCATGTCGAGAGAACATTTTCGCGGATATAGAGGAAATTTCGCACTCAGTCTTATTCATGAATTTTGCATATAACAAGGAAATTTCGCATTCAAAGTGAATTTTCGCATGTAGCATGGAAATTTCGCATTCAGAGTATAGTTTCGCATGTATTGGGAAATTTTCGCAAGTTATAACACAAAGACATGTCGTGAGAAATTTTCGCAGATTGAGTATATTTTCGCATGTTGTGTAAAGGTTCGCATGTAATGGAAAATTCGCTAAGTGTAACACGTAGTAATTTTCGCACGCAAAGTTACTTTTTGCATATCAAGGAAATTTCGCAGGGTAGAGAGAATTTTCGCATGTAATAGGAAACTTTCGCAAGTTATAGCTCATAGACATGTCGTGAGAAAGTTTCGCAGTCAGAGTAAAATTTTCGCAAGTGATAGCACATAGACATGTCGTGAGAAAGTTTCGCAGTCAGAGTAAAATTTTCGCAAGTGATAGCACATAGACATGTCGTGAGAATTTTTCGCAGATTGACTAAAATTTCGCAAGTATGGAAAATTTCGCAAGTTAGGAAATCTCACAAGCTGTTCAAATTTTCGCATATAATGGGAAATTTTCGCAAGTTTTATGAAAGTTTCGCGGAGGGACAAAGCTTTGTGGACTGAGAAAATTTTGTTCACTGTAGTTGCGAAATGGTGAAGATGCGAAAAGATGTAAAGTGAAGTGAAATGTATTAAACTTTCGCGGGACTTAACATGTTGTAGCAGCGAAAAAAAAAATTTTAACACATGTAAATTCTCGAGCGAAAGTTTCGCAGTTTCTTAGTCACTGTAGCAGCGAAAATTTTCAATATAAGAAATTTCTCGGAGAAATTTTCGCGGAACTTTGCTCACTGTAGCAGCGAAATTTAACGTTTAAAGCAATTTTCTTGAGAAATTTTCGCGGTGAAGAACACAGTGCGATATAGTGCGAAACGACGCAATGATTTAGCCTTAGACCTATGCAAATCTCAACCAAAATGCAATAATCGGAACTCAATCGACTCGTAATTAGGTGGGCAATGCATATTTGAGGAATTTAAACATTAACAACCTAACATGCGTTCGATTCAGAGCCGAGAAAAATTAATTCAAACCTAACAGTTTTAATCAAAATGGGGCAAAACTGGATAAGACGAACATAAATTTGGATTATTTAAGGTGTATTCATACCGAAAAGTTTATTTGTGGCACTGGAGTTAGCAGAAAAACAGATTTTGATAGTGGATTTGATGACGACGAAGATGCGAGGGGTTGCGAATTTTTGAAAGAGGGGGTTGCGAAAGTTTTGAATTTTTCTCGGGAATTTTTAGGATTGTAAAAAGTGTTAAGTGTTTAGGGTTTTAGGGGTTTTAGTCACTGTATATGCGAAATTTTGAGTTAATGGGCCGAAATTTCGTGGGCTTGGTCAAAACCTCAACTGAGCTGAATTTTCGCGGGTTTGGTCAAAGTTGGGTCCAATTGACGTTCAATTGGTCCAATTTTGACCCTTTTTGACCAGAATTAGAAATTCAACCCAAAACATTTTAATCGGTCCAATTTTGACTCAGTTTGACCAAACTTTAAAATTTCAACCCAAAATTTTTTTATTTATTTATTTATTTATATATATATATATTTTTTAAATAAATAGAAAAATCAGAAGCTCCCCCTTAATCGAAAAACTTCCCGTTTTAAATAATGGAAAAAAATAGACGCTCCCCCTTAATCGAAAAACTTCCCGTTTTAAATAATGAAAAATCAGACGCTCCCCCTTAATCGAAAACTCCCCCTCAAAAGACATAATTCAGAAGACACATAGAAAATGAAGTGAAGTGAAAAAGGAAATATGTACACTTTATCAAAGTTCATGTAGGGTCGATTGATCACAACTGAACATTCAACATGCCCAACATAGTCACTAGGTGTTGGAATCGTTTGACATCCAACGGTTTTGTGAAGATGTCGGCCAGTTGATCTTCGGTTGTGATGTAGTGCAATTCAATCGTGCCTTGTTCGACATGTTCTTTGATGAAGTGGTGACGAATGTCTATGTGTTTCGTTTTTGAGTGATGTACTGGATTACTCGTCATCGCAATAGCACTTTTTGAGTCACAGTAAATGGGAATTTTATCAACATGAAAATTAAAATCTCGTAGTTGGGTTCTCATCCACAAAAGTTGTGAACAGCAACTAGCGGCGGCGACATATTCTGCCTCCGTCGATGAAGTTGAGACACAGTTTTGTTTTCGAGACGACCAACTTACGAGTTTACCTCCCAAGAAGTGTGCAGCTCCAGAGGTGCTTTTTCGGTCCATCTTGCATCCTGCATAATCCGAGTCAGAGAATCCAACTAGTTTGAAGTCCGATAGAGTGGGGTACCACAAACCCAGATTGGGTGTTCCTTTGAGATAGCGGAGGATCCTTTTGACAGCAGTGAGATGGGATTCCTTTGGTGTTGCCTGAAAACGAGCGCAGATTCCTGTCGAGAGAACGATGTCCGGTCGGCTAGCAGTAAGGTATAAAAGAGACCCTATTATCCCTCGATAGACGGTTTGGTCAACGAAAACACCAGATGGGTCCGCGTCGGGTCGGCCAGAGGGTGACATAGGTGTAGCAGCAGTCTTGGCATCCTTCATTCCATATTTCTCGAGGATGTCATGGATGTATTTGGACTGATTGATGAAGATTCCGTTGGGAAGTTGCTTTACTTGAAGACCAAGAAAGAAATTCAGCTCACCCATCATACTCATTTCAAATTTCTCTTTTTCATCAATTCTGCGAACTCTTCGCACAGTTGTGGTTTAGTCGATCCAAAGATGATGTCATCGACATAAATCTCTACAATCATTATGTCCGGGCCACTCCGCTTGGTGAAGAGAGTTGTATCCAGAGATCCTTTCTTGAACCCAGACTGAACAAGGAAGTCTGAGAGGACGTCATACCAAGCTCGGGGAGCCTGTTTTAGTCCGTAGAGGGCCTTGTAGAGTCGATATACGTGATGTGGAAACTCTTCGCTCAAGAACCCTTCAGGTTGATCAACGTACACTTCTTCTTTGAGAAATCCATTCAGAAATGCAGTCTTCACATCCATTTGGTAGACTTTAAAGTTCTTGTCAGCAGCAAAGGCAAGAAAAATTCGTATGGCTTCGATCCTGGCGACTAGGGCGAAAGTTTCATCGTAGTCGATGCCTTCTTGTTGGTTGTACCCCTTAGCCACAAGTCTTTCTTTATTGCGGATAACAATACCGTCTTCATCCTTTTTGTTCTTGAATATCCACTTTGTGCCGATAATGGATCTATTGTGGGGTCGTGGTACGAGTTCCCAAACTTGTAAACGTTCGAACTGATTTATTTCCTCCTGCATAGCAATCAGCCAATCGGGATCGTTGAGAGCTTCAGCTACTCGTGATGGTTCGACTTGACTGAGATAGCAAGCAAAACAGACATTCATTCATCGTAGCCAAACGTGTCGAAACACCGGATGTGGGGTCCCCAATAATCTGGTCTGTAGGATGAGACCGAGCCCAGAGTGGTACATTTGTTTGTGAGGAGCTGGCCGCATTTGTATCGATTTGAGACTCATTAGATTGAGGTCCGGTGTTCGAAGAAGATATCTCAATCGTATTAGATTGAGAAGGTTCAGCATCAGGATCAGCAATGTTCCCAGGGTTGGGTAAAATGTCGTCTTCATTGAGATTGAGCGCATCCAAGTTTGGAGGGACGACGTCATTGCTGATAGCTGGTGGTGTAGGTGGAGTGGGTGCAGCGGTAGGTTGAGTGGTGGCGGCGAGATTCTTGGGAACTGGATAGAAGTACTCGAAAAGCAGATCGAGATTCAGTTCACCAGAGTTGCCCTCAGATGAGGAAGTCCCCGCCGTTGAAGGTTGACCTTTTGTCAACGACTGTAGAAGACCTGGTTCTGGACTAATATGAGCAGAAGCCATGAGGTCGCCTTCGCTTTCGTCAAAGGTGACATTTGTGCTCTCCATGACAGATCGTTTCTCCTTAAGATAGATCCTGTATGCCTTCGAGTTTAGCGAATAACCAACAAAGATTCCTTCGAGTGCTTTTGGATCAAGCTTCCCAAGATGTTGGCGATCGTTGGCAACAAAACATCGGCATCCGAAAACCCTTAGATAAGATATATCTGGTATACGACGGTTGTGCAACATCTCGTATGGAGTGCGGTTGAATCTCTTGTGGATGGAAGCCCGGTTCTGCGTGTAACAGGCCGTTTGAATAGCTTCGCCCCAAAGAGAGTGAGGAAGGCCGGATTGGATGAGGAGAGTCCTAGCTGCTTCAACTAGTGTCCTATTCTTGCGCTCAACGACACCATTCTATTCCGGTGTCTTCACAGCTGAGAACTGCTGAGTGATGCCCTGAGTGGCATAGAAGTCACTGAGCTTCTTGTTCTTAAACTCAGTTCCGTTGTCAGTTCTGATAACCCGAACCTTCTGTTGATGAAGAGTTTGGGACGTAACAACAAACTCGATAATTATATCAGGAACTTCATCCTTTGTACGAATGAGTTTCGTCCATGTGTAGCGTGAAAAATCGTCGATAATCACAAGAATATACCGTCTTCCTCCGAGTGTGGCCGTAGGCATTGGGCCACATAGATCCATATGTAAGAGCTCGAGGATGAGCTTAGAGGACGATGTTTCCTTGGATATGTGAGACGATCGCTTCATCTTCCCCAATTCACAGGCAGAGCAGAGGTGTTCCTTATGATATGTCAGTTGGGGTAGACCGTTGACGAGTTTATTCTGACGCAGTTTGTTGATAGTCTTGAAATTGAGATGTGAAAGACGTCGGTGCCATAAATCATTCAACTTCGGTGCAGCCCGAGAGAGAAGGGATACTGGTCGAGAGGTCGTGAGATTCAGTACGTAGAGGTGAGATGTGCGCGTTCCAGAAAGAAGTGGCAGTCCCGAGGCATCTATAATGCTGCAGATGTCAGATTCGAAGAGAACCTTGTATCCTTTGTCGCAGAAACGACCAATGCTGAAGAGATTGTAGCTCAAACCCTCAACGTAAGAGATGCCCTTGATCGTCAGTTTGTCATGGACGAGATCACCAGTTCCGAGAATTGGCGCCATTTGACTGTTTCCGAAGGAGACCCTTCCGAGATAGCGCTCGGAGAAGTTGCTCAGCAGCTCCTTGTTCCCTGTCATGTGTGTGGAGCAACCCGAGTCTAGATACCACACATGACAGACCTGCAATCATCAGCAAATGTTGGGTCCCCGTTTACTGACGGGGCATTCTTGTGATACAAGTAAAATTTTCATGCGTTTAATGGGAAATGTGGATTCTGAATCAGATTGTGTATAATCTAATTTAGCTTTCCCTTTGTCATTTGTTTGATGAGGCGGGATTATGGTTTTTCTAAACCATATTTTCCTAATTCGTGTTTGCATGTATGGCGCCTTATACATGAATTGATGTCAGGACCCGACTTCCTAATCGCCTAATTCTAACGTATCATATGTGCCTAACGTTGCTTTAACTTAAAAGAGTTGCGGAGATGCGTATGAAATTTTTCCATTTTTGTAATGGAAGTAGTTTCTATACATGACAAAAGAATTACATGACTTCCTAACTTCATGTGAATCCTAATTACACGAGATGTGTATACATGCATATCAAAAGAATCTATGTGCGCCCGGCCTCACAGGTCGTCATCCATGCACACACTCCCATCCCAAAAGCTGCTGGAAGCGCCAAAAGATTTCCTTGCCATCTAAGCGATCACGTACCGTGGTCGCTCGCACCTACAACACATAACGTAAGGGATGAGCGATATGCTCAGTAAGTAGAAATCATGCATGACGTGCACGTGATAAAACCCAGCAAAGGCAATCCACGCCGATGCATCTTACGTCTTATGGATCGATCTTAATCTCATATCTTTTATCTTAGGGCCCTTGGCAGACTTTTACCCAGGCGTACACCGTAAAGAGCTCTATCCAACCACGGGCATCCGCCCAAAGTATGAGGGCATCAACCCAACCATACTAAAGCATGAGGGCATCAACCCAACCACGCTAATCAGGGATATAAGGGCATCAACCCAACCATGAGGGCATCAACCCAACCATGGTAATCCCCCGACGCATCAACGTCGTTCGTAAACTGGCGACGCATCAACGTCACCGACGGCGCATCAACGCCGTCTCGGTGCCCCGGAAGCCGCCTACTATCTTAGCTTATGACATCATTGCCCACCTAAGCATTTATTTTTCGCTATTTGCGACATAACCATGCATTCTCATCATTCCATTAACCCCAAGTGTTTCGTGCATGCTCGTGCATATGCAGAATGCGTCAATGCCATAACGCTTACTAAAATCATGAAATCATATCATACAGGTACACATAAGCACGTAAACACCTCATCACGAAATCACGTAAATTAGGCACATAAGCACATGTTATGTGTTGTAGTTGGATTTTCACTTACCTGTCGTCCGTCGATTACTAGCTAGTGGTCCTGTGAAATTGTTTATCCCTAATCCAAGCATAAAATTCTATCATCAGTGTACCGTCAAAATTTTGGAATTTCCTAAGTAATAAAACGCGTAGCTAACGGATAATTAGATATCGTAATTTGCCAAGTCAAGTTAACTCGTGAAAATTCTTAGTTCGTGAAATTCATGGCATGACTCATAATTCGTGACTTGCTTGGGGTTCTAATTCGTGAAGTTTCCATGCCATAAAAATTCGCGAAGTACAAAATCCTAATTCGCGAAGTCGCTCAGCCTACGATTCGCGAAGTGTTAATTGATTCGCTACACTCAACCCGCAAAGTACACGGGTTCGCCAACCTCTCAACATTATTAAATTGGTTAAATTTGTTGCCTAGTATCCACTCATAAAGCTCTATGTGCTTATTATATTATTTTCATTTCATTGTGTCGTGAGCTTCCATAACGCACACTTCACTCAATTCGTGAAGTTCATAGCTTAGTATACTATTATTTTATTCCCCACTCAATTCGCAAAGTCTAAAGCCCTTCACCTAATTCGCAAAGCATATGGACTCGCCAAGTTCTACTTTGATTGCCCACTTTAATTGCCCACTTTGATTGCCCACTTTGATTGCCCACTTTGATTGCCCACTTCGCTAAGTTTAACCCAATTCGTAAAGTTCAATGATATTTATATTATTTTATCCCTATACCACGTAAGGTTGGCCAAGCTCACATGACACTATATTATTTTATTACTATACTTCCCACCCAATTCACCCACTCTAGCCACTTGGTGTCCTAGTAATTCGTGTAGCACAAAGGCAAATATTGTTATTTTTTCCCATAGGCCTAAGGAAGTCTTTTGTACAACTCCCAATTTGTCACTTATATAGCTTACATATATGTTATTTTATTCCCCTAATTCACGTGAACCTCCCATGGCCCGCGAAGTGCTCCCAATTCGCAAACCTTGCATGGACTCCCCAAGCTTCGACCCGCAAAATGTCATGGTTCGCAAAGTACTTCAATTCGCAAACTTCGTGCGGCCCGCAAAACGTTCTCAGTTCGCCAACTTCCCGAGTTCGCAAAGTGCATGGGCCCGTAAACTTCAACTCGCAAAGCAGTTTTGCGGCTCCCTCACTTTGCGGCTCCCTCACTTTGCGGCTTCGAGGATTCGCTAAATCAGTTCGCGGCCTTGGACCCGCAAACCTCATACTTCGAATCCATGCAAGAGGGGTCTTGGGTTCGCAAAACTCTCGACCCGTGAAGTTTGCCCAAGTCAAGTTCGCGAGTCCTTACCCTCAACTCGCATAAACATTTTTCAATTCGCGAAACTCTAGGCTTAAGAATCAAAAGGTTATCTTTCAAGAACTCGTTAAAGGTCGATATGAACTTAAAACCTAAAAAAATTGCCTTTAGTTTCTAATAAAATCCTAAACATATTTTTCTTGCCTAATAATTCCTAAACATGATAGGTTCGAACTAAGAACACTCATTCCAAGCGAGGAATACACCTTTCGAAGATTAAAACTGCTAAGTTGTAACAAATGGGTATTTTTCGTGTCTATAGTTCCTTAACATGCCTTGTTACCTAATTAGGAGGTAAGGACTATGGTAGAACTCACCTAATCCAAGCTCGTGTGGTTCGAAGTTCGTCTTCTCCTCCTTTCTTGGTCAAGCTCGGGTTTTCCTTTCTATGGGGGTTTGTGAACTTTGAAAAGGGCCTTTAGATTATTATCACGTTAGGAGGGATGGTGGTGGGGCATATGGGACGAAAATATCCCTCAAATTAGGGAGGGTTTGTCCTTAAAGTCCCCTCTAATATTTTGGGCCCAAATTGTCTTTATAGCCCAACTAATTATAGTTTACTCTTTAGCCCATAGCCCAATTTTAATTATAGTCCACCTCCCACTCTTAAATATTATTTCCTTAATTTTCCCTTTTTGTCTAATTTTCGAAAACTTCCTAAGTAAATCAGATATTGTAAAAGCCAAAAATCGAATGCACCTCCCTCGCAAAGTCGCTTAAGCACATAATTTACCACACAAAATTTCATATAAGTCATGTAAGCACGAAATTACTGCACGAATTGCATACAATTGCAGTCAACATTCATGCACATTTATTGGCCCTATATGCTTACGAGGATCCGGGTGCTACAATTGACGTGGGTAATGTGGTTGTTGTTTTCGTGCTTCAGTTTTGGTCGCCTTTGGCTTGCGAGTAGTAGGTGAGTTTGCATTTGACGACGAAAGACGTTTTCGCTTGACCTTAGGTTTAGGCGAGATGGGAGGATTCAGAGACGTCGTCGTAGAGAAGGTTCGCTTGCGATGTCGGAGGGTTGCGTGTTCATGTGTTTCATATTCATGAAATCGTGGGAGAACAAAATCATTGCAGCAGCACATAGACATAAGTTTGGTAAAAGAAAGATAAGTTTTGGCAACATAATTGTCTACGAACTTTGGACAGTGGGATTCAGTACATAGAGAGGAATGACGAATATAGGATGGTTTTTTCTTCTTGTCATCGAAGAGCGGGTTCTCCTTCATTTGATACGAACTGCCTTCCAGAGACGTCGAACTCACATTCCCTGTATCCATAAGAATACTAGAGTTAGTGTTAGACCATATGTCAGCTTCAGGAGTCATTTTTGCCGTCCTCTTACATTTACATGTTTGAGAATCGGGTACTTGACTCGATGTAGAGGGATAGTTCGTATTGGGAAATTTTTCTAGTGTGTAGATTTTGCTAAGTAGCTCATCTCGCTCTTTTGCAAAGGCCTTCCTCTCTACTTCTAGTTGTCGTTCTAGTTCTGCTATGAGTAGTAGTTTCTTTGGGATGTAAGTGCGAGAGAGCACATCTTGGAAAGCAACTTCATGTTCTTTGTTTGGGAGTAAGGTTTCGACATCCTCCGAGAGTAAGGATACCTTAGTCTTATCTCTATTATTCAATTCTGTGTAGTCATACGCGATTTCTGCCCAATGAATGTTCTGTTCTCTTGTTTCTTCTGAGATGGCAGCGGAGGATGATCTCACAAATGGCTTAAGCTGCAGGGGAGCACCATTTCTTGTTTGCAAGAACGTAGTGTTGCACATGTTATATCTTTTAACTGTTAGCGGTGTTGGATTGCAATTGCTAGACAGTCCGATCCCCCCCCGGGCGTTGTAGATTTCTGTTTCCACTGGTTGGTTCAATAGGCATAAGATGCGTGAGTTTTCGTTTCTAAGGTGAAGTTGCTCTTCAAGTTCTTTCACCTTGCGGTATAGCCTAACTCTTTCCTTCGTAAGCAGTTCATATTGGGAGGCCGTCAGGAGGCGAGAAGTTTCACATGAACTAATGGCTAGTGTAGTTTCCTTAACCTTAGTCTCACTTTGTTTGTTCTTGCTTTGCAGACGTTTGACTAAAGCTTCAGAGGCCATTAGACGTTCATTTGTACAGGCATGTTCTTCTACTTTTAGACTAAGTAAGGCATAGTTGTTTTCAAATTTTAGCTTAAGTTCATCATAATCCCTAGCGTCTACGGTGGGTTTCTTAATGGCATGTCGGTGATTAAACACATCATCGAGGTGTGAGATTCGTACCTCAGACTCAGCGTTGGTAGGAGCATTAGCTGCGTTTTCACCGGTGTGGCCCATCTCCTCGTCCTCGTCATGTTCGACCAGCCTTGCCATGCAGCAATCTTCATCCTTAGGCTCCTCGTCTTCTGAAGTGTCATTCACCCATTCAGCTTCTTCGGTGAGTAGAGCTTTCCCACTTTCCATCTTGCGGGTCATTCTGGCCTTACGGTCGTAGTAGCCGGAGTCCTTCATGCGTGGGGCGTGGCATTCTTTGGCAAAGTGGCCTATCTTTCCACACTGAAAGCACTTCACAGACTTTTGAGGTGCGGAGTCCTCTTCTTTCTTTGTTGGCTTGGCTTCCTCTGTGGGAGTGGTCTTGTAGCACCCGGGTTCCCCGTATGTAGGACCCCGGTCCCCGGAAACTAGGTCGGCCAATAAATTACGTATACGATCTAAGTGATTTTGAGATTTTTGCATACATGATATATGCTTATGTGACCTTACGAATTTCATTCTTACGTGTTACGAGAATTTCGTGCAAATACATGACAATAATATGCGCCCACGATGACCCGAGTTCATGAGAGGGATTTTCGAAAATAATAAAGAAGGAAAAACTAAATGATAGCCAAATAAGAGTAGGCTAGAATTCACCTTGGGCTAGGAAATTTAATTATTTTGGGCTAGACCTCACAAGTTTGGCCCAATTAGAATTAATTCAACATAGGAGACAATAATTCTTAATTCAAGGGAAACCCACGCCTAAGCTATACTCTAGTAATATTATTTTAAAGAAAAATATCTAAACTAACCATTTAACACCCCATAACCCACTTATAGACTAACGAAAATTCCAAGTGAAGGAGAAGGAGTTGAGACGATCTTTCCAAGCCATCAAGCAACCAAGTAGTTGAGATCTCAAGTGGTAAGTGAAATGCCAACCTTAAACCTTGTAAATTAGGATTTCCTAGGTGTTTAATCATATTAAAGTCATGAAAATTAGGAAGTTAAAGTGTAGGGAGAATGCGAAATCCTAAGTGTGGACTGTGACGTATAAGCTTAGGTTAAGATCCTCATTGGATAGCTCAATATATGATTTAGAACCTACGATTCTTGATTTTAAGTTAGGAACCTCACGATTTTGGTGAAGAAAGGATGGAATTTAGGGGTTTCGATTAGATTAATGATATGAATGGGGTTTCGGGTAGATGACTTAAGGCTTGATGAATTCGGGGAAATAAGATAAATAAATCGGGCGATTTCATGCAAGATGGAAATCGGGCGATTGCCATCCTTGCGAACCCTAAAATCGGCCGAAATGCTTAAATCAATCCATGCATGGATTCGGGATGACGTCATGCTGATGAAAAAGCACGGCGATTTCTAAATCGGGTGGAAACCAAGTTTAACAAACACCAAATCGGGCGATTATAGAATAGAGTAGTAAATCATTTGATGCTGAAATCGGGCGATTCCGCCAAGCTCCATAAAGCCACATTTCGGGCGAAATGAACAAAAACACCACGTGGCACTAGGAGAATAAATCGCCGAGGTTGGTCCATGGAATCTCAAATCGGGCGATTTTAGTTGGAATGTTAAATCGTGCGAATTAAAACCTTAAGTAAATCGGGCGATTTAAAGGGACATTCCACGTGGCACAAGTAGAACAATCACCGAACTTGGACTTAAGCATGAAGAAATCGGGCGAATGCCTTAAGAAATCTCAGCAATTTGAGAGTTACAATGTCATGAAATCGGGCAAATTACATGAAGGAGAAATCGGACAAACCCATGCTAGTACAAATCGGGTGAATAAACGAGATTTCATGCAAGATTTAATCGGGCGATTTCGTACTAACACCAATCGATCAAAATCAGCCATAGGAGATCAAATCGGGCAGATGAAATTCGTGCAAGACAAATCGGGCGATTCGGATAAATTACAATCGGGCGAATTAAATACTAACAAATCTTCTAACTTTCGCCGAACTTCCTAGGTCACGAATTTTATACTAACCTCACTTAGAAATTTATTGGATGGGGACTTGACCTAGTAAGAGTCGAACGACTTAGGATTCTAACGAAAATTAATGAAGTAAGATAATTTTGATTCGACCTAATTAATTAATCAACGAGGGCATGATACTAACACGATGATATTATGTTTAAAGGTCGTACGTTAGGAGCTAACGGGGAAGATACTAATTACCTTCGGACGACAGGTAAGTAGAAGTCCAACTACGACACACAACTTGTTTTACGTGCCTAATTTGCGTGATTATGTGCTTACGTGATTTCATGAAGTAATAAATTGATTGAAGTATTTAAATGTGGTAAGTCTACATTGCATTTACTTGCATCTGCATATGCATACTCACGTACACACACGAACTCGTGAGGAAGGGTCGTGGGATTGAGTGTGCGTAATGATGTGTCGCTTGTACGCGACGAGGACTTGCCGATGTGGGCAAGTGTGTCGACTCGTAGTTGAGTCAGGGGCTGTCTACTATGCTACCAGGGCGGCGTTTTAGCGTCGCCGTACTATTATTTTAGATATATATATATTGATATCCTGTGGATAGGATTTGGGCATGGCCCGTGGCGGTAAGGTGCGACCTGGAGGGTGCGACCTGAGGGTGTAAGCGACACGGGGTGGAACCCTGGTGTAGGCTACCTCAGCGTGGGCTACCAGCGTGAGCGACCGCCGGACAGTCGGGGACGACCGGGATTTATATGGCGACCTAGGGGAACGATGTGCATCCTAGGGTTTGGCCATCCGGCGTGGACCGCTGTCGTGTTGTCCCTGAGGGACGTGAGCTCTTGTGGTGCATAGTGAGATTAGCCGAGGGCCCGGAGTGACATTAGTCTGAGGACGTTGGTACGATTGTGATATGCATCGGCGCGGTTCGCCTTTGCGAGTGCTATATGCATCGGCGTGGATTGCCTTTGCGAGTGTTATATGCATCGGCGCGGATTGCCGTTGCGGGGGAGTGACACGTGCACACATGCATGATTTCTGCTTACTGAGCCTCGGTGGCTCATTCCTTACGTTGTGTGTTGTAGGCACCGGCGATCACGGTACGTGACCGTGTTTTGAAGGCAAGGCCAACCTTTTGGAGCTTCGTGCTACTTTTGGGGTGGACGTGTGTGTGTGGATGACGACCTGTGAGGCCGGGCGCATAGGAGCTTTTGCTGTGCCGACACACCTTCGCCGTTGTAGTTAGACCATGTCTGGAACTTGATGTTCGACATGCATTCTTTTGTCTTGTATAGAACTATGTTCCACTTCGTAAATGAAAAATGAAAAATTTGTACGCGTTTTCGGTGCACTTCTTTACTTACAAACTCGCTAGGCACGTAGAAATGCGCTAGGTTAGGCGGTTAGAAAGTCGGGGCGCGACAGGTCTTTTTGGAAGAGGTATCCTTTGGCAGTGAGAGGATACCTCTTGGAAGTGAGAAATTTCTCGGATTTAAAATTTCGCATGTGAGAACGATTCTCAGTTGAGAGTTTTAAAGCTTCACTAGAAAATTTCGCATGTTAAAAAAAATTTCGCATCGAGAGTTGAAGTGTGGTCTTAGGAATTTTCTCGGATTTGAAAGAGATGTGGTATTGAAAAAACTTTCTCAGATGAGATAAACTTTCTCGGCTTTGAAAACTTTCTCAGTTGAGATAAAATTCTCGGCTTTGAAAACTTTCTCGGATGTAAAAATTTTCGCGAAGTTCAAAACTTTCTCGGTCTTGAAAGAAAAAATAATCTAGAAGCAAATTTACAAAATAATCTAGAAGTTTTAGACAAATTTAGGTACGATTATGCCTGTGAGAAAAATCGAGTGCTAGTAGCCAATGAGAAAGTCACAAAGTTAGAAGCTCAATTGCTAAAATCTGAAGCTAAAGCCAAGGAATTAGCAAAAGAAATGAGATCCCATAGAGATAAAGAGATAGACGCAACAGCGAAATATGACCTATTTTCTAAGGAACAGGAAATACTGTACTCCAAGATTAAAAAATTGGATGACCTCTTAACTCGACAAAACAGACAGAACAGACCATTTTCTTGAACAAACCTGCAAACATTGATTTCTATAACCTCATAAGGGACTAGGTTTTGAAAACCCATGCATGTTAAAGTAAGGCATAAAAAATGCACTTTATCTATATGATCTTAAATATATGCAGATAAGTTGTATGACCAAACTCATGCCTTTTGTCAGTGAAGATCAGGCACAAATGCGCAAGAAAGCTCAAATATCATTTGATTACACAGAGTTAAACTGTTGGTCCCTTTTAATACCAAACAAGGATCAAAAGAAGGGTTTGAATGTGTAAAACGTGAAGAACACCTTGAGTGTGTGTTAGTGTGTGTTTTCTTAATGTAACGTACAAGGTGGCCTACCTTTCAATTCTTTTGATAAAACCCTAATTAGGGTAATTTGGGCTTTATATACCACAATTGTTTGGTATATTAAAGCCCAATACAAAACAATGACTTAATATCATAAGTCACCCCAAACTACTACAACCCACTAAATAAAACATATTAACCCAAGATTACACAAATCAGAGGATGCTACAAAATATTCCTAACAATCTCCCCCTTAGCATCCTTTTCGCTTTGGCGTCCTTTGTGTCTTCTTCTTCTTGGGTTTCTCCACAGCATTAATCGATTTCCTGAGTCCAAGTCTGAACTCGTATGATCGTATCGTTCTTCGTAAGGATAATCGATCGGAGATGATGTTGATCAGCTTCTCGTACTTTTCCTGGACTTCTGCTTCTTCGTGCCTTAGCTCCTCCAAAATCCTTTCGAGTTTCATCCGAACAATCAGCAGCGTCCCACCGCTGAATTTTGCAATCTCGGATGTTTTCATCAGCCTCTTTTCTCCCTTGTAATTGATGTAGACCACCGATGGATCGTTGTCATCATTGATTATGTGGCCTTCACCGAGACTTGAGTCGGGGACTTCGAAGGATGGCTTCGTGAGATTCACCGTTTTCATGTTGCTTTCCACCGCCATTTGAAGATCGTGAGTCGAATTGAACTTGATTTGGCGCATCATGAACCGCTTAAGAGCAACGTAGCCCACTTTCAAGTCTGGATTCTGGAGTGTTCCAAGAAATCTGAAGCTTATAAGTATCCGATCAACATCTTCACCTCTGATGTAGGAGAGATCACCTTCAGTCAGTTCCTCGACCGTTCCATCTTCTCGCTGCACCTTATAGACAGGGTATTCATAATAGTCGACACGACCTCGCCGAACTCCCAAGATTTTGTTGATTCTGGCCCTTTCCTTATCTTCTCTTCTAAGAATGTTAACATCTGTATCTTTTGCTTTCCACACAAGCCCTCTACGAAGAGAGAGAAGGTATCGTATAGCAGTTGGTCTCGGGAGATGAGTTAGGCCTCTTAGACTCAGCTCGTCTAGTTCCTTGATCCTTTCCTTCTTCCTCCAAATTCTTCTCCGTATCTCTTCTTGATACGGAGCTATCACTTTGACATTTTCCCACGGCGGTGTCTGCTCTTTTCCTATCTTCGACTTCGAAGGAGGGCACTCCTTATCGACGACAACGTGTTTGAGAGCTCTGGAAGTTCTGGAATGTCTGCTTCGTAGTCTTCACCTTCCTCGAGCTCATCATCGTCGATTAGTGCTAGGTCAACATTTGCCTTCATCAAGAAGTATCTGGCGTTGTCCAGTAAGCCTTTGGCCAAGTCTCGATGCATCGGCTTTGTTAACTAATCGTCGTTGAAGATGTACTTTTCTACCGCTGAGTGTGGGTTGTAAAGTGTTTCGAGAGATAGAATATGTGAGGATGGAGGATCAGAGGAAGGTCTTGGGTTTGTAAGGCTAGGCGGTGATGGACTCACGGTTGATGAGGAGGTCGTTTGGGTTGTATTGGTAGTAGTTCGGGTAGATTTTCTGGTTTGGGTGGGTGTAGGTGATTTTGTTCTGGTGGGTGTTTGGGTGGTTCTAGGTTGCGGCTGTGGCTGCGGGGAGGCCCTGTCCCTTGTGTCTTCTCCCCCTCGGGACGATCCCCACCGTCAGGGTCGTCACGTGATTGTCTTGATGACTGGGCCTCGCCGGGGTTAGGCGGGTTGAAAGGAAGTTCCAGACGTCTGAGGACCTCCGCTTCATAGGCAGTGAGCTTCGGTGCAGTATGGAGTCTGGCCAGTAGAACGTCGATCAGTTCCGGGATTGGTACGTTCCACGGTCCTTCCTCAGAGCCAGGAGTTGGGTCGGGTTGCGTGGGTACTTCTTCGTTGACGGGGGCTTTTCCTTTATCCCGAGAGGATGTCCCAATGGCGTTGTAGACCTGGGTCATAATAGTGTCCTCGAGATCTTTCGCCAATGTTGCGAGTCGATTCTCTAGCCTCGCCTCCGTCACGAACGGGGAAAATAACCTGACGGAGTCACTAAGACGTTTCGTCGTCACAACATCAGTAGAGGGTACTGATGTGCCGCCCGTTTGCACAGGACTTGAAGAACCGAGGCCACGAAGGCTCATCGTTGACATCAAAGCTGAGACTGACTCAGATTGATGGCCCAAGGTCGTAGCTGCAGTGATGTTGACTACGTTGGGTCTTCCGCTCTGTTCCGTACTAGACTCTAGTACGGAGACATCGTAGAGCGTTCGGTCTAGATCACGAAGATCTAGAGGTGCAGAATCTAATCGTAGTGTCCTAGAAAGTGGAAAAATTATGGATGGTGAGGGCACTAGACTCGTAGTGATCAAAGAAGGTGCAGTCTGAGGCGGAGTACTGCTTGTTACATCAACCACCTCCGAGCGAGGTGGTGATGAATGACGTGGCACCTCGTGAGTATGTGAAACAATCATCAGTTGGGAGATGATTGAGTGGCTGGGAAGGGTAGTTTGCGCGATTGGACCCGATGTCGCGACTTCTACTCGGGGAAAGACAAAGTCAACCCCTGTACCTATGGGTTCGGCCCGGCTTGTTAGTGGACTAGTTGGCTGAGGAGTACGGTCGTGTTTTTGCTTTGTACGCCGTTCCTGTTTTCCTCCTCGGTCATCCCCTTTGGATTTGCGCTTTTGTTTTGGCTTTGGGGATGAGGAGTGTCCTAGACCTACATTTGGCTGTGGGGGTTGGCTTGTCCCTGGGTTAGGTTCAACTGGGTTGTGTTGAGCCACGGGGACGTCGTCGAGGTTGTTGGCTCGCATATATTTGTGTAGCTCCGGCTCATTTGGATCGAGCCGGCGAAGTAAGTGGTCTGGGATGAGCATGGCCTCATGATCGAATTTGTTCTTCGTTGATTGGATTTTGTTGAGCTTCGGAGATTGGTAGCCCTCTTCTCTTGGTCGTCGTTCGATTTCGGGATGAAGATCCACGAAATGTTGGACGATGACAGGTAGCCACCGTAAGTAAGGGAGCACTGGCTTCGTGGATCCGAGACCTCGCCTTCGAAGTTGATCGAGAATATCCGACCAGATGAGTTGGGCGACGTCATAATTTTTGTTGAAGACGATCCCATGGAAGATCAGCATAATATTTCGGTTGCATTTGTCGGACCCTGAGTGTTTTGGCGAGAGACATTTGTTTACGATCAGGAACAGGGTCCTCCATGGTCCAGGGATGTCTTTGGCGGTGAAGTCAGGGAGGTGAATGGAATGTTGGGCATTAGGTTTGTGGCCCATGAATAGGAAATCCCTGATTAGGACGTCATTAGATGGAGGGGGATCATATATGAGTGAGTGTGGTAGGTTTAGAATGGAACGGAGAATGGTTGGAGTAAAAACAACTATGGTGTTGTCGATTTTTGCGGAAAGGGTGGTTATTTTGGGGTTATTTGTTGGTTTCTGAAGGGTAGACCAAAATTGTTGCACATACACTTCAGGGACTACCTCGGTGATGTTTAGGGCGGTTTTTAGAGGGTGGTTTGCGAGGATTTTAATAATGATAGGATCTGGGCACGAGGTATTATCAAAGTCAAGTTGATGGTTATTGGGTGCCCTCTGTGCCCAGTCCTTGGAGGCGAAAATCTCATCAATTAGTCGCACCATTTTGGTATATCTGCAAGATAAGAGCAATGGATTAGTGGAAATCGACGATTTAGACTTAGAGAAAAATGCAAAACTATTCAATGCGTGTTGAGCATGTTAGGACTTAGAAAAATTTTGCAGAAAATTTGACTAAGTGTCGTTGATGAAACAAAGTGAAATTGAATTAAGTAATCGGCGAAAGTGCCAATTCCAATTCAATTTCAATTGGTTTTGAATTTCGGGCAATAATGTGCATCGTGCGATTTAATTCATAAATTCAGTTTGGTCTGTGGTTTAGATCGAAAGTCATTTTAAATTTAAATAAGTTCGGCGAAAGGGGAATTCAATTCAGTTTCGATCGAAAGTCCTATGTGGTACAATTTAAATCACGAATCGATCGATTCAATTGAGCCTTCAGTTTCGATCGAAACTGTGGAATAGAGCAAAACTGTGAGATAGTGTCGATCGATTAAAATTGATTTTGTCGTCATTTTCGATCGAAACTGTGAGATAATTTCATCACAGTTTGGTTAAATCAAAGCGATTAAAATTATGTTGAAAATTGAAATGCCCTGTTTCGATCGAAAGTAGTAAAAGGGTTTTATGTTGAAAATTGAAATGCCCCGTTTCGATCGAAGTAGTAAAACCCTCGACTCCGTCGATTTGAGAAACACAGAAAATAATATTTTCAGTAACAATCGATCGATTGTGATGTGAAATAGAAACTAGAGTTTAGTTTCGAGCGAATCTAGACGAGATGAAAAAGCGTTTTAACAGTGATTCGCTCGAACTCACGCAACCGTAATCTGCGTAACCTGCACGAAGGAGAAAATAAACAGTTGAAAACTGTGGATTAAGCGTTTTTCCTTACCAATGAGGGTTTTGGAGTTGCAAAAATCGGTAAAACAGAGTGAGACTGTGATGAGTTTTTGTGCGATTGCAGAGAGATTTTAAGAGTGAATTTGAAAATCGATGAAGAAGAACAGTGTCGGGCGAAACTTTATTTAAATAAGCAGAGTCTCAGTTTCGCCGAGAATAATTTCAAAGAGTCAATTTTGATGTTCGATCGATTGAATTGAGTTTCGGGCGAAAGTCAGTTTCGCCGAGAAACTAATAAATCAAGAGTTAAAGTTCAGTTTCGATCGAAACTTGTTTAGTGCGATTGGCAAATCAATTTGAAAGGATTTCGAGCGATATGCAGTTTCGCTGAGAAATATTTGTGATATTTGAAATATTTGAATAATTTATGCATAATTTTGAGAGACTCCCCCTAGATTTGTGCGAACCATTCAATGACTCCCCCTAAATTAGTGCATAAAAATGAAAGACTACCCCTAGATCCATGCATAAATTTTTATTAGTCTCCCCCTAGATATAACATATAGAGAAATATTAAATGATCTATTTACACAATATCAGGTTCATGTAGGGACAATCGATCATGTCTTATGGTTCAACATGCCTAACCTAGATACCAAGAATTGGAATCGCTTTTCATCCAATGCTTTAGTAAATAAGTCAGCAAGTTGAAGATCTGTGTGAACAAAATGCATTTCGATTGTACCTTGTTCCACATGTTCCTTGATAAAGTGATATCTAATGTCTATATGTTTTGTGCGTGAATGATGTACTTGATTACTTGTTATAGCTATAGCACTTTTAGAGTCACTAAAAATTGGGATATGATTTAACGTTATGCCAAAGTCTCGCAGCTGGGTTCTCATCCACAAAATTTGTGAGCAGCAACTCGCAGCAGCGACATATTCTGCCTGTGCTGTCGATGTTGAGACACAATTTTACTTTCGAGACGACCAGCTTACGAGTTTACCCCCGAGAAATTGAACGGCTCCAGAAGTGCTCTTTTTGTCCAACGTGCATCCTGCGTAATCAGCATCTGTGTATCCTACGAGTTCAAAGCTTGATTCCACCGGGTACCATAGACCTAGATTCGGAGTTTCCTTGAGATATTTGAAAATTCGCTTGACGGCTAGCATGTGAGATTCCTTTGGATCAGCTTGAAAGCGTGCACAGAGACAAGTGGCGAACATGATATCAGGTCTACTTGATGTAAGATAGAGCAAGGATCCTATCATGCCTCGATAAGTTGTCTGGTTAACAGATTTTCCTGAGGAATCTGCGTCAAGTTTGCATGAGGTAGACATGGGAGTCATGGCAGTATTTGAGTTGTCCAAGTTGTACTTCTTGAGTATGTCGTGAATGTACTTGGATTGACTGATGAAGATTCCATCGTGAAGCTGTTTAACCCGAAGTCCTAAGAAGAAACTTAGTTCGCCCATCATGCTCATTTCGAATTTCTGCTTCATTAGATCCCCAGAGTTCCTGCACATTCGTGAGTCTGTTGACCCGAATATGATGTCGTCAACATAGATCTGCACTAGCATAAGGTCGGAGCCGTCCTTCTTGATAAAAAGAGTCGTATCAATCTTCCCTTTTGTGAAGCCAGATGAGATGAGAAAATCCGAAAGGACCTCGTACCAGGCTCTGGGAGCTTGTTTAAGTCCATAGAGAGCTTTATCGAGTCTGTAGACGTGGTCTGGGAGTTGTTCGTTTTCAAAACCTTTAGGCTGGGATACAAAAACTTCTTCTTTTACTATTCCATTGAGGAATGCAGTTTTGACATCCATCTGGTAGACTGTGAAGTTCTTGTGTGCAGCGAAAGCTGAGAATATCCTGATGGCTTCTATTCTTGCGACTGGGGCATATGTCTCATCATAGTCGATTCCTTCTTGTTGATTGTAACCTTTTGCCACCAGCCTTGCTTTATTCCGGATAACAACTCCTTGCTCGTCCTTTTTGTTCTTAAACACCCATTTAGTCCCTATATTAGTTTTCCCAACTAGTCTAGGTACTAGGTTCCAAACTTTCAACCTCTCAAACTGATTGATGTCCTCCTGCATTGCAATTATCCAGTCTGGATCAGCGAGTGCTTCAGCTACTTTATTGGGTTCCTTTTGACTGAGAAAGCAGGAGTAGAGGCTTTCGTTTATCGTTGATGATCGAGTGGTTACTCCAGTGGAGGGATCTCCAATTATTTGTGAGTTTGGGTGAGCTCGAGTCCACTTTCTGGTACTAGGTTGTAATGAACCAGCTGTGTTTGTATCGTGTATTGTTTCTCCACCTTGATCAGCCTGATGTTCAATCTCTTCACCAGGTTGTGGCATTACTGACTCTCCTGAAGAAATTTTTATTGTTGTATCATAAGGCTGATGAGTTTCAGCGCCTGAGCTGGTTATGATCTCTGTATCTGTTGGGGGTTCACTATCGTCATCAAGATGAAGATTTTCCATTGTAGGAGAGTTATTGTCATTGCTAGGCTCCGCATGATCAATATTTTCTGGTGCCGCAAAAGTTGTTGGAGCAGTGGGTGGTAGTGGCTTTGGGAAGAGATCTTCAAATAAGAGATCGAGTTCCATGTTACTTAACGCATTTGTTTTTGAAGTTTTGCCGACAGAGGAAGTGCTAGGTTGATCCTTTGTCAATTCTCGTAGAAGTCCTGGTTCTTGACTGATTTGTGCAGAAACGACTCGGTCTACTTCATCAAACGTTACGTTAATGCTCTCCATAACAGATCTTTTCTCCTTGAGATATATGCGATAGGCTTTTGATGTTGTTGAGTATCCCACCAGTATGCCTTCGAATGCTTTTGGGTCGAGTTTGCCTCTATCTTCACGATCATTTGCCACATAACATTTGCATCCAAAGACTTTCAGGAAGGAGACGTCTGGCACTCTACGATTTATCAACTCATAGGGAGTCCTATTGAACCTCTTGTGAAGTGAGTGTAGAACCCAGGGTCCTCATAAGTATTAGGGCCAATAAATGTGCACACCTGTTGACCACGATTATGTTCTTTTCATGCATTAACTTAGTGCTTACGTGACTTACGTGAAGTTTCGTGTGGCAAATTACGTGCTTAGGTGATCTTACGAAATTTGGTGCAGTTAAATTGTACCAACTGACCCCTAATTTATTTAGGAATTTTCGAAAGATAGGCTAGAGAAATTCGGGCCACGAACAAGGCTTGGGCTAAAATTAAAATTAGGCCCAAAAGTTGCTAGGATCACTAATGGGCTAAATTGAGAGTTGAGCCCAAAACATTTAATGGCTTAGGGACAAATTTCCTTAAAATAAGAGATATTTTCGTCAATTGAGTCCCATTCTCATCTCTTAAAGGAATTAAATGTAGTCTAAAAACCCATTTGAAATCCACAAAACTCTTCATACCAGTGAACGAACGAGAGTTTAAGCCAAGGAGTAAGAAGAGACCGAAGTGTAAATTCAACAAGTTCGGCTAGGTATGTCCCTCAATGCTTAAGCACTTACGTTTATTGAAGGTTTAAGGTCGTGCGATTTTAAATAACGAAGGCCATGATAGGGATTTAAGTTTTAAGGTGCGATTTTAGGACCCGAAGGGTGATCTAACCTTGATTTGGTATTTTTAGCTTTATAATAACGTGCTTAGGAGTGATTAAGGCACGAAAATTAGGGCTAATCTTACATTTTTATTTGAGCTCAAATTTTTGGGTTTATAAGTTCATACCCACCGTTAAACGTGTTCTTGAGAAAAACAGCTTTTTGATCCTTAAAGCTAGTATATTGCGAATCGAAAATGTGTTGGGGGCGTTTTGCGAATCCAACACACTTCGTACACCTACGGATTTTGGTGAACTCAACAATCTGCGAACTCGAGCACTTCGCGAATCATACAAAGTTGGCGAGCTCGAGTTTTGCGAACTCAAGCCATTTCGCGGGCCGCACCCATTTTTGCGAATATGCACGAACAAATTTCACGGGCTGAGCACGTTTGGCGAACTCCACGAGAATGGCGAATGGAGTCTTTGCAAATTTAGGTTCGCGAATCAATGGTAGTTGGCGTGCTCAGAATTTGGCGAATCTCTTAAGTTGGCGAAGCGAAAGTTTGGCGAATCGAGGGATAAGGGAAGATCGCGAACCGATGAAGCATTTGGCGAACCCTAATTCGCGAACTCAGCGAGAGACAGGATTGCGAACTGGAGTTTTGCGGGCTCAAAGCTTGGCGGGTCGTTATGCGAATTGGAAGAATTTGGCGACTCCGTTTGCAGGCTCGACGATTTCGCGAGTTCATGCAATTGGCGAACTCCTTAAGTGCGGACCCATGTGAACCCTATTTCGCGAATTAAGAGAGGGAGTTAGGTGTTTTGCGAATCCAACGATCGGCGAATCCATTTGGTGTTTGAAACTAGCGAATCAAGAATGACCGGGCCACTTCGCGAACTCATCCTCACACTTGGCAAACTAAGGAGAATTGCGAGCCCTAATTAGCGATCCTTATGCAATTCGCGATCTCAGGCCGGCGGACCATTTTGCGAACCCACATCAAGATTGGCGATTCACTTGGTGAGCTTGTTTGGCGAACTCGACTTCAACTGACGAAGGGAGGCACTTCGCGGAATATCGAACCCGCAAACCCTAAGTCACGAACACAAAATTAACGAATGATGCATGAGTTCGCAAACGGAGACAATGAGCCAAGTTTGGCGAGTTCCGAACTAGGTCTGACTAATTTACAAACTATGCAACTTGGCGAATATTAAATAAACTATAATAGACTTCGCGAACCCTGGAAATTTTAAGTACAATTCGCAAAACACACTTAGCGAGTTAGAACAAAATTTTGGAACTTCACGGATCATGCGAGAGTTTGCGAACCCGACTAGAACTTACCAAAATATGTCCCTAACTTAGAGATTTAGCATACTCAAGCAATTAATTTAAAATAGTATGCTAACGATAATATTTTATACCTAAGGTTTGGAGTTAGGAGAATACCCGGGTCAGGTAGCGACTAATCTACGGACGCCAGGTAAGTAGAAATCCAACTACAACACATAACTTGTGTGCTATATGTATATGTGACTATATGCCTACGTGGTTTCGTGATTTCGTGAATTTATCGTTACGCTTTCATGTGGTAAGCATAAGTTGCATTTGTTTGCATATGCATGCTCATGTGCACGCACGAACTCATGGGGAAGGGTCATGGGATAAGTGTGCATGGTGATATGTCGCTTGTATGCGACGAGGACTTGCCGATGTGGGCAAGTGTGTCGACTCATAGTTGAGTCAGGGGCTGTCTACTATGCTACCAGGGCGGCGTTTAGCGTCGTCGTACTATTATTGTAAATATATATAATGGTATCCTATGGATAGGATTCGGGCATGGCCCGTGGCGGTAACGTGCGACCTGGAGGGTGCGACCTGAGGGTATAAGCAGCACCGGGTGGAACCCTGGTGTAGGCAACCTCAGCGTAGGCTACCAGCGTGAGCGACCGCCGGACAGTCGGGGACGACCGGGTTTATATGGCGACCTAGGGGAACGATGTGCATCCTAGGGTTCGGCCATCCGGCGTGGACCGCTGTCGTATTGTCCTGAGGGACGTGAGCTCTTCTGGTGCATAGTAAGATTAGCCGAGGGCCCTGAGTTTTAGTAGTACGAGTATTAGGTGCATCGGCGCGGATTGCCCTTGCATAGAAATTTATGCATCGGCAGGGTTTGCCTTTGCGGGGAAATGGACACGTGCATACATGCATGATTTCTGCTTACTGAGCCTCGGTGGCTCATTCTTTTATGTTATGTGTTGTAGGCGCCAGAGAGCACGGTACGGATCGCGTTAGATGACAAGGCCAATCTTTTGAAGCTTCGCGCTGCTTTTGGGGTGGACGTGTGTGTATGGATGACGACCTGTGAGGCCGGGCGCATAGGAGCCTTTTGCTGTGCCGACACACCTTCGTCCTCGTAGTTAGATCATGTCTGGAACTTAGTGTTCGACATGTATTCTTTTGACTTGTACAGAACATCATTCCGTTATGTAAATGGAAAAAGAAAAATTTTATACGCATTTTCAGTGTACCTTACTACTCATAACTCGCTAGGCACATAGGAATGCGCTAGAATAGGCAGTTAGGGAAGTCGGGTCGTGACAGTGAGCCACGATTTTGAGTGAAACAAGCTGTGTTCATTGCTTCGGCCCACAAGAAATGAGGTAGTCCAGAGTGAATGAGGAGTGTACGAGTTGCTTCAACTAAGGTTCTGTTTTTGCGCTCAACTACCCCATTTTGTTGAGGTGTTTTAGCTGCTGCGAACTGTTGGGTGATTCCAAGCGATGCATAGAAGTCACTGAGTTTTCTGTTCTTGAATTCTGTCCCATTATCAGTTCTGATGATTTGTACACTTAGTTGGTAGAGGTTTTGAGCGGTTTTGATAAACTCAATGATTAGACCTGGAGTTTCATCCTTGGTTCTCAGAAATTTAGTCCATGTGTAGCGTGAAAAATCATCCACAATGACTAACACATATTTCCGCCCATTAATGGTCTGAGTGCGCATGGGTCCACACATATCCATATGAATGAGTTCGAGAGGTTTGGAAGTTGAGGCTATGTGTTTGGTCCGGTGGGAGGCCTTCCTTATCTTTCCCATTTCACACGCCGAGCAAAGATGCTCTTTGTGATATCTGAACGAGGGAAGACCTTTACCAAGTTTTCTGATCGCAGTTTGTTCAGGTCTTTGAAGTTGAGATGGGAAAGTCGCTGATTCCATAGATCGTTCTGATGTAGAGAGGCTCGAGAAATAAGGCATGTCGGTCGGATAGTCTTGAGGTCAATGGAGTAGAGATTCGTCTTCCTGTGTCCAGTGAGTAGTTCTCTTCCATTGATATCTGTGACATTACATTTGTTGGTCTCGAAGTTCACCTTGTAGCCTTTGTCGCAGAAACGACCTATGCTGAATAAATTGTAGCTCAGTCCTTCGACGTAGGATACTCCTTTGATGGTTAGCCTGTCATGGATGAGATCACCCGTTCCTAGCATGGATGCAGATTGACCGTTTCCGAAGTAGACCTTCCCTAGGAATCCTTCAGAGAAGTTGCTCAACAGCTCTTTGTTTCCAGTCATGTGTGAGGAGCAACCTGAATCTAAGTACCACACATGACGGACCTGCAAAAAGAATCAAGTAAGTTTTGGCACCCATTTATAGATGGGTCCCTTTTTGATAGCAGGTGTAGTAGATTTCTTGTTCGTTGCTAGATTTAATTCTTTGCTAGGTTGTTGTGTAGCTGGTTTGAGAATCCAAGCGTGTTGATTTCCTATAGAATGATTGAGATTTCGGAATCCAAATCTGTTTTGGACTTAATTTCTTGCTTGGCTGGGTCTTGGAGATGTTGTGTTTCTTTACTTTAGATTTAATAGTATGATTGGACGGCGTGGGAGATGTGTCCTTAGAACAAGGGATATGTGATGTGGAAATACTATTGCGGAAATAACTATCACGAGGATGGAAAAGTACATTATTGTAGATATGACAGAATTTTGATCTTAGGGAATGGAATAACGAAACACGTTCTGCAACATTACGAGAAGTCACTTTTGGAAATGCAAAAGATTTTGAAACATGAGAAGAAAGGTTGGAGACTGGTCTCTTCTTCTTATCAGGGACTATTGTCTTCTTAGCTGAGCAAGGTAGAACCTTCTTCGCTTCCTTAGATCTCACGCCTTTGTCTGTGAGCACATGCGATACAAAGTTAGTGTGAGATAAAGGTATTTTCTTTGTAGTTTGCTTGCATTTACATGTAGAGGATTCCGGAACAGGACGTGAGGTGGAAGGTTTGTAGGCGTCAGGAATGTTTTCAAGAGTATATATTTTGCTCAACAAAATAGTTTTCTCTTCTTCGTGAGCTTTCTTTTCCGACTCTAGGGAGGCTGTCAAGGAACCTATTTTGCGTAAATTTCTGGAATATAGATAAATGAATAAATAGGTTTAGCCTGTTCGTCATTGCCTTCGGGTCCAAATGGTGACATGTAATCATCAGAGAGTGTTATCTCTCTGGTTTTGTAGCTATCATTGAGTTCGTTGTAGTTACACATGATTTGAGCCCATTCTTTGTTCCTCCGTTTCTGTTCGTCAGTTTCAGTCACCTCTCTTGAGCTTACGAAGGGCCTCAATTGTTCAATGCTTAAACCAAAACATTTAATGTTGTACACTGAGTGTACTTTCTCTGTTTTAGGGTTAGTGGTGGGTTCAAATCCTAAACCTTCGCGGGAATCATAAAATTCTACATCTTTAGGTTGACTAAGAAAGACGGTTCGTTCAGATTGACCTCTTTTGGTGTTAATGTCCTCTAGCTCTTTGACTTTCTTGTATAGACGAACACGTTCGTTTGTGATTAATTCGTATTGAGACAATACGTTTGCTCGTTCTTCTTCGCTGTCTTTCAATCTTCTATTCATATCGTTAATTTGTATTTCCTTGTTTTCTATAAGATCTTCTAAAGTCTTTACTTTAGTTGTAGACAAGATCAAGGATTCATTAAGAATAGCTATTTCTTCCTGTTATTTGTTTAACAAGGCATAATTTTTGTCGAAATTGCTTTGGAGCTCTGAGTAATCTTTACGATGCATGGAGAGTTCGGCTATCCTACGTTCAAGGTTAATGAAATCGTTTAGGGATGGAGTGTATACCTCCTGGTCGGATGAAGAGACATCCGTCCTGTCTGATCCGATGGCTGGCTCATCCTCGTCGGAGTCATCCTCAATGCTTTTCACCATGAAGGCCATTTCTTCTTCCTCCTCGTCGGATGTGTCCTACAGCCATTCCTCTTCCTCAGCAACCAAGACTATTCCCGCTTCCTTGCGCTGTGAGAGCTGAAATTTTTTCTTGTAGTATTCAGTGTTTTTCTTCTTGGGTCTGAAGCATTCAGAAGCAAAGAGACCCGGCTTGCCACAGTTGAAGCATTTCTTCACTATTTCTATTTCTTAGTTTCAGTCTCTTCAGGGGCAATATACTTCTGTTTGCCCCCCGATGTTCGTTGTTTGTTGAAGGAAGAAGATGATTTCTTGGAGCTCATCTTGTTGACCGTATCTGAGATCATTGCTAGTTTCTTTCTGATGGATTCGAGTTCGTCCTCAGATTCTTGGTCAGATTCGGCGTTGTCAAAGAAGTCAGATTGTACTACCTGCTTTCCTTTAGAAGTCCTCCAGCTCCTGTTGTTTGACTTAGAGGTTACCAATGCAATTGGTTCCATGTCGATGTTTGGTTTTCCTTCGTTCTTGATTTCTTTGGCATACTGCGAGTATTGTGAGAGATTATCGTGCAGGGAGTGAATATCCATAGCGTCCAGATCTTTGTTCTGTTGCTTAACCAGAACTGCAATCCGTCCCCACTCAGGTTGAAGTGTGGAAAGGAACTTGATGTTGTGTTCGAGATTGGAGCGCTGGATGTTGATCTTTCTCATCTCGTTGATGATGGTCAAGAAGCGAAGGTAAACATCTCGAAGTTCTTCCCCCTCCTTAGCTTTGAAGGAGTCGTAGGCAGTAAGGATGCTGGATTTCTTAGACAAATTACTAACTTCTGTTCCAACCATCATCTTGCAAACTTCATCCCAAATTTCCTTTGCAGTGACCATTGCGTCGACTTGCTTGTAGACATCGTTTGGTAGAGCCTGAAGTACATAGTGTCGGGCAAGTTTGTCTGCTCTGGCACGTGCCTTCTCAGCATCAGTGTATCGACTAGGGTCCTTAGGTGTTCTCCTCTCTGGAATAGGAGGAACAGCATCGGGTTGAGCAGGAATGATAGTCCAGCATTGAGCAGGTCCTTCAAAAATGGAGGAAAGCATGTCGTTCGCGAGGTCTACATCTTTGATTTCAATGAAGTTGATGAATCGTTGCTTCCATATGCCATACTCTCCCCATCTCAGTAGTGGTGCACGATTGTCAGATCCAATAGCAAGACCGTCCATGTTTATGTTTGGTAATGATCGTTAACGCGGGATATATCTGCGAAATGAAACGCTTAAGTTTTGAAAGAAATATAGTCAAGTTTGAGTAATTTCAAGTGTTGAGTATAAGTATGTAAATTCACTTGGTGAATTCTGTCGAGATATAAGAGTTTGATGAATTTAGTGTACTGCTCGAGGATGGAACGATTGATGTTAAGTTAGATCGTGAATTTTGTTCTACTCAAAATGAGTGTTTGATCGATTCTAGAATGAAATGAAAATTAAGCTCAACGATTGGTCCTAAGTGTTGAGAATCGGGCAATCGAAACTGAGTTCGGATTTCAAGATTCGGGCGAAAGTGTGAATTTGGCCGAAAGGAGTTCTGAAAATGTTAGTTTCGATCGAAAGATGGAATTCGATTATGATTTGAATAAATAGTTTCGATCGTATGAGATTGAAATTGACTAAGTGGAGAATTGAGTTTCGGGCGAAACAGTTGGAGTATTGGACTTCCGCCGAGATGTGTATCGATCGAATCTGTGAAATTCGGCACTGTAGCGTTTCGGGCGATAAAAATTGGGCTTACGCTGAGAATTGTATCGATCAAAACTTGTGAAATTGGTGGAAAATTCGTCGAAACTCAAAACGATCGACTTTCGGGCGAAACAATTGGACTTTCGCCGAGAAATCTTTCGAGCGAAACTGTGGAAAATGCGAGAAATTGACCGAAATTCAAATCGATCGAATCTCCTCACAGTGAGTTTCGGTCGAAACTTTCAAACTCAATGGTACTGTTCAATTTGTTGCTTGAAAGTGACGCCCAGTTCAGTGAAAAAAAAAAGATTTTCAGACTCGTTTTTGCTAAAATCCGACTCAAACTTGACTGGAATCGACGTGAAAGAACCTAGATGTACTCAATATCAGTTTTCTAATGTCCTAGGAGTAAAAAATCACTGAAAGCTATTTGAAAACATCCAAAAACAGTGAAAAACCAGGGAATGAGTTTTCAAGCAAAAATCTCTGTCAAATCACGTCGAAATCGAGCAAAACTGGATTCAAATGGAAGATATTGATCCGCGTTAGGCTCTGATACCACTTGTTGGTCCCTTTTAATACCAAACAAGGATCAAAAGAAGGGTTTGAATGTGAGAAACGTGAAGAACACCTTGAGTGTGTGTTAGTGTGTGTTTTCTTAATGTAACGTACAAGGTGGCTTACCTTTCAATTCTTTTGATAAAACCCTAATTAGGGTAATTTGGGCTTTATATACCACAGTTGTTTGGTATATTAAAGCCCAATACAAAACTATGACTTAATATCATAAGTCACCCCAAACTACTACAACCCACTAAATAAAACATATTATCCCAAGATTACACAAATCAAAGGATGCTACAAAATATTCCTAACATAAACAATAGTGATAAAGAAATAAAATGTTCTGCAATTACTGAATTTGAATCAGACATTCGTAGCCCAATCGAATGAGAAATCTCAGAAGAACCAACGAGTGAGACACAGATAACTACCTATGCATTCGGGTATATGCCTGAATGCATAAAGAAAATCAGTGATCTACACTCCATTCTAGAAAGAGAGAAAGTACTTTGATATTGAAAAGCAGAAACGTCTTGAGGAAATCTCTAAACTTAAAGAAAAACTGAGAATACACTCACTTGCGTATTATTTCATTTCGCATGATAAGATTTCTTGTACTAATTCTTTGAATTTTCAGGACCCACAAAAGAACCATTGAAAGGACAAGTCTGGGTTAGAAAAGAAGTTGTTTTGAAGGAACCTCACGATTTTAAAGAACCTTTGCTATTGACTATTTTCCTTCAAAATCTTTTGCTATCGTCTTTATTTTCCCAAGCATGATCGTTTCTACAAACAAGCTCCCAAAACAATTTCAAAAGACCCGCTTTCAAAGAAAAAGAATTGATCAAGAACAAAATCCACAAAGGAACCTGCAAAACATGACAGGAATAAAAAACGTGTTTCTAAGTATAAGACAGAGAGAACTCCAATAGCACAAAAATGGGTTCCAAAGCTTAAGACTGAGGAAACTAAAATCCAAGTCCTAGAAACATTTAGTAACTCTGCACATTACACTAAGTCTTCCGCTGATAGTGATAAATCTAGGCTAGGTAGAGAGTCTGTACGAACTAACAAGCACAACAGAGGTGGACCCATTCTCAAATTGGTACCTAGAACCCTCTAGTTTAATTTTGCAGGCCCCGCATGTGTGGTATTTAGATTCATGTTGCTCCACACACATGACCGGGAAGAAGGGACTGTTGAGCAACTACGTTGAAAGGCCGGTTGGACTAGTGTGGGAACAGCAATGGAGCAAGAATTCTTGGTTATGGAGATCTTGTATGCCACCGACTCACAATCAAGGAAGTTTCTTTTGTTGAAGGGCTGACGCACAATCTCTTATCAATTGGACAGGTCAATGACATTGGACTCCAAGTACTATTTCAAAAGAAGACGTGCAAAATTCTCAATGCCGATGGTGAAGAACTTCTCACAGGAACCCGCAAAACCATCCTTTACACCATCGACATTAGAACGGTCAGACCAAAAACAACTATATGCCTGATGTCCAAAGCAACTTCAGTTCAAAATAACTTATATGGCACCAGCGGCTATCACCTTAATTTCAAGACTCTCAACAAGTTGTCAAATAACAAATTAGTAATTGGAATTCCACCACTGCAGTACCAAAAGGAACATCTGTGCTCAGCTTGTGAGAGAGGAAAAATGAAAAAGGCATCACACCCTACAACACACACAACATCCACTCAATAACCACTAGAGCTATTACATGTCGATCTGTGCGGCCCAATACGAATAGATAGCATCAGTGGAAAGCGAGCAATTTATGCTGGTTATAGTAGAGGACTACTCGCGATACACTTGGGTCTGATTCTTACGGACAAAATCAGAGACAGTAGAACACATTCCAAATCTTGTTTGTACAACGCATAACTTGCTACAACGCAGCGTTAGAGTAATTCGGTCCGAAAATGGAACAGAATTAAAGATTCAACAACTCAGCGAATTCTACGACTCCCTAGGAATTACTCAAAAATTCTCCATTGTTCACACTCCTCAACAAAACAGGGTCGTAGAAAGACGGAACCGGACACCTGTAGAAGCTGCCCGAGCAATGCTAATACAATCATCACTACCTCACTTTGTTTGGGCAGAAGCGATGAACACTGCGTGGTACACTCAGAATCGGACAAATATCCATCTAAGATTTGGAAAGATGCCTTACGGATTAATGAACGAAAGACTACCCAACATTGCCTACCTGAGAATTTTCGGGTGCAAATGCTTTGTAGCCAATGATCGCGAAGACAAATCTAAACTTGACCCAAAGGCTACTGAAGGAATTTTTGTGGGCTACTCTGCGCAATCTAAGACGTACAGGGTTTATCTCCGTGATAGGAGAACGATCATCAAAAGCGCCAATGTAACTTCGATGAGGGTCTGGAAATCATCTCTGGACAAAGCAGCTCAGGACTCGATCCAACATCGATTGAATCTACTCCATCCTGTAGGAAATAGGAGAGTCCTTGTAGAATACCATTTGTAATTGTGCTTGATTTCATTAGTTGCCCTTGTAATTAGGGGCGTTTTGTATAGTAGTCCTTTGATTAGGACTAGTTTGATATTTATACCAAGTTTGTTTGGTATAAATACATGTAAATCAATTGAGCTTAATAGAGAAAGTTTAGAGAATTGATCCGAAGGGCTTGCAATTCGATTTCTAGAGAGAGAAACAACAGTAACTTTCTCACTCTAATTGAATTCTCTCTAGTGTTCTAAACTTGAGTTTTTCGATCGAATTCAATTTATTATCTAAACGATCGAATTACTATGAATTCTAGCCTAGGATCGTAGAGTTGTTAATCGTAGGACCTAACAATTGGTATCAGAGCAGGTTCGTTCTGTTTTGAATCGTAAATTGTTAGAATTGGATCGAAATTTTATTTCGAACACTGTTCCATCGAAGAACAGATTTGGCGCGAAAAGTTTTTCGATCTAATAGCTTAATTCTGTGCTTAATTGACTTGAATCTGATGTTTCAGTACTAGATTAAGTGATAAATGATCATTGCGACTAAATCAGTAGTAGTTTGAACGTCGAATTTTGATTAATTTGATTCTGAAATTTTACTGTTGACGAAGAACATGAAGAACACGTTCTGATTTTGATCAAATTCGATATATTTTGCTTCATAACGTGTTTAATTGCTTGTCCGTGCGTGATTAGTACTTGATTGCGAGCAATTACCTCAAACTTCACTATCTGATTCTTTGTTTTTGCTCGAATTTGTGTTAATCGTATTCTGTGAATTTTTCTCGATTGCTCAAATTTTTCTCGCTAAGTTTCTCGATCGATAAACTTAGCGCGAGAATTTTTCTCGGTCAGAATACGAAGTCAGTACTAGAATCGTCATCAGCAGAAATGATTTTAGTTAGAAATATTTCTCGAGCATTATACAGCGAAAAACTTTTTCGAGTGAGACTTATTTTGACTTTGCATGCGTAAAAACTTTCACTCGAAAAACTTTTTCAGTCAAACCTTTTAACGTTTGACCAGGCGAAAATCATTTACATGCGAGAAACTTTTCTAGTCAACGGATTTATTTTGACTTGTCGAGAAACTTACTAACGTACTGTTTCTTTACGATCGAAATAAATTCACGATCAAGAAATCTTTCTCGACCGAATGATTTTGAGCAATTTATCTCGCTCGTAAATTATCTCGCTGACAAAATTTCTCGCACGAGAACAGTACTCAGTACACTATCTCGACGGAATTAATTTCGATCAAACTTTAAGATTGAATCGAAAATAATTCTCGATCTAATTTTCGAATCAAACGCTACTAACGAATTTTGTCACTTGTCCAGCACATTACATCATCTTCAACCTTCAAAACAATTAACGAAGATCCTTCAACAACTCGACTACAATACAAACATGGATGCATACTCACTCGGAAATGACAACCGTCCGCCGATCTTGCAAAGAGGCGAATACACTGTGTGGAGAAGCCGCTTTCTGAATTTCATTGCTCTAAAGGATCAAGCCGAAAATCTACTGAAGTCCCTTGAAGAGGGACCGACACAGTTCTGGGTTCATGTACCCGGGGACGAAACAGCTACTCCAGCAATCCCAGCTTCTAGGCGACTAAAGGAGCCTAGAGAATACTCTCTAGAGGAAAGAGCTAGAGCTAAGGCTGATCTAGTAGCCATGAATACCCTTATGCAGGGCATCCCTAACGATATATACAGACAAATCGGCAGCCTTACATCGGCCAAAGGGGTGTAGGATGAGCTGCATAGGATGATGCAAAGGACGGAAGTTGGTATAAAGGCCAAGAAGGCGAACATTCTCACTGCTTACGACTCATTCAAAGCAAAACCGGAGGAGAGCCTAAACGAGATCTACCAACGATACCTCACTTTTCTCAATGAAATGAGGAAGATAGAAATAACGAAGACAAACATGGAGACAAACATAAGATTTCTATCTTCTCTGCCCACGGAATGGAAGAAAATATCCACTCAAATACGACAAAACAAAGATCTAGAGGAGTTGGATGTCCATGCCGTGTTCGACAATCTCGCTCAGCACGAGGAGGATATACGCGAGATCACCAAAGAGCAGAAAGGCAAACAAATCGATGACACGGTTGCCTTAGTCTCGGAGAAGAGGAGCACAAGATCAAGAAAGGATAAGATCGTTAGGCCACCTTCATCATCAGAGTCGGAAGAGGAATCGGACTCCGACATCGAGCCGAACATGAAAGCCCTTGGAAAACTGTTAGCTCTCATTGGACAAATGATGAGCAAGAAGTACTTCAAGAAGAAGTCTTCAACCTCAGCCAATAGACTTCGGACTACAAGCTCCAAGAACAAAGAACGTGCTCCAGAGAGTTCCGAGGTCAAGAATCCCAAAGAGACTAACAAATGTTTTAACTGTGGTAAAGCAGGTCACTTCGCCAGAGAGTGCACTCTCCCGAAGAAAAGAGATGCAAACTACAACTCCAGGAAGCTTCAATTGACAAAACATAAAGAAGCTGGAGTAGCTCTAATGGCCTAACAAGACCAATGGCTCGAGGAAACGTCGAGCTCCGAAGAAGAGAATTTAGCCCTCATGGCCCGTCTCGACAATGAATTGGACGCCGAAACATCCACTCGTACGGACGACGACAATGCATCCCCGTCTTCAAATGAGGTTGTCACTCCTTCCACATTATTGACCATGTTAGAATCATATCAAAAGCAATATGCTAACATGAAACGTGAGCAGAAAAGTATAAAGGAAGTAGAGAACGAACTTGAGAGAGCTCAGGAGAAGATAGATAGTCTCGAACAAGAACTTAGGAGCTCTAGTGCAAAAATAGAGGAACTTACCAAGAGCCTCCAGTCTAGAGAGACTAGTCAACCTCAACTAGGACAACAGAGCAAAACGATTAAGGAATTAGAAGATAGGCTAGCAAATAACTACAATTGCTTGGTTAGAAATCTCAACGAGAAAGCCATTTTAAATTGTAGGATAACCGAAGCTACCTCTAAGATCACTAACTTAGAAGCTCAATTAGAAACATCGAATGCTAAGATTAGTGAGCTTAGTAAGGATTTCGATGCCTGTCAAGCTGCGAAACTAACCGTGGAAAATAATTACGCTCTCTAGGTGAGGAACGCAAGAAACCATATGCCAAAGTAAAGAAATTATACGATATAGTTACGCGTAGGGGACAGTCCGAACAGACGATATTTTTTAACAAGCCCAAGGATATATAGTTCTATAATCTTATAGAAGGCATAGGTTTCACTAACCCGTGTGTTTTACAAAAGAAAGAAATATATGATGTTAAACACATGCGCTTAGGAATAACCTCTCTTAGAAATTTTACTGAATCGTCTTATGCAAATACTTTCGATTCGTCCATTAGACAAGGTCCACATGGTCCAGAAATCCCCTTTGACTACAAAGAACTAAATGAAAGGGACAAAAATAGGAAAGAAACTCTAACACCTGTCTGCAATTTAGTTCAAATTCTACCTCCTGATTCTCGAACATACCACGAGGAAGTTAAGACAATTAATTATAAAAATTCTCTCTACAAACCCCCTATCATAAAACAGATAGAGGAGTCACAGGCAAAGTTAGAAAAAGAACGAGAGAATTTCGAAGCTGAAAAGAAAAAATTCCTTAAGGAGATGGAAAATCTCAAGGCTTCCTCGTCCCCCCAAACTACCTCTCACGCTATTACAAAAAGCGTGAAAAATGAAAAATCGCCTTTGAAAGATAAATATTGTAAAAATAATTCTGGTAAGATTGCTATGACATTACCTACGTCTACAGGGAGCGTAGCGTCAGCACTAAACACAAAGGCGAGAGTGTCTAGCACTAAGATAAAGAAGGAGCCATTAGACTTAAATGTTTCTGAGCATGCTAATCCTTCTGTTACAATAAAAGACACTCGTAGAAATAAATGAGCTATTTCCACTTTTAAGATAATTGCTTCTACTTATTCACTTCAGCCGATCACCTTTAGAAGCACCATCTTCGAAATAGGCTCCACGTCAAAAATTAATAATTCTGAAACAAATGCCACAATGAAGACTCGTAGGAAACAAGATCCAGCCATAAAGAAAGCTTATGTTGCCATACATGATTGTACTCACCTAAGGTATCCCGTAGAAATTAAATCTCCCAAGCACCTTAGGAGACTATCACAAGAAAATATCTTTTCCTCAGTCAAACCCTCCAAAGCATTTGTACGTGCTGAAATTAACCTTCCCTGTAAGGTTCAGCCCAAATGGGTTCCTAAATCTCTGCCTAGGACGACAAAAGCCAAAAGGGCCAAGTCTCCTATAGAGGCAAAACCCAAACCCACTTTTTCAAAAGTGCAATGGGTTATTAAGACTCTTCCAGAAGAAGATTTAGGAGTCATATCTGAACCCAAAACTAAATCTGCTAATCCGAGAGGACCCATGTTTAAGTGGGTACCTAAAGCTCTCTAAATTGTTTTTGCAGATCCATCATATGTGGTACCTCGACTCTGGTTGCTCCACACACATGACTGGTAGTCAAGAGCTGCTGAGCAACAACAAAGACCGACCAAACGGCAAAGTCAGATTTGGGAACAACGATTCAGCCCGATTCTAGGACTTGGGGATATCATTCTGAAGAATCTAACCATCAAAGATGTCTCATACGTCGAAGGCCTCCGCCATAACTTGTTCAGCATAGGCCAATTCTGTGACAAAGGCTTCCAGGTGGTCTTCCATTCTATTGTGGATAGTCAGGACACAGAACTCCTTCAAGGACTTCGGATATCCAATCTTTACACGATCAACCTGACGTCTGTGCGGCCCGTGACAGCTGTATGCCTCATTTCTCAGACTGATTTACGGAGGAACAGCTTATGGCATCAACGACTGTCTCATCTAAACATGAAAGCTCTCCAACGTCTTTCTGCGAAAAAGTTGGTTCACGGTCTTCCAACTATACAACTACAAAGGGAGCATCACTGTTCGGCATGTCAATTAGGAAAAATGAAGCGAGCATCTCATCACATCAAGCAAATTGCATCTACTCGACCATTGGAACTAATTCACATGGATCTATGTGGTCTAATGCAGACTCAGAGTATCAATGGAAGAAAGTATGTCCTAGTGATTGTGGATGACTATTCTCGCTACACGTGGACTAAGTTCCTCCGAACGAAAGATGAGACTGGTGACTTGATTATCAATTTTGTGAACACAACTCAAAATCTGCTGCAACAGACTATTCAAGTTGTTCGAACAGACAATGGCACTGAGTTCAAGAACAATCACCTCAGTGAGTTTTATCAGAAACTTGGAATAAGTCAACAATTTTCAGCCGCCAAAACACCTCAACAAAATGGGGTCGTTGAAAGGAAAAATCGAACATTAGTGGAAGCCGCTCGTACAATGCTGATCCAATCGGCACTTCCACACTTTCTATGGGCTGAAGCAGTCAATACCGCTTGTTTTACTCAAAACAGGACGGTGGTTCACAAACGGTTCAACAAGACTCCGTATGAGATTGTGAATAATAGAGTGCCCAACATCTCTTTCCTTAAAGTCTTCGGGTGCAAGTGCTTTGTGGCGAACGACCGAGAGCAACGTGCAAAGTTCGACCACCCTAAAGCATTCGAAGCTACATTTGTCGGGTATTCTTCAACATCAAAAGCGTACCGAGTATACATCAAGTCCAACCGAACTATTAAGGAAAGCTAATAATGTCACTTTTCACGAAGTGGCAGAGATGGCTTCTGGTCAATTCAGTCCAGGACCCGTGCGTAACCCGTTGGCTTCTGAAGACAATATTTCAGAACCCGTAATCACTGGTGTGTTGGCACAAAACCAACAGAAGATGGCAACAACTTGAGGATCAGTGTCAGACGAAGCAACGAGACTTGCAATAGACGACTTGGATTCTCTCTTCGAACCGGTATATCAGTCATACGCGCCTACACCAACAATGGATTATCTACCGAATGAGACCGACGTACCAAGTTCATCTCACACCTCTACCCCACCCGATTCAGAATTGCCACAGAACACCGAAGAACCTACAGTGGTCATCGAGGAAGTATCATCTGAGACGATCAATCCAAGTGCAGTATTGGAACTTCCTCAGACAAATGATCAATCTGAGACTATAGGCAATCTAGATCCACAAATGGCTGACGCATCGACTTCAGCCTTGCCTCATGAGCGCAAGTGGACGAGAGGCCACTCGGTTGATCAGATAATTGGCGATCCCTCGGTTGGTGTGAGGACACGTCGTCAACACAGTCTTTTTAGTTGCTTCCTGAGCCAAAACGAGCCTACCAAAGTAGCAGACGCACTTCGAGACCCGGATTGGACAATCGCAATGCAAGAGGAAATCAATCAATTCGAACGTCTTCAAGTGTGGACCTTGGTACCCCGTCCACATGGGAAAACAGTGGTCGGAACTAAATAGGTTTTCAAGAATAAGAAAAATGAAGATGGTGAAGTGATCCAGAACAAAGCAAGGCTAGTGGCTAAGGGATACAATCAACAGGAAGGCATCGACTACGACGAGACTTATGCTCCTGTTGCCCGTATCGAAGCTATCCGCCTCCTGCTGGCTTATGCGGCTCACAAAGACTTCAAAGTCTATCAGATGGATGTTAAAACCGCCTTTCTCAACGGCGTGTTAAAAGAAGAAGTCTACGTCGCTCAGCCAGAAGGTTTCGTTGATCAAGAACATCCCGATCATGTCTATCGCTTGGACAAAGCTCTCTATGGACTAAAAAAAGCCCCACGTGCTTGGTACGATATCGTGAGTGATTTCCTCGTGAAGTCTGGATTCATACGAGGAACGATAGACACAACCCTCTTCATTAAATGGCATGACAATGATCTGATGGTCGTCCAAGTATACGTCGACGACATCATCTTCGGATCAACAAATCCACGGCTCTGTAAGAAGTTTGGAGATCTCATGAAGAGCAAATTCGAGAAGAGTCACATGGGAGAGATGCAATTTTTCTTAGGACTCCAAGTCAGGCAGCTCAACGATGGAATTTTCATCAGCCAGACAAAATACATCAAGGATATTCTGAAGAAATTTCATCAAGACCAGAGCAAGGCTCTCAGCACTCCTATGTCACCAAGCTGCAAGTTGGATGCCGATCCCTCTGGCAAGTCGGTCGACATCACACTGTATCGCAGTATCATTGGATCTCTTCTCTACCTTACTTTGAGCCGGCCGGACATCATGTTACCTTGGCCTATGGTATCCAAAGGATACGAATTTTAAACTTATCGGCTACACTGACACTGACTATGCAGGTTGCCGAATGGACAGGAAAAGCACGTCCGGTGGCGCTCAATTTTTAGGCGAAAAGCTGGTTTGCTGGTCATCCAAAAAGCAGAACTGTGTGTCCACTTCGACGGCCGAAGCAGAATACGTAGCTGCCGCCAGCTGTTGCTCACAGATGCTGTGGATGCGGACACCGCTTCGCGACTATGGGTACAATCTAAATAATATACCCATATATAGTGATAGTCAGAGTGCAATCGCCATTACTTGCAATCCTGTTCATCATTCACGCACAAAACACATAGACATTATATCATTTTATCAAAGATCACGTAGAAAAAGGCACGATAGACATCTACTTTGTGAACACGGAGTTTCAACTAGCCGACATTTTCACCAAGGCATTGGATGAGAAACGATTTCAATTCCTTGTCGGAAATTAGGCATGTTGAATCTTCCGTAATATGTGCATTACCTGATCTTCTGTGCTATCACATGCTCTATTCTATGTGTTTTCTATGCTTATTTGTCCTTATCTTGCGTGATAATAATAAAAAAAATAAATATATATATATAATATACATTTCTATATATAATATAAAGGGGTATGACGAAATCCTTTAGGATGCTTTGATCTAAAGTCACTTAGAATTTTACCCCGACATGCGATAGATTTAATTGCTTAATTTTGTCAGTCTAAGTCGCATTCTTGTGTCTAAAGATCATTAGGTTGCTCCACTAGACACAAAGCCACTATAAATGTGAGGATTCAAGCCTTGTTCCTTTTTCCTTTATTTGGATCTACTTCTCGAGTGAGTCACACATAAATTACTTGTCTTACCTAGTGATTCTTGGCTTCATACTCATCTTGCGTTAGATCGTTAGGAAAATGATAAGGGAGTTTAGGATATTCCTCATTCGGCCTTATACAAAATTCCTCACGTTAGCCCTTAGTCATCCACTTTGAGCCTTCTCCGACGTCCTTTTCTTCATTTAGAACCCATTCCCAACCTTCAACCGAACTTTATACTCTTCGAATGGTTGTTCAAACGAGAAAATGAGGGGGAGATAACAGAAGAAAAAGTAAGATGATGACAAAAGAAGGCATTGCTCAACGCGCAAAAATCAGACCAAAGGAACCGGCCTTCCGACTACCTTGTAGAAAGTGGCATGGATCCTGCTGTGAACTTCTCCAATGATAATCTCGTACGCTCGTCAGAACGGCTGGAAGAGGAGCACCACGAAGTGAACTTCTCCAACGATAATCCGGTCTTATATCGGGAAACGAGAAGAGGAGTGCAGCCTCGGGTACGAATTCCATAACCGAGAACTTCTCCAAATTGATAATCTCTGAAACCTCAATAGGGATTAAGAGAAGAGGAGCTCAGTATCGCCTCGAGAACCAACAAGAAGAACTTCGCCTACGATAGTCTCCTAGAGCCTCATGGAGAAGCGGAGCTTCAGCTTGAGCATAACATAAAAAGGGATAGTTCTTAAAAGAAAAAGAGGGAGAAAAGAGTGAAAAGAAAAAAGACGCCAAAAAAAAACAGGAGACGGACGTAGAATTGGAAGACGATGAAGAGATAAGCTCACTTTCCCTTAAATTCCTTCCGTTCTAAGTCCTAGCCAAATTATAACCCTTACAACCCTTTGATTCCACATAGACGGTCTCTCACTTAGGTGAAATGATTAAAAAATGCCTCGATCACAGGTAAATTGACTAAAAATTGCTTGTGTTGACTTGAGTGATAAAAATATAAAAAACCCAAGATAGCTAATTGAGAGCAAGAGCGAACCTGGTGAGAGTTATCGAAATGGACTAGTCTATGAACTTAGGACTTTAGTTTGACGACATGACTTGACGGCATTTTCTTCTTTCAAATGTCTCGAAAAATTTTAGGCGTGACGATTGATCAAAGCAAAATAATCTGACCCCATATTAAAAAAAAAATAAAATATATATATATATACATACATATATATAATAATAAATAAATAATAAATAAATAAAATTCGCACATTTTAAAATGAAATATTATGTTTCATATGCGTTGAAGTGAATAAATGCGAATTTCTTTAGTGCTTCGCACATTCTAAATGCAATTATACATGCATTGGTACTGAATTGTTTAAATGCGATACATTTCTCTTTGCTTCTACCCTCACACAAAACTTTAAAGTACATGTTTTCGGGGACCATGTATACATGCTTACTTGGTAAATTTGTGTGCTCGTGACTTGAATTGATTTGCATAATTAGTCAATTCCGGTGCATCATTTGACGGGGAGCAAGTATAAGACTTATAGATTAGCTCCAAATATTTTTGACGTTTCTCTGAGTATTTCAGATCTTTCAAAATTAAAGAGCGAGACGTCGACACTTCAAAGAGAGGAGCTAGACTCAAGACCAAACATTTCAAAGATAAAACTGCCAAAAATAATTGTTGATTAACTCCATTATTTCTAACGCTTATCTCTAAGTGGTACAGATTTTTAAATTTCTGCCAGGGGAGCTAGACGTTACTACTCGGAAAAGACAGGGAGTTAATTGCATTTATTTCAATTACTAAGGGGGAGCCTTATAATGGGTTTTATTTTGAAATAGGGGTCAATCTGAAATTCCTTAGAAATCTTACCATCGAGAAACTGAATCTTAGAATTAATTCGCAAAATAATCCCTTATTTTGAAGTTTTGAAGCTGTCGAAGAACTCTGTCGATCGCAAATAATCCCAATTGAACTCATATTCATTTGAGATACTATTTGTGTCGATTTAGTTTTCGATCGCAAAATTTTGACTTAGTCGTCACGATAAAAGATTTTAACAGTTACACTTACCATCGAGAAATCCAATTATAATTTTCAGCGAGCGAAAAACTTATGCACTGACTAGACAATTTAAGATGCAAATTTTATCGAGCGTAAAACTTACTATCGCAAAACAGAATTTTCGATTTAATTCAATTTGGTCGCAAAAGTTTAGCAGCGAGAAATTAATTTTTCAACACGTAATTTTTCGTTCGCAAAATTCGCCGCTTGGGATCTAAGTTATTGGAAAATTTCTCGACGATTGACCTAGTCTTTCGTTGACTAATTTCTCGATAAAATTATATCGCAGCGAAAATTATTTTACTTACAATCGAAAATCACATTCCGCTCGACAAATTTCAAATCGAAAATTTTATTCAATCGAAGAAAAATTTACGATAGTAAATCTACCTGAGAATTAATTTCTCGATCGTAAATTTACACGGAAATTTTCTCGATCGTAAAATTGATCGACTACAGTCTAGATTTCATCTTCAACACTTAGAAAATTTTTCTCTAAGTCTTTTACTCTGTAGCGAAAATCACAAATAAAATTTCTCTATCGAAAAAAAAAATTTTACACGGAAACGTTTCAATTGAAATCAGTGTATAGGAAATCAAATTGCAATTCAATTTTATCGACCGAAAATTTTCTCGGCATGAACAGTGACTTACTGATTTTACACTTAGCGCAATTTCGAACGATTTTTCACGCGACAATCATGCCATCACGATTTTTGAAATTGAACATACACTATGCATTTCATATGATTTCAATTCAAAATTCATCAAACATGCTATTATTTGCTATATTACTATAGTTTGATGACATTTATTCATATTTCGACTGAAAATAAAATTGAACTAATAAACTTTTAGATATCTTATATTTCAGATGGATCGCTACCCAAGATACAACCACATATACGATCACAATCTGACTTGAAGGTTCAGGATACGAACTTTCAGCTCGATCTGGACACATTTCGGTGCCCGAACGAGATCATCGTATCCATCCTCAGAGGCCACCCCATCTGGCATGCGTTAACGGTCACCGCATCGGTGCCAATGGTCTATCTCCAGCAGTTCTGGGGATGCATACAAGGAGCCGTAGCAGATGGGACATTCTCCTTCATGACCCGAATCGGGACGCAGCATATTCACATGAGCAAGAGCCAGTTCGGCATGATACTGTACTTGCCTCACAACGATAACTACGACCCGCTCCCGACGGACGCAGAGATGATTCAGGACTTTCTGCACATGGGATACCAACCGCCGCTCACAAGATTGGCCCAGGTCCAGAGCAGCGGAATCCCACACCCGTGGAAGACACTATTCGGAATAGTGAATAAGTGTCTGTCGCCCAAGCACGCAGGATTCGATAAGGGCAACAGCAATATTTTGAAGATCTTCCACGGGATCGCCTTCTCAAGAAACTATGACTACTCACAGCTGATCTGGAACGACCTCGCGGACCAGATTCGGCTAAAGGAGAATCGAAGGTCGAAGAACGTGCCCTATGCTCGATGGTTCAGTGTAATCATCAGGGAGTTGATGGAGCTACAAGCAGAGAACATCCCTTGGCTGCCTCCTGGTGGAAACTACTAGCCGCCAAGGCTTAAGTTTTTCCACAACCCACGGCTCACCAACCGTCGATGCCTATTCCACTCAACTTACTCAGGCTCGCCGACCCCGCGAGAGCCGAGTATCAGAGATTCTGCCGGGAACACAACTTAACGGAGCAGATGATTAGAGGGCCCCCGGCAGATGTACATATGAGCCCTTCCCAACCGCAACAACACCAACCAAGCCCTGACGACACGATGATCGATGTTGTCGCTCAGGAGCTTCAACAGGAGTCTCTTTTGGTCGAAGAGCCAATGCCTGACGTCGAAGATACTTTGATAGACGTCGTGGCTACAGAGATGGAACTCGAGGCTCCTGCACTCCAATTGCAAGTGGAAGTGCCCTTACATGTAGGCGTGCTCGAAGAAACCATTGAGGAGGTTCTTCTACAAGAAGCACAGCCCGAGACAGAAATTGGGCAAAGCTCACTTCCACTGGTGCCGGATCAGGCTCTAGGGGATGTTGAACGTGATCCCACTCCTCACACAGCTACACCATCCGACACGGAGTCAGATGAGGAGATTAGCCTGATAAGACGGACTCCCAGACGACTTAGTATACAAATGGAGTCCCTCTTCCCCGCCGTCACCATCACACCAGATACCACGCTGCTCACTTCTTCAAGTGTTGCCGGCACCTCTTCGCTCAATCTTGAGCCGCAACAACCACTACCGGTATCTGGTTCGCAGGCGCAACCCGAGCCTGCAACAACACCCATAGAGACGAATCCTCAGGATTCGACTCGAGGATTGGGTGGAAGTCTCATACAGTCACAACCTCAAGTTACTGTGAGCCAACCCATAGAGTCGGTGTCTACTCAAGGGTTGATAACAGGCGACGTCAGTCGTCCTGGTCCATCTACAGAGGCGTCCACACCCTTCGTGACGACAGAACAGTTCCAGGACGCTCCCTCTGCCGCTGTACAGTCAATGGAAGAAAAGATCACAGAGAGAGTACTCAATGCACTCGAGGCATCCCGAAGAGATACCGGGAAAGCACCTGCCTCTGAAGGCCCTTCGTCACGAACCAACCCCACACCTCCACAACCCACAACCACTGACCCTCTAGCCACTTCCTCCATCCTCATCAACCCATACACAATCCCCATCACCGAGCTCCATGACATTCTCCTCGCCCGTCTGATAGGCCTTTCCATCCGATCGCCGCAAGAAGAATCCCTTTATAGGCGATTGGTGGACCATCCTGAGCCACCGACTGACACTTGCCGCGGCCAAAGCTCCCACTCACGGCGCAGACATGACGATCCTGACGATCAGGACCCTCATGAGGGGGAGAAGAGGCCGAGGACATCTACAAGTGGCCAAGGACAAGGCTCGGGCGCTACGCAGACAAGCGCTGGAGCTCGTGAAACCCAAACACAAACCCACCAAACCCAAACAGAAACCACCCACCAAACACATACCACCCAAACCGCCCACACCACGCACCGCACCGCCCACATCGAACGACCAACCTTTCACCTCAGGACGCCTCCGTCCACACCACCGATCTACTCAAGCCCCTTGCTTCCGGAAGAAGAAGCAAGCGCTGCGATGCTTGTAGCTCTAGCAGCTACCCAAGCCACTCCCTCTGTCGCTCCAGACCAACCGGGACCCTCTGGACATGGTGTCAATTTACACGAGGCCCTAGACAAGTACGTCTTCGAAGGCCAGTGGATGACCCATTCCATGCCCGAGGAGCATCAAAGACAACGGCTTCACGACGTTCGGCGCTTTCTACAACAAACGTCCATAGATCTCGTAATCATAGAAGACGACGAGCTTCAGGAATGTGAAGACTACGAGCGAGTTATCCCAAGGCTACCAGAGTTAATAGCTCAACAGGCGGTTCCCTCTCCAAGGCTAACGCCAGGGACCGTCCGGATTGACACGCAATGGGAAAACATTCAAATTGAAATTCCATTCCTCGAAGAAGTTCAGGAGAATATTTGGAGGTCTCCGGACAGAGTGAAGAAGCCGAATGAGTTCGAGCTGAGAGGGATCTCTCATTGGGATCAGCAGAAGAGGATGACCTACCTCTGGATGCTGACCAAACTAGGACCTGATGTTAGGCCGAGGATGACTAAGTCACAAGCCAAGAGCCATTATAAGAGTCTCTCGCCAATAAGCCAAGCACTCAGCGTCTATTGTGACAAAGGAGGACTTCCAACACCTCACTACATCATCGAACGAGTGGACAGGACCCGAGAGGAACTGAGCGAGAGCGACCTGCCGTACCTCCCCGCCGATGAAGTGTACCGTCTTTATCAGCTATACGTGGAGAAGTACAAAGGTCCTCAAGGCTTCATCAAGAAAGAAGGCCTCGAAGGGCTCTACCGGTTCATGATGCGCCAAGTCAAGTACTATGCTGCACACGACCTTCAGATGGCTCTGGAGAGCAATATGAAGAAGGTCAACATGACCGCTCCACTTAACTAAGGACCTGAGATCGAAGGGCTTCCCAACAATCACGTGCACATCAGCTCAGTCCTAGGCATCACCTACCACAATCCAATATCAAAGAAGAACAGGTTGATGCTGAAGACTGAGATTCATAAGTTTTGCGATGGGACACTCAAGGTTGTCAGGAAAAACATCGAGCAGAGGTTGGAAGAAATCAACAGAGACACTATGCTGAGGATCCACAGGTTCGTGAGAGAACAGCCGCTCCTAATGGAATTGCTTGAAGATATCGAGGAGCGACTGGAGCTTAGGATCACTCTGAGGAACTACGAGCATGCGCTGGGCTTGCACAGATCATATTACGCCCGACGAGGACAAACAGCGTGGAGACGCAATCAAGCACAAAGGGGGAGATTGTAGAATACTATTTGTAATTGTGCATGATTTCATTAGTTGTCCTTGTAATTAGGGGCGTTTTGTATAGTAGTCCTTAGATTAGGACTAGTTTGATATTTATACCAAGTTTGTTTGGTATAAATACTTGTAAATCAATTGAGCTGAAAAGAGAAAGTTTTGAGAATTGATCCGAAGGGCTTACAATTTGATTTCTAGAGAGAGAAACAATAGTAACTTTCTCACTTTACTCGAATTCTCTCTCTTGTTCTTCATTTGAGTTTTTCGATCGAATTCAATTGCTTATCTAAACGATCGAATTACTATGAATTCTAGCCTGGGATAATAGAGTTGTTAATCGTAGGACCTAACAAAAACAAATGTCGACATGGAACCAATTGCACTCGTGACTTCTAAGTCAAGCAACAGAAGCTCGAGAATTTCTAAAGGAAAGCAGGTCATACAATCTGACACTTCTAACAATGCTGAATCTGACCAAGAATCTGGGGACGAACTCGAATCAATCAGAAAGAAACTGGCTATGATCTCAGAGACGGTCAATAAGAAGAGCGCCAAGAAATCATCTTCTTCCTTCAACAAACAACGAACCTCGAGTGGGAAACAGAAGTTCGTTGCCCTGAAGAGGCTGAAACTAAGAATCTGAAGTAGTAAAGAAGTGCTTCAACTGTGGCAAGCCGGGTCACTTTGCTTTCGAATGCTTCAGACCTAAGAAGAGAAACACTGAATACTATAAGAAAAAATTTCAGCTCTCACAGTGCAAGGAGGCGGGAATTGTCTTGGTTGCTGAAGAAGAGGAATGGCTGGAAGACACGTCTGACGAGGAGGAAGAAGAAATGACCTTCATGGTGAAAAGCATGATGACTCCGACGAGGATGAGCCAGCCATCGGGTCAGATAGGACGGATATCTCTTCATCCGACCTGGAGGTATACACTACATCCCTAAATGATTTCGTTAAACTGGAACGTAGGATAGCCGAACTCTCCATGCATCGTAAAGATTACTAAGAACTCCAGAGCAATTTCGACAAAAATTATGCCTTATCAAACAAACAACATGAAGAGATAGCTATTCTTAATGAATCCTTGACTTTAGAGTAAAGAATTTAGAAGAGTATATAGAAAGCAAGGAAAACCAAATTAACGATATGAGTAGAAGCTTGAAAGACAGCGAAGAAGAACGAGCAAATGTATTGTCCCAATATGAACTAATCACCAACGAACGCGTTCGTCTATACAAGAAAGTCAAAGAGTTAGAGGACGTTAACACCAAAAGAGGTCAATCTGAACGAACCATCTTTCTTAGCCAACCTAGAGATGTACAATTCTATGATCCTCGCCAAGGATTGGGATTTGAACCCACCACTAACCTTGAAAAAGATAAGATACATTCTCTGTACAACATTAAGCGTTTTGGGTTGAGCCTTGAACAACTAAGGCCCTTCATAGAATCAAGTGAGGTGACTGGATCTGAAGAACGGAAATGGAGGAATAAAGAATGGGCCCAAATTGAGTATGACTACACAGAACTCAATAATAGCGATAAAACGAGAGAGATAACACTCTCTGATGACTATATATTACCATTTGGACCTGAAACTCAGGAAAGCACTGACGAGGCGGCTAAACTCATTCGTTCATCAATTTATATTCCAGAGATTATTCGCAAAATCAGTGAGTTGACAGCCTCCCTAGAATCAGAAAAGAAAGCCCACGAAGAAGAGATAACTATTTTGTTAAGCAAAATTTATACTCTTGAAAACTTTCCTGACGCTTACAGACCCTCCACATCCCGTCCTGTTCCAGAGTCATCTACATATAAATGCAAGCAAACTACGAAGAAAATTCCTTTATCTCACACTAACCTTGTATCACATGTACCCACAGACAAAGGCGTGAGATCTGGGGAAGCGAAGAAGGTTCGATCTGGCTCAGCAAAGAAGACAACAGTTCCTAATAAGAAGAAAAGACCAGTCTCAAATCTTTCTTCTCATGTTTTGAAATCTTTTGCATTTCCAAAAGTGACTTCTTGTAATGTCGCAGAACGTGTTTCGTTATTTGATGCTCTAAAATCAAAACACTGTAATGTAAACAATGATGTACTTTCCCATCCTCGTGACAGTCATTTCAGCAAAAGCGCTTCCACGTCACATAGCACTCGTTCCAAGGGCATATCTCCCATGCCGTCCAATCATACTATCAAATCTAAAGTAAAGAAACACATCACTTCCAAGACCAAGCCGAACAAGAAATTAAGTCGAAAACAGATTTGGATACCGAAACCCAACTGCATCCTGTAGGAAATCGTCACGCTTGGATTCTTAAACCAATTATCCCACAACCGAGCAAAGAATTAAATCTAGCAACGAACAAGTTATCTTCTACACCTGCTATCAAAGGAGGACCCATCTGTCAATGGGTGCCTAAACTTGCTTGATTCTTTTGCAGGTCCGTCATGTGTGGTACTTTGATTCAGGTTGCTCCTCACACATGACTGGAAACAAAGAGCTGTTGAGCAACTTCTCTGAAGGATTTCTCGGAAAAGTCTACTTCGGAAACGGTCAATCTGCATCTATGCTAGGAACAGGTGATCTCATCCATGACAGGCTGACCATCAAAGGGGTGTCCTACGTCGAAGGACTGCGCTACAATCTATTCAGCATTGGACGTTTCTGTGACAAAGGCTACAAGGTGAACTTCGAGACCAACAAATGTAGTGTCACAGATAACAATGGAAGAGAGCTACTCACTGGCCACAGGAAGACAAATCTCTACTCCATTGACCTCAAGACTGTCCGACCGACGTGTCTCATCTCTCGAGCCTCTCTACATGAGAACGATCTCTGGCATCAACGACTTTCCCATCTCAACTTCAAAGACCTTAACAAACTACGATCAGAAAACTTAGTCAAAGGACTTCCCACGTTCAGATATCACAAAGAGCATCTTTGCTCGGCATGTGAAATGGAAAAGATAAGGAACATCTCACCGGACCAAACACTAGCCTCAACTTCCAAACCTCTCGAACTCATTCATATGGATCTGTGTGGACCCATGCGTACTCACCATCAATGGGCGAAAATATGTGTTGGTTATTGTGGATGATTTCTCACGCTACACATGGACCAAATTTCTGAGAACCAAGGACGAAACTCCAAGTCTAATCATTGAGTTTATCAAAACCGCTCAAAACCTCCACCAAGTGTACAAATCATCAGAACTGACAATGGGACAGAATTCAAGAACAGAAAACTCAGTGACTTCTATGCATCACTTGGAATCACCCAACAGTTCGCAGCGGCGAAAACACCTCAAAAAAACGGGGTAGTTGAGGGGAAGAACAAAACCTTAGTTGAAGCAACTCGTACACTCCTCATTCACTCTTGACTACCTCACTTCTTGTGGGCCGAAGCCATGAACACAGCTTGTTTCACTCAAAATCGTGGCTCCCTTCACTAGAGATTCAATAAGACTCCCTACGAGTTGATAAATCGCAGAGTGCCAGACGTCTCTTTCCTTAGGGTCTTTGGGTGCAAGTGCTACGTAGCAAATGATCGTGAAGATAGAGGAAAAGTTGACCCAAAAGCATTCGAAGGGATACTGGTGGGATACTCGACAACATCAAAAGCCTATCGAGTATACCTCAAGGAGAAAAGATCTGTTATGGAAAGTTTAACGTAACGTTTGATGAAGTAGACCGAGTAGTTTCTGCACAAATCAGTCCAGAACCAGGGCTTCTACGAGAGTTGACAAAGGATCAACCAAGTACCTCCTCCGTGGGTGAAACTTCAAAATCAAATATATTGAACAACATGGAACTCGATCTCTTATTCGAGGATCTCTTCTCTAAGCCGTCGCCACCCACTGCTCCAACAACTTCTGCAGCACCAGGGAATAATGATCCTGCAGACACTAGCGATGACAATTCCCCTCCTACGATGAAATTTTCACCTTGCTGACGACAGTGAACTCCCATCTGATACAGAGATAATCTCCAGCTCGGCCGCTGAAACACCTCAAGCTTCTGATTCAACAATAGAAACTTCTTCAGAAGAGTCAGTTATACCTCAACCTGGAGAAGAAACGGAACATCAGGCTGATTAGAGTGAAGAAAATTTTCACGATACAAATGCAGGTGGATCATCACAACCTAGTACAAGAAAGTGGACCCCAGCACACCCAAACTCACAAATAATTGGGGACCCCTCCACTGGTGTAACCACTCGAGCATCAACGATAAATGAATGCCTCTATTCCTGCTTTCCCAGTCAAAAGGAGCCCAGCAAAGTAGCTGAAGCACTCGCCGATCCGGACTGGATAATCGCAATGCAGGAGGAAATCAATCAGTTTGAGAGGTTGAAAGTTTGGAACCTAGTACCTAGACCGGCTGGGAAAACTATCATAAGGACTAAATGGGTCTTTAAGAACGAAAAGGACGAGTAATGAGTTGTTATCCGGAATAAAGCAAGGCTGGTGGCAAAAGGTTACAATCAACAGGAAGGAATCGACTATGATGAGACATATGCCCTAGTCGCAAGAATTGAAGCCATCAGGATCTTCTTAGCTTTCGCAGCACATAAGAACTTCACAGTCAACCAGATGGATGTCGAAACTGCATTCCTCAACGGAATACTAAAAGAAGAAGTTTTTGTATCTCAGCCTGAAGGTTTTGTAAACGAACAACTCCTAGACCACGTCTACAGACTCGATAAAGCTCTCTATGGACTTAAACAAGCTCCCAGCGCCTGGTACGAGGTCCTCTCGGATTTTCTCATCTCCTCTGGTTTCACAAAAGGGAAGATCGATACGACTCTCTTTATCAAGAAGGACGGCTCAGACATTATGTTAGTGCAGATTTACGTCGACGACATCATATTCTAGTCGACGGACTCCAGAATGTGCAGGAACATTGGGAATCTAATGAAGCAGAAATTTGAAATGAGCATGATGGGCGAACTAAGCTTTTTCTTAGGCCTTCAAGTTAAGCAGCTTCACGATGGAATCTTCATCAGTCAATCCAAGTACATTCACAACATACTCAAGAAGTACAACTTGGACAACTCAAATGCTGCCATCACTCCCATGTCTACCTCATGCAAACTTGATGCAGATTCATCAGGAAAATCTGTTAATCAGACGATTTATCGTGGCATGATAGGATCCTTGCTCTATCTTACGTCCAGTTGGCCTGACATCATGTTCGCCACGTGTCTCTGTGCTCGCTTTCAAGCTGATCCAAAGGAATCTCACATGCTCGCTGTCAAGCGGATTTTAAAATACCTCAAGGGAACTCCAAATCTTGGTCTATGGTACCCGATGGAGTCAAGCTTCGAACTCGTAGGATACACCGACGCCGATTACGCGGGATGCAAGCTGGACAGAAAGAGCACTTCTGCAGCCGCTCAATTTCTCGGGGGTAAACTCGTAATCTGGTCGTCTCGAAAACAAAATTGTGTCTCAACCTCGACAGCAGAGGCAGAATATGTCGCTGCTGCGATTTGTTGCTCACAAATTTTGTGGATGAGAACTCAGCTGCGAGATTTTGGCATAACGTTAAATCCTATTCCAATTTTTAGTGACTCTAAAAGTGCTATAGCTATAACAAGTAATCCAGTACATCATCCACGCACAAAACATATAGACATTAGATATCACTTTATCAAGGAACATGTGGAACAAGGTACAATCGAAATGCATTTTGTGCACACAGATCTTCAACTTGCCGACTTATTCACTAAGGCATTGGATGAAAAGCGATTCCAATTCTTGGTGTCTAGGTTAAGCATGTTGAACCGTAAGACATGATCGATTGTCCCTACATGAACCTGATATTGTGTAAATAGGTCACTTAATTTTTCTCTATATGTTTTCATTTGAATGTTAAAAATCCTACTATCGCATCTAAGGGGAGTCTAAAAAAAATAAAAAAATTTGCACTAATCTAAGGGGAGTCATTGAACACTTCGCACAAATTAAGGGGAAGTTCTTATGATCTTACGTCAAATTTAATTTCAAATCGCTTTGAGGGGTAAACTTATGAGATAAACATTTCCATAACCTTATCAATCTTATCATCTCTACATCCTTACAAAATTTTCTCTCGGCGAAACCCAAAAGTCGGTCGAAACTGGAATTTACAAATATTTAAAATCTCTTCTTGGCGAAACTGAAACTCAGCTCAAATTCGATGAAACTAAACATTCAAGTATTTCAAATCTTTTCTCGGCGAAACTACGTATCGCCCGAAACTCCTTTAAATTGATTTGACAATCGCACGAAACACGTTTCGATCGAACTGAATTTTAAAATCTTGTTATAATTTTCTCGGCGAAACTGACCTTCGCCCGAAACACGTTTCGATCGAAATTGATCATTTTCTTAAATCCTTTTTAATTTTCTTGGCGAAACAGACTTTCACCCGAAACATGTTTCTATCGAAACTGAAATCCTTTTATAAGTTAACACGGCGAAACAGAGCATCGCCCGAAACTAAATCAAATCGATCGAAACTCAAAATTAACCCTGAAGTGTAAAATATGCCTAAGAGGGGGGGGTGAATTAGGCTATAAAAAATGGCTTGTTCCTCTTTGAAAAATACTTTTCTTTAAGAAGATATTGCAGAGTGTGTTATTTCTCTCAAATCAGTATGAGTATCGATCTTATCTCCCTAACCCTGTTTCAAAATATCACGTTAGTTTCAAAAATGGTTGCTACGATATCACCTAGATATTAGTGCGTGTTCCGAGTTTGTCTCACAGTAAAGTAAATAGCAGAAAGTAGAGTGAGACGAGATTTTTATACAGGTTATATCCCCAACTGGTGTTTAATCCTATCCATGGGGTGTTATCTCCCCAAGAGTTCCAATCAATCACTAGGTATTACCGGTTACACTATGATTGACCCGTACACAACCGAAGCACTATGGATACTAGACCTCGTTCTAGGCTGACGCACGCCAAGTTTCGATCCACGTCGTTTACCCAGGAAACCTATTCCCGGCTGGATGCAGCTTGCTACCGAAGGGCAACCGAATCCACAAAATTCGTCCCTCCACGTGAGTAAGACTCCACTCGTGCTCCTTTGTGCGCTCAACGTGCCCGCAGACATAACATGTCCGAAGACAAGGTTTTTAGGGTTTGGAGTTTCTAATGATCGCTCAAAGAGTACAGATTCGCAAATGAAAGCTCAACCACAAACTACGAATGAATCGCAAAGTAAAGCTCAAATCGTCTAAGCCGTCGCCACCCACTGCTCCAACAACTTCTGCAGCACCAGGGAATAATGATCCTGCAGACACTAGCAATGACAATTCCCCTCCTACGATGAAATCTTCACATTGCTGACGACAGTGAACTCCCATCTGATACAGAGATAATCTCCAGCTCGGCCGCTGAAACACCTCAAGCTTCTGATTCAACAATAGAAACTTCTTCAGAAGAGTCAGTTATACCTCAACCTGGAGAAGAAACGGAACATCAGGCTGATCAGAGTGAAGAAAATTTACACGATACAAATGCAGCTGGATCATCACAACCTAGTACAAGAAAGTGGACCCCAGCACACCCAAACTCACAAATAATCGGGGACCCCTCCACTAGTGTAACCACTCGAGCATCAACGATAAATGAATGCCTCTATTCCTGCTTTCCCAGTCAAAAGGAGCCCAGCAAAGTAGCTGAAGCACTCGCCGATCCGGACTGGATAATCGCAATGCAGGAGGAAATCAATCAGTTTGAGAGGTTGAAAGTTTGGAACCTAGTACCTAGACCGGCTGGGAAAACTATCATAAGGACTAAATGGGTCTTTAAGAACGAAAAGGACGAGTAAGGAGTTGTTATCCGGAATAAAGCAAGGCTGGTGGCAAAAGGTTACAATCAACAGGAAGGAATCGACTATGATGAGACATATGCCCTAGTCGCAAGAATTGAAGCCATCAGGATCTTCTTAGCTTTCGCAGCACATAAGAACTTCACAGTCAACCAGATGGATGTCAAAACTGCATTCCTCAACGGAATACTAAAAGAAGAAGTTTTTGTATCTCAGCCTGAAGGTTTTGTAAACGAACAACTCCTAGACCACGTCTACAGACTCGATAAAGCTCTCTATGGACTTAAACAAGCTCCCAGCGCCTGGTACGAGGTCCTCTCGGATTTTCTCATCTCCTCTGGTTTCACAAAAGGAAGATCGATACGACTCTCTTTATCAAGAAGGACGGCTCAGACATTATGTTAGTGCAGATTTACGTCGACGACATCATATTCTAGTCGACGGACTCCAGAATGTGCAGGAACATTGGGATTCTAATGAAGCAGAAATTTGAAATGAGCATGATGGGCGAACTAAGCTTTTTCTTAGGCCTTCAAGTTAAGCAGCTTCACGATGGAATCTTCATCAGTCAATCCAAGTACATTCACAACATACTCAAGAAGTACAACTTGGACAACTCAAATGCTGCCATCACTCCCATGTCTACCTCATGCAAACTTGAAGCAGATCCATCAGGAAAATCTGTTAATCAGACGATTTATCGTGGCATGATAGGATCCTTGCTCTATCTTACGTCCAGTCGGCCTGACATCATGTTCGCCACGTGTCTCTGTGCTGCTTTCAAGCTGATCCAAAGGAATCTCACATGCTCGCTGTCAAGCGGATTTTAAAATACCTCAAGGAAACTCCAAATCTTGGTCTATGGTACCCGATGGAGTCAAGCTTCGAACTCGTAGGATACACCGACGCCGATTACGCGGGATGCAAGCTGGACAGAAAGAGCACTTCTGCAGCCGCTCAATTTCTCGGGGGTAAACTCGTAATCTGGTCGTCTCGAAAACAAAATTGTGTCTCAACCTCGACAGCAGAGGCAGAATATGTCGCTGCTGCGAGTTGTTGCTCACAAATTTTGTGGATGAGAACTCAGCTGCGAGATTTTGGCATAACGTTAAATCCTATTCCAATTTTTAGTGACTCTAAAAGTGCTATAGCTATAACAAGTAATCCAGTACATCATCCACGCACAAAACATATAGACATTAGATATCACTTTATCAAGGAACATGTGGAACAAGGTACAATCGAAATGCATTTTGTGCACACAGATCTTCAACTTGCCGACTTATTCACTAAGGCATTGGATGAAAAGCGATTCCAATTCTTGGTGTCTAGGTTAAGCATGTTGAACCGTAAGACATGATCGATTGTCCCTACATGAACCTGATATTGTGTAAATAGGTCACTTAATTTTTCTCTATATGTTTTCATTTGAATGTTAAAAATCCTACTATCGCATCTAAGGGGAGTCTAAAAAAAATAAAAAATTTGCACTAATCTAAGGGGAGTCATTGAACACTTCGCACAAATTAAGGGGAAGTTCTTATGATCTTACGTCAAATTTAATTTCAAATCGCTTTGAGGGGTAAACTTATGAGATAAACATTTCCATAACCTTATCAATCTTATCATCTCTACATCCTTACAAAATTTTCTCTCGGCGAAACCCAAAAGTTGGTCGAAACTGGAATTTACAAATATTTAAAATCTCTTCTTGGCGAAACTGAAACTCAGCTCAAATTCGATGAAACTAAACATTCAAGTATTTCAAATCTTTTCTCGGTGAAACTACGTATCGCCCGAAACTCCTTTAAATTGATTTGACAATCGCACGAAACACGTTTCGATCGAAACTGAATTTTAAAATCTTGTTATAATTTTCTCGGCGAAACTGACCTTCGCCCGAAACACGTTTCGATCGAAATTGATCATTTTCTTAAATCCTTTTTAATTTTCTTGGCGAAACAGACTTTCACCCGAAACATGTTTCGATCGAAACTGAAATCCTTTTATAAGTTAACACGGCGAAACAGAGCATCGCCCGAAACTAAATCAAATCGATCGAAACTCAAAATTAACCCTGAAGTGTAAAATATGCTTAAGGGGGGGGGGTGAATTAGGCTATAAAAAATGGCTTGTTCCTCTTTGAAAAATACTTTTCTTTAAGAAGATATTGCAGAGTGTGTTATTTCTCTCAAATCAGTATGAGTATCGATCTTATCTCCCTAACCCTGTTTCAAAATATCACGTTAGTTTCAAAAATGGTTGCTACGATATCACCTAGATATTAGTGCGTGTTCCGGGTTTGTCTCACAGTAAAGTAAATAGCAGAAAGTAGAGTGAGACGAGATTTTTATACAGGTTATATCCCCAACTAGTGTTTAATCCTATCCTTGGGGTGTTATCTCCCCAAGAGTTCCAATCAATCACTAGGTATTACCGGTTACACTATGATTGACCCGTACACAACCGAAGCACTATGGATACTAGACCTCGTTCTAGGCTGACGCACGCCAAGTTTCGATCCACGTCGTTTACCCAGGAAACCTATTCCCGGCTGGATGCAGCTTGCTACCGAAGGGCAACCGAATCCACAAAATTCGTCCCTCCACGTGAGTAAGACTCCACTCGTGCTCCTTTGTGCGCTCAACGTGCCCGCAGACATAACATGTCCGAAGACAAGGTTTGTAGGGTTTGGAGTTTCTAATGATCGCTCAAAGAGTACAGATTCGCAAATGAAAGCTCAACCACAAACTACGAATGAATCGCAAAGTAAAGCTCAAATCTTCTAAGCCGTCGCCACCCACTGCTCCAACAACTTCTGCAGCACCAGGGAATAATGATCCTGCAGACACTAGCAATGACAATTCCCCTCCTACGATGAAATCTTCACATTGCTGACGACAGTGAACTCCCATCTGATACAGAGATAATCTCCAGCTCGGCCGCTGAAACACCTCAAGCTTCTGATTCAACAATAGAAACTTCTTCAGAAGAGTCAGTTATACCTCAACCTGGAGAAGAAACGGAACATCAGGCTGAACAGAGTGAAGAAAATTTACACGATACAAATGCAGCTGGATCATCACAACCTAGTACAAGAAAGTGGACCCCAGCACACCCAAACTCACAAATAATTGGGGACCCCTCCACTAGTGTAACCACTCGAGCATCAACGATAAATGAATGCCTCTATTCCTGCTTTCCCAGTCAAAAGGAGCCCAGCAAAGTAGCTGAAGCACTCGCCGATCCGGACTGGATAATCGCAATGCAGGAGGAAATCAATCAGTTTGAGAGGTTGAAAGTTTGGAACCTAGTACCTAGACCGGCTGGGAAAACTATCATAAGGACTAAATGGGTCTTTAAGAACGAAAAGGACGAGTAAGGAGTTGTTATCCGAAATTGTTGGTCCGAGATTACACCAACAATACGACTTCGGACGGATTAAACACGCCTAAAGATCGAGATTTAAGAACGGGGCGTGTGGGGCTTGGTGGTGTTCTTGAGGAGACTCTCTCACTCTAAAATTGTTTATTTGATCTTCACACACAAGCACACATAACTATGTGTTAGGGTTTGGTCCGAGATTACACCAACAATACGACTTCGGACGGATTAAACACGCCTAAAGATCGAGATTTAAGAACGGGGCGTGTGGGGCTTGGTGGTGTTCTTGAGGAGACTCTCTCACTCTAAAATTGTTTATTTGATCGTCACACACAAGCACACATAACTATGTGTTAGGGTTTTCCTATTTATACCACAAGTTGGTATATAATAGGTGGGCCTCTTGTGAAGGCCCATTACATGAATAACTAAGAACTAACCCAATTAAGAGCTAGCCCAAAGTTTAATAAAGCAAACCAACAAAGATAATGCAATGAAATTGAACACTACAAAATATTTCCTAACAATCTCCCCCTTAGTGTTCAATCTTCAGTTCAGCGCGGGATATCTTTGTTGGGCATATTAGAGATCTCGATTCCTAGCAAACTCCCCCTACAAGGGATATCTCCTCTTCTTGCGGAGGCATTGATGGCTCGGCTAGGACTCACTTGTTAAGATTCTCCAATCTTCTTCTTCTTGGCGCCGGATTTTGTCGTCTTCGAATGGAAGTTGTCTGGTTCGGCCACGAAGTTGACTCGTCTGGCTCCAGAAGAAGGTGGGCGTGGGGCGTAAAAAATGTGCCAAGGCTCTATTGAAATGTGACTTTCAAGAGTAGGGAGCCCGGTCTTCAGAGTGGTCAGCGCAGTAGTGGCGGAATGTGGTGGATGAGATGTGCCATGGCTCCTTCGAGTGTTCCATTATGAACATAATAGCTTGACACATAAGAATGTGCGCGGAGGTAGTGGAAGCCTACGGCGGGGCGTAGTTGGTGGAGGTGGTGGAGTAGGTGTTGTGAGAGGTGGCATAGGTGGTGTGAGCGGAGGTGGATGATGGTTGCTGCTGATCCTACTGTACGATCTTCAACTCAGTTCTTCTCCTTTACTCCCCCTTGAGATGATCTCCGTCTTTGGGATCGTCACGTCGTCCGTGAGACGAGTCTGCCTCTGGCGTTGATGGTGATGATGATGGTGTGGTGTGGTGTTGAGTGAGGCAATCAAGTGGGATTCTCAGGAGTAGCAGCATTTGGCTTTCCTCCAAGTTCATTTCGAAACTTGGAAGAGGCGGAGCAGCATGTGGTGGCGTGAGCGTAGGCGTGGTGGAGTGGTGTCGGTGATGGGACCTTTTCCTTCATAGATCCTCGTTGAGCGCGGCATGGAATGTGTAAGTTCCTCGCTGATTGCTATGAGTCGGGGCTCCATCACGAACGGGGTAACTAACCAGACGGGGGTCACAAAGACGCTCTGTCGTCATAACATCGAAACACGTGTCCGATGTGCCGCCTGTTTGCACAGGACAGAAAGAACCGGAGAGCCACAAAGGCTTTCCGTTCGCACGGACGATGAGACAAGCTCGTATCCGTGGCCCATCGACAGTTGTGGTGAGGGTGGCTGTCGTGGTCTTCCGCTCTCGGTCACAAGGACGTCATCAAGCGTTCGGGCAAGTTCACGAAGAACCTGCGGTGCGAAAAGAGTGTTTGTGTCCTAGAAATTGGAAAATTTCGGTGGGTGAGGACACTAGACTCGACGTGGGTGGAAGAGGTGCAGTGAGAGGCGGGGCACTGCATGTTCAACATCAACCGTCTCCAAGTGGGGCGGTGATGGCTAACGTGGTTCCTCTTGTGCGAATGAAACAGCTATCTGCGAAAGGATAGCTGAGTGGTTGGGAGGGTTAATTGCGCGGTTGGACCAGATGCCGCGACTTCTACTCGGAAACGAGCGAGTCGTCTCCTGTACCTATGGGCGAGGTCCGGGTTGTGGTGAGATATGACAGAGGAGTGCGATCATGTCGTCGTTGGTTCGCAACTCCTGCAAGCGACTTACGTCATCCTCCCGAGATCGTTGATTGGATCTTTGCGTGGAGGAGGATGTCGCGCGACCTAGACCTAGACTAGAGAGGCTAGGGTAGGCTCGTTCCTGGGTTAGGATCAGGGGGGTTTCACTGATCCATGGGAACTATGGTGGCGTGGCGTGATCGCGTTGAAAGGCGACCACGAGTGATGTCGACGAGGTGGCCCAAAACTGTTGATCAGACACTTCTGAGACTCGTCAGGTGGTGGTGGTGGTGAGGGCGTAAGAGGATCACGGTGGCTTAGGACGTCTCCATGTAGCGCACCATGGTGGAATGGATGGCAGTGGGTGGACGGTGGAGTCTGGTACATGAGATCCACATCGCCTAAGCATCGAGATTAGATGGCGCGCCCACTGATGGTTGGTTGATCTCTTCTCAACCGTTCTTTGTAGGTCCGGGTTCTGCACGGATTTGTACAGAAGTCATGATGGTTGCTCGCTTCTCTGACATCCCTTCATGCACGTGGAGCAACCCGTGTAACGTGCATGATGGGGTTGGTTGCTCGCAGTGCATACCGGTCATGAATGTGGAGCAACCCATGTACCATTCATGACGGGGGATGGTTGCTCACGTCGTGTACCAGTCATGTATGTGGAGCAACCCGGGTACCATACATGCTGGGGGATGGTTGCTCACGTCGTGTACCAGTCATGTATGTGGAGCAACCCGGGTACCATACATGCTGGGGGGTTTGAAATTTGCATTTGGAAATTCCGCTCCGAAAAGTTTGGGGGTGACCTAAACTTTTTCTATAATGTGCCAATACCGTCCTAGGTCGATTGTTGGTACGGTGATCGTTGCCGCGTTTTGGATTTGCCTTCAAAAATTTCACAAAAACGTCGTCTATACCGAAAATTTTGGCCCAGAAAAATTTTATTTCGGAAAATTTTAAAAGTTTAAAATAGACAAAGTCCAATGGCCTTAGAAAATTTTTCTCTATCCAATGATATAATAGACAAAGTCAAAATTTTTTTTTTTTTTTTTTTTTTGCTCCTTAAATTTATTTAATCCGAGGGGGGCCAGAAATTTTGGTGGTCAAAAACGTTTAAGTGCAATTTTTAAAGAGTGATTTTTGCAAGATTTGAAGCTAAAAATCGAGTTTGGATCAAGTTTAAAGGTTGGGTGCAAATTTCTCGGGGGGGTGCGAAAAAATGGTGTGAAAATGTGCGAAAGATGTTGTCCCGAGAAATTTCGTTGTGAGAGTGAGTCGCGAAAATAAGGAAATTTCGCATTCAAAGGAAATTTTCGCATGTACTGTTAAAGTTTCGCATATCAAGAAGATTTCGCATTCAGAGTACAATTTCGCATGTATAAAATTTTCGCAAGTTAAGAAATTTCGCAGTTGTGCAAATTTTTCGCATGTATTCCAAAAATTTCTCGGTGAAAATTTGTTCTAAAAACGGTATTAAATTTTCGCAGGTAGAAAGAGTTTTCAAGTAGCAAAAATTTCGCAAGTTTTGAATTTTCTCAAGTGATATGGAAGTGAAGTGATGATGCGAAATAGTGAGGATGCGAAAAAGTGAAGTTGAAATTTTTTGGATCACTGTAGCTGCGAAAATTTTGAAGATGCGAAAATATGTATGATGAAGTGAAGTGTATGAAAATTTCGCGGGGCTTCACATGCTGTAGCAGCGAAATTTCTCGGAAAAATTTCTCGGCCTGCGAAATTTCTCGGCCTGTAGATGCGAAAATTTCTCGGGCAGCGAAAGTTTCTCGGCCTGCGAATTTTCTCGGCTAAGAATTTTCTCGGGTAAGAAATTTCTCGGCCAAGAACACAGATTACTGTTCCATAGCTGCGCGACTTTTTCCAGAAAAATGGCTCGTTTTCGCTCAAATCTCACTCAAAATCGACGAAACTTGTTCCAAAACATCAGAAAAACATTCCTAAACACATAATCAACCTTTGGGATGTCTAAAACAACAAAACGAGTTCGAAATCGCCCAAAAACTGAAAGTGACGAAAATAATTTTTCATGCAATTTTTCACTCAAATCTCGCTCAAAACAAGCAAATCCGGTCGCGTTGGGCTCTGATACCACTTGTTGGTCCGAGATTACACCAACAATACGACTTCGGACGGATTAAACACGCCTAAAGATCGAGATTTAAGAACGGGGCGTGTGGGGCTTGGTGGTGTTCTTGAGGAGACTCTCTCACTCTAAAATTGTTTATTTGATCTTCACACACAAGCACACATAACTATGTGTTAGGGTTTTCCTATTTATACCACAAGTTGGTATATAATAGGTGGGCCTCTTGTGAAGGCCCATTACATGAATAACTAAGAACTAACCCAATTAAGAGCTAGCCCAAAGTTTAATAAAGCAAACCAACAAAGATAATGCAATGAAATTGAACACTACAAAATATTTCCTAACAGGAATAAAGCAAGGCTGGTGGCAAAAGGTTACAATCAACAGGAAGGAATCGACTATGATGAGACATATGCCCTAGTCGCAAGAATTGAAGCCATCAGGATCTTCTTAGCTTTCGCAGCACATAAGAACTTCACAGTCAACCAGATGGATGTCAAAACTGCATTCCTCAACGGAATACTAAAAGAAGAAGTTTTTGTATCTCAGCCTGAAGGTTTTGTAAACGAACAACTCCTAGACCACGTCTACAGACTCGATAAAGCTCTCTATGGACTTAAACAAGCTCCCAGCGCCTGGTACGAGGTCCTCTCGGATTTTCTCAACTCCTAGGCTATAAAAAATGGCTTGTTCCTCTTTGAAAAATACTTTTCTTTAAGAAGATATTGCAGAGTGTGTTATTTCTCTCAAATCAGTATGAGTATCGATCTTATCTCCCTAACCCTGTTTCAAAATATCTCGTTAGTTTTAAAAATGGTTGCTACGATATCACCTAGATATTAGTGCGTGTTCCGGGTTTGTCTCACAGTAAAGTAAATAGCAGAAAGTAGAGTGAGACGAGATTTTTATACAGGTTATATCCCCAACTGGTGTTTAATCCTATCCTTGGGGTGTTATCTCCCCAAGAGTTCCAATCAATCACTAGGTATTACCGGTTACACTATGATTGACCCATACACAACCAAAGCACTATGGATACTAGACCTCGTTCTAGGCTGACGCAAGCCAAGTTTCGATCCACGTCGTTTACCCAGGAAACCTATTCCCCGACTGGATGCAGCTTGCTACCGAAGGGCAACCTAATCCACAAAATTCGTCCCTCCACGTGAGTAAGACTCCACTCGTGCTCCTTTGTGCGCTCAACGTGCCCGCAGACATAACATGTCCGAAGACAAGGTTTTTAGGGTTTGGAGTTTCTAATGATCGCTCAAAGAGTACAGATTCGCAAATGAAAGCTCAACCACAAACTACGAATGAATCGCAAAGTAAAGCTCAAATCATCTAAGGAATTTGATAGCTTGTGTGTTCGTTGTGTACCCTTCAAAGTGAAGTGTTTGTCTTCTACATAGACCCACGAATAGCTTCTACACTTCACAAGGAAAGTTAAGCACAGAATATGCAAGATAAAGTTCAATAATCACGTGAATTAACTCAAACAATCATGCCAAGAATAAACCAGTTAAGCTCAACGGTCATGCAGATCACTTACCATAAATACCACAGATTAACATTGATTCCACAGTAATCTCATCCATTTGTCAGCATATTCCATATATATTCCACTCAGCATATTTTCAACGGTAAGCTCAATCAACTGATTTCTTTCCCAAAATATGATAGCCAATTCGCATAGAGAAAGATTTGATCTACTGAGTATAATGCAAAGCATACTTTCCATGTATAGTGATCTCATCCGATTTCAGCACATTCCATAAATAGACTCAATCAGCATCTTACCACATATAAGCCCAATCAATTAATCACTTTCAAAAATATCACTCCTAAGTCGCACAAGGAAAGCTAGATCATTGATTCACTGATTTAAGAGTCAATTAAGATAGCCCTCAAACGGATATATCATGATATTCTTTCCTAAAATAAATCAATCACATGTAAGCATTCAATCAGAATATCTTTTCCATATATAGCATAATCATTCATATCCGGATGATCACAGTCATATTCTTTCCAAAAATAACTTATTCTCGCAGACAGTTCACATATCACTCAGAATAATATATTTTCCATATATAGCACGCAATGCGATTCCATCATACGCAAACGTTCATAACCAGGTGATCACATAAATATTCCAGTTAAGCACAAGATCACACATATTCGATTTTCTTAACAGTTTAATCACATTTAAGCGCTTAATCGAACATTTTCACTTACTTAAACATCACACAACATGCATATCGAGTTTTATAATTTGTACCCCCAATTTACATAATTACTTGGAATAATCAAAACTCTCATAATCATTTGGACCAAAAAGGTCTACAATCTCCCCCTTTTTGATGATAACAAGTAATTAATGCCTATCTTAAGCATGTGAGTACACTCGATATGAAAACATCTAAGCACGTAACATGTTTAAGTATCAAAGCATGTGACATATGATCAGAGCAAATAAAATTTATCAAATTTTGAAGCATGCTCCCCCTGCCTAATTGCCAATAAACTCTTGTAAAGCACAGTCGCAAAGATATAGCAATTACCAGGTCATATCACATGGAATCTCACAAGTTACCACGGAATGTCTCATGTTATCACTTACATCACATCAGTTTGCTCCCCCTGCCTATGTGCGGAATTCCTTAACCTTAACAAATCACAAACTCAAGCACATATGATTAAGACATAAGCAAAAGCAAGCAAGCCGATTATATTATATCATTCCGAAATAACAAAATAATGCATTAATTGCCTAGACTTCTCGCCCTTCATCATTAAAAAGGAGGGACCTACACCGCCAACATACCTAAACCTGCAACCAACCAAACTCGACCTCAAACCCAAAAAACAGAAAAGGGCAACCTAGAGCTAATCCTATAAGAGCTAGGGAATGACTAAGGAACCAAGAGCTAAGGGCTGGAATCGCTATCGGATGAGGCTGATGAGGATTCAGCGATATTCAGAGCCGCAGTGATCTCCTTCAGATACTTGGTAACCCTTTTGAAGTTCCATGAGATCTCTTTGAAGTTTTTGCGGTTTCATCCTTAAAGCCCTTGATACTCTTTTTCAGATCTGCGATCGTTCCTTTCTCGTCGTCGCTATCGTCATCCATTTTCTTCTTGATCGGAGTCTTGGAGGGAGTTTTCAAATCCCTTGTTTTGAACCAGCCTTGGCGAGCATCATAGCGTATACCAACACGCTTCAGGGTGACCAGATCCACAGCATGCTTAGAGCTGTCCTCCCAAGCCTTGGGCAGAGAGATTCCCTCGGTCTCAAACAGATGTGTCAGCACCATTCCATAGGGAAGTTCCTTATCTGAGCTCTGATTGGCATAGATCATGTAGTTAAGTACGAAATATCCTAAGTTGAGTGGCCTGTTTTGGGACACCATGTAGAGAGTCAGCATGTTCATGTTGTTCATCGTTGTAGAATGGCCTCCACTCCCTACTCGGGCGCTCCATAGCGTAAAATGCAGAACCTTGTAGAGAAGGAACAGATCTATGGGAAGTTTGTTCAAAGCTTCTCCTTCAGAGAACTTTGTCTTATAGGGGGAATTCCATAGAGCTTTTGCACAGTCTCGCATGGATACTTCAGAGGTGCACCAGTGGACAAAGTCAAAGTAGCGGAGCCCTTCGTTCTCAACTCCCAGCATCTCATTCACTTTGGCATTATTCCATTCAAGGGTCTTCCCAAGCACATAAGACCCGTCTATCCTCAGGAAATTTTCCCAGCCATATTCCGTCAGCTATGTCACAACTTGGCTGTCAGCCAACTCATCAAACTTTACGCACCTACCTCGTGCAACGCGATGCTTCTGAAGCTTCCCGTGAAGTTCCTTGGCACTATCAGTCAAGAATTTGATCTCGTCAGTTATCTCCTCCGGATTTTTGGGATTAAACAGGGCCTTTGCAGAATGATCCAACGGGGGAGTCCTGTCTCGAGGAGGACACTTGTTCTGAGCAGAAGCAGATTATTGTGGTGAGGCTGATTTTTCGAGTCGGGCGGATTTCTTTGGAGATGAAGGCTGATCGTGAGAGGAAACGGGAGTTTTTTCAGGGGATTCAAGCTGTTCATGAGAGGAGGCAGGAGATGGAGTAGGAGGTTTGACGATATTCGCTTTCTTCTTCTTCGGTTTCGTAGGGGATTTCGTTGATTTAGGCCTGCTTTTGGACTTCGAACGAGTGGCTATTGGAGAGAGTGAGGTTTCGGGTAGGGAACTCTTTCGCTTTTTGTCGGACTCAGATCCAGCACCTTTCGTTTTCACCATGGTTGTGATCGAAGGAGACGGAAATTTGAAAAGAGGAATTTAGGGTTTCAGTGAGTTTAGAGAGAGAAGGAGGTGATGGTTGTAAAGGCTGAAGGCTTTTGGATAAGGATGGAAATAAGTTATTGAAGGATGTGATCTCGACAGGACATATGTCAGATAAGGAAGGGATTTAAAAAACTTGAATTTAAAAGATTTCTTAGTAAGGAAGGAAACTGCCCGTTAAGTGGAATTGACTAAAGATGAAAGGATATCTCGCGGAAATTAAGGAAGGAAATAAGTAAAAGATCAGAGTTCAAAGAAAATATTGGCCGAAAATAAAATTTGACATAAATGTCGAAAAAAATAATCTTCCCATGGATGGAAAGGATTTGGAAGGATAAGGAAGATAGAATCCGAATAAATATTAATAAAATCAAGAAGAAAAAATCGTGGAGATCCTAAAGGATAAGATCAAGGAAATACTAAAGTCTTAACATATCTAGTCACCTTTCCTATTTGAGCTCAATAATTCCTAATCGGTCACCGATATCACAGAATCTACTCTCAATAAGGGGTTTCGTAAAGATATCAGCCAACTGATCATTTGTTCCTACGAAGTTCACGCAGATATTCCCTTTCTGAACATGATCTCGAATAAAATGATGTTTCACTTCTATATGCTTAGTTCGAGAGTGGTGTACGGGATTCTTAGCGATACTAATGGCACTAGTACTATCGCAAGAAATAGGAATTTGGTCGTACCTTAAACAGTAATCACTCAAGGTCTGTTTCATCCAAAGGATTTGCTGAGAACAACTTGCTAAGGCCATATATTCGGCTTCGGTTGTGGATAGGGCCACGGCATTTTGTTTCCGACAGGACCAAGTTACAAGGGAATTCCCTAGTATTGGCAAGTTCCACTAGTGCTTTTCCTATCTTCCCTAGAACCGGCGTAATCCGCATCCGAGTATCCCGTTAATGGGAATTCCTTGGAATTTGGATACCACATAACATGATTGATTGTTCCCTTCAAATGTCTAACTATCCGCTTGACTGCTGTCAAGTGAGATTCCCTAGGACTCGATTGATATCTAGAACATAGATCAGTAGCAAACATAATATCGGGTCTGCTTGCCGTAAGGTATAGCAAAGTTCCGATCATACCTCTATACTTAGTTTGGTCAAAAGGCGTACCTTGTTCATCACTGTCAATTTTAGCGGTCTGGTGCATAGGAGTGGGAAGTACCTTGGAATCAGCCATTCCGAATTTTTCAAGTAGTTCTTTCGTGTACTTGGTTTGAGATATGAATGTTCCCGTATCCAATTGCATGATTTGCAATCCAAGGAAGTACGTGAGTTCTCCCATTAGGCTCATCTCAAATTCCTGTTGCATAGACTTAGAAAAATTCTCGCAAAGAGTGATGTCAGTGCTACCAAATATGATATCATCATCGTATATCAGCACAAGTAGTATGTGATAGGAGAGCACCGTGCTAAGTTCGACCCTAAAGCATTCGAGGCAACTTTTGTCGGGTATTCTACAACATCAAAAGCGTACCGAATATACATCAAGTCCAATGGGCAATTAAGGAAAATAATGTCACTTTCCACGAAGTGGCAGAAATGGCTTCTGAACACATCAGTTCAGGACCCGTGCTCAACCCGTTGGCTTCTGAAGATTGTTAGGAATATGCCCTCGAATGCTATACGAGGATTAGATTGTATAGGGCATTAGCTTATTTATCATTCGACCTTTTATGTAATAAGTTATTTTGTGTGGCATTGTTCATTTATTGGGAATAAGAGTACTTTACTAAGCATCCGGTAAAGTAATAAATGAACAAATCCAAATGTGTCGAGTTGAGTCACTGTTCTCGATAGGTACGAGAGAGGAAGGCACCAGTGGACTCTTAACCTCGAGCATTAAAAGTCCGTAAGCCTTAGGCTCCAGTTGGGTGCTGGATAACTGATTATGGCTTATTTGTCGATGACCTATCGAGTGCCGATATGCCATTTGGAAGCAGAGGTCATGACTTGTGATACGAGTCGAATCAAGTGATTGAATCGTTTCATGGACACTAACTCACGGGTCGTACGGTCGAACATGGCTTATTACTCAAGGAGTGTCAATGACCGACGACAACACTATAGTAGTCTACGTGAACCTTAGACCGAAAGGGGCTTTGACGGAGTTGACTTTGAAGTCTCGACTGTCACTGGTTCCCCTCGACCCGATTTGTTGTTGCATGGGTCAGCGGGCCAGATGCGGTCTTGATGACGATTTGTGGTTGCCGGCTTAGACCGCCGAGTACGGATTCACAGTCTCGCAAGTAATCGAGATAAGTGTCCTATGAGGACGACAACGGGAAATTACGAAATCCTTGGCCAAGGTATTGAACTAACTCATGTTAGACATGGAAGGTAGTTTTGGTGATTTGCCTCGTCCCCATTTTATCATAGAATCGAGTATAGTGAGTTTTGACATAGACCATGGCTCTCACTCGATTGGGACACAGCTGAAGGGTTTATACGTAATACTATAATCTATAGTAAGGTTCTCGAATAAAGACTGGGACGAAATTCGCACTCGAATCGGGTTACGGTCCGGTACTGCGGGATTGGCTAGGTAACTACGGACACTTAGATTCGTCCCTTTCCGATTGAGTCGAACCTAGAGAGTCGGGCTTAAAAAGGATCATCAACGTGTACTGATAAGGAGAGAAAGTGTTTTGGGCCTTAACGGGCTTTGGGCCGTTGGGCCGCGCCTTAGTGGGCCTCGGGCCGTTTAGTGGACCGAAGTCGGACTTCGTATGAAACTAACTTTCAGATTTGGGCTTGGCCAAGTGCTTAAAAGGCTTGAGGGTAAAATTAGAATTTGACCCTAGTGGGCCTCGGGCCTTTTCGCCTGTTGCTATGATGAAGTCCATTCGAACATTGCTTGCGATAGCTGCGCACTATGACTATGTGATCTGGCAGATGGATGTGAAAACTGCGTTCCTAAACGGATACCTCAAGGAGGAAATATATATGGAGTAGCCCAAGGTACATCGCAAGGAGATGATCATAGGGTGTGCAAACTGAACAAGTCCATTTGTGGAATGAAACAAGCCTCCAGAAGCTGGAATCCTCGGTTCGATGAAGTGGTCAAGGGCCATGGATTCTTAAAGAACGAAGACGAACCTTGCGTCTACAAGAAAAGCAGTGGGAGCAAAATATCTTTCCTCGTATTGTACGTGGACGACATCCTTTTGATAGGAAATGATATTGGAATGCTCTCGATGGTGAAAGCGTGGCTTTCGACCGAATTCTCCATGACAGACTTGGGAGAAGCTACCTACATCTTGGGAATTCGCCTTTATAGAGATCGAGCGAATCGTATGTTAGGACTCTCCCAGGCCCTTTACTTAGAGAAGGTCCTGAAGCGATGTAATATGGACAACTCTTAGAAAGGGTTCCTGCCTATGCGGCATGGGATTCACCTTTCCAAGGCTATGGGCCCTCAAAGTGAGTTGGAGCGGAAAGAGATGAATGGAATCCCCTATGCATCCGCAAGCTTGATGTACGCGATGCTTTGCACGCGACCTGACTTGGCGTACGCTGCGAGCGTAGTCAGTCGGTTTCAGGCTGACCTTGGTAAGGAACATTGGACAGCAGTCAAGACTATCCTCAAGTACCTCAGACGGACTAAGGATATGATGCTGGTCTACGGTAATGGAGTATTGGAAGTGGAATGGTATACGGATTCGGATTTCCAGTCTGACGTGGAAGACCGAAAATCCACTTCAGGATTCGTCTTTACGCTCAACGGTGGAGCGGTGTCTTGGAAAAGTTCCAAACAGAGCACTACTGCAGATTCCACATGCGAATCAGAGTATATAGCGGCCTCAGAGGCAGCGAAGGAAGGTGTTTGGATGAGAATGTTCTTGGAAGAACTTGGTGTCGTTCCTGTAGCAGATAGGCCATTGCCATTGTGGTGTGACAATACTGGCGCTATTGCTCATGCGAAAGAACCGAGGTCTCACAGCAGGTCCAAACATATAGAAAGAAAGTACCACGTGTTACGTGGATTCGTTGAGAATGGCTACATAGCCGTGCAGAAGATTGCGACCGCGGAAAACGTGGCCGACCCGTTCACCAAGCCTCTCTCACAGGCAGTACTAGCTAGACATCTCGAAAAAATGGGTATTAGATACTGCAGCGCATGGCATTGAGTGCAAGTGGGAGATTGTTAGGTATATGCCCTCGAATGCTATACGAGAATTAGATTGTATAGGGCATTAGCTTATTTATCATTCGACCTTTTATGTAATAAGATATTTTGTGTGGCATTGTTCGTTTATTGGGAATAAGAGTACTTTACTAAGCATCCGGTAAAGCAATAAATGAACAAATCCAAATGTGTCGAGTTGAGTCACAGTTCTCGATGGGTACGAGAGAGGAAGGCACCAGTGGACTCTTAACCTCAAGCATTAAAAGTCCGTAAGCCTTAGGCCCTAGTTGGGTGCTGGATAACCGATTATGGCTTACTTGTCGATGACCTATCGAGTGCCGATATCCCGCTTGGAAGCAGAGGTCATGACTTGTGATGCGAGTCGAATCAAGGGATTGAATCGTTTCATGGACACTGACTCACGGGTCGTACTGTCGAACATGGCTTATAACTCAAGGAGTGTCAATGACTGACGACAACACTATAGTAGTCTACGTAAACCTTAGACCGAAAGGGGCTTTGACGGAGTTGACTTTGAAGTCTCGACTGTCACTGGTTCCCCTCGACCCGATTTGCTGTTGCATGGGTCAGCGGGCCAGATGCGGTCTTGATGACGATTTGTGATTGCCGGGCTTAGACCGCCGAGTACGGATTCACAGTCTCGCAAGTAATCGAGATAAGTGTCCTATGAGGACGACAACGGGAAATTACGAAATCCTTGGCCAAGGTATTGAACTAACTCATGTTAGACATGAAAGGTAGTTTTGGTGATTTGCCTCGTCCCCGTTATATCATAGAATCGAGTATAGTTTTTGACATAGACCATGGCTCTCACTCGATTGGGACACAGCTGAAGGGTTTATACGTAGTACTATAATCTATAGTAAGGTTTTCGAATAAAGACTTGGTCAAAATTCGCACTCGAATCAGGTTACGGTCCGGTACTGCGGGATTGGCTAGGTAACTGCCGGACTCTTAGATTCATCCCTTGCCGATTGAGTCGAACCTAGAGAGTCGGGCTTAAAAAGGATCATCAACGTGTATTGATAAGGAGAGAAAGTGTTTTGGGCCTTAATGGGCCTTGGGCCGTTGGGCCGCGCCTTAGTGGGCCTCGGGCCGTTTAGTGGACCGAAGTCGGACTTCGTATGAAACTAACTTTGAGACTTGGGCTTGGCAAAGTGCTTAAAAGGCCTGAGGGTAAAATTGGAATTTGACCCTAAGCTGATTTTCGAATTATGCCTTGGGAATTAATTTCGGAAAATTAAATATAAATATGGAAATAATGTATTTGGAATATTATTTATTTTAATGTGAAAATTTCGAAATTAATCTTGGATTAAGTTTCGAATTTTATACCATATTTACATATACTTAGTTTGACTTAGTATTTAAGTTAGTTGTCGAATTATGGTAAGTATCCATATATGAATTTTATTAAATAAGGGAGAGAAAGATATGGCAAAATCTCTCCACTTAAGGAGAAAAATGGAAACCATATCTTTGAGATATCCTAGGGATTTCCAAATATATCATAGTATAAATAGGGCAGCCCTATTTCATAATTGAGAGTGAAAAATTTCGTCCATAATACAAGGCACAAAACACACACCGAACGCACACACTCTTCTCTCACGCGACGGCTTTGTTCTGTCTAGCCATCTTTAGAGAACTGATTCCGTGGTACACTGCGAGGTCGGCATGACGATCTAGTGCCATCCACCACCATCGACGAAGTCTTGAAGAAAAGGACGAGGAGCTGCCACTCGCTTCAACTTGTAATTCTCTACGGGTTTGACCCGCCCTATTACATGTCTATGTGTTACTATTCTGATCCGAGCAACGAGGCAATAAGGGAACCCGGAAAATTTCTGTTCGGCACCGTACCCGGGGACGTGGCGTCTCCGGGAGACACCGGTTATCCCAACAGATAACACCTCAGAACCCGTATTCACTGGTGTGTTGGCACAAAACCAACAGAAGATAGCAACAAATCAGCAATCACCGCCAGACGAAGCTCTGAGACTTGTGTTAGAAGACTTGGATTCCCTCTTTGAACCTCTACATCCGCCAGTCACCGTAAATCCTACACCCGACGTGGCTGATGTACCAAGTTCTTCTACAGTCCCTACCTCACCCGATTCAGATTTGCCACAGAACAATGAAGACTACCGTGGGTATTGAGGAAGAATCATCAGAGTCGCTTCCACCCAGTACAGATGTGGAACTTCCTCACACCAATGAACAATCGGAAATCATTGGAAATCTAGACCCACAAATGGCTGATACTTCATCTTCAGCTTTGCCGCATGAGCGCAGGTGGACTCGAGCTCATTCGGTTGATCAGATAATTGGCGATCCTTCGAGTGGAGTAAGGACACGACATCAACACGGTCTTTTCAGCTAATTCATAAGCCAAAATGAGCCTAATAAGGTAGCAGACGCACTTCAAGACCCGGATTGGATAATTGCAATGCAAGAGGAAATCAACCAATTCGAACTCCTTCAAGTATGTAAATTAGTACCCCGACCGCATGTGAAAACTATCATCGGAACAAAATGGGTATTTAAGAACAAAAAGAATGAAGATGGCGAAGTGATCAGAAACAAGGCACGATTAGTTGCAAAGGGATACAACCAACAGGAAGGCATCGACTACGGTGAAACGTATGCTCATGTTGCCCGAATTGAAGCCATTCATCTCTTATTGGCTTACGCGGCTCATAAAGACTTCAAGGTCTATCAAATGGACATCAAAACTGCCTTTCTCAATGGCGTACTCAAAGAAGAAGTCTATGTCGCTCAGCCAGATGGCTTCATTGATCAGGAACATCCCGATCACGTCAATCGACTGGATAAAGCTCTCTACGGACTAAAACAAGCCCCACGTACTTGGTATGATGTCTTGAGTGACCTACTCGTAATGTCTGGATTTATTGGAGGAACAGTCGGTACGACACTCTTCATCAAATGGCAAAACAAGGATCTGATGGTCGTCCAAGTTTACGTCGACGACATCATTTTCGGTTTAACAAATTCACGACTGTGCAAGAAGTTTGGAGATCTCATGAAAAGTAAATTCGAGATGAGCCACATGGGAGAGATGCAATTCTTTCTAGGACTTCAAGTCAGGCAGCTCAATGATGGGATATTTATCAGTCAAACAAAATACATAAAGGATATCCTAAAAAGTTCCATCAAGATCAGAGCAAGCCTCTCCGCACTCCCATGTCAACAAGCTGCAAGTTGGATGCCGATCCCACAGGAAAATTGGTCGACATCACACTTTATCGTAGCATGATTGGATCTCTTCTCTACCTCACTTCTAGTCGGCCGGATATCATGTTTGCCACTTGTCTTTGAGCCCGCTTCCAAGCCGATCCCAAAGAATCCCACATGCTCGCGGTGAAGCGTATTCTTCGCTACCTTAAGGGCACAACTACCTTAGGACTATGGTTTCCTAAAGGTACGAACTTCAAACTTATCGGCTATACTGACGCTGATTATGCAGGTTGCCGGATGGGCAGAAAAAGCACCTCCGGTGGCGCTCAGTTTCTAGGCAAAAAGCTACTATGCTGGTCATCTGAAAAGCAAAATTGCGTCTCAACCTCGACGGCTGAAGCTGAATACGTCGCAGCCGCCAGCTGTTGTTCTCAGATTCTATGGATGCGGCTCAGCTTCGCGACTATGGGTACATTTTAAATAATATACCCATATATAGTGATACCCAAAGTTCAATTGCGATTACGTGCAATCCTGTTCACCATTCACGCACGAACACATAGACATTAGATATCACTTTATCAAAGATCACGTAGAAAAAGGCACCATAGACATGTACTTTGTGAACACGGAATATCAACTAGCCGACATTTTCACCAAGGCATTAGATGAAAAACGATTCCAATTCCTTGTCGGAAAATTAGGCATGTTGAATCTTTCATGATATGTGTGTTACCTGATCTTTCGTACTATTAGATGCTCTACTCTATGTGTTTTCTACGCTTACATGGTTTATCTTGCGTGAATATAATATATAATAAAAATATAAATAAAAAATACTATACATATACCTATAATATAGGGGAATGACGAAATCTTTAGGATGCTCGATCTACGTCACAATTAGATTTCCCTGGCATGCTACTGATTGCTTATTTAATTTTGTCAGTCTAAGTCGCATTCTTTTGTCCAAAGCTCAGATAATTTGCTCCACTAGACACAAAGCCACTTCACATAAGTGAGGATTCTGGCCTGTTATTTTTCTTTTCTATTGATCTATTCTTGAGCGAGTCACACATCCATTGCTTGTCTTGACTAGTGATTCTTGGCTTCATACTCGTCTTTCGTTAGATCCTTAGGAAAATGATTAGAGCACTTAGGAAATTCCTCACTTGGCCTTAAATATAGAAAATCTAAATCCTTTAATACAGCCTTTAGTCATTCATTTTGAGCCTTCTCCAATATTCTTTTCTTCACTTGAAAATCCTTTGAGCCTTCAACCGACATCTAAGTCTTCGATGGGAAATTCAATCGAGAAAAGGTGGGGGCGAAAAAGAGACGACAAAGAAAAAGATGACAAAAAAAGGTGGAAAACGCACCGTGGAATGCTCAACGCACAAAAAGCAGTCCGAAAGAACCTATCCCTCGACTATCACAATCTCATATCATTAGCAGGGGATATGGATCTTGCTGCGAACTTCTCCATCGATAATCTCGTACACTCGTCAGAACGGCTAGAAAGATGAGCACCACGAAGTGAACTTCTCCAACGATAATCTGGTCTTATATCGAGAAAACGAGAAGAGGAGCGCGGCCTTGGGTTCGAATTCCATAACTGCGAACTTCTTCAAATTGATAATCTCCGAAACTTCACTAGGGATTAAGAGAAAAGGAGCGCAGTATCGGCCCGAGAACGAACAAGAAGAACTTCGCCTTAGATAATCTCTCAGCCTCGTAGAGAAGCGGAGCTTCAGCTTGACCAAGTGCAGACTGAAATCATTGAAGGATAAAGAATGATAAACAATATCGAGAAAAACGCAAAAGGAGGAGAACGACGAAGAAAAGGAAGACGAACTTTTGTCCACAACTCCAAAACTATCCTTCCCTTCTTAGTCAAGACCAAATTAAAACCTTTCACAGTCTCTATGATTCCACATCGACGATCTCTCGCAAAGGTGAAATGATTAAAAACACCTCGATCACAGGTAAATTGACTTAAGATTGCTTGTGTTGACCTGAGTGATATATATACAATCATCCCAAGGCATAAATAATCGAGTGCTAGAGTGAATCCAGTGAGAGTTGTCGAAATGGATCATTCTATGAACTTAGGGCTCTTTAAGTTTGGCGACATGACTCGACGGTATGTGATCATTTCAAATCTTGTGAAATTTTAGGCGTGACGATGATCGTAGCAAAATAATCTGACCCCATCCTAATAATACTATCAATATATACAATTAAAAAAAAATAATAATAAAAAAATAGTAAAATAAATAAAAAAAATTATATATATATATATATATATAAATCGCACATTTTGAATGCATGTTTAACTTGCATTGGTACGGAATTGATTAAAATGCGACTTTACTTGTTTATGCTCATACCCTCCCGCAACATTTTGAATACATGATTTAGAGACCATGTATCTAAGTGAAATTGCCTAAATTGCGTATAATAATGATTGTTACTTGTATTGATTTGCTTGATTACGTGATAAATCGATACATGTGCACTATTTGAGGGGGAGCATTTACAATGATTCCATGTTTTGAGCTCCAAATATTCTTGATGTTCTTTTCTTTAAGTGTTGCAGAAATTTTCATTCTAGAATTGCTTTGGTCAATGCTTAAATAAGGAGGACCTCACAAAATTTCACGATCGTTAGCTCAAGACATTGATAAAACAATACAGGGGGAGCCTTAGTAGATCAATTACTTCTTGATTAACTCTAATATTCTCGACATTTTGCTCTAAGTAATGCAGATTATCGAAGATCAATTTTGGAGCCGGATGTCATTTGTTCGAAAATACAGGGAGTTAATTGAATTTTCGTTTATAATTAAAAGGAGTAATTCTGTGGTTTATTCTTAAAATTTAGGATCAATCTGAAATATTAAGGTAAACTTACTATCGAGAAATACGGGTGAATTTGCAATTTTCAATCGCAATTTCTTGAGCGCAAATTAATTTGGGACCAAATTGTAATTTTCGCCTTCATATTGTCGAGCGAAAATTAAACAGGAACCAAAAAGATTTTCGATCGGAATTGTCGAGCGAAAATTGAACAGTGACCAAATCAAAATTCTCGATCGTAAGTTTCTCGATCGCAAATAGTAATGGGCTTAATTCTCTAAATATCGAAAATGTCTAATCAACCCAAATTAAACGAAATCATAGTTTGTAGTCGAAAATCCCTAAAATCACGCAAAACCCTCGATCGCAAAACTCAAAAGACGAACATCAAAATCTTCAAAATCTTTCAATCTTCCAACTAATTTTCGTCTTTTGAAGGTAGATTTGACTTCCTTTAGGGTTTTTCGTGCATTTAAATTAGATTTGCGTCTGTATTTTGGAATATTTCGTTTGATTCTGTGATTATTTATCGACTGTTCATATTCTGAGAACTCAAACACTTGCTTGCAGTAGTTTAGACCTTCTCTAAGTTTAATCTAGGTTAAAAACTGCATAATAGGCTAGTTTCGACGTTTCTTGATCGTTGTGAGTGAATATAACTTTGATTTTCTGCGTTATTAGTGTTTGATTGAAAGTTAGGACTGAACTGGAGTTTAAAGGTTTAAATGCATCGAAGAACTTTCTTGCTCGCAAACAGTGAAAATTGAAATTTGATTTGATTAAGTCACTGTTTGAATCGTAAAAGATCTTCGTTCGCAAATATTTTCAAGTTAGTCACTACGATAAATAACGCTGATTGAAAAATAATTACAATCGAGAAATCGAATTTGGATTTTATGCGAGCAAAAATATTACTGAGAGGAATAGATAAAATAGATGCAATCCATTTCAAAAATTTCGTGCGCAAAACTTACAGTCGAAAATTTCGATTTCAATCTTGTTCTCGATCGAAAATTTTAAGCGGCGAAAAATTATTTTTTCTTTTCAATAAAATTTCTCGATCGTAAAAACACGCCGCGAAACTTTGATCGATTGAAAATTTTCTCGATGGTTGACTTAGACTCTAATTGAAAATTTCTCGACTGTAAACCTTTGCAGCGAAAAACCTCTTCAAATGGAAATATTTTCTCGCTCGTTAATTTTCATAGCGAAAAATTTTATTCACGCGCGGAAAAGTTTCTCGATCGTAATTTACTTGGAAATCTAATTTCTCAATTGTAAATTTACACGGAAATTTTTCTCGATCGTAAAATTTCTCGGCTACAGTTTCGCATCTTGAGTTCAAACACTTAGAAATTTTCTAAGTCCTTACTTTCCATTGTAGCTTTCAATGGAGAATAAAATTTTCGATCGCAAAAATAAACGGATATCTTGATTAAAAATCAGCACTTCGTAAAACAAAATTGAAATTTCAATTTTACGTGCGAAAATTTCACGGAGTAAACAGTGACTCTAAACACTTAGAAAATTTTCCACAAAACTTTCATATGAGTCTTATACATATGTCGAAATATCATTTTTCACTAATAGTCACTCTGGTATACCTATTCATACCTTCTTCAAGATAATTTCGACAAATTTTTGAACTAATGATTTACATTTCTTATGTGGATTTCAGATGGATCACTACCCTACATATAATCACATCTACAAGAAGGCCTTATATCTCAACGTCCACGACACGAACTTCCAGTTACACCTGACCACCTTTCGGTGTCCAGACGACATTATCGTGTCCATCCTGCAAGGCCATCCACTATGGCATGCACTACCAGTGACGGCATCAGTGCCGATGGTCTACCTACAGCAGTTTTGGGGGATAATCAAGAGCATCATCTTGGACGGGGCATACCACTTTACCACGGTTGTCGGGACGAGGCACATCTGCATGAGCAAGAACGCGTTCAGAGTTCTCCTCGACCTCCCTCACAGCCAAAACTACGACCCCTTCCCATCAGATGCAGAACTAGTGCATGATTTCCTCCAGATAGGGTACCGTCCGCCGCTTACCAAGCTAGCTCAGATGCAGAGCAATAGGATTCCCCATCCATGGAAGACACAATTCGGGATTATCAACAAGTGTCTATCACCGAAGCACGCAGGCTTCGACAAAGGCAACGGCCACATTCTTCGGTGATAAGACGGACTCCCAGGCGACTTACATACAAATCGAATCCCTCTTCCCGGCCATCACCACCGCACCAAATACCGTGCTGATCACTTCTTCAAATGTTGCCGGCACTTCTTCGCTCAATCTCGAGCCGCAACATACTCTATCGGTGTTTGGTTCGCAGGCCCAATCATAGCCTGCCGAAACACCCATAGAGGAGAATCTTCGAGATTCGACTCGAGGATTGGGTGGAAGTCTCATACAGTCACAACCTCAAGTGACTGTGAGCCAACCTAAGGAGTCGGTGTCCTGGAACATCCCAGGAGACGTCCGCCCCATTTGTGACTGAAGACCACCTCAAAGCCGCCCTCTCCTCAGCACTTAAATCTTTCGAAGACAAGATTATGGAGAGCATGCGTACGACTATCAAGACGTCCCGTCAAGATCGAGGGAAAGCACCCGTCTCGGAGCCAGCTTCAACACAAGCTGACCTCACAACCCACTCCCACCGACCCTCTACAAAAGTCTTCCATCCTCATCAACCCATACACCATCCCAATCACCTAGCTCCACGATATAATGCTAGCCTGTCTCATTGGTCTCACCATCCGGTCGCCTCAGGAGGAATCACTCTATAGGCGACTGGTGGACCATCCTGAGCCACCAACCCAAACGTGCCGAGGCCAAAGCTCCCAATCCAGACGACGACATGACGATCCTGACGATCAGGATCCTCATGAGAGGGAGAAGAGGCCAAGGACTGAAACGACGAGTGGCCAAGGACAAGGCTCGGGCGCAATGCAAACAAGCGTTGGAGCAGTGAAACCCAAACCCAAACCCAAACTACCCACACCACGCACCGCACCACCACTCTAACCCATATCGACCCACCGACCATTCACCTACGAACGTCTCCGCCCACACCACCGACCTTCGCAAGCCCCTTGCTTCCGGAAGAAGAAGCAAGCGCTGTCATGCTCGACGGCCTAACGCAGACTCAGGCGACTCACTCAATAGCTCCAGACCAACCGGGACCATCCGGACATGGCGTCAACCCACACGAGGTCCTAGCCAAATGCATATTCAAAGGACAGTGGATGACCCATTCCATGCTCGAAGAGCATCAAAGACAACGGCTTCAGGACGCAAGACACTTCTTACAAAAAGCCTCGGTAGACCTCGTACTTCTAAAAGACGAAGAACTTCAGGAAGGTGAAGACTACGAGCAAGACATCCCAAGCCTACCAGAGTTGATTGCACAACGAGCCGCTCCCTCCACAAGACTAACACCAAGGACCGTTCGGATCGACACGCTTTGGGGGAATATTTGGATAGAGATACCTTTCCTTGAATAAGTTCGTGAAAATATGTGGAGGTCACCGGACAAGATCAAAAAGCCGAACGAGTTTGAGCTAAGAGGAATCTCTCACTGGGATCAGCAGAAGAGGATGACCTACCTCTTGATGCTGACCAAACTTGGACCCGATGTAAGGCTGGGGATGACTAAAACACAAGTCAAGAGCCATTACAAGAGTGTTTCCCCTATTTGCCAGCTTCTCAGCGTCTACTGTGCTAAAGCAGGTCTTCCAACCCAACCTACACTATCTAAGCGAGAGCGACCTACCGTACATACCTGCTGATGAGGTATACAAACTCTATCAGCTGTATGTGGAGAAGTACAAAGGTCCTCAAGGCTTCATCAAGAAAGAAGGACTCGAGGGACTCTACCGGTTCATGATGCGCCAAGTCAAGTACTTCGCCGCACACGACCTTCAGATGGCTCTGGAGAGCAACATGAAGAAGGTTAACATGACCGCTCCACTCAACAAAGGACCTGAGATCGAAGGGCTTCCCAACAACCACGTGCACATCAGCTCAGTCCTAGGCATAACCCACCACAATCCAATTGCCAAGAAGAATAGGTTGATGCTGAAGACTGAAATCAACAAGCTTTGTGATGGAACGCTCAAGGTCATCAGGAAGGACATAGAGCAGAGATTGGAAGAAATCAATAGAGATATAATGCTGAGAATCCATCGGTTCGTGAGAGAACAGCCGCTCCTAATGGAACTACTAGAAGATATCGAGGAGCGATTAGAGCTAAGGAACACGCTCAGGAACTTTGAGCATGTGCTGGGCTTGCGCAGGTCATACTTTGCCCGACGAGGACAAACAGCGCGGAAAGGCAATCAAGCACAAAGGGGGAGATTGTAGAGTATCATTTTAGATTGTGCTTGATTTCATTAGTTGTCCTTGTAATTAGGGGCTTTATTTGTATTAGTCCATAGATTAGGACTAGTTAGATATTTATACGAAGTTTGTTTGGTATAAATACTTGTAGAAACATTGTGCTTAATAAAAAAAAAATTAGAGAATCGATCCGAAAGGCTGTCGAATTCGTTTCTAGAGAGAGAAACTCAGAAAACATCATCTCACTAAAGGAATTCTGTCCCGTGTTCTTCATCGAAGGTTTTCGATCGAATTTCAATTTAAATCATTCTAATCGATTTCCTTAGAATTCATGCCTAGGATTGATTGAGTTGATAACAGAGGACCTAACAGACTTGTTTACGGGAAATCTTGACATTTACCCGTCGAGCTAGAACACAAAGCTTTGGGCGCTAAAAAGCTCAATTTTGATTTGAATCTTGCAGGTGAAAGCGAAACTTGCAGATCAACGAGCTCGACGAGTGGAGGCAAATGGCTTATGAGGATACCCGTATCTACAAGGAGCGTATGAAGTTTTACCATTATCGTAAAGCGGGAGTTCCAAGAGGGCGACCGCGTCTTGCTATATAACTCACTCTTGCGACTATTTCCTGGTAAGCCGAAATCGAGATGGTCAGGCCCATTCACGGTAGCCCGAGTATTTCCTTATGGGACAGTCGAGATCACAATCCCGATACGAGGGACTTTCAAGGTGAACAGACAGCGTCTCAAGTAGTACTATGGCGGTGACATCGAGGCGCTCGGGAAGGAAACGATTCTCCTCCTCAACACCACCCAGAGCTGAACCACCGAACTATGTCTAGCTAAAAGACATTAAAGAAAGCGCTACTTGGGAGGCACCCCATGCCTATCCTATGTTTTTCCTTTATTTTTCTATTAGCATTTTTAGTTTTTATGATTCTGATTTCGATGATCGCAGGGAATCCAAAAGCTCAAGTGTGGGAAGGAGCTATACAATACACACACACCGAGACATTTAGGGAAATTCACTTATCTATCTTTCCCTCTTCCTTAGGTTATATAATTGTTACGTTGAGGACAACGCAAAATCTTTAAGTGTGGGGAGGGAATTTCTGTGAAAATTAATGCGAACATGTTTTATGTGTGCACTTGATTTTTGGTATAAATTTTTTCGAAAGTATTGCATGAAATGTTTTTCCTGAAAATCATGTTTCGTATCATGAAAGGATGATTTTGTGTTACCGATATTGTGAGTAATTAGGATACATACGCGTGTCGATTTTTTCACATGGTTAACTTGGCGGTACTTGAGAGGTTTGTACACATAACCCGTTTTTGTAAGATTTTTGAGCCTACGAGCCTTTTGCTCATTTCTTTGGTTGTGTTAATCATGCTTAATTTATTTCTTGTTAGGAATATTTTGTAGCATCCTTTAATTTATGTAATCTTGGGTTAACACGTTTCTTTAGTCGGTTGTAGTAGTTTGGGGTGACTTATGATATTATGTAGGAGTTTTGTATTGGGCTTTAATATACCAAACACTTGTGGCATATAAAGCCCCACTTACCCTAATTAGGGTTTTTATCAAAAGAATTGAAAGGTATGCCACCTTGTACTTTTCCTTAGAAAAACACACACTAACATGCACTCAAGGGGTTCATCACGTTTTTTACATTCAAACCTTTCTTTTGATCCTTGTTTGGTAATAAAAGGGCCAACAAGTGGTATCAGAGCCAAACACGGATCAATATCTTCCATTTGAATCCAGTTTTGCTCGATTTCGACGTGATTTGATAAAGTTTTTAGCTTGAAAACTCATTTTCGATTTTTTCACTGTTTTTGAGTGTTTTCAAATCGATTCCGCAATACTTAGAGCAAATGTTGACAATATTAGAGTTATTTAGGAAGTAATTGTTTTAATAAGGCTCCCTTGAATTGTTTTACCAATGTCTTGAGTTCACGATCATGAAAATTTCTGAAGTCCTCCTTTTTTTTAAGCATTGTCCAAAGCGAATCAAAACGAAAATTTCTGCAACACTTTAATGGAAGAACAAAAATATTTGGAGCTCAAAACATGGAATCATTGTAGATGCTCCCCCTCAAATAGTGCACCTATATCGATTTATCACGTAATCATGCAAATCAATACAAGTAACAATCATTATAACATGCAATTAATCAGTTTAGACTAGATACATGTTCTCCTAAACATGTAATAAAGATTTGCGCGAGGGTATGAGCAAAATCAAATATTTGCATTTAAAACAATTCAATACCAATGCAAGTTAAATATGCATTCAAAATGTGTGATTTTTTTAATACTTATAATAGTATGGGGTCAGATTATTTTGCTTCAATCGATCGTCACTCCTAAATTTTCATATGACACTTGAAAAAAAAAAACTGCCGTCAAGTCTAGTCATCAAACTAAAGTCTCAGGTTCATAATTTGATCCATTTTGACAACTCTCACTAAGTTCACTCTAGCACTCTATTATTTTTAACTCGGGGACTTTATATTTATATCGCCCAAGTCAACACAAGCAATTTTAAGTCAATTTACCTGTGATCAAGGCATATTTAATCATTTCATCTAAGCGAGAGATCGTCGTTTTTGGAATCAAAGGGACTTTTAAGGGTTTAATTTGGCTATGACTTAGAAAGGAAGGAGTTTAGAGGTGAGCTTATCTTTGTCGTCTTCCATTTCTAGGTCCGTCTCTTTTTTTGGTAAAATTTTTCATCTTTTCAATCATCGCCCTTATTTTACACCCTTTTTGCTCAAGCTGAAGCTCCGCTTCTCCACTAGGCTCTAGGAGATTATCGTAGGCGAAGTTCTTCTTGTTGGTTCTCGGGCCAATACCGTGCTCCTCTTCTCTTAATCCCTGGAGAGGTTTCAGAGATGATCAATTTGGAGAAGTTCACGGTTATGGAATCCGTACCCAACTGCGTTCCTCTTCTCGTTTCCCGATATAAGACCAGATTATCGTTGGAGAAGTTCACTTCGTGGTGCTCATCTTTCCAGCCGTTCTGACGAGCGTACGAGATTATCGACGGAGAAGTTCACAGCAGGATCCATGCCTTCTTTTTGTAGTTTCAAAACAGGTTCCTTTGGTCTGTTTTCTTTCTTGTGCATTGAGCATTGCCTTCTTTTGTCATCTTCTCGTCTTCTTTTACTTTTCTCCCCCTACTTTTCTTGTTTGGACAGTTTCGAAGAGTATAAAATCGGTTGAAGGTTGGAATGGGTTTCAAATGAAGAAAAGGAATTCGGAGAAGGTCCAAAGTGGATGACTAAGGGCTTTGGTATGGGAATGGATTTTTTTAAGGCCGAGTGAAGGATTACCTAAATGCCCAAATCATTTTTCTAACGATCTAAAGAAAGGCGAGCATGAAGCCAAGTATCACTAGTAAAGACAATCAATTGAGGTGTGACTTCACTCGAGAGATAGATCCAAAGAGAGAAAAATTGAAAGGCTAGAGACCTCACATTTGAAGGGTGATTTTGTGTCTAGTGGAGCAAACTAAAGACCTTTAGACACAAGAATGTGACTTAGACTGACAGAATTAAGCAGTTGAATCAGTCGTATGTCGGGAAAAATTTTACGTGACTTAGACGGAAGCATCATAAAGGATCTCGTCATCCCCCTAAATTATAGGTATATGTCTAGTTATTTTTTTTTCACGCAAGATAAGACAAATGAGCATGGAAATACATAGAATAGAGCATGTGATAGCACGGAAGATCAGGTAAAGCACATATCAAGGGAGATTCAACATGCCTAATTTTCGACAAGGTATTGGAATCGTTTTTCATCCAATGTCTTGGTGAAATATCAGCTAATTGGTACTCCGTGTTCACAAAATACATGTTGGTTGTGCCTTTTCTACGTGGTCTTTGATAAAGTGATATCTAATGTCTATGTGCTTCGTGCGTGAATGGTGAATAGGATTGCAGTAATCGCAATGGCACTTTGGCTATCATTATAAATGGGTATATTAGTTAAATTGTACCCATAATCGCGAAGCTGAGTCCGCATCCACAGCATCTGCGAGCAACAGCTGGCGGCTGCGACGTATTCAGCTTCAGCCATCGAAGTTGAGACGCAATTTTGCTTTTTGGATGACCAGCAGACTAGCTTTTCACCTAGAAATTGAGCACCGCCGAAGGTGCTTTTCCTGTCCATTCGGCAACCTGCATAATCAGCGTCAGTATAGCCTATAAGTTTGAAGTTCGTACCTTTAGGATACCATAGTCCTAAGGTAGATGAGCCCTTAAGGTAGCGGAGAATACGCTTCACCGCAAGCATGTGGGATTCATTGGGATCGGCTTGGAAGCGGGCACAAAGACAGGTGACAAACATAACGTCCGACCGGCTGGAAGTTAGGTAGAGAAGAGATCCAATTATGCTGCGATAAAGCGTGATGTCGACCAATTTTCCTACGTGATCGGCATCCAACTTGCAACTTGTTGACATGGGAGTGTTAAGAGGCTTGCTCTGATCTTGATGGAACGTTTTCAAGATGTCCTTGACGTATTTAGTTTGACTGATAAATATCCCATCATGGAGCTGCCTGACTTGAATTCCTAGGAAGAATTGCATCTCTCCCATGTGGCTCATTTCGAATTTACTCTTTATGTGATCTCCAAACTTCTTGCAAAGCCGTGGCTTAGTAGAACCGAAAATGATGTCGTCGACGTAAACCTGGACGACCATCAGATCCTCGTCTTGCCATTTGATAAAGAGGTTCGTACCGATTGTACCTAGGATAAATCCAGAGTACGAGGAAGTCACTCAAGACATCATACCAAACACGTGGGGCTTGTTTTAGTCCGTAGAGAGCTTTATCCAACCGATAGACGTGATCGGGGTGTTCTTGATCAACGAAGCCTTCTGCCTGAGCGACATAGACTTCTTCTTTTAGTACGCCGTTGAGAAATGCGGTTTTAACGTCCATTTGATAGACCTTGAAGTCTTTATGAGCCGCGTAAGCCAATAGGAGATGAATGGCTTCGATCCGGGCAACAGGAGCATATGTCTCGTCGTAGTCAATGCCTTCCTGTTGGTTATATCCCTTTGCAACTAATTTTGCCTTGTTCCTTATCACTTCGCCATCTTCATTCTTTTTACCCATTTCGTACATGACAGTTTTCCCATGCGGACGAGGTACTAATTTGCACACTTGAAGACGTACGAATTGATTGATTTCCTCTTGCATCGCAATTATCCAATCTGGGTCTTGTAGTGCATCTGTTACCTTAGTAGGCTCATTTTGGCTTAAAAAGTAGCTGAAGAGACTGTGTTGATGACGTGTCCTTACACCGCTCGAAGGATCGCCAATTATCTGATCAATCGGGTGAGCTCTAGTCCACTTGCGCTCATGGGAGAAAGCTGAAGATGATGCATCAGCCATTTGTGGGTCTAGATTTCCAATGATCTCCGATTGGTCACTTGTGTGAGGAAGTTCCAAATCTGCATTGGGAAGGAGCGACTCTGATGATTCTTCCTCAACAACCATGGTACGTTCTTCATTATTCTGTGGCAATTCTGAATCGGGTGAGGTAGGGACCGTTGGAGAGCTTGGTACATCGGCCTCGTCGGGTGTAGGGCAGATGATGATTGGCTGATGTAGAGGCTCAAAGAGGGAATCCAAGTTTTCTAACACCAATCTCATAGCTTCTTCCGGCGTTGATTGCTGAGTTGTTGCCATCTTCTGTTGGTTTTGTGCCAACACACCAGTGAGCTGAGGTGTTCAGGAGCCAGCTGGTTAAGCACGGGTCCTGAACTGAGGTGTTCAGGAGCCATCAGGTTAGGCTCGGGTCCTGAACTGAGGTGTTCATGAGCCATATTTGTCGCGTGAAAAGTGACGTTGTAGCTTTCCTTAATCGTACAATTGGACTTGATGTATACTCGGTACGCTTTTGAAGTTAAAGAATATCCGACGAATGTTGCTTCGAATGCTTTAGGGTCGAACTTTGCGCGTTGCTCTCTGTCATTCGCCACAAAGCACTTGCACCCGAAGACTTTGAAAAATGAGACGTTGGGTACTCTCTTATTTCAGATCTCATACGGAGTCTTGTTAAACATTTGTGAACCACCATCCTGTTTTGGGTAAAACAAGCGGTGTTTACTGCTTCAGCCCAAAGGAAGTGTGGGAGGTCGGAATGAATCAGCATCATACGAGCGGCTTCCACTAGTGTTCTATTTTTCCTTTCAACTAGCCCGTTTTGTTGAGGTGTTTTTGCGGATGATAATTGTTGAGTGATTCCAAGTTTCTGATAAGACTCATTGAAAATATTTGTTCTTGAACCCAGTGCTGTTGTCTGTTCGAATAACTTGAATAGTCTGTTTCAGCAAGTTTTGAGTAGTGTTCACAAAATTGATAATCAAGTCCCCTGTCTCATCCTTAGTTCGGAGGAACTTTGTCCAAGTGTAGCGAGAGAAGTCATCGACGATAACTAGCACGTACTTGCGTCCATTGATACTCTGTGTCTGCATCGGCACAGAGGTCCACGTGGATTAGTTCCAAAGGACGAGAGGTAGACGCAATCTGCTTGACATGATGAGACGCTCGCTTCATTTTTCCTAATTGACAGGCCGAACATTGATGCTCCTTTTGTAGCACTATAGTTGGAAGACCGTGGACCAACTTTTTCGTAGAGAGGGGTTGAAGAGCTTTCATATTGAGATGAGACATTCGTTGATGCCATAAGCTGTTCCTCTGAATCACAGTCTGAGAAATGAGGCATACAACTATCGAGGGCCGCACGGACGTCAGGTTGATCGTATAAAGATTGGATTTCCGAAGTCCGTAGAGGAATTATATGTCATGACTGTCCAAACTTCTGCACCGGTCAGTGTGAAAGACCACTTGAAATCCTTTGTCACAGAATTGGCCTATGCTGAACAAGTTATGGCGGAGGCCTTCGATGTAAGAGACATGTTTTATCGTCAGATTTTCCAAAATAATATCCCCAAATCCTGGAATGGGGGCTGAGTCATTGTTCCCGAACCTGACTTTTTCGTTTGGTCGGTCTTTGTAGTTGCTCAGCAACTCTTGATTTCCCGTCATGTGTGTGGAGCAACCAGAATCGAGATACCACACATGATGGATCTGCAAAGACAATTTAGAGAGCTTTAGGTACCCACTTGAGAATGGGTCATCTCGGATTAGCAGATATAGAATTTTGTTCAGATATGGTTCCTAAATTATTATTTGAGGGAGTTTTAATAACCAAAGTCACTTCCAGAGAAGTGGGTTTGGGTTTTGCCTCTCTAGGTGACTTGGCCTTCTTGGCGGTTGTCTTCCTAGGCAGAGATTTAGAAAATCATTTAGGTTGAACCTTGCAGGGAAGGCTAATCTCAGCTTGTACAAATGTTTTTGTAGGCTTGGCTGAGATAAAGATCTTTTCTTTGATAATCTCCTAAGGTGTTTGGGGGATTCAATCATTACGGGATACCTTAGGTGAGAGCAAGCATGAACAGCGCCATATGCCTTCTTTATGGTGGGATCTTGTTTCCTACAGTTTATCCTAGATGCACTTGTCTTAGAATGATTAGACTTAATTTGTGAAGTAGAGCCTATTTCAAAGTTGTTGCTTCTAAAGGTGATAGGCTGAAGTGAACAAGTAGAAGAAATTATTTGAAACGAAGAAATGGCCCTTTTATTTCTGCGAGTGTCTTTTATTTGAACCGGAGGAGTAACATTCTTAGAAACACCAAATCTACTGGCTCATTCTTTATCTTATCAGTAGACACTCTCGCCTTGGTTTTTAGAGCTGGCCTTACGCTCCCTGTAGATGTAGGTGAGATAGATTTAGACTTACCACGTTTAACAGAATTAACAATACATTTTTGATCTTTTGAAGGCGCTTTTTCTATTTTCACGCTTTTCACAAGAGCGTGAGAGGTAGCTTGGGAGGATGAGGAAGCTTTGAGATTTTCCATCTCTTTTAGAAACCTTATATTTTCGGCTTCGAAGTTCTCTCGTTCTTTGTCTAATTTCGCCTGAGATTCATTTATCTGTTTTATGATAGGCGGTATGTAGAGAGAATTTTTATAATGAACGTCTTTGGCTTCCCCGTAGGATGTTTGAGGGTCAGGAGGTTGAACTAAATCACAGACAGGTGTTAGATATTATTTTATATTTTTATCTCTGTCATTTAGCTCTATGTAATCGAGGGGGATTTGAGCCCTTTTGGTGGTTTTTCTCTTGGTGATTTCTAGAACATCTTGTTCTTTTGATCCAGTAAATGCCTTGAGAGTGGTTAGCCTTAACCCCATGTGCTTTATGTCATATATTTCGTTCTTCTTTAGCACACATGGTATAGTGAAACCTATGCCTTCTGAGGGATTATAGAAATCTAAATCCTTGGGCTGATTTAGAAATATAGTCTGTTCAGATTGGCCCCTTCGCGTAAGAAGATCGTCTAATTTCTTAATTTTTGCATATAACTTCTTACATTCATCGCCTAAGAGAGCATAACTGTTATCTACCGTCAGTTTAGCGGTTTGACAGGCATCAAGTTCTTTACTAAGTTCACTAATTTTGCATTCGATATTCCTAATTCAGCTTCCAAGTTAGTGATCTTAGTGGTTGCTTCGATTAACCTACAGTTGAGGGTGGCTTTCTCATTGAGATTCCTAACCAAACAATTGTAGTTATTTGCTAGCCTATCTTCTAATTCTTTAATCTTTTCACTATGCTGCCCCATTTGAGGTTGACTAGTCTCCCTAGAATGTAAGCTCTTAGTGAGTTCTTCTATTTTAGTACTAGAGCTTCTAAGTTCTGATTCGAGACTAATAATCTTCTCCTGAGACTTAGAAAGTTTGTCCTCTACTTCCTTTATACTTTTCTGCTCACGTTTCATGTTAGCGTATTTTATGTTATACGATTCTAACATGGTCAATAATGTGGAAGGAGAGACTACCTCTCGTGATGAGGTGGGTGCGTCGTCATCGTCCGTCTGGTTCGAGGTTTCGGTGTCCAAGGTGTTGTCCAGGCGGGCCATAAGGGCTAAGTTCTCCTCTTTGGAATTGGACGTGTCTCCGAGCCAGTGGTTCTGCTCTGCATGAGGGCTACTCTAGCTTCTTTCTGCTTTGAGAGTTGAAGCTTTCTGGAGTAGTAATTAGCATCTCTCTTCTTGGGAAGAATGCATTCTCTTGCAAAATGACCAGGCTTGCCACAGTTGAAGCACTTGTTGGGCTCTTTGGTGTTCTTGATTTTGGAGCTCTCTAGTGCACGTTCTTTATTCTTAGAGCTTGAGGTCCGAAGTCGGTTGGCTGAAGATGAGGACCTCTTCTTGAAGTACGTCTTGCTCATCAATTATCCGATTAAAGCCAACTGCTTCCCCAGTGCATTCATGCTTGGCTTAGCGTCTGACTCCGAATCTTCTTCTGACTCTGATGGGGAGGGAGGCCTAACGATCTTCTCTTTGCGAGGTTTTGTTCCACGCTTCTCTGAGACTAGTGCAACGGTGTCTTCAATCTGCTTGCCTTTTGCTCCTTCTGAATCTCGCAGATATCTTCCTCGTGTTAGGCGAGATTATCAAAGACTGCATGGATATCCAATTCCTCCAAATCTTTGTTTTGCCTGAGTTGAGTGAATATCTTTTCCAGTCAGAGGGCAGGAAGGATAGAAATCTGATGTTTGTTTCCATGTTTGTCTTAGAGGTTTCTAGTTTCCTCATCTCATTAAGAAGGGTGAGGTATCTTTGATATAAGTCATGTAGGCTCTCCTCCGAATTTGCTTTGAAGGAGTCATAAGCAGTGAGAATATTTGCCTTTTTGGCCTTCATGCCCACTTCCGTCCTTTGCATCATTCTATGCAGTTCATCCCATACCCCCTTAGCCGTTGGGAGGCTGTCTATCTATCTATAGATGTCGTCGGGGATGCCCTGCATTAGTGTGTTCATGGCTATCAGATCTGCCTTTGCGCGAGCCCTTTCCTCGATGCTGTATTCCCTAGGCTCCTCCAGTCGCCTAGTAACGGGAATTTGAGGAGTAACTGTGTCATCACCGGCTAGATTGATGCAGAACTGTGTTGATCCCTCTTCGAGTGACTTTAGTAGGTTTTCGGCTTGATCTTTCAAGGCTATGAAATTTAGAAAGCGGCTTCTCCAGACTGTATATTCACCGCGTTGCAAGATTGGCGGACGGTTGTCGTTACCTAGTGAGTATGCATCCATCTTTTCTTTCTTTGTTGTAGAGTTGATGAAGGATCTTCATTAGTTTTGATTAATGAATTTTGATGTAATATGCTTCACAAGTAGCAAATTAGTTAGTAGCGTTTGATTTTAAAAATTTGATGGAGAATTATTTTTGATTCAATCGTTATTGTTTGATCAAAAAATAATTTCGTCGATTTTAACGTTATGATATTGTTTTCACGCATCATGTACTGTTGGCGAAAAGTTTGTCGAGCGAGAAAAATTAGCCTTAAGTCTTTCGGTCGATAAACTTTTTCAGTGTGTGAATTTATTTCGATCGTTAAAAACAGCACAATTAGTATGTTTCTCGCGAAGTCAAAATAAATTGTTCGACCGAAAAAGTTTTGCGATCTTAAAAGATTTTTCGCTTGGTCAAACTTGAGAGTCTGACCGAGAAAGTTTTTCGATTGAAAAAATTTGCGCACGCAAAAATCTATTATGAATCTCTCGAAAAGGGTTCTCGCTGAAATAATGCTCGTAAAACTTTTACACTCAAATCATCCTTAGCAGTAGCGACTTATGTTCCTAATTCGTATCCTAATTGAGAAATTTTTCCCACGTTGTTTTTCGATCGAGAATTTATTCCGATTGAAGAACTTAGCGAGAAAAATTGAAATTACGCAACAGTTCACAGAATTCAAGCAATACTGAAAATTGATCGATGAAATTGCAGGTATATGCTCGAAATTAGCTACTGAACCCTTACGAACAGACGATTAAACATGTTTTGAAGCAAATGATATTCAATTTTGCAAAAATCGGAACATATTCAAAGTGTTCTTCGCGTGAACAGTAAATTCTCAGAATCACAAATTCGGTCTAAATCCTGATTCTGATTGCTACTGATCTAATCGCAATTGATCTAAACTACTCATGTGAGCACAGAAACATCAAAATCAGATCAATAAGCACAGAATTACGGCTATCAGATCGAAATCAATTTTCGCACGTAAACTGTTCTTTGCACGGAACAGTTCCAGAATTAAATTTCGATCTGATTTCTAACAATTTTGATTGAAAACAGAACGAATCGGCTCTGATACCAATTGTTAGGTCCTCGATTATCAACTCAAACAATCGTATGCATGAATTCTAAGGCAATCGACTAGAATGATAGAAATTGAACCACGATCGAAAACCTTTCTTTGAAGAACACGAGAGAGAAACTTTTAGTGTGAGAAAGTGTTTGCTGTACAAGAATTTATACCAAACAAGCTTGGTATAAATAACAAACTAGTCCTAATCTATGGACTAATACAAATAAAGCCCTTAATTACAAGGAGAACTAATGAAATCAAGCACAATTAAATATAGTCTCCACACCAAGTCTACAACACCTGTCTGCGGATTCGATTCCTAACCACAACGCTAGCAGATGGCGGCAAGGCAATGAAATTGGTTCAGTTATTAGTCTAATCCAAGAAGGTACGAACGAATGGCCCCTGACGAGATAGGGTAGGAGGGCAGTGACATATATTGAATCTTCCTTCCGCCGACGGATTCACCACCCGTTTAGGCATGTTTGTTTAGCAAAAAAATAAGACATCTTTTCAACCGAAATCCTTGATTTCAACTAAGTTGATGAGATGGCGCAATGGCTGCTGTGTATTAGTATTTTGGTACACAGTTAGTCGGTACGGAGTAGTGGCTGCCAAAGAGAGGCCCTCCGTACTGGAGTTCTATTGATTGATTTTCCGACTGGAAATTTATTGAATGCAGTTCTTTTTGGTTTTCGTCTTCGGCTCTCATCTAATTACATAGATGGGCATGGTACATAATATCAGAACGCAACATCTGCACTTTCACTCTTTCTTTCTAGGAAGCGGAGAAGGCAGAGGCGGAGACGCAGCCGGTTTGGAGCGTCAACACAAGAAAAAGAGAAGCCAAAAAACGTGAAGTAGAGGCTCATCCGTAAGGATGAGTTGCGTCGAATGAGCTAGATCTGCAGCCAGTGACGAAAACATCGTAGTTAATAGTTGTAGTAGTTTACTGGGACGATCCACTAGATCCATAAGCCCGTAAGGGAAGATCCCCACTTTCTGTGCTGTGAGATATGTCCATCAAATCCCTGCTCATATCTTAGGCAGTTCGTCTTACTATTTCTCGAAATAAAGGCATTCTTGCAAATAAACAAATAGTATATTTATATAGACCGGCTTCCCAGAATGTAGAATGCCCTAGGATTGGATTCATCCCCATATGGAACTGGGTGAGGGATTCCCTGAAACCAGAGCAAGAACCTAAAAGTTCTGTAGGCCCTACCTTGGGATATAACTCTTTTTGGCCCCTCTTTTTACTAACTCATCCCGTACGGATTGATTCAATCTTTATGTCTGTCGAATCGGTGGAGAAAAGTGTGATGAAGGAATCCGCAAAAACAGAAGTGAATGTTGCTCAACTGGTATCACTGAGTGAAACCCTTACTAGTCTCTGACTGCTGTGTCCCTAAAATCAAAGTACGAAGATGCTCGTAGACCAGCCACCCCTTCTCCTATTGATTAACTTCCTTCAAACCTTTCTCCAACAGTCAGTCGATTTTTCTTCAATTGCTAACTACGCTCTTCTATATACTTGCAAGGAAATCCTAAACAAAACGTCACTCCTAGTGGTACACTCACTCTCTCTCCTGAGCTTGAAATAGAGAGTCTGGGCTAGGTGTCAAAGGGACTCCACCTGTCTATGACAAGTGGCAAAATGACATCTGCCTTTAATCCGAAGGGGTAGCCCAGACACTGAATTCACTCGGGGGAAACCTAACTGACTAAATCTCCCGTAAGGAGAATGATTCCTCGCGTGACTCACGATGTCTTTCCGCCTAGAAATAGAGCATTTAATAAACAATCCATCAACTAATTCTCTTTTCCATGTATACCCGTCTAGTTAATAATGCAATCTCTGGAATTCGCTGGCTGCGAGTAAGGCAACCGAGTCTGATCTTCTCTCCCCATCCTCCATGCCCCCTATTGGTGGATCAAGAAGGTATCTATAATGGGCGCGGTTGGTTGATCAAAACCCTTCTCCCGTGGTGGATGCGTATGGAGCCCTGCAAGCTCCCCTCGTCCTTTATTGAATACCGGAAAGAGATGCAGTCGATTGGTACCTCGATCTCTATCTATGATGCAGTTCATGCAATGCGGTTAATTACGATCTCGATCTAGCTTTGACGCACTTGAATGAGAAAGACCGAGAATTTTGTCCATTTGAAGCTGAACGGGATACCTTGTAAAGATGTTGCCCAATAGATAAGACTACCTAATAAAAGAGATCTCACTCGACATTGCGAAGAAACAGGGAGAAGATTGGACGTCATATGTGCCAAGGCACCTGTGTCAGGATACCAGGTAGAATCATCAAGTTGGAGTGCAGCAAGGGATTTCTTTATGGAACCAGCTGCAAGCGAGGAAGAATGAGTTATAGAGTTGCGAACAGTGTGACCTAACTCATCACACCACATGCATTGAATAGGAGCTATGGCAAGAATACCAGAAGAGAATTGAGACGCATTCTTGGCGTAGCGGAGCAGCTGTCCACGACGCTGATTTTCTTGCTTCGGAATTTGTGAAAAACTGCCTTGGTCCCACTTGGGGATTACGAGTGCGAGAGGCGAGCAAAGTTAAGTCCAGAAGAGCTAGAAGCATTAAGTGTTAGGCTTGACCGATTCCCTTTCATTTCTGTGCAACAATAGTCGGCGGTAGGGGAAGTTATTACCCAATCCGCTGCTCTCCTATAATACGCTATTTTATATTATATTTATATATTTAGGGTAGGAATAGAGGTTTTGAACCAGCCATGTCGGTCTTGGATTATAGGGCAATCATTCAGTAGCGGGTCGATCCACAGAAAGCAAGGGATTCCTTACAAAAAGAAGGCGTAGGTCATCATCACGGCCACCCACCGATACCGATATGCCGAGGGAATCAGATAGATACAAGCTATAAATAGAGCCTTTATGATATGCTAGAAAACAAGTGATTTCTGTCAATTATACATATCGATATGAGGTCAATGAAGAAAGGTGAGTGGTCCATTCCGTCATCAGCTCTTAGGAGATGCAGTAATGAGATCAACAATCTAGGGGCTGTTCTGACCCACCCTTAGCCTGGTCTCGTTTTGGTAACCCAACCGGCTATCAAGGCAAGGAACTCTTAGCTCGAACCCACTTCTTATTTAACCGCCCCGCAAGCAGTGGCATTAGACTGAATCTGGTTATCAGGCTGTTTTAGTGTACTTCTGGCTAGCCCGCATGCAGGAAAGCCACCCTCTTAAGTTATGTAGTTAAGCGTATAGCAGGGTAAAGCTCTCCCCAAACTGGTAGCTAAGCTGGGGGGATTGGTAGTAGTCGAACTAGTTGTGGTTGAGATTCTTTCATGTATGAGTTTTTGTGCTAGGTCTAGTACTGGCCTATGTGTGCGAGCTTGATTAGTTGCTTCACGACCATAGGTCATATCCTGCTCTGTAAGCGGATGGCTAGGTGGTAGTAGGCTGGCATCGGCATGTGAATAGATCTTATTGTTGTGAGGGAACTTAGATCTCCCTCCCTTCCCGGAGGCTTATAAATGAATACCTATCTTTTCTTTCTTCAGTCAAGAGGTTTTAATTTGATCTTGGCTATGCAATCAGGATCAACTAGGAAGCCTCGACACCTAGGTCATGCCTACTTTTGACTGATCTACGACCATTATTGAAGCTTACTACACCGATGGGATTGTTGATCATAGACCAACCTCATGGACGATTGCTCGCTTCGTCTCCGTCGTCTGTGAATCTATTGGTTATGAACCACGAAGTACATTCCAGCTATTCACTCTTTTTTTTGGAGATATGGCACGTCTGTCAGTAGTTTTGTTCAACGAAGAAGCAGACCACGGTTAGCTTGAACTTGAAAATGTCTCGGTCGGTCGCCCTGTTCCGATTGACTTCTTTGTGTCCATTCATGCCGAATAAGTTCGAGAGGTTTTTGGCATGGAATGTTGAGGAATATGCCCTATATGCCGTACGAGGACTGGGAGTACGAGGGCAATTTGCTAGTTTTGTAGTGTTTAGTGATGTAATTTGATTACTTTTATTAATGGAATGACTTTATTCATCATTAATTGATTATTGGATGAATAAATTAAAAGGCAAATTGTTAATTAGTCTAAAGATTTCACCTTGCAGTCTGGGTGGATAAGACAAATTAATTAAACCCAAATATTGGCAGTTCAGTTACTGATTCTGTGGGGAAAGAGAGGGGCACCAGTAAGCTGACATACTGCAATATTAAAATAGTCCACAAGTCTAAGTCTCCAGTAGGGTGACTGGAATGACACGTACGACTTGTTTGTCGATGGGTCCAATATGGTTGTGACAACCGTTCACTTGGGAAGCGGGAGCCCATGACAATGATACATGATGAATCAGGGAATTATCTGTATTTGGACACTGACTTGAAATCGAACGATCACACGCTTGGATTGTCCTTGATCGATCGATTGATTGTAGTAGTATGCGTGAACCTTAGACCGAAAGGGTTAATTTGGGGTTGATCTTGAGGTCTTGACTTGTCACTAGTTTGCTAGGCCCCTCTTGCTGGAGGCATGGGTCAATGGCGAAATGCGGTCTTGACCTTTTGATGTGATTGTCGGTTGAACCGCGGAGTGTGACGCCCCGACTTCCTAACCGCCTAACCCAGCGCATTTCTACGTGCCTAGCGAGTTTGTAAGTAAAGAAGTGCACCGAAAACGCGTACAAATTTTTCATTTAAAAATGGAACATTGTTCTATACAAGACAAAAGAATGCATGTCGAACATTAAATTCCAGACATGGTCTAACTACAACGGCGCAGGTGTGTCGGCACAGCAAAAGCTCCTATGCGCCCGGCCTCACAGGTCGTCATCCACACACACACGTCCACCCCAAAAGCAGCACGAAGCTCCAAAAGATTGGCCTTGCCTTCAAAACGCGGTCACATACCGTGATCGCCGGTGCCTACAACACACAACATAAGGAATGAGCCACCGAGGCTCAGTAAGTAGAAATCATGCATGTGTGCATGTGTCACTCCCCCGCAACGGCAATCCGCGCCGATGCATATAGCACTCGCAAAGGCAATCCGCGCCGATGCATATAACACTCGCAAAGGCAATCCACGCCGATGCATACAACACTCGCAAAGGCGAACCACGCCGATGCATATAACAGTCGTACCAACGTACTCAGACTAACGTCACTCAGGGCCCTCGGCTAATCTCACTATGCACCACAAGAGCTCACGTCCCTCAGGGACAACACGACAGCGGTCCACGCCGGATGGCCGAACCCTAGGATGCACATCGTTCCCCTAGGTCGCCATATAATCCCGGTCGTCCCCAACTGTCCGGCGGTCGCTCACGCTGGTAGCCCACGCTGAGGTAGCCTACACCAGGGTTCCACCCTGTTTCGCTTACACCCTCAGGTCGCACCCTCCAGGTCGCACCTTACCGCCACGGGCCATGCCCAAATCCTATCCACAGGATATCAATGTATATCTACAATAATAGTATGACGACGCTAAAACGCCGCCTTGGTAGCATAGGAGACAGCCCCTGACTCAACTACGAGTCGACACACTTGCCCACATCGACAAGTCCTCGTCGCGTACAAGCGACACATCATTACGCACACTCAATCCCACGACCCTTCCTCACGAGTTCGTGTGTGCACGTGAGTATGCATATGCAGATGCAAGTAAATGCAACATAGGCTTACCACATTCAAATACTTAAATCAATTTACGAAGTCATGAAACCACATAAGCACATAATCACACAAATTAGGCACGTAAAGCAAGTTGTGTGTCGTAGTTGGACTTCTACTTACTTGTCGTCCGAAGGTAATTAGTATCCTCCCCGTTAGCTCCGAACGTACGACCTTTAAACATAATATCATTGGAGTATTAGCACGTTGTTTCCTTTGTTAACTTGTCAAAATAATTAATTTCCGTTACGCTACTTATTTGGACTTGTATCAATTTCCTAGACTCCAAGTCAATTGACTTGCCTTATTAAATTTCCCAAGTCCTTTGATTTTTTATGCTAAGTCATGTTAGAATTAATTGGTTCTAAATCATATATGTCTCGGCGAAAGTGTGTTAATTTTAGGGTTGGGTTTCGATCGAAGCAACAATTGGCTCAATTCCACCTAAGTCTCGATCCTTAGGAAATTTCTAACTTATAATATTTCAATTCTTACATGTTAAGCTCGGCGAAATTCAATCGATTGCAAAGTCTCGCCCAATTCAATTTAGCAAAATTGATATATCCTAAACCCTAGTTTCGCCCGATTAATTTCATCCTATGGAATTCCTATTTTTGTATGGCTTTCGCCCGAATCTTGTCCTCCAATTCCTTTCGATCGAAAGCCCTTCTCATCAACTACTTTCGATCGAAACTTGTTCCATTCAAACCTCAATTAAATTTGGCAACTATCATAAATTGGTTTCGCTCGACGCAATGCGAGTTTCGCCGAGATTTCATTCGGTCGAAACTCACTTGCTCAATTCCTGATTTTGATTAATGATTATCAAGTGTTAGTTTCGCCCGACGTTGCATGTACATTGAGGAGTTTCGCCGAGATCTCTTTCGGTCGAAACCCTATTTAACTAGCTAATTTTTAATTGATTCTAGGGTTTCGCTCGATTCCAATTCCAATTGAGATAGTGTTTCGCCGTGTCTTATGTCATCATTGACGTCATGTAGGTTTCGATCGAAACCATGCAAAGGGTTTGGCCACTTTCGATCGATTGCATGGATTTGGGGTTGAGTTTCGATCGAATCTCACCACTTATTGGATTTACTATTCAAAATTAATTCAATTTGTACCTTAGACTTATGGGTCCTATCGCTCAAAACACTGAAATTGAATTTTCCACTTTCGATCGAGAGTGTTCTTCCCATCGAAACTGTTTTCTTCCCCATTTCCAGTCGAAGCTTCTGTATCATATACCTATCTGCTACCTAAATCGTATGGTATTCTCTTAAAACTGTTATCCTAGTTCCATTAACCCTAATTATCAGCTTCAAATCGGGACACTAACACGAGTTTTATCTCGCATTTAGGGTTTTCGAGATCTTCTCCAACCACTTGCTTTTAATGCCATTTATAACCTTCATCTACTCCTATAGTACGAAATTAAAGCTTAGGGAGTGTATTTCACTTACAAATCTCGAAATCCTTAGCTAGTGGGAGTGCTCTTGGTTTGATTTTGGCTCTCGGCTCCTTCACCTTTCTTGCTCGTTATCACGTTGGTAAATGACTAAGGGTTTGTGGACTTGAAACTGCTCTCTAGGTGGGATTTAATTGGCTCAAGCCTAAGTAACAAAGTATCCCTTGATTTAAGGGTATTTGTCCCAACCTTTCCCTTTTGGTCCTTGTTGGGCCTAATTTTTCAATTCTAGGCCAATTAAGACTTAACTTTACTACTTTACACATAGCCTAGTCTTTTCTTGGTCTATTTTCGAAATTCTAATAAATTCAGGCATCAGGTGACCCGAATAAATTTCCACGAGACGTCTAGGTCTCACAAGCACTTAAGGCACGTAAGTCGCATTAATGCACGTAAATCATACAAATGTACGTAAATTGCATAAATGCATGTAAAGCACAAAATCATATTTCGCTAATTTATTGGCCCTAAAGACTTACGGGGAACCCGGGTGCTACATCCTCCCCCCCTTAAGGAGGATTTCGCCCCCGAAATCAGCCCGTTCGGAACAATTCAGGATAGCGGGTTTTCATCTCATCTTCGCGTTCCCATGTGGCTTCCTCCACTGTGACGCCCGGGGCCGATGAGGGCGGGGAGTGATCGCCGGTGCCAGAGAAGTGCACGGACAAGGAGCGGCTCCTGGCAGGCTTCTAGGCGAAGGGGTACATGAACGAACCGATCCAACACCAGAATGAGAGGGGATCCTGAGACTGACTATGTATGGGCGTGTCAGGCTAAGAATCGTATAAAAAGAATTGATAGTACTACTCATATCACCAAGGTCGACCTACCTTTTCGGGAGTTCATCCGAAAGAACTTCGAAGTTAAGCGTGCTTGACTTGAAGCAATCTTAGGATGGGTGACCCCCTGGGAAGTTTCTCAGGGTGCGTGTGAGCGAGGACGAAGCACGCTGGAAGGTTAAATGGTGGTACAGTGGGGCCAGACTATCAGTCGGAGTGTGGTGGGCCCAACCTCACTGGTCCCGGTAGGGACGGATGCTGTAGTGACACCCGGTATGGGACGGGATGTTACAGGTGGTATCAGAGCACAACCTCTCGCAGTATGGTGCTGGTTCGGGGACGAACCAGGCGGAAGCTGGTGGGCATGTGACGCCCGGGGCCGATGAGGGCGGGGAGTGATCGCCGGTGCCAGAGAAGTGCACGGACAAGGAGCGGCTCCTGGCAGGCTTCTAGGCGAAGGGGTACATGAACGAACCGATCCAACACCAGAATGAGAGGGGATCCTGAGACTGACTATGTATGGGCGTGTCAGGCTAAGAATCGTATAAAAAGAATTGATAGTACTACTCATATCACCAAGGTCGACCTACCTTTTCGGGAGTTCATCCGAAAGAACTTCGAAGTTAAGCGTGCTTGACTTGAAGCAATCTTAGGATGGGTGACCCCCTGGGAAGTTTCTCAGGGTGCGTGTGAGCGAGGACGAAGCACGCTGGAAGGTTAAATGGTGGTACAGTGGGGCCAGACTATCAGTCGGAGTGTGGTGGGCCCAACCTCACTGGTCCCGGTAGGGACGGATGCTGTAGTGACACCCGGTATGGGACGGGATGTTACATCCACTGACTGATTCCGCCACAGAACTTTTACTAGTGGGATCTCTTTGTTCCTAAGCCTTTTCGTCTCATGCATCAATATTTCCACGGGAATTTCTTCATAACTCAGGTCTGGTTTCAAATGTTGGTGTAGTGAGTCGTTTATCAACACATGGCTTGGGTCAGCAATAAACTTCCGCAACGTGGAAATATGGAATACATCGTGTACTTGTGACAACGATGCTGGTAATTCTAGTTGGTATGCCACTTCACCAACTCTCTTTATTATCTTGAAGGGACCGATGTATCTCGGACTTAGTTTTCCCTTCTTTCCGAACCTTTTGACTCCCTTCATCGGTGATACCTTCACAAAGACCCAATCATCCACCTCGAGTTCTAGTGGTCTACGTCTCCGATCCGCATAACTCTTCTGTCTACTCTGCGCCGTGCGCATTCTTTCTCGGATCATCGTGATAATTTCCGTCATTTCCCGTATCATATCTGGGCCTAACATCGCCCGTTCACCTACTTCATCCCAATGCACTGGGGACCTGCACTTCCGTCCGTACAAGGCTTCATATGGAGCCATTCCAATTGTAGCTTGGTAGCTATTATTATACGAGAATTCTACAAGTGGAAGGTACTTGCTCCAGTTGCCTTTGAAATCAAGTACGCAGGCTCGTAGCATATCTTCCAGTGTTTGGATCGTCCGCTCGGATTGGCCGTCCGTTTGCGGATGATATGCTGTACTAAATGCCAACTTTGTCCCCATGGCCTTTTGTAAACTCGTCCAGAATTTAGATAGAAACCGTGAATCGCGGTCTGAAACTATCGTTAAGGGTGTCCCATGGAGTCTTACTATCTCTTGGATGTATAATTCTGCATACCGCTCCATGGTAAATGTAGTACTTATTGGCAGAAAATGGGCAGATTTCGTAAGTCGATCTACGATTACCCAGATTGCGTCGTGTCCTTTCGCGTTCCTTGGCAATCCGCTCACGAAATCCATCGTTATATTGTCCCATTTCCACTCTGGGATTGGTAAAGGTTGTAGTGTCCCAGCCGGCCGTTGGTGTTCTGCCTTGATTTGCTGGCAAGTGAGGCATTGGCTCACGAACGTCGCTACGTCCCTTTTCATTCCCGGCCACCAGTAGTTAGTCCTTAGATCCCTATATAGCTTCGTAGCCCCTGGATGTATCGAATATGGCGTGATATGTGCTTCCCTCATTATGACTCGCCTAAGATCCGCGTCGTCCGGGACGTACAATCTACTCTTGTAGTATAGACTTCCGTCGTCCCGAAATGCGAAATCCGTCGTCGACTGTTCGGTCTGCATTCCCTTGGTCTTCAGGTAAAACTCGTCGTTTTCCTGTGCCTTTTTGACCTGCTCCAGTAGCGTTGGTTGCAGAGTCAGAGCTGCTAACTTCACCTCGACTTCTCCCAATGGTACGACTTCCACGTCGAGCCGTTGAAGTTCCGCGCTTACTGATTTCCGGCTTAGAGCATCAGCTACCACGTTCGCCTTCCCTGGGTGGTAGTTGATCACACAATCATAGTCTTTCACCAATTCCAGCCACCGTCTTTGTCTCATATTGAGTTCCTTCTGGGTAAAGAAATACTTTAAACTCTTGTGGTCGGTGTAGATTTCGCATCTCTCTCCATACAAGTAGTGCCTCCAAATCTTGAGAGCGAAGACTACCGCCGCAAGCTCCAAGTCGTGTGTAGGGTAGTTCTTTTCGTACCCCTTCAGTTGTCGTGAGGCGTAAGCCACCACGTTACCGTTCTGCATCAGTACACACCCTAACCCGTTCTTCGAGGCATCGCTATACACTGAGAACCCTCCTGCTCCCGTGGGTATCGTTAGTACTGGGGCTGTAGTAAGCCGCTTTTTCAGTTCTTGGAAGCTTCGTTCACACTCCTCGTTCCATAGAAAAGGCGTGTTCTTTTTAGTCAACCTTGTCAGCGTAGAGGCGATTCTAGAGAAATCCTTGATGAATTTCATATAGTAGCCTGCTAAGCCTAGGAAGCTCCGTACTTCCGTTACGTTAGTCGGCTGAGGCCAGTCACTAATTGCTTCTATCTTGCTCGGGTCCACCGAGATTCCCGCTCCCGAGACGATGTGTCCCAAGAACGCCACTTGATCCAGCCAAAATTCACACTTCTTATACTTGGCGTACAGCTGCTTTTCCCTCAATACTCCGAGTACAACTCGTAGGTGTTGGTCGTGCTCCCCCTTCGTCTTGGAGTAGACGAGGATGTCATCTATGAACACGATCACGAACTTGTCCAAATAGGCTTTGAACACCCGGTTCATTAGGTCCATGAAGGCCGCCGGTGCGTTCGTCAGTCCAAAGGGCATGACCAGAAATTCGAAATGCCCGTATCTGGTACTGAACGCCGTTTTGGGAATGTCCTCCTTGCGGATTTTCAGTTGATGGTACCCCGACCTCAAATCGATCTTAGAAAATACTGTGGCGCCTTGTAATTGGTCGAAGAGGTCGTCTATTCGGGGTAGTGGATACTTGTTCTTGATCGTCAGCTTGTTCAACTCCCTGTAGTCTATACACAATCTCATCGAGCCATCCTTCTTTCGCACGAATAGGACTGGCGCACCCCAGGGAGAAAAGCTGGTCTGAATGAACCCTTTTTGTAGGAGTTCATCTATTTGTTCCTTCAACTCCTTTAATTCGGTTGGCGCTAAGCGATATGGAGCCTTGGACACTGGTGCTGCTCCCGGTACCAGGTCAATCGTAAACTCAATTTCTCTGTCTGGGGGTAATCCCGGCAAGTCCTCCGGGAATACGTCGGAGAATTCCTTAATCACGGGTACGTCTTCGAATTTTGTGGGTGTATTCTCTTCTGCCTTCAGCGCGAACACCAGGTATGCCTCGCATCCTGAGTTGACTAATCGCTGAGCTTTTAAGGCTGATATCCTCGGAGTGCCTCTCCTCTTCGTTGTCCCCTTGAATGTTAAAGGTTCCTCCCCTTCTAAACTGAACGTAACCACTTTACGGTTACAGTCTATCACTGCTCCGTACTTCGAGATCCAGTCCATCCCAAGGATCACCTCGTAGTCGTCCATCGGGATGACTATCAGGTCTACAGGTAATTCTCTACTACCGACTAGGATTGGGCAATTTCTTAACATTTGACTAGTCCTAGTTGGTGCCCCGCTTGGAATTGCTACGCTATACTCATAATCTACTCGCTCAGGCGTTATCCCGAGTTTCATCACATATTTCACAGACGCAAACGAGTGGGTCGCCCCGGAATCTACTAGAACGCACGTGGGAGTTTGGTGGATCAGTAGGGTACCTGCTACCACCTCCGGATTGTTCTCTGCTTCCTCGGATGTGATGGTGTACACCCGAGCTGGCACCATGTGGGGTCCTGCCTGACTCCCGGTTTGATTTCCCGAAGCACCCTCCGGGCACTGTCTCACGAAGTGGCCCGGCTTTCCACATCTAAAACAGGTGTTGACTTGCATGTTGCAGTTCCCAAAGTGCCTTTTCCCACACCTCTGGCAGTTTGGAACCGACGCTGCTCCCTGGTTCTGATTTGGGTTCGGGGGTCTATTCATCATCCCCTGAGGCTGTTGAGGAGGCCTGTTCTGAAATTTCTTCTTGCCCCCTTTAGGCGCGAACTGCCGTTTCTGGTCTCCTCCGCTCCATTGCGCTCCTTGCATTTGCGCGAATTTGCGTTTGGCTTCTTGTGCCCTCAAGATCCTGGCTTCCGCCTGTTCAGCAACCATAGCTCTCTCTGCTACCTGAGAGTAAGTAGCTCCCTGTATTCCCGCCATGCTCACATCCCTATAGAGCTCGGGCTTCAATCCCTCCAGGAAGCGTTCGACTTTAAGAGCTTCCGTGCTGATCATGTGAGCAGCGAACCTGGACAGCTGCTCAAACTTCCTTATGTACTCGGCCACCGTCATAGGCCCCTGCCTGAGATTGATGAATTCGTTCAGGCGCTGTGCTCGAATCGGGGCAGTGAGGTACTTACCCCTGAACAACTCCTTGAATCTTTCCCAGCTCATTGTAGCGGGGTTCTCTAACACCATGATGGTGTCCCACCAGTGTCCTGCGCTCCCTCGTAGTAGGAACGCAGCACAAAGGGCCTTCTCCGCCTCCGGAACCCTGCTATAGACGAACATGCTTTCGAGAGTCCTTAACCAGTCTTCAGCTGCTGTCGAGTCAGCTGTGTCCTCGAAGGTCGGTGGGTTCAACCTTCGGAATCGTTCTCCCACCACCTCAGTCCTTTCCGCCTGAGTTGGCCCAGCATTAGCAGTATTCTGCTGGATCAGTTGTTGGATCTGCGCCGACTGCTGACGGACTAATTCCGTTAGCTGGAAGATCGTCGCGTCCCGATTGTCGGGAGGGGCCGTGTTTCCCCTGTTTTGGTCGTCGCCACCACTCGACTCTCCTCTCGTTCTTACCATCTCTATACCCTATCCTGATTGTCCTATGGCCAATAAATTATACAACATAGAAATTCACATAGACTTAACACTTACTTGCAAGGCCGCTTCCGCTCTTTTGGGTGTGTGTGTGTGGACAGTCTACAGAACCTGTGACCGAAGCTCTGATACCACCCTGTGACGCCCCGACTTCCTAACCGCCTAACCCAGCGCATTTCTACGTGCCTAGCGAGTTTGTAAGTAAAGAAGTGCACCGAAAACGCGTACAAATTTTTCATTTACGAAATGGAACATTGTTCTATACAAGACAAAAGAATGCATGTCGAACATTAAATTCCAGACATGGTCTAACTACAACGGCGCAGGTGTGTCGGCACAGCAAAAGCTCCTATGCGCCCGGCCTCACAGGTCGTCATCCACACACACACGTCCACCCCAAAAGCAGCACGAAGCTCCAAAAGATTGGCCTTGCCTTCAAAACGCGGTCACATACCGTGATCGCCGGTGCCTACAACACACAACGTAAGGAATGAGCCACCGAGGCTCAGTAAGTAGAAATCATGCATGTGTGCATGTGTCACTCCCCCGCAACGGCAATCCGCGCCGATGCATATAGCACTCGCAAAGGCAATCCGCGCCGATGCATATAACACTCGCAAAGGCAATCCACGCCGATGCATACAACACTCGCAAAGGCGAACCACGCCGATGCATATAACAGTCGTACCAACGTACTCAGACTAACGTCACTCAGGGCCCTCGGCTAATCTCACTATGCACCACAAGAGCTCACGTCCCTCAGGGACAACACGACAGCGGTCCACGCCGGATGGCCGAACCCTAGGATGCACATCGTTCCCCTAGGTCGCCATATAATCCCGGTCGTCCCCAACTGTCCGGCGGTCGCTCACGCTGGTAGCCCACGCTGAGGTAGCCTACACCAGGGTTCCACCCTGTTTCGCTTACACCCTCAGGTCGCACCCTCCAGGTCGCACCTTACCGCCACGGGCCATGCCCAAATCCTATCCACAGGATATCAATGTATATCTACAATAATAGTACGACGACGCTAAAACGCCGCCCTGGTAGCATAGGAGACAGCCCCTGACTCAACTACGAGTCGACACACTTGCCCACATCGACAAGTCCTCGTCGCGTACAAGCGACACATCATTACGCACACTCAATCCCACGACCCTTCCTCACGAGTTCGTGTGTGCACGTGAGTATGCATATGCAGATGCAAGTAAATGCAACATAGGCTTACCACATTCAAATACTTAAATCAATTTACGAAGTCATGAAACCACATAAGCACATAATCACACAAATTAGGCACGTAAAGCAAGTTGTGTGTCGTAGTTGGACTTCTACTTACTTGTCGTCCGAAGGTAATTAGTATCCTCCCCGTTAGCTCCGAACGTACGACCTTTAAACATAATATCATTGGAGTATTAGCACGTTGTTTCCTTTGTTAACTTGTCAAAATAATTAATTTCCGTTACGCTACTTATTTGGACTTGTATCAATTTCCTAGACTCCAAGTCAATTGACTTGCCTTATTAAATTTCCCAAGTCCTTTGATTTTTTATGCTAAGTCATGTTAGAATTAATTGGTTCTAAATCATATATGTCTCGGCGAAAGTGTGTTAATTTTAGGGTTGGGTTTCGATCGAAGCAACAATTGGCTCAATTCCACCTAAGTCTCGATCCTTAGGAAATTTCTAACTTATAATATTTCAATTCTTACATGTTAAGCTCGGCGAAAGTCAATCGATTGCAAAGTGTCGCCCAATTCAATTTAGCAAAATTGATATATCCTAAACCCTAGTTTCGCCCGATTAATTTCATCCTATGGAATTCCTATTTTTGTATGGCTTTCGCCCGAATCTTGTCCTCCAATTCCTTTCGATCGAAAGCCCTTCTCATCAACTACTTTCGATCGAAACTTGTTCCATTCAAACCTCAATTAAATTTGGCAACTATCATAAATTGGTTTCGCTCGACGCAATGCGAGTTTCGCCGAGATTTCATTCGGTCGAAACTCACTTGCTCAATTCCTGATTTTGATTAATGATTATCAAGTGTTAGTTTCGCCCGACGTTGCATGTACATTGAGGAGTTTCGCCGAGATCTCTTTCGGTCGAAACCCTATTTAACTAGCTAATTTTTAATTGATTCTAGGGTTTCGCTCGATTCCAATTCCAATTGAGATAGTGTTTCGCCGTGTCTTATGTCATCATTGACGTCATGTAGGTTTCGATCGAAACCATGCAAAGGGTTGGCCACTTTCGATCGATTGCATGGATTTGGGGTTGAGTTTCGATCGAAACTCACCACTTATTGGATTTACTATTCAAAATTAATTCAATTTGTACCTTAGACTTATGGGTCCTATCGCTCAAAACACTGAAATTGAATTTTCCACTTTCGATCGAGAGTGTTCTTCCCATCGAAACTGTTTTCTTCCCCATTTCCAGTCGAAGCTTCTGTATCATATACCTATCTGCTACCTAAATCGTATGGTATTCTCTTAAAACTGTTATCCTAGTTCCATTAACCCTAATTATCAGCTTCAAATCGGGACACTAACACGAGTTTTATCTCGCATTTAGGGTTTTCGAGATCTTCTCCAACCACTTGCTTTTAATGCCATTTATAACCTTCATCTACTCCTATAGTACGAAATTAAAGCTTAGGGAGTGTATTTCACTTACAAATCTCGAAATCCTTAGCTAGTGGGAGTGCTCTTGGTTTGATTTTGGCTCTCGGCTCCTTCACCTTTCTTGCTCGTTATCACGTTGGTAAATGACTAAGGGTTTGTGGACTTGAAACTGCTCTCTAGGTGGGATTTAATTGGCTCAAGCCTAAGTAACAAAGTATCCCTTGATTTAAGGGTATTTGTCCCAACCTTTCCCTTTTGGTCCTTGTTGGGCCTAATTTTTCAATTCTAGGCCAATTAAGACTTAACTTTACTACTTTACACATAGCCTAGTCTTTTCTTGGTCTATTTTCGAAATTCTAATAAATTCAGGCATCAGGTGACCCGAATAAATTTCCACGAGACGTCTAGGTCTCACAAGCACTTAAGGCACGTAAGTCGCATTAATGCATGTAAGTCATACAAATGTACGTAAATTGCATAAATGCATGTAAAGCACAAAATCATATTTCGCTAATTTATTGGCCCTAAAGACTTACGGGGAACCCGGGTGCTACACGGAGCGAGATTTACGGTCTCTATTAAATTCGAGGTTAACGTCCTATGCCAAGTTGAATGTGCGGGAAGTTATCCAAGTCTCGATATGGTATGGTCACGTCAAGCATGGGGATGCTATGACTGAGGGATGCGTCGAGGACGATCCCGTCACCTACGACCAGGCAATTGCTGGTACAGACTCCCTCAAATGGCTTGAGGACAGGCCGAAATGGACTCGATGCACACAAATGAGGTTTGGACTCTTGTAGACCTGCCTAATGGTTTTAGACCAATTGGCAATAAATGGATCAACAAGAAAAAGATTGGATCTGATGGACAGGCGGAGACGTACAAAGCTAGGCTTGTAGCGAAAGGGTATAGTCAGAAAGTGTGAATTGACTATGAGGAGACTTTCTCACCTGTCACAATGATAAAGTCAATTCGAATCATGCTTGCGATAGCAGCACACAACGACTATGAGATCTGGCAGATGGGCGTAAAGACCGCTTTCATGAATGGATTCCTCTAGGAGGAAATCTATATGGAGCAGCCCAAGGGTTTTGTAACGCCCGGAAATTTAATTACGGGATTTACGGCATAATTTAAGAGCGAAAATAATTAATTAGGGGCATAGTGAGTTAATTACGACAGGAAGCTAGGATTTTGGGTGAAAAATTTCATTTAGGACATGTAATTAATTCAAGCCTAGTGTGTGAACATTATGTGCCCCATGTGATTTACGTGAACTTCATAGATTAATTGCAAGCCGCACGATGTCATGGATTTTACATGCATTATGTGCTTACGAGATGTCATAGTACGTGTTTTACGGCCTATCCGCAACTATGTGACTACGTGCTTTGTGATTTAAGAGATGCAGCAAGACATAGAAATGATTTCGTATGAGGTATATAAGATTTAAGCCTCCGAATTAAGAGAATTAATATTAGACCCAAACAATCTTGGCCAACCCAATTAAATGTAATATACAACATGAGGCCCAACTACATGAATAGCTTTGGCCCAAAAATATCAAAGTCAAAACCTTCAAAGACAATGTTCCTTAATTTAAGGGAAATTCACGTCTACCATAGTCCTATCATCATGCCTCTCTTCTAAAATATCTAAGCTAAGACCATTAGACTCCTAAAAAAAAAAAAAAAAACTCATTTTGGGAAAAGAAAACTATCGAAACACATTGAGGAGAATAGGAGAGCTAACGAAAAGAAGAAGGAAAAGAAGCAAGGAAGACATCGAAGGAAGCTCGACATTTCACCCTCAAAATAGCTTGAAATTTCGGAAGTAGTAAGTAAAGTTAACCCCCTAAACTAATTCGATTTATTTTACCAAGATTGTTTAGTTAAACTTGCAACTAGGTTAAGGTGACCACGAGAGACCCTAAATGTCGAGCTTAGGTTTGTACTAAGGATGTTTGTTTGGACAGATGTGGAGTTTAGTAGCTTAGAATGCTAGGAAGAATAAGCTATGGAACTGATTTCGACGGAATGAAGATGATGATAAATGTCGGGACAATCCAAGGAAAATGTCGAGCAGAATTGAGTATAAAATGTCGAGTGTTTCTATTTTGATAAATGTCGAGTTAAAGAAATCGGTATGAATGTCGAGATGTACATTAAAATTTATATCGACATTTTGTTGAAATGTCGAGATAATGTCGAGTAAGAAGTCGGGATTTACTAGGAGTTCATGTCGACATTTTAGTCTAAAATGTCGAGATATAACGTTGATAGATTGAGGAAAATGTCGAAACTATGAAAAATGTCGAACTCAAAGAAATCAATATAAATGTCGGGAGTAGTCATGTCGACATTTTCTACAAATGTCGAATTGCAATGTCGAGCCAATATAGTTAAAAATGTCGAGGTCTTCTATTCGGATAAATGTCGACATATTAGATGAGATATCGACGTAATATATCGAGATGTTTAAAGATAAAGTCGAAACCTTGTTAGGATAAAAATGTCGAGATAGATGTCGACATTAAAGTCGAGATCAACAAATAATAAATATCGAGATTTATACAACTGGCGATAGATCAAGGTAAATGTCGAGCTAGCGGAAAATGTCGAGAACCATTGAAAAATGTCGAGGCCTAGGATACCGAGATTTATTACTTGCCGAAACCTCTACATACGTTAAATGTCGAAGACTCATGTTGAGCCATGTCGACATTTCCTTCAAATGTCGAGGCGAAATGTCGGGGTTAGACAGTTGAAAATGTCGAACCCTCACACATACAAATGTCGATATCTACCTCAATAACTATGTCGAGATTTATCTCGACAATGATGTCGAGATTTATGATGAGCTCATGCCGACATTTTTAATTCAAAATGTCGAATCCTTTTAGTATGATGTCGAGATTTAATGTTTAATCCACCTCGATATCTTTTAAGCGATAACAGTATAAATGTCGAAAGCATGAAACTCGACATCTTCAGAAATATAATGTCGAGATCCACCTAATAACACAAATCGAAATCTACCTTGGAAGAATATATCGAAATCTCTGCCTAAGTCAAGTTGAAATCCCACGCACGAAAAGTCGGGCGAAACCAAATAAAATCAAACGACTTTCGCCGAGCCCTTCACAAAAGAAAGTTAAATTCTCTAACTTAGAAATCTATCAAAGGGCCGAGAACTCTATTTAAATATAATACGGAATAAGAATTAATCGACTTGGGAATTAATAAGGCGAATCGAGATGTGGGGTCTAGGGAATTTACATGAGCCCAAATAATTAAGTACGACGAAAGTTATTATCTCGACAAATTATCCAAGGAAAGCAAACGTACTAACATCATAACCCTTTTATTCTAAAAGGTCGTACGTTAGGAGCTAACGGGGAGAATATTAATTACGCTCGGACGACAGGTAAGTGGGACTTTTCAACTACAACACATGAAAGTATGTGCGCATTATTTACGTGGCAATGTGCTTTGATGATATTATGTGATTTATTTCATGACACGAATGCTCATTACATGACATGGCATGAATGACCCCTTACAAGACATGGCACGACAAGTCAATTCGCATTTCATACATGCATTTCACGGCATACACGAGTCTCACGAGAGTTTTAATGACATGACATGACACGAGAAATGCATGATCGCCGGGGCGCGACGAATAGTAACTAACTAAAATATATTTATTAACCAACACACGTGCAAGACAAGACGTGTGATACGGTATTGTATACATATATTACTATTATGTATCTAATGAAATATATTAGGGCAATGCCCGTTGGCGAAGAGATCGCTTATGTACATATATATATAATACTATTATGTACCTAATGAAATATATTAGAGCAATGCCCGTGGGCGAAGTGGCCGCGGATATATATATATTATTATTATGTACGTAACGAAATATATTAGGGCGATGCCCATTGGCGAAAGGGCCGTATACATATATTACTATTATTGTACATGTAATGAAATATAATAGGGCGGAGACCCGTTGGCAAAAGGGCCGTATACATATACTACTATTATTGTAGAAATAATGAAATATATTAGGGCGAATGCCCTCGTGGCGAGAATTGCCGAGGACCCTACAAGACAAGACACGTGCAAGACAAGACGTGTATTAGGGATCCTATAAGACAAGACAAGACATGACATGACATGACATGACACGATTCTATAAGACAAGACAAGACATGACATGACATGATACGATTTTGTGAGGATTAGTAAGCGTTGGCGTATATGCCTATGCGAGTCACGACACGGGCACTGCATGCATAAGTTTCACTTACTGAGCTATATAAGCTCATCCCACGTTTTATGTGTTGTAGGTCCTTCGGATCACGGTACGTGATCGCCTAGCCGGCAAGGCATACTTTTGGAGCTTCCGAACGTCTTTTGGGGGTGGTGTGTACGTGGACGATGACCTGAGAGGCCGGGCGTATAGGTTACTTTTGCTACGAATGTAGACACGACACATGTAGATAGAACTCACATGTAATTAGAAAGTTTGGAAGCATTCTTTTGACATGTAACGAAACGAAGTTCCTTCACGAAAAGGAAAAATTTATTCCGCATTTTCACAACTATTCTAACTAAATACATAGTTCGGAACCTAGGACAAGTCTAGAAATGGTAGCGATGGCTAGGGTCGCTACAGTTGGTATCAGAGCTTCGGTCACAGGTCCTGCAGACTGTCCATGTACACACACCCAAAAGCGCGGAAGCAGCCTTGCCTGTAAGTGTTATGATTACGTGAAATTCCTTGTGTTGATTAAGTTATTGACCCTAGGAACGACAGGGTAGAACTAAAACCATGGTTAGAATTAGAGGTGAGGGCAGTAGGGATGCCGATCGAGATAGGGAGACCCCAAACCCGACAGACAACCGGGATGCTATCATCCTGCAGCTGACGGAGTTAGTCCGCCAGCAATCAGCCCAAATCCAGCAGCTACTCCAGCAACAAAGTGCTGGAGGGCAGCCAAGTAATACACCCCCTCAGGCTGAAAGGATCGAAATGGTGGGGAAGAGGTTTCGTAAACTCAACCCCCCAATATTTGAAGACGCTGTCGATCCAACTTCGGCTGAGGATTGGCTCCGAACGTTGGAGAGCATGTTCCAACACAGCCGTACCCCAGACACCGAAAAAGTCCTGTGCGCTACCTACCTACTAAGAGGGAGCGCGGGCCATTGGTGGGATACGATCCAAAGCATCGAGGACCCAGTTACGATGAGCTGGGATCATTTTAAAGAACTTTTCCGGAGCAAGTACTACACAGCTCCAACTCGCGCTCAAAAGATGAATGAATTTATCAACCTCCGCCAAGAAACGATGACGGTGGCGGAGTACATCAGGAAGTTCGAACAACTGTCCCAGTTTGCAGCCCATATGGTGAGCACGGACTCACTGAAGATCGAAATGTTCTTAGAGGGCCTGAAACCAGAGCTGTACCGTGATGTTAGCATGGCCGGACTTCAAGGGGCTACTTACGCCCAAGTCGCTGAACGCGCTATGGTGGCTGAACAAGCCGAAATGAGGATCGCACGAGCTCATGAAGCGAAGAGGAAATTCGTGCAAGAACTCAAAGGAGATGGAGGCAACCCAAAGAAGCAGTTTGTTGCCAAAAACCCAAGGCCTCAATTTCAAAACAGGCCCGAACCACCCCAACAGGCCAACATAAGTCAGGGCAGACCTCAACCTTTTCAACCCACCATACCCCCATGCCCAAGATGTGGAAGGCGACACCCGGGCATCTGCTACTCACAAAATGCGACCTGTTACAAATGCGGCAAGATCGGCCATTTCTCGAGCGCATGTCCTGAAAACCCATCCGGAAGCCAGACAGTAAGCCAGGCAAGACCACCGACAGCACCTGCACGAGTGTATACACTCACCACTGAGGTGGCCGAAGACGACCCGTCCGTTGCGGCAGGTATCCCTTCTATTCATCAAACCCGACCTGCATTCGAATAGATACATGAAACCATGCACCCCTTTTTACACCAATCATTTCATGGCGAGATTTGAAAATCCCCCTTGCTAACCCAAGCGTGGAAATAATATGATCCATTCCCATGAAGTTTCGACCCAATCTGGTCAAAGCCATATCCGCCCTTTATCAAATGTCCTTTCTCTCTGAAATACGATGATGAAGCCATGTTCAACTCCCTTCAGCATGACAAGTCTAAAACCAACAATATTAGTACGACCCCTTGCCCAAATTCCATCCATCCATCCTGACAATTGTATACACTCGGTCTGGGAATGACGCAGCGAGAGTGTGGTAGATATTTGTGATTCCCAATTCATTTCCTGGACATGACCCACTAGAATAGGCCAAAATGGAAATACCCGTTCACTGAGCAACTTAAATTACTATCGGTGAACTGCGTAAGACCCTCCACGAACGCCGCTCTAAATTTTGGTTTAAGAATGACTTAGAACTAGACCTCTAGCGGCATGAATTCGAGAAGTAGGAATCCATTTACGTGTAGTTAGATGGTTGGTCCGCTTAACCAAGCCAACTCAACTCCCCACCCACCTTCGCCCCGACTTATCCCAGCTAACGGAATTTCGGGGGCGAAATTCTTTTAAGGGGGGGAGGATGTAACGCCCGGAAATTTAATTACGGGATTTACGGCATAATTTAAGAGCGAAAATAATTAATTAGGGGCATAGTGAGTTAATTACGACAGGAAGCTAGGATTTTGGGTGAAAAATTTCATTTAGGACATGTAATTAATTCAAGCCTAGTGTGTGAACATTATGTGCCCCATGTGATTTACGTGAACTTCATAGATTAATTGCAAGCCGCACGATGTCATGGATTTTACATGCATTATGTGCTTACGAGATGTCATAGTACGTGTTTTACGGCCTATCCGCAACTATGTGACTACGTGCTTTGTGATTTAAGAGATGCAGCAAGACATAGAAATGATTTCGTATGAGGTATATAAGATTTAAGCCTCCGAATTAAGAGAATTAATATTAGACCCAAACAATCTTGGCCAACCCAATTAAATGTAATATACAACATGAGGCCCAACTACATGAATAGCTTTGGCCCAAAAATATCAAAGTCAAAACCTTCAAAGACAATGTTCCTTAATTTAAGGGAAATTCACGTCTACCATAGTCCTATCATCATGCCTCTCTTCTAAAATATCTAAGCTAAGACCATTAGACTCCTAAAAAAAAAAAAAACTCATTTTGGGAAAAGAAAACTATCGAAACACATTGAGGAGAATAGGAGAGCTAACGAAAAGAAGAAGGAAAAGAAGCAAGGAAGACATCGAAGGAAGCTCGAGATTTCACCCTCAAAATAGCTTGAAATTTCGGAAGTAGTAAGTAAAGTTAACCCCCTAAACTAATTCGATTTATTTTACCAAGATTGTTTAGTTAAACTTGCAACTAGGTTAAGGTGACCACGAGAGACCCTAAATGTCGAGCTTAGGTTTGTACTAAGGATGTTTGTTTGGACAGATGTGGAGTTTAGTAGCTTAGAATGCTAGGAAGAATAAGCTATGGAACTGATTTCGACGGAATGAAGATGATGATAAATGTCGGGACATCCAAGGAAAATGTCGAGCAGAATTGAGTATAAAATGTCGAGTGTTTCTATTTGATAAATGTCGAGTTAAAGAAATCGGTATGAATGTCGAGATGTACATTAAAATTTATATCGACATTTTGTTGAAATGTCGAGATAATGTCGAGTAAGAAGTCGGGATTTACTAGGAGTTCATGTCGACATTTTAGTCTAAAATGTCGAGATATAACGTTGATAGATTGAGGAAAATGTCGAAACTATGAAAAATGTCGAACTCAAAGAAATCAATATAAATGTCGGGAGTAGTCATGTCGACATTTTCTACAAATGTCGAATTGCAATGTCGAGCCAATATAGTTAAAAATGTCGAGGTCTTCTATTCGGATAAATGTCGACATATTAGATGAGATATCGACGTAATATATCGAGATGTTTAAAGATAAAGTCGAAACCTTGTTAGGATAAAAATGTCGAGATAGATGTCGACATTAAAGTCGAGATCAACAAATAATAAATATCGAGATTTATACAACTGGCGATAGATCAAGGTAAATGTCGAGCTAGCGGAAAATGTCGAGAACCATTGAAAAATGTCGAGGCCTAGGATACCGAGATTTATTACTTGCCGAAACCTCTACATACGTTAAATGTCGAAGACTCATGTTGAGCCATGTCGACATTTCCTTCAAATGTCGAGGCGAAATGTCGGGGTTAGACAGTTGAAAATGTCGAACCCTCACACATACAAATGTCGATATCTACCTCAATAACTATGTCGAGATTTATCTCGACAATGATGTCGAGATTTATGATGAGCTCATGCCGACATTTTTAATTCAAAATGTCGAATCCTTTTAGTATGATGTCGAGATTTAATGTTTAATCCACCTCGATATCTTTTAAGCGATAACAGTATAAATGTCGAAAGCATGAAACTCGACATCTTCAGAAATATAATGTCGAGATCCACCTAATAACACAAATCGAAATCTACCTTGGAAGAATATATCGAAATCTCTGCCTAAGTCAAGTTGAAATCCCACGCACGAAAAGTCGGGCGAAACCAAATAAAATCAAACGACTTTCGCCGAGCCCTTCACAAAAGAAAGTTAAATTCTCTAACTTAGAAATCTATCAAAGGGCCGAGAACTCTATTTAAATATAATACGGAATAAGAATTAATCGACTTGGGAATTAATAAGGCGAATCGAGATGTGGGGTCTAGGGAATTTACATGAGCCCAAATAATTAAGTACGACGAAAGTTATTATCTCGACAAATTATCCAAGGAAAGCAAACGTACTAACATCATAACCCTTTTATTCTAAAAGGTCGTACGTTAGGAGCTAACGGGGAGAATATTAATTACGCTCGGACGACAGGTAAGTGGGACTTTTCAACTACAACACATGAAAGTATGTGCGCATTATTTACGTGGCAATGTGCTTTGATGATATTATGTGATTTATTTCATGACACGAATGCTCATTACATGACATGGCATGAATGACCCCTTACAAGACATGGCACGACAAGTCAATTCGCATTTCATACATGCATTTCACGGCATACACGAGTCTCACGAGAGTTTTAATGACATGACATGACACGAGAAATGCATGATCGCCGGGGCGCGACGAATAGTAACTAACTAAAATATATTTATTAACCAACACACGTGCAAGACAAGACGTGTGATACGGTATTGTATACATATATTACTATTATGTATCTAATGAAATATATTAGGGCAATGCCCGTTGGCGAAGAGATCGCTTATGTACATATATATATAATACTATTATGTACCTAATGAAATATATTAGAGCAATGCCCGTGGGCGAAGTGGCCGCGGATATATATATATTATTATTATGTACGTAACGAAATATATTAGGGCGATGCCCATTGGCGAAAGGGCCGTATACATATATTACTATTATTGTACATGTAATGAAATATAATAGGGCGGAGACCCGTTGGCAAAAAGGGCCGTATACATATACTACTATTATTGTAGAAATAATGAAATATATTAGGGCGAATGCCCTCGTGGCGAGAATTGCCGAGGACCCTACAAGACAAGACACGTGCAAGACAAGACGTGTATTAGGGATCCTATAAGACAAGACAAGACATGACATGACATGACATGACACGATTCTATAAGACAAGACAAGACATGACATGACATGATACGATTTTGTGAGGATTAGTAAGCGTTGGCGTATATGCCTATGCGAGTCACGACACGGGCACTGCATGCATAAGTTTCACTTACTGAGCTATATAAGCTCATCCCACGTTTTATGTGTTGTAGGTCCTTCGGATCACGGTACGTGATCGCCTAGCCGGCAAGGCATACTTTTGGAGCTTCCGAACGTCTTTTGGGGGTGGTGTGTACGTGGACGATGACCTGAGAGGCCGGGCGTATAGGTTACTTTTGCTACGAATGTAGACACGACACATGTAGATAGAACTCACATGTAATTAGAAAGTTTGGAAGCATTCTTTTGACATGTAACGAAACGAAGTTCCTTCACGAAAAGGAAAAATTTATTCCGCATTTTCACAACTATTCTAACTAAATACATAGTTCGGAACCTAGGACAAGTCTAGAAATGGTAGCGATGGCTAGGGTCGCTACAGGTTTTACGTAAGAAGCAGATGCTCGAAAAGTGTGCAAACTGAATCGGTTCATTTATGGGCTGAAACAGGCTTCAAGGAGTTGGAATCTTCGGTTCGATGAAGTAGTTAAGAACTACGGATTCATAAAGAATGAAGATGAGCCCTGTGTTTACAGAAAGGCCAGTGGGAGCAAGGTGTCGCTTCTAGTATTGTACGTAAATGATATCCTTTTGATAGGAAACAACATTGGATGCTCTCAGAGATTAAAGCTTGTCTTTCGAACGAATTCTCTATGAAAGACCTCGGAGAAGCGACCTATATTTTAGGAATTCGCCTATTTAGAGATAGGGCGAAATGGCAATAGGCTTGTCCCAGGCCCTTTACTTAGATAAAGTCATTAAAAGGTTTAAAATGGATGAGTCTAAGAAAAGGTTCCTACCTATGAGGCATGAGATTCATCTCTCAAAGGCTGTTTCTCAGAATGAGTGGAGTCCCCTATGCTTCAGCTGTGGGTAGCCTGATGTACGCGATGCTTTGCACACGACCAGACATAGCGTAAGCTGTGGGCGTAATGAGTAGGTTTCAGGCTAACCCTAGTAAGGAAGCTTATGGCGCCATACATGATTGTACTCACCTAAGGTATCCCGTAGAAATTAAATCTCCCAAGCACCTTAGGAGGCTATCACAAGAAAAGATATTTTCCTCAGTCAAACCCTCCAAAGAATTTGTACGTGCTGAAATTAACCTTCCCTGTAAGGTTCAACCCAAATGGGTTCCTAAATTTCCGCCTAGGACGACAAAAGCCAAAAGGGCCATGTCTCCTATAGAGGCAAAACCCAAACCCACTTTTTCAAAAGTGCAATGGGTTATTAAGACTCTTCCAAAAATATATTTAGGAGTCATATCTGAACCCAAAACTAAATCTGCTAATCCAAGTGGACCCATGTTTAAGTGGGTACCTAAAGCTCTCTAAATTGTTTCTGCAGATCCACCATGTGTGGTACCTCGACTCTGGTTGCTCCGCACACATGACTGGTAGTCAAGAGCTGCTGAGCAACTACAAAGACCGACCAAACGGAAAAGTCAGATTTGGGAACAACGATTCAGCCCCGATTCTAGGACTTGGGAATATCGTTTTGAAGAATCTGACCATCAAAGATGTCTCATACGTCGAAGGCCTCCGCCATAACTTGTTCAGCATAGGCCAATTCTGTGACAAAGGCTTCCAGGTGGTCTTCCATGCTGACCGGTGCAAAATTGTGGATAGTCAGGACACAGAACTCCTTCAAGGACTTCGGAGATCCAATCTTTACACGATCAACCTGACGTCTGTGCGGCCCATGACAGCTGTATGCCTCATTTCTCATCTAAACATGAAAGCTCTCCAATGTCTTTCTACGAAAAAGTTGGTTCACGGTCTTCCAACTATACAACTACAAAGGGAGCATCACTGTTCGACATGTCAATTAGGAAAAATGAAGCGAGCATCTCATCACATCAAGCAAATTGCATCTACTTCTCGACCATTGGAACTAATTCACATGGAACTATGTGGTCCAATGCAGACTCAGAGTATCAATGGAAGAAAGTACGTCCTAGTGATTGTGGATGACTATTCTCGCTTCACGTGGACTAAGTTCCTCCGAACGAAAGATGAGACTGGTGCTTGATTATCAATTTTGTGAACACAACTCAAAATCTGCTGCAACAGACTATTCAAGTTGTTCGAACAGACAACGGCACTGAGTTCAAGAACAATCACCTCAGTGAGTTTTATCAGAAACTTGGAATAAGTCAACAATTTTCAGCCGCCAAAACACCTCAACAAAATGGGGTCGTTGAAAGGAAAAATCGAACACTAGTGGAAGCCGCTCGTACAATGCTGATCCAATCGGCACTTCCACACTTTCTATGGGCTGAAGCAGTCAATACCGCTTGTTTTACTCAAAACAGGACGGTGGTTAATAAACGGTTCAACAAGACTCCGTATGAGATTGTGAATAATAGAGTGCCCAACATCTCTTTCCTTAAAGTCTTCGGGTGCAAGTGCTTTGTGGCGAACGACCGAGAGCAACGTGCAAAGTTCGACCCTAAAGCATTCGAAGCTACATTTGTCGGGTATTCTTCAACATCAAAAGCGTACCGAGTATACATCAAGTCCAACCGAACTATTAAGGAAAGCTATAATGTCACTTTTCACGAAGTGGCAGAGATGGCTTCTGGTCAATTCAGTCCAGGACCCGTGCCTAACCCGTTGGCTTCTGAAGACAATATTTCAGAACCCGTAATCACTGGTGTGTTGGCACAAAACCAACAGAAGATGGCAACAACTTCAGGATCAGTGTCAGACGAAGCAACGAGACTTGCAATAGACGACTTGGATTCTCTCTTCGAATCGGTATATCAGTCATACACGCCTACACCAACAATGGATTATCTACCGAACGAGACCGACGTACAAAGTTCATCTCACACCTCTACCCCACCTGATTAAGAATTGCCACAGAACACCGAAGAACCTATAGTGGTCATCGAGGAAGTATCATCTGAGACGATCAATCCAAGTGCAGTATTGGAACTTCCTCAGACAAATGATCAATCTGAGACTATAGGCAATCTAGATCCACAGATGGCTGACGCATCGACTTCAGCCTTGCCTCATGAGCGCATAAAATTACAATCATGACATCACGATTTTTGAAATTGAACATACACTATGCATTTCATATGATTTCAATTCAAAATTCATCAAACATGCTATTACTTGCTATAGTACTATAGTTTGATGACATTTATTCATATTTCGACTGAAAATAAAATTGAACTAATAAACTTTTACATATCTTATATTTCAGATGGATCGCTACCCAAGATACAACCACATACGATCACAATCTGTACTTGAAGGTTCAGGATACGAACTTTCAGCTCGATCTGGACACATTTCGGTGCCCGGACGACATCATCGTATCCATCCTCAGAGGCCACCCCATCTAGCATGCGTTAACGGTCACCGCATCGGTGCCAATGGTCTATCTCCAGCAGTTCTGGGGATGCAAACAAGGAGCCGTAGCAGATGGGACATTCTCCTTCATGACCCGAATCGGGACGCGGCATATTCACATGAGCAAGAGCCAGTTCGGCATGATACTGGACTTGCCTCACAACGATAACTACGACCCGCTCCCGACGGACATAGAGATGATTCAGGACTTTCTGCACATGGGATACCAACCGCCGCTCACAAGATTGGCCCAGGTCCAGAGCAGCGGAATCCCACACCCGTGGAAGACACTATTCGGAATAGTGAATAAGTGTCTGTCGCCCAAGCACGCAGGATTCGATCAGGGCAACATCAATATTTTGAAGATCTTCCACGGGATCGCCTTCTCAAGAAACTATGACTACTCACAGCTGATCTGGAACGACCTCGCGGACCAGATTCGGCTAAAGGAGAATCGAAGGTCGAAGAACGTGCCCTATGCTCGATGGTTCAGGGAGTTCATGGAGCTACATGCAGAGAACATCCCTCGGCTGCCTCCTGGTGGAAACCAATATATCGTCAATAAAGATGATCACGAACCGATCTAAATAAGGTTGGAAGACGTCATTCATTAACGCCATAAAGACTGCAGGAGCATTCGCTAATCCAAAGGGCATAATTAGAAATTCATAATGCCCATATATCCATCTTTGGGATATCACTTTCTTCGATCTTCAATTGATGGTATTCTGATCTCAAATCAATTTTTGAAAAGGCTCTAGAGCCTTGCAGTTGATCAGACAGATCATCAATTCGGGGTAACAAGTATTTATTTTTCACCGTTACCTTATTCAACTGCCGGTAGTCGATGCACAATAAAATCACTGCTTCAACATTGCTGGGATCGACTTGGATACCTTTGCCTGAAACTACGCGCCCTAAAAACACCACTTGGTCTAACCTCGCACTTTGAAAGTTCGCGTAATAATTTCTTTTCTCGTAAAGCCTGAAGTACAATCCTCAATATTGTTCGTGCTCCTCTTTTGACTTGGAATATACCAATATATCATCAATAAAGACGATCACGAACTGATCAAAATAAGGTTGGAAGACGTCATTCATTAACGCCATAAAGACTGCAGGAGCATTCGTTAATCCGAAGGGCATAACTAGAAATTCATAATGCCCATATCTTGTTCTAAAAGCCGTCTTTGGTTTGAAGTGGGAAGCCAAGTCCCTTAGGTGCTTAGGTTCAGAAGCTTGAACAAGGCATTTTTACTGAGTGAATGTTAGGAATATTTTAGAAGTGTCCAAAATATTTATTCTAAGTCTTCTGTATTTCTTTGTATTTAATGTGGTTATTCCTGGATTGGGTTGTGGTTGTAATGGGCTTGTTGGGCCCAATAGGCTTAATACCTTTCCAAGGTATTTAAGCCTAAACCCTAACAGCGTTCTAATTCAAGTTTCCATTTGCTAAAATCTCACGTATTCAATACACTTAAGCCTCCAAACATACTGTTCACATCAATAGAAGGTTTAATCGATTGATGTGTTCTTGGATAATCTGGAATTACAGTGAAGGGATGTCGATTCCGATTAGTTGATCTATCTCCTGTTTCGCAATGGGTTCAATCCTTTCCTTTCTTGGGTAGGGTTAGGATACGATGTCATTACTCTCTTTTGCTCTCTCACCCCTTGTGGAGAAGATCGAACAACTGATCTTTCCATTCGAATCGGTCTTTCTAAACCTGGAGAAAAGACTTTGGTTTGGCTATGATTCGATCTCGAAAGCCCAGATTTCATAAAAGGCGACTGACTTTCCACTTCTACATGAACCACCTGCTCCTTTCCCAATGCTGCTTCCAGAGCAAATGTGATCCTTGTGATTCAATCGATTCGATTCTAGTTCCCATTACCATCTATTGCTCACGCACTATACCACACCTTCTGAATAACTAATCACAGCTTTGCCAAAGGATCCATTTGCCTAGTGGTGGGCAACACCCAAAAGGCATGCCTTCTAATTTACAATTCCTCCCTTTTGCCAAGCCTATGCTTGGGCTTTTCTCTCTTGCTCATGTTCCCTATCTCGATACATATCGAGCTCTCAATCTCGATCTTGACCTCTATTCGCACCCCGCTCCACCTTTCCTGGAGGTGCCTATTCATATCTATATTTTCTATTTGTTCTTGATGTCGTTAATTGGGGCGAAGAAAGATGGGTTGGTTTATCTAGCCCGATAGCGGAAACCATTAATACGGGGCACTGTGTGGCTTAAAAGGCTCTATGTTAACAATGAATGGTTGTTGTCCCCCCGCTTCCCTTCCCCTTACTTCGGGCTTATCGCTGGCCTAATACTTTCTCTTCTCTAGATGGAGTACCTATCGGGCCTATCTTATGTGCGAGGGCATATCTTAACTAAGCCGACTTCTATTGTTGGCTCGATTCCTACCATTCCTTATCTTAAGATTCTCACAACTAGTTATGCCAAAGTCAAAGCGTTGACCAGTTATGCCGAATTCTGGCCATCTCAGAAGGTTAGGCTAGAACGCAAGCAAGTTTATTCCGGATATGAAACTACGACTACACTATTCAAAGCATCTCTCTCTTAAACTATTCAATAAGGCTAGCTCTTCATCTCTTTCTCTCTTGCCTTAGCCTTAGTGCAATCAGTCTCTTCAATTTCACTTGCATAAACCTACCGAACTTCTTCACCTGCAAAACCCTAATAAAGACCAATCCGCAAGGGATTAAGCGCGTGGCACCTCTTTGAACAATGAAATCTCCCCCACGCCCTATAGGAGTTTGTCTTCGATGCCCTATCTACTTAAACAGCCTCCTGATCTTCGCCAAATAAATGCTTAGCGATTAGGAAACTACTTCATCAGCGTAATTCAAACAATGCCAACAGTGCTTGAGGAATAGTGCTGATACGCCAACAGAGGAGTGAATGCAGTGAAGGTCTATGATTAGAATGCTGGCTTCTAGTTCCGGCTCTTAATGAACATGTGGTCTACCCAAAAGTAGAAGGGAGAAACAAATCAGAGTGAAAGTACGAACCAATATGTAAACAACTACAACGGGCTAAAGGCCAACGAAAAGCCAATGCCCTTTAACTCTGCCTAGCAAAGTACAATCAAAGGAAGGGAAGTCCAAAGAAAGAAGGGCTTTTCCCCACTGTTAGCTGTTATGAGTCTAGGTCAGTTGAGGGTGCGGAAAAGAGACAAGAACGAATTCTATAGCATTTTCAATAGTAGCCCTTCTTCCTTCACTTCAACGGCAGCAGCAGGGGATATTGCCCAACAGAATATAGTTGAGAATATCGGAGTCGCAGCTCCAGGCTAATCAACGGCATAAATCCAACATTGGAAAAGACCCGCAAACTAGAATCCTCGTATATGTTACAGCCATATCCCAAACAAGACTAATACTTGAAGGTAGTTCGAGTGGATGGAGCTCGAGTTTACTTTGTTCATTGAGTTGGTTAGTTAGAGTTAGAACTCAGAAGCTTTCTGAAAATATCGATCAACGCGGGAAACCAATGTAGCTAATAGCATAAGTGATGTCCGATACTACAACTAGTTGATTCATGCGCATCTACAATAGTCAAGTAGATAAAATCACTAACCTAAGTGGATAAGGGAGGATTACAATAGCATGTAAACGGTAAGATCCGAATAGTGGTATGCGGACTCGGTGATTAGACAGAGAGATTCCTCTTACAACGGTTTAGGCTCCACATTATGAATGTGACCGTCAAGGGCCTCACTAGCCATTTCATTTCATTAGTCCATGCCAAGAAAGAAAGTAAAGCGGGAAGAGGGACGAAGGTAGATGGAAGATTCAACAAGATATGTACGATTCAATGAGGCTAAAACCATAAACCGACAACACTGGTAGGCCTACGTTATGCTTACGTTATGGCTAATACATGAACTGATATAACGGCGTCCACATTCAATCGCTTTAGAGGACTTGCAAGAATGAAACTGAACGAATATCAGACTTGAGATTTCAACTTTTCAAACAGGATACCCTCGATCTCCTAAACCGACAGAGCGCCACAATTTTCCTCTTGGGAAAAGCGATCGGCGTGCCGCTAAGGAGGCGCATTGCCGGGCTTTCAGTTTTAAATAAGAAGGTACTGAAGGCACAGACTTCCATGTCGGGATAAAGCGTAATCCCTGTTTGAAAGGAATCATCATCATATCATGTATATACCGATCCAACAATGCTTTAGCGCTGCTAGTCAGTCTTTCAGCTACTGCCAAAGCAGAGAAGTAATCAGTACGAGTCACAACGATTTCCATGGTTTTCCTCGTTACTAGAGGGAAGTTGACGCAATTCTAACCAAGCACAAAGTTGGTTGTCTAAATCTCCATATGTAGCTTCTGTTGCTGTAGAAAAAAGAAAGAATAGACAGATAGATTGGAAGACATCCTTTTTGGGATCAATTCTTGGATGACTGAGAAGCATTCTACTGGCCAAGGTTGATGAAAGAATAGAGGAATTACGCTAAACTCATACTACATTGTCTTACTTCCTCTGTTCCTTCACTTCAGTCTTTGTCTATAACCAGCAAAGAGGCATTAAGGAGGAGTGTTGTATTCAAGCCCAGGGGTGGTAATCAGTTCCGTACATACTTACGAGCCCCTTATCTCTATTTAGATGATGTAATACCCGAGTCCCGTAAGTAAGCCGGCCAATAAATATGCATACATATTATATGATTTACGTGACTGCATGAAACATGTTTTACATATTATATGCCTGTGTGATTGCATGCTGTATACTTATATGATTTCATGCTACAAGTGAGGTAATAATATCTATAGGTACGGGATTTACCATATAGCTAAGGTCATAACATCTTAACTAGAGATTTTACTAGGCAAATCAAATGAAGATATTAGGACTATAAGAGAATTAAATGTAACACGTAAATTATTTGCGTCTTACGTGTTAATATGTTTTTGAGCTCCTTCTATGATATGTGTGGTAATTTTAGAACTCTAGAATTATTATAATTTTTGGATAGGAAGCTTGGTAGAGAAATTTAAGTTGTGGGACTAGAACATAAATTTCAACTTCATTCCGAAAGTCATCAAAAGACTAATGAAGTTTATAATATTAGGTTAAAATAAATTGAACTAATTGGGCCTTAAGTAAATTTTTGAATTTAAGCCCAAGTTGTTAAGGATAGATATTAACGTTACTTAAGCCATAGGGGAAAAATGATATCATCATGTTGTCCCATCAATTGCGTTCTCAAACGAGTAATCCTTATCCTATTTAATAAATATATACTAACAATCAATAGAGAAACCCTCATTTTTAACTCACAAGTCGAACCAAGAGTGTTGAAGCTAGGAAATCAACAGTTTAAGGGAATTGACGATCATGAAATCTGAAAATTTCAAGGTAAGGTATATTACTTAAACTTAGTATATTTAAATCATTTCTAAGAGTTGTACACGCTAATGATTATAAGGAATTCATGGGTTACTTTGTTTAGAAAACTATGGACTCTTAAGATACAATTTATAATCATAGGTATTTATATGATAAATGTTAAGTGATTTATGAAGCATATGGTATTTTCGAAAATTTAATGTTCTTAGGGTGTATTCTTATGGGATAAGAATAGTTCTTAGAGGATCATGATGTTACCTGAATTTAGATGGCTTCTGTAAGAAGTTCACGAGTGATATGATTTCCAGTTTGATAAATTTCGAAGCCATGTTAGTTTTGTAGGAATGATTACGAGATCAAAAAAACAAGGATAGAAAATGTCGAGATCCATGTTGAAAAATTTGTATGGTTTAAGTCTCGAAATTTGATGTTGGATCTCGACACTTAGCTCGACATTTATCTCGAAATTTATGTCGAGACTCATGTTGATTATGACTTCGACATATTGTTTACTATTTAATCAACTCGAGGTTCATCTCGGAAACATATCGAGATCCAATTTATAATTCATGTCAAGATTTGTCTTCGAGGTTGATATCGAAGTCTTTATACATAAGCTCGAGAACATATCGAAACTTATTTCAGAACTTATTCCATTAACCATGACGAAAACTTTGGAAGCTCGAGATTCATCTTGAAAACGCTATCGAGATCTTTGTTATGAATCTCGACATGTACATCTCGAAATCCTTGAGCATTATTTAATTAACATGCATCTCGACATCTTCTTATAATTTCGACATATATACCTCGAAATCTTATATGCTACTTTGAGATTTATTTGAAATATTATACACGATTCAACCAAGCTCAAAATCCATAGTCCATCTCGAGATTTATATCCAAACCCATGTCGAGATTTATCTTTAAAATAGTACTTCTCAGTTTAAGTTAAAGTCCCGAATTTTTAGGGTTCGAAATTTATAAAAGTCGAAACTAAGGTTTTCTAAATTAAGCCATTTTAGTGAAACTGTAATTAGACTAACAAACCCTAATTTTATATGTTTCAATACTTAGGGTTTTAAGATTTACGACTTACGGTACGATAAGATTAAATAAGCCAAGGATACCAGGTAAGTGGAAGTCCCAACTACAACACATAAATGTATGTGCATGAAATTATATGTTATGTGCTTCCGTGATATTACGTAACATCCTATGTGAATTAGTTACGTTACATGACATGATCATATGTAATTTATTTACATTATATGATGGCATGACACGCATATTCATGACATGAGCATATGCACGCACGTTTAGTACAAAAGGCAGAATATGAGAGCGTGCATGATATACGATCGCCTGAGAGCGATAAAAATTCGCCGATATGGGCGTCTGATGTCGACTCACAGTTGAGTCACGGCTCTTCTATGCTACCATGGTGACGTCGTATGGCGTTACCGTCAAGACATGACATGTACAAGGCAAGACATTATTTTAGGGCTAATGCCCTCATGGCGGATCGTGAAATCTGGAGGGTGCGAGCTGAGGAAGTAAGCGACTCCGAGGGTACCTCTGGTGTTGACTACCTCAGATTAGGCTACCAGTGTGAAGCGTCCGCGTGGCGTATGAAACCACCTTGAGACAGAAAAGGCGCCCTAGGGTTAGCCTCCCTTGAGTGGGTATTGCCACTTATATGATTATTTATCCAGTGTGGATTTGAGCTCCATGATGGTGCATAGCAAGATAGCCGAGGGCCCTATATGACAAGACAAGACAAGGAAAAATATGAGGTCGGGAGCATTGGCGCAGATGCCTTTGCGAATTTAGGACACGAAGCATGGCATGCATGGCTTTCACTTACTGAGCTTTATAAGCTCATTCCACGAATTTATGTGTTGTAGGTTCACGGGATCACGGTACGTGATCTTTACGAAGGCGAGGCTAAATTTTGATGCTTCCGGAAGACTTTTGAGGTGGCAGTGTGTACATGGACGCGACCTGAGTGGCGGGCCGATAGATTATTTTGAACATGCATGCGCACTCACTTTGTATTTATGTCCTAGGAATATTTTGTATTGTACAGAAGAGTTTTCTTTATATAAAAGGAAAAATTTTGTACGCATTTTCGTATATAGATTTCATTTATATCACATGCACTAACATAGAATAGTAGTAAGAATTGGCGGTAGAAGTAAGGGGCGCCGCAGATGATAATCGTCTTCTTACCTTAGTACACGTAAGACTGACTTAATCAGACAGTTTCACATAATCTTACTTCAAGGGTCGTTATGAGGTTAGGTATAGAAAGAGTTCTAAGTGCATTTTCGAAAAAGATTCATTCACAAGAGAGAGAAGAGAAACTAGATAACTACGTGACTTAAATATGTAAATTTTAGTTATTCCGTTACGACTTTCCTGCTAAAGTGGATTGGTCTATCTTTTATTAGATAGAAAAGCTTTCTCCTATCTTCTATGTAATTTCGCGGACTTTGTTTTCTCTCTTGGATTGGTATCTTTTCCCGTGCTTGTTTGCACTATACATCATACCTAAACACAAGGAAACCCACTTGTTTTGTTAGAACGCATGGTTAGGTCTCGCAAGGGACACTACTTCCTCATACTAGAAGAAAACTGAACTCGCTAGTCCCTCATCTGCTTTAGACTTGTTAAACAAAGACCCTCTAAACAAAAGATATCAGACTGGAAACTATAAGGTTTGGAACCCTAACAACGATACTCAAAGGGTCACGTCAACTCACTGCTTCTATCGCCTCTCCATACCCAAGCCCATAAAAAGCAAGCCATCTCTCCACCTCCACCCGGGCGATTTTCCCAAGAGGAAGAAAAGGATCTTTGCAATAAGCGCAGTTCGAGGTATAGAATAACCATATCCGCTACTGTGAAAGTCTCCGGTCTTACAGTAAGCGCTCTTAGGCCGCAGTTCTAAAATCTAGCTAGTTCGATTTGAACTAATCCGAATCAAGGGGTTGCGAGCGATGTCCCCATATGCGACCATGGAAAATTGAAGAGCATTGCATTAGAAAGGTAGACTATGAGCAAGGTAGCGGAGAAAGAAGTGACAAAAGTTAGGGTTGTTTCCACACCTGAACCTGAGGACTAATCCGAAGAAGCTGATACAAGGTTCGTAGATGCTGACACACGAAGTATAGAGTTTCCAACTGATTGACCAACTAGGTTATGAGTTGGACCAGTAGCAGGAGAAAATACGGGGTTACCAAAATAAAAACGAAACTTCAAGATCAGCGGCAGGTGTAAAAAGGAGTCGATTCCAATACAAGCTTGTCAATTCATAGACCTATGTTATGTGCTAAAAAAGTAACTAATTCTCAGCAACAAGAGACTTCAAAATAGGGCCCAGTCTAGTAGCAATCACTTTAGTTATAAACGTTACAGCAAGAACCTGAAGTGAAGTCTTCATCCGATGACGACACACTTGTTGTCGTTGATGGTCCCATCACCTGTTACCAGAGAATGAACCGTAGTTTTCTATTCCTCACCATCAGTGGAACTAGAGAAACAACACCAAATTCATTTCCAGGACTTTCAGCTATAGTTGAAACTGTTGAGGAATATGAAACAACAGGTTTTGAAATACTAGCTTAAACCTTTCCATCTTCAGTCACTTCAATCTTTCTAGTTACAGTAGCAAGTGAGCTAAGGCCCGCAACCAAAGAGGAGCAAAAGCCATGTACATGATCCGAAAGGCGCAATTGTTCTTATATCATTTCCCTCTATAAAGCCGTTCTTTCAGTTGAATGTTTGCAATGTCCGAACTCCCTGTGTGAAGCCCCCCTAAGAGCTGATTCGAGAATTGTAAGATCAATCAAGCAGGCTAGTCAATTACTACCCGAAGACTCCAAAATCCGGACAGACGGTGTTATACAAGAATCGGCTATACGTGCCCAACGACGAGGAGTTACGACGAAAGATAATGACAGAGGCGCACGCAACAACGTTCTCAGTACACCCGGGTGCGACAAAGATGTACCAAGATTTGCGAATCATATATTGGTGGCCGGGAATGAAGAAGGATATCGCCACGTTCGTAAGTAGATGTATGACGTGCCAGCTGATCAAAGCGGAACACCAGCGACCAGCTGGAACTCTGCAGCCTTTACCGATTCCTGAATGGAAATGGGATCATATCACGATGGACTTCGTCGTTGGTTTACCTAAGACGACGAAAGGCCACGATGCCATTTGGTTGTAATAGTATGCGTGAACCTTAGACCGAAAGGGTTAACTTGGGGTTGATCTTGAGGTCTTGACTTGTCACTAGTTTGCTAGGCCCGTCTTGCCGGTGGCATGGGTCAGCGGCGAAATGCGGTCTTGACTGTTTGATGTGATTGCCGGTTGAACCGCGGAGCGGGATTTACGGTCTCCATTAAATTCGAGGTTAACGTCCTATGGCATGTTTAATGTGCGGGAATTTATCCAAGTCTCTGGCCAGAGCATATAACTGACTCACGATAGTCGTGTAGTGCAGTTTCAGAACTTTCACCGACATAAACGACATAGAGTCGAGTTCTGTAAGTTTGACTATGCGTGACTTTCACTCGACCGGGACAAACGTATAGGGTTTATACGTATGACGAAAATCTACAGTCGGTTCATGGATTATGATTAGAACAAATTCGTACTCAACTTGGGATCTGTTCGGTACCACGGGGCTGGCTAGGTGAATACCGAACTCCTAGATACCTCCTGGGCCGGTCGATCTCCTGTTCATTGGGACGAAATCGGTGAACGAGCCTTATTGGGACCCGATACAATTCGTGAAACAACCGAAGCAGTGACCAAAATCCGAAAACGAATGCGAATGGCTCAAAGCTGACAGAAGAGTTATGCAGATCATCGACGACGACCTCTGGAGTTCGTAGAAGACGATCAAGTATTTCTAAAGATCTCTCCAATGAAAGGCGTAAAGCGCTTCGGACGAAAGGGCAAGCTAAGTCCTAGATACATAGGCCCATTCAGAATCATAAAAAGGGTCGGCGAGGTTGGGTATCAGTTAGAGTTGCCAGCTTCCCTGTCACAAGTTCAGGACGTATTTCACGTATCGACATTACGAAAATACGTCGCGGACCTGAGTCATGTCATTCAGAACGAGCTTTTTTATCAACAGCTCAAGCCTGACTTGAGTTACGAAGAGAAGCCTGTAGAAATTTTGATGTACGAATCAAAACGATTACGGAATAAGACAATTCCGTTAGTTAAGGTTTTGTGGCGGAATCTATCAGTTGAGGAAGCCACGTGGGAGCGTGAGGATGATATGAGGATTCGTTATCCTGAGTTATTCCAGCCGGCGTAATTTCGGGGACGAAATTCTTTAAAGGGGGGAGGATGTAATACCCCTAAAAATTGAATACGGGATTTTGTTGTAATTAACTATGTAGTTTTGTGAATTACGAAGTTGATAAGAAAATTTTAAGATTTTAGAACGAAAATATAAAGTGTGATAGTTTCGAAATTTTATTTTTCGAAACGCAACTAAGGTATTAACCGAAATTAATAATGATAGAACAAAATAAATTGGGTCATATTTAATTTGGTGAATTAGTGTTGAGACCAAACTCAAGAGGGAAAAGTCTTCGTTATCTAACAAATAATTAAAGTAGAATATAACATGATTAAATAAAAAATAATAATAATAATAATTAAAAAAAAATCCAAGTTCTCGACCAAAAGGATAATTATTAGGTAACCTTTCTTAGGTTGGGTGATAAACAATAGTCATCATCTTGTCACTTCAATACACAAGTTCCAATATTAAATTACTAAGATATATCCATTTTAGCATACAAGTAGAGAACCCTACGTTAGTAAAGGGAGGATACGAAAACTAAAACCCAAGAAAAAAAAAAGAGAAAACCTCATTAAGAAGAAGAAAAGACTTCGTAACTCCGGCAGGCTTAGAACTCTAAACAACTTGAGGATTAAAGCGAGGGGTAAGTGAGTTATCTGATATAACACGTAAATAACTTTATTTCTGATATTTTTGCGTGTTTTATATGGTCTTGCAAGTTTTATGTGCTTACATGAATTCTCGAAGTATATGTCATGTACCTAAATTGTTTTGGACTTAATTTGTTATATATGCATGTTTAGGGAAGTTGAATATGTTCAGAAACTTTCGTCATCGGAACACCTAAGTATTTTAAAGTAAAGGATTAGGTTAAGTGCTGAAATAATTTAGAGATTGATAAAGTTTTCATATAAGAGAGTGTTTTTGGGGGTTTAGGGTTCTCGGCATCCCCTTATAGTTTTCATGTTCGACATGGAATATTTTAGGGTTTCTTTATTAAGAATATTTCAATAACCAATAAATCTTCAGCAGGTGTTATGTACTTTCTGTAAGTTAATGAGACTTCGGTACATGCATTAATTTTCGTGAGCTGTTTAAGTTCTCGACATTTTTTTTATGACCTCGACATGTGTTCGAAATATAAAGTAGATAGATTTCGAGATATATTTTTAAGATATCGACATTCTATAGGTTTCGACATTTATCACAAAATGGGTCTCGACATTATGTTAGGGTCTCGACATTTTTAAGGATTTCGACATTATTAGGGTTCGACAAGAGGGTCTCGACAATGTATATATGACTCGACATTTCTAAGGTCTCGACATTTATAGGATGTCGATATGGCTTGACGACTTCGACGTTAGTTATATATATATATATATATATATATAGATCTCGACATCATCATGTTAGAAAAGATTTCGATATTATATTTCAGTTAATAAATTTTCGGTATTTTAGAATTTTGCTATTTCTAGGGTTTTCAATATTTTAGGGTTTATTTATTTTTAGGAATTTCATTATTTTTAGGTTTTCATAAATTTTAGGGTTTTAATAATTTTAGCATTTTCGAAACTTATATGACTTAGTAAATTTATTAATATGAAAATATTTATTATATTCAGAAGATCGATATATAGGGACCACACCGGACTTATTTGACAATAGCGGGAGGACAGGTATGTGGATCATCCATCTACAATACGTAAACACATACGTGAATTATGTGTTTTCATGTGATTCTGTGATTTACGTGACTTACATGATTTATGTATTTACATGTTCTACGTACGTTTTATATAAATCATGCTTTTATGAGATTTTGTAAACATGCATGGCACGTGCATATCACGGTAGGGTGAGATATGGTTGTACCGTAGGATGACGGTAAGGATATGAGATATTGACATACGGGGTAGATTGAGATGTTTGTGATTGGTGACTCTTAGAGGAGTCGAGGTTGGGCTCACTGGGCACCTGGCGGAGACAGGCGTGATCGATCTGTCTACTCGGGCGTGACCGTCCCGAGGTGCATACCGCCGGATGAGACATTGGTGCGACCTGATAGGAGGCCATTGGCGTGATCGTCCAGTGCACTATCAGTGTATGCTTTTGGTGCGGAGCGACCCGGTAGGAGGCCATTGGCGTGATCGTCCAGTGCACTACCAGGGTAGGCTGCCGCGAGACTTGGGGGTGGTCTCCCAGTAGTCTTTTGCGCGCGAAGGTGTCGAGCCTAACCTAGGGCCCTGTGTTGTGTGAAATAGGAATGTGGGAAAGAAGAGTGTGCATTATATCATGTTGTGAGATATTGGGATGGGGTTGAGTGCACACTTGCATACACGCATTTTATTCACCTACTGGGCAAATTGCTCAGTGTTACGTGTTGTAGGTACTGAGTCTGACGCTGATACGCGTCAAGACTGAGGCGGCTGGTGGCGGTGCTCCACGGACTTTTGAGGGCGGGCGGTACATGGATGAAGACCTGTGGAGCGTCTGTAGGACTTTTGTTCTTTTGATATTTTTGGGGCTTCAGCCCGTGTATAGAGATGACAATGTAGACGGATTTTTATACTAATGTACATTATTTAGGAAAAAGTTTTAATTAGACGGGCCTTCCGCGGCTTACGTTGCGGAAATCCGCCACTAATCCTCAATTAAAAAGTAGGGTCGCCACATGATCCTTTATCTCATTATGTCAATACGGTCTCGTGTTTGTAGCCGAGCGATCTTGGATAGGCGGAAAACCCCGTAAAAATTTAAAATTCCGTCGTTCTAGAAACGTGGGTCCAGGGACTCTCGGGGATTCTCAACAGTGGTGTCAGAGCCATAGGCTCGGTTAAAGTCACGGGACTATGACAGAAGGCCACGAAAAACCCGAAAGCCTTAGCCGTGCGCATGGCGCACACGGCACCCGGGTAGCCCACGCGCGGGGCTAGCAGGGCTGCGTCGAGTCTCATGCGAAACGTGACTCAGGGTGGGGCTGCACGCAGCATGAGGCCTGCTCCTAGCCGTGCGCATGGTGTGCACGACACACGGGCAGCCGGCGCGTAAGGCGCGCGAGGTGCGCGACGCAAGACGGGCTGGCCGCGGGCGTACCGCGACACATAGGGCTGACCGCACGCGGGGCATGCGGCACAAGAGGCACGGGCTGCACACATGGGTGCACGCAGCGCTCGGGAAAGCCGCGCGTGGATGCGCGGAAAGTAGGTATGATCGTGCGCGTGTGTGTGAGCTGTGCTAGGCTAAGAGTGCACGCGGATTGGGGCTTGCCGCATGGTGCGTGCGGCACGAGGCTGGCAGCTCGCATGGCGCGAGCATCCTCGACACAGGCCCAATAGGCCTGGTCTAGCCCATCCTACAACCCGATATACATTGGGCTAGGCCCGGACCATTTAAAATCCAAAATTCGATTTCGGCTCGGAAATGTGTTAAATTTGTCGTGATGCATGTTATTTGAATAAACGTGGTGATTGATTGGGGATTAGGTTCTGATTTTTGTCGGGTGATATGTTAAGGGTGACAAGATCCCCCCTGGGTTGTACTTTACAGTTTTTTTTATTAGATAAGACGGACGGTTTCATTAGGGATAGATTCCCCGTCATAGGCTATTGTAGTTATGTTATGACGGCCGTACGAGTGTCGATCGAGAGGAACCCGAACGAACGAGCTGGTAGCCGAGGCGTCCATTCGAGCAAAGCCCGGAGACGTAGAGTCTTATTGTTTTGTACAATTAGGATAGAACTAGAAATATTCCGGATCTTTCAAATTTACTTTAATAGGTTGTGGGGTACCTATTCTATTTTCACGATGATCAGAGGATCGTTGTGGGCGTGCACGCACACTTACTCGAGGAAGAGTTTATTCGAGATTGTCGCAATGGCCGAGAGGTCACTCTCGAGGAGCAGTCGACCGAAACGCCCTCACAGAATTTGGAATCGGATGGTTCGAGCGAACCAGTCTTGCGGCGATCTGAAAGGAAGCCATGCCAACTACAGCGGTATGGCATGTCACATGTCGAACACGATTATTGTTGCGACTAGGGGACTTCTAAGAGAAGATCCTGCTACTTTCGATCAAGCTATATTCGATGTTGACTCAACGAGATAGGTTGAGGCTATGCGGGCTGAGATGGACTCAATGTACTCCAACGAAGTATGGACTCTTGTAGACCTACCGACCGGTTTTAGACCAATTGGTTGTAAATGGATATACAAGAGAAAGATTAGATCTGACGGACAAGTTTGAGACATACAAGGCCAGGTTGGTTGCCAAGGGCTATAACCAAAAAGAAGGAGTCGACTATGACAAGACTTTTTCGCCTGTAGCCATGATCAAGTCTATCCGCATAATGCTCTCAATAGCCGCACACTATGATTATGAGATTTGGCAGATGGACGTCAAAACGGCATTCCTTAATGGATTCCTCAAGGAGGAGATCTATATGGAGCAGCCAAAAGGTTTTGAGTCGCATGCAGATGCTCACAAAGTGTGCAAACTGAATCGGTCCATTTATGGACTGAAACAGGCCTCTCGCAGCTGGAACCTACGTTTCGATGAAGCAGTTCGGAACTTCGGATTCGAGAAAAACGTAGATGAACCATGTGTCTACAGAAAGAGCAGTGGGAGTACGGTGTCGTTCCTTGTATTATACGTGGATGATATCCTTTTGATAGGAAACGACATCGGGATGCTCTCTTCGGTGAAAGCATGGCTTTCAACCGAATTCTCCATGAAAGATCTGGGAGAAGCGACGTATATACTCGGTATTCGCTTATTCAGGGATCGAGCGAACAAAACGATGGGCTTATCTCGGGCCCTTTACTTAGAGAAAATCCTGAAGAAATTCAGAATGGATGACTCTAAGAGAGGGTTCTTACCTATGCGACATAGGGTCCATTTGTCGAAATCAATGTCACCTCAAAGTTAGGAAGACCGACGACGGATGAGTGGTATACTCTACGCGTCTGCAGTGGGTAGTCTGATGTACGCGATGTTGTGTACACGACCGGACATTACTTACGCTGTGAGTGTGGTTAGTCGGTTTCAGGCAAACCCGGGTGAAGGACACTGGACAGCCGTTAAGAATATCTTTAAGTACCTTAGAGGGACTAAAAACTTAACGCTTGTCTATGGAGGAGCGGGACTAGAAGTAGAAGGTTACACCGATTCGGACTTCCAGTCGGACGTGGATGACCGAAAATCTACTTCAGGTTTTGTGTTCGTGCTCAACGGTGGGGCAGTGTTTTGGAGATGCTCCAAGCAAAGCACGACTGCCGATTCCACATGTGAGGCAGAGTACATAGCAGCCTCAGAGGCATTTGGATGACAAAGTTCTTGGAGGAACTTACTGTGGTACCAGTTGCGGACAGACCGCTTGCACTTTGGTGCGATAATAGCGGTGCAGTCGCGCAAGCAAAGGAACCGCGATCTCATAGCAAGTCCAAACATATCGAGAGAAAATATCACGTACTGCGTGAGTTCGTTGAAAACGGGATGGTCGCCGTGCAGAAAATCGCCACCGCGGAAAACGTGGCGGACCCACTCACGAAGCCCTTGTCCCAGGCAATTATGGAACAACATCTGGACAAGATGGGGCTATGATACCATTGCGTCTGGCATTAGGTGCAGCACATGGCATTCGAGTGCAAGTGGGAGGCTGTTAGGGAGTGTGCCCTCGAAATGCCATACGAGGACTAGGAATAGTATAGGGCACACGATGATGTATAGGTCGCTAGACAGTTTTATTGTATATACTGTTAAAAATAAAGTAGTGAATATTATTTTCATTATAATAAAGGCATTATTATTTATTTATCGAATTTAAAGTCTGCTTGGCATCTGGCGGTGCGATAAATAAATAACACCCGAATGTTTGAGTTGGACGTCTGATTCTCGTGGGGACGAGGGAGGAGACACCGGACGGTCCTTAATCTCAGCATTAAATAAAAGTCCGTAAGTCTAAGGATTCTAAGTGGGTGACTAGATATTTGAATATATCCATTGACGGCCACATAGTATTGGTAATATATACATTGACGGCCACATAGTATTGGTAGTGTCACCGATTAGCTGAGAGGTAGTGGGTCGTAATGGAGGTATTGGTGATCGGAGAGATTGCGTATTCGGACATCCGGCTCGTATTTGTCTCGATCACATGACTAGGATGTTGTCAATGATTGAACGAATGACTATAGCAGCCTCAGACCGATAGGGTCATTGAGGGATTTGCTTTCGCGATTTCGGTTTGTCGCTAGTTGGCTAGGCTCGCAAGTGTTCGGAAATGGGACACGGGCCAGCGACGAAACGCAACTAACTTTACGGAGGTGATTATCGCGCTTTGACTGCGGTAATCGGAGAACAACGATTATAAAGTCTTCGGCGGAAGCTTAGAAAGCTTGCTCGTATTAGATACGGAGTGGAGTTTAAATAATCGGTTGGGTCTCAATTATAACATAGAGTTAGATCAATGTGTTTGACATTTACATGGCTCTCACCTAACCGGGACGCAAGTGAAAGGCGTAAGAGGTATTTAAATGTATAAACTGTAGTCGGTTCGCACGAATTTCGATTAGATCAAAATTCGTTCTCAACTGGGATCTGTCCGGTACCGCGGGATTGGCTAGGCGAATACCGGGACTCGCGGATTCCTCCGTGCCAGTTGAGACGGACCTAGAGAGTCACGCTTAAAAATGGTAATGAACTTGAACAAAAACGGCGGGTTTTTCTCTAGAACCTAACGAATGGGATTCGTTGAGGTATTGCAAAGTTGATACCAGGTGTAGATGATTTAGTTGAATTCCGGTGACGGTCACAGGAATAATTAGGACTTGAGATTGTCTTAAGTGTTTAATTAATTAACTAAATGAGGCTCGATTGTAATTAAAATAATTAGATTGGATTTAATTACTTTATTACTTAAAATTGAGGGACTAAATTGAGAATTTAGAAACCACATAGGCCGAAATGGATTAACAAAAAATGTGCATGTTGACTTGGTCATTGTACATGTGTACATTCCATTTCATGCCACATGGTTGAGGTGGCAAGTGACTCATCCATGCATGAACATGACAAGTGGATTTTTACTACATGACACCTCATGGGCTTAGGTGTGAAACAATGGTTACATGCATAAATAAAGAAAAAGGCAATGTTAGAAGCTAAGAGTAAGCCTATGCACTTGACCCAAAAAAAGTCCAACGTGAGGGGAGAAAAGTTCTTTGTCATTTGCTCTCAACAACTAAAAACACTAGAGAGAAAAGAAACAAAATGAGTTGAAGTTAGAACTTCTCAAGCAACGTCAAGCCACGGGATCGTTTGACGAGTCCCAACGCCCGAACCGAACTGCGCTAGCCATCGGGAGCAGTCTTGGAAGTTCGATCAAGGTCATACCGGCGTGACAATCTAGCCCGGAGGTCCCGGGAACCAGACGAGGCGCAGCGACGCTCATCCGAGGTGTAATCACCTACGCCGAATGTATATTTCGAACCCTACTTATTTGATTTTACGAAAAATACAAACGACATCGGAATGATTCGAGAGACACCTCGTTGCGATCTTCGGAAAGTGTAGAATCAATCTGAAAAATTTGATATTGATTGGAAATCATTTCGGTCGTCAAACTGTCAAAAGACGGTAGACTGTCGCTTTAGTCGAATTGATTATTTCGAACCAATGATTTGATTTTGCCAAAAATATTAGCGAAATCGGAATGATTCGGAAGACCCCTCGTTGTGATCTTTGGGAAGTGTAGAATCATTCTGGAAAATTTGGTATCGATCGGAAATCGTTTCGGTCGCCAAATAGTCAAAAAGCTGTCTGTCGGCTGCCACTTTGTTCGAACTAGTTTGGAATGAAATTATTAATTCAAATAAAGTGTACTAAATTCGAATTTGAGATGTTCGAATTAGACGTGGTCTCCTGAGGCTCAGGGCAGTATCTTGAGCCCTCGGGAGAAGCCGAAGGGTGCTAGGTCGAATTTAGATGTTAGAAATCGAAAAATCGACACCCTACGCTGCTCGGTTCAAAATGCGTTTCAGCTATCACCACGTCGCGTTGTCCGGGGGCCTGCATCGACTAATCGGGCCCACCCCAACAGTGGTATCAGAGCTACGGCTCATGCACGGTTCGACCGAAGGCCTCGAAAGCTGATGTGGCGAACGAACGGTCGATGTAGTTTGGAGACTATCGTCGCTCGTGACGTCAGTCGGGCACCCGGCGTCAAAATTCTGTGTTGCATGTTTATGTGGGACATTTACCCGGTCATAGGTTCTAACCGGGTTATTTGTTTAACGGTCGTCTGCTGCCCCCGGTATGTACATGGATTCCGGCTGTTCGGGAAATAATTCCCTCCGTGTTGTATTTTATCGCTTTATTAGATAAGTTAGATAAAATGACGGCCGTTCGACGCAAGGCGATATTGGAGGGTTGCGACCAACGTGACGACGAGTCGACGTTTGGAGATCGAAGACCCCGGTCGTTTTACGACCCATGTAATAGGACCAGTTTAGAAATAGCCAGCATATTTGTCCATTTAAATTGCTTTCCTAGGGTTAGGAATTTAATTAACGCATTTATGTGCTCGTGCTTAATTTTTATTTGCTATGAGAACACAAACTCCCATAAAATACTAAGTGAGAAAAGGGATTGGATGCCATGTCTTCTATCAAGCTCGGGTTTAGTTGTTACGAAACCAAAATGCAAGGTTTGGTTCCGGGTATGCCGGTGCCTTGCATTTGTTTTCGTTGCGATGTGCTCGAGTGCGTTAGCGCCGTTCGCCAAGACCACACTGTGCGCCGTTTTGAGCAAAGTTGATTGGTCGCACTTAGACAGTCACACCGCCTTGTTCCTGGTTTGCCGGCGGGGGTCCCTGACTGAGACAAAGAAAGTTGAGACATTCGACGAGGTCGGATTCGTGCGCAGCACGACTTCGTGGGCCGCTGCAAACCAATAAAACGACAGAGGTTGAGGTTTGCATCCGCCCACGGGGACATCAACTCCACTATCGAAGTTATCAACGAAACTTCCAAAACAACCAATGAGAGAAATGGTGTTTATGAAAATGTAGTGGGAGTCAAATGGAATAGAAGTCCTTGTTCGTGTTTGATGATCTTTACAAACGACTTAATATGCCTTTTATTTTCTGCAGCTTTTTCTCTCAGTATTAATTATGTCCACCGCTTTAAACATACTGCTCAAGGAGAATAGGTTGACTGGGTCGAACTATTCAGACTAGCTTCGCAACCTGAGGATTTTCCTTCATATTGAGAACCTAGTGTATATCCTTGACTCCGAGTTGCCGCTGGCCCCAGGGGCGCGGGCAACCGAGCAGGCTCATGTCGCTTATGACATCGGAATGATTCGAAAGACCCCTCGTTGCAATCGACGGAAAGTGTAGAATCAATTTGGAAAATTTGGTATTGATTGGAAATCATTTCGGTTGTCAAACTGTCAAAAGACGGTAGACTGCCGCTTTAGTCGAATTGATAATTTCGAACCACTGCTTTGATTTTGCGAAAAATATAAAACGATATCGGAATGATTCGAAACACCCCTCGTTGCGATTGTTGGGAAGTGTAGAATCATTTTGGAAAATTTGGTATCGATCGGAAATTGTTTCGGTTGCCAAATAGTCGAAACGCTGTCGGCTGCCACTTTGTTCGAACTAGTTTGGAATGAAATTATTAATTCGAATAAAGTTGTACTAAATTCTAATTTGAGAAGTTCGAATTAGACGTGGTCTCCTGATGCTCAGGCCAGTATGTTGAGCCCTCGGGAGAAGCCGAAGGGTGCTAGGTCGAATTTAGATGTTGGAAATCAAAAATTCGGCACCCTACACCGCTTAGCTCAAAACGCGCTTCAGCTATCGCCACGTCGCATTTTCCGGGGGCCGGCATCGATTAATCGTGTCCACCCCAACAAACCACTTTACTGCCTTCTTGTTTTTACTTTTCCGCCCTAGCTATTACTATTCCATTTGAAGGGAAATCTTCTCTATTACTATATCTGAATCTCGTACCAAGGCTGAACCTAGATGAACCAGAAGTAGTTGGTCCTAGTCATCTCTTCATTGCCAGCTAGCGCAGACTACGCTTTTCACGGGTTGGATTCCTCATCCCAAGATGTCGCGAGCCAAGTGGAGTGTAGAACATTGACAGGAAACTGCTAGGTCTTCTACTACCTACCTTGATTCATGGGGCAGGGAGCCAACATGGTTGCTAGCAATTGAACCCTCATTTACGGCTGTCAAGCTTTCCCATTCGCATGCCTTAGGCGGGGGGTCACCACTCTGTCTTTCTTTCTTTAGAACGAGGTCCGAAGAGGGAATAAGGGCTCCTTAAGGTAGCCAAGCGAGCTTCACAGATTTCATAGTTTCATCTTCATGAGTTTAGTTAGCATGAAATGGGCGGGGCCATCTTAGGAAGTGGACCTTTTGACTATCTGACACTAGCTTAGTGCTTCTTTTGACCATAATGCTCTTCCTTCTCCGTTTTGTTCGTACGAGTGACCATCGACACCATTTTTCCGTGCCGATGGCTGAATAACTACGATAGGATTCACCAGATGAACCGAATGATCCAGCACAAAAGACTTTGTCTGACCTTTATGGCGGAAACCTGGGTCTGCAGATACCTGGACTCGTACTCAAATGTGGCTTCTCATCGATAGAAAGAGGAAGTCAGTTTGCTAAGGGGTATAGTCAATCTATCTTCCCTAGCATTTTATCACATCAGCAAAAGCTCGCCTTCTTTCCACACTGCTGCACCCTGTGGTAGGAAGTGCCCTGTAAAAAGGAAAGTTAGAAAGGTAACCGCTTTCGTAGCTGCTCTTACCCTATCTGCTCTTGATCTTCTAACCCGGTATGAGAGGCAAGAGTTTTGACTTCCTAAAAGGTAACAACATGGGATGTCTATAGGACTTATCCTCGATTAGCTACAGAAAGAGCGTCAGAGTTGTCTCGTTCTATCCGGTGTACCGCGTAAGACGGTATCCTATTTCCTTCAGGCTGAAGGTCAAGTTTCTTTTGAGTTACTAAAGTACTGTAGTCAGGTAATCGTCCTACATAGCCAACAAACAACCAACTATCGATAGAGTGAATGCTATAGTCCCCTACGTCATAGGCTTTAAAGCTCGGTATAAAAATGGTCAAAGAATTGATAACTCGAGAAAACACTAAAATACAAAAGGTAATCCTTCTCAAGTGCGGGAACTTCTATTTAGCTTAAAGCCACAAAAGATAGGATCGAATCCGAAACATAGCAAGAGAGGTTCTTTCTACCAGAAGTTTGCAAGTGAGGGGTTTGCCTTTTGGAAATGGTGACTCTTCTACAGGTAGAGAAGAGGACAGCCAGTGGCTCGAAAGCCTTCTATATAATTTTTACCAACGTTCCACGAATATAGGAAATTAGGAAAGAGCAAATGGGTTCTCCCCTTTATTGTTGAATATAATATATTGTGTTATCGATATTGTGAGTAATTAGGATACATACGCGTGTCGATTTTTTCACATGGTTAACTTGGCTGTACTTGAGAGGTTTGTACACATAACCCGTTTTTGTAAGATTTTTGAGCCTACGAGCCTTTTGCTCATTTCTTTGGTTGTGTGAATCATGCTTAATTTATTTCTTGTTAGGAATATTTTGTAGCATCCTTTAATTTATGTAATCTTGGGTTAACACGTTTCTTTAGTCGGTTGTAGTAGTTTGGGGTGACTTATGATATTATGTAGGAGTTTTGTATTGGGCTTTAATATACCAAACACTTGTGGCATATAAAGCCCCACTTACCCTAATTAGGGTTTTTATCAAAAGAATTGAAAGGTATGCCACCTTGTACTTTTCCTTAGAAAAACACACACTAACACGCACTCAAGGGTTCATCACGTTTTTTACATTCAAACCTTTCTTTTGATCCTTGTTTGGTAATAAAAGGGCCAACAAGTGGTATCAGAGCCAAACACGGATCAATATCTTCCATTTGAATCCAGTTTTGCTCGATTTCGACGTGATTTGATAAAGTTTTTAGCTTGAAAACTCATTTTCGATTTTTTCACTGTTTTTGAGTGTTTTCAAATCGATTCCGCAATACTTAGAGCAAATGTTGACAATATTAGAGTTATTTAGGAAGTAATTGTTTTAATAAGGCTCCCTTGAATTGTTTTACCAATGTCTTGAGTTCACGATCATGAAAATTTCTGAAGTCCTCCTTTTTTTTAAGCATTGTCCAAAGCGAATCAAAACGAAAATTTCTGCAACACTTTAATGAAAGAACAAAAATATTTGGAGCTCAAAACATGGAATCATTGTAGATGCTCCCCCTCAAATAGTGCACCTATATCGATTTATCACGTAATCATGCAAATCAATACAAGTAACAATCATTATAACATGCAATTAATCAGTTTAGACTAGATACATGTTCTCCTAAACATGTAATAAAGATTTGCGCGAGGGTATGAGCAAAATCAAATATTTGCATTTAAAACAATTCAATACCAATGCAAGTTAAATATGCATTCAAAATGTGTGATTTTTTTAATACTTATAATAGTATGGGGTCAGATTATTTTGCTTCAATCGATCGTCACTCCTAAATTGGATAGAGATACCTTTCCTTGAATAACTTCTAAAAGACGAAGAACTTCAGGAAGGTGAAGACTACGAGCAAGACATCCCAAGCCTACCAGAGTTGATTGCACAACGAGCCGCTCCCTCCACAAGACTAACACCAAGGACCGTTCGGATCGACACGCTTTGGGGGAATATTTGGATAGAGATACCTTTCCTTGAATAAGTTCGTGAAAATATGTGGAGGTCACCGGACAAGATCAAAAAGCCGAACGAGTTTGAGCTAAGAGGAATCTCTCACTGGGATCAGCAGAAGAGGATGACCTACCTCTTGATGCTGACCAAACTTGGACCCGATGTAAGGCTGGGGATGACTAAAACACAAGTCAAGAGCCATTACAAGAGTGTTTCCCCTATTTGCCAGCTTCTCAGCGTCTACTGTGCTAAAGCAGGTCTTCCAACCCAACCTACGCTATCTAAGCGAGAGCGACCTACCGTACATACCTGCTGATGAGGTATACAAACTCTATCAGCTGTATGTGGAGAAGTACAAAGGTCCTCAAGGCTTCATCAAGAAAGAAGGACTCGAGGGACTCTACCGGTTCATGATGCGCCAAGTCAAGTACTTCGCCGCACACGACCTTCAGATGGCTCTGGAGAGCAACATGAAGAAGGTTAACATGACCGCTCCACTCAACAAAGGACCTGAGATCGAAGGGCTTCCCAACAACCACGTGCACATCAGCTCAGTCCTAGGCATAACCCACCACAATCCAATTGCCAAGAAGAATAGGTTGATGCTGAAGACTGAAATCAACAAGCTTTGTGATGGAACGCTCAAGGTCATCAGGAAGGACATAGAGCAGAGATTGGAAGAAATCAATAGAGATATAATGCTGAGAATCCATCGGTTCGTGAGAGAACAGCCGCTCCTAATGGAACTACTAGAAGATATCGAGGAGCGATTAGAGCTAAGGAACACGCTCAGGAACTTTGAGCATGTGCTGGGCTTGCGCAGGTCATACTTTGCCCGACGAGGACAAACAGCGCGGAAAGGCAATCAAGCACAAAGGGGGAGATTGTAGAGTATCATTTTAGATTGTGCTTGATTTCATTAGTTGTCCTTGTAATTAGGGGCTTTATTTGTATTAGTCCATAGATTAGGACTAGTTAGATATTTATACGAAGTTTGTTTGGTATAAATACTTGTAGAAACATTGTGCTTAATAAAAAAAAAATTAGAGAATCGATCCGAAAGGCTGTCGAATTCGTTTCTAGAGAGAGAAACTCAGAAAACATCATCTCACTAAAGGAATTCTGTCCCGTGTTCTTCATCGAAGGTTTTCGATCGAATTTCAATTTAAATCATTCTAATCGATTTCCTTAGAATTCATGCCTAGGATTGATTGAGTTGATAACAGAGGACCTAACAGACTTGTTTACGGGAAATCTTGACATTTACCCGTCGAGCTAGAACACAAAGCTTTGGGCGCTAAAAAGCTCAATTTTGATTTGAATCTTGCAGGTGAAAGCGAAACTTGCAGATCAACGAGCTCGACGAGTGGAGGCAAATGGCTTATGAGGATACCCGTATCTACAAGGAGCGTATGAAGTTTTACCATTATCGTAAAGCGGGAGTTCCAAGAGGGCGACCGCGTCTTGCTATATAACTCACTCTTGCGACTATTTCCTGGTAAGCCGAAATCGAGATGGTCAGGCCCATTCACGGTAGCCCGAGTATTTCCTTATGGGACAGTCGAGATCACAATCCCGAAACGAGGGACTTTCAAGGTGAACAGACAGCGTCTCAAGTAGTACTATGGCGGTGACATCGAGGCGCTCGGGAAGGAAACGATTCTCCTCCTCAACACCACCCAGAGCTGAACCACCGAACTATGTCTAGCTAAAAGACATTAAAGAAAGCGCTACTTGGGAGGCACCCCATGCCTATCCTATGTTTTTCCTTTATTTTTCTATTAGCATTTTTAGTTTTTATGATTCTGATTTCGATGATCGCAGGGAATCCAAAAGCTCAAGTGTGGGAAGGAGCTATACAATACACACACACCGAGACATTTAGGGAAATTCACTTATCTATCTTTCCCTCTTCCTTAGGTTATATAATTGTTACGTTGAGGACAACGCAAAATCTTTAAGTGTGGGGAGGGAATTTCTGTGAAAATTAATGCGAACATGTTTTATGTGTGCACTTGATTTTTGGTATAAATTTTTTCGAAAGTATTGCATGAAATGTTTTTCCTGAAAATCATGTTTCGTATCATGAAAGGATGATTTTGTGTTACCGATATTGTGAGTAATTAGGATACATACGCGTGTCGATTTTTTCACATGGTTAACTTGGCGGTACTTGAGAGGTTTGTACACATAACCCGTTTTTGTAAGATTTTTGAGCCTACGAGCCTTTTGCTCATTTCTTTGGTTGTGTTAATCATGCTTAATTTATTTCTTGTTAGGAATATTTTGTAGCATCCTTTAATTTATGTAATCTTGGGTTAACACGTTTCTTTAGTCGGTTGTAGTAGTTTGGGGTGACTTATGATATTATGTAGGAGTTTTGTATTGGGCTTTAATATACCAAACACTTGTGGCATATAAAGCCCCACTTACCCTAATTAGGGTTTTTATCAAAAGAATTGAAAGGTATGCCACCTTGTACTTTTCCTTAGAAAAACACACACTAACACGCACTCAAGGGGTTCATCACGTTTTTTACATTCAAACCTTTCTTTTGATCCTTGTTTGGTAATAAAAGGGCCAACAAGTGGTATCAGAGCCAAACACGGATCAATATCTTCCATTTGAATCCAGTTTTGCTCGATTTCGACGTGATTTGATAAAGTTTTTAGCTTGAAAACTCATTTTCGATTTTTCACTGTTTTTGAGTGTTTTCAAATCGATTCCGCAATACTTAGAGCAAATGTTGACAATATTAGAGTTATTTAGGAAGTAATTGTTTTAATAAGGCTCCCTTGAATTGTTTTACCAATGTCTTGAGTTCACGATCATGAAAATTTCTGAAGTCCTCCTTTTTTTTAAGCATTGTCCAAAGCGAATCAAAACGAAAATTTCTGCAACACTTTAATGGAAGAACAAAAATATTTGGAGCTCAAAACATGGAATCATTGTAGATGCTCCCCCTCAAATAGTGCACCTATATCGATTTATCACGTAATCATGCAAATCAATACAAGTAACAATCATTATAACATGCAATTAATCAGTTTAGACTAGATACATGTTCTCCTAAACATGTAATAAAGATTTGCGCGAGGGTATGAGCAAAATCAAATATTTGCATTTAAAACAATTCAATACCAATGCAAGTTAAATATGCATTCAAAATGTGTGATTTTTTTAATACTTATAATAGTATGGGGTCAGATTATTTTGCTTCAATCGATCGTCACTCCTAAATTTTCATATGACACTTGAAGAAAACACACTGCCGTCAAGTCTAGTCATCAAACTAAAGTCTCAGGTTCATAATTTGATCCATTTTGACAACTCTCACTAAGTTCACTCTAGCACTCTATTATTTTTAACTCGGGGACTTTATATTTATATCGCCCAAGTCAACACAAGCAATTTTAAGTCAATTTACCTGTGATCAAGGCATATTTAATCATTTCATCTAAGCGAGAGATCGTCGTTTTTGGAATCAAAGGGACTTTTAAGGGTTTAATTTGGCTATGACTTAGAAAGGAAGGAGTTTAGAGGTGAGCTTATCTTTGTCGTCTTCCATTTCTAGGTCCGTCTCTTTTTTTTGGTAAAATTTTTCATCTTTTCAATCACCGCCCTTATTTTACACCCTTTTTGCTCAAGCTGAAGCTCCGCTTCTCCACTAGGCTCTAGGAGATTATCGTAGGCGAAGTTCTTCTTGTTGGTTCTCGGGCCAATACCGTGCTCCTCTTCTCTTAATCCCTGGAGAGGTTTCAGAGATGATCAATTTGGAGAAGTTCACGGTTATGGAATCCGTACCCAACTGCGTTCCTCTTCTCGTTTCCCGATATAAGACCAGATTATCGTTGGAGAAGTTCACTTCGTGGTGCTCATCTTTCCAGCCGTTCTGACGAGCGTACGAGATTATCGACGGAGAAGTTCACAGCAGGATCCATGCCTTCTTTTTGTAGTTTCAAAACAGGTTCCTTTGGTCTGTTTTTTTTCTTGTGCATTGAGCATTGCCTTCTTTTGTCATCTTCTCGTCTTCTTTTACTTTTCTCCCCCTACTTTTCTTGTTTGGACAGTTTCGAAGAGTATAAAATCGGTTGAAGGTTGGAATGGGTTTCAAATGAAGAAAAGGAATTCGGAGAAGGTCCAAAGTGGATGACTAAGGGCTTTGGTATGGGAATGGATTTTTTTAAGGCCGAGTGAAGGATTACCTAAATGCCCAAATCATTTTTCTAACGATCTAAAGAAAGGCGAGCATGAAGCCAAGTATCACTAGTAAAGACAATCAATTGAGGTGTGACTTCACTCGAGAGATAGATCCAAAGAGAGAAAAATTGAAAGGCTAGAGACCTCACATTTGAAGGGTGATTTTGTGTCTAGTGGAGCAAACTAAAGACCTTTAGACACAAGAATGTGACTTAGACTGACAGAATTAAGCAGTTGAATCAGTCGTATGTCGGGAAAAATTTTACGTGACTTAGACGGAAGCATCATAAAGGATCTCGTCATCCCCCTAAATTATAGGTATATGTCTAGTTATTTTTTTTTCACGCAAGATAAGACAAATGAGCATGGAAACACATAGAATAGAGCATGTGATAGCACGGAAGATCAGGTAAAGCACATATCAAGGGAGATTCAACATGCCTAATTTTCGACAAGGTATTGGAATCGTTTTTCATCCAATGTCTTGGTGAAAATATCAGCTAATTGGTACTCCGTGTTCACAAAATACATGTTGGTTGTGCCTTTTCTACGTGGTCTTTGATAAAGTGATATCTAATGTCTATGTGCTTCGTGCGTGAATGGTGAATAGGATTGCAGTAATCGCAATGGCACTTTGGCTATCATTATAAATGGGTATATTAGTTAAATTGTACCCATAATCGCGAAGCTGAGTCCGCATCCACAGCATCTGCGAGCAACAGCTGGCGGCTGTGACGCCCCGACTTCCTAACCGCCTAACCCAGCGCATTTCTACGTGCCTAGCGAGTTTGTAAGTAAAGAAGTGCACCGAAAACGCGTACAAATTTTTCATTTACGAAATGGAACATTGTTCTATACAAGACAAAAGAATGCATGTCGAACATTAAATTCCAGACATGGTCTAACTACAACGGCGCAGGTGTGTCGGCACAGCAAAAGCTCCTATGCGCCCGGCCTCACCGGTCGTCATCCACACACACACGTCCACCCCAAAAGCAGCACGAAGCTCCAAAAGGTTGGCCTTGCCTTCAGAACACGGTCACATACCGTGATCGCCGGTGCCTACAACACACAACGTAAGGAATGAGCCACCGAGGCTCAGTAAGTAGAAATCATGCATGTGTGCATGTGTCACTCCCCCGCATCGGCAACCCGCGCCGGTGCATATAACTCTCGCAAAGGCAATCCACGCCGATGCATATAACACTCGCAAAGGCAATCCACGCCGATGTATGTAATCAATCGTACCAACGTACTCAGACTAATGTCACTCAGGGCCCTCGGCTAATCTCACTATGCACCACAAGAGCTCACGTCCCTCAGGGAAATCACGACAGCGGTCCACGCCGGATGGTCGAACCCTAGGATGCACATCGTTCCCCTAGGTCGCCATATAATCCCGGTCGTCCCCGACTGTCCGGCGGTCGCTCACGCTGGTAGCCCACGCTGAGGTCGCGTACACCAGGGTTCCACCCTGTGTCGCTTATACCCTCAGGTCGCACCCTCCAGGTCGCAACTTACCGCCACGGGCCATGCCCAAATCCTATCCACAGGATATCAATATATATATCTAAAATAATAGTACGACGACGCTAAAACGCCGCCCTGATAGCATAGTAGACAGCCCCTGACTCAACTACGAGCCGACACACTTGCCCACATCGGCAAGTCCTCGTCGCGTACAAGCGACACATCATTACGCACACTCAATCCCACGACCCTTCCTCACGAGTTCGTGTGTGCACGTGAGTATGCATATGCAGATGCAAGTAAATGCAACATAGGTTTACTACATTTAAATACTTAAATCTATTTACGAAGTCATGAAACCACATAAGCACGTAATCACACAAATTAGGCACGTAAATCAAGTTGTGTGTCGTAGTTGGACTTCTACTTACCTGTCGTCCGAAGGTAATTAGTATCCTCCCCGTTAGCTCCGAACGTACGACCTTTAAACATAATATCATTGGAGTGTTAGTACATTGTTTCCTTAGTTAACTTGTCAAAATAATTAATTTCCGTTACGCTACTTATTTGGACTTGTATCAATTTCCTAGACTCCAAGTCAATTGATTTGCCTTATTAAATTTCCCAAGTCATTTGATTTCTATGCTAAGTCATGTTAGAATTAATTTGTTCTAAATCATATGTGTCTCGGCGAAAGTCATTGGATTTGCTAGGTTTCGCTCGATTAAGTCTATCCAATTGATATACATAAATTTCTAGTTTCGATCGAAACTTGTCTACATCAAATTCTAATTTCAATTGGAATCATGCATGAGAAGTAACCACTTTCGATCAATTCAAGGGTTTCGCCGTGTCTTACGCCACAATTTCATCATCTTGGTTTCGATCGATACTAAGCGATGCAATTAACCACTTTCGATCGATTAAGTGTGGTATGAGATGAGGTTTCGATCGATTTGCTCACTTTCGATAGATTGAGGGTGTTATGGGCTGGGTTTCGCCGCTTGGTGACGACATCATGTCGTCATCCTAGTTTCGCCCGAAACTAGGTGTAAATTTGGGATTGCCTTCGATCGATTTAGGGTTTCGCCCGATTGGTTCTCCAACGGTATCAGTTTCGCCGCGTGATGACGTCAGCCCTCGTCACTTTCGATCAATTTTGCATGCATGTGGTCACTTTCGATCGATTCTTATATATATTTGAGGGGAGTTTCGATCGAAACTCATGGATCGTCCTATTCAATAGCTTTAAATCGATTCACCCGATTTACTATCTTAACAATTAATTTGGTCGAAATTTTTACTTAGCTCAATTTACTAACTATACAATAAAATTGATCGAAACTTATTTTATTGAGTTCAAGCCCTGCCCTAATGTACTAGGTTTCGATCGAAACTACTATTCAAATCAGATTGTCCGATTTTTAAATCAATTCTCCACTTTCGGTCGAAACCTTCAACTTTCATCTTCTCAAAATTAAATCGTAACCCCTCTTTTCAGATTTCATAAGCTCTATGGTCTATGCAACCCAAAAACGTCTAGAGCTAGCTCAAAATAACCTAAGTTAACCAAATTCTAAGAAACTCAAGGATTTCCCAACCTATGACTTCATCCCCCAAATCTAGGGCTTTGCCGTATACAATACACCCCTATTTATTAAGCTTCGAACATAAGGTGTAGGTCTAGAGGTTTTCTTACCTTCTTCCAAAGCACAAAGTTGGTCTCGTGTTTCCCTTCTCTTAGCTTGAACTCACGTTCGTTCTTTGGTTATGGAGTTTTTGATGGACTTGAAATGATTTTCTAAATAAGGTTTGGGTGGGTAGGGCTTAGGTGACGAAAATATCCCTTAAATCAAGGGAGTTTGTTTGCTGAAGTCATTTCTAAGGGTTTTGGGCCAATTTCTAAATTCCTAGCCCACTTGAGACCTTTAGTCACATTTTTACTCATTGCCTAATTTCCCTCTTGGGCCTATTTTCGAAATTCTTATAAATCCGGGACCGTGTGACCCCAAATTAATTTCCACGAGTTACCTTAATCTCGTAAGCACTTAAGGCACATAAGTAACATAGAGGCACATAAATCATACAAATGTACGTAAATTGCATAAATGCACGTAGAGCACAAAATCATATTTCGCTAATTTATTGGCCCTAAAGACTTACGGGGAACCCGGGTGCTACATCCTCCCCCCCTTAAGGAGGATTTCGCCCCCGAAATCAGCCCGTTCGGAACAATTCAGGATAGCGGGTTTTCATCTCATCCTCACGTTCCCATGTGGCTTCCTCTACTGACTGATTCCGCCACAGAACTTTTACTAGAGGAATCTCTTTGTTCCTAAGCCTCTTTGTCTCGTGCATTAATATTTCCACGGGAATTTCTTCATAACTCAGGTCTGGTTTCAAGTGTTGGTGCTGTGAGTCATTTACCACCACGTGGCTTGGGTCAGCGATATACTTCCGCAATGTGGAAACATGGAACACATCGTGTACTTGTGACAACGACGCTGGTAGTTCTAGTTGGTAAGCCACTTCACCAACTCTTTTTATTATCTTGAAGGGACCGATGTATCTCGGACTTAGTTTTCCCTTCTTTCCGAACCTTTTGACTCCCTTCATCGGTGATATCTTCACAAAGACCCAATCATTCACCTCGAATTCTAGCGGTCTACGTCTCCGATCCGCATAATTCTTCTGTCTACTCTGCGCCGTGCGCATTCTTTCTCGGATCATCGTGATAATTTCCGTCATTTCCCGTATCATGTCTGGGCCTAACATCGCCCGTTCACCGACTTCATCCCAATGCACTGGGGACCTGCACTTCCGTCCGTACAAGGCTTCATACGGAGCCATTCCAATTGTAGCTTGGTAACTGTTGTTGTACGAGAATTCTACAAGTGGGAGGTACTTGCTCCAGTTGCCTTTGAAATCAAGTACGCAGGCTCGTAACATATCTTCCAGTGTTTGGATCGTCCGCTCGGATTGGCCGTCCGTTTGCGGATGATATGCTGTACTAAATGCCAACTTTGTCCCCATGGCCTTTTGTAAACTCGTCCAGAATTTAGATAGAAACCGTGAATCGCGGTCTGAAACTATCGTTAAGGGTGTCCCATGGAGTCTTACTATCTCTTGGATGTATAATACTGCATACCGCTCCATGGTAAATGTTGTACTTATCGGCAGAAAATGGGCAGATTTCGTAAGTCGGTCTACGATTACCCAGATTGCGTCGTGTCCTTTCGCGTTCCTTGGCAATCCGCTCACGAAATCCATCGTTATATTGTCCCATTTCCACTCTGGGATTGGTAAAGGTTGTAGTGTCCCAGCCGGCCGTTGGTGTTCTGCCTTGATTTGCTGGCAAGTGAGGCATTGGCTCACGAACGTCGCCACGTCCTTTTTCATCCCCGGCCACCAGTAGTTATTCCTTAAATCCCTATATAGCTTCGTAGCCCCTGGATGTATCGAATATGGCGTGGTATGTGCTTCCGTCATTATGTCTCGTCTAAGATCCGCGTCGTCCGGGACGTACAATCTACTCTTGTAGTATAGACTTCCGTCGTCCCGAAATGCGAAATCCGTCGTCGACTGCTCCGTCTGCGCTCCCTTAGTTTTCAGGTAAAACTCGTCGTTTTCCTGTGCCTTTTTGATCTGCTCCAGTAGCGTTGGTTGTAGAGTCAAAGCTGCTAACTTCACCTCGACTTCTCCCAATGGTACGACTTCCACGTCGAGTCGTTGAAGTTCCGCGCTTACTGATTTCCGGCTTAGTGCATCCGCTACCACGTTCGCCTTCCCTGGGTGGTAGTTGATTACGCAATCATAGTCTTTCACCAATTCTAGCCACCGTCTTTGTCTCATATTGAGTTCCTTCTGGATGAAGAAATACTTTAAACTCTTGTGATCGGTGTAGATTTCGCATCTTTCTCCATACAAGTAGTGCCTCCAAATCTTGAGAGCGAAGACTACCGCCGCAAGCTCCAAGTCGTGTGTAGGGTAGTTCTTTTCGTACTCCTTCAGTTGTCGTGAGGCGTAAGCCACCACGTTACCGTTCTGCATCAATACACACCCTAACCGTTCTTCGAGGCATCGCTATACACTGAGAACCCTCCTGCTCCCGTGGGTATCGTTAGTACTGGGGCTGTAGTAAGCCGCTTTTTCAGTTCTTGGAAGCTTCGTTCACACTCCTCGTTCCATAGAAAAGGCGTGTTCTTTTTAGTCAACCTTGTCAGCGTAGAGGCGATTCTAGAGAAATCCTTGATGAATTTCCTATAGTAGCCTGCTAAGCCTAGGAAGCTCCGTACTTCCGTTACGTTAGTCGGCTGCGGCCAGTCACTAATTGCTTCTATCTTGCTCGGGTCCACCGAGATTCCCGCTCCCGAGACGATGTGTCCCAAGAACGCTACTTGATCCAGCCAAAATTCACACTTCTTATACTTGGCGTACAACTGCTTTTCCCTCAATACTCCGAGTACTACTCGTAGGTGTTGTTCGTGCTCCTCCTTCGTCTTGGAGTAGACGAGGATGTCATCTATGAACACGATCACGAACTTGTCTAAATAGGCTTCGAACACCCGGTTCATTAGGTCCATGAAGGCCGCCGGTGCGTTCGTCAGTCCAAAGGGCATTACTAGGAATTCAAAGTGCCCGTATCTGGTACTGAACGCCGTTTTGGGAATGTCCTCCTTGCGGATTTTCAGTTGATGGTAGCCCGACCTCAAGTCGATCTTAGAAAATACTGTGGCGCCTTGTAATTGGTCGAAGAGGTCGTCTATTCGGGGTAGTGGATACTTGTTCTTGATCGTCAGCTTGTTCAGCTCCCTGTAATCTATACACAGTCTCATCGAGCCATCCTTCTTTCGTACGAATAGGACTGGCGCACCCCAGGGAGAAAAGCTGGTCTGAATGAATCCTTTTTGTAGGAGTTCATCTATTTGTTCCTTCAACTCCTTTAATTCGGTTGGCGCTAAGCGATATGGAGCCTTGGACACTGGTGCTGCTCCCGGCACCAGGTCAATCGTAAACTCAATTTCCCTGTCTGGGGGTAATCCCGGCAAGTCCTCCGGGAATACGTCGGAGAATTCCTTAATCACGGGTACGTCTTCAAGTTTCGTGGGGGTATTCTCTTCTGCCTTCAGCGCGAACACCAGGTATGCCTCGCATCCTGAATTGATTAATCGCTGAGCTCTTAAGGCTGATATTCTCGGAGGGCCTCTCCTCTTCGCTGTCCCCTTGAAGGTTAAAGGTTCCTCTCCCTCTAAACTGAACGTAACCATCTTACGGTTACAGTCTATCACTGCTCCGTACTTCGAGAGCCAGTCCATCCCGAGGATCACCTCGTAGTCGTCCATCGGGATGACTATTAGGTCTACAGGTAATTCTCTATTATCGACTAGGATTGGGCAATTTCTTAACATTTGGCTAGTCCTAGTTGGTGCCCTGCTTGGAATTGCTACGCTATACTCATAATCTACTCGCTCAGGCGTCACCCCGAGTTTCATCACATACTTCACAGACGCAAACGAGTGGGTCGCCCCGAAATCTACTAGAATGCACGTGGGAGTTTGGTGGACCAGTAGGGTACCTGCTACCACCTCTGGATTGTTCTCTGCTTCCTCGGATGTGATGGTGTACACCCGAGCTGGCACCATTTGAGGTCCTGCCTGACTCCCGGTCTGATTTCCCGAAGCACCCTCCGGGCACTGTCTCACAAAGTGGCCCGGCTTCCCACATCTAAAGCAGGTGTTGACTTGCATATTGCAGTTCCCAAAGTGCCTTTTCCCACACCTCTGGCAATATGGGCCCTGCGCTGCTCCCTGGTTCTGGTTTGGATTTGGGGGTCTGTTCATCGTCCCCTGAGGCTGTTGAGGAGGCCTGTTCTGGAATTTCTTCTTGCCCCCTTTAGGCACGAACTGCCGTTTCTGGTCTCCTCCGCTCCATTGCGCTCCTTGCATTTGCGCGAATTTGCGTTTGGCTTCTTGTGCCCTCAAGATCCTGGCTTCCGCCTGTTCAGCGACCATAGCTCTCTCTGCTACTTGAGAGTAAGTAGTTCCCTGAATTCCCGCCATGCTCACATCCCTGTAGAGCTCGGGCTTCAACCCTTCCAGAAAGCGTTCGACCTTTAGAGCTTCCGTGCTGATCATGTGAGCAGCGAACCTGGACAGCTGCTCAAACTTCCTTATGTATTCGGCCACCGTCATGGGCCCCTGCCTGAGATTGATGAATTCATTCAGGCGCTGTGCTCGAATAGGGGCGGTGAGATACTTGCCCCTGAACAACTCCTTGAATCTTTCCCAGCTCATCGTAGCGGGGTTCTCCAACACCATGATGGTGTCCCACCAGTGTCCTGCGCTCCCTCGTAGTAGGAACGCAGCACAGAGGGCTTTCTCCGCCTCCGGAACCCTGCTATAGACGAACATGCTTTCGAGAGTCCTTAACCAGTCTTCAGCTGCTGTCGAGTCAGCTGTGTCCTCGAAGGTCGGTGGGTTCAACCTTCGGAATCGTTCTCCCACCACCTCAGTCCTTTCCGTCTGAGTTGGCCCAGCGTTAGTAGTATTCTGTTGGATCAGTTGTTGGATCTGCGCCGACTGCTGACGGACTAATTCCGTTAGCTGGAAAATCGTTGCATCCCGATTGTCGGGAGGGGCCGTGTTTCCCCTGTTCTGGTCGTCGCCACCACTCGACTCTCCTCTCGTTCTTACCATCTTTATACCCTATCCTGATTGTCCTATGGCCAATAAATTATACAACATAGAAATTCACATAGACTTAACACTTACTTGCAAGGCCGCTTCCGCTCTTTTGGGTGTGTGTGTGTGGACAGTCTACAGAACCTGTGACCGAAGCTCTGATACCACCCTGTGACGCCCCGACTTCCTAACCGCCTAACCCAGCGCATTTCTACGTGCCTAGCGAGTTTGTAAGTAAAGAAGTGCACCGAAAACGCGTACAAATTTTTCATTTACGAAATGGAACATTGTTCTATACAAGACAAAAGAATGCATGTCGAACATTAAATTCCAGACATGGTCTAACTACAACGGCGCAGGTGTGTCGGCACAGCAAAAGCTCCTATGCGCCCGGCCTCACCGGTCGTCATCCACACACACACGTCCACCCCAAAAGCAGCACGAAGCTCCAAAAGGTTGGCCTTGCCTTCAGAACACGGTCACATACCGTGATCGCCGGTGCCTACAACACACAACGTAAGGAATGAGCCACCGAGGCTCAGTAAGTAGAAATCATGCATGTGTGCATGTGTCACTCCCCCGCATCGGCAACCCGCGCCGGTGCATATAACTCTCGCAAAGGCAATCCACGCCGATGCATATAACACTCGCAAAGGCAATCCACGCCGATGTATGTAATCAATCGTACCAAAGTACTCAGACTAATGTCACTCAGGGCCCTCGGCTAATCTCACTATGCACCACAAGAGCTCACGTCCCTCAGGGAAATCACGACAGCGGTCCACGCCGGATGGCCGAACCCTAGGATGCACATCGTTCCCCTAGGTCGCCATATAATCCCGGTCGTCCCCGACTGTCCGGCGGTCGCTCACGCTGGTAGCCCACGCTGAGGTCGCCTACACCAGGGTTCCACCCTGTGTCGCTTATACCCTCAGGTCGCACCCTCCAGGTCGCAACTTACCGCCACGGGCCATGCCCAAATCCTATCCACAGGATATCAATATATATATCTAAAATAATAGTACGACGACGCTAAAACGCCGCCCTGGTAGCATAGTAGACAGCCCCTGACTCAACTACGAGCCGACACACTTGCCCACATCGGCAAGTCCTCGTCGCGTACAAGCGACACATCATTACGCACACTCAATCCCACGACCCTTCCTCACGAGTTCGTGTGTGCACGTGAGTATGCATATGCAGATGCAAGTAAATGCAACATAGGTTTACTACATTTAAATACTTAAATCTATTTACGAAGTCATGAAACCACATAAGCACGTAATCACACAAATTAGGCACGTAAATCAAGTTGTGTGTCGTAGTTGGACTTCTACTTACCTGTCGTCCGAAGGTAATTAGTATCCTCCCCGTTAGCTCCGAACGTACGACCTTTAAACATAATATCATTGGAGTGTTAGTACATTGTTTCCTTAGTTAACTTGTCAAAATAATTAATTTCCGTTACGCTACTTATTTGGACTTGTATCAATTTCCTAGACTCCAAGTCAATTGATTTGCCTTATTAAATTTCCCAAGTCATTTGATTTCTATGCTAAGTCATGTTAGAATTAATTTGTTCTAAATCATATGTGTCTCGGCGAAAGTCATTGGATTTGCTAGGTTTCGCTCGATTAAGTCTATCCAATTGATATACATAAATTTCTAGTTTCGATCGAAACTTGTCTACATCAAATTCTAATTTCAATTGGAATCATGCATGAGAAGTAACCACTTTCGATCAATTCAAGGGTTTCGCCGTGTCTTACGCCACAATTTCATCATCTTGGTTTCGATCGATACTAAGCGATGCAATTAACCACTTTCGATCGATTAAGTGTGGTATGAGATGAGGTTTCGATCGATTTGCTCACTTTCGATAGATTGAGGGTGTTATGGGCTGGGTTTCGCCGCTTGGTGACGACATCATGTCGTCATCCTAGTTTCGCCCGAAACTAGGTGTAAATTTGGGATTGCCTTCGATCGATTTAGGGTTTCGCCCGATTGGTTCTCCAACGGTATCAGTTTCGCCGCGTGATGACGTCAGCCCTCGTCACTTTCGATCAATTTTGCATGCATGTGGTCACTTTCGATCGATTCTTATATATATTTGAGGGGAGTTTCGATCGAAACTCATGGATCGTCCTATTCAATAGCTTTAAATCGATTCACCCGATTTACTATCTTAACAATTAATTTGGTCGAAACTTTTACTTAGCTCAATTTACTAACTATACAATAAAATTGATCGAAACTTATTTTATTGAGTTCAAGCCCTGCCCTAATGTACTAGGTTTCGATCGAAACTACTATTCAAATCAGATTGTCCGATTTTTAAATCAATTCTCCACTTTCGGTCGAAACCTTCAACTTTCATCTTCTCAAAATTAAATCGTAACCCCTCTTTTCAGATTTCATAAGCTCTATGGTCTATGCAACCCAAAAACGTCTAGAGCTAGCTCAAATAACCTAAGTTAACCAAATTCTAAGAAACTCAAGGATTTCCCAACCTATGACTTCATCCCCCAAATCTAGGGCTTTGCCGTATACAATACACCCCTATTTATTAAGCTTCGAACATAAGGTGTAGGTCTAGAGGTTTTCTTACCTTCTTCCAAAGCACAAAGTTGGTCTCGTGTTTCCCTTCTCTTAGCTTGAACTCACGTTCGTTCTTTGGTTATGGAGTTTTTGATGGACTTGAAATGATTTTCTAAATAAGGTTTGGGTGGGTAGGGCTTAGGTGACGAAAATATCCCTTAAATCAAGGGAGTTTGTTTGCTGAAGTCATTTCTAAGGGTTTTGGGCCAATTTCTAAATTCCTAGCCCACTTGAGACCTTTAGTCACATTTTTACTCATTGCCTAATTTCCCTCTTGGGCCTATTTTCGAAATTCTTATAAATCCGGGGACCGTGTGACCCCAAATTAATTTCCACGAGTTACCTTAATCTCGTAAGCACTTAAGGCACATAAGTAACATAGAGGCACATAAATCATACAAATGTACGTAAATTGCATAAATGCACGTAGAGCACAAAATCATATTTCGCTAATTTATTGGCCCTAAAGACTTACGGGGAACCCGGGTGCTACAGCGGCTGCGACGTATTCAGCTTCAGCCATTGAAGTTGAGACGCAATTTTGCTTTTTGGATGACCAGCAGACTAGCTTTTCACCTAGAAATTGAGCACCGCCGAAGGTGCTTTTCCTGTCCATTCGGCAACCTGCATAATCAGCGTCAGTATAGCCTATAAGTTTGAAGTTCGTACCTTTAGGATACCATAGTCCTAAGGTAGATGAGCCCTTAAGGTAGCGGAGAATACGCTTCACCGCAAGCATGTGGGATTCATTGGGATCGGCTTGGAAGCGGGCACAAAGACAGGTGACAAACATAACGTCCGACCGGCTGGAAGTTAGGTAGAGAAGAGATCCAATTATGCTGCGATAAAGCGTGATGTCGACCAATTTTACTACGTGATCGGCATCCAACTTGCAACTTGTTGACATGGGAGTGTTAAGAGGCTTGCTCTGATCTTGATGGAACGTTTTCAAGATGTCCTTGACGTATTTAGTTTGACTGATAAATATCCCATCATGGAGCTGCCTGACTTGAATTCCTAGGAAGAATTGCATCTCTCCCATGTGGCTCATTTCGAATTTACTCTTTATGTGATCTCCAAACTTCTTGCAAAGCCGTGGCTTAGTAGAACCGAAAATGATGTCGTCGACATAAACCTGGACGACCATCAGATCCTCGTCTTGCCATTTGATAAAGAGGTTCGTACCGATTGTACCTAGGATAAATCCAGATTACGAGGAAGTCACTCAAGACATCATACCAAACACGTGGGGCTTGTTTTAGTCCGTAGAGAGCTTTATCCAACCGATAGACGTGATCGGGGTGTTCTTGATCAACGAAGCCTTCTGCCTGAGCGACATAGACTTCTTCTTTTAGTACGCCGTTGAGAAATGCGGTTTTAACGTCCATTTGATAGACCTTGAAGTCTTTATGAGCCGCGTAAGCCAATAGGAGATGAATGGCTTCGATCCGGGCAACAGGAGCATATGTCTCGTCGTAGTCAATGCCTTCCTGTTGGTTATATCCCTTTGCAACTAATTTTGCCTTGTTCCTTATCACTTCGCCATCTTCATTCTTTTTACCCATTTCGTACATGACAGTTTTCCCATGCGGACGAGGTACTAATTTGCACACTTGAAGACGTACGAATTGATTGATTTCCTCTTGCATCGCAATTATCCAATCTGGGTCTTGTAGTGCATCTGTTACCTTAGTAGGCTCATTTTGGCTTAAAAAGTAGCTGAAGAGACTGTGTTGATGACGTGTCCTTACACCGCTCGAAGGATCGCCAATTATCTGATCAATCGGGTGAGCTCTAGTCCACTTGCGCTCATGGGAGAAAGCTGAAGATGATGCATCAGCCATTTGTGGGTCTAGATTTCCAATGATCTCCGATTGGTCACTTGTGTGAGGAAGTTCCAAATCTGCATTGGGAAGGAGCGACTCTGATGATTCTTCCTCAACAACCATGGTAGGTTCTTCATTATTCTGTGGCAATTCTGAATCGGGTGAGGTAGGGACCGTTGGAGAGCTTGGTACATCGGCCTCGTCGGGTGTAGGGCAGATGATGATTGGCTGATGTAGAGGCTCAAAGAGGGAATCCAAGTTTTCTAACACCAATCTCATAGCTTCTTCCGGCGTTGATTGCTGAGTTGTTGCCATCTTCTGTTGGTTTTGTGCCAACACACCAGTGAGCTGAGGTGTTCAGGAGCCAGCTGGTTAAGCACGGGTCCTGAACTGAGGTGTTCAGGAGCCATCAGGTTAGGCTCGGGTCCTGAACTGAGGTGTTCATGAGCCATATTTGTCGCGTGAAAAGTGACGTTGTAGCTTTCCTTAATCGTACAGTTGGACTTGATGTATACTCGGTACGCTTTTGAAGTTAAAGAATATCCGACGAATGTTGCTTCGAATGCTTTAGGGTCGAACTTTGCGCGTTGCTCTCTGTCATTCGCCACAAAGCACTTGCACCCGAAGACTTTGAAAAATGAGACGTTGGGTACTCTCTTATTTCAGATCTCATACGGAGTCTTGTTAAACATTTGTGAACCACCATCCTGTTTTGGGTAAAACAAGCGGTGTTTACTGCTTCAGCCCAAAGGAAGTGTGGGAGGTCGGAATGAATCAGCATCATACGAGCGGCTTCCACTAGTGTTCTATTTTTCCTTTCAACTAGCCCGTTTTGTTGAGGTGTTTTTGCGGATGATAATTGTTGAGTGATTCCAAGTTTCTGATAAGACTCATTGAAATATTTGTTCTTGAACCCAGTGCTGTTGTCTGTTCGAATAACTTGAATAGTCTGTTTCAGCAAGTTTTGAGTAGTGTTCACAAAATTGATAATCAAGTCCCCTGTCTCATCCTTAGTTCGGAGGAACTTTGTCCAAGTGTAGCGAGAGAAGTCATCGACGATAACTAGCACGTACTTGCGTCCATTGATACTCTGTGTCTGCATCGGCACAGAGGTCCACGTGGATTAGTTCCAAAGGACGAGAGGTAGACGCAATCTGCTTGACATGATGAGACGCTCGCTTCATTTTTCCTAATTGACAGGCCGAACATTGATGCTCCTTTTGTAGCACTATAGTTGGAAGACCGTGGACCAACTTTTTCGTAGAGAGGGGTTGAAGAGCTTTCATATTGAGATGAGACATTCGTTGATGCCATAAGCTGTTCCTCTGAATCACAGTCTGAGAAATGAGGCATACAACTATCGAGGGCCGCACGGACGTCAGGTTGATCGTATAAAGATTGGATTTCCGAAGTCCGTAGAGGAATTATATGTCATGACTGTCCAAACTTCTGCACCGGTCAGTGTGAAAGACCACTTGAAATCCTTTGTCACAGAATTGGCCTATGCTGAACAAGTTATGGCGGAGGCCTTCGATGTAAGAGACATGTTTTATCGTCAGATTTTCCAAAATAATATCCCCAAATCCTGGAATGGGGGCTGAGTCATTGTTCCCGAACCTGACTTTTTCGTTTGGTCGGTCTTTGTAGTTGCTCAGCAACTCTTGATTTCCCGTCATGTGTGTGGAGCAACCAGAATCGAGATACCACACATGATGGATCTGCAAAGACAATTTAGAGAGCTTTAGGTACCCACTTGAGAATGGGTCATCTCGGATTAGCAGATATAGAATTTTGTTCAGATATGGTTCCTAAATTATTATTTGAGGGAGTTTTAATAACCAAAGTCACTTCCAGAGAAGTGGGTTTGGGTTTTGCCTCTCTAGGTGACTTGGCCTTCTTGGCGGTTGTCTTCCTAGGCAGAGATTTAGAAAATCATTTAGGTTGAACCTTGCAGGGAAGGCTAATCTCAGCTTGTACAAATGTTTTTGTAGGCTTGGCTGAGATAAAGATCTTTTCTTTGATAATCTCCTAAGGTGTTTGGGGGATTCAATCATTACGGGATACCTTAGGTGAGAGCAAGCATGAACAGCGCCATATGCCTTCTTTATGGTGGGATCTTGTTTCCTACAGTTTATCCTAGATGCACTTGTCTTAGAATGATTAGACTTAATTTGTGAAGTAGAGCCTATTTCAAAGTTGTTGCTTCTAAAGGTGATAGGCTGAAGTGAACAAGTAGAAGAAATTATTTGAAACGAAGAAATGGCCCTTTTATTTCTGCGAGTGTCTTTTATTTGAACCGGAGGAGTAACATTCTTAGAAACACCCAAATCTACTGGCTCATTCTTTATCTTATCAGTAGACACTCTCGCCTTGGTTTTTAGAGCTGGCCTTACGCTCCCTGTAGATGTAGGTGAGATAGATTTAGACTTACCACGTTTAACAGAATTAACAATACATTTTTGATCTTTTGAAGGCGCTTTTTCTATTTTCACGCTTTTCGCAAGAGCGTGAGAGGTAGCTTGGGAGGATGAGGAAGCTTTGAGATTTTCCATCTCTTTTAGAAACCTTATATTTTCGGCTTCGAAGTTCTCTCGTTCTTTGTCTAATTTCGCCTGAGATTCATTTATCTGTTTTATGATAGGCGGTATGTAGAGAGAATTTTTATAATGAACGTCTTTGGCTTCCCCGTAGGATGTTTGAGGGTCAGGAGGTTGAACTAAATCACAGACAGGTGTTAGATATTATTTTATATTTTATCTCTGTCATTTAGCTCTATGTAGTCGAGGGGGATTTGAGCCCTTTTGGTGGTTTTTCTCTTGGTGATTTCTAGAACATCTTGTTCTTTTGATCCAGTAAATGCCTTGAGAGTGGTTAGCCTTAACCCCATGTGCTTTATGTCATATATTTCTTTCTTCTTTAGCACACATGGTATAGTGAAACCTATGCCTTCTGAGGGATTATAGAAATCTAAATCCTTGGGCTGATTTAGAAATATAGTCTGTTCAGATTGGCCCCTTCGCGTAAGAAGATCGTCTAATTTCTTAATTTTTGCATATAACTTCTTACATTCATCGCCTAAGAGAGCATAACTGTTATCTACCGTCAGTTTAGCGGTTTGACAGGCATCAAGTTCTTTACTAAGTTCACTAATTTTGCATTCGATATTCCTAATTCAGCTTCCAAGTTAGTGATCTTAGTGGTTGCTTCGATTAACCTACAGTTGAGGGTGGCTTTCTCATTGAGATTCCTAACCAAACAATTGTAGTTATTTGCTAGCCTATCTTCTAATTCTTTAATCTTTTCACTATGCTGCCCCATTTGAGGTTGACTAGTCTCCCTAGAATGTAAGCTCTTAGTGAGTTCTTCTATTTTAGTACTAGAGCTTCTAAGTTCTGATTCGAGACTAATAATCTTCTCCTGAGACTTAGAAAGTTTGTCCTCTACTTCCTTTATACTTTTCTGCTCACGTTTCATGTTAGCGTATTTTATGTTATACGATTCTAACATGGTCAATAATGTGGAAGGAGAGACTACCTCTCGTGATGAGGTGGGTGCGTCGTCATCGTCCGTCTGGTTCGAGGTTTCGGTGTCCAAGGTGTTGTCCAGGCGGGCCATAAGGGCTAAGTTCTCCTCTTTGGAATTGGACGTGTCTCCGAGCCAGTGGTTCTGCTCTGCATGAGGGCTACTCTAGCTTCTTTCTGCTTTGAGAGTTGAAGCTTTCTGGAGTAGTAATTAGCATCTCTCTTCTTGGGAAGAATGCATTCTCTTGCAAAATGACCAGGCTTGCCACAGTTGAAGCACTTGTTGGGCTCTTTGGTGTTCTTGATTTTGGAGCTCTCTAGTGCACGTTCTTTATTCTTAGAGCTTGAGGTCCGAAGTCGGTTGGCTGAAGATGAGGACCTCTTCTTGAAGTACGTCTTGCTCATCAATTATCCGATTAAAGCCAACTGCTTCCCCAGTGCATTCATGCTTGGCTTAGCGTCTGACTCCGAATCTTCTTCTGACTCTGATGGGGAGGGAGGCCTAACGATCTTCTCTTTGCGAGGTTTTGTTCCACGCTTCTCTGAGACTAGTGCAACGGTGTCTTCAATCTGCTTGCCTTTTGCTCCTTCTGAATCTCGCAGATATCTTCCTCGTGTTAGGCGAGATTATCAAAGACTGCATGGATATCCAATTCCTCCAAATCTTTGTTTTGCCTGAGTTGAGTGAATATCTTTTCCAGTCAGAGGGCAGGAAGGATAGAAATCTGATGTTTGTTTCCATGTTTGTCTTAGAGGTTTCTAGTTTCCTCATCTCATTAAGAAGGGTGAGGTATCTTTGATATAAGTCATGTAGGCTCTCCTCCGAATTTGCTTTGAAGGAGTCATAAGCAGTGAGAATATTTGCCTTTTTGGCCTTCATGCCCACTTCCGTCCTTTGCATCATTCTATGCAGTTCATCCCATACCCCCTTAGCCGTTGGGAGGCTGTCTATCTATCTATAGATGTCGTCGGGGATGCCCTGCATTAGTGTGTTCATGGCTATCAGATCTGCCTTTGCGCGAGCCCTTTCCTCGATGCTGTATTCCCTAGGCTCCTCCAGTCGCCTAGTAACGGGAATTTGAGGAGTAACTGTGTCATCACCGGCTAGATTGATGCAGAACTGTGTTGATCCCTCTTCGAGTGACTTTAGTAGGTTTTCGGCTTGATCTTTCAAGGCTATGAAATTTAGAAAGCGGCTTCTCCAGACTGTATATTCACCGCGTTGCAAGATTGGCGGACGGTTGTCGTTACCTAGTGAGTATGCATCCATCTTTTCTTTCTTTGTTGTAGAGTTGATGAAGGATCTTCATTAGTTTTGATTAATGAATTTTGATGTAATATGCTTCACAAGTAGCAAATTAGTTAGTAGCGTTTGATTTTAAAAATTTGATGGAGAATTATTTTTGATTCAATCGTTATTGTTTGATCAAAAAATAATTTCGTCGATTTTAACGTTATGATATTGTTTTCACGCATCATGTACTGTTGGCGAAAAGTTTGTCGAGCGAGAAAAATTAGCCTTAAGTCTTTCGGTCGATAAACTTTTTCAGTGTGTGAATTTATTTCGATCGTTAAAAACAGCACAATTAGTATGTTTCTCGCGAAGTCAAAATAAATTGTTCGACCGAAAAAGTTTTGCGATCTTAAAAGATTTTTCGCTTGGTCAAACTTGAGAGTCTGACCGAGAAAGTTTTTCGATTGAAAAAATTTGCGCACGCAAAAATCTATTATGAATCTCTCGAAAAGGGTTCTCGCTGAAATAATGCTCGTAAAACTTTTACACTCAAATCATCCTTAGCAGTAGCGACTTCTGTTCCTAATTCGTATCCTAATTGAGAAATTTTTCCCACGTTGTTTTTCGATCGAGAATTTATTCCGATTGAAGAACTTAGCGAGAAAAATTGAAATTACGCAACAGTTCACAGAATTCAAGCAATACTGAAAATTGATCGATGAAATTGCAGGTATATGCTCGAAATTAGCTACTGAACCCTTACGAACAGACGATTAAACATGTTTTGAAGCAAATGATATTCAATTTTGCAAAAATCGGAACATATTCAAAGTGTTCTTCGCGTGAACAGTAAATTCTCAGAATCACAAATTCGGTCTAAATCCTGATTCTGATTGCTACTGATCTAATCGCAATTGATCTAAACTACTCATGTGAGCACAGAAACATCAAAATCAGATCAATTAAGCACAGAATTACGGCTATCAGATCGAAATCAATTTTCGCACGTAAACTGTTCTTTGCACGGAACAGTTCCAGAATTAAATTTCGATCTGATTTCTAACAATTTTGATTGAAAACAGAACGAATCGGCTCTGATACCAATTGTTAGGTCCTCGATTATCAACTCAAACAATCGTATGCATGAATTCTAAGGCAATCGACTAGAATGATAGAAATTGAACCACGATCGAAAACCTTTCTTTGAAGAACACGAGAGAGAAACTTTTAGTGTGAGAAAGTGTTTGCTGTACAAGAATTTATACCAAACAAGCTTGGTATAAATAACAAACTAGTCCTAATCTATGGACTAATACAAATAAAGCCCTTAATTACAAGGAGAACTAATGAAATCAAGCACAATTAAATATAGTCTCCACACCAAGTCTACAACACCTGTCTGCGGATTCGATTCCTAACCACAACGCTAGCAGATGGCGGCAAGGCAATGAAATTGGTTCAGTTATTAGTCTAATCCAAGAAGGTACGAACGAATGGCCCCTGACGAGATAGGGTAGGAGGGCAGTGACATATATTGAATCTTCCTTCCGCCGACGGATTCACCACCCGTTTAGGCATGTTTGTTTAGCAAAAAAATAAGACATCTTTTCAACCGAAATCCTTGATTTCAACTAAGTTGATGAGATGGCGCAATGGCTGCTGTGTATTAGTATTTTGGTACACAGTTAGTCGGTACGGAGTAGTGGCTGCCAAAGAGAGGCCCTCCGTACTGGAGTTCTATTGATTGATTTTCCGACTGGAAATTTATTGAATGCAGTTCTTTTTGGTTTTCGTCTTCGGCTCTCATCTAATTACATAGATGGGCATGGTACATAATATCAGAACGCAACATCTGCACTTTCACTCTTTCTTTCTAGGAAGCGGAGAAGGCAGAGGCGGAGACGCAGCCGGTTTGGAGCGTCAACACAAGAAAAAGAGAAGCCAAAAAACGTGAAGTAGAGGCTCATCCGTAAGGATGAGTTGCGTCGAATGAGCTAGATCTGCAGCCAGTGACGAAAACATCGTAGTTAATAGTTGTAGTAGTTTACTGGGACGATCCACTAGATCCATAAGCCCGTAAGGGAAGATCCCCACTTTCTGTGCTGTGAGATATGTCCATCAAATCCCTGCTCATATCTTAGGCAGTTCGTCTTACTATTTCTCGAAATAAAGGCATTCTTGCAAATAAACAAATAGTATATTTATATAGACCGGCTTCCCAGAATGTAGAATGCCCTAGGATTGGATTCATCCCCATATGGAACTGGGTGAGGGATTCCCTGAAACCAGAGCAAGAACCTAAAAGTTCTGTAGGCCCTACCTTGGGATATAACTCTTTTTGGCCCCTCTTTTTACTAACTCATCCCGTACGGATTGATTCAATCTTTATGTCTGTCGAATCGGTGGAGAAAAGTGTGATGAAGGAATCCGCAAAAACAGAAGTGAATGTTGCTCAACTGGTATTGAGTGATACCCTTACTAGTCTCTGACTGCTGTGTCCCTAAAATCAAAGTACGAAGATGCTCGTAGACCAGCCACCCCTTCTCCTATTGATTAACTTCCTTCAAACCTTTCTCCAACAGTCAGTCGATTTTTCTTCAATTGCTAACTACGCTCTTCTATATACTTGCAAGGAAATCCTAAACAAAACGTCACTCCTAGTGGTACACTCACTCTCTCTCCTGAGCTTGAAATAGAGAGTCTGGGCTAGGTGTCAAAGGGACTCCACCTGTCTATGACAAGTGGCAAAATGACATCTGCCTTTAATCCGAAGGGGTAGCCCAGACACTGAATTCACTCGGGGGAAACCTAACTGACTAAATCTCCCGTAAGGAGAATGATTCCTCGCGTGACTCACGATGTCTTTCCGCCTAGAAATAGAGCATTTAATAAACAATCCATCAACTAATTCTCTTTTCCATGTATACCCGTCTAGTTAATAATGCAATCTCTGGAATTCGCTGGCTGCGAGTAAGGCAACCGAGTCTGATCTTCTCTCCCCATCCTCCATGCCCCCTATTGGTGGATCAAGAAGGTATCTATAATGGGCGCGGTTGGTTGATCAAAACCCTTCTCCCGGGGTGGATGCGTATGGAGCCCTGCAAGCTCCCCTCGTCCTTTATTGAATACCGGAAAGAGATGCAGTCGATTGGTACCTCGATCTCTATCTATGATACAGTTCATGCAATGCGGTTAATTACGATCTCGATCTAGCTTTGACGCACTTGAATGAGAAAGACCGAGAATTTTGTCCATTTGAAGCTGAACGGGATACCTTGTAAAGATGTTGCCCAATAGATAAGACTACCTAATAAAAGAGATCTCACTCGACATTGCGAAGAAACAGGGAGAAGATTGGACGTCATATGTGCCAAGGCACCTGTGTCAGGATACCAGGTAGAATCATCAAGTTGGAGTGCAGCAAGGGATTTCTTTATGGAACCAGCTGCAAGCGAGGAAGAATGAGTTATAGAGTTGCGAACAGTGTGACCTAACTCATCACACCACATGCATTGAATAGGAGCTATGGCAAGAATACCAGAAGAGAATTGAGACGCATTCTTGGCGTAGCGGAGCAGCTGTCCACGACGTTGATTTCTTGCTTCGGAATTTGTGAAAAACTGCCTTGGTCCCACTTGGGGATTACGAGTGCGAGAGGCGAGCAAAGTTAAGTCCAGAAGAGCTAGAAGCATTAAGTGTTAGGCTTGACCGATTCCCTTTCATTTCTGTGCAACAATAGTCGGCGGTAGGGGAAGTTATTACCCAATCCGCTGCTCTCCTATAATACGCTATTTTATATTATATTTATATATTTAGGGTAGGAATAGAGGTTTTGAACCAGCCATGTCGGTCTTGGATTATTGGGCAATCATTCAGTAGCGGGTCGATCCACAGAAAGCAAGGGATTCCTTACAAAAAGAAGGCGTAGGTCATCATCACGGCCACCCACCGATACCGATATGCCGAGGGAATCAGATAGATACAAGCTATAAATAGAGCCTTTATGATATGCTAGAAAACAAGTGATTTCTGTCAATTATACATATCGATATGAGGTCAATGAAGAAAGGTGAGTGGTCCATTCCGTCATCAGCTCTTAGGAGATGCAGTAATGAGATCAACAATCTAGGGGCTGTTCTGACCCACCCTTAGCCTGGTCTCGTTTTGGTAACCCAACCGGCTATCAAGGCAAGGAACTCTTAGCTCGAACCCACTTCTTATTTAACCGCCCCGCAAGCAGTGGCATTAGACTGAATCTGGTTATCAGGCTGTTTTAGTGTAATTCTGGCTAGCCCGCATGCAGGAAAACCACCCTCTTAAGTTATGTAGTTAAGCGTATAGCAGGGTAAAGCTCTCCCCAAACTGGTAGCTAAGCTGGGGGGATTGGTAGTAGTCGAACTAGTTGTGGTTGAGATTTTTCATGTATGAGTTTTTGTGCTAGGTCTAGTACTGGCCTATGTGTGCGAGCTTGATTAGTTGCTTCACGACCATAGGTCATATCCTGCTCTGTAAGCGGATGGCTAGGTGGTAGTAGGCTGGCATCGGCATGTGAATAGATCTTATTGTTGTGAGGGAACTTAGATCTCCCTCCCTTCCCGGAGGCTTATAAATGAATACCTATCTTTTCTTTCTTCAGTCAAGAGGTTTTAATTTGATCTTGGCTATGCAATCAGGATCAACTAGGAAGCCTCGACACCTAGGTCATGCCTACTTTTGACTGATCTACGACCATTATTGAAGCTTACTACACCGATGGGATTGTTGATCATAGACCAACCTCATGGACGATTGCTCGCTTCGTCTCCGTCGTCTGTGAATCTATTGGTTATGAACCACGAAGTACATTCCAGCTATTCACTCTTTTTTTTGGAGATATGGCACGTCTGTCAGTAGTTTTGTTCAACGTAGAAGCAGACCACGGTTAGCTTGAACTTGAAAATGTCTCGGTCGGTCGCCCTGTTCCGATTGACTTCTTTGTGTCCATTCATGCCGAATAAGATCGAGAGGTTTTTGGCATGGAATGTTGAGGAATATGCCCTATATGCCGTACGAGGACTGGGAGTACGAGGGCAATTTCCTAGTTTTGTAGTGTTTAGTGATGTAATTTGATTACTTTTATTAATGGAATGACTTTATTCATCATTAATTGATTATTGGATGAATAAATTAAAAGGCAAATTGTTAATTAGTCTAAAGATTTCACCTTGCAGTCTGGGTGGATAAGACAAATTAATTAAACCCAAATATTGGCAGTTCAGTTACTGATTCTGTGGGAAAGAGAGGGGCACCAGTAAGCTGACATACTGCAATATTAAAATAGTCCACAAGTCTAAGTCTCCAGTAGGGTGACTGGAATGACACGTACGACTTGTTTGTCGATGGGTCCAATATGGTTGTGACAACCGTTCACTTGGGAAGCGGGAGCCCATGACAATGATACATGATGAATCAGGGAATTATCTGTATTTGGACACTGACTCGAAATCGAACGATCACACGCTTGGATTGTCCTTGATCGATCGATTGATTGTAGTAGTATGCGTGAACCTTAGACCGAAAGGGTTAATTTGGGGTTGATCTTGAGGTCTTGACTTGTCACTAGTTTGCTAGGCCCCTCTTGCTGGAGGCATGGGTCAATGGCGAAATGCGGTCTTGACCTTTTGATGTGATTGTCGGTTGAACCGCGGAGCGAGATTTACGGTCTCGATTAAATTCGAGGTTAACGTCCTATGCCAAGTTGAATGTGCGGGAAGTTATCCAAGTCTCGATATGGTATGGTCACGTCAAGCATGGGGATGCTGTGACTGAGGGATGCGTCGGGGACGATCCCGTCACCTACGACCAGGCAATTGCTGGTACAGACTCCCTCAAATGGCTTGAGGACAGGCCGAAATGGACTCGATGCACACAAATGAGGTTTGGACTCTTGTAGACCTGCCTAATGGTTTTAGACCAATTGGCAATAAATGGATCAACAAGAAAAAGATTGGATCTGATGGACAGGCGGAGACATACAAAGCTAGGCTTGTAGCGAAAGGGTATAGTCAGAAAGTGTGAATTGACTATGAGGAAACTTTCTCACCTGTCACAATGATAAAGTCAATTCGAATCATGCTTGCGATAGCAGCACACAACGACTATGAGATCTGGCAGATGGGCGTAAAGACCGCTTTCATGAATGGATTCCTCTAGGAGGAAATCTATATGGAGCAGCCCAAGGGTTTTACGTAAGAAGCAGATGCTCGAAAAGTGTGCAAACTGAATCGGTTCATTTATGGGCTGAAACAGGCTTCAAGGAGTTGGAATCTTCGGTTCGATGAAGTAGTTAAGAACTACGGATTCATAAAGAATGAAGATGAACCCTGTGTTTACAGAAAGGCCAGTGGGAGCAAGGTGTCGCTTCTAGTATTGTACGTAAATGATATCCTTTTGATAGGAAACAACATTGGATGCTCTCAGAGATTAAAGCTTGTCTTTCGAACGAATTCTCTATGAAAGACCTCGGAGAAGCGACCTATATTTTAGGAATTCGCCTATTTAGAGATAGGGCGAAATGGCAATAGGCTTGTCCCAGGCCCTTTACTTAGATAAAGTCATTAAAAGGTTTAAAATGGATGAGTCTAAGAAAAGGTTCCTACCTATGAGGCATGAGATTCATCTCTCAAAGGCTGTTTCTCAGAATGAGTGGAGTCCCCTATGCTTCAGCTGTGGGTAGCCTGATGTACGCGATGCTTTGCACACGACCAGACATAGCGTAAGCTGTGGGCGTAATGAGTAGGTTTCAGGCTAACCCTAGTAAGGAACATTGGGTGGCAGTAAAGACAGTTCTGAAGTACCTTAGACGGACTAAGGACTTGATACTGATTTATGGCCCAGGAGAATTGGAAGTAGATGGATATATAGATTCAGACTTACAATCAGATGTGGATGACCAAAATTCTACTTCGGGTTTTTTCTTTACGCTCAATGGCGGGGCAGTGTCTTGGAAAAGGTCCAAGCAAAGCACGACTGCAGATTCCACCACTGAGGCAGATTATATCGCAGCTTCAGAAGCTGCCAAAGAGGGTGTTTGGATACGCAAGTTTCTGTAGGAACTACATGTGGTACCTAGCATCGTGGATCGGCCGCTGCCATTGTGGTGCGACAACAGCGAGGCTATTGCACAAGCTAAGGAACCACGTGCTCACAGTAAATCCAAACACATAGAGAGAAAATACCACGTGCTGCGTGGGTTTGTTGAAAATGGCTCAATAGCCATGTAGAAAATCGCCTCTGTAGAGAATGCAGCGGACCCGTTCACGAAGCCACTACCACAGGCAGTGCTCGATCGACACCTCGATGCAATGGGGTTAAGATATGATAACACGTGGCATTAGTGCAAGTGGGAGATTGTTGAGGTATATGCCCTAGATGCCGTACGAGGACTGGGAGTACGAGGGCAATTTGCTAGTTTTGTAGTGTTTAGTGATGTAATTTGATTACTTCTATTAATGGAATGACTTTATTCATCATTAATTAATTATTGGATGAATAAATTAAAAGGCAAATTATTAATTAGTCTAAAGATTCACCTTGCAGTCTGGGTGGATAAGACAAATTAATAAAACCCAAATATTGACAGTTTAGTTACTGATTCTGTGGGGACAGAGAGGGGCACTAGTAAGCTGAGATACTACAATATTAAAATAGTCCACAAGTCTAAGTTTCTAGTAGGGTGACTGGAATGACACGTACGACTTGTTTGTCGATGGGTCCAATATGGTTGTGCCAACCGTTCACTTGGGAAGTGGGAGCCCATGACAATGATACAAGATGAATCAGGGGATTATCTGTATTTGGACACTGACTCGTAATCGAACGATCACACGCTTGGATTGTCCTTGATCGATCGATTGATTGTAGTAGTATGCGTGAACCTTAGACCGAAAGGGTTAACTTGGGGTTGATCTTGAGGTCTTGACTTGTCACTAGTTTGCTAGGCCCGTCTTGCCGGAGGCATGGGTCAGCGGCGAAATGCGGTCTTGACTTTTTGATGTGATTGCCGGTTGAACCGCGGAGCGAGATTTACGGTCTCGATTAAATTCGAGGTTAACGTTCTATGGCAAGTTGAATGTGCGGGAAGTTATCCAAGTCTCTGGCCAGAGCATATAATTAACTCACGATAGTCGTGAAGTGCAGTTTCAGAACTTTCACCGACATAAACGACATAGAGTCGAGTTCTGTAACTTTGACTATGCGTGACTATGCATATAATTAACTCACGATAGTCGTGAAGTGCAGTTTTTTATTAGATAATGTAGAATACTATTTGTAATTGTGCTTGATTTCGTTAGTTGTCCTTGTAATTAGGGGCGTTTTGTATAGTAGTCCTTAGATTAGGACTAGTTTGATATTTATACCAAGTTTGTTTGGTATAAATACTTGTAAATCAATTGAGCTGAAAAGAGAAAGTTTTGAGAATTGATCCGAAGGGCTTACAATTTGATTCTAAAGAGAGAAACAATAGTAACTTTCTCACTCTACTCGAATTCTCTCTCTTGTTCTTCATTTGAGTTTTTCGATCGAATTCAATTGCTTATCTAAACGATCGAATTACTATGAATTCTAGCCTAGGATCGTAGAGTTGTTAATCGTAGGACCTAACAATTGGTATCAGAGCAGATTCGTTCTGTTTTGAATCGAAAATTGTTAGAATTGGATCGAAAATCATTTTCTGAATACTGTTCATCGAAGAACAGTTTGGCGTGAAAACCTTTTTCGATCCAATAGCTTAATTCTGTGCTTAATTGACTTGAATTTGGTGTTTTTGTGCTTGTTTAAGTGATAGATCGTCATTGCCATCAGTTCTGTAGCAGTTTAAACTTCGATTTCTAGGATTGAATTGCTTTTGCGTGTTACTGTTTGCGAAGAACATGAAGAACATGTTCTGATTTTGATCAAATTCGATATATTTTACTTCATAACGTGTTTAATTGCTTGTTCGTGCGTGATTAGTACTTAATTGCGAACAATTGCCTCAAATTTCACTATCTGATTCTTTGTTTTTGCTCGAATTAGTGTTAATCGTATTCTATGAATTTTTCTCGATTGCTCAAATTTTTCTCGCTAAGTTTTGCGATCGGATTAGTTTCTCGATCGATAAACTTAGCGCGAGAATTTTTCTCGCTCAGAATACGAAGTCAGTACTAGAATCGTCATCTGCAGAAACGATTTTAGTTAGAAATATTTCTCGAGCATTATACAGCGAAAACCTTTTTCGAGTGAGACTTATTTTGACTTTGCATGCGTAAAAACTTTCACTCGAAAAACTTTTTCAGTCAAACCTTTTAACGTTTGACCAGGCAAAAATCATTTACACGCGAGAAACTTTTCTACTCAACAGATTTATTTTGACTTGTCGAGAAACTTACTAACGTACTGTTTCTTTACGATCGAAATAAATTCACGATCAAGAAATTTTTCTTGACCGAATGATTTTGAGCAATTTATCTCGCTCGTAAAATATCTCGCTGACAAAATTTCTCGCACGAGAACAGTACTCAGTACACTATCTCGACGGAATTAATTTCGATCAAACTTTAAGATTGAATCGAAAATAATTCTCGATCTAATTTTCGAATCAAACGCTACTAACGAATTTTGTCACTTGTGAAGCACATTACATCATCTTCAACCTTCAAAACAATTAACGAAGATCCTTCAACAACTCGACTACAATACAAACATGGATGCATACTCACTCGGAAATGACAACCGTCCGCCGATCTTGCAAAGAGGCGAATACACAGTGTGGAGAAGCCGCTTTCTGAATTTCATTGCTCTAAAGGATCAAGCCGAAAATCTACTGAAGTCCCTTGAAGAGGGACCGGCACAGTTCTGGGTTCATGTACCCGGGGACGAAACAGCTACTCCAGCAATCCCAGCTTCTAGGCGACTAAAGGAGCCTAGAGAATACTCTCTAGAGGAAAGAGCTAGAACTAAGGCTGATCTAGTAGCCATGAATACCCTTATGCAGGGCATCCCTAACGATATATACAGACAAATCGACAGCCTTACATCGGCCAAATGGATGTGGGATGAGCTGCATAGGATGATGCAAAGGACGGAAGTTGGCATAAAGGCCAAGAAGGCGAACATTCTCACTACTTACGACTCATTCAAAGCAAAACCGGAGAGAGCCTAAACGAGATCTACCAACGATACCTCACTCTTCTCAATGAAATGAGGAAGATAGAAATAACGAAGACAAACATGGAGACAAACATAAGATTTCTATCTTCTCTGCCCACGGAATGGAAGAAAATATCCACTCAAATACGACAAACCAAAGATCTAGAGGAGTTGGATGTCCATGCCGTGTTCGACAATCTCGCTCAGCACGAGGAGGATATACACGAGATCACTGAAGAGCAGAAAGGCAAACAAATCGATGACATGGTTGCCTTAGCCTCGGAGAAGAGGAGCACAAGATCAAGAAAGGATAAGATCGTTAGGCCACCTTCATCATCAGAGTCGGAAGAGGAATCGGACTCCGACATCGAGCCGAACAAGAAAGCCCTTGGAAAACAGTTAGCTCCCATTCGACAAATGATGAGCAAGAAGTACTTCAAGAAGAAGTCTTCAACCTCAGCCAATAGACTTCGGACTACAAGCTCCAAGAACAAAGAACGTGCTCCAGAGAGTTCCGAGGTCAAGAATCCCAAAGAGACTAACAAATGTTTTAACTGTGGCAAAGCAGGTCACTTCTCCAGAGAGTGCACTCTCCCGAAGAAAAGATATGCAAACTACTACTACAGGAAGCTTCAATTGACAAAACAGAAAGAAGCTGGAGTAGCTCTAATGGCCGAACAAGACCAAGCTCGAGGACACGTCGAGCTCCAAAGAAGAGAACTTAGCCCTCATGGCCCGTCTCGACAACGAATTGGACGCCGAAACGTCCACTCGTACGGACGACGACAATGCATCCACGTCTTCAAATGAGGTAGTCACTCCTTCCACATTATTGACCATGTTAGAATCATATCAAAAGCAATATGCTAACATAAAACGTGAGCAGAAAAGTATAAAGGAAGTAGAGAACGAACTTGAGAGAGCTCAGGAGAAGATAGATAGTCTCGAACAAGAACTTAGGAGCTCTAGTGCAAAAATAGATGAACTTACCAAGAGCCTCCAGTCTAGAGAGACTAGTCAACCTCAACTAGGACAACAGAGCGAAAAGATTAAGGAATTAGAAGATAGGCTAGCAAATAACTACAATTGCTTGATTAGAAATCTCAACTCGAAAGCCATTTTAAATTGTAGGATAACCGAAGCTACCTCTAAGATCACTAACTTAGAAGCTCAATTAGAAACATCGAATGCTAAGATTAGTGAGCTTAGTAAGGATTTCGATGCCTGTCAAGCCGCGAAACTAACCGTGGACAATAATTACGCTCTCCTAGGTGAGGAACGCAAGAAACTATATGCCAAAGTAAAGAAATTAGACGATATAGTTACGCGTAGGGGACAGTCCGAACAGACGATATTTTCGAACAAGCCCAAGGATATAGAGTTCTATAATCCTGTAGAAGGCATAGGTTTCACTAACCCGTGTGTTTTACAAAAGAAAGAAATATATGATGTTAAACACATGCGCTTAGGAATAACCTCTCTTAGAAATTTTACTGAATCGTCTTATGCAAATACTTTCGATTCGTCCATTAGACAAGGTCCACATGGTCCAGAAATCCCCTTTGACTACAAAGAACTAAATGAAAGGGACAAAAATAGGAAAGAAACTCTAACACCTGTCTGCAATTTAGTTCAAATTCTACCTCCTGATTCTCGAACATACCACGAGGAAGTTAAGACCATTAATTATAAAAATTCTCTCTACAAACCTGATAAACGCATTTTAGTGCGTTTATCGTAGTACTTTATTGGGGTATAATATAGTTTTAGCAATCACTTTGAGCATTAATTCAACATATTTACACTTATTTTGATATTAAAGGAGCTTGGGACGAGTTTCGGGCGAAACGGAGCAAAACGGAGCAAAAAGGGGCAACACTGCCCTCGGTCACGGTCAGACGCATCACGCTTCACGGCCGTGACGAGGGACAGCGCCCAGAGGAGTGGAACACTGATGATGGTCACGGCCGTGACTACCGATGCACCTGGCCGTGACGCTGGAGAGAAAGCGACGATGAACTCACTGCCAACGGTCACGGCCGTGACACCCTGTGCACTTGGCCGTGACGCGTATATAGCGATATTCTCGCGTAGAGTCGGTGATGGTCACGGCCGTGACGGCCCATGTCCCAGGCCGTGACCTGTGCGAAATTTCTTATAAAAGCCCGATTTCGACTCAGAAAGAGGGGAGCTCGACCAGATACAAACCCTAAACCCTCTAGAGACGAAAAATAGCACGAAAGAACGTAGAACCACGCCCCGGAGCGCAAGAGACGGAGTTCCACGCTAAAGTGAGCGAAGAACAAAGATCTACCCGAGCTTTCAACGATTATGAGTTCTTTTCTCTTAATTGCTATTTTCTTAGTTGTTTTTCCTTCCATTATGCGTAGCTAATTCCCTTTGTGTTTGGGATTAGATGAACGCTAGGATATTTCGTTAAGACTTTTAATTATTGTGACTATGTGTTTTGACTATTTATCGTTCTATGAAATTGCTTCGTTGCTTTAATATGTCTATGTGTTAAAGTAATTGTTTGGAAAATCGTTTAGGGCGACAGCTAAACAACGATTAGGCCATTCGTAGAAGATAGGATTCGAGTATAGGGCGAAAGCAAATACCCGATCCTCGCCGTTAGTAGTTAACGAATTTTAGATCCCCGCGAGCGTTTAGGGCGACAGCAAACTCGCGAGCGGGCAGGAAAATTAATGCGATCTAGTCAGAATCACATAGGAGCGATAGTTCATTGTCTTAGCCAATAATACCTAGCGGGATTCGAATCCCGAGCACTTTTCATTATCTGAAAGCTTCGTACCAGTTTAACGTGTTCTTTGAATTTCTAGTCGATTTAAGGGTAAGTGTTAGGTTAAGTCATCAACAATCTGCGTATTTTATTTAGGCTAAATATCGAGTCGATAGGTTATTACTAGTACTTGATTTATTCCTTGTGTTCGATACTCGTTTACTCACTTTACTGCACTACAACCGATAGGTCCACTGCCTATCGCATGTCGGTGTTAGTAATTAGGTATTCGTTTTAATTATTACTTGTCGCACTTTCCATTCACGCACCACGTGTCGATCAAGTTTTTGTCGCCGTTGCCGGGGAATAAATTGATATTAGGAACACCGTAGTTCGGTACTTTAGCCACTTTTATTTTTTACGTTTCTTTGTTTTTTTTTACTATTTGCGTTATTTGTGCTATTTGCATTAGCTGTTTCCTGCGTCGCTATTAATTTCATATTCTTATTCGACGTATTTGTTTACTTCTTCGCTAATTTTCGTTTCTCACTCATTGTAGGTACGATTCAGCGGTGAATGACCCGAAGCCATCCATCGGGCCCCATCGTTGACGCAGACCCGGATTTTGAACGAAAGTTGCGAAGGAAACTTAAGTACGATACCGAAGGAGCATCCACCAGCTCTCAGGATCCATTAGTCTGTTATTCAGAGGATAGTTCGCAGGAATCCATCCAGAATTCACGTGTAGAGGCAGCCGTAGATAGCCCCTACACAGAGGTAGACATGGCGGACCACCGAGTGCCCGTCCATAACATTCCCGAGGAGGAACCATCACTTCAGGATCTCCTCAAGAACGCCGCGCTAGGCGGTACGGAGTCGGCGATTGTCATTCCTCCGATAGAGAACAATAACTTCGAGCTGAAGCACTCATGGCTTCAGATGATTTTCCAGACGGCCCAGTTCGAGGGAAACCCCGATGACGACCCTTACTCCCATCTGAAGGCGTTTCTGACGGTGACCGACACCATCAAGATCAACGGTGTGCCGGGCGATGCAATCAAGCTGATGCTGTTCCCGTTCTCGCTCAAGTTCAGGGCGAGAGACTGGTTGGATATGTTGCCGCCCAGATCGATCACTACCTGGGAGGAGATGCGAGCCGAGCCGCCTTCATCAACCACTACTTCCCACTCACAAAGGTGTTAAGATTGAAGACGGAGATTTCTCTGTTCCACCAGAAGGATTCCGAAAACTTGTATGAGGTGTGGGAGCGTTACAAGGCGCTACTGAAGAGGTGCCCACAGCACGGGATGTCGAAGGCAGCCCAGATCAACCGATTCCACGAGGGGCTCAATGATCAGACGGTCCATATGTTAGACGGAGCCGCAGGAGGAGGGCTCGTGAAGCTCAACGCCACTGACGCGTGGAATCTGATTGAGGACTACTCGAGGAATAGTTTCTTGAGGGGCAATGCCCGGATGAAGACAACCGGTGTGTTCGGAGTTAGCGAGGAGACGGCCACTAATGCTAAGATCGAGGCGCTCCAGCAGCAAATCGCTTCGACGAACTCACAGTTGCAGACAGTGATTGGTGCATTGCTTCCCAAGTCCGGGCAGACTCAGCCTGTGCACGCCGTGGCCACCACCACACCGACACAGCACACGCCTTACGTACCATTATGCGGGATTTGTGGCGCAGCCCACGAGACCTCAGATTGCCAACTTGGGCAGCCGCTAGAACACGTAGATTATATGGGAAATTACCAAGGCGGCCAGCGAAGTTTCCAGCCTCGGGCACATCCTAACTTGGCGTACGGAAATCAGAACCATCAGAGCCAAGGACCACCAGGATTTCAGCCCCGACCTTCCGGATTCCAAAACGGGCCACCACGACAGTACCAGAACGCGCCCGCGGGAGGATCCGACGACATGAGGGAGATGAAGGACATGATGAAGAAACTCCTCACGAATTTCAGTAGCACAACCGCAGCCCACGAGAGCCGTATGACGAAGATGGAGGAGTACATGGAGGCGAACGACTTGCGTGCTCAGAACACAGACGCCTCGCTCAAAAAACTGGAGCAACAGATGGGCCAGATGGCGAAGCAGTTGGCGGGGCGCACTCAGGGATCGCTCCCGAGCTACACCGAGCCGAATCCCAAGGAGTACTGCAAGGCAGTGACGCTGAGGAACGGGCGAGAACTACAAGAAGTGCCCGCCAAAAAGAAGGCCAAGGAGAATGCCAACTTCGAGAGCCACGACGAGCCCGAAGTTGAGGAGGTCAGGGGCGACGACACCGAGAAGGACGACGCTGAGAAGGAGAAGGTCGAGCCCGAGAAGGATAAGGTGACGGAGATTCAGCGGCCACCGGTGAAGCCATATCAGCCGAAGATCCCGTACCCGGCCCGACTAAAAAAGGACAAGAACGAGGCGCAGTTTGGTAAATTTATGGGTATGTGTAAGGAATTACATATTAACTTACCTTTGTCGAAGCTATTACGCAGATGCCCAGCTTCGCCAAGTTCTTGAAGGACTTGCTGACGAACAGAAGGAAGCTCGAACACATCTCCACCGTCTGCCTACGAGGGGAGTGCTCGGCGATCCTCCAAAGCAAGATTCCTAAGAAGCTAAAGGACCCAGAGAGTTTTACTATTCCCTGTCTCATAGGAGATTTAGTGATTGAGCGTGCGTTAGCAGACCTAGGCGCTAGTATTAATCTTATGCCGTATTCTATGTTTAAGCGTTTAGGACTAGGCGAGCCACGACCCACTAGGATGAGCCTCCAATTAGCGGATAGGTCGTTAAAGTACCCTCGAGGTGTTATCGAGGACTTCTTAGTTAAAGTCGATAAGTTTGTGATTCCCGCAGATTTCGTCATCTTAGATATGGAGGAAGATGAAAATGTCCCCTTGATTTTAGGTAGACCATTCTTAGCCACAGGGGAGACCATGATAGACGTTAGAAACGGGACGTTAACCTTGACGGTAGATGGGGAAAAGGTTACCTTTGATATGGCCGACTCGATGAAAAAGAGTAGCGAGCAGGATGATAAGTGTTATTTCTTAGACGTATTTGAGCACGACTTTCTCTTTTCCGTGCAAGGTCTATCACAGGTTGGTGATCCGGACACACACACGCTTATGGCCATCGACGAGTGTGGGGAGGAAGTCGACGAGCCCATTATAGCCATCGATGAGAGCAGCGAAGAGGACAAGGAAAAAAGCTCGGTTGAGGAGCCACCGGTCCTGGAGTTGAAACCGCTGCCCGACCACCTCGAGTACGCATTCCTTAGCAGCAATGGAGGACTGCCGGTCATCATCTCGTCGAGCCTCGACGACGGACAGAGGGGCCAGCTCTTAGACGTATTGAAGGCGCACAAGAAGGCCTTGGCATGGAAGATATCCGACATAAGGGGTATCAATCCGAGTTACTGCACGCACAAGATCCTCATGGAGGACAACTTCAAGCCGGTCGCTCAACGTCAAAGGCGCCTCAATCCCAACATGAAGGACGTTGTCAAGAAGGAGGTGATCAAGTTGGTAGACGCGGGGATGATCTACCCCATTTCAGACAGCGCATGGGTCAGCCCGGTCCAAGTGGTCCCAAAGAAAGGAGGCATGACGGTCGTCACCAACGACAAGAACGAACTAATCCCGACGAGGACTGTGACCGGATGGCGCATTTGCATCGACTACAGGAAGTTGAACGATGCCACGCGAAAGGATCATTTTCCTTTACCATTTATTGATCAAATGTTAGAAAAGCTAGCGGGTCACTCATTTTATTGTTTCCTCGATGGTTTGTCAGGTTATCTGCAGATTCCCATAGCACCTGAGGACCAGGAGAAGACCACGTTTACGTGCCCGTTCGGAACATTCGCGTACCGAAGGATGCCATTCGGATTGTGCAATGCCCCAGCCACCTTCCAGCGATGCATGATGGCCATATTCGACGAATTGGTAGGTGAGGTAATGGAGGTATTTATGGACGATTTCTCGGTTTTTCGGTTCCTCGTTTGATGCATGCTTGTCAAACCTGAAGCTCGTACTCGCCCGATGCGAGGAAACGAACTTGGCAATTAATTGGGAAAAGTGCCACTTCATGGTTCGAGAGGGTATAGTCCTCGGTCACAAGATCTCCTCTAAAGGAATCGAAGTTGACTGGGCTAAGTTGGAAACGATAGAAAAATTGCCTGTCCCCTCGAACGTGAAGTCGATTAGAAGCTTTCTAGGACATGCGGGATTTTATCGTAGGTTTATCAAAGATTTTTCTAAGATTGCACGTCCTATGTCTAGATTGTTAGAGAAAGATGCCCCGTTTGATTTTAATGACGAATGTCTGCATGCTTTCAATTTACTTAAGGAAAGACTTATCGCAGCACCTATTATGGTAGCCCCTGATTGGGGGCTGCCCTTTTGAACTAATGTGCGATGCTAGTGACTATGCAGTTGGGGCCGTGCTAGGGCAGCGTAAGGACAACCACTTTAGGCCGATCTACTACGCAAGTAAGACGCTAGACGCAGCCCAGGCCAATTACACGACCACCGAAAAGGAGCTGTTGGCCGTGGTTTTCGCTTTCGACAAGTTCAGGTCATATCTAATCCTATCTAAAGTTATTGTTTTTACTGACCACTCTGCCCTTAAGTACTTGTTAGCAAAGCCCGATGCCAAGCCACGGCTAATTAGGTGGATCCTGCTACTGCAAGAATTCGACATCGAGATTCGCGATAAGAAAGGTGCAGAGAACTTGGCGGCGGATCACCTCTCTCGACTAGAGGAGTCCGAGATATATCAGAAGGACGAAAGGGCGATACACGATCGGTTCCCAGACGAGCACCTCTACGCGATACATGTGGTAAGTGACGACACCCCCTGGTTTGCAGATTATGCTAACTATCTTGTTGCAAGGGTCCTACCAAAGGAGTACACGAGTCAGCAAAAGAAGAAATTCTTTTCTGAGTTGAGGTACTACTTTTTGGAAGACCCGTATTTGTTCAGGCGATGTGCAGACCAGGTAATACGGCGATGCGTGGCGGCCCCAGAATCGATGCAGATCCTTAGACATTGTCACAATGGACCAACCGGAGGACACTACGCAGCAAACAGAACCGCCCAGAAGGTGTTGGAGAGTGGATTTTACTGGCCCACGATCTTCAAGGACGCCCAAAGGTACGTTGACACTTGTGATCAGTGTCAGCGCACAGGTAATCTCTCCAAACGCGACGAAATGCCTCAGAATTTCATTTTGGTATGTGAGATATTCGATGTCTGGGGTATAGATTTTATGGGTCCATTTCCTAGCTCATACAATAATAAGTACATCCTAGTTGCCGTCGATTATGTGTCTAAGTGGGCCGAGGCGCAAGCCTTACCCACAAACGACGCTAGGGTAGTCGTTAGATTTTTGCGAGCGTTATTTTCACGTTTTGGGGCACCTAGATGCATTATTAGTGATAGAGGCACTCACTTTTGTAACACCCAGTTTGCACGCACTTTAGAACGTTACGGTGTTAAACATAGCCTATCCACCCCGTACCATCCACAAGCTAGTGGTCAAGTCGAAGTCGTGAATCGCGAGTTGAAACGCATTCTAGAGAAAACTATAGAGGGGAACCGTAGGGAGTGGGCGAACAAGTTAAATCATGCACTTTGGGCATATAGGACTGCGTATAAGACTCCCATAGGCACCACACCATATAGACTAGTCTATGGAAAAGTATGCCATCTTCCCGTAGAAATAGAACATAAGGCATATTGGGCAATTAAGTCCTTGTATCTTGATTTGGGGAACGCCGGGGGAAAGCGGCAACTCCAAATCAACGAGTTAGACGAGTGGCGTCTATCGGCTTACGATAACGCCCGCATGTACAAGGAACGCTCCAAAGCCTATCATGATAAAAAGATTAGGCAAAGGCGAGAGTTTCAGGAAGGGGACCAAGTCCTTCTTTTTAACTCTCGACTTAGGCTTTTTCCTGGCAAGCTTAGATCACGCTGGTCAGGACCGTTCACTGTCACCCGTGTTTTCCCTTACGGTACTGTTGAGATTTCAGGTATGGAGCAGGGGACTTTTAAAGTGAACGGCCATAGGTTAAAGCATTATCACGCAGGCGAGGAAGACGTGACCGAGAAGGAAGTGCTGTACCTGGACTTCCAGACGTGAGCGAACAGAAAGACGTCCGGCTAACGACGGTAAAGTAAGCGCTTCTTGGGAGGCAACCCAGGTATTTTCATTTATGTCTTAGGCACTACCTTAAAAAAAAAAAAAAAATTAGGGCGGTCACGGCCAACTGCTTAAGCAGTCACGGCCGTGACGTGCGTACATAAGCACACTGCCAAGAGTCACGGCCAGAGGCTTAAGCATCACGGCCGTGACCCAGTAGGAGCTCTCATCGACCCTTCTGCCCCATGTCACGGCCAACTGCTTAAGCAGTCACGGCCGTGACCTTATCCAGAGGCACATACTGCCTGTCGTCACGGCCAACTGCTTAAGCAGTCACGGCCGTGACGTTATTTAAAAAAAAAAATTATTATCTCGACTTGGTCACGGCCTATGACGCAAGCGTCACGGCCATGACTGTCGACAGAGGCGCACACTGCCTCGGGTCACGACCAAGACCTTTGAAGGTCACGGCCGTGACCCTCGCGGATTTAAGGTAGAAAACCCAATTTCTTCATTATTTTTCTCCCTCTTCTCTCCCTCTCTCTCGCGCTTTGTCTCTCCCACCAACACCACCACCCATAAATCACCATCATCACCGCCGTCGCCGTCCCCCAACTCCGGCGACATCAACAAGTAAACCATCAACCCCATTTAATTCGATTAAGAGCACAAGGTATGATTTTCGCCCTTTTTACTCCAAATTCGGTAACTATGCTCGTAATTGCTAATTCATGGATGCTATTTGCTATAATTCGCTCACTATGTGCCATAGATGCTACAGAATCGCTTGATTACGTTAAGATGTGGATGAATTTCGTGATTCGTTGACGAACCCTAATTTTCGAAATTGGGGATTTTTGAATTAGAGTCTCAATTATTGTTTCTATTGCCCCTTTGTTGCTAGATATATGCTATGAACGCTTTGGGTGTGCTTAATTACATGAATTCGTGGTTCAATTTTGGGGATTTTACGATGAACCCTAATTTCAAAATTGGGGATTTCTGGAATAGCTTAGGTACATTCCGTTGTGTGGATGATATTAATTAGCCTCGATTCATCATATGATATATTTGGGTGCATTACCGTGTTCAATTTTGGATTTGGATGGAGTGATTTTGGTTGCACGCCACATGCTCGATAAAATGCCAATTTAAGCCTTTCCTGTGTTTGCATATGCGAGTTACTACGTCGCCGTTATTTTGGTCGAGTCGGGCTGCTTTGAATTTAATTGCTGTATTCTCGTTGCGCTCACACTTTGCTTCTAGGCACTATGGGAAAAAGTCGTGCCTCGACCTCACGTGACCCCGCCTCGGCCCAGCCCTCTCGCGCAAGTCGACGCGGGCCCCCGCCGACAATGCTGGAAGCCATGGGTCAGTTTACGGACGAAGCTCACACAGCCCGCTACAACAAGCTGAAGGGCATGGAGTTCATCGCCATGGACCAGATCGATCACGAGACACTGGCGAAGTACCACATCAACCAGCAGGTCGCCCAGTACCTCTCACTCAGCGGATGGAACACCTTCCTGGCCATCGACGAACCAGCATACAAGGAACTCACCTTGGAGTTCCTTGCCACGTTCTCCTTCGATGAATACGGCGACCGAAAAATCCGTTTTCGCGCGTTCAACGAGGAGCAGATAGTAAGGGCCGACAATGTGTGCCATGCACTTGGAGTCCCAGCACCCCAACACCAGTCCTTCGCGACTTTCTTCGATACACCGGAAGGACAACGGGGGTGCTGGGCTGAAATCGCTCGACCTGGCGAGCCGGCATACAGCGCGAAGACGTCGAAGGCATCCGCGTTGAGGAGCCCAAGACTGCGCTACATTCACCGCCTCCTGACGACCTCGCTTACACCGAGGGGTGACTCACACGGAGCAGTCACCCTCCGCGATCTGTATTACCTGATCCAGCTGCACCGAGGCGAACAGATCAATTTAGGGATGGCGGTGTCCCACGCCTTCAATGCTCAGGCGGAAGCACGATCCCACGGCAAGATCGCCGTAGGGCCACTCATCACCAAGGTGATCAAGGGTTTACGCTACTGGCCAGCGAATGCGCCCGAGATGGAGATAGTCGGAGGGCGCCACCCAGTGAACGAAGAGACGCTGGTGAAGATGAAGATGCTGGTGAAGGCGCCTACCTGGACTCGCGCCAACAAGGTGTACATATGGCACGGAATGTACCATGGCCAGACGGACCACGTACCCGTCCCCGACGACCAGCTCTACTTCGAGGGCCCCCATCCAATGGAGACGGACACGACAGCCACCGGGCCCTCCTACTCCTCAGGTTACCATCACGGCGAGTCATCCGGCGTCGCTCCCTACGCGTACGCAGCGGATCTCAAAGCGCTGCGCCAGGACGTTCTAGAGACTCGGCGCCGACAGGAGGAGTACGAGCGAAGGAACGAGGAAGCCCACCGCCAGTACAGGGAGGAGCTAGACCGCTACAACGAGGCCCTCCGAGGCATGGACTAGGCGCTCGAGCTGTCCAGGCGATCGATAGACCTCCTGCGCCCGAGGCAACGCTCGCCGCCGCCCCCACCACCACCAGCACCTTAGGGGATTTTCCTTTTACTTTCTCTTGACATTTCGTGTTTGAGTAGTCGCGTGTGTTTCTATTTTAATTCTAAGTTTAACGCTTATAACTATGTTTATAGTTGATCTTTGACTACTCTCTTTACGTCTATTTATCTCTTTAGCTAGCGCCTGGGTACACCTAAAGGATACAACGGTTAACGGACACGACTATCACGCGCTACGTCACGAACACCTCACGACCACGTCCTTTATTCGTCAGGGGAGTCACGCTCTTTTTTAAACTCTTTTTCCCTTCCTTTTAATTTTTTAACGTTGAGGACAACATCAGGTTTAAGTGTGGGGAGGGGATTCTAGTTTGAAAACTTACGTGAAAAATTTTTATGACGTGTCTACGAGTTTTAAATTTTTGAGACGTATCTCTGGGCTAAAATTTTTCGTTAGAAAGGCATGAATTCTTGAACGCTGGCACGAGTTTTTGCGTTTATCTCGAGTTAGTCTGCATTATTATGAATCTTCTTGAGCAATTAGGATATGCATGACTGACTGAATCATGTTTGCCTGAACAGATATAGCACTGTTTGAGAGTTTCGTACACATAACCCCGTTTCGTTGTAAAAGTTTGAGCCTGACGAGCTTATGCTCATTTTTCTTGGTTGTGTGACGTGCCTAGTCTATATCTCTCTAGAACTTACCTGTCTAATGCGTGTTGAAACTGTTTTTGGTGTGTTAGTATAGAAATGATGAGGGCACTAGGAATTAAGTCCAGAGCCAAAACATCCCACCATAACTAACCCACTAGTTAGCCCCTTTGAGCCTGAGCCTATTCGTTGCGTACCTCACATGATATGAAATGCCCCTGACTCATACAAGCCTCCAGAAATCATATGAACCCGAATTCGTTAGAATAGACCAGAAGTCGAACTTGAGAGTTACCGTTTCAGTGTATGGTTTGGTGTTCTTCTTTGTTATTTGTGAAATGACTCGCCCCTGATTTGACCGTTTTCTGAAATGACCTGATCCCTTTTTCAATAAGCGTGCCCATAACCCTTTGGCAAGATATAGGTCTCGGTAATAAGTATCAGGTACACGGCATTCGCTCGATGTACTCTCTGCGACAAAAGCCGAACCTTGATGTTTTAGGGAATAAGGGTAGTGCACTAGAGCGTAATTAAGGGGAAAGGGCAGAAAATGAAAGGGAACTGAGTTGACAGGGGTCGGGCAGAAAAGTCTAGAATTTCGGGGTAAGAATGTTGAATCCTGTGCTGGAACGTGTGACTTTCTGTTCGATCATGCTATGTTCTTTGAATTTCTCGCTTACGTGTCCCTGGCTTAAAGATCACATGCACATTGTATATGCGCACCATTGCATGACTGTTCGATCGATGTTCTCCCGAAAAGACCCCCAGATTTATGCTTGCCACTCTAAGCAGTAGATATGCGATTAGCCTGGAAGCCTATGGTAGGGGTTGGACTAGCGCACGAATTTGAGTGATTCACTATAAATTTAGCCTATACACTGAGCGACTTGAGCGAATCCTTGTGAGATTATGAGTCTCGATTAGCAGTGCGAAGGAAGTTTAGGTCGACAAGTGCAAGTCATTAGTGTAGCGTCCATGATTGTTTGCTTGATTCTTTTCGTGCCTTCTAGCTTTTATGATAAATTGCGAACGATCGTGTCGTTATCCTGATTTATGCCTTATCTAATTCCTAATTTACTTGAGGACAAGCAAATGCTTAAGTGTGGGGAGGTTTGATAAACGCATTTTAGTGCGTTTATCGTAGTACTTTATTGGGGTATAATATAGTTTTAGCAATCACTTTGAGTATTAATTCAACATATTTACACTTATTTTGATATTAAAGGAGCTTGGGACGAGTTTCGGGCGAAACGGAGCAAAACGGAGCAAAAAGGGGCAACACTGCCCTCGGTCACGGTCAGACGCATCACGCTTCACGGCCGTGACGAGGGACAGCGCCCAGAGGAGTGGAACACTGATGATGGTCACGGCCGTGACTACCGATGCACCTGGCCGTGACGCTGGACAGAAAGCGACGATGAACTCACTGCCAACGGTCACGGCTGTGACACCCTGTGCACTTGGCCGTGACGCGTATATAGCGATATTCTCGCGTAGAGTCGGCGATGGTCACGGCCGTGACGGCCCATGTCCCAGGCTGTGACCTGTGCGAAATTTCTTATAAAAGCCCGATTTCGACTCAGAAAGAGGGGAGCTCGACCAGATACAAACCCTAAACCCTCTAGAGACGAAAAATAGCACGAAAGAACGTAGAACCACGCCCCGGAGCGCAAGAGACGGAGTTCCACGCTAAAGTGAGCGAATAACAAAGATCTACCCGAGCTTTCAACGATTATGAGTTCTTTTCTCTTAATTGCTATTTTCTTAGTTGTTTTTCCTCCATTATGCGTAGCTAATTCCCTTTGTGTTTGGGATTAGATGAACGCTAGGATATTTCGTAGTTAAGACTTTTAATTATCGTGACTATGTGTTTTGACTATTTATCGTTCTATGAAATTGCTTCGTTGCTTTAATATGTCTATGTGTTAAAGTAATTGTTTGGAAAATCGTTTAGGGCGACAGCTAAACAATGATTAGGCCATTCGTAGAAGATAGGATTCGAGTATAGGGCGAAAGCAAATACCCGATCCTCGCCGTTAGTAGTTAACGAATTTTAGATCCCCGCGAGCGTTTAGGGCGACAGCAAACTCGCGAGCGGGCAGGAAAATTACTGCGATCTAGTCAGAATCACATAGGAGCGATAGTTCATTGTCTTAGCCAATAATACCTAGCGGGATTCGAATCCCGAGCACTTTTCATTATCTGAAAGCTTCGTACCAGTTTAATGTGTTCTTTGAATTTCTAGTCGATTTAAGGGTAAGTGTTAGGTTAAGTCATCAACAATCTGCGTATTTTATTTAGGCTAAATATCGAGTCGATAGGTTATTACTAGTACTTGATTTATTCCTTGTGTTCGATACTCGTTTACTCACTTTACTGCACTACAACCGATAGGTCCACGGCCTATCGCACGTCGGTGTTAGTAATTAGGTATTCGTTTTAATTATTACTTGTCGCACTTTCCATTCACGCACCACGTGTCGATCAAAACCCCCTATCATAAAACAGATAGAGGAGTCACAGGCAAAGTTAGAAAATGAACGAGAGAATTTCGAAGCTGAAAAGAAAAAATTCCTTAAGGAGATGGAAAATCTCAAGGCTTCTCCCCAAACTACTTCTCACGCTATTAAAAAAAGTGTGAAAAATGAAAATCGCCTTTGAAAGATAAATATTGTAAAAATAATTCTGGTAAGAGTGCTATGACTAATTTCACTTTACCTACGTCTACAGGGAGCATAGCGTCAGCACTAAACACAAAGGCGAGAGTGTCTAGCACTAAGATAAAGAAGGAGCCATTAGACTTAAATGTTTCTGAGCATGCTAATCCTTCTGTTACAATAAAAGACACTCGTAGAAATAAAAGAGCTATTTCCACTTTTAAGATAATTGCTTCTACTTATTCACTTCTGTCGATCACCTTTAGAAGCACCAACTTCGAAATAGGCTCCACGTCAAAAATTAATAATTCTGAAACAAATGCCACAATGAAGACTCGTAGGAAACAAGATCGAGCCATAAAGAAAGCTTATGGCGCCATACATGATTGTACTCACCTAAGGTATCCCGTAGAAATTAAATCTCCCAAGCACCTTAGGAGGCTATCACAAGAAAAGATATTTTCCTCAGTCAAACCCTCCAAAGAATTTGTACGTGCTGAAATTAACCTTCCCTGTAAGGTTCAACCCAAATGGGTTCCTAAATTTCCGCCTAGGACGACAAAAGCCAAAAGGGCCATGTCTCCTATAGAGGCAAAACCCAAACCCACTTTTTCAAAAGTGCAATGGGTTATTAAGACTCTTCCAAAAATATATTTAGGAGTCATATCTGAACCCAAAACTAAATCTGCTAATCCAAGTGGACCCATGTTTAAGTGGGTACCTAAAGCTCTCTAAATTGTTTCTGCAGATCCATCATGTGTGGTACCTCGACTCTGGTTGCTCCGCACACATGACTGGTAGTCAAGAGCTGCTGAGCAACTACAAAGACCGACCAAACGGAAAAGTCAGATTTGGGAACAACGATTCAGCCCCGATTCTAGGACTTGGGAATATCGTTTTGAAGAATCTGACCATCAAAGATGTCTCATACGTCGAAGGCCTCCGCCATAACTTGTTCAGCATAGGCCAATTCTGTGACAAAGGCTTCCAGGTGGTCTTCCATGCTGACCGGTGCAAAATTGTGGATAGTCAGGACACAGAACTCCTTCAAGGACTTCGGAGATCCAATCTTTACACGATCAACCTGACGTCTGTGCGGCCCTTGACAGCTGTATGCCTCATTTCTCATCTAAACATGAAAGCTCTCCAACGTCTTTCTACGAAAAAGTTGGTTCACGGTCTTCCAACTATACAACTACAAAGGGAGCATCACTGTTCGGCATGTCAATTAGGAAAAATGAAGCGAGCATCTCATCACATCAAGCAAATTGCATCTACTTCTCGACCATTGGAACTAATTCACATGGAACTATGTGGTCCAATGCAGACTCAGAGTATCAATGGAAGAAAGTACGTCCTAGTGATTGTGGATGACTATTCTCGCTTCACGTGGACTAAGTTCCTCCGAACGAAAGATGAGACTGGTGCTTGATTATCAATTTTGTGAACACAACTCAAAATCTGCTGCAACAGACTATTCAAGTTGTTCGAACAGACAACGGCACTGAGTTCAAGAACAATCACCTCAGTGAGTTTTATCAGAAACTTGGAATAAGTCAACAATTTTCAGCCGCCAAAACACCTCAACAAAATGGGGTCGTTGAAAGGAAAAATCGAACACTAGTGGAAGCCGCTCGTACAATGCTGATCCATCGGCACTTCCACACTTTCTATGGGCTGAAGCAGTCAATACCGCTTGTTTTACTCAAAACAGGACGGTGGTAATAAACGGTTCAACAAGACTCCGTATGAGATTGTGAATAATAGAGTGCCCAACATCTCTTTCCTTAAAGTCTTCGGGTGCAAGTGCTTTGTGGCGAACGACCGAGAGCAACGTGCAAAGTTCGACCCTAAAGCATTCGAAGCTACATTTGTCGGGTATTCTTCAACATCAAAAGCGTACCGAGTATACATCAAGTCCAACCGAACTATTAAGGAAAGCTATAATGTCACTTTTCACGAAGTGGCAGAGATGGCTTCTGGTCAATTCAGTCCAGGACCCGTGCCTAACCCGTTGGCTTCTGAAGACAATATTTCAGAACCCGTAATCACTGGTGTGTTGGCACAAAACCAACAGAAGATGGCAACAACTTCAGGATCAGTGTCAGACGAAGCAACGAGACTTGCAATAGACGACTTGGATTCTCTCTTCGAACCGGTATATCAGTCATACACGCCTACACCAACAATGGATTATCTACCGAACGAGACCGACGTACAAAGTTCATCTCACACCTCTACCCCACCTGATTAAGAATTGCCACAGAACACCGAAGAACCTATAGTGGTCATCGAGGAAGTATCATCTGAGACGATCAATCCAAGTGCAGTATTGGAACTTCCTCAGACAAATGATCAATCTGAGACTATAGGCAATCTAGATCCACAGATGGCTGACGCATCGACTTCAGCCTTGCCTCATGAGCGCATAAAATTACAATCATGCCATCACGATTTTTGAAATTGAACATACACTATGCATTTCATATGATTTCAATTCAAAATTCATCAAACATGCTATTACTTGCTATAGTACTATAGTTTGATGACATTTATTCATATTTCGACTGAAAATAAAATTGAACTAATAAACTTTTACATATCTTATATTTCAGATGGATCGCTACCCAAGATACAACCACATACGATCACAATCTGTACTTGAAGGTTCAGGATACGAACTTTCAGCTCGATCTGGACACATTTCGGTGCCCGGACGACATCATCGTATCCATCCTCAGAGGCCACCCCATCTAGCATGCGTTAACGGTCACCGCATCGGTGCCAATGTCTATCTCCAGCAGTTCTGGGGATGCAAACAAGGAGCCGTAGCAGATGGGACATTCTCCTTCATGACCCGAATCGGGACGCGGCATATTCACATGAGCAAGAGCCAGTTCGGCATGATACTGGACTTGCCTCACAACGATAACTACGACCCGCTCCCGACGGACATAGAGATGATTCAGGACTTTCTGCACATGGGATACCAACCGCCGCTCACAAGATTGGCCCAGATCCAGAGCAGCGGAATCCCACACCCGTGGAAGACACTATTCGGAATAGTGAATAAGTGTCTGTCGCCCAAGCACGCAGGATTCGATCAGGGCAACATCAATATTTTGAAGATCTTCCACGGGATCGCCTTCTCAAGAAACTATGACTACTCACAGCTGATCTGGAACGACCTCGCGGACCAGATTCGGCTAAAGGAGAATCGAAGGTCGAAGAACGTGCCCTATGCTCGATGGTTCAGGGAGTTCATGGAGCTACATGCAGAGAACATCCCTCGGCTGCCTCCTGGTGGAAACCAATATATCGTCAATAAAGATGATCACGAACCGATCTAAATAAGGTTGGAAGACGTCATTCATTAACGCCATAAAGACTGCAGGAGCATTCGCTAATCCAAAGGCATAATTAGAAATTCATAATGCCCATATATCCATCTTTGGGATATCACTTTCTTCGATCTTCAATTGATGGTATTCTGATCTCAAATCAATTTTTGAAAAGGCTCTAGAGCCTTGCAGTTGATCAGACAGATCATCAATTCGGGGTAACAAGTATTTATTTTTCACCGTTACCTTATTCAACTGCCGGTAGTCGATGCACAATAAAATCACTGCTTCAACATTGCTGGGATCGACTTGGATACCTTTGCCTGAAACTACGCGCCCTAAAAACACCACTTGGTCTAACCTCGCACTTTGAAAGTTCGCGTAATAATTTCTTTTCTCGTAAAGCCTGAAGTACAATCCTCAATATTGTTCGTGCTCCTCTTTTGACTTGGAATATACCATTATATCATCAATAAAGACGATCACGAACTGATCAAAATAAGGTTGGAAGACGTCATTCATTAACGCCATAAAGACTGCAGGAGCATTCGTTAATCCGAAGGGCATAACTAGAAATTCATAATGCCCATATCTTGTTCTAAAAGCCGTCTTTGGTTTGAAGTGGGAAGCCAAGTCCCTTAGGTGCTTAGGTTCAGAAGCTTGAACAAGGCATTTTTACTGAGTGAATGTTAGGAATATTTTAGAAGTGTCCAAAATATTTATTCTAAGTCTTCTGTATTTCTTTGTATTTAATGTGGTTATTCCTGGATTGGGTTGTGGTTGTAATGGGCTTGTTGGGCCCAATAGGCTTAATACCTTTCCAAGGTATTTAAGCCTAAACCCTAACAGCGTTCTAATTCAAGTTTCCATTTGCTAAAATCTCACGTATTCAATACACTTAAGCCTCCAAACATACTGTTCACATCAATAGAAGGTTTAATCGATTGATGTGTTCTTGGATAATCTGGAATTACAGTGAAGGGATGTCGATTTCGATTAGTTGATCTATCTCCTGTTTCGCAATGGGTTCAATCCTTTCCTTTCTTGGGTAGGGTTAGGATACGATGTCATTACTCTCTTTTGCTCTCTCACCCCTTGTGGAGAAGATCGAACAACTGATCTTTCCATTCGAATCGGTCTTTCTAAACCTGGAAAAAAGACTTTGGTTTGGCTATGATTCGATCTCGAAAGCCCAGATTTCATAAAAGGCGACTGACTTTCCACTTCTACATGAACCACCTGCTCCTTTCCCAATGCTGCTTCCAGAGCAAATGTGATCCTTGTGATTCAATCGATTCGATTCTAGTTCCCATTACCATCTATTTCTCACGCACTATACCACACCTTCTGAATAACTAATCACAGCTTTGCCAAAGGATCCATTTGCCTAGTGGTGGGCAACACCCAAAAGGCATGCCTTCTAATTTACAATTCCTCCCTTTTGCCAAGCCTATGCTTGGGCTTTTCTCTCTTGCTCATGTTCCCTATCTCGATACATATCGAGCTCTCAATCTCGATCTTGACCTCTATTCGCACCCCGCTCCACCTTTCCTGGAGGTGCCTATTCATATCTATATTTTCTATTTGTTGTTGATGTCGTTAATTGGGGCGAAGAAAGATGGGTTGGTTTATCTAGCCCGATAGCGGAAACCATTAATACGGGGCACTGTGTGGCTTAAAAGGCTCTATGTTAACAATGAATGGTTGTTGTCCCCCGCTTCCCTTCCCCTTACTTCGGGCTTATCGCTGGCCTAATACTTTCTCTTCTCTAGATGGAGTACCTATCGGGCCTATCTTATGTGCGAGGGCATATCTTAACTAAGCCGACTTCTATTGTTGGCTCGATTCCTACCATTCTTTATCTTAAGATTCTCACAACTAGTTATGCCAAAGTCAAAGCGTTGACCGGTTATGCCGAATTCTGGCCATCTCAGAAGGTTAGGCTAGAACGCAAGCAAGTTTATTCCGGATATGAAACTACGACTACACTATTCAAAGCATCTCTCTCTTAAACTATTCAATAAGGCTAGCTCTTCATCTCTTTCTCTCTTGCCTTAGCCTTAGTGCAATCAGTCTCTTCAATTTCACTTGCATAAACCTACCGAACTTCTTCACCTGCAAAACCCTAATAAAGACCAATCCGCAAGGGATTAAGCGCGTGGCACCTCTTTGAACAATGAAATCTCCCCCACGCCCTATAGGAGTTTGTCTTCGATGCCCTATCTACTTAAACAGCCTCCTGATCTTCGCCAAATAAATGCTTAGCGATTAGGAAACTACTTCATCAGCGTAATTCAAACAATGCCAACAGTGCTTGAGGAATAGTGCTGATACGCCAACAGAGGAGTGAATGCAGTGAAGGTCTATGATTAGAATGCTGACTTCTAGTTCCGGCTCTTAATGAACATGTGGTCTACCCAAAAGTAGAAGGGAGAAACAGATCAGAGTGAAAGTACGAACCAATATGTAAACAACTACAACGGGCTAAAGGCCAACGAAAAGCCAATGCCCTTTAACTCTGCCTAGCAAAGTACAATCAAAGGAAGGGAAGTCCAAAGAAAGAAGGGCTTTTCCCCACTGTTAGCTGTTATGAGTCTAGGTCAGTTGAGGGTGCGGAAAAGAGACATGAACGAATTCTATAGCATTTTCAATAGTAGCCCTTCTTCCTTCACTTCAACGGCAGCAGCAGGGGATATTGCCCAACAGAATATAGTTGAGAATATCGGAGTCGCAGCTCCAGGCTAATCAACGGCATAAATCCAACATTGGAAAAGACCCGCAAACTAGAATCCTCGTATATGTTACAGCCATATCCCAAACAAGACTAATACTTGAAGGTAGTTCGAGTGGATGGAGCTCGAGTTTACTTTGTTCATTGAGTTGGTTAGTTAGAGTTAGAACTCAGAAGCTTTCTGAAAATATCGATCAACGCGGGAAACCAATGTAGCTAATAGCATAAGTGATGTCCGATACTACAACTAGTTGATTCATGCGCATCTACAATAGTCAAGTAGATAAAATCACTAACCTAAGTGGATAAGGGAGGATTACAATAGCATGTAAACGGTAAGATCCGAACAGTGGTATGCGGACTCGGTGATTAGACAGAGAGATTCCTCTTACAACGGTTTAGGCTCCACATTATGAATGTGACCGTCAAGGGCCTCACTAGCCATTTCATTTCATTAGTCCATGCCAAGAAAGAAGTAAAGCGGGAAGAGGGACGAAGGTAGATGGAAGATTCAACAAGATATGTACGATTCAATGAGGCTAAAACCATAAACCGACAACACTGGTAGGCCTACGTTATGCTTACGTTATGGCTAATACATGAACTGATATAACGGCGTCCACATTCAATCGCTTTAGAGGACTTGCAAGAATGAAACTGAACGAATATCAGACTTGAGATTTCAACTTTTCAAACAGGATACCCTCGATCTCCTAAACCGACAGAGCGCCACAATTTTCCTCTTGGGAAAAGCGATCGGCGTGCCGCTAAGGAGGCGCATTGCCGGGCTTTCAGTTTTAAATAAGAAGGTACTGAAGGCACAGACTTCCATGTCGGGATAAAGCGTAATCCCTGTTTGAAAGGAATCATCATCATATCATGTATATACCGATCCAACAATGCTTTAGCGCTGCTAGTCAGTCTTTCAGCTACTGCCAAAGCAGAGAAGTAATCAGTACGAGTCACAACGATTTCCATGGTTTTCCTCGTTACTAGAGGGAAGTTGACGCAATTCTAACCAAGCACAAAGTTGGTTGTCTAAATCTCCATATGTAGCTTCTGTTGCTGTAGAAAAAAGAAAGAATAGACAGATAGATTGGAAGACATCCTTTTTGGGATCAATTCTTGGATGACTGAGAAGCATTCTACTGGCCAAGGTTGATGAAAGAATAGAGGAATTACGCTAAACTCATACTACATTGTCTTACTTCCTCTGTTCCTTCACTTCAGTCTTTGTCTATAACCAGCAAAGAGGCATTAAGGAGGAGTGTTGTATTCAAGCCCAGGGGTGGTAATCAGTTCCGTACATACTTACGAGCCCCTTATCTCTATTTAGATGATGTAATACCCGAGTCCCGTAAGTAAGCCGGCCAATAAATATGCATACATATTATATGATTTACGTGACTGCATGAAACATGTTTTACATATTATATGCCTGTGTGATTGCATGCTGTATACTTATATGATTTCATGCTACAAGTGAGGTAATAATATCTATAGGTACGGGATTTACCATATAGCTAAGGTCATAACATCTTAACTAGAGATTTTACTAGGCAAATCAAATGAAGATATTAGGACTATAAGAGAATTAAATGTAACACGTAAATTATTTGCGTCTTACGTGTTAATATGTTTTTGAGCTCCTTCTATGATATGTGTGGTAATTTTAGAACTCTAGAATTATTATAATTTTTGGATAGGAAGCTTGGTAGAGAAATTTAAGTTGTGGGACTAGAACATAAATTTCAACTTCATTCCGAAAGTCATCAAAAGACTAATGAAGTTTATAATATTAGGTTAAAATAAATTGAACTAATTGGGCCTTAAGTAAATTTTTGAATTTAAGCCCAAGTTGTTAAGGATAGATATTAACGTTACTTAAGCCATAGGGGAAAAATGATATCATCATGTTGTCCCATCAATTGCGTTCTCAAACGAGTAATCCTTATCCTATTTAATAAATATATACTAACAATCAATAGAGAAACCCTCATTTTTAACTCACAAGTCGAACCAAGAGTGTTGAAGCTAGGAAATCAACAGTTTAAGGGAATTGACGATCATGAAATCTGAAAATTCAAGGTAAGGTATATTACTTAAACTTAGTATATTTAAATCATTTCTAAGAGTTGTACACGCTAATGATTATAAGGAATTCATGGGTTACTTTGTTTAGAAAACTATGGACTCTTAAGATACAATTTATAATCATAGGTATTTATATGATAAATGTTAAGTGATTTATGAAGCATATGGTATTTTCGAAAATTTAATGTTCTTAGGGTGTATTCTTATGGGATAAGAATAGTTCTTAGAGGATCATGATGTTACCTGAATTTAGATGGCTTCTGTAAGAAGTTCACGAGTGATATGATTTCCAGTTTGATAAATTTCGAAGCCATGTTAGTTTTGTAGGAATGATTACGAGATCAAAAAACAAGGATAGAAAATGTCGAGATCCATGTTGAAAAATTTGTATGGTTTAAGTCTCGAAATTTGATGTTGGATCTCGACACTTAGCTCGACATTTATCTCGAAATTTATGTCGAGACTCATGTTGATTATGTCAGGACCCGTCGTCCCGCCCTCGTATTCCATTTTAATTCTAAGTGTTAATGCTTTGTTATCGTGCGAATACGTAGAAATGCGAATAAAATTTTTCCTTTTAAAACGTGCATGCGGAAGTCTTATATACATGTCAAAAGTATATTCGTAATTCATTCTACGAATCATCGATATCGTGTTTACACAAAATACAAGTGTGTGTGTGTGCAGCCAAAAGCTCCCTATGCGCCCGGCCTTCACAGGTCGTCATCCATACACACACTCCCACCTCAAAAGCAGTCGGATTGCGTCAAAAGATCGGCCTCGCGTAAAAGTCAGATCACGTACCGTGATCGTCAGTACCTACAACACGTAACATAAACAATGAGCCACCGAGGCTCAGTAAGCAGAAATTATGCATGAATGCACGTGTCCTAACGACCGACAATCCACGCCGTCGTTTCCTAACGCTCGTACTCTTTTTCTCATACTCGTACTCTTTTCTTTCGCTCTTACTCTTTTTCTTATACTCTTATCTCTTACGGGCCCTCGGCATTCAATTCCCCAGCCTCTTAATTCGGCCTTATCGTACGGAGTATTTACCCAGCCTCTTATTCAGGCCTTATCGTACGGGGTATTTACCCAGCCTCCTATTCAGGCCTTATCGTACGGGGTATTTACCCAGCCTCCTATTCAGGCCTTATCGTACGGGGTATTTACCCAGCCTCTTATTCAGGCCTTATCGTACGGGGTATTTACCCAGCCTCCTATTCAGGCCTTATCGTACGGGGTATTTACCCAGCCTCCTATTCAGGCCTTATCGTACGGGGTATTTACCCAGCCTCTTATTCAGGCCTTATCGTACGGGGTATTTACCCAGCCTCCTATTCAGGCCTTATCGTACGGGGTATTTACCCAGCCTCTTATTCAGGCCTTATAGGCTGCATAGGGGAAGCCGTGACTCTTCATTCGAGTCGACACAAACGCCAATATCGGCGAATATACGTCGCACACAGGCGATCTCATGCACGCTCATACCTCGCTCCTCACGTACTATTCATGCGTGCAAGTGCTCATGCTATGCTCATGTACGTATACAAATCATACTATCATACATAGAAATAAATCATATTATACATACGCATTTCATAGAAAATACACGAGCACGTAATTCACTTAATTGGACGCAGGCAAGTTACGTGTCGTAGTTGAATTTCTACTTACTTGTCGTCCAAGCGAAGTTAGTGTTCTCCCCGTTTGCTCCTATCGTACGACCTTTTAAATAAAAATTATTGGAGTATTAGTACTTTGTTTCCTTGGCTGATTCGTCGGGATAATTAAATTCCGTCTTGTTAATTATTTGGACTTGTACAATTCTCTAGACTCCAAGTCACTTGATTTACGTCTTATTAAATTTCCTAAGTTAGTTGATTTTTATACTAAGTCATGTTAGAATTAATTTGTTCTAACTCATATGTGTCTCGGCGAAAGTAACTTGATTCTATTAGGTTTCATTTGATTGAATTCTTCCAATTGAATTTCTAATTTCACACGAGTTTCGCCCGACTCAATTTAATAAAATTGATGTACTCTAAACCCTAGTTTCGATCGATAGTCACATTTAATAACCACTTTCGATCACACTCATTTGCAAACCCTAAAATTTAATTTCCCACTTTCGATGGAAACATATTCTCACTTTCGATCGAAAGTGTTCATTCTATCGAAACTTCTTTCTTCCCCAAGTTTCCAGTCGAAACTTCTGCATTTCATCCTTCTTGTTGCCTAAATTATGTGCTTCCTCTTATAACAGATTATCTAAGTTCACAGTTGCACATGTAATAACTTCTAACACTGATTCATTAAAATGGGGACTCTATTACGGGCTTAATTTCTGCATTTAGGGCTTCTTCAAAATTTTCCCCAACTACTTGCCATTAATGCCATTAATACTTCCAACTACACTTAGGGTACGAATTTGAAAGCTTAAAGGAGGGTATTTCACTTACAAATCTCGAAATCCTTAGCTAGTGGGAGTGCTCTTGGTTCGATTTTTGTCTCGGCTCCTTCTCCTTCTTCTTTGCTTTCGTTAGTTTTGGTGTGGTTAAAGTGTTAAGTTAGATATTTTCCTTAGTTATTATTGGATAAGGTATGGGCTTTTCCTAGTTTTAGGAGAATTGTTCCCCAATTGGGCCTTTCTCATAAGTTGGGCCTAAATATTAATTTCTAGTCCAACAACAATTGATCCTAGCCCAATCTATCATTTTCCATTTCCTTGAATTTACCCTTCCAAATTAGGGTTCATAATGGACCCGAAGTCCTTCGCACTTATTTGCACATAATTCTCATAGCACTCACGAGCATAAAATTCATAACTTCACATACGCATTTAACATATACAAAACTATCACGTACAACATACATGTAATTTATCGGCCGACCTAATTTCCGGGGACCGGGGTCCTACATCCTCCCCCCCTTAAGGAGGATTTCGCCCCGAAATCAGCCCGTGTGAAACAACTCGGGGTAACGAACTCTCATTTCGTCCTCCCGTTCCCATGTGGCTTCTTCCGTGGACTGGTTTCGCCACAGTATTTTCACTAAGGGAATATCCTTATTCCTAAGCTTCTTAGTCTCGTACATCAATACTTCCACCGGAATTTCCTCGTAACTCAGATCCGGCTTCAGTTGCTGATGTAGGGACTCATTTCCTAGCACGTGGTTCGGATCAGCTAAGTACTTCCGTAGGGTTGAGACGTGGAACACGTCATGCACCTGCGCCAATGACGTAGGCAGCTCCAATTGGTATGCTACCTCGCCTACTCTTTTCAGTATCCTAAATGGTCCTATGTACCTAGGACTTAGCTTTCCTTTCTTTCCGAACCGTTTTACGCCCTTCATCGGCGATACTTTTACAAACACCATGTCGCCTTCATCGAATTCCAATGGTCGACGTCTTCGATCTGCGTAGCTCTTCTGTCGACTTTGTGCCGTTCGCATTCTTTCTCGTATCATAGAAATGGCTTCCGTCATTTCTCGTACTATATCGGGGCCTAGCATCGCCCGTTCTCCGACCTCGTCCCAATGTACTGGGGACCGGCACCTACGCCCATACAGTGCTTCGTACGGTGCCATCCCGATGGTGACGTGGTAGCTGTTATTGTACGAGAACTCGATCAGTGGGAGGTACTTACTCCAATTTCCTTTGAAATTGAGTACGCATGCTCGCAGCATGTCCTCCAATGTCTGTATCGTACGTTCGGATTGACCGTCCGTCTGCGGATGGTAGGAGGTACTAAAGGACAACTTCGTTCCCATCGCCTTTTGCAAACTCGTCCAGAATTTCGAAAGAAATCTGGAGTCGCGATCCGAGACTATCGACGATGGAACGCCGTGCAGTCGCACTATCTTCTGAATATAGAGCTCCGCGTACCGTTCCATGGAATACGTCATGCTAATTGGCAGAAAATGGGCAGTCTTTGTTAATCGATCGACGATCACCCAAATCGCGTCATGCCCCTTGGCATTCTTCGGCAGCCCCACTACAAAGTCCATGGTAATGTTATCCCATTTCCATTCCGGAATGGGTAACGGTTGTAAGGTTCCCGCCGGCCTTTGATGCTCGGCCTTAATCTGCTGGCACGTCAGGCATTGACTCACGAAAGTCGCGATGTCCTTTTTCATGCCTGGCCACCAGTAGTTCTCCTTTATGCCTCTGTACATCTTCGTTGCTCCGGGATGTACCGAGTATGCCGTAGCATGTGCTTCCGTCATTATTAGCCGTCGTAGTTCGGTGTCGTCTGGCACATACAACCGATTCTTGAAATACAATCGTCCGTCTTCCCGTATCATGAGGTCTCCAGTCGGTTGTTCTGGTTGTGCCTCCTTAATCTTCGCATACAACTCGTCCGCTCCTAGCGCTGTCTTAATTTGCTCCAACAACGTCGGTTGCAAAGTTAAGGCCGCTAGCTGCGCCTCAACTTCGCCTACCGTACGACTTCTACTTCTAGCAGTTGCAGTTCTGCACTAACTGCTTTTCGCTTAAGGCATCGGCTACTATGTTTGCCTTGCCTGGGTGGTAGTTGATACGCAGTCGTAGTCCTTGACCAACTCTAACCACCTTCTTTGCCTCATATTTAGCTCCTTTTGCGTAAAGAAGTACTTGAGGCTCTTGTGGTCAGTGTATATCTCACACCGCTCTCCATAAAGGTAATGCCTCCAGATCTTGAGAGCAAAGACCACTGCCGCCAATTCTAAATCGTGCGTCGGGTAATTCTTCTCGTACTCTTTCAGTTGACGAGAGGCGTATGCTACTACATTCCCGTTCTGCATTAGCACACACCCTAACCCGTTCTTCGACGCATCGCTATAGACGGTAAATCCTCCAGTTCCGAAGGTATTGTGAGAACTGGGGCCGTCGTAAGCCTTTCTTTCAGCTCTTGGAAGCTCCGTCCACATTCTACGGTCCACTGAAAAGGCGTATTCTTCTTGGTTAGCCTCGTCAGTGTCGATGCTATCTTTGAGAAGTCCTTTATGAACTTCCTATAGTATCCTGCCAGACCGAGGAAGCTTCGTATTTCCGTTACGTTCGTCGGCCTGGGCCAATTACTAATAGCTTCTATCTTCTTCGGGTCCACAGAGATTCCCTCTCCTGACACTATATGCCCCAAGAAGGCGACTTGGTCGAGCCAAAATTCGCACTTCTTGAACTTGGCGTATAGTTGCTTCTCCCGTAGTATTCCTAGAACTGTCCTCAGGTGTTCTTCGTGCTCCTCCTTCGTTTTCGAGTAGATTAGGATGTCATCAATGAAGACGATGACAAACCTATCTAAGTATGGCTTGAACACCGGTTCATCAAGTCCATAAAAGCTGCGGGCGCATTAGTCAGCCCGAATGGCATCACCAGAAATTCGTAGTGGCCATAACGGGTACTAAAGGCCGTCTTCGGGATGTCTTCCTTCCGGATCCTTAGTTGGTGATAGCCCGATCTTAAGTCGATCTTGGAGAAGACCGTTGCACCTTGCAGTTGATCGAATAGATCGTCTATCCTAGGGAGTGGGTACTTGTTCTTGATCGTCAACTTGTTCAACTCCCGGTAGTCTATGCATAATCTCATGGATCCGTCTTTCTTTTTCACGAATAGCACCGGCGCTCCCCAAGGAGAGAAACTCGGCTGTATGAACTCCTTCTGCATGAGTTCGTCGAGTTGATCCTTTAATTCCTTCATCTCCGTCGGTGCTAGCCGATAGGGCGTCTTAGATACTGGTGCCGCTCCAGGTACCAGATCTATTGCAAACTCTATTTCCCGTTCGGGTGGTAGTCCCGGTAACTCCTCGGAAATACATCGTGGAAGTCCTTCACTATTGGTACTTCCTCGAGTTTCGGGGAGGCGTTCTCTTCTGACTTGATAGCAAATACCAGGTAGGCTTCGCATCCTGACCTGATCAGTCGTTGAGCTTTCAACGCTGATATCCTAGGCATCATAATTCCCTTGCTAGTTCCTACGAACTTAAGAGATTCATTTCCGTCCATGTTGAGTGTGACTATCTTGCGGTGGCAGTCTATGACGGCTCCGTACTTCGATAGCCAATCCATTCCAAGGATCACCTCATAATCATTCATAGGGATAATTATGAGGTCTATGGGCAGTTCCTTGTCCCCGATTACTATTGGGCAATCCCGTAAAACTTGATTAGTTTGGGTGGGATTCCCGTTCGGAACTGTTACCCTAAATTCGCACTCAGCTCGGTGAGGCGTGACTCCTACTCTTGCGACATACTTAACGGATGCAAATGAATGAGTCGCCCCGAGTCGACTAGGATGCATGTGGGGGTCTGGTAAACGAGGAGGGTACCTGTCACCACGGCCGGGTTATTTTCTGCTTCCTCAGAGGTTATAGTGTAGACCCTGGCCGGTACCCTTGGAGGTTCTATCGGGTTCCCAGCTTGGCTTCCGGATCCACCTTCCGGACATGCCCCGAATAATGGCCCGTCTTGCCACACTTGTAGCAAACGGCGTTCTGGGAGTTGCAGACTCCCGGGTGTCTCCGTGCGCATTTCGGGCATACGGGTAGATCCAGCTGGGGTCTCCCCTGGTTGGGCTTGAACTGCGGGGGTGGTCCTGGTCGATTCTGCAGTCCCTGTTTCCCTTCATTGGCAACGAATTGCCGCTTCGGATTGCTTCCGCTCCCCTGCGGCCCTTGTGCGAACTGCGCTTAGCTTCTTGGGCGCGAGCTATTCTAGACTCGGCCTGCTCCGCCACGAGCGCTCTCTCAGCCACTTGTGCATACGTGGCCCCTTGCACCCCAGCCATACTCACATCCCGATACAATTCGGGCTTCAACCCCTCCATGAACCGCTCAATCTTGAGCGCGTCCGTGCTAACCATATGAGCAGCGAACCTTGAAAGCTGCTCGAACTTCCTAATGTACTCCGCCACGGTCATGGTTCCTTGGCGGAGGTTGATGAACTCATTCATCCGCTGGGCTCTGACTGGGGCGGTGTAGTACTTTCCTCTGAAGATTTCCTTAAACCGGTCCCAGCTCATCGTTAGTGGGTTCTCGATGGCTGAGACGGTGTCCCACCAATGTCCGGCGCTCCCCCTCAGCAGGTAGGCAGCGCACAGGACCTTCTCCGCTCCGGGGTGCGGCTGTGCTGGAACATGTTCTCCAGCGTTCTCAGCCAATCCTCTGCGGAGGTGGGGTCTGCAGCATCCTCAAACAGTGGAGGATTGAGCTTCCTGAACCTCTCCCCGATCATCTCGATTCGTTCCGGTGGGGGAGGTAGATTGGCTGATTGCCCCACCAGCATTTTGTTGCTGGATCAGCTGCTGAATCTGGGCCGACTGTTGCCGGACCAGCTCAGTCAGCTGCAGGATGGTAGCATCCCGACTGTCAGGGGGGTTATTAGTGTCCCTACCCTGATCAGATTCCCTGCTTCCTTCTCCTCTAAGTCTTACCATTTTCTCAACCTATCCTGATAATTTCTAAGGCCAATAAATCAAACCATACAAGTAATTCACATAACATGGTACTTACAAGCAAGGCCGCTTCGTGCTTTTGAGTGTGTGTGTATGGACAGTCTACAGGACCTGTGACCGAAGCTCTGATACCACTCTGTCAGGACCCGTCGTCCCGCCCTCGTATTCCATTTTAATTCTAAGTGTTAATGCTTTGTTATCGTGCGAATACGTAGAAATGCGAATAAAATTTTTCCTTTTAAAACGTGCATGCGGAAGTCTTATATACATGTCAAAAGTATATTCGTAATTCATTCTACGAATCATCGAAATCGTGTTTACACAAAATACAAGTGTGTGTGTGTGCAGCCAAAAGCTCCCTATGCGCCCGGCCTTCACAGGTCGTCATCCATACACACACTCCCACCTCAAAAGCAGTCGGATTGCGTCAAAAGATCGGCCTCGCGTAAAAGTCAGATCACGTACCGTGATCGTCAGTACCTACAACACGTAACATAAACAATGAGCCACCGAGGCTCAGTAAGCAAAAATTATGCATGAATGCACGTGTCCTAACGACCGACAATCCACGCCGTCGTTTCCTAACGCTCGTACTCTTTTTCTCATACTCGTACTCTTTCTTTCGCTCTTACTCTTTTTCTTATACTCTTATCTCTTACGGGCCCTCGGCATTCAATTCCCCAGCCTCTTAATTCGGCCTATCGTACGGAGTATTTACCCAGCCTCTTATTCAGGCCTTATCGTACGGGTATTTACCCAGCCTCCTATTCAGGCCTTATCGTACGGGGTATTTACCCAGCCTCCTATTCAGGCCTTATCGTACGGGGTATTTACCCAGCCTCCTATTCAGGCCTTATCGTACGGGGTATTTACCCAGCCTCCTATTCAGGCCTTATCGTACGGGGTATTTACCCAGCCTCCTATTCAGGCCTTATCGTACGGGGTATTTACCAGCCTCGTATTCAGGCCTTATCGTACGGGGTATTTACCCAGCCTCCTATTCAGGCCTTATCGTACGGGGTATTTACCCAGCCTCTTATTCAGGCCTTATAGGCTGCATAGGGGAAGCCGTGACTCTTCATTCGAGTCGACACAAACGCCAATATCGGCGAATATACGTCGCACACAGGCGATCTCATGCACGCTCATACCTCGCTCCCACGTACTATTCATGCGTGCAAGTGCTCATGCTATGCTCATGTACGTATACAAATCATACTATCATACATAGAAATAAATCATATTATACATACGCATTTCATAGAAAATACACGAGCACGTAATTCACTTAATGGACGCAGGCAAGTTACGTGTCGTAGTTGAATTTCTACTTACTTGTCGTCCAAGCGAAGTTAGTGTTCTCCCCGTTTGCTCCTATCGTACGACCTTTTAAATAAAAATTATTGGAGTATTAGTACTTTGTTTCCTTGGCTGATTCGTCGGGATAATTAATTCCGTCTTGTTAATTATTTGGACTTGTACAATTCTCTAGACTCCAAGTCACTTGATTTACGTCTTATTAAATTTCCTAAGTTAGTTGATTTTTATACTAAGTCATGTTAGAATTAATTTGTTCTAACTCATATGTGTCTCGGCGAAAGTAACTTGATTCTACTAGGTTTCATTTGATTGAATTCTTCCAATTGAATTTCTAATTTCACACGAGTTTCGCCCGACTCAATTTAATAAAATTGATGTACTCTAAACCCTAGTTTCGATCGATAGTCACATTTAATAACCACTTTCGATCACACTCATTTGCCAAACCCTAAAATTAATTTCCCACTTTCGATGGAAACATATTTCTCACTTTCGATCGAAAGTGTTCATTCTATCGAAACTTCTTTCTTCCCCAAGTTTCCAGTCGAAACTTCTGCATTTCATCCCTTCTTGTTGCCTAAATTATGTGCTTCCTCTTATAACAGATTATCTAAGTTCACAGTTGCACATGTAATAACTTCTAACACTGATTCATTAAAATGGGGACTCTATTACGGGCTTAATTTCTGCATTTAGGGCTTCTTCAAAATTTTCCCCAACTACTTGCCATTAATGCCATTAATACTTCCAACTACACTTAGGGTACGAATTTAAAAGCTTAAAGGAGGGTATTTCACTTACAAATCTCGAAATCCTTAGCTAGTGGGAGTGCTCTTGGTTCGATTTTTGTCTCGGCTCCTTCTCCTTCTTCTTTGCTTTCGTTAGTTTTGGTGTGGTTAAAGTGTTAAGTTAGATATTTTCCTTAGTTATTATTGGATAAGGTATGGGCTTTTCCTAGTTTTAGGGAGAATTGTTCCCCAATTGGGCCTTTCTCATAAGTTGGGCCCTAAATATTAATTTCTAGTCCAACAACAATTGATCCTAGCCCAATCTATCATTTTCCATTTCCTTGAATTTACCCTTCCAAATTAGGGTTCATAATGGACCCGAAGTCCTTCGCACTTATTTGCACATAATTCTCATAGCACTCACGAGCATAAAATTCATAACTTCACATACGCATTTAACATATACAAAACTATCACGTACAACATACATGTAATTTATCGGCCGACCTAATTTCCGGGGACCGGGGTCCTACAGATTATGACTTCGACATATTGTTTACTATTTAATCAACTCGAGGTTCATCTCGGAAACATATCGAGATCCAATTTATAATTCATGTCAAGATTTGTCTTCGAGGTTGATATCGAAGTCTTTATACATAAGCTCGAGAACATATCGAAACTTATTTCAGAACTTATTCCATTAACCATGACGAAAACTTTGGAAGCTCGAGATTCATCTTGAAAACGCTATCGAGATCTTTGTTATGAATCTCGACATGTACATCTCGAAATCCTTGAGCATTATTTAATTAACATGCATCTCGACATCTTCTTATAATTTCGACATATATACCTCGAAATGTTATATGCTACTTTGAGATTTATTTGAAATATTATACACGATTCAACCAAGCTCGAAATCCATAGTCCATCTCGAGATTTATATCCAAACCCATGTCGAGATTTATCTTTAAAATAGTACTTCTCAGTTTAAGTTAAAGTCCCGAATTTTTAGGGTTCGAAATTTATAAAAGTCGAAACTAAGGTTTTCTAAATTAAGCCATTTTAGTGAAACTGTAATTAGACTAACAAACCCTAATTTTATATGTTTCAATACTTAGGGTTTTAAGATTTACGACTTACGGTACGATAAGATTAAATAAGCCAAGGATACCAGGTAAGTGGAAGTCCCAACTACAACACATAAATGTATGTGCATGAAATTATATGTTATGTGCTTCCGTGATATTACGTAACATCCTATGTGAATTAGTTACGTTACATGACATGATCATATGTAATTTATTTACATTATATGATGGCATGACACGCATATTCATGACATGAGCATATGCACGCACGTTTAGTACAAAAGGCAGAATATGAGAGCGTGCATGATATACGATCGCCTGAGAGCGATAAAGATTCGCCGATATGGGCGTCTGATGTCGACTCACAGTTGAGTCACGGCTCTTCTATGCTACCATGGTGACGTCGTATGGCGTTACCGTCAAGACATGACATGTACAAGGCAAGACATTATTTTAGGGCTAATGCCCTCATGGCGGATCGTGAAATCTGGAGGGTGCGAGCTGAGGAAGTAAGCGACTCCGAGGATACCTCTGGTGTTGACTACCTCAGATTAGGCTACCAGTGTGAAGCGTCCGCGTGGCGTATGAAACCACCTTGGGACAGAAAAGGCGCCCTAGGGTTAGCCTACCTTGAGTGGGTATTGCCACTTATATGATTATTTATCCAGTGTGGATTTGAGCTCCATGATGGTGCATAGCAAGATAGCCGAGGGCCCTATATGACAAGACAAGATAAGGAAAAATATGAGGTCGGGAGCATTGGCGCAGATGCCTTTGCGAATTTAGGACACGAAGCATGGCATGCATGGCTTTCACTTACTGAGCTTTATAAGCTCATTCCACGAATTTATGTGTTGTAGGTTCACGGGATCACGGTACGTGATCTTTACGAAGGCGAGGCTAAATTTTGATGCTTCCGGAAGACTTTTGAGGTGGCAGTGTGTACATGGACGCGACCTGAGTGGCGGGCCGATAGATTATTTTGAACATGCATGCGCACTCACTTTGTATTTATGTCCTAGGAATATTTTGTATTGTACAGAAGAGTTTTCTTTATATAAAAGGAAAAATTTTGTACGCATTTTCGTATATAGATTTCATTTATATCACATGCACTAACATAGAATAGTAGTAAGAATTGGCGGTAGAAGTAAGGGGCGCCGCAGATGATAATCGTCTTCTTACCTTAGTACACGTAAGACTGACTTAATCAGACAGTTTCACATAATCTTACTTCAAGGGTCGTTATGAGGTTAGGTATAGAAAGAGTTCTAAGTGCATTTTCGAAAAAGATTCATTCACAAGAGAGAGAAGAGAAACTAGATAACTACGTGACTTAAATATGTAAATTTTAGTTATTCCGTTACGACTTTCCTGCTAAAGTGGATTGGTCTATCTTTTATTAGATAGAAAAGCTTTCTCCTATCTTTATGTAATTTCGCGGACTTGTTTTCTCTCTTGGATTGGTATCTTTTCCCGTGCTTGTTTGCACTATACATCATACCTAAACACAAGGAAACCCACTTGTTTTGTTAGAACGCATGGTTAGGTCTCGCAAGGGACACTACTTCCTCATACTAGAAGAAAACTGAACTCGCTAGTTCCTCATCTGCTTTAGACTTGTTAAACTAAGACCCTCTAAACAAAAGATATCAGACTGGAAACTATAAGGTTTGGAACCCTAACAACGATACTCAAAGGGTCACGTCAACTCACTGCTTCTATCGCCTCTCCATACCCAAGCCCATAAAAAGCAAGCCATCTCTCCACCTCCACCCGGGCGATTTTCCCAAGAGGAAGAAAAGGATCTTTGCAATAAGCGCAGTTCGAGGTATAGAATAACCATATCCGCTACTGTGAAAGTCTCCGGTCTTACAGTAAGCGCTCTTAGGCCGCAGTTCTAAAATCTAGCTAGTTCGATTTGAACTAATCCGAATCAAGGGGTTGCGAGCGATGTCCCCATATGCGACCATGGAAAATTGAAGAGCATTGCATTAGAAAGGTAGACTATGAGCAAGGTAGCGGAGAAAGAAGTGACAAAAGTTAGGGTTGTTTCCACACCTGAACCTGAGGACTAATCCGAAGAAGCTGATACAAGGTTCGTAGATGCTGACACACGAAGTATAGAGTTTCCAACTGATTGACCAACTAGGTTATGAGTTGGACCAGTAGCAGGAGAAAATACGGGGTTACCAAAATAAAAACGAAACTTCAAGATCAGCGACAGGTGTAAAAAGGAGTCGATTCCAATACAAGCTTGTCAATTCATAGACCTATGTTATGTGCTAAAAAAGTAACTAATTCTCAGCAACAAGAGACTTCAAAATAGGGCCCAGTCTAGTAGCAATCACTTTAGTTATAAACGTTACAGCAAGAACCTGAAGTGAAGTCTTCATCCGATGACGACACACTTGTTGTCGTTGATGGTCCCATCACCTGTTACCAGAGAATGAACCGTAGTTTTCTATTCCTCACCATCAGTGGAACTAGAGAAACAACACCAAATTCATTTCCAGGACTTTCAGCTATAGTTGAAACTGTTGAGGAATATGAAACAACAGGTTTTGAAATACTAGCTTAAACCTTTCCATCTTCAGTCACTTCAATCTTTCTAGTTACAGTAGCAAGTGAGCTAAGGCCCGCAACCAAAGAGGAGCAAAAGCCATGTACATGATCCGAAAGGCGCAATTGTTCTTATATCATTTCCCTCTATAAAGCCGTTCTTTCAGTTGAATGTTTGCAATGTCCGAACTCCCTGTGTGAAGCCCCCCTAAGAGCTGATTCGAGAATTGTAAGATCAATCAAGCAGGCTAGTCAATTACTACCCGAAGACTCCAAAATCCGGGCAGACGGTGTTATACAAGAATCGGCTATACGTGCCCAACGACGAGGAGTTACGACGAAAGATAATGACAGAGGCGCACGCAACAACGTTCTCAGTACACCCGGGTGCGACAAAGATGTACCAAGATTTGCGAATCATATATTGGTGGCCGGGAATGAAGAAGGATATCGCCACGTTCGTAAGTAGATGTATGACGTGCCAGCTGATCAAAGCGGAACACCAGCGACCAGCTGGAACTCTGCAGCCTTTACCGATTCCTGAATGGAAATGGGATCATATCACGATGGACTTCGTCGTTGGTTTACCTAAGACGACGAAAGGCCACGATGCCATTTGGTTGTAATAGTATGCGTGAACCTTAGACCGAAAGGGTTAACTTGGGGTTGATCTTGAGGTCTTGACTTGTCACTAGTTTGCTAGGCCCGTCTTGCCGGTGGCATGGGTCAGCGGCGAAATGCGGTCTTGACTGTTTGATGTGATTGCCGGTTGAACCGCGGAGCGGGATTTACGGTCTCCATTAAATTCGAGGTTAACGTCCTATGGCATGTTTAATGTGCGGGAATTTATCCAAGTCTCTGGCCAGAGCATATAACTGACTCACGATAGTCGTGTAGTGCAGTTTCAGAACTTTCACCGACATAAACGACATAGAGTCGAGTTCTGTAAGTTTGACTATGCGTGACTTTCACTCGACCGGGACAAACGTATAGGGTTTATACGTATGACGAAAATCTACAGTCGGTTCATGGATTATGATTAGAACAAATTCGTACTCAACTTGGGATCTGTTCGGTACCACGGGGCTGGCTAGGTGAATACCGAACTCCTAGATACCTCCTGGGCCGATCGATCTCCTGTTCATTGGGACGAAATCGGTGAACGAGCCTTATTGGGACCCGATACAATTCGTGAAACAACCGAAGCAGTGACCAAAATCCGAAAACGAATGCGAATGGCTCAAAGCTGACAGAAGAGTTATGCAGATCATCGACGACGACCTCTGGAGTTCGTAGAAGACGATCAAGTATTTCTAAAGATCTCTCCAATGAAAGGCGTAAAGCGCTTCGGACGAAAGGGCAAGCTAAGTCCTAGATACATAGGCCCATTCAGAATCATAAAAAGGGTCGGCGAGGTTGGGTATCAGTTAGAGTTGCCAGCTTCCCTGTCACAAGTTCAGGACGTATTTCACGTATCGACATTACGAAAATACGTCGCGGACCTGAGTCATGTCATTCAGAACGAGCTTTTTTATCAACAGCTCAAGCCTGACTTGAGTTACGAAGAGAAGCCTGTAGAAATTTTGATGTACGAATCAAAACGATTACGGAATAAGACAATTCCGTTAGTTAAGGTTTTGTGGCGGAATCAATCAGTTGAGGAAGCCACGTGGGAGCGTGAGGATGATATGAGGATTCGTTATCCTGAGTTATTCCAGCCGGCGTAATTTCGGGGACGAAATTCTTTTAAGGGGGGAGGATGTAATACCCCTAAAAATTGAATACGGGATTTTGTTGTAATTAACTATGTAGTTTTGTGAATTACGAAGTTGATAAGAAAATTTTAAGATTTTAGAACGAAAATATAAAGTGTGATAGTTTCGAAATTTTATTTTTCGAAACGCAACTAAGGTATTAACCGAAATTAATAATGATAGAACAAAATAAATTGGGTCATATTTAATTTGGTGAATTAGTGTTGAGACCAAACTCAAGAGGGAAAAGTCTTCGTTATCTAACAAATAATTAAAGTAGAATATAACATGATTAAATAAAAAATAATAATAATAATAATTAAAAAAAAATCCAAGTTCTCGACCAAAAGGATAATTATTAGGTAACCTTTCTTAGGTTGGGTGATAAACAATAGTCATCATCTTGTCACTTCAATACACAAGTTCCAATATTAAATTACTAAGATATATCCATTTTAGCATACAAGTAGAGAACCCTACGTTAGTAAAGGGAGGATACGAAAACTAAAACCCAAGAAAAAAAAAGAGAAAACCTCATTAAGAAGAAGAAAAGACTTCGTAACTCCGGCAGGCTTAGAACTCTAAACAACTTGAGGATTAAAGCGAGGGGTAAGTGAGTTATCTGATATAACACGTAAATAACTTTATTTCTGATATTTTTGCGTGTTTTATATGGTCTTGCAAGTTTTATGTGCTTACATGAATTCTCGAAGTATATGTCATGTACCTAAATTGTTTTGGACTTAATTTGTTATATATGCATGTTTAGGGAAGTTGAATATGTTCAGAAATTTTCGTCATCGGAACACCTAAGTATTTTAAAGTAGAGGATTAGGTTAAGTGCTGAAATAATTTAGAGATTGATAAAGTTTTCATATAAGAGAGTGTTTTTGGGGGTTTTAGGGTTCTCGGCATCCCCTTATAGTTTTCATGTTCGACATGGAATATTTTAGGGTTTCTTTATTAAGAATATTTCAATAACCAATAAATCTTCAGCAGGTGTTATGTACTTTCTGTAAGTTAATGAGACTTCGGTACATGCATTAATTTTCGTGAGCTGTTTAAGTTCTCGACATTTTTTTTATGACCTCGACATGTGTTCGAAATATAAAGTAGATAGATTTCGAGATATATTTTTAAGATATCGACATTCTATAGGTTTCGACATTTATCACAAAATGGGTCTCGACATTATGTTAGGGTCTCGACATTTTTAAGGATTTCGACATTATTAGGGTTCGACAAGAGGGTCTCGACAATGTATATATGACTCGACATTTCTAAGGTCTCGACATTTATAGGATGTCGATATGGCTTGACGACTTCGACGTTATATATATATATATATATATATATATATAGATCTCGACATCATCATGTTAGAAAAGATTTCGATATTATATTTCAGTTAATAAATTTTCGGTATTTTAGAATTTTGCTATTTCTAGGGTTTTCAATATTTTAGGGTTTATTTATTTTTAGGAATTTCATTATTTTTAGGTTTTCATAAATTTTAGGGTTTTAATAATTTTAGCATTTTCGAAACTTATATGACTTAGTAAATTTATTAATATGAAAATATTTATTATATTCAGAAGATCGATATATAGGGACCACACCGGACTTATTTGACAATAGCGGGAGGACAGGTATGTGGATCATCCATCTACAATACGTAAACACATACGTGAATTATGTGTTTTCATGTGATTCTGTGATTTACGTGACTTACATGATTTATGTATTTACATGTTCTACGTACGTTTTATATAAATCATGCTTTTATGAGATTTTGTAAACATGCATGGCACGTGCATATCACGGTAGGGTGAGATATGGTTGTACCGTAGGATGACGGTAAGGATATGAGATATTGACGTACGGGGTAGATTGAGATGTTTGTGATTGGTGACTCTTAGAGGAGTCGAGGTTGGGCTCACTGGGCACCTGGCGGAGACAGGCGTGATCGATCTGTCTACTCGGGCGTGACCGTCCCGAGGTGCATACCGCCGGATGAGACATTGGTGCGACCTGATAGGAGGCCATTGGCGTGATCGTCCAGTGCACTATCAGTGTATGCTTTTGGTGCGGAGCGACCCGGTAGGAGGCCATTGGCGTGATCGTCCAGTGCACTACCAGGGTAGGCTGCCGCGAGACTTGGGGGTGGTCTCCCAGTAGTCTTTTGCGCGCGAAGGTGTCGAGCCTAACCTAGGGCCCTGTGTTGTGTGAAATAGGAATGTGGGAAAAGAAGAGTGTGCATTATATCATGTTGTGAGATATTGGGATGGGGTTGATTGCACACTTGCATACACGCATTTTATTCACCTACTGGGCAAATTGCTCAGTGTTACGTGTTGTAGGTACTGAGTCTGACGCTGATACGCGTCAAGACTGAGGCGGCTGGTGGCGGTGCTCCACGGACTTTTGAGGGCGGGCGGTACATGGATGAAGACCTGTGGAGCGTCTGTAGGACTTTTGTTCTTTTGATATTTTTGGGGCTTCAGCCCGTGTATAGAGATGACAATGTAGACGGATTTTTATACTAATGTACATTATTTAGGAAAAAGTTTTAATTAGACGGGCCTTCCGCGGCTTACGTTGCGGAAATCCGCCACTAATCCTCAATTAAAAAGTAGGGTCGCCACATGATCCTTTATCTCATTATGTCAATACGGTCTCGTGTTTGTAGCCGAGCGATCTTGGATAGGCGGAAAACCCCGTAAAAATTTAAAATTCCGTCGTTCTAGAAACGTGGGTCCAGGGACTCTCGGGGATTCTCAACAGTGGTGTCAGAGCCATAGGCTCGGTTAAAGTCACGGGACTATGACAGAAGGCCACGAAAAACCCGAAAGCCTTAGCCGTGCGCATGGCGCACACGGCACCCGGGTAGCCCACGCGCGGGGCTAGCAGGGCTGCGTCGAGTCTCATGCGAAACGTGACTCAGGGTGGGGCTGCACGCAGCATGAGGCCTGCTCCTAGCCGTGCGCATGGTGTGCACGACACACGGGCAGCCGGCGCGTAAGGCGCGCGGGGTGCGCGACGCAAGACGGGCTGGCCGCGGGCGTACCGCGACACATAGGGCTGACCGCACGCGGGGCATGCGGCACAAGAGGCACGGGCTGCACACATGGGTGCACGCAGCGCTCGGGAAAGCCGCGCGTGGATGCGCGGAAAGTAGGTATGATCGTGCGCGTGTGTGTGAGCTGTGCTAGGCTAAGAGTGCACGCGGATTGGGGCTTGCCGCATGGTGCGTGCGGCACGAGGCTGGCAGCTCGCATGGCGCGAGCATCCTCGACACAGGCCCAATAGGCCTGGTCTAGCCCATCCTACAACCCGATATACATTGGGCTAGGCCCGGACCATTTAAAATCCAAAATTCGATTTCGGCTCGGAAATGTGTTAAATTTGTCGTGATGCATGTTATTTGAATAAACGTGGTGATTGATTGGGGATTAGGTTCTGATTTTTGTCGGGTGATATGTTAAGGGTGACAAGATCCCCCTGGGTTGTACTTTACAGTTTTTTTTATTAGATAAGACGGACGGTTTGATTAGGGATAGATTCCCCGTCATAGGCTATTGTAGTTATGTTATGACGGCCGTACGAGTGTCGATCGAGAGGAACCCGAACGAACGAGCTGGTAGCCGAGGCGTCCATTCGAGCAAAGCCCGGAGACGTAGAGTCTTATTGTTTTGTACAATTAGGATAGAACTAGAAATATTCCGGATCTTTCAAATTTACTTTAATAGGTTGTGGGGTACCTATTCTATTTTCACGATGATCAGAGGATCGTTGTGGGCCTGCACGCACACTTACTCGAGGAAGAGTTTATTCGAGATTGTCGCAATGGCCGAGAGGTCACTCTCGAGGAGCAGTCGACCGAAACGCCCTCACAGAATTTGGAATCGGATGGTTCGAGCGAACCAGTCTTGCGGCGATCTGAAAGGAAGCCATGCCAACTACAGCGGTATGGCATGTCACATGTCGAACACGATTATTGTTGCGACTAGGGGACTTCTAAGAGAAGATCCCGCTACTTTCGATCAAGCTATATTCGATGTTGACTCAACGAGATAGGTTGAGGCTATGCGGGCTGAGATGGACTCAATGTACTCCAACGAAGTATGGACTCTTGTAGACCTACCGACCGGTTTTAGACCAATTGGTTGTAAATGGATATACAAGAGAAAGATTGGATCTGACGGACAAGTTTGAGACATACAAGGCCAGGTTGGTTGCCAAGGGCTATAACCAAAAAGAAGGAGTCGACTATGAGAAGACTTTTTCGCCTGTAGCCATGATCAAGTCTATCCGCATAATGCTCTCAATAGCCGCACACTATGATTATGAGATTTGGCAGATGGACGTCAAAACGGCATTCCTTAATGGATTCCTCAAAGAGGAGATCTATATGGAGCAGCCAAAAGGTTTTGAGTCGCATGCAGATGCTCACAAAGTGTGCAAACTGAATCGGTCCATTTATGGACTGAAACAGGCCTCTCGCAGCTGGAACCTACGTTTCGATGAAGCAGTTCGGAACTTCGGATTCGAGAAAAACGTAGATGAACCATGTGTCTACAGAAAGAGCAGTGGGAGTACGGTGTCGTTCCTTGTATTATACATGGATGATATCCTTTTGATAGGAAACGACATCGGGATGCTCTCTTCGGTGAAAGCATGGCTTTCAACCGAATTCTCCATGAAAGATCTGGGAGAAGCGACGTATATACTCGGTATTCGCTTATTCAGGGATCGAGCGAACAAAACGATGGGCTTATCTCGGGCCCTTTACTTAGAGAAAATCCTGAAGAAATTCAGAATGGATGACTCTAAGAGAGGGTTCTTACCTATGCGACATAGGGTCCATTTGTCGAAATCAATGTCACCTCAAAGTTAGGAAGACCGACGACGGATGAGTGGTATACTCTACGCGTCTGCAGTGGGTAGTCTGATGTACGCGATGTTGTGTACACGACCGGACATTACTTACGCTGTGAGTGTGGTTAGTCGGTTTCAGGCAAACCCGGGTGAAGGACACTGGACAGCCGTTAAGAATATCTTTAAGTACCTTAGAGGGACTAAAACCTTAACGCTTGTCTATGGAGGAGCGGGACTAGAAGTAGAAGGTTACACCGATTCGGACTTCCAGTCGGACGTGGATGACCGAAAATCTACTTCAGGTTTTGTGTTCGTGCTCAACGGTGGGGCAGTGTTTTGGAGATGCTCCAAGCAAAGCACGACTGCCGATTCCACATGTGAGGCAGAGTACATAGCAGCCTCAGAGGCATTTGGATGAAAAAGTTCTTGGAGGAACTTACTGTGGTACCAGTTGCGGACAGACCGCTTGCACTTTGGTGCGATAATAGCGGTGCAGTCGCGCAAGCAAAGGAACCGCGATCTCATAGCAAGTCCAAACATATCGAGAGAAAATATCACGTACTGCGTGAGTTCGTTGAAAACGGGATGGTCGCCGTGCAGAAAATCGCCACCGCGGAAAACGTGGCGGACCCACTCACGAAGCCCTTGTCCCAGGCAATTATGGAACAACATCTGGACAAGATGGGGCTATGATACCATTGCGTCTGGCATTAGGTGCAGCACATGGCATTCGAGTGCAAGTGGGAGGCTGTTAGGGAGTGTGCCCTCGAAATGCCATACGAGGACTAGGAATAGTATAGGGCACACGATGATGTATAGGTCGCTAGACAGTTTTATTGTATATACTGTTAAAAATAAAGTAGTGAATATTATTTTCATTATAATAAAGGCATTATTATTTATTTATCGAATTTAAAGTCTGCTTGGCATCTGGCGGTGCGATAAATAAATAACACCCGAATGTTTGAGTTGGACATCTGATTCTCGTGGGGACGAGGGAGGAGACACCGGACGGTCCTTAATCTCAGCATTAAATAAAAGTCCGTAAGTCTAAGGATTCTAAGTGGGTGACTAGATATTTGAATATATCCATTGACGGCCACATAGTATTGGTAATATATACATTGACGGCCACATAGTATTGGTAGTGTCACCGATTAGCTGAGAGGTAGTGGGTCGTAATGGAGGTATTGGTGATCGGAGAGATTGCGTATTCGGACATCCGGCTCGTATTTGTCTCGATCACATGACTAGGATGTTGTCAATGATTGAACGAATGACTATAGCAGCCTCAGACCGATAGGGTCATTGAGGGATTTGCTTTCGCGATTTCGGTTTGTCGCTAGTTGGCTAGGCTCGCAAGTGTTCGGAAATGGGACACGGGCCAGCGACGAAACGCAACTAACTTTACGGAGGTGATTATCGCGCTTTGACTGCGGTAATCGGAGAACAACGATTATAAAGTCTTCGGCCGAAGCTTAGAAAGCTCGCTCGTATTAGATACGGAGTGGAGTTTAAATAATCGGTTAGGTCTCAATTATAACATAGAGTTAGATCAATGTGTTTGACATTTACATGGCTCTCACCTAACCGGGACGCAAGTGAAAGGCGTAAGAGGTATTTAAATGTATAAACTGTAGTCGGTTCGCACGAATTTCGATTAGATCAAAATTCGTTCTCAACTGGGATCTGTTCGGTACCGCGGGATTGGCTAGGCGAATACCGGGACTCGCGGATTCCTCCGTGCCAGTTGAGACGGACCTAGAGAGTCACGCTTAAAAATGGTAATGAACTTGAACAAAAACGGCGGGTTTTTCTCTAGAACCTAACGAATGGGATTCGTTGAGGTATTGCAAAGTTGATACCAGGTGTAGATGATTTAGTTGAATTCCGGTGACGGTCACAGGAATAATTAGGACTTGAGATTGTCTTAAGTGTTTAATTAATTAACTAAATGAGGCTCGATTGTAATTAAAATAATTAGATTGGATTTAATTACTTTATTACTTAAAATTGAGGGACTAAATTGAGAATTTAGAAACCACATAGGCCGAAATGGATTAACAAAAAATGTGCATGTTGACTTGGTCATTGTACATGTGTACATTCAATTTCATGCCACATGGTTGAGGTGGCAAGTGACTCATCCATGCATGAACATGACAAGTGGATTTTTACTACATGACACCTCATGGGCTTAGGTGTGAAACAATGGTTACATGCATAAATAAAGAAAAAGGCAATGTTAGAAGCTAAGAGTAAGCCTATGCACTTGACCCAAAAAAAGTCCAACGTGAGGGGAGAAAAGTTCTTTGTCATTTGCTCTCAACAACTAAAAACACTAGAGAGAAAAGAAACAAAATGAGTTGAAGTTAGAACTTCTCAAGCAACGTCAAGCCACGGGATCGTTTGACGAGTCCCAACGCCCGAACCGAACTGCGCTAGCCATCGGGAGCAGTCTTGGAAGTTCGATCAAGGTCATACCGGCGTGACAATCTAGCCCGGAGGTCCCGGGAACCAGACGAGGCGCAGCGACGCTCATCCGAGGTGTAATCACCTACGCCGAATGTATATTTCGAACCCTACTTATTTGATTTTACGAAAAATACAAACGACATTGGAATGATTCGAGAGACACCTCGTTGCGATCTTCGGAAAGTGTAGAATCAATCTGAAAAATTTGATATTGATTGGAAATCATTTCGGTCGTCAAACTGTCAAAAGACGGTAGACTGTCGCTTTAGTCGAATTGATTATTTCGAACCAATGATTTGATTTTGCCAAAAATATCAGCGAAATCGGAATGATTCGGAAGACCCCTCGTTGTGATCTTTGGGAAGTGTAGAATCATTCTGGAAAATTTGGTATCGATCGGAAATCGTTTCGGTCGCAAAATAGTCAAAAAGCTGTCTGTCGGCTGCCACTTTGTTCGAACTAGTTTGGAATGAAATTATTAATTCAAATAAAGTGTACTAAATTCGAATTTGAGATGTTCGAATTAGACGTGGTCTCCTGAGGCTCAGGGCAGTATCTTGAGCCCTCGGGAGAAGCCGAAGGGTGCTAGGTCGAATTTAGATGTTAGAAATCGAAAAATCGGCACCCTACGCTGCTCGGTTCAAAATGCGTTTCAGCTATCACCACGTCGCGTTGTCCGGGGGCCTGCATCGACTAATCGGGCCCACCCCAACAGTGGTATCAGAGCTACGGCTCATGCACGGTTCGACCGTAGGCCTCGAAAGCTGATGTGGCGAACGAACGGTCGATGTAGTTTGGAGACTATCGTCGCTCGTGACGTCAGTCGGGCACCCGGCGTCAAAATTCTGTGTTGCATGTTTATGTGGGACATTTACCCGGTCATAGGTTCTAACCGGGTTATTTGTTTAACGGTCGTCTGCTGCCCCCGGTATGTACATGGATTCCGGCTGTTCGGGAAATAATTCCCTCCGTGTTGTATTTTATCGCTTTATTAGATAAGTTAGATAAAATGACAGCCGTTCGACGCAAGGCGATATTGGAGGGTTGCGACCAACGTGACGACGAGTCGACGTTTGGAGATCGAAGACCCCGGTCGTTTTACGACCCATGTAATAGGACCAGTTTAGAAATAGCCAGCATATTTGTCCATTTAAATTGCTTTCCTAGGGTTAGGAATTTAATTAACGCATTTATGTGCTCGTGCTTAATTTTTATTTGCTATGAGAACACAAACTCCCATAAAATACTAAGTGAGAAAAGGGATTGGATGCCATGTCTTCTATCAAGCTCGGGTTTAGTTGTTACGAAACCAAAATGCAAGGTTTGGTTCTGGGTATGCCGGTGCCTTGCATTTGTTTTCGTTGCGATTTGCTCGAGTGCGTTAGCGCCGTTCGCCAAGACCACACTGTGCGGTAAAACGTACGGTTCAACTGTGCGGTTTTGAGCAAAGTTGATTGGTCGCACTTAGACAGTCACACCGCCTTGTTCCTGGTTTGCCGGCGGGGGTCCCTGACTGAGACAAAGAAAGTTGAGACATTCGACGAGGTCGGATTCGTGCGCAGCACGACTTCGTGGGCCGCTGCAAACCAATAAAACGACAGAGGTTGAGGTTTGCATCCGCCCACGGGGACATCAACTCCACTATCGAAGTTATCAACGAAACTTCCAAAACAACCAATGAGAGAAAATGGTGTTTATGAAAATGTAGTGGGAGTCAAATGGAATAGAAGTCCTTGTTCGTGTTTGATGATCTTTACAAACGACTTAATATGCCTTTTATTTTCTGCAGCTTTTTCTCTCAGTATTAATTATGTCCACCGCTTTAAACATACTGCTCAAGGAGAATAGGTTGACTGGGTCGAACTATTCAGACTAGCTTCGCAACCTGAGGATTTTCCTTCATATTGAGAACCTAGTGTATATCCTTGACTCCGAGTTGCCGCTGGCCCCAGGGGCGCGGGCAACCGAGCAGGCTCATGTCGCTTATGACATCGGAATGATTCGAAAGACCCCTTGTTGCAATCGACGGAAAGTGTAGAATCAATTTGGAAAATTTGGTATTGATTGGAAATCATTTCGGTTGTCAAACTGTCAAAAGACGGTAGACTGCCGCTTTAGTCGAATTGATAATTTCGAACCACTGCTTTGATTTTGCGAAAAATATAAAACGATATCGGAATGATTCGAAACACCCCTCGTTGCGATTGTTGGGAAGTGTAGAATCATTTTGGAAAATTTGGTATCGATCGGAAATTGTTTCGGTTGCCAAATAGTCGAAACGCTGTCGGCTGCCACTTTGTTCGAACTAGTTTGGAATGAAATTATTAATTCGAATAAAGTTGTACTAAATTCTAATTTGAGAAGTTCGAATTAGACGTGGTCTCCTGATGCTCAGGCCAGTATGTTGAGCCCTCGGGAGAAGCCGAAGGGTGCTAGGTCGAATTTAGATGTTGGAAATCAAAAATTCGGCACCCTACACCGCTTAGCTCAAAACGCGCTTCAGCTATCGCCACGTCGCATTTTCCGGGGGCCGGCATCGATTAATCGTGTCCACCCCAACAAACCACTTTACTGCCTTCTTGTTTTTACTTTTCCGCCCTAGCTATTACTATTCCATTTGAAGGGAAATCTTCTCTATTACTATATCTGAATCTCGTACCAAGGCTGAACCTAGATGAACCAGAAGTAGTGGGTCCTAGTCATCTCTTCATTGCCAGCTAGCGCAGACTACGCTTTTCACGGGTTGGATTCCTCATCCCAAGATGTCGCGAGCCAAGTGGAGTGTAGAACATTGACAGGAAACTGCTAGGTCTTCTACTACCTACCTTGATTCATGGGGCAGGGAGCCAACATGGTTGCTAGCAATTGAACCCTCATTTACGGCTGTCAAGCTTTCCCATTCGCATGCCTTAGGCGGGGGGTCACCACTCTGTCTTTCTTTCTTCAGAACGAGGTCCGAAGAGGGAATAAGGGCTCCTTAAGGTAGCCAAGCGAGCTTCACGGATTTCATAGTTTCATCGTCATGAGTTTAGTTAGCATGAAATGGGCGGGGCCATCTTAGGAAGTGGACCTTTTGACTATCTGACACTAGCTTAGTGCTTCTTTTGACCATAATGCTCTTCCTTCTCCGTTTTGTTCGTACGAGTGACCATCGACACCATTTTTCCGTGCCGATGGCTGAATAACTACGATAGGATTCACCAGATGAACCGAATGATCCAGCACAAAAGACTTTGTCTGACCTTTATGGCGGAAACCTGGGTCTGCAGATACCTGGACTCGTACTCAAATGTGGCTTCTCATCGATAGAAAGAGGAAGTCAGTTCGCTAAGGGGCATAGTCAATCTATCTTCCCTAGCATTTTATCACATCAGCAACAGCTCGCCTTCTTTCCACACTGCTGCACCCTGTGGTAGGAAGTGCCCTGTAAAAAGGAAAGTTAGAAAGGTAACCGCTTTCGTAGCTGCTCTTACCCTATCTGCTCTTGATCTTCTAACCCGGTATGAGAGGCAAGAGTTTTGACTTCCTAAAAGGTAACAACCTGGGATGTCTATAGGACTTATCCTCGATTAGCTACAGAAAGAGCGTCAGAGTTGTCTCGTTCTGTCCGGTGTACCGCGTAAGACGGTATCCTATTTCCTTCAGGCTGAAGGTCAAGTTTCTTTTGAGTTACTAAAGTACTGTAGTCAGGTAATCGTCCTACATAGCCAACAAACAACCAACTATCGATAGAGTGAATGCTATAGTCCCCTACGTCATAGGCTTTAAAGCTCGGTATAAAAATGGTCAAAGAATTGATAACTCGAGAAAACACTAAAATACAAAAGGTAATCCTTCTCAAGTGCGGGAACTTCTATTTAGCTTAAAGCCACAAAAGATAGGATCGAATCCGAAACATAGCAAGAGAGGTTCTTTCTACCAGAAGTTTGCAAGTGAGGGGTTTGCCTTTTGGAAATGGTGACTCTTCTACAGGTAGAGAAGAGGACAGCCAGTGGCTCGAAAGCCTTCTATATAATTTTTACCAACGTTCCACGAATATAGGAAATTAGGAAAGAGCAAATGGGTTCTCCCCTTTATTGTTGAATATAATATATTTATCCTAATTATACCATTTTGTGCGTAAGGTTCTCAGGCAGCAAGTAGTTAGAGTGAGGGTTGCGTTGAAGTAATTCTCAATATCCTATTATAAATAAAAAATAGATGGAGCAAACCGGCAAACAGCCTTGGAGGAGTACTAGCTATAGCCCCACTAGTCTACCTTTTTTCGTCCGGGTTGATTCATCAACCGAGTCTTTCCCAGTTTCCTATTTTATAGCGAGAACTATAGCATCTATTATATACTAATAGCATAAGTCGTTACCCATATTCCGCGCTGTTCGTGATAGCGATATTCCAGTCAGAACCCACCAATTCAAGAGAAAAAAAAAGTCACTCGCGGCGGTCCGTGCCCACAGCAAGAAGAGAAAATAACCCGACCGATCTGATCTGATTTCCTATGGTACGCCTAATATTGGCCCCGATCGTCTGACCTTTACTGAATCCGATCCTTCTATTGGCACAACTAACGCTCAAATGTCACGTGGTTTTTCTTACTCCTTTTCGCTTCTTTCGAGACATTGGCCATTTCCTATACCTGATAGCTTACCTACTAGCCAAGTATGTCAATTAAAACCGATCTAGCTTTCCTGCTATTTTCCCCTATAGTGAATAAAAGAACAAGATGGAACAGTAGTATCAGTAGTGGATGCTTTAGTAGGAAGTTCCTCTGAAGTCAGTATTCTTTTTCCCTACGCTTGCATAAGGTAGACTCTTTCATTCAGCTACTTTGGAAGTCAAGTGATAGAATTATTACATTTCTTTTCTTTTGGAATCCAGGAAAGAAGCTGGACAAAGCTATGCCCATTGCTTTAGGAACCGTGGATAGGCTATTCATAGTTTGGGGTCAGGGAGCTAGGATGAGCCTAAGCCTACTTCTACTCTTCGGGCTAGACAACCCGTGCTCATCGAATGAGGTTGGCACTCTGGATGATTCTGGAAGAGTAATTAAAGTACTGCTTACATGTGAGTAGTACTAATGGCCCCCTATACTTGTTAGACATGAGCTTTTCTCATATGCTTCCGCTGGAAATAGTTCAGCTCGGAGGGTTCAGTGAATAGGTAAATTAGGTTAGTCTTATTCCATAGCTAAGTGAATAGGCCGATCGAAGGAAACCCCTCTCGGTCCATTTCTTTTGTACGGGGGCATGATTCGGAATCGAAAGGTGTTTACGAAGGTATGGTAGGTCGAGATCAATGTCCATGTTCTAAACGAGTAAATAAGCGTTGAAAAGTGGGTGCATAATCTTCTCAGTAGTGAGATTTTGAAATCAGGGTCTTCTTTCAGGGTAGTGATCTAATCTCCTAAGGGGCAAATCCTTATTTCAAGTAGCAGTAAAGAGGCTCTTGGCTTACGAGTAAGGAAGGGAATAAATCTTATCTGGCTGGATCCCTTCCTTCTTGTTGAATGCCATTAAACGTAGCTAGATCAATTAAAAGAGAATGCCTATAATTTTACAAGAGCAGACTGGACGTAGGAATCAAAATCGAGTACTGAACTTGTTGAGCTTCTGGCTTTGCTAAAGCTACGAAAAAGCGGTAGAATAAGAACTACGGAGCTGCTAAGGCACAGAGTAGGCCGGGTTCTTTGACATCGACTCGGGTTCTAGGAAGAATCCGGGCTTCAAGCCAATAGAACTAGTGGAACTTTACCTCTAGTGTACCGAACTTGTGAAAAGCATGATTGAAGATATGCACGGAAAAAAGTAGCAGCTTAGGTTGCATATATGTGAATAGGAATCAAATCCACAACAGTTAATGCACCTCGAAGAGTCTTAGTCTACTATAGATATGTTGACGTAGACCTTATTGATGGATCTTTCGGGGCTCTTTCTTAATGCTGGAATAAAGTCCTACAACAATAGAAATCTTGTGCAAATTTTGAGGCCCATCACTTATTCTTCACTTGAAGCCATTCTGGGTAGCAGCAAGACCCTTGATAATTCACTTCTTATATGGGGGAAGCATGCCCAGGAGCTGGTAATTTGACCTTATTACTTCTCATCTATCTACCCAGCTGCACTTCTACTCAACACTTATCCGACCCTTGTTTGAGATCCCATCGACGTTTGCCGATGAGAGAGACATTCTTATCTCTTGTTTCTTAATTCCTAGACCACCCTCTTTTTTTTGGTTTTGTCATAGCTTCCCCTTTTTTATGAGTTCTCGAAGTTACCTTTCTTTAGAGCCAACACGAGTGAGTTTATCTTGTGTCTCAAGTGATGGGTCTTATTCTCGAGTTAGTGAACTTTTTCTAGGGGAGTCTGAGACCCAATCTTCTCTTACTTCGACTTCTTTCGCTACTCGGAACCAAAACCGGCACGGAGATTCTTTCGAACACAACTCTACGATTTCAAGGTCTCAAGGTAAAAGACTTCTTGCTTCAAGGCTGGCTCGAGGAAAGGACCTAGCTAACATCACTTCGTGGGGCCTTACCCTATAGATTTCTTTAGTCAGGAATAGACTAAGGCCGGCATTAGTCTGTTACAGTTCAGTAAAGGACTGCTACTCAGGCTCAAGCTAGTAGAGCAGTGTTGACAGCTAGTTACATAAGGGTTAGAGTCTCTTCTCTATCTTATACCTCTTTTCAATACCATGAAAACAAGCCCTTCTATTTAAATCATTTTTTATGGAAGTTCCTTGTGCATCTTGTCTTTCGCACTCATCCTTGGCTTTCACTTTCTTTCATCTGTAAGAAATACTGGATCTAAGTAGCATTCCTGAGGCATGACAACGAGAAGTTCTTTTTTGGGATTTTGGTTTTAAGCGCCTTTCCTCGAAGGGAGAGATTTATTGGAGGAATCCTTAGATGTGAAACCTGTCCCCGACTATAATCGATTGGAACGTTGAGGAAGGACTAACCGCATTCCCTTTTCAATGACAAAAGAAAGCGAAGGGCTTCAACAATGGAAGGACCGAGATGGTCTGGTCATTGTTGTCCCACTATTTTTGTAAAGAAGAGTTGGTTGAGACCAATTGTTCAATTCATTCCCTCCAGCGCACCACCGAATTTCAGACCTGGCAAAGGGATTTAACTGAATCAGATCTGTAAGTCGAAGACATTATACCCATTAGACCGCTGGGACAACTTGTTGAATGCTCGTTTTAAAGAAGCCACCAACCAGCAAATGTCGGGGCTCTGATGTTAGTTCTACTTTCCTCTGACCTCACATGGATAAGTCAGAGATGTCTATTCATCAACCAACATGAATTTTGGCGCGGGTGCCTTTGAATTTAGACTTCCCTCCGCTCATTAGATCCGGACCGCTGGTGAATTTGTCGGATAGAAAGATCTTTTAGAAACCGAATTAATTGCTTGGGTGATCGCCCCCTAAGCCTGTTGTTTGGCGAAAAAGACTCCCATGAGCTTTTATGCGAAAGAAGAGGGGAATTTTTTCACTTCCACATCCCACTACCAAATGAAGGAAAGGACCCCACCTCAATAGTTGGCTTTGAAAGACCGACGCGCAGTGGAATTTGGAGTAGTGCATGGTGGAACTAGGAATAGCAGTAGGAAAGAGATTCCGGGAAAACTGGTACTAAATAATAAAGAATGAATAGTAGGCTTGGTTGCCCAGTTCAGGCTTGCTCCCCCTATTACTCCTGCCCCGTCGCTCGAACGAATCAAAGAATTTAGAAGTTCGCGGGGAAGAAGAATGCTCTGTAATTGAAGCTGAAGATAAAGAGTCCGCGAAGTGAGAAAGATTTGAAACCTACCATTTGGGCTTAGTTACCATGGAGAAAAGAGAGGCAATGATAATTGTTTTGGTGCCGCCTAAAGGTTCTGTTCTTGATTTGGTTGTAAAGACCCTCACTTAATCAATTCTTTTTCTTTTTTTAGTATCAAGCTGTTGATACTAGATAAAAGGTAACTCAACAATTTCTTTGTCCCCAACGCCTCTTAATTTCAAGGAATTCGAAACTTCAAAAGTTTTTTTAATGGTTATACGGGTATCCAAAGTATGAACGAGATGGATGTTTGTTGTTCCAACCATTCTTGTGATTCCCGATCCCGATAAGGACAGGGACGCGGGTAAGCCCATGCATACTGTATGGACCTCTGGTCGCACAAATTGCATATATAAATCGCTAATCCGGCTATTACCCATCCGCCAGGAGAGTTTATAAACAAATACATATCTTTAGTAGCATCCTCGATACTGAGATATACCATAAGAAAGACCAATAAGTTGATTCGAGATATCGCTATTAACTAACGTCTTGGCCTAAAAAGAGTAATCTTTCTCGATTCGGTTGATTAGGGTAAAATTGTATCCCTTAAGAACCGTACGTGCACTTTTTTATGCATACGGTTCAAAGAAGATTGCGAAAAAAATAAATGTATAGATTCCAGTCCTGTTTATTTTTGCCTATTCTTTTTTAGAGCGGGTTTTTTCTAACGAAAGGCCTTCTCTTCGATTTTTCAATAAAGACGCGTTTTGGACTTTTTTCAATTAATTCCAGATCTTTCACCAAGTATTTAGTTTGAGATTCCCCCTCGCTTGACAAATAACAAAGAGGAATCTTTTTTAATACGCGTAGTAATCGTAGATATATTCCCAATTGGTTTTTTTAATAAACATAGCCTGGATACTTCATTTTTTAGTTCAACCAAAGCCAACCTTACAACAATGTGTCTTCCACTATTTTATTGCCTCGACATCATGTAATACCCGTAAAATATAAATACGGGATTTTGCCATAATTAACTATGTAATCTTGCAAATTTGGAAATTCGATAAGAAAATTTAATGGTGGAATCTATAGTAAATTTAAATTGGACTAATTTTAATTAGGGCTATTATTATTACATGAATGAGACCCAATGATTTAGTGGGCTATACATTATACTTAACACTTGAATAAGCCCAAACCATATAGTGATGATAAGTATCAACATTTCTTAGACTTGATAACGTCATGTGTCTAATCACTCCCAACATTCAAGACACGCAAGTATATCCAAATAAATGATAAAATAAACCTTGCACTTAACCTTGTGGAGAACGAAAGGTGAGAAGGGAGAAAGAAGAAAGGAGTTCAACGAACTTGAAGCATTAAACAACTTGGAAGCTATAATATCGAGTGAGGTATAATTCCTAACTTCATGATAGTTAAATTATACTAACAACTACTTACGTTAACTTCATGGTACTGAGTATATTTCTTATAAAATATAGGTCGATCACTATATAATTTCATGTCTAAGTCCTAACAGTGATGGCATTAGAAATCATACCGTGCTTGGAAAACCCTAAGTACTTAAGTTCGATCAATTAGTTGTATGGTATAAGTTTAATGAATATTGAATTTTGTGGTGTTTCTAAGAGATTTTTTTATGTTAGCTAGAAACCAAACGATTTAGGGTATAAGAATTTCCGGGTTGAAATGATGTTTAAAAGCCGATGTTAATAGTATATATTTTAGGGTTTTTGGGGGAGAATTACGATTTTCAGAAGATCTCGACTTAGTATCCTACCATAATTAGATTTCGAGATGTTTAATGTATCATGAAAGTCGAGATGTATTTAGGAAGATGTCGACATGAAATCTCGATATTTATAAGATCTCGACCTTAGTGAGACTTTAATATAGAATCGATATTGGTAAAATTCGAGATTTGAGTTTGCAAACATGATCTCGTCATTTGATAAGTAAGATCTCGACAATTGATTGGCACTTCAAATCTCAATATGGTTATAAAAGTTTTGGTTCCTTCTTCTAAATAAATTTCGAGATGCATTACAGGAAGGATTTCGATACATAATAACGAAATGTCGAGATTTAACTTGCAATGGTTTCGAGATACAATCATGACACATTTCGACATTTACTTTCTTAAACAATCTCGATAAACTTGTAAAGATTTCGATATATTCTATTATCATACATAACGATCTCGACATGCTATAAACACTTCGACATTTTATAAGTATGTTATAAGATCTCGACATTTTGGGTGTTACTTAAAGTCTCGACATTTAATCTCCCCAACAAAATTTTCGGCACTAAGTAGTTCTCAACAAATTAGGGTTTTCATCATTTTAGGGTTTTCGTGATTTTAGGGTTTTGAGACTTAAAGTTTGGAAATTTCGAAATTAGGTGACTTAGGAAATATACTGATATAATAATATTTTGTGCTCAGAGATTCGAACTGTAGGGAATTCACCAGGATTGTCGACTAATTTTATCAGGAGGACAGGTAGGTGAATTATTCATCTACAATGCGTAAACACCTATGTGATATTTATGTGCTTCTAAGTGATTAAGTGAATTACGTGTTTTTACGTGTTTTACATATGTCTCACATGAAAAAATGTTTTTATTTTATCACGTTTATATGCATGACATATGCATATCATATCACAGGGGTGAGATATTTACACCGTATTGAGACGGTGACTATTTGAGATATTGACTAGTGGGGTAGAATGAGATGTTTGTGTTTTTGTTGTTGACTCGTTGAGGAGTCGAGGTTGGTACTCATATGACACCTGACGGCAGACAGGCGTGATCGATCTGTCTACTCGTGCGTGAACGTCCCGAGGTGCAAAACCGTTGTGATTATATTTTCAGCGGAGGGAGAGACCTGACAGGGCAGTTGTGTGATCGTCAAAACGCTGTCGGCGTAGGCTACCGCTTACGGAAGAGCGGCCTAGCAGGACAGTTGCGTGATCGTCAAAACGCTGCTAGTGTAAGCTTCTGTATGTTATTATTTATGGGCGCGCGAGGTGTCGAGTCTGACCTAGGGCCCCTGTGTTTTGTGATTTGAGATAGGAATGTGGAAAGAGAAAGAGCGAACATTGCATGCGAGATATTGGGCTCGGGAATGAGCGTTCACGTGCATAATGCATTTTTATTCACCTACTAGGCAAATCGCTCAGTGTTTACGTGTTGTAGGTACTGAGTCTGACGCCGACGCGCGTCAAGACTGAGGCGGCTGGTGGCGGTGCTCCAGGGACTTTTGAGGGCAGGCGGTACATGGATGAAGACCTGTGGAGCGACTTAGGATTTTTGTTCTTTTGGCGTTATTTTGAGACTACGGCCTTTGTATAGACTTGACTCTGTAGATAATATTTTGTTGTAGTATATTATATTTTAGGAAAACGTTTTTGTTAGACGGGCCTTCCGCGGCTTACGTTGCGGAAATCCGCCACTAACCTTAATTATAAAACGAGGGTCGTCACAGGTGGTATCATAGCTTAGGCTTTAGATTCTGAAGACTGTCCATGTACTGCCGCTCATAAGCCTGGAGAACCAGCTTGGCCTGTAAGTGCAGTATTTGATTATGATATTACGTGTTATCTGATATGTACTTTATGTGAATTATTGTAGATAATAGTTGAAAAATGCCAAGAACTCATAGTGAACATGTGGCTGAATCCAGCCGTAGGGCCGAACCAGAGTCCCCTCCAAATGAAAGGGACGCCACTATTCTACGACTGACTGATTTACTTCAACGTCAGTCGGAGCATATCAATCGTCAGTCGAATCAAATCGACGAGCTACTCCATCATCATAGCTCGTCTGAACATCGTCCTTCCCCACAGCCAGCGCGTGTAGAAATTATAGGGGAACGTTTTCGGAAAATGGATCCCCCAACCTTTGCCGATGCTACGGACCCAGCAGTGGCTGAAGATTGGCTACGCGCTATAGAAGATATGTTTATATATAGTCGTGTGCCTGAGAATGAAAAGGTCCTATGCGCCGTTTCCATGCTCAGAGGAAACGCCTGATTCCACCATTAAGGTCCTAGAAGATCCGTTGAATATGTTGTGGGGACGATTCAGAGAATTGTTCCACGGCAAATATTTTACTGCCCATGAACAGGAACGACGGATGCTAGAATTTATGAATCTCAGGCAATGAGGAATGCCTGTAACCCAATATATCCGCCGATTCGAGGAGCTGTCCCGTTTCGCTCCTCATATGGTGGCAACAAACCTACTCAAGGTAACGAGGTTCATTACGGGCCTCAAACCCGAGCTTTATCGCGGCTTAAGTATCTCGGGGGCCCGACAGATGGAATTCACCCAAGTAGCAGAAAGGGCCATGATAGCTGAGCAGGCTGAGGCTCAGATTTCTGAAGCTCATGAGGCAAAGAAGAGGAGGGAGAGTCAGCAAGGACCTAGAAATGACCGTAAACGCCAATTTTTCAACAAAGGCCAAGGAAATCGTCAGGGTCAGCAGAATTGGCACCCAGTGCTGAACCAGGGACCTGTAAATATTCAAAACAGACCTCCAAACCCAGCACCCCAATGCGGATATTGTGGCCGTTACCACTTCGGTGCCTGTTATCAACCCAGACCCAACCCGAACCCACAGTGTTTCAGATGTGGAAGAATGGGGCATTATGCTAGGAATTGCAATACGACTTTACCCCAGAACCCGACTCAACCACCGGTTCGACCTCCACCGGTTCCTGCACGGGTTTTCACACTTACCAATGAGGAGGCCGAGGCGAACCCTTCTGTTGTGACGGGTACGTTAACTATCTATAACGTGCCTGATTCTGGAGCCACACATTCATTTGTGTCGGCTAAGTACGTGGCGAGGTAGGAATATCTCCTACCTCATCCGAATGCAACTATATAGTTACTCTACCACATGGTGACCCGACGCGTACTAATCAAGTATTGAAAAGATGCGTCGTAGTTATTGAGGGTAGGAACTTGAGGGTCGACCTGATTATAATCCCGATGAATGACTACGATGTCATCTTCGGAATGGATTGGCTTTCAAGATATGTAGCCATTATAGATTGCAACAAGAAGGTCGTTAAATTCCAGCTGCCTGAAGAAGAAGCATTCACTTTTTCGGGTAAAGCGAATAAGAATAGTATTCCACGAATATCAGCTCTGAAGACTCAACGACTTTTGAGGTCAGGTTGTGAGTCTTATCTCGTATATGCGGTAAAGGCAGAGGACTTACCTCAACCGGAACTAAAAGATGTACCTATAGTCAACGAGTACGCTGATGTATTTCCCGATGATCTCCCGGGGTTACCCCCTGATCGAGAAATACAGTTCACGATAGATCTGATACCGGGGTCTGCCCCAATCTCTAAAGCCCCTTATCGTTTAGCACCGAATGAGTTAAAGGAGTTGAAGGAACAGTTAGAAGACCTACTATCTAAGGGGTTTATCCAGCAGAGTTTTTCACCGTGGGGCGCACCCGTTCTTTTTGTGCGAAAGACGGATGGTTCGATGCGACTGTGCATCGACTACCGAGAACTGAATAAGATCACGATCAAGAATAAATATCCCTTACGGAGGATCGATTATTTATTCGATCAGTTACAAGGAGCGACGGTATTCTCGAAAATTGACCTCCGTCGGGATACCATCAGTTGAAGATCAGGGAGGTAGATGTTCCTAAAACTGCCTTCAGTACAAGGTAGGGCCATTATGAGTTTTTGGTCATGCCATTTGGCCTAACCAATGCCCCAGCTGCTTTTATGGACTTGATGAATCGAGTCTTTAAAGAATACCTCGATCGATTCGTGATAGTATTTATTGATGATATCCTAATCTATTCTAAAACAAAGGAAGAACACGAGAATCACTTGCGAATCGTCTTAGGAATCCTGCGAGAGAAACAACTTTACGCCAAATTCAAGAAATGTGAATTTTCGCTTGAGCTAGTAGCCTTCTTGGGACACGTGATTTCTGGGAATGGAATCTCTGTGGACCCGAGTAAGATCGAAGCTGCAAATAACTGGCCACGACCTACGACTCCTACCGAAGTTCGAAGTTTCCTTGGACTTGCGGGATACTACCGTAAGTTTATAGCGGACTTCTCCAGTATTGCCTTGACCAATCTGACGAGGAAGAATGTCCCGTTCAAGTGGACCGAAACATGCGAACTGAGCTTCCAAGAATTGAAGAAACGTCTTACCTCTGCCCCGATATTAGCAATACCATCGGGAACCAGAGGATTTGCAGTATACAGTGATGCTTCAAAGAATGGCTTGGGTTGCGTGCTGATGCAGAACGGAAAGGTGATTGCCTATGCTTCACGACAATTAAAGGAATATGAGAAGAACTACCCGACCCACGACTTGGAACTGGCAGCAATGGTCTTTGAAGATCTGGAGACATTACCTCTACGGAGAGAAATGCGAAATCTTCACAGACCATAAGAGTTTGAAGTATTTCTTCACTCAGAAAGAATTGAATATGCGCCAGCGACGATGGTTAGAACTAGTAAAGGACTACGATTGCGTTATCAGCTATCATCGGCCAAAGGGATGTGGGATGAGCTGCATAGGATGATGCAAAGGACGGAAGTTGGCATAAAGGCCAAGAAGGCGAACATTCTCACTGCTTACGACTCATTCAAAGCAAAGCCGGAGGAGAGTCTATACGAAATCAACCAACGATACCTCACTCTTCTCAACGAGATGAGGAAGATAGAAATAACGAAGACAAACATGGAGACAAACATAAGATTTTTATCTTCTCTGCCCACGGAATGGAAGAAAATATCCACTCAAATACGACAAAATAAAGATCTAGAGGAGTTGGATGTCCATGCCGTGTTCGATAATCTCGCTCAACATGAGGAGGATATCCGCGAGATTACCAAAGAGCAGAAAGGCAAACAAACCGATGACACGGTTGCCTTAGCTCGGAGAAGAGGAGCACAAGATCAAGAAAGAAAAAGATCGTTAGGCCACCTTCATCATCAGAGTCAGAAGATGAATCGGACTCCGACATCGAGCCGAACATGAAAGCCCTTGGAAAACAGTTAGCTCTCATTGGACAAATGATGAGTAAGAAGTACTTCAAGAAGAAGTCTTCAGCCTCAGCCAATAGACTTCGGACTACAAGCTCCAAGAACAAAGAACGTGCTCCGGAGAGTTCCGAGGTCAAGAATCCCAAAGAGACTAACAAATGCTTTAACTGTGGCAAAGCAGGTCACTTCGCCAGAGAGTGCACTCTCCCGAAGAAAAGAGATGAAAACTACTATTCCAGGAAGCTTCAATTGACAAAACAGAAAGAAGCTGGATTAGCTCTCATGGCCGAACAGGACCAATGGCTCGAGGACACGTCGAGCTCCGAAGAAGTGAACTTAGCCCTCATGGCCCGTCTCGACAACAAATTGGACGCCGAAACATCCACTCGTACGGACGACGACAACGCATCCACGTCTTCAAATGAGGTAGTCACTCCTTCCACATTATTGACCATGTTAGAATCATATCAAAAGCAATATGCTAACATGAAACGTGAGCAGAAAAGTATAAAGGAAGTAGAGAACGAACTTGAGAGAGCTCAGGAGAAGATAGATAGTCTCGAACAAGAACTTAGGAGCTCTAGTGCAAAAATAGATGAACTTACTAAGAGCTACAGTCTAGAGAGACTAGTCAACCTCAACTAGGACAACAGAGAGAAAAGATTAAGGAATTAGAAGATAGGCTAGCAAATAACTACAATTGCTTGGTTAGAAATCTCAACGAGAAAGCCATTTTAAATTGTAGGATAACCGAAACTACCTCTAAGATCACTAACTTAGAAGCTCAATTAGAAACATCGAATGCTAAGATTAGTGAGCTTAGTAAGGATTTCGATGCCTGTCAAGCCTCTAAACTAACCGTGGAAAATAATTATGCTCTCCTAGGTGAGGAACGCAAGAAACTATATGCCAAAGTAAAGAAATTAGACGATATAGTTACGCGTAGGGGACAATCCGAACAGACGATATTTTTGAACAAGCCCAAGGATATAGAGTTCTATAATCCTATAGAAGGCATAGGTTTCACTAACCCGTGTGTTTTACAAAAGAAAGAAATATACGATGTTAAACACATGGGCTTAGGAATAACCTCTCTTAGAAATTTTACTGAATCGTCTTATGAAAATACTTTCGATTCATCCATTAGACAAGGTCCACATGGTCTAGAAATCCCCTTTGACTACAAAGAACTAAATGAAAGGGACAAAAATAGGAAAGAAACTCTAACACATGTCTGCAATTTAGTTCAAATTCTACCTCCTGACTCTCGAACACACCACGAGAAAGTTAAAACCATTAATTATAAAAATTCTCTCTACAAACCCCCTATCATAAAACAGATAGAGGAGTCACAGGCAAAGTTAGAAAAGAACGAGAGAATTTCGAAGCTGAAAAGAAAAAATTCTTTAAGGAGATGGAAAATCTCAAGGCTTCCTCGTCCTCCCAAACTACCTCTCACGCTATTACAAAAAGCGTGAAAAATGAAAAATCGCCTTTGAAAGATAAATATTGTAAAAATAATTCTGTTAAAAGTGCTATGGCTAATTTCACTTTACCTACGTCTACAGGGAGCGTAGCGTCAGCACTAAAAACAAAGGCGAGAGTGTCTAGCACTAAGATAAAGAAGGAGCCATTAGATTTAAATGTTTCTGAGCATGCTACTCCTTCTGTTACAATAAAAGACACTCGTAGAAATAAAATTGAGCTATCCTAATACAGTACCCAGTCCAAGTATATCAACTTCTGAACCTGCGCCCATTCCTAAACAAATGGTTCCACCCTCAGACCTTGATAATTCGATCCCAGCAGCTCAAACAGAAGACTCACTGCTTCCACTAGCAACGCTGCTGCCTCTGAGATCGAGAACTCACTTCCTGAGGAATCAGAAATGGATGAAATTACACTACCTCACGAAAAGAAATGGACTGGAAATCATCCTACCGATCAAATAATATGAGATCCCACTGCAGGAGTACAAACTAGAGGTTCGATATCAAACGAGTGTAGTTTTACTTGTTTCTTGAGCCAAATAGAACCTACCAGAGTAATCGACGCACTACGTGACCCGAACTGGATAGTAGCTATGCAAGAGGAAATTCATCAATTCGAGCATCTCAAAGTCTGGAACTCAGTTCCTCGTCCAAAGGCAAGACAGTGATCGGAACAAAATGGGTATTCAAGAACAAGAAAGATGAAGATAGTGTGGTAATCCGTAACAAGGCTAGGCTTGTAGCTAAAGGATACAATCAGCAAGAAGGAATCGACTACAACGAAACCTTTGCTCCTGTAGCAAGAATCGAAGCGATCAGACTGTTCCTAGCATATGCAGCACACAAAGATTTTAATGTCTATCAAATGGATGTAAAGATTGCCTTCTTGAACGGAGTTTTGAAGGAAGAAGTGTATGTCTCACAGCCAGACGGATTTCTCAATACAGAACATCCGGACTTCGTATACAAACTTAACAAAGCACTATATGGGTTAAAGTAAGCTCCAAGGGGCTTGGTACGAGGTCTTATCCGACTTCCTTCTCAAATCTGGCTTCACAAAAGGGAAAATTGATACCACGCTGTTCGTCAAGAATGATGGTTCTGATATCATGCTTGTACAGATCTACGTGGATGACATTATTTTCTGCTCTACCAATCCTGAACTCTGTGTTAAATTTAGCACACTGATGAAGTCACAATTTGAAATGAGCATGATGGGATAGATGTCCTTCTTCCTTGGATTGCAAATCAAGCAACTTCAAGATGGTATCCTTATCAATCAGTCCAAGTACATTCACGACATTCTCAAAAAATACGGGATAGACAAGAGCAAATCTTCAAGTACTCCAATGTTGACTTCGTGCACACTCGACGCAGATAACTTGGGCGAACCTGTAGACGCTACCCATTACAGAGGAATTATAGGCTCTCTGCTCTATATCACTGCCAGCCGACCAGATATTCTATTTTCCACATGCCTATGCGCTCGATTCCAAGCTAATCCAAAGGAGTCGCATCTTCATGTCGTCATGAGAATTCTGAAGTATCTAAAAGGCACTCCAGATCTAGGACTTTGGTATCCTAAGAACTCAGGTATGAAACTAACTGGATATTCTGATGCAGATTTCGCAGGTTGCAGATTGGACAGGAAAAGCACATTGGACAACATCCAATTCCTTGGAGACAAACTCGTATGTTGGGCTTCTAAGAAACAAAATTATGTGTCAACTTCCACGACAGAAGCTGAATATGTTGCTGCAGCAAGTTTTTGCGCACAAATTTTGTGGATCAGAACTCAACTACGAGATTATGGATTTGATTTCAATAGAATTCTTATTTATTGTGATTCCAAAAGTGCCATAGCAATAACGTGCAATCCTGTTCACCATTCACGCACTAGGCACATAGACATAAGATATAATTTTATAAAGAACCAAGTAGAAAGAGGCATAATTGAAATGTATTTCGTCAATACAGATATTCAACTAGCGGACTTGTTTACAAAAGCATTGGATGAGAAACGATTCCAATTCTTAGTTGCAAAGTTGGGAATGTTGAATCACAATTTTTAATTTCCTCCCTACGGTTCATTACTTGTCTATCTGCTCTGCATTTTACAATTTTCATTTCTGTGCGTGCATGTTCGTTCATTTACTTTTCTGTTTTTCTATTTTAGGTTCTTAAGTTTAGTTTGTTCCTTTTCAATAAAATAAGTCGTTGTAGAGCCAATACTGATGGCACTACACCGAGGGGGAGAAATGCGATATCATGCATCGGGGGGGAGTAAGTGAATGAACAAATTTTTCAGATTCTCAATAGGCATTTTATTAAGGGGGAGTTTCCTTAAGCATATTATTTAGGGGGAGTTTTAATTCCAAAAATACAAACTTTGACGGGGAGTCGCTGTTTTCGCGAACTAAGTTTTCAGTGTTACATAAACCTTTCCAAATGCGAAAAACACCCTTTAAATACGTAGAACAGCTAGGAAAAACGATCTCAAAATATGAAATACAAATAGGATAAGCTCACAATATTACTCATAAAACACTCTCAAAATACTCGGAACAATCTCAAAAGCTAGCACGCCTTGTGAGAGCCCATAACAGAATAGCTAGTAAGGCCACGATTAAGCACATGAGAAGAAAAATAAGAAACGCTAGTTTATCTATATTGCGGTCAAAATTACAGGAAAGGTTCTTTCTTTATTTTCGCAACAATTCATCCTCTTCTTGCTTCAGTTTCCCAGCAGCCACACCATTTTTTTTTTTCGAATACCCCTTCGCATTGCGGTGCGCTGTCTTTACGCCAACTCCTTGTGAGTTAAAACTTGTTGAAGAGGGAGTTCTTGACTGCTTTCGGCGTTGTCTTGAGGCGTCATCCGACTACGCTTTTCGACTTTGACATTCGACCTTCACTTCTACTTAACTCGGGTTCAGATGATCTCTGGAGGCTGATTTAGGTTAGTGGCTTATGATATACGAAGTGTAAGAAATAAATAGGCTTAAGCTCAAAGTGGCTAACTACGGTGATCAATCGCTGTAGGAAACTTTGGCCATGGACTTATTTCCTAATGCCTTCGTCATATTCATACAAAACACGCTATAAGCAATTTCAATGCGTATCAAACAAGCAAGTTCTAGACAGACGTAAATTATGCACTACTCACACAACTAAGAAAATGAGAAAAGCTCGTCAGCTCAAACTTTCACAACGGAACATGGGTTATGTGTGTGAATCTCTCAAAGTAACACTATATCTATTCATGCCGAAAAGATTAAACCACTTATGCATGTCTTTATCGCTCACTAGACTCCCTAATATGCAATCCACATTGAGATGAACGCAAATAATCATGCCAGACTTCTTTAAATTCGAAAACCACAACGCATCATAAAAATTGTCACGTGAATTTCCAACAAAATCCCAACAAAATTCCCCCTCCCCACACTTAAGATGCACGTTGTCCTCAACGTGTAAAATAAATAAAAGGGAGGTAAAAGAAGTTGAAAAGAACGTGACTCCCCTGAAAAAAATGGCGTGGTCCTGCCTCGAGCAGTTGATGTAGTTGATCATGGTTGTTGCACCTGAGTTTGAAATATTTTGAGTCGTAGTTTGAATTCGTGTCACGCTTCCTGAAAACACTCAAAAGAAAATTAAACGCACAGAGGAAATAATAAAAGATAACAAAATAAGTCATAGTCATCACAAGTAACATGAGTATTAGACCAACACAAAAGAGTACTAACAGAAAAACATAACATAAACGAAACTAAGGTGGTGGTGGGGAGGGCTGTCGAGGGCGAAGGAACGCCAGTGACTCCTGTGATCGCCGGACCGCATCATCCATGGCTTTAAGGGCCTGCTCATGGTGCTGCTCCTCGTTGTAGCGTCGGTGGGCTTCCTCGTTTCGACGCTCATACTCGTCCTGTCGGTGCCGTGTCTCCTCATCGCGTCGAATGGACTCCTCGTTGTAGCGTAGCACTTCCTGGCGCAATGTTTGAATGTCTACGACTGACGCGTAAGTAGCGACCCCTGATGACTCGCCCTCGTGATAGCTGGAAGAATGGCAAGGTCCGACTGTGTCTGAATGAACCGGGACTGGTCCCATACTCTCAATTTTTAATGGCTCGGGGAATTCGGCGCCCAGGTCCGTCTGCCCACGATAGACCTCGTGCCAGACGCAAACCTTGTTTGAGCGGGACCAATTCGGCGCTTTGATCAGCATCTTCATCTTCAGCATCATATCCTCGTTCACCAGGTTTCGCCCACCCACGATCGTCATCTCTGGTGGATTATCTGGCCACAGGTTGAGTCCCCTGACAACCTTCGTAACAAAAGGCCCAACTGCGAGCTTCCCGTGACTACGAACATCCGCCTGGGCGCCAAAGGTGTGGGCCATGGCCATCCCTAAGTGGACCCGTTGGCCGCGCTGCATCTTGGCTAAATAGAACAGATCCCGAAGGCCAATTGCGCCGTGCGAGTCGCCTCGTGGTGTGAGCGAGGTCGCCAATAAACGGTGAATATAGCGCAGGCTCGGACTCCGGAGCGAAGAAGCCTTCGAGGTCTTCACACTAAAATCGGGTTCATCGGGCCTAGTGAGTTCAGCCCAACAGGCCTGGCGCACCATCGAGCTCGCAAGATAATCCTGTAATGCATATCGGGAAAAGATTTTTGGTGCCCGAAAAATGGTACGGGTTCCCCAAGCGCTCGGCAGATGTCGTCTACGTCCACCGTGTGGTCCTCATTAAATGCTCGAAACTTGACTCCGTTCATCCCGTATTCTTCGAAAGAGAAGGTGGAGAGGAACTCTAAGGTCAGCTCCTTGTATGCCGGCTCGTCGATGTAAAAGAATTGGAGCCATCCGCTGATGGACACAAATCCGGTCACTTGCTGGTCTATGTGATATTTTTCCAGCGTGGCGTGGTCAATTTGGTCGGTTGGGATGAATTGCATGTCCTTTAGCCGGTTGTAACGGGCCTGGTGCGTGTCATCGTCAAACTGCCCCATAGACTCTAGCAGTGACGTCGTGCGTTGGCCTCGACGTGGACGACTCGTGGATGCAGATGAGTGACTTCTACCCATAGTATCTAGAAGTCCAAATGTTAGTTGGCGATAAATAGATAATCAACACAGCTCGACTCGACCAACGTAGCGACAAAATTCACAATTCTAAAGCAAGAACATAACAAATTCAAAGTGGCATTTTGTCGAACACATAATAGACGAACTAAAATACTCTTTGAAAACGCAATAATCGATCAACCAAGCACATACTTCGATTCAAACAATGAAACGATGCTAATGAAATCACTAAAGCAACCAATTTCGTCAACAATTTTCGAAAATCCCCAAATTATTCAATTAGGGTTTATGGTCCCAAATTGAAAATTGACGGACGAATTGAACAAATTGAGCAAAACCCATCGTGTTTAAAGCAAGAATCTAGTCGTAAAAGAGCAAGACAACACCACATTGGCCTAACTTTGAAAAGCCCCAAATTTTAAAATTAGGGTTCCTCACCCAAAATCGAAATTAACGCACGAAAACTAAAAATCCATCAAGCCAACAAGTTTATAGCACGAATTTAGTAATGAGAGAGCAATGTAAACACGAAAATCGATCAAAACCTCGAAAAAAAAATACCCGCATTCGCAAAATGTAAATCTGGAGATAAAAGATCATACCTCGTCGATTTAATCGCGTTGAATTAGATGCGAAATGATTTGTGCGGGGTCGCCGGAAGTTCTAGCAGCTGAAATGGCCGGAGATGTGGTGATTTTGGAGTGAAGGAGATGAAGAATTTTCGATCGTGCGTTGATTTTGAAGTGAAGAAGATGAATAGTGTTGAAATGAAGTTATAATAGGGTAAAATTCGTCACGGCCGTGACTCTCGTGACACGGGCCGTGACAACCCTACGTTTTTTTATGTTTTTAATTATTTTTTTACATATATATTTTTTTATATTTATATATATTTTTTTTACGAGTCACGGCCGCGACTTCCTAAGCAAAAGGCCGTGAAGAGCGGCAATGCGTGTTGTCGCGCCAAGTCGCGGCCGTGACTTGCGAGTCCTTGGCCGTGACTTAATTTTTTTAATTTTTTTTAATTTTTATTTTTATTTATTTATTTTATTTATTTTTCTATTTATTTATTATTTTTTGATGTATTATAATTATAATTATTTAATATATATTTTAACTATGATTGACACGCAATCAAAGAATTTTTCGAGAACGATTTGCGCGAGGAAAAATCTGATAATCGACAAGGGAAATATCACTTTCTCACGCGGCGTCAAATCTTCCAAGTCAAAAATTCGTCTGTATCATTTAATGGATTTACCGGGTATGATAATGATATTTTTGTGTCATTCATGCCTATAAATAGACATTGATAGAATAACACAATATCATCATACCATAAATCCCACGTCTTCAACAATCTTATTTTCGATATTCAGAGTTATCTAGCCACTATGAATTGGGGACAGCAGCAAGGTCGTGAGAATGAGAGTGAGGAATATGCAAGGATTCGTCGTAATTTAGATATGGTATCACTCTACCTTGCTCTTCTTTTGGGCTTGTTTCGAGTTTTACTTGCTTTTGTGTGTTGGGTTATCACAAGGTGCACTTGTGTGTAACCCGCCCTTATGAAGCAAAATAAACTATTGTTCTGTCTTTTGTGTTATTCGCAGTTTTAATTTGCTTTTGTGTTGGTTTTTCACACGTTGGTCTGATATATTAACCATCGTTTATGAAGTAAAACTATCTTTCCTATCTCGTCTCAGACTCTGCGTTGTAACCATCCTCAATATTCGAAATAAATTTATTATAATTTAAAATTTTAATGTTTTTCGTATTATTATTGTTATGGTTGTTTAATTTAATATATAGTTTGAGATTATTAAAATATATTTTTTTATATATAATGCCTAAAACATAATTAAAAATACCTGGGTTGCCTCCCAAGAAGCGCTTCTTTTAACGTCTCAGCCTGACGTACCTCACATGCTCTTTGTCGCTCAAGTCTTCCTCGCCTCCATGGTAATGCTTCAAACGATGTCCGTTCACCTTGAAAGCGCCCTGTCCCATACCTGAAATCTCAACAGTACCGTACGGAAAAACACGAGTGACAGTGAATGGTCCTGACCAACGTGATCTAAGCTTGCCAGGAAAAAGCCATGTCGAGAATTAAAGAGGAGGACTTGGTCCCGTTCTTGAAATTCTCGTCTGTGCCTAATTTTGCTGTCATGGTAGGCTTTAGAACGCTCCTTATACATTCTAGCGTTATCATAAGCTGATAAACGCCATTCGTCAAGCTCATTAATTTGGAGCTGCCGCTTTCCGCCGCTTCCCCAAATCCATGTCCGATGACTTGATTGCCCAATAGGCTTTATGTTCGATTTCTACGGGGAGGTGGCATGCCTTCCCGTAGACCAATCTATACGGTGTAGTGCCTATTGGTGTCTTATACGCAGTCCTATAAGCCCAAAGAGCGTCATTAAGCTTATTCGCCCACTCCTTACGGTTCCCGTCTATAGTTTTCTCTAAGATACGTTTTAACTCGCGGTTCACGACTTCTACCTGACCGCTAGCCTGAGGGTGCTAAGGGGTGGATAGGCTATGTCTAACACCATAACGCTCTAATGTACGTGCAAATTGGGTGTTGCAAAAATGAGTGCCTCTACCGCTAATGATGCATCTAGGTGCCCCAAATCGTGAGAATAGTGCTCGTAAAAATCGAACAACAACCCTGGCATCATTAGTGGGTAAAGCTTGCGCCTCGGCCCACTTAGACACGTAGTCTACAGCAACCAGAATGTACTTATTATTATACGAGCTAGGAAACGGACCCAGGAAGTCTATACCCCAAACATCAAAAACCTCACAAACTAAAATAAAGTTTTGCGGCATTTCATCGCGTTTGGAGATATTACCTGCGCGCTGACATTGATCACAACTGTCAACGTACCGTTGGGCGTCCCTAAAAATCGTAGGCCAATAGAAACCGCTTTCCAGTACCTTCTGAGCTGTTCGATTAGCTGCGTAATGCTCTCCAGTTGGTCCACTATGGCAATGCCCTAGAATCTTTGTTGTCTCGGGGGAAGCGACACATCGTCGTATCACCTGGTCTGCACATCGCCTGAAAAGATACGGATCTTTCCAAAAGTAATACTTCAAGTCAGAAAAGAATTTCTTCTTTTGCTGACTTGTGTACCCCTTTGGTAGAACCCTCGCAACAAGATAATTAGCGAAATCTGCAAACCAAGGAATATCGTCACTTACCACTTGTATTGCGTACAAGTGCTCGTCTGGGAATGTATCCTGAATCTCCTTGCCGTTCTTGTTGTAAATTTCGGACTCCTCTTGTCGAGAGAGGTGATCCGCCGCCAAATTCTCTGCACCCTTCTTGTCTCGGATCTCTATATCGAACTCTTGAAGGAGTAAGATCCATCTAATTAGCCGAGGCTTGGCGTCCGGCTTTGCTAATAAGGTATGACCTGAATTTATCGAAGGCGAACATGACAGCTAAAAGCTCCTTTTCGATGATCGTGTAGTTGGCTTGGCCTGCGTCTAACGTCTTACTGGCGTAGTAAATCGGCCTGAAATGGTTGTTCTTGCGCTGCCCTAGCACGGCTCCCACTGCGTAATCACTCTCATCGCACATTAGTTCAAAGGGCAACCCCCAATCGGGGGCAACTATAATAGGTGCTGCGATCAGTCGCTCCTTAAGCAAGTTAAAGGCATGCAAGCATTCATCATTAAAATCAAACGGAGCATCTTTCTCAAGTAATCTACACATGGGTCGAGCAATCTTAGAAAAATCCTTAATGAACCTACGATAGAACTCAGCATGTCCTAGAAAACTCCTAATTGATCTCACGTTCGAGGGGACAGGTAATTTTTCAATTGTCTCTAATTTAGATCGGGCCACTTCGATTCCTTTAGAGGAAATTTTATGGCCCAAAACTATACCCTCTCGAACCATAAAGTGACACTTTTCCCAATTAAGTGCCAAGTTCGTATTCTCGCAACGTGCGAGTACGAGTTTCAGATTAGCAAGACAAACATCGAATGACGATCCAAATACAGAAAAATCGTCCATAAACACCTCCATTACCTCACCTACCAACTCGTCGAATATAGCCATCATAAATCGCTGGAAGGTGGCTGGAGCGTTGCATAGACCGAATGGCATCCTTCGATACGCAAATGTGCCGAAGGGGCCTGTAAATGTGGTCTTCTCCTGGTCCTCAGGTGCAATAGGAATCTGCAGGTATCCTGATAAGCCATCAAGAGAACAATAAAATGAGTGACCAGATAATTTTTCTAACATTTGGTCAATAAACGGTAAAGGGAAATGGTCCTTTCTCGTGGCGTCGTTCAACTTTATGTAGTCGATGCAAACACACCACCCAGTTACGGTCCTTGTTGGGATCAACTCGTTCTTGTCGTTCGTGACGACCGTCATACCTCCCTTCTTTGGAACTACTTGGACCGGACTTACCCACGCACTATCTGAAATAGGGTAAATCATCCCTGCGTCTAGCAACTTAATCACCTCCTTCTTCACAACATCCTTCATGTTGGGGTTAAGTCGCCTTTGACGTTGGGCGACCGGCTTGAACTCGTCCTCCATCAAAGTTTTGTGCGTACAATAGCTCGGACTGATTCCCCTAATGTTTGAAATCTTCCACGCTATTGCCTTCTTATGGGCTTTCAACACATCCAAGAGCTGCCCCTTTTGTCTTTCGTCGAGGCTCGATGAGATGATGACTGGTAACCCTCCGTTGCTGCCAAGGAATGCATACTCAAGGTGATCAGGCAGTGGCTTCAACTCGAGGACCGGTGGCTCCTCGACCGAGCTCTTTTCCTTGTCCTCTTCGCTGCTCTCGTCGATGGCTATGTAGGCTCGTCTACTTCCTCCCCACACTCATCGATTGCCATAATCATTCTGGTGTCCTCCTCGCTCAAAACCTGTGTTAGCCCTTGCACAGTAAAGAGAAAATCGTGCTCAAAGGCATCTAAATAATAACATTTATCATCATGCTCATTACTTTTCTTCATCGATTCAGCCATATTGAACGTAACTTTCTCGCCATCTACCGTCAGAGTCAACGTCCCATTCCTAACATCTATCATAGTTTCGCCTGTAGCTAAGAATGGTCTACCTAGAATCAATGGGACGTTATCATCCTCCTTCATATCTAAGATAACAAAATCGGCGGGAATCACGAATTTACCTACCTTAACAAGGACATCCTCTATAACACCTCTAGGGTATTTTAACGATCTATCCGCTAATTGAAGGCTCATCCTAGTGGGTCGTGGTTCACCTAGTCCTAAGCGCTTAAACATGGAATACGGCATTAAATTTTTGCTAGCGCCTAAATCGGCTAAAGCACGATCAACGACTAAATCGCCTATAAGGCATGGAATAGTAAAACTCCCTTGGTCTTTGAGCTTCTTTGGCATCTTGTTCTGGAGTATCGCCGAGCATTCTCCTCGTAGGCATACTGTGGACACGTGCTCGAGCTTCCTTCGGTTCGTCAATAAGTCCTTCAGGAACTTGGCAAAACTAGGCATCTGCGTGATAGCTTCAACAAACGGTAAGTTAATATGTAATTCTTTACACATATTCATAAATTTACCGAACTGCGCCTCGTCTTTGTCTTTCTTCAACCGAGCTGGGTAGGTGATCTTCGGCTGGTACGGCTTCACCGGTGGTCGCTCAATCTCCTTTGCCTTTTCTTTTTGAGGCTCGACCTTTTCCTTTTCAGCTTCAGCGTTCTCCTTCTCAGCTTCGACCTTCTCAACATCGCCGCCTTTGGTTACCTCCACTTCTGGCTCGTCGTGGACCTCGACCTCAGCTTTATCATTTGATTTCTTCTTGGGGGTACCTCTTGCAACTCTCTGCCGTTTCTCAGGGTAACCGCTTTGCAGTATTCTTTAGGGGGGTTCGGTATAACTTGGGAGTGATCCCTGAGTTCGCTCAGCCAACTGCTTCGCCATCTGGCCCACTTGTTGCTCCAATTTCTTGATAGAGGCGTCCGTGTTCTGGGCACGTACTTCTATGTACTCCTCCATCTTATTCATTCGACTCTCGTGGGCTTGAGTGGTGTTGCTGAAATTTGTGAGGAGCGTCTTCATCATATCCTTCATCTCCCTCATATCATCGGATCCCGACCCTACAGACGCATTCTGATACGGACGTGATGTTCCTCCTTGGAAACCAGATGGCCTAGGTTGAAATCCTGGTGGTCCTTGCCCATGGTGGTTTTGGTTTCCATACGCCAGATTTGGATGCGCTCGAGGTTGAAAACTCCGTTGGCCTTGGTAATTCCCCATATAGTCAACGTGCTCTAGTGATTGCCCTAATTGGCACTCTGACGTCTCATGAGCTGCGCCACAGATCTCACACTGTGGTGTGATCGGCTTCTGAGGTGATGGGGTTGTCGGCATGTTTGGGCTGTGTTTGCCCGGCCTTTGGAAGCAGTGTGTTGATCACCGTCTGGAGCTGGGAATTAGTAGTTGCAATCTGTTGTTGCAGCGCTTCGAACTTGGCATTTGTAGCGGTCTCCTCGCTCACCCCAAATACTCCTGGAGTCTTATCCTCGTATTGCCTCTCATGAAGCTGTTCCTTGAGTAATCTTCGATTAGATTCCAGGTGTCTGTGGCATTGAGCTTCACTAGGCCTCCTCCCGTAGCTCCGTCTAGCATATGAACGGTTTGATCATTAAGGCCCTCGTGAAATCGATTGATCATGGCAGCCTTCGACATCCCGTGTTGTGGGCACTTCTTTAATAGGGACTTGTACCTCTCCCACACCTCGTAAAGATTCTCTAATCCTTCTGGTGAAAAAGGGAGATCTCCGTCTTCAACCTTAACACCTTTGACAATGGGAAGTAATGGCCGATGAATGCTGCTCGCAGCTCTTCCCACGTAGTGATTGATCTGGGTGGTAGCATCTCCAACCAATCTTTCGCCCTATATTTTAGTGAGAAAGGGAATAACATCAGCTTGATAGCATCGCTCGGGACCCCATTAATCTTGATGGTGTCTGTTACTGTCAGAAAAGCCTTCTGGTGGGGGTACGGATCATCATCAGGATTCCCCTCAAACTGGGCCGTCTGAAAGATCATCTGAAGCCAAGCATGCTTCAGCTCGAAATTATTGTTCTCGAAAGGTGGAATCACAATCGCTGATTCTGTACCGCCTAAAGAGGCGCTCTTGAGTAGATCTTGTAAAGATTGTTCCTCTTCTTGGTCTTGGTGGACCGGTACTCTGCGTTCAGTCATTTTGACTTCTATCTCTCGATTGTCTTTGGACGTCTCTGTTCGAGAATTGTCTGCCGACTCTTGAGAGTTGTCCTCTGAGTAGCTAACCAGCGGTTCGTGATAATTACTAACCGTGCCTTCTGAACTGTATTTTAGCTGCCTTCGTAACTTTCGCTCGAAATCTGGATCTCCTTCAACAATTGGACCCGATGGGTGGCTTCGGGTCATCCACTGCTGAATCGTACCTTCAATAAGCGAAACTGAAAATTAGCGAAGAACCAGATAAATATGTCGAAAAGGTAACGGACTAATAATGATGTAGGAAACAATTAACGAAAAAAAACTGAGAAAATGTAAAATAAAATAGCTAAATTACCGAACTAGGGTGTTCCTAATATCAATCTATTCCCCGGCAACGGCGCCAAAAACTTGATCGCGTGCGTGTATATTTAAATAAGAGTTCGTGCAAGTACGTCAAGTAATAATTAAAACGAATATATTATAACTAAAACCACACGCGATAGGCAGTGTACCTATCGTTTGTAATATAGCTATAGCGAATATCCGATATCGATCACGAGGAATAAATTGATTAATAGTATTGACCTATCGACTCGATATTTAGCCTACGTAAATAACGGGATTGATTTATACTACGAACTAATTTTAACAAAGCAACTTTAAGGATTGGAAAACAAGGAGAGACAACTAGAAATAATAAGAGTCTTAAGATAACAAAAATGTGTTCGGGATTCGAATCCCGAAGGGTATTGTCGGCTAAGGCTACGGAATATCGCTCCTACGTGATTATCGACTAAATCGCAGTAATTTCTTACCCACTCACGGATTTGCAGTCGCCCTAAACGTTCATGGGAATCTAAGTTTAGCGATTACTAGACGGCGAGGATCGAGTATTTGCTGTCGCCCTATACTCGAATCCTAACGTCTACAAACGGCCTAAACGTTATTTAGTTGTCGCCCTAAACGATATACCACACATTCATATCAACACATAGACATATTGATACAAAGAAACATGTTCATAGAACAATAAATAGCCAGATTACACGTGTTCACGATTATCCAACGACTTAACTACGACATAACCCAACATTCATCTACTCCCGAACACACAAGAGATTTAGCTACTCATATTAAGCAAAACGACAACGAGATTCAATTGAAATGAGGATAGAGAACTCATAAAAACTTCCCTAAGAAGTGAGTATGGCATTTACGAGGTGGAGCTCTCGTTCCTCGATCGGCCGGGCGTGGCTACGTTGTTGGATCGTCCTTTTATCATCTCCGAATCAAGGAGCAGCTTCTAGGGTTCTTCTTCCTCTTCTTTTCTCTTAGTTTTACGCTCTATGAAGTTCTCCTGAGTTCTGAGAAGAACTCCATTTTTATGCTTCGAAAATGGGCCTTAACACTGAATTTTGGCGCGTTCACGGCCTCGTATCGGGCCTTCACGGTCGTGACGGTGGCTTAAACCCTATTTCTTGACTTTCTGCCATGAATCGCGGCCTCTAGAATCACGGCCGTGACTTCAAGATCTTGAGCTACTGCCGCGATTCACGGCTTCGTACAATGTATCTCACGGCCGTGAATCAGTACTTGTTCCATATCTTCGTCTACTGCCCACGTTCACGGGTTCTTGCATGAGGAGTCACAGCCGTGACAAGGGACAGTGAACTTACTGTCGTGATTCACGGCCACTCGCACAAAGGCTCACGGCCGTGACACAAGAAGGGTCTTTTCATCTTAGCTCTCTGCCGAACTTCACGGCCTCGGGCATGCTCAGTCACGGCCGTGACTCTTAAGTGTTTTGCCTTTTGAGCTCACTGCCATCATTCACGGCCACTTGCGAGGTGATTCACGGCCGTGACTATGGCAGCTTCATACTTCGCCGTTTTTGCGTCGTTTTCGCCTCGTTTTCGTTCCATTTCGCTTGATAACCATTTGAAGGTCCTACAATATTTAAATGGGTGTAAATAGAGCCAAGAAATACATGAATAACCAAAAATATCCTATTATAACCCAAATAAACACAACAATAAACGTATTAAAATACGTTAATCAAACCTCCCCACACTTAAGCTTTTGCTTGTCCTCAAGCAAATTAGAATCAAGAAAGGGTAACAACATAGTGGCATGGCCATTCACAATTTACCAACGCAGATGAAAAACAGAAAATGGAATCAAACAAACAATTATGGACACTGCAACAATAATCAGCACTTATCGACACGAATTTCCTTAGCACTACTAATCGAGATCCACACCTCACAGGGATTCACTCAAATCACTCAGTGTTTAGGCTAATCAATCAGTGAATCACTCAATTCATGCAATAATCTAGTCTAAACCATATTCTTGCAAGTCAATCGCACGTCTACTACTTAAAGCAGTTAGCTTGAATCAGAAGGTCTTTTTCGGGCTAAATGGGTTCAGATAGTGATGAGGTGGTAGTGGAATCACATATGAGTAGTAGTCGTGCTGGTCTTCATGTCATTGTCTAAAGCGCGCCAATAATTAGCCTTTTGGCATCGTCTTCATATTCCTTTTATTTCTGCTGCGTTCCACTAAGCCTTTCTTCTCCCACGTCTCAAAATGAGAAATGATGTGGAAATCACGAGACTGGAAGATTATCGAAGGAAAGGTTCTTTCTTTCTTTTCGCAACAATTCATCCTCTTCTTGCTTCAGTTTCCCAGCAGCCACACCATTTCTCTCTTTTTTTTTCGAATACCCCTTCGCATTGCGGTGCGCTGTCTTGACGCCAACTCCTTGTGAGTTAAAACTTGTTGAAGAGGGAGTTCTTGACTGCTTTCGGCGTTGTCTTGAGGCATCATCCGACTACGGTTTTCAACTTTGACATTCGACCTTCACTTCTACTTAACTCGGGTTCAGATGATCTCTGGAGGCTGATTTAGGTTAGTGGCTTATGATATACAAAGTGTAAGAAAGAAATAGACTTAAGCTCAAAGTGGCTAACTACGGTGATCAGTCGCGGTAGGAAAATTTGGCCATGGACTTATTTCCTAATGCCTTCGTCATATTCGTACAAAACACGCTATAAGCAATTTCAATGCGTATCAAACAAGCAAGTTCTAGACAGACGTAAATTATGCACTACTCACACAACCAAGAAAATGAGCAAAAGCTCGTCAGCTCAAACTCTCACAACGGAACATGGGTTATGTGTGTGAATCTCTCAAAGTAACACTATATCTATTCATGCCGAAAAGATTAAATCACTGATGCATGTCTTTATCGCTCACTAGACTCCCTAATATGCAATCCACATTGAGATGAACGCAAACAATCATGCCAGACTTCTTTAAATTTGAAAACCACAACGCATCATAAAAATTGTCACGTGAATTTCCAACAAAATCCCAACAAAATTCCCCCTCCCCACACTTAAGATGAACATTGTCCTCAACGTGTAAAATAAATAAAAGGGAGGTAAAAGAAGTTGAAAAGAACGTGACTCCCCTGAAAAAAATGGCGTGGTCCTGCCTCGAGCAGTTGATGTAGTTGAGCATGGTTGTTGCACCTGAGTTTGAAATATTTTGAGTCGTAGTTTGAATTCGTGTCACGCTTCCTGAAAACACTCAAAAGAAAATTAAACGCACAGAGGAAATAATAAAAGATAACAAAATAAGTCATAGTCATCACAAGTAACATGAGTATTAGACCAACACAAAAGAGTACTAACAGAAAAACATAACATAAACGAAACTAAGGTGGTGGTGGGGAGGGCTGTCGAGGGCGAAGGAACGCCAGTGACTCCTGTGATCGCCGGACCGCGTCATCCATGGCTTTAAGGGCCTGCTCATGGCGCTGTTGCTCCTCGCGGTAGCGTCGGTGGGCTTCCTCGTTTCGACGCTCACACTCGTCCTGTCGGTGCCGTGTCTCCTCATCGCGTCGAATGGCCTCCACGTTGTAGCGTAGCACTTCCTGGCGCAATGTTTGAATGTCTGCGACTGACGCGTAAGTAGCGACCCCTGATGACTCGCCCTCGTGATAGCTGGAAGAATGGGAAGGTCCGGCTGTGTCTGAATGAACCGGGACTTGTCCCATACCCTCAGTTTCTAGTGGCTCGGGGAATTCGGCGGCCAAGTCCGTCTGCCCACGATAGACCTCGTGCCAGATGCAAACCTTGTTTGAGCGGGACCAATTCGGCGCTTTGATCAGCATCTTCATCTTCAGCATCATATCCTCGTTCACCAGGATTCGCCCACCCACGATCGTCATCTCTGGTGAATTATCTGGCCACAGGTTGAGTCCCCTGACAACCTTCGTAACAAAAGTCCCAACTGCGAGCTTCCCGTGACTACGAACATCCGCCTGGGCGCCAAAGGCGTGGGCCATGGCCATCCCTAAGTGGACCCGTTGGCCGCGCTGCATCTTGGCTAAATAGAACAGATCCCGAAGGCCAATTGCGTCGTGCGAGTCGCCTCGTGGTGTGAGCGAGGTCGTCAATAAATGGTGAATATAGCGCAGGCTCGGACTCCGGAGCGAAGACGCCTTCGAGGTCTTCACACTAAAATCGGGTTCACCGGGCCTAATGAGTTCAGCCCAACAGGCCTGGCGCACCATCGAGCTCGCAAGATAATCCTTGTAATGCATATCGGGAAAAGATCCTTGGTGCCCGAAAAATGGTACGGGTTCCCCAAGCGATCGGCAGATGTCGTCTACGTCCACCGTGTGGTCCTCATTAAATGCCCGAAACTTGACTCCGTTCATCCCGTATTCTTCGAGAGAGAAGGTGGAGAGGAACTCTAAGGTCAGCTCCTTGTATGCCGGCTCGTCGATGTGAAAGAATTGGAGCCATCCGCTGATGGACACAAATCCGGTCACTTGCTGGTCTATGTGATATTTTTCCAGCGTGGCGTGGTCAATTTGGTCGGTTGGGATGAATTGCATGTCCTTTAGCCGGTTGTAACGGGCCTGGTGCGTGTCATCGTCAAACTGCCCCATAGACTCTAGCAGTGACGTCGTGCGTTGGCCTCGACGTGGACGACTCGTGGATGCAGATGAGCGACTTCTACCCATAGTATCTAGAAGTCCAAATGTTAGTTGGCGATAAATAGATAATCAACACAGCTCGACTCGACCAACGTAGCGACAAAATTCACAATTCTAAAGCAAGAACATAACAAATTCAAAGTGGCATTTTGTCGAACATAATAGAGGAACTAAAATACTCTTTGAAAACGCAATAATATATCAACCAAGCACATACTTCGATTCAAACAATGAAACGATGCTAATGAAATCACTAAAGCAACCAATTTCGTCAACAATTTTCGAAAATCCCCAAATTATTCAATTAGGGTTTATGGTCCCAAATTGAAAATTGACGGACGAATTGAACAAATTGAGCAAACCCATCGTGTTTAAAGCAAGAATCTAGTCGTAAAAGAGCAAGACAACACCACATTGGCCTAAATTTGAAAAGCCCCAAATTTTAAAATTAGGGTTCCTCACCCAAAATCGAAATTAACGCACGAAAAATTAAAAATCCATGAAGCCAACAAGTTTATAGCACGAATTTAGTAATGAGAGAGCAATGTAAACACGAAAATCGATCAAAACCTAGAAAAAAAATACCCGCATTCGCAAAATGTAAATCTGGAGATAAAAGATCATACCTCGTCGATTTAATCGCGTTGAATTAGATGTGAAATGATTTGTGCGGGGTCGCCGGAAGTTCGAGCAGCTGAAATGGCCGGAGATGTGGTGATTTTGGAGTGAAGGAGATGAAGAATTTTCGATCGTGCGTTGATTTTGAAGTGAAGAAGATGAATAGTGTTGAAATGAAGTTATAATAGGGTAAAATTCGTCACCTTCACGGCCGTGAATAACAATCCCCAGGCCGTGAAGACGAACAGCGTGCTCTTTTCAGTATAGTCACGGCCGTGACGCTGGAGTCATTGGCCGTGACTTCGGGCAGTGAGTTAACCCCGTCTACGTCACGGCCGTGACTCTCGTAAAACGGGCCGTGACAACCCTACGTTTTTTTTATGTGTTTAATTTTTTTTTTATATATATTTTTATATATATATATATATTTTTTTTACGAGTCACGGCCGTGAGTTCCTAAGCAAAAGACCGTGAGGAGCGGCAATGCGTGTTGTCGCGCCAAGTCGCGGCCGTGACTTGCGAGTCCTTGGCCGTGACTTAATTTTTTAATTTATTTTTTATTTTTATTTTTATTTATTTATTTTATTTATTTCTTATTTTTTTTTGATGTATTATAATTATTATTATTTAATATATATTTTAACTATGATTGACACGCAATCAAAGAATTTTTCGAGAACGATTTGCGCGAGGAAAAATCTGATAATCGACAAGGAAAATATCACTTTCTCACGCGGCGTCAAATCTTCCAAGTCAAAAATCCGTCTGTATCATTTAATGGATTTGCCGGGTATGATAATGATATTTTTGTGTCATTCATGCCTATAAATAGACACTGATAGAATAACACAATATCATCATCTACCATAAATCCCACGTCTTCAACAATCTTATTTTCGATATTCAGAGTTATCTAGCCACTATGAATTGGGGACAGCAGCAAGGTCGTGAGAATGAGAGTGAGGAATATGCAAGGATTCGTCGTAATTTAGATATGGTATCACTCTACCTTGCTCTTCTTTTGGGCTTGTTTGGAGTTTTACTTGCTTTTGTGTGTTGGGTTATCACAAGGAGCACTTGTGCGTAACTCGCCCTTATGAAGCAAAATAAACTATTGTTCTGTCTTTTGTGTTATTCGCAGTTTTAATTTGCTTTTGTGTTGGTTTTTCACACGTTGGTCTGATATATTAACCATCGTTTATGAAGTAAAACTATCGTTCCTATCTCGTCACTAGACCCTGCGTTGTAACCATCCTCAATATTCGAAATAAATTTATTATAATTTAAAATTTTAATGTTTTTATTATTATTATTGTTATGGTTGTTTAATTTAATATATAGTTTGAGATTATTAAAATATATTTATTTATATATAATGCCTAAAACATAATTAAAAATACCTGGGTTGCCTCCCAAGAAGCGCTTCTTTTAACGTCTCAGCCTGACGTACCTCACATGCTCTTATGCTGGCTGAAAATCGAGGTATAATACCTCCTTGTCGCTCAAGTCTTCCTCGCCTCCATGGTAATGCTTCAAACGATGTCCGTTCACCTTGAAAGCGCCCTGTCCCATACCTGAAATCTCAACAGTACCGTACGGAAAAATACGAGTGACAGTGAACGGTCCTGTCCAACGTGATCTAAGCTTGCCAGGAAAAAGCCTAAGTCGAGAATTAAAGAGGATGGCTTGGTCCCGTTCTTGAATTTCTCGTCTGTGCCTAATTTTGCTGTCATGGTAGGCTTTTGAACGCTCCTTATACATTCTAGCGTTATCAAAAGCTGATAAACGCCATTCGTCAAGCTCATTAATTTGGAGCTGCCGCTTTCCGCCGGCTTTCCCCAAATCCATGTCCAATGACTTGATTGCCTAATAGGCTTTATGTTCGATTTCTACGCGGAGGTGGCATGCCTTCCCGTAGACCAATCTATACGGTGTAGTGCCTATTGGTGTCTTATACGTAGTCCTATAACCCAAAGTCCGTCATTAAGCTTATTCGCCCACTCCTTACGGTTCCCGTCCATAGTTTTCTCTAAGATACGTTTTAACTCGCGGTTCACGACTTCTACCTGACCGCTAGCCTGAGGGTGATAAGGGGTGGATAGGCTGTGTCTAACACCATAACGCTCTAATGTACGTGCAAATTGGGTGTTGCAAAAATGAGTGCCTCTATCGCTAATGATGCATTTAGGTGTCCCAAATCGTGAGAATAGTGCTCGTAAAAATCGAACAACAACCCTAGCATCATTAGTGGGTAAAGCTTGCGCCTCGGCCCACTTAGACACGTAGTCTACAGCAACCAGAATGTACTTATTATTATACGAGCTAGGAAACGGACCCATAAAGTCTATACCCCAAACATCAAAAACCTCACAAACTAAAATAAAGTTTTGCGGCATTTCATCGCGTTTGGAGATATTACCTGCGCGCTGACATTGATCACAATTGTCAACGTACCGTTGGGCGTCCCTAAAAATCGTAGGCCAATAGAAAACCGCTTTCCAGTACCTTATGAGCTGTTCGATTGGCTGCGTAATGCCCTCTAGTTGGTCCACTATGGCAATGCCCTAGAATCTTTGTTGTCTCGGGGGAAGCAACACATCGTCGTATCACATGGTCTGCACATCGTCTGAAAAGATACGGATCTTCCCAAAAGTAACTTCAAGTCAGAAAAGAATTTCTTCTTTTGCTGACTTGTGTACCCTTAAGTAGAACCCTCGCAACAAGATAATTAGCGAAATCTGCAAACCAAGGAATATCGTCACTTACCACTTGTATTGCGTACAAGTGCACGTCTGGGAATGTATCCTGAATCTCCTTGCCGTTCTTGTTGTAAATTTCGGACTCCTCTAGTCGAGAGAGGTGATCCGCCGCCAAATTCTCTGCACCCTTCTTGTCTCGAATCTCTATATCGAACTCTTGAAGGAGTAAGATCCATCTGATTAGCCGAGGCTTGGCGTCCGGCTTTGCTAATAAATACTTAAGGGCAGAGTGGTCAGTGAAAACAATCACTTTCGATAAAATAAGGTATGACCTGAATTTATCGAAGGCGAACACGACAGCTAAAAGCTCCTTTTCGGTGGTCGTGTAGTTGGCTTGGGCTGCGTCTAACGTCTTACTGGCGTAGTAAATCGGCCTGAAATGGTTGTCCTTGCGCTGCCCTAGCACGGCTCCCACTACGTAATCACTCGCATCGCACATTAGTTCAAAGGGCAACCCCCAATCGAGGGCAACCATAATAGGTGCTGCGATCAGTCGCTCCTTAAGCAAGTTAAAGGCATGCAAGCATTCATCATTAAAATCAAACGGAGCATCTTTCTCAAGTAATCTAGACATGGGTCGAGCAATCTTAGAAATATCCTTAATGAACCTACGATAGAACTCAGCATGTCCTAGAAAACTAATTGATCTCACGTTCGAGGGGACAGGTAATTTTTCAATTGTCTCTAATTTAGCTCGGTCCACTTCGATTCCTTTAGAGGAAATCTTATGGCCCAAAACTATACCCTCTCGAACCATAAAGTGACACTTTCCAAATTAAGTGCCAAGTTCGTATTCTCGCAACGTGCGAGTACGAGTTTCAGATTAGCAAGACAAACATCGAATGACGACCCAAATGCAGAAAAATCGTCCATAAACACCTCCATTACCTCACCTACCAACTCGTCGAATATAGCCATCATAAATCGCTGGAAGGTGGCTGGAGCGTTGCATAGACGGAATGGCATCCTTGATACGCAAATGTGCCGAAGGGGCATGTAAATGTGGTCTTCTCCTGGTCCTCAGGTGCAATAGGAATCTGCAGGTATCCTGATAAGCCATCAAGAAATAATAAAATGAGTGACCAGATAATTTTTCTAACATTTGGTCAATGAACGGTAAAGGGAAATGGTCCTTTCTCGTGGCGTCGTTCAACTTTCTGTAGTCGATGCAAACACGCCACCCAGTTACGGTCCTTGTTGGGATCAACTCGTTCTTGTCGTTCGTGACGACCGTCATACCTCCCTTCTTTGGGACTACTTGGACCGGACTTACCCACGCACTATCTGAAATAGGGTAAATCATCCCTGCGTCTAGCAACTTTATCACCTCCTTCTTCACAACATCCTTCATGTTGGGGTTAAGTCGCCTTTGACGTTGGGCGACTGGCTTGAACTCGTCCTCCATCAAAATTTTGTGCGTACAATAGCTCGGACTGATTCCCCTGATGTCGGAAATCTTCCACGCTATTGCCTTCTTATGGGCTTTCAACACATCCAAGAGCTGCCCCTTTTGTCCGTCGTCGAGGCTCGATGAGATGATGACTGGTAACCCTCCGTTGCTGCCAAGGAATGCATACTCGAGGTGATCGGGCAGCGGCTTCAACTCAAGGACCGGTGGCTCCTCGACCGAGCTCTTTTCCTTGTCCTCTTCGCTGCTCTCGTCGATGGCTATGATAGGCTCGTCTACTTCCTCCCCACACTCATCGATTGCCATAATCATTCTGGTGTCCTCCTCGCTCAAAACCTGTGTTAGCCCTTGCACAGAAAAGAGAAAATCGTGCTCAAAGGCATCTAAATAATAACATTTATCATCATGCTCATTACTTTTCTTCATCGATTCAGCCATATTGAACGTAACTTTCTCGCCATCTACCGTCAGAGTCAACGTCCCATTCCTAACATCTATCATAGTTTCGCCTGTAGCTAAGAATGGTCTACCTAGGATCAATGGAACGTTATCATCCTCCTCCATATCTAAGATAACAAAATCGGCGGGAATCACGAATTTACCTACCTTAACAAGGACATCCTCTATAACACCTCTAGGGTATTTTAACGATCTATCCGCTAATTGAAGGCTCATCCTAGTGGGTCGTGGTTCACCTAGCCCTAAGCGCTTAAACATGGAATACGGCATTAAATTTATGCTAGCGCCTAAATCGGCTAAAGCACGATCAACGACTGAATCGCCTATAAGGCAGGGAATAGTAAAACTCCCTGGGTCTTTGAGCTTCTTTGGCATCTTGTTCTGGAGTATCGCCGAGCATTCTCCTCGTAGGCATACTGTGGACACGTGCTCGAGCTTCCTTCGGTTCGTCAATAAGTCCTTCAGGAACTTGGCAAAACTAGGCACCTGCGTGATAGCTTCAACAAACGGTAAGTTAATATGTAATTCTTTACACATATTCATAAATTTACCGAACTGCGCCTCGTCTTTGTCTTTCTTCAACCGAGCTGGGTAGGGGATCTTCGGCTGGTACGGCTTCACCGGTGGTCGCTCAATCTCCTTTGCTTTTTTTTTTAGGCTCGACCTTTTCCTTTTCAGCTTCAGCGTTCTCCTTTTCAGCTTCGACCTTCTCAACATCGCCGCCTTTTGTTACCTCCACTTCTGGCTCGTCGTGGACCTCGACCTCAGCTTTATCATTTGATTTCTTCTTGGGGGGTACCTCTTGCAACTCTCTGCCGTTTCTCAGGGTAACCGCTTTGCAGTACTCTTTAGGGTTCGGTTCGGTATAACTTGGGAGTGATCCCTGCGTTCGCTCAGCCAACTGCTTCGCCATCTGGCCCACTTGTTGCTCCAATTTCTTGATAGAGGCGCCGTGTTCTGGGCACGTACTTCTATGTACTCCTCCATCTTATTCATTCGACTCTCGTGGGCTTGAGTGGTGTTGCTGAAATTTTTGAGGAGCATCTTCATCATATCCTTCATCTCCCTCATATCATCGGATCCAGACCCTGCAGACGCATTCTGATACGGACGTGACGTTCCTCCTTGGAAACCAGATGGCCTAGGTTGAAATCCTGGTGGTCCTTGCCCATGGTGGTTTTGGTTTCCATACGCCAGATTTGGATGTGCTCGAGGTTGAAAACTCCGTTGGCCTTGGTAATTCCCCATATCGTCAACGTGCTCTAGTGATTGCCCTAATTGGCACTCTGACGTCTCATGAGCTGCGCCACAGATCTCACACTGTGGTGTGTACGACTTTTGAGGTGATGGTGTTGTCGGCATGTACGGGTTGTGTTTGCCCGGCCTTTGGAAGTAGTGTGTTGATCACCGTCTGGAGCTGGGAATTAGTAGTTGCAATCTGTTGTTGCAGCGCTTCGAACTTGGCATTTGTAGCGGTCTCCTCGCTCACCCCAAATACTCCTGGAGTCTTCATCCTAGTATTGCCTCTCATGAAGCTGTTCCTTGAGTAATCTTCGATTAGATCCAGGCGCCTGTGGCATTGAGCTTCACTAGGCCTCCTCCCGCGGCTCCGTCTAGCATATGAACGGTTTGATCATTAAGGCCCTCGTGAAATCGATTGATCATGGAAGCCTTCGACATCCCGTGTTGTGGGCACTTCTTCAATATGGACTTGTACCTCTCCCACACCTCGTAAAGATTCTCTGAATCCTTCTGGTGAAAAAGGGAGATCTCCGTGAGGTGATTCACGGCCGTAAGTCTTTTGCCTTTTGAGCTCACTGCCATCATTCACGGCCACTTGCGAGGTGATTCACGGCCGTGACTAGTGACTGGCAGCTTCATACTTCGCCGTTTTTGCGTCGTTTTCGCCTCGTTTTCTTTCCATTTCGCTTGATAACCGTTTGAAGGTCCTACAATATTTAAATGGGTGTAAATAGAGCCAAGCAATACATGAATAACCAAAAATATCCTATTATAACCCAAATAAACACAACAATAAACGTATTAAAATACGCTTATCAAGGAGCTTAATGAAGGTGAAGACTACGAAGCTGAGATACCTGAACTTTCCGAGCTTCTCCAACACACAGTCATCGACGAGGATTGCCCTCCAGATAGCCACAAAGGAATAGAAGAGCTGAAACTCCCATGGAAAAATGTCAGGGTGACTGTTCCATATCAAGAAGAAATACGAAAGAGAATCTGGAGGAGGGAGGATAAGATCTTGAAGATAGACGAACTTGACCTCAGAGACCTCACTCATCTCTCACGACCAAAAGCTGTTCAGTACCTGCTATCTCTCCATCGAACATAATGTATAGAGGAAGATGAGCGGACATAGAAGATCTACGAAAAGAAGAGGCGAAACGACCCAGAATCAGAGAAGTTCTGATAGTTCGTAACGAGCGATATGGGGACACAGAGTTTCCTATCTATTTGATACGGCGACAAGATGAGTCAATCGAAGAGCAAAATAAAGGCGATCTACCATATTTCAGAGGTGAAGATATTGATCAAATGATAGGGGAATACAAAACGCTTGGGGTACTTAGGACTCCAGAATTAAGGATGGGATATGCTTCGTTGAAAAGGTTCATACTATGCCAAGTCAAGTTTAACGCAACACGTGACCAACAAATGGCACTTGAGAGCAACATGAAGAAGGTGAACCTCAAGAAGCCTTCCTTTGAAGTCCCCGAGTCAGACTGCTATGGAGAAGGTCATATCATTGTAGGGGAAGATCCTTCAATGATCTACTTAAATTACAAGGGAGAGAAGTGACTGATGAGAACTTCGAAGATTCATAACTTTTGCGATGGAACCCTCCTAATTCTTCGAAAGAAACTAAGGAGAATCACTGAGCAAATAGGATACGAAGAACATGAAGTCCAAGAAAAGTACCATATAATGATCGAAACCATCTCAATCGATTCCTTTCGCAGGAGGTTGCGATCATATGAGATTAGACTTGGACTCAAAAGATCAGCCTATGAACTTATGAAACCTTCGAAGAAGAAGAAGAAGAAGAAGAAGAAGAAAAAGAAATGAAGACTTAGTACATGATTTATTGTAATTTGGACACTTAGGGGGAGAATGTTAGGAATATTTTAGAAGTATCCAAAATATTTATTCTTAGTCTTTTGTATTTCTTTATGATTTATTTAATGTGTTAATTCCTAGTTGTTTGGGTTGTGATTGCAATGGGCTTGTTACGGGCCCAATGGGCTTAATATCTTTCCAAGGTATTTAAGCCTAAACCCTAACCATCATTAATCTAAGTTTCCATTTGCTAAATTACTTCACGTACGCAAACTCTCAAAAGCCTCCAAACACTGTTCACGTATTCAACGAAGGTTTTAATCTTTATCAAAGTGTTCTTGGATAGTCTGGAATTACATCAATCCATTTGAATTCGATTCGTTCGCCCACTCAGAATGCTTACTGGACAGACCGGCTTAGCCACGACCCTTATCCCTTCTATTTGATATCCGGTACAGTCTTGCGGCCTTTTCGTCATTGATGAATAGTTAATTTCATTCCGGAAATCCACATCAGGATCAGGTTTCTATTACAGCTTGCCTAGGTTCCATTTCGTGGAAGAGTGAGAAAGTGTAGCAGCTTCTTCTTTCAAAGGCAAAGCCTTTATAGACTCGTACAAAGAAGTTCCATGCCATGGCATTGCCTTCCCTTACGAATGCTAAATGGAAATCATTCCCTCACTCACATGCATTTTCAAGAGATTCTAACTAAGACCGATAATCCCCGGCCATTCTCGACATCTTCATTAGTAGCCCTTCTTTTGTTGCTGGTGCGTATTAGCAATCTTTCGATCGCACATATCAGTCGTTGCCGATGAACCGATCACCACAAGAAAGTCTCTATCTTAAGGTCTTAAGGTGCAGCGCCTTTCAGCCCTTCAACTCTCCGAGAGGTTTGGGAAGTGGCAACGGAATATGTTGGATTTGCTTCTTTCCCTACCACGAATGAAAGCGTGACAAACTGAACAGATTGTTCGGATAGCGAATTCTCTGACTCATTTATCACCGCGTCTACATCTATCCCCATGGATAGTTGGGGTATGATCCAAATTATCCTGGAGGGTCACTGGACCGAAGAAGCCAGAAGGCTGGCTATTCTAGTCTTGACTGCTCCATACCGAATCCGGAGGAAAGGGAAGTTTTCTAAAGCAGCTCCTCCATTGCATAGACTCGACCTACGACGCTTGAAAGAGAACCCGGTGTAGAGAGGTTTTCTTTTACCCACGCCTGATCCCTTGAGTGAATCCATACTATATAGATAGGTTGTATTGGGGCACGAAATCCCATCCTAATTTTGTCTTCTCGGAGAAAGACAACGCTTGCTTGCTCCCATTCCTAAGGTTGAAGCAGCTTGGCTAGAATAGCTAATAGGCTTGCTTCTTTTGTCTGGCGCCCTTTCTTAAGCCAATTCAAGTGCTTGTCCGATTCCATGCTTATAATTCAGTTCTTCTTGGAAACCAAGTCATAGACAACACCTGTCTGCAGATTCGATTCCTAACCACAATGCTAGCAGATGGCGGCAAGGCAATGAAATTGGTTCAGTTATCAGTCTAAGCCAAGAAGGTACGAACGAAGGGCCCCTGACGAGATAGGGTAGGAGGGCAGTGATAGATATTGAATCTTCCTTCCGCCGACGGATTCACCACCCGTTTAGGCTTTGTTTAGCAGAAAAAATAAGACATCTTTTCGGCCGAAATCCTTGATTTCAACTACGTTGATGAGATGGCACAATGGCTGCTGTGTATTAATATTTTGGTACACAGTTAGTCGTTACGGAGTAGTTGCTTCCCAAAAAAAGGCCCTCCGTATTGGAGTTCTATTGATCGAGTTTCCGACTGGAAATTTATTGAATGTAGTTCTTTTTTGTTTTCGACTTCGGCTCTCATCTAATTACATAGATGGGCATGGTACATAATATCAGAGTGCAACATTTGCTCTTTCACTCTCTTTCTAGGAAGCAGAGAAGGCAGAGGCGGAGACAGAGCCGGTTTGGAGCGTCAACACAAGAAAAAGAGAAGCCTAACAGATCTGCAGCCAGTGATGAGAACATCGTAGTTAATAGTTGTAGTAGTTTACTGGGACGATCCACTAGATCCATAAGCCCATAAGGGAAGATCCCTGCTTTCTGTGCTGTGAGATATGTCCATCAAATCCCTGCTCATATCTTAAGGCAGTTCGTCTTACTATTTCTCGAAAGAAAGGCATTCTTGCAAATAACCGACTAGTATATTTATATAGACCGGCTTCCCAGAAAGTAGAATGTCCTAGGATTGGATTCATCCCCATATGGAACTGGGTGAGGGATTCCCTGAAACCAGAGCAAGAACCTAAAAGTTCTGCAGGCCCTACCTTGGGATATAACTCTTTTAGGCCCCTCTTTACACTAACTCATCACTTAGTGATTTGGTGGTGCGAGGAGCGGGTTTATCCGGACCGATGCTTTGATCGCTACGCAGTGCTCGGTGATAATGTTGTCATTGCGGACCAGACGATAGCTCAGGAGTACGAGAAAGCTCTTCAGAACTTAGGGGTAAAGATTAGTCATCAAAAAGACTGATTTGCCTGAGAGTGGTGCAGCTGAGTTTGCAAAGCAGTTCTATATTTGAGGACTGAGTGTGGATTTATCTCCCATATCAATCCGGGCTCTTATGAACCCTTTCCACCCATACTGATTGATTCAAACTCTATGTCCGTTGAATCGGTGGAGAAAAGTGTGATGAAGGAATCCGCAAAAACAGAAGTGAATGTTGCCTCAACTGGTATCACTGACTGAAACCCTTACTAGTCTCCGACTGCCTGTTGGGTTACCCGGTGTCTCCCGGAGACCCCACGTCCCCGGGAACGGTGCGAAATAAAAAAAATTTGGGTTCCCGGATTACCCTCGTAGCTCGGATCAGAATAGTAAAAGATAGACCTGCAATAGGGCAGGTCAAACCCATAGAGAATTACCAGTTGACGCGAGTGGCAGCTCCTCATCCTTTTCTTCAAGACTTCGTCGATGGTGGTGGATGGCACTAGATCGTCATGCCGGCCTCGCAGTGTACCACGGAATCATTTCTCTAAAGATGGCTAGAGAGAACTGAGCCGTCGCGTGGGAGAAACGTGTGTGCGTTCGGTGTGTGTTTTGTGCCGTTGGTTGATTACGAAAATCGCTTCTTTTTTCTCTACCTTTGGAGCACGAAATTCTTAGCCTATTTATAGGCTTGGATTTCGATATCTTAGTCCTTCAAGTGTGAGAGATTTTTGCCAAATCTTACTCTCTTTTGAATTCCAAATCCAAACTTAAGGAAACTTGCTATTATTAGAAAACTAACTTAAATAGCAAGTCAAACTAACTATATTTAAATATGGTATGTAATTCGAAACTTAATCCTAGATTAATTTAGAAATTTAAATAAATAATATTCCAAATATTTTATTCTATATTTATTTATATCAAATATGCAAATTTCGAAAATACCCTCAAAGGCATATTTGGAAATTAGCTTAAGGTGAAATCCAATTTTATCCTCAAGCCCATTAAGCACTTGGCCAAGCCCAAGTCTTAAAGTTAGTTTCATAAGAAGTCCAACTTCGACCCAATAAATGGCCCCAGGCCCATTAAGGCGTGGCCCAACGGCCCAAGGCCCGTTAAGGCCCAAAATATTTTCTCTCCTTATCGGTACACGTTGATGATCCTTTTTAAGCCCGACTCTCTAGGTTCGACTCAATTGGTAAGGGAGGAATCCAAGAGTCCGGTAGTTACCTAGCCAATCCCCGCAGTACCGGACCGTAACCCGATTCGAGTGCGAATTTCGACCCAGTATTTATCCCAGAACCTCACTATAGATAACAGTGCTACGTATAAACACTTCAGCTGTGTCCCAATCAAGTGAGAGCCATGGTCTATGTCAAACTCACTAAACTCGATTCTATGATAAAACGGAGACGAGGCAAATTACCAAACCCTCCATGTCTCACATGAGTTAGTTCAGTACCTTGGCCAAGGATTTCGTAATTTCCCGTCACCGTCCTCATAGGACACTTATCTCCATTACTTGCGAGACTGTGAATCCGTACTCGGCGGTCTAAGCCCGGCAATCACAAATCATCATCAAGACCGCATCTGGCCCGCTGACCCATGCAAACAGCAAATCGGATTGAGGGGAACCAGTTACAGTCGAGACTTCAAAGTCAACTCCGTCAAAGCCCCTTTCGGTTTAAGGTTCACATAGACTACTACAGTATTGCCGTCGGTCATTGACACTCCTTGAGTAATAAGCCATGTTCGACCGTACGATCCGTGAGTCAGTGTCCATGAAACGAGTCAATCCCTTGATTCGATACGTATCACAAGTCATGACCTCCGCTTCCAAGCGGGATATCGGCACACGATAGGTCATCGAAAAATAAGCCGTGATCGGTTATCCAGCACCCAACTGGAGCCTCAGGCTTACGGACTTTTAATGTTCGAGGTTAAGAGTCCACTGGTGCCTTCCTCTCTCGTACCCATCGAGAACAGTGACTCAACTCGACACATTTGGATTTGTTCATTTACTGCTTTACCAGATACTAAGTAAAGAACTCTTATATCCAATAAATGAACAATGCCTTTCATTAAACACATGAAAATATCTTTATTACACAAAAGGTCGAACGATAAATAACCTAATGCCCTATACAATCTAATCCTCGTACAGCATTCGAGGGCATATTCCTAACAATCTCCCACTTGCACTCAATGCCATGCGCTGCAGTATCTAATACCCATTTTTTCGAGATGTCTAGCCAGCACTGCCCGTGATAGAGGCTTGGTGAATGGGTCGGCCACGTTTTCTGCGGTCACAATCTTCTGCACGGCTATGTAGCCATTCTCGACGAATCCACGTAACACGTGGTACGTTCTTTCTATATGTTTGGACCTTCTGTGAGATCTCGGTTCTTTCGCCTGAGCAATAGCGCCAGTATTGTCACACCACAATGGCAATGGCCTATCTGCTACAGAAACGACACCAAGTTCTTCCAAGAACATTCGCATCCAAACACCTTCCTTAGCTGCCTCTGAAGCCGCTATATACTCTGCTTCGTAGGTGGAATCTGCAGTTGTGCTCTGTTTGGAACTTTTCCAAGACACTGCTCCACCGTTGAGCGTAAAGACGAATGCTGAAGTGGATTTTCGGTCGTCCACGTCAGAGTGGAAATCCGAATCCGTATACACTTCTACTTCCAGTTCTCCATTACCATATACCAGCATCATATCCTTAGTACGTCTGAGGTACTTGAGGATAGTCTTGATTGCTGTTCAATGTTCCTTAACAGGGTCAGCCTGAAACCGGCTGACTACGCTCATAGCGTACGGCAAGTCCGATCGCGTGCAAAGCATCGCATACATCCAGCTACCCACTGCGGATGCATAGGGGATTCCTGTAATACCCGTAAATTTAATACGAAATTTTGTTATAATTAACTATGTAACTTGAATTAGGAAGTTTGACAGAAATTTAAATTATGAAATAAAAATATAAATTTCCACTCAAATTCGAAATTTGCCAAAGGGAGATAGAATTTATATTTTGGCAATACTAATAGTATTGGAATAAAATTAGAATTGGGCTATACTTAAATTTTCGAAATAAGGCCCAACAAATCAATGGGCTATGCTTAACATTTTAGTAAGGCCCAAAAGTGTTAATTGTGATAAGGCATATCCTATAACTTAGGGCTAAGGGAAAATACGTCACCTTAATGTTTAATTATTCCCAACAAAGACCTCATATATGTCTAACAAATGAACTTTAGTAAAATCAATAAAATATTATACATAATGATAACTTACTTAAAGAGGAAAGGTTAAAAAGTTTTCGTCCAAGGCATTTATAGAATTGATATAATATAACCACATAAACATATATAATAACATTTATCTATCAAATCAAAAGCTTTGAAATACACGTGGTGGCCTTTAATATTATTCTTGAGTATGACTAATCTAACTTTTCCTTAACCTTAAGGTAATCATCACTATCGAGGAGGTACCTACACATATCTATATGTGTACGTACATAAATTTATTGTTTAAAAAGAGGGAGAGCTAACAAATACTATACATCGAAGAATAAAGGATTTTTGAGAATCAACTAAGTAATTAAAGATAGGAAATTACACCTGTTTACCTGTAAAACAGAGAAAGGTTACTACAGTTAGGCAGGTAAACTTCCATCTACAACTCAAACATATTTACGTATTATAAGTTTACGGTGTTATATGTGAATCACTTGGCTAAAGTGATATTCAATTGACGTTCCATGATCTCCGCAATTTTTGTATTAATTTAAAGTGATTTAGATAATATTTTCATGACCTTAAATATTAGAATTATTAATCCAGACCTTAAGGAAATATTAAGAGTACGTAGGTAATAAGGAGAATAGTTTCGATATTGGAACAAAAAGGTGGACAATTGAAGTTGGTAGTGTATTATTAATTAGGGTTTGAATCATTTCGTGTAGTGGGACTTTAGGAATTTTAAACTTCTCGGCATTAACCAACGTGGGTTTATATACTTTCGTGTTTTGAATATGGATGATATTTCTGAGGGTTGGAGTGCTGTGAGTTCTCAATATATGAGCTAGGGTTGAAATACTTGAAGAGCTGCAATAAAATAATGTTTCTCGAATGAATTTTTTTGCTAAGTTCAAAGTTTTTGATATTTTCAATAATGATTAGTTTCGTACATATATCTTCGATGTTATCTTGGTTTAGGTATGATTACAAAGCTTCGACAAATTTACTAAAGTTTCGGCCATAATTAAGTTATCGGGGTTTGAGCTAACATAAGTATTAGTAGTCATTGTATTAAGTGGTTTTCGTGATGGTTATAGATTATTGTATATAATATGAAGTTTTCGTTATTGAAATGTCTAAGGGTTGAAGATTTCAGCATGTATAGGTTTTAGACATTTGAAATAATTTAAAATGTTAGGGGCATGGGAATCTCGAAAGTTTTCGGCAATGTGAACTGTTCGTTATGTTAAGTTTCGACAATACAAGGTTATTACTTTAAATGTTTTTAATAATTATTTAGTTTTTGTGGTAGTTAGGGTTTTCAAACAACACTTTTCGGTATTAGTCAACTAGACCAAGTTTTCGGCAATTGATTAAGGTTTTCAGTATTTCATTATTTCAAGGTTTGATTATGAATTCATGGGTTTATATGAGTATTAAATAATTTTTGAACATAAAATACTAATAAGGGTGTGAATTTAGATTTTATCATACTCTTTAGAAATTTAGTATTTTAAGGTGTACCGTAGTCTAGGTTAGAAATGATTTTTGAAACTAACTTTGATAATACATAAATTGATGTTCCAAGGTTTTAATATTCTTATAACATATGAATATCTGGATTGGGATGAACTGTCGGGCGATTTAGGTCATCTCCAGCTTAGAATAATTCTAATATAATTATTTTAGTACAGTACAAGAGTTGATAAAGATACTAATAATATTCGTTATATCCAGAGGACCGATTTATAGAGACTCCACCAGATTTCCTATTTGAACTTAGTAGGAGGACAGGTAGGTGGATCATCCATCTACAATGCGTAAACACATATGTGATTTATGTGTTTTATGTGCTTCGATGATTTCTGTGACTTGCGTGATTTACATGATTTATGTACGTTTCATGTGAAACCACGTTTTTATGTACTATCACGTATATGCATGGCATGGCATGTGCATATCATATCGGGCTGAGAGATTATTTCCGCCGTATTGAGACGGTGATGATTCAACGTATTGTTAAGTGGGGTAGATTGAGATAATTGCGACTTGTTAGGCTCACAGATTTCCTGGCCGAAACAAACGTGATCGATCTGTCTACTCGGATGTGGTCGGTTCGAGGTGCAAAATGCCAGATGAGATACGGGTGTTGTCACCCATGATATATATATATATGGATACGGGCATTATCGCCCATGATTTATTGTGGAAGAGACGACCTGGTAGGTGGCCATTGACGTGATCGATCAGTGCACTACCGGCGTAGCTTACCGCTGATTACGGGTGTGGTCACCCATGATTTATTGCGCGCATGAGCCTAACCATGAGCCCCATATTGTGTGAAACAAGATAGTATTGTGGGAAAATACAGAGTGTGCATTGGCATGTGAGATATTGGGACTGGGTTGAGCGCACACTTGCATACTTGCATTTTATTCACCTACTGGGCAAATCGCTCAGTGTTTACGTGTTGTAGGTACTGAGTCTGACGCTGGTATGCTTCAAGACTAAGGTGGCTGGTGGCGGTGCTCCACGGACTTTTGAGGGCGGGGCGGTACATGGATGAAGACCTGTGGAGCGGCTTTAGGGTTTTTGTTCTTTTGACATTTTGGGGCTACGGCCCGTGTATAGGGATGACGATGTAGACGGATTTTTATAGTAATGTATATTATTTCAGGAAAAAGTTTTAATTAGACGGGCCTTCCGGGCTTCCTTTGCGGAAATCCGCCACTAATCCTAGTCAGAAAAGTAGGGTCGCCACAGGTGGTATCACAGCTTAGGCTTCAGGTTCTGAAGACTGTCCATGTATTGCCGCTCAAAAGCCTGGAAAGCAGCCTGGCCTGTAAGTCTAATACTTGATTATGTGATTACGTTATATTTGATATATATACTTCATGTGAATAATCGTAGATATAGTCGAAAATGCCAAGAACACGTAGAGAATATAGCAAATCTAGTCGTAGAGCGGGGTCTGAATCCCTACCAAGTGACGATCGCTCTACTATCCACCAGTTGATGAATCTGATCCGACGACAGTCAGATCAGATTAATGATCTCATTCACCGCCAGAACTCTTCGAAACGTCATGCGTCCCCAGCGTTAGAACGTGTAGAAGCTGCCGGGGAGAGGTTCCGGAGGTTAAACCCCCTTACGTTTGAGGAAGCCGCCGATCCTACCTATGCGGAGGATTGGCTTAGGACAATTGAAAATATGTTCCTTGTTAGCCACTTAGTTGATACTAAGAAGGTGACATGTGCCACCTTCATCTTGCGTGGGTACGGGCTACTGGTTGGATATTATTCAGGTGCTCGAGGATCCCACTACAATTACCTGGGAGAGGTTCAAGACGCTCTTCCGAGGGAAGTACTTTACAGCGCTGGATAGGGCGCAGAAGCTGAACGAGTTCATTAACCTCAAATAAGAAGGGATGTCAGTAGCGGATTACATCCGCGAGTTTGAGCAACTTTCGAGGTTTGCACAACATATAATGGCCACTAACGAGCTAAAAATCGAGCGCTTTGTGGAAGGTCTTAAACCTGAGATCTTTCGGAGCGTAAGCATGTAAGATACGGAGGGAAAGACGTACGCACGTATCACTGAACGAGCCATCTTAGCTGAACAGGCGGAGTCAAGAGTTGCAAAGGCACAAGAGGCAAAGAGGAGGACAGAAGGACAGCAAGGAGAAGGAAGTCAGAAACGCCAGTTGTTTGGAAAGTCGCCAAACTACCGTGGGAATCAACAAGGCCAACAGAATTGGCGACCAAGGCCAAACCAGGGACCGATTAATATTCCAAACCGACCACAATGTTAACAGTGCGGACGCCACCACTATGGCGTATGTCAGAGAACTTGACCAAATCTGACTCCACAGTGTTTTTGATGCGGAAATATTGGGCACTATGCCAGAAGGTGTCACGTAAATGTGCCTCAAGTTCCAAATCAGCCATTAGTCCGACCTCCACCAGTGCCAGCACGAGTTTTTACTTTGACAAATGAGGAGGCCAAAGCAAATCCTTCCGTAGTGACGGGTACGTTAAGTATCCATAACATGCCCACTTCCGTCCCAATCGACTCTGAGGCCACACATTCATTTGTGTCGGCCAAGTATGTGGAAAAGGTGGGAGTCTCTCCTAGCTAATATGAATGCAATTACGTAGTGATCTTACCACACGGTAATCCGACACGCACTAACCAAGTGCTGGAAGGATGCTCCGTAAACATTACGGGTAGAAATCTGAACGTCGATCTAATTGTGATCCCAATGAACGACTACGATGTCATCTTTGGGATGAATTTGCTTTCGAGATACGCGGTGAAGGCGGAGGAAATACCTCAGCTAGAACTGAAAGACGCATCGATAGTTAACGAATATGCCGATGTATTTTTCGATGAAATTCAGGGATTACCCCCTGATCAAGAAATACAGTTCACGATAGATCAGATGTCGGGGTCCGCTCCTATTTCTAAAGCACCTTACCGCTTAGCGTGCGCAGCGGAAGCATGGTAGGAATATGAAGACGTATGCCTAGAGAATGTAGAAAACATATGGACGAGTCTAATCGTAGAACCGAACTCAAGTTCCCTACCACTGAATTTCGGGGATGAAATTCTTTTAAGAGGGGATGCAATACCCGTAAATTTAATACGAAATTTGTTATAATTAACCATGTAACTTTGTGAATTAGGAAGTTTGACAAAGCAATTTAAATTATGAAATAAAAATATAAATTTCCACTCAAATTCGAAATTTGCCAAAGAGAGAGAATTTATAATTTGGCTATACTAATAATATTGGAATAAAGTTAGAATTGGGCTATACTTAAATTTTCGAAATAAGGCCCAACAAATCAATGGGCTATGCTTAACATTTTAATAAGGCCCAAACGTATTACTTGTGATATGGCATATCCTATAATTTAGGGGGAAAATACGTCACCTTAATGTCTAATTATTCCCAACAAAGACCTCATATATGTCTAACAAATGATGAACTTTACTGAAATCAATAAAAAATTATACATAATGATAACTTACTTAAAAAGAGGAAAGGTTAAAAAGTTTTCGTCCAAGGCATTCATTGAATTGATATAACCACATACACACATATATATATAATAATAATATTTATCTATCAAATCAAAAGCTTTGAAATACACGTGGTGGCCTTCAATATTATTGTTGAGTATGACTAATCTAACTTTTCCTTAACCTTAAGGTAATCATCACTAGCTAGGAGGTACCTACACATATCTATACGTATACGTACATAAATTTATTTGTTAAAAAGAGGGAGAGCTAACAAATACTATACATCCAAGAACAAGGACTTTTGAGAATCAACTAAGTAAGTAAAGATAGGAAATTACACCTGTAAAACAGAGAAAGCTTACTACGGTTAGGCAGGTAAACTTCCATCTACAACTCAAAACATATTTACGTATTATAAGTTTACGGTGTTATATGTGAATCACTTGGCCAAAGTGATATTCAATTGACGTTCCATGATCTCTTCAATTTTTGTATTTGTTGAATGTGATTTAGATAATATTTTCATGACTCTTAAATATTAGAATTATTAATCCTGACCTTGAGGGAAATATTAAGAGTACGTAGGTAATAAGGAGAATAGTTTCGATATTGGAACAAAAAGGTGGACAATTGAAAATGGTAGTGTATTATTAATTAGGTTTTGAATCATTTCGTGTAGTGGGACTTTAGGAATTTTAAACTTCTCGGCATTAACCAACGTGGGTTTATATACTTTCGTGTTTTGAATATGGTTGATATTTCTGAGGGTTGGAGTGCGGTGAGTTCTCAATATATGAGCTAGGGTTGAAATACTTGAAGAGCTGCAACAAAATAATGGTTCTCGAATGAATTTTTTTGCTAAGTACAATCAGTTTTCGATATTTTCATTAGTGATTAGTGTATTACATATATCTTCGATGTTATCTTGGTTTAGGTATGAATTGCAAAGCTTCGACAAATTTAGTAAACTTTCGGCCATAATTAAGTTATCGGGGTTTAAGCTAACATAACTGTTAGTAGTCATTGAATATTGAGTGGTTTTCGTGATGGTTATAGGTTATTGTATATAATATGAAGTTTTCGTTATTGAACTGTTTAGGGGTTGAAGATTTCAGCATGTATAGGTTTTAGACATTTGAAATAATTTAAACTGTTAGGGGCATGGGAATCTCGAAAGTTTTTGGCAATGTGAGCTGTTCGTTATGTTAAGTTTTGACAATCCAAGGTTATTACTTTAAATGTTTTTAATAATTATTAAGTTTTGCTTTTCCTGTCCAATCTGCAACCGGCGAAAACTGCATCAGAATACCCTATTAGTTTCATACCTGAGTTCTTAGGGTACCAAAGTCCGAGGTCTGTAGTGCCTTTCAGACACTTTAAAATTCGCTTAACACCGTGAAGATGTGATTCCTTGGGATTAGCTTGAAACCTTGCGCAAAGACAAGTGGAGAATAGAATATCAGGTCTGCTGGCAGTGAGATAGAGTATAGATCCAATAATTCCTCTGTAGTGAGTAGCATCTACAGGTTCACCCAAGTGATCAGCGTCGAGTGTGCACGAGGTCGACATTGAGTGCTGGAAGATTTGCTCTTGTCGATCCCATATTTTCTGAGAATGTCGTGGATGTACTTGGACTAATTGATAAATATCCCATCCTGAAGCTGCTTGATTTGCAGTCCAAGGAAAAAAAACATTCTCCCATCATACTCATCTCAAACTGTGATTTCATCAACGTGCTGAATTCGACACAGAGTTCAGGGTTTGTAGAGCCGAAGATGATGTCATCCATGTAGATCTGCACAAGCATGATATCTGGACCAACCTTTTTGACGAACAGTGTGGTGTCAATTTTTCCTTTAGTGAAGCCTGAGTTGATAAAGAAGTCGGATAAAACCTCGTACCAAGCCCTTGGTGCTTGCTTTAGCCCATATAGAGCCTTGTCGAGTTTGTAGACGAAGTCTGGATGTTCTTGATTGAGAGATCCGTCTGGCTGTGAGACATATACTTCGTCCTTCAAAATCACATTCAAGAAGTGTAGCACCCGGGTCCTCGTGAATAGTAGGGCCAATAAATTTGCATGAATGTTGACCACAATTATGTGCTTTTCGTACGTTAATTTTATGCCTATGTGACTTACGTATAATTCCGTGTGGAAAATTACGTGTCTAGGTGATTTTGTGAAGTTGGTGCAATGTACCAAGTAACTCTTAACTGATTTAGGAATTTTCGAAAATAGGCTCAATGAAAATTTGGGCCATGAATAAAGCTTGAACTATATTTAGGAATTGGGCTATATCAAAACCTTGGGCCCAAACTCACTTAGGGATACTGCTAGAGACAAGCCTCCTCAATTAAGGGGATATTTTCGTCCCTCATGTCCCCTCATTAACAATTATGCAAAGCCATTTGAAATCCAAAACTCCATCGAGAAGAAAATTAAACGCAAGCTTAAGCCAAGGAATAAGGAGAAACCGAAGTGTAAATCCAACAAAATCAAGCTAGGTATGTTCCTTAAGCATAGCACTCACGTTTACCTAAGGATTTAGGGTCATACGATTTCAAATAACGAAGGCCTCGATAGGGATTAAAGTTTTAAGGTGCAATTTAGGATCCGAAGGGTGTTCTGACCTTGATTTGGCATTTTTAGCTCTAAGATAACATGCTTAAGGGATATTAGGCACGAAAATGTAGGAATTAGATTGGCGTTTTTGTTAAGCTCAATTTTAGAGTTCTGAGGTTCATACGGTCTTCAAAGGTGTTCTTAATAAAAGCAACTTTTTGATCTTTAAGTCGATGCATCGCGAACTAAAAGTTGTTTGGCAAGAACTCGCAAAACATAAGCTTTGCGGACCCCTGGTGGCATAAAGATGGCGAATCCGTAGCTTTGCGAACTTACACAAGCATTTCGCGGGCCGTTTCTGTTTTGCGAACTCGGCCGGCAACTTGGCATTTTGCGAACCCTTGCAAGGATGGCGATCTCATTCATTTCGCAAGTCGTGGTCTGCGAACCCATCTTGTGAATTGAAGGTCTTCGCGAATTCTGCGACTCCAAGGTTGGCGAACCCAAGCGATCGGCGAACTGAGAATTTGACGAATGCATGGAAGTTTGGCGAACCCTAATTTTGCGAATCCGTAGGCAATTCACGAACCCGTTCGCGAACTCGGCGAGAGAGAAGATTGCGAACTTAAGTTTGCGGGCTCAAGGTCTGGCGGGTAGTTTTGCGAATCGGGAGAACTTGGCGACTCCATTTGCGAGCTCGGCTGTTCCGCGAATCCATGCAATTGGCGAACTCGTGCACTTTGCGAATCCATTCAGCGAGCCCACACAAGCCGCGAAGCTAAGGAGCCGCAAAACCTACTCTGCGAACCCTAAGTCGCGAGGAGTTTTGCGAACTCACTCATTTTACGGGCCGAAATCATTTTGCAAAACCCAAGCCTTTTGCGAACCCATTTGGCGACACCCTAATTGGCGAACTCACCATTTCGCGGGCCGTACTCATTTCACGAATCAAGCTAAAATGGCGAAACCTATTTAAGGACCTAACGACGATTCGCGAACCCTTAGCCAAGGCACTTCACGAATTAAATTAGGAACTTGGCGAGCCCTAGGTTTATAATTAGCAAATTAAGGGGGGTTCAGTTTACAAATTAAATGCACTATACAAGTCATAGATTCAAATTAAGTCCACATCTTAGGATAATGCATTAGGCTTCACAAACCGTACTTATTACAAATTAGCTAGACTACATGAATTTAACTAGCGTTCTTAGAATATGTTTCAAGTCCTTAAGTAATTAACTTATTGCCTAGCGTGCTGACCTTAAAATTATGCCAAAGGTCGAGAGTTAGGAGAATATCCGGGGTCAGGTAGCGACTAATCTACGGACGGCAGGTAAGTGGAAATCCAACTACGACGCATAACATGTTTGTTTGTACCGAACTATGTGACTATGTGATTCAGTGCTTACGTGCTTATGTGAATTATGTATGACATGATTTTTTATGATTTCGGTAAGCATTATGGCATTAATGCATTATGCATATGCACGAGCATGCACGACACACCTGGGTGTAATAACATGATGAGCGTGCATGATTATGTCGCAAATAGCGAAGGATGTTTGCCGAAGTTGGCAATGATGTAATAAGTTAATACTAAAGTAAGGGGCGGCTTCCGGGGGCACCGAGACGGCGTTGATGCACCGTCGGCGATGTTGATGCGTCGCCAGTATACGAACGACGTTGATGCGTCGGGGGATTACCATGGTTGGATTGATGCCCTTATATCCCTGTTAGCGTGGTTGGGTTGATGCCCTCATGCTTTAGTATGGTTGGGTTGATGCCCTCATACTTTGGGCTGATGCCCATGGTTGGATAGCGCTCTTTACGGTGTACGCCTGGGTAAAAGCCTGCCAAGGGCCCTAAGATAAAAGATATGAGATTGGGTTTAGTCTATGAGACGTAAGATGCATTGGCGTGGATAGCCTTTGCTGGGGATTCTCACGTGCACGTCATGCATGATTTCTACTTACTGAGCATATCGCTCACCCCTTACGTTATGTGTTGTAGGTGCGAGCGACCACGGTACGTGATCGCTTAGATAGCAGGCCATTTTTTGGCGCTTCCAGCAGCTTTGGGGATGGGAATGTGTGCATGGATGATGACTTGTGAGGCCGGGCGCATAGAGATTCTTTCGCTGTGCATGTATACACATCTCGTGTAATTAGGATTCACATGAAGTTAGGAATTCATGTAATTCTTTTGGCATGTATAGAAACTACTTCCATTACATAGATGGAAAAATTTCATACGCAATTTCCGCATCTCTTTTAAGTTAAAGCATCGTTAGGTTCATAGGATACGTTAGAATTAGGTAACGAGGACAACGGGTCCTGACAGAGTAGTATCAGAGCTTCGGTCACAGGTTCTGTAGACTGTCCATGTACACACACCCAAAAGCGTGGAAGCAGCCTTGCCTGTAAGTGTTGTGTTTATGTGAACTTTTGTGTTGCATAATTTATTGGCCATAGGACTGTCAGTGTAGATCAGGAACGGTGGTAAGATCTAGGGGTGAAACTACTGGAGGTGATAACCAGAACCGGGGAAACACAGCCGCTACAGACAATCGAGATGCAACCATACTCCAGCTCACGGAGTTGGTACGCCAGCTGTCAACTCAAATCCAACAGTTAATCCAGCAGAGCAACCAGAACGTTGGGCCTACCCAGGCCAAAAGAGCAGAGGTAGTGGGGGAGCGGTTTCGTTGGCTGAACCCGCCGACATTTGAGGATACAGCCGATCCAACAGCCGCGGAAGATTGGATAAGAATGCTCGAAAGCATGTTTGTGTATAGCAGGGTCCCAGAAACAGAGAAGGCCCTCTGCGCTGCGTTTTTACTAAGGGGAAGCGCAGGGCACTGGTGTGATACGATCATGGTAATCGAGAACCCTGCAACCATGAGCTGGGACAGATTCAAGGAGTTGTTCAAGGTCAAATACCTCACAGCCCCAGTCCGAGCGCACGGATGAACGAGTTCATCAATCTCAGGCAGGGAACGATGACGGTTGCTGAGTACATCCGAAAGTTCGAACAGCTGTCGAGATTCGCAGCTCATATGGTGAGCACGGATGCTCTGAAGATTGAACGCTTTCTGGAGGGATTAAAGCCATAATTGTATCGTGATGTAAGTATGGCTGGACTGCAAGGAGCCACGTATGCTCAGGTGGCAGAAAGGGCGATGGTTGCGGAACAGGCAGAGGCCAGGATCGTTCGTGCCCAGGAGGCTAAGAGAAAATTGTTCAAGTCCAAGGATCGCAGTGGTGCGGAGGAAGTCAGAAACGCCAGTTCGTACCCAAAGTCGGGACGCCGAACTTTCAGAATAAGCCACCACAATGCCCGCAAGGAACTCCAAATAGACCGCCGAACCCAAATCAAGGGGGATTTCCAGCACCCGCTATCCCGAACTTCCCAAAGTGCGGGAAGAGACATTCGGTAACTGCTATGCCCAGACCAACAACTGCTTCAAATGCGGGAAGCCGGGACACTTCTCAAGGCAATGCCCGGAGTGGGCGACGGGAAATCAAGCCGGAAGCCAGACAAAACCACAGATGGTACCAGCTAGGGTGTACACAATCACCTCGGAGGAAGCAGAGGAAAATCCATCCGTGGTGACAGGTACACTATCTATCCACCAAACTCCCACGTGCATACTAGTAGACTCAGGGGCCACGCACTCATTTGCATCCATCAAGTATGTAACAAGACTCGGGGTCACACCTCATCAATCTGAGTGTGAATATAGTGTAGCTATGCCACATGGGGGTCCGACTAGAACGAATCAAGTACTGAGGGACTGTTCAATGTTAGTAGGTAATAAGGAGCTACCCATAGATTTAATAGTCATCCAGGTCATTCTTGGGATGGATTGGTTGTCGAGGTACGGAGCCATGATTGATTGCAACCGCAAGATAGTCACATTCTATATAGAAGGGAACGAACCTTTTACCTTCGAGGGGACGGTGAAAGGAAGGAGCATCTCTAGAATATCAGCACTAAAGGCTCAGATAGCAAGGCAATTTTTTGGCGCTTCCAGCAGCTTTTGGGATGGGAGTGTGTGCATGGATGACGACCTGTGAGGCCGGGCGCATAGAGACTCTTTTGCTGTGCATGTATACACATCTCGTGTAATTAGGATTCACATGAAGTTAGGAATTCATATAATTCTCTTGGCATGTATAGAAACTACTTCCATTACATAAATGGAAAAATTTCATACGCAATATCCGCATCTCTTTTAAGTTAAAGCATCGTTAGGCTCATAGGATACGTTAGAATTAGGTAACGAGGACAGCGGGTCCTGACAAGAAGGCAATCTTTACATCCATTTGATAGACAGTAAAGTCTTTGTGTGCTGCATATGCCAGAAACAGTTTGATGGCTTCAATTCTTGCTACAGGGGCAAAATTCTCATCGTAGTCGGTTCCTTCTTGCTGATTGTACCCCTTAGCTACAAGTCGAGCCTTGTTACAGATTACCACACCATCCTCGTCTTTCTTGTTTTTAAACACCCATTTTGTTCGGATTACTGTCTTGCCGTTTGGACGAGGAACTAAGTTCCAGACCTTGAGACGCTCGAACTGATTGATTTCCTCTTGCATAGCTATAATCCATTTCGGGTCACGTAGTGCGTCGATCACTCGGGTAGGTTCTGTTTGGCTCAAGAAACAAGTAAGGTGATACTCGTTTGAGATCGAACCTCTAGTCTTTACTCCTGCAGAGGGATCACCGATGATTTGATCTGTAGGATGACTACGAATCCATTTCTTTTCGTGAGGTAGTGTAGGTTCATCCATGTCTAATGCTTCGTTAAGTGGATACTCGATCTCAGAGGTATTATCATTGCTAGCGGAAGCTGGCGAGCCTTCTGTCTGTGCTGCATGGATCGAGTTATCAATGTCTGAGGGTGAAACTGTTTGTACAGGAATGTGTTCTGGTTCAGAAGTAGATGGAGTAGGACTGGGTTCTGAATTAGGATGAGGATCTCCAGTTGTCCTGTTTTGATTTCTAGGGAAGTACATATGTTCAAAGAGTTGATCCAGATCCATTTCCTCTTGAGCTTGTGGAGGGAAACATGTTGGGTTGCAGTGTCGTGAGACATCAGCTGCATGTTGTTGGCATTTCCCCAACCTTTCTTTGTCTAATCCTGGTTCTGAACAAATGCGTTCAGAAGCGCCACTTGAGGACTCTCCTAATTTCATACGGAATTGAGTAAAACCAATTTGTGTGGGTTCGAGTCCTAAGCTGTTTGGTCCAGGATGAGTTTCTAGACCCTCATCGAAAGTGACATTTGCACTTTCAATGATCATTCTCCTTTCACGAAGATATACCCTATATACCTTAGATTGCGTAGAGTAGCCCACAAAAATCCTTCAGTAGCCTTTGGATCTAACTTAGATTTGTCTTCTTGGTCATTTGCGACGAAGCATTTGCACCCAAAAATCCTCAAGTGAGCAATGTTGGGTAATCTTTCGTTTATTAGTTCATAAGGCGTCTTTCCAAATCTGAGATGAATGTTGGTGCGATTCCGAGTCTAGCAAGCGGTGTTCATGGCTTCTGCCTAAAGAAAATGAGGTAGCGATGATTGTATTAGCATTGTCCGTGCAGCTTCTAAAAGCGTTCGATTTTGCCTTTCTAAGACTCCATTCTGTTGAGGTGTGTGGACGGTAGAGAATTGTTGTGTAATCCCTATTGAGTCGTAAAAGTTACTGAGCTGTTTATTTTTGAACTCTGTGCCATTGTCAGATCGAATTACTTTAATGTTGCGCTGTAGCAAGTTCTGCGATGTCCTGATAAGATTTGGAATATGATCAACTGTCTCTAACTTTGTCTGTATCGGACCCAAGTATAACGTGTGAAGCCGTCTATAATAACTCGCATATATCGCTTTCAACTGATGATGTCTGTTCGCATTGGGCCACAGATTTCGATGTGTAACAGCTCTAGTGGATGTTGAGTCGATGCTGTGTGTTTTGTAGGACGAGATGTTTTTTCATTTTCCCTTTCTCACAAGCCGCGCATAGATGTTCCCTTTGGTACTTCAGTGGTGGAAGTCCAATAGCTAATTTGTTAGTCACCAGCTTGTTGAGAGTCTTGAAATTTCAATGGGATAGCCGCTAGTGCCATAAGTTATTCTGAACCGATGTTGCTCGGGAGATCAGACATATATTTTTCTTTGGTCTGACAGTCTTAATGTCAATGGTGTATAGATTTGTTCTGCGAGTTCCAGTGAGAAGTTCGTCAGCATTGGTATTTAGAATTTTGCACGTTCTCTTTTGAAACACAACTTGGAGTCCTATGTCACTGAACTGTCCTATACATAGGAGGTTGTGTGTTAGCCCTTTAACATATGAAATTTCCTTTACTGTGAGACGATTGCATATAAGATCTCCATAACCAAGGATTCTGGCTCCATTGCTGTTGCCAAAGCGCACCAGTCCACCCGACCTATGAACGTAGTTGCTCAACAGTTCTTTCTTCCCGATCATGTGTGTGGAGCAACCTCAATCTAGATACCACACATGTGGGGCCTGCAAAATCATATTAGAGGGTTTTAGGTACCCATTTAAGAATGGTCCACCTCTGTTGTATTTGTTAGTCCGTATAGACTCTCTACCTAGCCTAGATTATCATTGTCAGCGGAAGACTTACTATCAGGCACAGAGTTATTAATTGTTTCTAGGACTTGGATTTGGGCTTCCTCAGTCCTAAGCTTGGGAAACCATTTTTGCACTAGTGGAGCTCTTTTTGAGTTACTCTTAGAGACGCGTTTTTGAGTCTCTGCTTGTTTTGTGGATGCTTTGGCAGTGTTTGTTTTTATTGGTTCTTTTACTTGAAGGACGTGTCTTTTGAAGTCTTTTTGTAATGTGGTGTGTAAAAACGGTTATGCATGGGAAAATTGTTTTTTGAATGAAAAGATGAGTTTTGCGATACATGAGAAAATAACGATGGTATAGAATTTTTTGAAGGAAAACAATCTATGACAAGAGGTTCGTTAACATTGTGGGTCTCCTTCAAAATATCTTCGTTTCGGATCCAGACTTGATCTTTCAATGGCTCTTTTAGGGGACCTGAAAATTTTAAAGTAGTAGTGCAAGAAATTTTATCATGTGAAAGCATGGTATAAGAATGTGAGTGTAGTCTTAATTTTTCTTTAAGCTTGGATATTTCGTCGAGGAGTTTCTGCCTATCATCGTCAAAGGACTTTCTCTCTCTTTCGAGAGTGGATTGTAGATCACTGATTTTTCCTTATGCATTCGGGCATATACCCTGCTGCATACGTAGTTATCGGTGCCTCACTTACTGAATCTCCTTCACTTGGACGTGGAATATGGGGCTCACCTTCTGTTATTGCTGGACAATTACTTTCTTTATAACTATCATTTAACTCTGTGTAATCAAATGATGTTTGAGTTTTACTGGGTGCTGGTGTCTCATTTTCACTGACAAAAGGCATGAGATTTGCCAAGCAACCTGTCTGCATGAATTTGAGATCATATAGATAAGGTGCATTTGATATGCCTTGTTTTAACTTACATGGGTTTTCAAAACCCAGTCCTTTATGAGGATATAGAAATCAATGTTTGCAGGTTTGCTTAAGAAAATGGTCTGCTCTGACTGGTCGCGCCGGGGTTAAGAGGTCCTCCAATTTTTTAATCTTTGAGTACAATCTTTCCCTTTCATTACAGAGTAAGTCATATTTCGCTGAGACGTTCAAGGCTTTATCTCTATGGGATCTCATTTCTACGGCTAACTCCTTGGCTTTAGCCTCGGATTTTAGCACTTGAGCTTCTAGCTTTGTTACTTTCTCATTAGCTACAATTAGACGATTTTTCTCACATGCATACTCATACCTAAACTTATCAAGAACTTCTAGATTATTTTGTAGATTAGCTTCGAGTTCTCTAATTTTCTTTTTACCTGTTAGACTTATATAAAGTTAAAAATTCATTTTTCATTTTAAGTAATGAATCATAGTCTGCCTTGCTTACCTCAACCATGACTGAGTTGTAGGTGGATTCCCTTTCAGAGTTATTTTCTTCCTTGCTATCTGACGTGTCCTCAAGCCAATGATCCTGTTCAGCCATTAAGACCATGCCCTACTCCTTTTGCTCGGCCAATTGAACTTTTCTTCGATAATAGTTGACATCTTTCTTCTTTGGCAATCTGCATTCTCTGGCGAAGTGCCCAGTTTTTTCACAATTAAAGCATTTTCCAGCTTGAGAGGCAATTTCAGGGTTCTTTTCTTCCTGACCCTTTCCATTTGAATTAGAGGAAGTTCTCTGCAAATTGGATGAGGATCCCGTCTTCTTGTAGTATTTTTTCTGTACGAAGTTTGAGACCAAAGCAAGTTGTTTTACAAGCTCCTTTAGTGTAATTTCCTTGGGTTCTCCATGTTTTGTGAGGTCCGTTAGTTCTTCGTCCGAGCTGAATCTCCTCCCTCCTGAGCTTGAGTCGACTGAATGACTTCCTTGTTCTTTGATTGCTTTCTGGATGATCTCTCAGTCATAAGTGCAAGTGTGTCGCTTCTCACTGGTCTAGTTTCTTCTTCCTTTTCTCCACGTAACTGGAGTGCTGGTTGAGATGATCGAACAATGTGCGAATGCTAACCTTGGTCAGATCATTCATTTGTCTCATCATAATTGCCGTTGCTTCCCACTCTGGATGAAGTATCCAAGGAACTTGATGTTGATCCATTATACTTTTTGTAACTCCGTTCATTTTCAGCTCATTGAGGAGGACAAGGAATCGATGGAATGTTTCTTGAAGAGTTTCTCCTTTGTTTGCCTGAAAGCGATCGTAAGAGATGAGAGTATTTGCCATTCTTGCCATTGTGTTTACCTCTGTTCCCTGCATCATAATCCGAAGAGCATCCCACATTTCTTTTGCGCTGTCACCGCATTCGAGTTGCATCAGAATGTCGTTGGGAATTGCTTCAATCATGCATGATTTTGCAACTTTGTCTGCCTTAAGTCGCAGTTTTTCTTCATCGTTGAATTGGTCGATAGTCTTCAAGACACTCTGTGCTTCTCTTGCAGGAGTGGTGTTGGTAGTGGCTGGTATTACGGTCCAATACTGCTTAGGTCCATTGTAAATAGATTCGAGCAAGTTCTCTGAATTGTCCTTGTTGGGGAGAGTGAATTTCAAAAATTTTCCCACCGCCATTACTAAGATCGTGCTCGGTAATAAAGAAAACTAATTTATCGATAAAAATATATCGCAGCGAAAAACTTCTACTTTTCGATAGTAAATTTACCTGAGACGTAATTTCTCGATCGTAAATTTACACGGAATTTTTCTCGATCGTTAAATTGATCGACTACAGTCACGCTTTCAACTTCAACACTTAGGAAATTTTTCTAAGTCTTTTACACTGTAGCTAATGTAATACCCGTAAAATTTAATTACGGGATTTACGACTCAATTAACAATAAGTTAGAAATTTCATTGAACTAATTAAATAAGAAATTAGGACTTTGATTGATACAATGCTTTTATGCTTTTATGTTCTTAAATGACTTATGTGTCTATATGATTTCATGCTATGTGGTTTAAAATTTTTATGTGTGTTACGAATTATGACTTAAGTGAACGTAAAATTTAGAGAATTTTAAACAATTAGATTTCGAAACATTGGGATTCTGAAATACTCTAGAATTCGATTTCTTAGCTATAAGGAAAGGTGCATAATATAATAGTATTATAAGAATGTTACTTAAGAAAACTAGATAAGTTTTGATAGAAGCTAACGTCATTAAGCAATTTTTACACGCAAGAAATAGCTACAATAAACAAGAAGTGAACTCATTCATATCAAGAAGATAAACTCACGAAAACTTAGTACAAGAATAAAAGGAAGAAGTCGAACAGAGGTTTCTACTAAGCTTGGGAATAGGTAAAACCTTCACCTTGATCTCACGTTTTTTTTTAATAGAATGATATAATAGTTGCCTAGAATGAATATATCATCGATTTAGGACTGGTACAAGTTTAGTCCACGAGGGTTTTGAATGTTCAAAATTTCGATAGTCCCGTTTACAAGATTTAGAGGTGGGAATAGTTCTCTTGTACGATTATGTTTATCTAAGTAGTGGTATGCTTTAAAAAGAAATTCTTGGCACCAAGATATCAAGAACTAGAATTTATATACGAATTTTAAGGGTAGGAATATATGAAGTTTATATGATACTTCGACTGTTCTTGAGAGGACTGATTTCGAGATCTTCATGAGGATAGCAAATGTCGAAACCTAGCTTTAAGGTTGATTTCAAAATTGGTGTAGAGGCTCAACATACATCTCGACATTTTTAAATTACTATGTCGAAATTTTGATTAAATCTCAAATCATGATAGTATGGTAGGAATAATATAAAGATCTATTTCAATATTTATATCGAAATCTTTGTATAACCTTGAAAAACATACACTTCGAAATTATGTTTACAACTACATCTCGACATCTTAGTTAATTGTCGAAGAAACACTTATCAAAATCTTTGTGTGAAAAATGTCGAATTCTTATATTAGGTCGAGATCTTTGTAGAGTGCAAATATCGAACCTTTATATGTATAATGTCGATTTATGCCAAGACAAGTGACGAGATCCACAAATAATAAATGTCGAGATCACATGTCGACATTTGTTGTTTAGTTGAATATCGAGATCTGTGGGCACCGTTTAAAATGTCGACTTCAAAATTCTATATTATATCTCGACATTCTATGTAAGAGCTCGACATTTATGTCTAACCTATATCGAGATCTATTTTAACTCAAATGTGTCGAGATTTATCAACTAATGTCGAGATCTATCTTATATCTGATATCGAAATCTTTATGTATAACCACTAAGACATAACTCGACATTTTAGGCCTCGACATTTATCACTCGACATTTTATATCTTGACATTGTTATCACTCGACAAACATTACGAGATTTAATTAGATAGGGTCCAAATGTCGAAGACCTAGTTATCCATGCAACTCGAGATCCATCTTTTAACCTATCTCGAAATTTAATCAAAGCCAACCCGTAAATATCGAAACTAGGGTTTTCTAAATTAAGCCATTTTAGTGAAACTGTAAGTAGACTAACAAACCCTAATTTTTTTGTATGTTGTTATACTTAGGGTTTGAAGATTAGCGATTTACCGTACGATATAGCTAAGGATACCAGGTAAGTGGAAATCGCAACTACGACACATAATTATATGTGTATTAATTATGTGTCTATATGCCTTTCATGATTTTATGTGACTTCTATGATTTCTATATGGCGTAAATTTACGTGATTTATGTAACGTAAATTATTTTATGAATATTGCACGCATGTTTACATGATTTCATTGCATAATCACGTGCACGCACGACTAGGATGAGAGTCAGTGAGATAGCGTGCATGAGTATAAGATCGCTTGAAAGCGATACGTATATTTGCCGATATAGGCATTTGTGTCGACTCAATGATGAGTCTCGGCTCTTCTATGCTACCACGGCGATTCACGAAAGGTAGGGGGAATACCCCGTAGCGGGAGATGCAACCCGGAGGATGCGACTCGAGGGTATGAGCGGCACCGAGGGTACCTCGAGTGTTGGCGACCTCGTAGTGAGCTACCAGTGAGAAGCGCCCGCGTGTCAGACTGCATTGGGATGGAAAGGCGCCTTAGGGTTAAACGAAATTTGTGTGCCCGGGTTAGCCTCTCAATGGGACGGCATTGGGATTGAAAGGCACTAGTAGCCTCTCGGTGTGGATCACACTGGGATTGAAAGGCACTAGTAGCCTCTCAGTGTGTACCGCATTGGGATTGAAAGGCACCATAGGGTTACGCACAGATGGAGTACTCAGGTTTAGCCTCCCAGTGTGTGTACTGCCACTTATACCCTTAGGGGTTTGAGCTCTATATGGTACATAGTAAGATTGAAAGCCGAACGGGCCCAAATATGAAATGAAAAGAACGAGAAGAATATGAGAGGTCAATAGCATTGGCGCGAAAGCCTTCGCTATTTAGGTCACGTGCATGGCATGCATGGTTGTCACTTACTGAGCTTTATAAGCTCATTCCACGTTTTTATGTGTTGTAGGACCCCGCGATCACGGTACATGATCATTTTCACGGAGAGGCCAACTTTTGAAGCTTCCGGGGGCTTTTGAGATGGAAGTGTGTGCATGGATGCGACCTCGTGGAGGCCCAATAGATAAATTTATTTTGACCCGCGTGCGCGCTTTCCTATGTAAATAGGATCCAGGATGATTTTGTAGAAACCGTTACGATTCCTTTTTATAAAAGGAAAAATTTTATACCAGATTTTACAAGATCTATTTTGTCATTAGGACATTAGTCGTGTAGACTAGTGAAGAAAGTAGTGGTGGAAGTCGGGGCTGCCACAGCTAACAATAGCGGATAAAATTCTTCGATCGCAAAATTTAGACAGAATTCTTTCAATTGAAATCAATATATAGGAATTGCAATTAAATTTTCTCGACCGAAATTTTCTCGGCATGACTTACCGATTTAATACTTAGCGAAATTTCGAACTATTTTTCACACGACATATATTTCATTCGAAATTACATTCATGCCATCATGATTTGCGAAATTGAACTTACACTATGCATTTGATATGATTTCAATTCACAATTCATCGAACATGCTATTACTTGCGATATTACTATAGTTTGATGAAATTTATTCATATTTCGACTAAAAATAAAATTGACCTAATAAACTTTTATATATCTTTATCTAAAGGTTCAAGATACGAACTTCCAGCTCGATCTGAGCACGTTTAGGTGTCCAGACGAGATCATCGTATCAATCCTACAAGGCCACCCCATCTGGCATGCGTTAACGGTCACTGCATCAGTGCCGATGGTCTATCTCCAGCAGTTCTGGGGCTGCATACAAGGAGAAGTGGACAATGGAGCCTTCAGATTCGTAATAAAGATAGGGACGCGGCATATCAGCATAGACAAGAACCAGTTCGGCATGGTACTGGACTTGCCCCACAGTGATAATTACGACCCGCTCCCATCGGATGCCGAGATGATTCAGGACTTCTTGCACATGGGATACCAACCACCGCTCACAAGATTAGCTCAGGTCCAGAGCAGCGGAATCCCACACCCGTGGAAGACACTATTCGGAATAGTGAATAAGTGTCTGTCGCCCAAGCACGCAGGATTCGATAAGGGCAACAGCAATATTTTGAGGATCTTCCACGGCATCGCCTTCTCAAGAATTATGACTACGCTCAGCTGATCTGGAACGACCTCGCGGACCAGATTCGGCAGAAGGAGAACCGGCGCTCAAAGAACGTGCCTTATGCTCGGTGGTTCAACGTCATCATCAGGGAGATCATGGCGCTGCACCAGAACATCCCCCAGCTACCTCCTGGTGGAAACTACCAGCCGCCAAGGCTTAAGTTTTTCCACAACCCACGGCTCACGGACCTGGACCAACCGTCGATGCCAATTCCACTCAACTTACTCAGGCTCGCCGACCCCGCGGGAGCTGAGTATCAGAGATTCTGCCGGGAAGACAATTAACGGAAGAAATGATTAGAGGGCCCCCGGCAGATCACCATGTGAGCCCTCCCCAACACCAAGCAAGCCCTGACGACGGGATGATAGACGTCGTTGCTTAGGAGTTTCAACAGGAGTCCTCTTTGATCGAAGAGCCAATGCCCGACGTGGAAGATACCCTAATCGATGTCGTGGCTACAGAGATGGAGCTCGAGGCTCCTGCACTCGAATTACAAGTGGAAGAGCCCGTACATGTTGGCGTGCTCGAAGAAACTTTTGAGGAAGTTCTTCAACAAGAAGCACAGCCCGAAACGGAAATGGGGCACACTTCACTTCCACTGGTGACAGATCAGACATTGGAGAACGTCGATCGAGATCTTACTCCTCACACCGCCACCCCGTCTGACACAGAGTATGACGAGGAAATCAGTCTAATCAGGAGGACTCCCAGAAGACTCAGTATTCAGTTGGAGTCGCTCTTTCCAGCAGTCACCACCGCACCAGATACTACGCTAACCACAACGACAAGTGTTGCCGGCACTTCTTCGCTCAATCTTGAGCCGCAACCAACTCACTTGGTGTCTTGTTCGCAGGCGCAACCTGAGCCTGCCTTAACACTCATACAGACGAATCCTCAAGATTCGACTCGAGGATTGGTTGGAAGTCTCATACAGTCACAACCTCAAGTGACTGTGAGCCAACCCGCAGAGTCGGTGTCTACTCAAGGGTTGATAACAGGCGACATCAGTCGTCCTGGTACATTCACGGAGGCGTCCGGACCCTTTGACGAACGAGCAGTTTCAGGCCGCTCTCTCTGCCGCTGTACATTCAATGGAAGACAAGATCACAGAGAGAGTACTTCAAGCAATCGAGGCATCCCGAAGAGATACCGGGAAAGCACCTGCCTCTGAAGGATCTTCGTCACAAATCAACCCCATACCTCCACAACCCACACCCACCGACCCTCTAGCCACTTCCTCCATCCTCATCAATCCATACACAATCCCCATCACCGAGCTCCACGACATTCTCCTCGCCCGTCTGATAGGCCTTTCCATCCGATCGTCACAAGAAGAATCCCTTTATAGGCAATTGGTGGGCCATCCTGAGCCACCGACTGACACCTGCCGAGGCCAAAGCTCCCACTCACGGCGCAGACATGACGATCCTGACGATCAGGACCCTCATGAGGGGGAGAAGTGGCCGAGGACATCTACAAGTGGCCAAGAACAAGGCTCGGGCGCTGCACAGACAAGCACTGGAGCTGGCGAAACCCATACTACCCACCAAACCCATACTACTCACCAAACCCAAACTACCCACACCACGCACCGCACCGCCCACATCGACCCAACAACCTTTCACCTCACGACGCCTCCGCCCACACCGCCGATCTACTCAAGCCCCTTGCTTCCGGAAGAAGAAATAAGTGCTGCAATGCTTGTAACTCTAGCAGCTACCCAAGCCACTCCCTCAGTCGCTCCAGACCAACCGGGACCCTCTGGACATGGCGTCAATCCACACGAGGTCCTAGACAAGTATATCTTCGAAGGACCGTGGATGACCCATTCCATGCCCGAGGAGCATCAAAAGAGACGGCTTCACGACGTTCGGCGCTTTCTACAACAAGCGTTTATAGACCTCGTAATCATAGAAGACGACGAGCTTCAGGAAGGTGAAGACTACGAGCGAGATATCCCAAGGCTACCAGAATTAATCGCTCAACAAGAGATTCCCTTTCCAAGGCTAACGCCAGGGACCGTTCGGATCGACACGCCATGGGAGAACATCCAAATAGAAATTCCCTTCCTAGAAGAAGTTCGTGAGAATATTTGGAGGTCTCTGGACAGAGTCAAGAAGCCGAACGAGTTCGAGCTTAGAGAAATATCTCATTGGGATCAGCAGAAGAGGATGACCTACCTCTGGATGCTGACCAAACTTGGACCTGATGTTAGGCTGGGGATGACTAAGGCACAAGCCAAGAGCCATTATAAGAGTCTCTCTCCAATAAGCCAACTACTCAGCGTCTACTGTGACAAAGGAGGACTTCCAACACCTCACTACATCGTCGAACGAGTGGACAGGACCCGAGAGGAACTGAGCGAGAGCGACCTACCGTACCTACCCGCCGATGAAGTGTACCATCTTTATCAGCTATACGTGGAGAAAGAAGGCTTCGAAGGGCTCTACCGGTTCATGATGCGACAAGTCAAGTACTTCGCCGCTCACGACCTTCAAATGGCGCTTGAGAGCAATATGAAGAAGGTCAACATGACCGCTCCGCTCAACAAAGGACCTGAGATCGAAGGGCTTCCCAACAATCACGTGCACATCAGCTCAGTCCTATGCATCAACTACAACAATCCAATAGCAAAGAAGAATAGGTTGATGCTGAAGACTGAAATCAACAAGTTTTGTGATGGGACGCTCGAGGTCATCAGGAGGAATATCGAGCAGAGGTTGGAAGAAATAAATAGAGACACTATGCTGAGGATCCACAGGTTCGTGAGAGAACAGCCGCTCCTAATGGAATTGCTTGAAGATATCGAGGAGCGACTGGAGCTGAGGATCACGCTGAGGAACTACGAGCATGCGCTGGGCTTGCGCAGATCGTATTACGCCCGATGAGGCGGCGCGGAGACGCAATCAAGCACAAAGGGAGAGATTGTAGAATATCATTTGTAATTGTGCTTGATTTCATTAGTTGTCCTTGTAATTAGGGGCGTTTTGTATAGTAGTACTTAGATTAGGACTAGTTTGATATTTATACCAAGTTTGTTAGGTATAAATACATGTAAATCAATTGAGCTTAATAGAGAAAGTTTAGAGAATTGATCCGAAGGGCTTGAAATTCGATTTCTAGAGAGAGAAACAACAGTAACTTTCTCACTCTAATTGAATTCTCTCTAGTGTTCTTAACTTGAGTTTTTCGATCGAATTCAATTGATTATCTAAACTATCGAATTACTATGAATTCTAGCCTAGGATCGTAGAGTTGTTAATCTGAGGATTTAACAATACACATGCATTCTACAACAGGAAATCCATAATGGCACGCCTGCAATTGTCATGCGTTCTGTCAGTTCATGATTTGGGTTGCATGTTTATTATTATAATTGTTTTCTATTATTATTGTTATTATTTTGCAAGAAACTCTACTTAAATGCTACTTCATTATCGAAGTTGTACGTAAACTCTGAAGTGGACGCTGCCTTGGGTGGTCGGGAAGAGGTGCAAGAATAATTTTGTGCATTGCCAGTCTTTGTACACAGTTTGATTGTATTGTGGATTTACTGGGCAGTATGCATTTCATAGGCCAATCTTGGTATCATTAGCAGAAAGGAACGTTGATTTGATGCCTTGCCGTGTTTTCGACACACACGATTTCTTGCAGCGGGAAAAGGAGCAGGTATCTCATGCCTTCGCGATTGTCAACAACTTCGATGTGCATTAGTTGATTTTTATGCTTATATTGACAATTTGTTTTCAGGTTAAGGAATTTGCATGTGCTGCTAAGATAAGTGAGGTATTGTCTATCAGCGGTCCGATCAAAGATTGTCAAAAGGCTGTGTATAGTTGGATGATTGTGAACCTGTACCACTAAATGGTCGTAACCCCAACTGTTGCATGACCACCTGAAAAATATATGCCTTCAAGAAATTGAAATACCCATGCATTCTACAGCAGGAAATCCATAATGGCACGTCTGCAATAGTCATGCATTCTGTCAGTTCATGATTTGGGTTGCATGTTTATTATTTTAATTGTTTTCTATTATTATTTATTGTTATTATTATGCAAGAAACTCTACTTAAATGCTACTTCTTCATCGCAGTTGTACGTAAACTCTGAAGTCGACGCTGTCTTGGGGTTCGGGAAGAGGTGCAAGAATTATTTTGTGCATTGCCTATCTTTGTACACAGTTTGATTGTATTGTGGATTTATTGGGCAGGATACATGCATTTCATAAGCCAATCTTGGTATCATTAGCAGTAAGGAACGCTGATTTGATGTCTTTCTGTGTTTTCGACACACACGATTTCTTGCAGCGGGAAAAGGAGCAGGTATCCATGCCTTCGCGATTGTCAACAACTTTGCTTTACATTTCATTAGTTGATTTTTATGCTGATATTGAAAATTTTTTTCAGGTTAAGGAATTTGCGTGTGCTGCTAAGATAAGTGAGGTATTGTATAGGAGCAGTCCGATCAAAGATTGCCAAAAGCCTGTGTATAATTGCATGATTGTAAGGCTGTACAACTAAGTGTGCGTAACCCCAACTGTTGCATGACCACCGGAAAAGTATATGCCTTGAAGAAATTATAATACTCATGCATTCTTCACCAGGAAATCCATAATGGCACGCTGCAATAGTCATGCATTCTGACAGTTCATGATTTGGGTTGCATGTTTATTATTGTAATTGTTTTCTATTACTATTATTATTGTTATTAATATGCAGGAAACTAGACTTAAATGCTACTTCTTCATCGAAGTTGTACGTAAACTCTGAAGTGGACGCTGTCTGGGGCTTCAGGAAGAGGTGCCAGAATTATTTTGTGCATCGCCTATCTTTGTACACATTCTGATTGAATTGTGGATTTATTGGGCAGGATGTATGCATTTCATGGGCCAATCTCGGTATCATTAGCACAAAGTAACGCTAGTTGATGCCTTGCCGTATTTCCGACATACACGATTTCTTGTAGCGGGAAACGGAGCAGGTAACCCTTGCCTTCGCTATTGTCAACAACTTTGCTCATTGCATTAGTTGATTTTTATGGTGATACTGATAATTTGTTTTCAGTTTAAGAAATTGGCGTGTGCTGCTAAGATAGGTGAGGTATTGTCTAGGAGCGTTTGGCATTATATATCATGTTCTATGTTAGGTCCTCTGTTACTCAATCAATCCTAGGCATGATTTTCTAAGGAAATCGATTAATGATTTAAATTGAAATTCGATCGAAAACCTCCGATGAAGAACACGAGAGATAATTCCTTTAGAGAGATGATGTTTTCTGAGTTTCTCTCTCTAGAAATGAATTCGACAGCCTTTCAGATCGATTCTCTAATTTTCTGTATTAAGCACAATGTTTGTACAAGTATTTATACCAAACAAACTTGGTATAAATATCTAACTAGTCCCAATCTATGGACTAATATAAATAAAGCCCCTAATTTCAAGGACAACTAATGAAATCAAGAACAATTAAAATATATACTCTACAATCTCCCCCTTTGTGCTTGATTGCGTCTCCGCGCTGTTTGTCCTTGTCGGGCATAGTATGATCTGCGCAAGCCCAGAGCATGCTCAAAGTTCCTGAGTGTGTTCCTTAGCTCCAGTCGCTCCTCGGTATCTTCTAATAGTCCCATCGCAAAACTTATGAATCTCAGTCTTCAGCATCAACCTATTCTTCTTAGCTATTGGATTGTGGTAGGTGATGCCTAGGACTGAGCTGATGTGCACGTGATTGTTGGGAAGCCCTTCGATCTCAGGTCCTTTGTTGAGCGGAGCGGTCATGTTAACCTTCATCGTGTTGCTCTCCAGAGCCATCTGAAGGTCGTCTGCGACGAAGTACTTGACTTGGCGCATCATGAACCGGCAGAGTCCCTCGAGTCCTTCTTTCTTGATGAAGCCTTGAGGACCTTTGTACTTCTCCACATACAGCTGATATAGGTTGTATACTTCTAGCAGGGATGTACGGTAGGCGCTCTCGCTTAGATCTTCTCGAGTTCTATCTACTCGCTCGATGGTGTAGTGAGGTGTTGGAAGTCCTCCTTTTGCACAGCAGACGCTGAGTAGTTGGCATATTGGGGAGAGACTCTTACAGTGGCTCTTGACTTGTTCTTTAGTCATCCACAGCCTTATATCAGGTCCAAGTTTGGTCAGCATCCAGACCTCTTCTGTTGATCCTAGTGAGAGATCCCTCTCAGCTCGAACTCGTTCGGCTTCTTAATTCTATCCGGTGACCTCCAAATGTTTTCACGAACTTCTTCAAGGAAAGGAATTTTTATTCGGATGTTCTCCTACGGCGTGTCGATCCGAACGGTCCCTGGCGTTAGTCTTGTGGGGGAAGCCGCTCGTTGCGCGATCAACTCTGATAGCCTTGGAATACCTTTTTGGTAGTCTTCACCTTCCTGAAGCTCGTCGTCTTCTATGATCACGAGGTCTACGGAGGCTTGTTGTAGGAAATGTCGAACGTCCTGAAGCCGTTGTCTTTGATGCTCCTCGGGCATGGAATGGGTCATCCACTATCCTTCGAAGTGTATTTGTCTAGAACCTCGTGTGGATTGACGCCATGTCCTGAGGGGCCTGGTTGGTCTGGAGCGACCCAGAGAGTAGCTTGAGTAGCTGCTAGGGCTACGAGCATCGCGGCACTTGCTTCTTTTTCCGGAAGCAAGGGGCTTGTCAGAATCAGTGATGTGGGCAGAGGCGTCCGTAGGTGAAAGATTGGTGGGTCGATATGGGTTAGAGTGGTGGTGCGGTGCATGGTGTGCGTGGTTTGTGTTTGGGTTTGGGTTTCATCTGCTCCAGCGCTTGTTTGCGTTGCGCCCGAGCCTTGTCCTTGGCCACTCGTCGTTTCAGTTCTTGGCCTCTTCTCCCCCTCATGAGGATCCTGATTGTCAAGATCGTCATGTCGTCGTCTGGATTGGGAACTTTGGCCTCGACATGTTTGGGTTGGTGGCTCAGGATGGTCCACCAGTCGCCTATAGAGTGATTCCTCCTGAGTCGATCGGATGGTGAGACCAATGAGGCGGGCTAGCAGAATATCGTGGAGCTGGGTGATTGGGATGGTGTATGGGTTGATGAGGATGGAAGAGTTTTGTAGAGGGTCGGTGGGAGTGGGTTGTGAGGTTGTGAGGTCGGCTTTTGCTGAAGCTGGCTCCGAGACGGGTGCTTTCCCTCGATCTTGACGGGACGTCTCGATAGTCGTACGCACGCTCTCCATAATCTTGTCTTCGAGAGATCTAAGTGCTGAGGAGAGGGCGGCTTTGAGGTGCTCTTCAGTCACAAATGGGGCGGACGCCTCCTAGGATGTTCCAGGACGAGTGATGTCGCATGTTATCAATCCTTGAGCAGACACCGGCTCCTCAGGTTGGCTCACAGTCACTTGAGGTTGTGACTGTATGAGACTTCCACCCAATCCTCGAGTCGAATCTTGAAGATTCGCCTCTATGGGTCTTTCGGTAGGCTCGGGTTGGGCCTGCGAACCAGACACCGGTAGGCTGTGTTGCGGCTCAAGATTGAGCGATGAAGGGTCCGCAACACTTGTAGTTATGGTTTGCGCTGTGTCTGATGGTTCAGTAACGGTGGGGAAGAGGGACTCGAGTTGTATGCTAAGTCGTCTGGGAGCCTGCCCTATCAATCTGACCTCCTCATCGGACTCCGTGTCTGATGAGGTGGCTGTGTGAGGAGAAGGTTCTCGTTCAATGTCCTCACGAGCCTGTTCCGTCACTTGTGGAAGAGAGCTTTGCCCCATTTCTGCCTCGGGCTATGCTTCTTGTAGAGGAACCTCCTCGATAGGCTCTTCAAGCACGCCAACATGTATGGGTACTTCCACTTGAAGCGTTTCTGTTGGAGCCTCTTGTTCCAACTCTACAGCCACAACATCGATCAGCGTGGCATCTAAGTCAGGCATTGGCTCCTCGTGAGTTGGAGGCTCCAGCTCTAGTTCCTGAGCGACTTCATCAATCATCATGTCCTCAGGACTAGGTTGTTGTTGCTGATGTGGGCTCACTTGGAAATCTGTCGGGGCCCTCGAATCATTTGCTCATTAAGGTGATGTTCCCGACAGTATCTCTGATATTCAGCACCTGCGGGGTCGGCGAGCCGAAGAAGGTTGAGGGGAATGGCCATCGAAGGCTGATCTATGTCCACAAGCTTCGGATTGTGGAAGAACTTGAGCCTGGGTGGCTGATATTTTCCTCCTGGAGGCAAGCGAGGAATGTTCTGCTCGTGCATCTCCATGTGTCGGCGGATGGAGAACCATCTCACATACGGCACGTTCTTGGACATTTTTTTATCTTTTTGTCTGACCTGCTCTGCGAGGTCGTTCCAGATCAGTTAGCGAAATCGTAATTCTGCGAGAACACGACTCCGTGAAATATCCGGAGGATGTGGCCGTTGCCTTTGTCGAAGCCTGCGTGCTTCGGGGATAGACACTTGTTGATTATCCCGAATAGTGTCTTCCATGGATGGGGAATCCCGTTCCTCTGCATCTGAGCTAGCTTGGTGAGCGGCGGACGATACCCTATCTGGAGGAAATCATGCACTAGTTCAGCATCTGATGGGAGGGGGTCGTAGTTTTGGCTGTGAGGGAGGTCGAGGATGTGCCTCGTCCCTACAACCGTGGTAAAGTGGTATGCCCCGTCCAAGATGATGCTCTTGATCATCCCCCAAAACCGCTGGAGGTAGACCATCGGCAGATGCCGTCACTGTTAGTGCATGCCATAGTGGATGGCCTTGCAGGATGGACAAGATAATGTCATCTGGACACCGAAAGGTGGTCAGGTCTAACTGGAAGTTCGTGTCATGGACGTTGAGATATAAGGCCTTCTCGTAGATGTGATTATATGTAGGGTAGTGATCCATCTGAAATCCACATAAGAAATGTAAATCATTAGTTCAAAAACTTGAGTCGAAGTTCAATATCTATCAAACCATAATGATGTACCTATTAATAACATGTTTGATAAAATTGTAGTGGAAATATAGAGTGAATTTTTTGAAGAAATAATTTTATTTCGACATATGTATGTAGATTCAAAAACAATTTGATCGAAAATTTTACTAAGTGTTGAAGTACTATTCACTCCGTGCTTTTTGTCGCGCGAGAATTGAAATTCTCAATTGAATTGCCTAAATGTGATTTTGAACTGAATATTTGCGATCGAAAATTTTACTCGCTAATGAAGGCTACAGTGAAAAGTAAGGACTTAGAAAATTTCTAAGTGTTTGAACTCAAGATGCGAAACTGTAGCCGAGAAATTTTACGATCGAGAAAAATTTCCGTGTAAATTTACGATCGAGAAATTAGATTTCCAAGTAAATTTACGATCGAGGAATTTTTCCGCGCGTGAATAAATTTTTCGCTACGAAAATTAACGAGCGAGAAAATATTTCGATTCTTAAGAGGTTTTCGCTGTGAAATTTTACGATCGAGAAAATTTTGTCGTCGAAAAATTAATTTTATCGCCGCTAAAATTTTTGACTGAGAACAAAATTGAAATCGAAATTTTCGAATGTAAGTTTTGCGCTCGAATTTTTTTTTGAAGACATTGCATCTATTTTATCTATTCTTCTCAGTAATATTTCGCTCGCAGAAAATACAAATTTGATTTCTCGATTGTAATTATTTTTCAATCAGCGTTATTTATCGTAGTGACTAACTTGAAAAATATTTGCGATCGAAGATCTTTTACGATTCAAACAGTGACTTAATCAAATCGAATTTCAATTTTCACTGTTTGCGAGCGAGAAAGTTCTTCGATGCATTAAAACCTTTAAACTCCAGTTCAGTTCTAACTTTCAATCGAACACTAATAACGCAGAAAATCAAAGTTATATTCATCAAAATGATCAGGAAACATCGAAACTAGCCTATTATGCAATTTTTAACCCGGATTATACTTAGAATAAGGTCTAATATACTGCAAGCAAGTGTTTGAGTTCTCAGAGTATGAACAGTCGAGAAATAATCAAAGAATCAAGCGACATATTCCAGAATACAGACGCAAATCTAGTTTAAATGAACGAAAAACTCTAAAGGAAGTCAAATCTACCTTCAAAATACGAAAATTAGTTGAAAAATTGAAGGATTTTGAGGATTTTACTTTCGTCTTTTGAGAGAAAAGTTTTTAGCGAGAAAATTTGACTGTTGAATTTTGTGACCAAGGGTTTTGCATGTATTTAGGGATTTTTCGGCTGCGAACTAATGATTTCGTTTAATTTGGGCTGATTAGACGTTTACGATACTTAGAGAATTAAGCCCGTTACTGTTTATGATCGAGAAACTTACGATCGAGAATTTTGATTTGGATACTGTTCAATTTTCGCTCGACAATTCCGATCGAAAATCGTTTTGGTTCCTATTTAATTTTCGCTCGATATGAAGGCGAAAATTACAATTTGGTCCCAAATTAATTTGCGCTCGAGAACTGCGATTGAAAATTGCAAATTCGCCCGTATTTCTCGATAGTAAGGCTACCTTAATATTTCAGATTGATCCTAAATTTTAAGAATAAACCACAGAATTACTCCTTCTAATTTTAAACGAAAATGCAATTAACTCCCTGTATTTTCGAAGAAGTGACATCCGGCTCCAAAATTGATCTTCAATAATCTGCATTACTTAGAGCAAAATGTCGAGAATGTTAGAGTTAATCAATAAGTAATTGATCTACTAAGGCTCCCCCTGTATTGTTTTATCAATGTCTTGAGCTCACGATCGTGAAATTTTAGGTCCTCCTTGTTTAAGGATTGACCCAAAGAAATTCTAGAATGAAAATTTCTGCAACACTTAAAGAAGAGAACATAAAAACATTTGGAGCTCAAAACATGGAATCATTGTAAATGCTCCCCCTCAAATAGTGCACATGTATCGATTTATCACGTAATCAAGCAAATCAATACAAGTAACAATCATTATCATACGTAATTTAGGCAATTTCACTTAGATACATGGTCCCCAAATCATGTATTCAAAATGTTGCGGGAGGGTATGAGCATGAACAAGTAAAGTCGCATTTTAATCAATTCCGTACCAACGCAAGCTAAACATGCATTCAAATGTGCGATTTATATACATATATTTTTAATTGTATATATTAATAGTATTATTAGTATGGGGTCAGATTATTTTGCTACGATCATCGTCACGCCTAAAATTTCACAAGACATTTGAAAGGATCACATAACGTCGAGTCATGTCGTCAAACTTAAAGAGTCCTAAGTTCATTGAATGATCCATTTCGACAACTCTCACTGGATTCACTCTAGCACTCGATTATTTATGCCTTGGGATGATTATATATATATATATCACTCAAGTCAACACAAGCAATTTTAAGTCAATTTACCTGGCGTTTTTAATCATTTCATCTATGCGATAGATCGTCGATGTGGAATCATAGAGACTGTGAAGGGTTTTATTTTGGCTCTGACTAAGAAGGGAATGATGGTTTTGGGATTGTGGACTAAGGATCTTCTTCCTCTTCTTCGCCGTTCTCCTTCTTTTAGGCGTTTTTTCCTTTTATTGTTCGTTGTTCTCATCCTTTCTTTGTCTCATTCTGCACTTGCTCAAGCTGAAGCTCCGCTTCTCTACGAGGCTGAGAGATTATCTAAGGCGAAGTTCTTCTTGTTCGTTCTCGGGCCGATACTGCGCTCCTTTTTCTCTTAATCCCTAGTGAGGGGTTTCAGAGATTATCAATTTGAAGAAGTTCGCAGTTATGGAATTCGAACCCAAGGCCGTGCTCCTCTTTCCAGCCGTTCTGACGAGTGTACGAGATTATCGATGGAGAAGTTCGCAGCAAGATACATATCCCCTTCTAATGATATGAGATTGTGATAGTCGAGGGATAGGTTCTTTTGGACTGCTTTTTGTGCGTTAAGCATTCCTCGTGTGCGTTTTCCACTTTCTTTTGTCATCTTTTTCTTTGTTGTCTCTTTTTCTCCCCCTCATTTTCTCGATTGGATATCCCATCGAAGACTTAGGTGTCGGTTGAAGGCTCAAAGGATTTTCAAGTGAAGAAAAGGATATTGGAGAAGGCTCAAAATGGATGACTAAAGGCTGTATTAAAGGATTGAGATTTTCTATATTTAAGGCCAAGTAAGGAATTTCCTAAGTGCTCTAATCATTTTCCTAAGGATCTAACGAAAGACGAGTATGAAGCCAAGAATCACTAGTTAAGACAAGCAATTGATGTGTGACTCGCTCAAGAATAGATCAATAGAAAGGAAAAATAACATGCCAGAATCCTCACTTATGTAAAGTGGCTTTGTGTCTAGTGGAGCAAACTATTTGAGCTTTGGACACAAGAATGCGACTTAGACTGACAAAAATTAAGTAAGCAATCAGTCGCATGCCAGGGAAATCTAATAGTGACGTAGATCGAGCATCCTAAAGATTTCGTCATCCCCCTATATTATAGGTATATGTATAGTATTTTTATATTATTTTTTATTTATTATATTCACGCAAGCTAAAACATGTAAGCATAGGAAACACATACAATAGAGCATCTAATAGCACAAAAGATCAGGTAATGCACATATCACGGAAGATTCAACATGCCTAATTTTTCGACAAGGAATTGGAATCGTTTTTCATCCAATGCCTTGGTGAAAATGTCGGCTAGTTGATATTCCGTTTTCACAAAGTACATTTCAATTGCGCCTTTTTCTACGTGATCTTTAATAAAGTGATATCTAATGTCTATGTGTTTCATGCGTGAATGGTGAACAGGATTGCACGTAATCGCAATGGCACTTTGGCTATCACTATATATGGGTATATTATTTAAAATGTACCCATAGTCGCGAAGCTGAGTCCGCATCCATAGCATCTGAGAGCAACAACTGGCGGCTAAGACGTATTCAGCTTCAGCCGTCGAGGTTGAGACGCAATTTCGCTTTCTGGATGACCAGCAGACTAGCTTTTTCCTAGAAACTGAGCGCCACCGGTGGTGCTTTTTTTTTGTCCATTCGGCAACCTGCATAATCAGCGTCAGTATAACCGATAAGTTTGAAATTTTGTACCTTTATGATACCATAGTCCTAAGGTAGTTGTGCCCTTAAGGTAGCGAAGGATACGCTTCACCGCAAGCATGTGGGATTCTTTGGGATCGGCATGAAATCGGGCACAGAGACAAGTGGTAAACACGATATCCGACAGACTAGAAGTGAGGTAGAGAAGAGATCCAATTATACTGCGATAGAGTGTGATGTCGACCGATTTTCCTGTGGGATCGGCATCCAACTTGCAGCTTGTGGACATGGGAGTGCTGAGAGGCTTGCTCTGATCTTGATGGACCTTTTCAGGATGTCCTTAATGTATTTTGTTTGACTGATAAATATACCATCTTCGAGCTGCCTGACTTGAAGTCCTAGGAAGAATTGCATCTCTCCCATGTGGCTCATTCCGAACTTACTCTTCATGAGATCTCCAAACTTCTTGCAAAGCCGTGGATTTGTTGAACCGAAAATGATGTCGTCGACGTAGACTTGAACGACCATCAAATCCTTGTCTTGCCATTTGATGAAGAGCATCATATCGATTGTTCCTCGAATAAATCCAGATTTTACGAGGAAGTCACTCAAGACATCGTACCAAGCACGTGGGGCTTGTTTTAGTCCGTAAAGAGCTTTATCCAATCGATAGACGTGATCAGGATGTTCTTGATCAATGAAGCCGTCTGGCTGAGCGACATAGACTTCTTCTTTAAGTACGCCGTTGAGGGAGGCGGTTTTAACGTCCATTTGATAGACCTTGAAGTCCTTGTGAGCCGCATAAGCCAATAAGAGACGAATGGCTTCTATCCGGGCTACAGGAGCATATGTTTCGTCGTAGTCAATACCTTCCTGTTGGTTATATCCCTTTGCAACTAATCGTGCCTTGTTCCTAATCACTTCGCCATCTTCATTCTTTTTGTTCTTGAATACCCATTTTGTTCCGATGATAGTTTTCCCATGCAGGCAGGGTACTAATTTCCATACTTGAAGACGTTCGAATTGGTTGATGTCCTCTTACATTGCAACTATCCAATCCGGGTCTTGAAGTGCGTCTGCTACCTTAGTGGGTTCGTTTTGGCTTAAGAAGCAGCTGAAAAGACTGTGTTCATGCCTTGTCCTTACTCCGCTCGAAAGATCGCCAATTATCTGATCAACCTGGTGGGCTCTAATCCACTTGCGCTCATGTGGCAAGGCTGAAGAAGATGCATCAGCCATTTGTGGGTCTAGATTTCCAATGATCTCCGATTGTTCATTTGTGTGAGGAAGTTCCAAATTAGCATTTGGAGAGAGCGACTCGGATGATTCTTCCTCAACACGGTTCTTCATTATTCTGTGGAAAATCTGAATCTGGTGAGGTAGGGACGGTTGAAGAACTTGGTACCTCGGCCTCGTCGGGGGTATGGTTGACGTTAACTGGCGGATGTAATGGCTCAAAGAGGGAATCCAAGTCTTCTAACACAAGTCTCGGAGCTTCATCTGGCGGTGATTGCTGATTTGTTGCCATCTTCTGTTGGTTTTGTGACAACACACCAGTGAATACGGGTTCTGAGGTGTTATCTTCAGAAGCCAACGGGTTTAGCACGGGTCTTGAACTGAGGTGTGTAGGAGCCATTTCTGCCACTTCGTGGAAGTGACATTATATCTTTCCTTAATTGTTCGATTCGACTTGATGTATACTCGGTACGCTTTTGATGTTGTAGAATACCCGACGAAAGTTGCCTCAAATGCTTTAGGGTCGAACTTAGCACGGTGCTCTCTGTCGTTCGCCACAAAGCACTTGCACCCAAAGACTTTAAGGAATGAGATGTTGGGCACTCTGTTATTCACAATCTCGTACGGAGTCTTGTTGAACCATTTGTGAACCACCGTACTGTTTTGGGTAAAACAGGCGGTATTAACTGCTTCAGCCTAAAGAAAGTGTGGAAGTCCGGAATGGATCAGCATTATACGAGCGGCTTCCACTAGGGTTCTGTTTTTCCTTTCAGCAACCCTATTTTGTTGAGGTGTTTTTGCAGCTGAGAATTGTTGACTTATTCCAAGTTTTTGATAAAACTCACTGAGGTATTTATTCTTGAACTCGGTGCCGTTGTCTGTTCGAATAACTTGAATAGTCTGTTGCAGCAGATTTTGAGTAGTGTTCACAAAGTTGATAATCAAGTTCCCTGTCTCATCTTTGGGTCGGAGAAACATTGTCCAAGTGTAGCGAGAGAAATCATCGACGATCACTAGCACGTACTTGCGTCCATTGATACTCTGTGTTTTCATTGCCCACAGAGGTCCATGTGGATTAGTTCCAATGGTCGAGAAGTAGACGCAATTATCTTGACATGATGAGACGCTCGCTTCATCTTTCCTAATTGACATGCCGAACATTGATGCTCCTTTTGTAGAGTATAGCTGGAAGACCGTGAACCAACTTTTTCGTAGAAAGGCGTTGGAGAGCTTTCATATTCAGATGAGACAGTCGTTGATGCCATAAGTTGTTCCTCTGTAAATCAATCTGAGAGATGAGGCATACAGCTGTCGAGGGCCGCACGGACGTCAGGTTGATCGTGTAAAGGTTGGATTTCCGAAGTCCATAGAGGAGTTCTTGTCCTGATTATCCAAAATTCTACACCGGTCAGCGTGAAAGACCACTTGAAATCCTTTATCACAGAATTGGCCTATGCTGAACAAGTTATGGCGGAGGCCTTCAATATTGTTAGGAATATTTTGTAGCATCCTTTGATTTGTGTAATATTGGGTTAATATGTTTTATTTAGTGGGTTGTAGTAGTTTGGGGAGACTTATGATATTAAGTCACAGTTTCGATCGAAAGATTTCTCGGCGAAAGTCCAATTGTTTCGCCCGAAAGTCGATCGCTTTGAGTTTCGACGAATTTTCCATAAATTTCACAAGTTTGGATCGATACAATTCCCAGCGTAAGCCCAATTTTTATCGCCCGAAACGCTACAGTGCCCAATTTCACAGATTCGATCGATACACATCTCGGCGAAAGTCCAATACTCTAACTGTTTCGCCCGAAACTCAATTCTCCACTTAGTCAATTTCAATATCATACGATCGAAACTATTTATTCAAATCAAAATCGAATTCCATCTTTCGATCGAAACTAACATCTTCAGAACTCTTTCGGCCAAATTCACACTTTCGCCCGAATCTTGAAATCCAAACTCAGTTACGATTGCCCGATTCTCAACACTTAGGACCAATCGTTGAGCTTAATTTTCATATCATTCTAGAATCGATCAAACACTCATTTTGAGTTGAACAAAATCCACGATCTAACTTAACACCAATCGTTCCATCCTCGAGCAGTACACTAAATTCATCAAACTCTTATATCTTGACAAAATTCACCAAGTGAATTTACATACTTATACTCAACACTAGAAATTACTCAAACTTGACTATATTTCTTTCAAAACTAAAGCGTTTCATTTCGCAGATATATCCCGCGTTAACGATCATTACCAAACATAAACATGGACGGTCTTGCTATTGGATCTGACAACCGTGCACCACTACTGAGATGGGGAGAGTATGGCATATGGAAGCAACGATTCATCAACTTCATAGAAATCAAAGATGTAGACCTCGCAAACGACATGCTTTCCTCCATTTTTGAAGGACCTGCTCAATGCTGGACTATCATTCCTGCTCAACCCGATGTTGTTCCTCCTATTCCAGAGAGGAGAACACCTAAGGACCCTAGTCGATACACTGATGCTGAGAAGGCACATGCCAGAGCAGACAAACTTGCCCGACACTATGTACTTCAGGCTCTACCAAACGATGTCTACAAGCAAGTCGATGCAATGGTTACTGCAAAGGAAATTTGGGATGAAGTTTGCAAGATGATGGTTGGAACAGAAGTTAGTAATTTGTCTAAGAAATCCAGCATCCTTACTGCCTACGACTCCTTCAAAGCTAAGGAAGGGGAAGAACTTCGAGATGTTTACCTTCGCTTCTTGACCATCATCAACGAGATGAGAAAGATCAACATCCAGCGCTCCAATCTCGAACACAACATCAAGTTCCTTTCCACACTTCAACCTGAGTGGGGATGAATTGCAGTTCTGGTTAAGCAACAGAGCAAAGATCTGGACGCTATGGATATTCACTCCCTGCACGATAATCTCTCACAATACTCGCAGTATGCCAAAGAAATCAAAAACGAAGGAAAACCAAACATCGACATGGAACCAATTGCATTGGTAACCTCTAAGTCAAACAACAGGAGCTTGAGGACTTCTAAAGGAAAACAGGTAGTACAATCTGACTCCTCTCACAGCGCCGAATCTGACCAAGAATCTGAGGACGAACTCGAATCCATCAGAAAGAAACTAGCAATGATCTCAGATACGGTCAATAAGATGAGCTCCAAGAAATCATCTTCTTCCTTCAACAAACAACGAACATCGGGGGGCAAACAGAAGTACATTGCCCCTGAAGAGACTGAAACTAAGAAATCAGAAATAGTGAAGAAATGCTTCAACTGTGGCAAGCCGGGTCACTTTGCTTCTGAATGCTACAGACCCAAGAAGAAAAACACTGAATACTACAAGAAAAAATTTCAGCTCTCACAGCGCAAGGAAGCGGGAATAGTCTTGGTTGCTGAGGAAGAGGAATGGCTGGAGGACACATCAGACGAGGAGGAAGAAGAAATGGCCTTCATGGTGAAAAGCATTGAAGATGACTCCGACGAGGATGAGCCAGCCATCGGATCAGACAGGACGGATGTTTCTTCATCCGACCAGGAGGTATGTACTCCATCCCTAAACGATTTTGTTAACCTTGAACGTAGGATAGCCGAACTCTCCATGCATCGTAAAGATTACTCAGAGCTCCAAAGCAATTTCGACAAAAAATATGCCTTGTAAACAAACAACAGGAAGAAATAGTTATTCTTAATGAATCCTTGATCTTGTCTACAACTAAAGTAAAGACTTTAGAAGATCTTATAGAAAACAAGGAAATACAAATTAACGATATGAATAGAAGTTTGAAAGACAGCGAAGAAGAACGAGCAAACGTATTGTCTCAATACGAATTAATCACAAACGAACGTGTACGTCTATACAAGAAAGTCAAAGAGTAGAGGACATTAACACCAAAAGAGGTCAATCTGAACGAACCGTCTTTCTTAGTCAACCTAAAGATGTAGAATTTTATGATCCCCGCGAAGGTTTAGGATTTGAACCCACCACTAACCCTGAAACAGAGAAAGTACACTCACTGTACAACACTAAACGTTTTGGTTTAAGCATTGAACAATTGAGACCCTTCGTAAGCTCAAGAGAGGTGACTGAAACTGACGAACAGAAACGGAGGAACAAAGAATGGGCTCAAATCATGTGTGACTACAACTAACTCAATGATAGCTACAAAAACAGAGAGATAACGCTCTCTGATGATTACATGTCACCATTTGGACCCGAAGGCAATGACGAACAGGCTAAACCTATTTATTCATTTATCTATATTCAAGAAATTATACGCAAAATAGGTTCCTTGACAGTCTCCCTAGAGTCGGAAAAGAAAGCTCACGAAGAAGAGAAAACTATTTTGTTGAGCAAACTATATACTCTTGAAAACTTTCCTGACGCCTACAAACCTTCCACCTCACGTCCTGTTCCAGAATCCTCTACATGTAAATGCAAGCAAACTACAAAGAAAATACCTTTATCTCACACTAACTTTGTATCGCATGTGCTCACAGACAAAGGCGTGAGCTCTAAGGAAGCGAAGAAGGTTCTTCCTGGCTCAGCTAAGAAGACAACAGTTCCTGATAAGAAGAAGAGACCAGTCTCCAACCTTTCTTCTCATATTTCAAAATCTTTTGCATTTCCAAAAGTGACTTCTCGTAATGTCGCAGAACGTGTTTCGTTATTCCATTCCCTAAGATCAAAATTCTGTCATATCTACAATGATGTATTTTTCCATCCTCGTGACAGTTATTTCCGCAATAGCATTTCCACATCAAATATCCCTCGTTCTAAGGACACATCTCCCACGCCGTCCAAATATACTATTAAATCTAAAGTAAAGAAACACAACATCTCCAAGACCAAGCCAAGCAAGAAATTAAGTCCAAAACAGATTTGGATTCCGAAATCTCAACTGCATCCTATAGGAAATCAACACGCTTGGATTCTCAAACCAGCTACACAACAACCTAGCAAAGAATTAAATCTAGCAACAAACAAGAAATCTACTACACCTGTTATCAGAAAGGGACCCATCTATAAATGGGTGCCAAAACTTACTTGATTCTTTTTGCAGGTCCGTCATGTGTGGTACTTAGATTCAGGTTGCTCCTCACACATGACTGGAAACAAAGAGCTGTTGAGCAACTTCTCTGAAGGATTCCTCGGGAAGGTCTACTTCGGAAACGGTCAATCTGCATCCATGCTAGGAACTGGTGATCTCATCCATGACAGACTAACCATCAAAGGAGTATCCTACGTCGAAGGACTGAGCTACAATTTATCCAGCATAGGTCGTTTCTGCGACAAAGGCTACAAGGTGAACTTCGAGACCAACAAAATGTCACAGATATCAATGGAAGAGAACTACTCACTGGACACAGGAAGACGAATCTTTACTCCATTGACCTCAAGACTATCCGACCGACATGCCTTATTTCTCGAGCCTCTCTACATCAGAACGATCTATGGCATCAGCGACTTTCCCATCTCAACTTCAAAGACCTGAACAAACTGCGATCAGAAAACTTGGTAAAAGGTCTTCCCTCGTTCAGATATCACAAAGAGCATCTTTGCTCGGCGTGTGAAATGGGAAAGATAAGGAAGGCCTCCCACCGGACCAAACACATAGCCTCAACTTCCAAACCTCTCGAACTCATTCATATGGATCTGTGTTGACCCATGCGCACTCAGACCATTAATGGGCGAAAATATGTGTTAGTCATTGTGGATGATTTCTCACGCTACACATGGACTAAATTTCTGAGAACCAAGGATGAAACTCCAGGTCTAATCATTGAGTTTATCAAAACCGCTCAAAACCTCTACCAACTAAGTGTACAAATCATCAGAACTGATAATGGGACAGAATTCAAGAACAGAAAACTCAGTTACTTCTATGCATCGCTTGGAATCACCCAACAGTTCACAGCAGCTAAAACACCTCAACAAAATGGGGTAGTTGAGCGCAAAAACAGAACCTTAGTTGAAGCAACTCGTACACTCCTCATTCACTCTGGACTACCTCATTTCTTGTGGGCCGAAGCAATGAACACAGCTTGTTTCACTCAAAATCGTGGCTCACTTCACAAGAGGTTCAGTAGGACTCCCTATGAGTTGATAAATCGTAGAGTGCCAGACGTCTCATTCCTGAAAGTCTTTGGATGCAAGTGTTATGTGGCAAATGATCGTGAAGATAGAGGCAAACTCGACCCAAAAGCATTCGAAGGCATACTGGTGGGATACTCAACAACATCAAAAGCCTATCGCATATATCTCAAGAAGAAAAGATCTGTTATGGAGAGCATTAACGTAACGTTTGATGAAGTAGACCAAGTCGTTTCTGCACAAATCAGTCCAGAACCAGGACTTCTACGAGAATTGACAAAGGATCAACCTAGCACTTCCTCTGTGGGCGAAACTTCAAAAACAAATGCGTTAAGTAACATGGAACTCGATCTCTTATTTGAAGATCTCTTCCCAAAGCCGCTACCACCCACTGCTCCAACAACTTCTGCGGCACCAGAAAATATTGATCATGCGGAGCCTAGCAATGACAATAACTCTCCTACAATGGAAAATCTTCATCTTGATGATGATAGTGAACCCCCAACAGATACAGAGATCATATCCAGCTCAGGCGCTGAAACTCATCAGCCTTATGATACAACAATAGAAATTTCTTCAGGAGAGTCAGTAATGCCACAACCTGGTGAAGAGATAGAAAATCAGGCTGGTCAAGGTGGAGAAATAATACACGATACAAACACAACTGGATCATCACAACCTAGTACCAGAAAGTGGACTCGAGCTCACCCAAACTCACAAATAATTGGAGATCCCTCCACTGGAGTAACCAGTCGATCATCAACGATAAACGAAAGCCTCTACTCTTGATTTCTCAGTCAAAGGAACCCAGTAAAGTAGCTGAAGCACTCGCTGATCCAGACTGGATAATTGCAACGCAGGAGGAAATCAATCAATTTGAGAGGTTGAAAGTTTGGAACCTAGTACCTAGACCAGCTGGGAAAACTATTATAGGGACTAAATGGGTGTTTAAGAACAAAAAGGACGAGCAAGGAGTTGTTATCCGGAATAAAGCAAGGCTGGTGGCAAAAGGTTACAATCAACAAGAAGGAATCGACTATGATGAGACATATGCCCCAGTCGCAGGAATAGAAGCCATCAGGATATTCTTAGCTTTCGCTGCACACAAGAACTTCACAGTCTACCAGATGGATGTCAAAACTGCATTCCTCAACGGAATACTAAAAGAAGAAGTTTTTGTATCCCAGCCTGAAGGTTTTGTAAACGAACAACTCCCAGACCACGTCTACAGACTCGATAAAGCTCTCTGTGGACTCGAACAAGCTCCCGAGCCTGGTACGAGGTCCTTTCGGATTTTCTCATCTCATCCGGCTTCACAAAAGGGAAGATTGATACGACTCTTTTTATCAAGAAGGACGGCTCCGACCTTATGCTAGTGCAGATCTACGTTGACGACATCATATTCGGGTCAACAGACTCACGAATGTGCAGGAACTTTGGGGATCTAATGAAGCAGAAATTCGAAATGAGCATGATGGGCGAACTAAGTTTCTTCTTAGGACTTCAGGTTAAACAGCTTCACGATGGAATCTTCATCAGTCAATCCAAGTACATTCACGACATACTCAAGAAGTACAACTTGGACAACTCAAATACTGCCATGACTCCCATGTCTACCTCATGCAAACTTGACGCAGATTCCTCAGGAAAATCTGTTAACCAGACAACTGATCGAGGCATGATAGGATCCTTGCTCTATCTTACATCAAGTAGACCAGATATCATGTTCGCCACTTGTCTCTGTGCACGCTTTCAAGCTGATCCAAAGGAATCTCACAAGCTAGCTGTCAAGCGAATTTTCAAATATCTCAAGGGAACTCCGAATCTAGGTCTATGGTACCCGATGAATCAAGCTTTGAACTCGTAGGATACACAGATGCCGATTACACAGGATGCAAGTTGGACAGAAAGAGCACTTCTGGAGCCGCTCAATTTCTCGGGGGTAAACTCGTAAGCTGGTCGTCTCGAAAGCAAAATTGTGTCTCAACATCGACAGCAGAGGCAGAATATGTCGCTGCTGCGAGTTGCTGCTCTCAAATTTTGGGATGAGAACCCAGCTGCGAGATTTTGGCATAACGTTACATCATATCCCAATTTTTAGTAACTCTAAAAGTGCTATAGCTATAACAAGTAATCCAGTACATCATTCACGCACAAAGCATATAGACATTAGATATCACTTTATCAAGGAACATGTGGAACAAGGTACAATCGAAATGCATTTTGTTCACACAGATCTTCAACTTGCTGACTTATTACTAAAGCATTGGATGAAAAGCGATTCCAATTCTTGGTATCTAGGTTAGGCATGTTGAACCATAAGACATGATCGATTGTCCCTATGTGAACCTGATATTGTGTAAATAGATCATTTAATATTTCTCTATATGTTATATCTAGGGGGAGATTAATAAAAATTTATGCATGGATCTAGGGGGAGTCTTTCATTTTTATGCACTAATTTAGGGGGAGTCATTGAATGGTTCGCACAAATCTAGGGGAGTCTCTCAAAATTATGCATAAGTTATTCAAATATTTCAAATATCACAAATATTTCTCAGCGAAACTGCATATCGCTCAAAATCCTTTCAAATTGATTTGCCAATCGCACTAAACAAGTTTCGATCGAAACTGAACTTTAACTCTTGATTTATTAGTTTCTCGGCGAAACTGACTTTCGCCCGAAACTCAATACAATCGATAAAAACTAAAAATTGACTCTTTGACATTATTCTCGGCGAAACTGAGACTCTGTTTATTTGCCAATCCTTTTAAATTGATTTGCAAATCGCACTAAACAAGTTTCGATCGAAACTGAACTTTAACTCTTGATTTATTAGTTTCTCGGCGAAACTGACTTTCGCCCGAAACTCAATTCAATCGATCGAACATCAAAATTGACTCTTTGAAATTATTCTCGGCGAAACTGAGACTCTGCTTATTTAAATAGAGTTTCGCCCGAAACACTGTTCTTCTTCATCGATTTTCAAATTCACTCTTAAAACCTCTCTGCAATCGCACAAAAAAACTCATCACGGTCTCACTCTGTTTTACCGATTTTTGCAACTGCAAATCACTCATTGGTAAGGAAAAACGCTTAATCCACAGTTTTCAACTGTTTATTTTCTCCTTTGTGCAGGTTACGCAGATTAGGGTTGTGTGAGTTCGAGCGAATCACTGTTAAAATGCTTTTTCATCTCGTCTAGATTCGCTCGAAACTAAACTCTAGTTTCTATTTCACATCACAATCGATCGATTGTTACTGAAAATATTATTTTCTGTGTTTTTCAAATCGACGGAGTCGAGGGTTTTACTACTTCGGCCGAAACGGGCATTTCCATTTTCAACATAAAACCCTTTTACTACTTTCGATCGAAACAAGGCATTTCAATTTCCAACATAATTTTAAACGCTTTGATTTAACCAAACTGTGATGAAATTATCTCACAGTTTCGATCGAAACTGACGACAAAATCTATTTTAATCGATCGACATTATCTCACAGTTTCGATCGAAACTGACGACAAAATCAATTTTAATCGATCGACATTATCTCACAGTTTCGATCGAAACTGACGACAAAATCAATTTTAATCGATCGACACTATCTCACAGTTTTGCTCTATTCCACAGTCTCGATCGAAACTGAAGGTTCAATTGAATCGATCGATTCGTGATTTAAATTGTACCACATAGGACTTTCGATCGAAACTGAATTGAATTCCCATTTCGCCGACCTTATTTAAATTTAAAATGACTTTCGATCGAAACCACAGACCAAACTGAATTTATGAATTAAATCGCACGATGCACATTATTGCCCGAAACTCAAAACCAATTGAAATTAAATTGGAATTGGCACTTTCGCCGATTACTTAATTCAATTTCACTTTGTTTCATCAACGATACTTAGACAAAATTTTTGCAAAATTTTTCTAAGTCCTAACATGCTCAACACGCATTGAATAGTTTTGCATTTTTCTCTAAGTCTAAATCGTCGATTTCCACTAATCCATTGCTATTATCTTGCAGATATACCAAAATGGTGCGACTAATTGATGAGATTTTCGCCTCCAAGGACTGGGCACAGAGGGCACCCGATAACCATCAACTTGACTTTGATAATACCTCGTGCCCAGATCCTATCATTATTAAAATCCTCGCAAACCACCCTCTAAAAACCGCCCTAAACATCACCGAGGTAGTCCCTGAAGTGTATGTGCAACAATTTTGGTCTACCCTTCAGAAACCAACAAATAACCCCAAAATAACAACCCTTTCCGCAAAAATCGACAACACCATAGTTGTCTTTACCCCGTCCATTCTCCGTTCCATCCTAAACCTACCACACTCACTCATATATGATCCCCATCCCTCCAACGACGACCTAATCAGGGACTTCCTATTTATGGGCCACAAACCTAACGCCCAAAATTCCATTCACCTCCCTGACTTCACCGCCAAAGACATCCCTGGACCATGGAGGACCCTGTTCCTGATCGTTAACAAATGTCTCTCGCCAAAACACTCCGGGTCCGACAAATGCAACCGAAATATTATGCTGATCTTCCATGGGATCGTCTTCAATAAAAATTATGACGTCGCCCAACTCATCTGGTCGGATATTCTCGATCAACTTCGAAGGCGAGGTCTCGGATCCACGAAGCCAGTGCTCCCTTACTTACGGTGGCTACCTGTCATTGTCCAACATTTCGTGGATTTTCATCCCGGAATCGAACGACGACCAAGAGAAGAGGGCTACCAATCTCCGAAGCTCAACAAAATCCAATCAACGAAGAACAAATTCGATCAGGAGGCCATCCTCGATCCAAATGAGCCGGAGCTACGCAAATATATGCGAGCCAACAACCTCGACGACGTCCCCGTGGCTCAAAACAACCCAGTTGAACCTAACCCAGGGACAAGCCAACCCCCACAGCCAAATGTAGGTCTAGGACACTCCTCATCACCAAAGCAAAAACAAAAGCGCAAATCCAAAGGGGATGACCGAGGAGGAAAACAGGAACGGCGTACAAAGCAAAAACACGACCGTACTCCTCAGCCAACTAGTCCACTAACAAGTCGGGCCGAACCCATAGGTACAGGGGTTGACTTTGTCTTCCCCCGAGTAGAAGTCGCGACATCGGGTCCAATCACGCAAACTACCCTTCCCAGCCACTCAATCATCTCCCAACAGATGATTGTTTCACATACTCACGAGGTGCCACGTCATTCATCACCACCTCGCTCGGAGGTGGTTGATGTAACAAGCAGTACTCCGCCTCAGACTGCACCTTCTTTGATCACTACGAGTCTAGTGCCCTCACCATCCATAATTTTTCCACTTTCTAGGACACTACGATTAGATTCTGCACCTCTAGATCTTCATGATCTAGACCGAACGCTCTACGATGTCTCCGTACTAGAGTCTAGTACGGAACAGAGCGGAAGACCCAACGTAGTCAACATCACTGCAGCTACGACCTTGGGCCATCAATCTGAGTCAGTCTCAGCTTTGATGTCAACGATGAGCCTCGTGGCCTCGGTTCTTCAAGTCCTGTGCAAACGGGCGGCACATCAGTACCCTCTACTGATGTTGTGACGACGGAACGTCTTAGTGACTCCGTCAGGTTATTTTCCCCGTTCGTGATGGAGGCGAGGCTAGAGAATCGACTCGCAACATTGGTGAAAGATCTCGAGGATACTATTATGACCCAAGTCTACAATGCCATTGGGACATCCTCTCGGGATAAAGGCAAAGCCCCCGTCAACGAAGAAGTACCCACGCAACCCGACCCAACTCCTGGCTCTGAGGAAGGACCGTGGAACGTACCAATTTCGGAACTAATCGACGTTCTACGGGCCAGACTCCTTACTGCACCGAAGCTCACTGCCTATGAAGCGGAGGTCCTCAGACGTCTGGAACTTCCTTTCAACCCGCCTAACCCCGGCGAGGCCCAGTCATCAAGACAATCACGTGACGACCCTGATGGTGGGGATCGTCCCGTGGGGGAGAAAGGGACAGGGCCTCCGCCGCAGCCACAGCCGCAACCTAGAACCACCCAAACACCCACCCGAAAAAAATCACCTACACCCACCCAAACCAGAAAATCTACCCGAACTACTATCAATACAACCCAAACGACCTCCTCATCAACCGTGAGTCCATCACCGCCTAGCCTTACAAACCCAAGACCTTCCTCTGATCCTCCATCCTCACATATTCTATCTCTCGAAACACTTTACAACCCACACTCAGCGGTAGAAAAGTACATCTTCAACGACGATTGGTTAACAAAGCCGATGCATCCAGACTTGGCCAAAGGCTTACTAGAGAACGCCAGATACTTCTTGATGAAGGCAAATGTTGACCTAGCACTAATCGACGATGATGAGCTCGAGGAAGGTGAAGACTACGAAGCAGACATTCCAGAACTTCCAGAGCTTCTCAAACACGTTGTCGTCGATAAGGAGCGCCCTCCTTCGATGTCGAAGATAGGAAAAGAACAGACGCCGCCGTGGGAAAATGTCAAAGTGATAGCTCCATATCAAGAAGAGATACGGAGAAGAATTTGGAGGAAGAAGGATAGGATCAAGGACCTAGACGAGCTGAGTCTAAGGGGCCTAACTCATCTCCCGAGACCAACTGCTATACGATACCTGCTCTCTCTTCGTAGAGGGCTTGTGTGGAGAGCAAAAGATACAGATGTTAACATTCTTAGAAGAGAAGGAAAATGCCAGAATCAACAAAATCTTGGGAGTTCGGCGAGGTCGTGTCGACTATTATGAATACCCTGTCTATAAGGTGCAGCGAGAAGATGGAACGGTCGAGGAACTGACTGAAGGCGATCTATCCTACATCAGAGGTGAAGATGTTGATCGGATACTTATAAGCTCCAGATTTCTTGGAACACTCCAGAATCCAGACTTGAAAGTGGGCTACGTTGCTCTTAAGCGGTTCATGATGCGCCAAATCAAGTTCAATTCGACTCACGATCTTCAAATGGCGGTGGAAAGCAACATGAAAAGGGTGAATCTCACGAAGCCATCCTTCGAAGTCCCCGACTCAAGTCTCGGTGAAGGCCACATAATCAATGATGACAACGATCCATCGGTGGTCTACATCAATTACAAGGGAGAAAAGAGGCTGATGAAAACATCCGAGATTGCCAAATTCAGCGATGGGACGCTGCTGATTGTTCGGATGAAACTCGAAAGGATTTTGGAGGAGCTAAGGCACGAAGAAGCAGAAGTCCAGGAAAAGTACGAGAAGCTGATCAACATCATCTCCGATCGATTATCCTTACGAAGAACGATACGATCATACGAGTTCAGACTTGGACTCAGGAAATCGATTGATGCTGTGGAGAAACCCAAGAAGAAGAAGACACAAAGGACGCCAAAGCGAAAAGGATGCTAAGGGGGAGATTGTTAGGAATATTTTGTAGCATCCTTGATTTGTGTAATATTGGGTTAATATGTTTTATTTAGTGGGTTGTAGTAGTTTGGGGTGACTTATGATATTAAGTCATAGTTTTGTATTGGGCTTTAATATACCAAACAATTGTGGTATATAAAGCCCAAATTACCCTAATTAGGGTTTTATCAAAAGAATTGAAAGGTAAGCCACCTTGTACGTTACATTAAGAAAACACACACTAACACACACTCAAGGTGTTCTTCACGTTTTACAAATTCAAACCCTTCTTTTGATCCTTGTTTGGTAATAAAAGGACCAACAAATATAATTGACATCTTTTATTGTCAGATTGTCCAAAATAATGTCCCCACATCCAAGAATGGGAGCTGAGTCATTGTTTCCGAATCTGACTTTGTCGTTTGGTCGGTCTTTGTAGTTGCTCAGCAGCTCTTGTTTTCCAGTCATGTGTGTGGAGCAACCAGAGTCGAGGTACCAGACATGATGGATCTGCAAAAACAAGTTAGAGAGCTTTAGGTACCCATTTAAGCATGGATCCTCTCAGATTAGCAGATTTAATTTTAGGTTCAGATATAATTCCTAAATTACTACTTGGGGGAGTTTAATAGCCCATGTCACTTTCGTAGAAGTGGGTTTGGGTGATGCCTCTTTAGGTGACTTGGCCTTTTTGGCTTTTGTCGTCCTAGGCGGAGATTTAGGAACCCATTTGGGTTGAACCTTGCGGGGAAGGTTAGTTTCAGCACGTACAAATGCTTTGGTAGGCTTGTCTGAGGAAAAGCTCTTTTCTTTTGATAATCTCCTAAGGTGCTTGGGGGACTTAATCTTTATGGGATACCTTAGGTGAGTACAAGCATGTACGGCGCCATAAACTTTCTTTATGGCTGGATCTTGTTTTCTATGAGTGTTCCTAGTGGAATTTGTTTCAAAATGATTAATTTTAGCTTTAGATGTAGAGTCTATTTCGAAATTAGTGCTTCTAAGAATGGTAGGCTGTAGAGTACATGTAGAAGTGATTTAGCGAGGAAATGGCTCTTTTATTTCTACGAGTGTCATTTATTCGTACAGAAGGAGTAACATTCTTAAGCATACTCAAATCTACTTGCTCCTTCTTAAGACTAGACACTCTCGCCTTCGATTCTAGTGCTTGCCCTATGCTCCCTGTAGACGTAGGTAAAGTCACTTTAGTCTTAGCACTTTTAACAGAATTATTAATACACTTTTGAAGTTTCGAAGGTGATTTTTGATTTTCACGCTTTTCATAATAGCATGAGAGGTAGTTTGGGAGGATGAGGAAACTTTGAGATTTTCCATCTCTTTTAAGAACGTTTTCTTTTCAGCTTCGAAATTCTCTCTTTCTTTATCTAGTTTTGCTTGAGATTCCTCTATCTGTTTGATTATAGGAGGTTTGTAGAGAGAATTTTTATAATGAACGTCTTTGGCTTCCTCGAGGACTGTTTGAGGGTCAGGAAGTTGAAATAGGTCAGAGACAGGTGTTACTGACGGTTTCATATTTCTGTCTCTTTCATTTAGCGCAGTGTAGTCAAAGGGATCTCAGGCCCTTGTGAGGCTTTTCTCATAGATGAATCAAAATTATTTTGGTACGTCGATTCAGTAAATTCTCTAAGAGAGGTTACTCCTAAACCCATTTGCTTAATATCATATATTTCCTTTTTCGTAGAACTCGTAGGTTAGTGAAACCTATGCCTTCTTTATAGAACTCTATATCCTTGGGCTTGTTCAAAAATATCGTTTGTTCGGATTGTCCCCTACGCGTAACTATATCATCTAATTTCTTTGTTTTACCATATAGTTTCTTGCGTTCCTCACCTAGGAGAGCATAATTATTTTCTACCGTCAGTTTGGCGGCTTGACAGGCATCTAGTTCTTTACTAAGCTCACTAACCTTAGCATTTGATATTTCTAATTGAGCTACTAAGTTAGTGATCTTAGTGGTAGCTTCGGTTATCCTACAATTCAAGGTGGCTTTCTCGTTGAGATTTCTAACCAAGCAATTGTAGTTATTTTCTATCCTACCTTCTAATTCCTTAATATTTTCGCCATGCTATCCTAATTGAGGTTGACTAGTCTCTCTAGAATGTAGGCTCTTAGTAAGTTCTTCTATTTTGGCACTAGAGGTCCTAATTTCTGATTCGATACTATTTATCCTTTCCTGAGACCTAGAAAGTTTATCCTCTACTTCCTTAATACTTTTCTGCTCACGTTTCATGTTAGCATATTGTTTTTGATATGAATCTAACATGGTCAATAATGTGGAAGAAGTGTCTACCTCTTGTGATGAGGTGGATGCGCCATCTTCGTCCATCTGATTGGATGTTTCGGCGTCAATGTCTTTATCAAGGCGTGCCATGAGGGCAACATTTTCTTCTCCAGAACTAGATGTGTCTTCGAGCCAGTGGTCCTTGTTAGGAATATTTCGTAGCATCCTTTATTTTATGTAATCTTGGGTTACTACGTTTATTTAGTGGGTTGTAGTAGTTTGGGGTGACTTATGATATTATGTAGGAGTTTTGTATTGGGCTTTAATATACCAAATACTTGTGGTATATAAAGCCCCACTTACCCTAATTAGGGTTTTTATCAAAAGAATTGAAAAGGTATGCCACCTTGTACTTTTCTTAGAAAAACACACACTAACACGCACTCAAGGTGTTCATCACGTTTTTACATTCAAACCTTTCTTTTGATCCTTGTTTGGTAATAAAAGGGCCAACAAGTGGTATCAGAGCCTAACGCGGATCAATATCTTCCATTTGAATCCAGTTTTGCTCGATTTCGACGTGATTTGACGAAGTTTTTAGCTTGAAAACTCATTTTTGATTTTTTCACTATTTTTGAGTGTTTTCAAATCGTTTTCAGTGATTTCTTATCCCTAGGACGTTAGAAAACTGATATTGAGTACATTTAGGCTCTTTCACGTCGATTTCAGTCAAGTTTGAGTAGGATTTGAGCAAAAACGAGTCTGAAAATCTGGTTTTTTACTGAACTGTTCATCACTTTCGGGTAACGAATAGAACAGTACCATTGAGTTTGTAGGTTTCGACCGAAACCCATTGTGAGGAGTTTCGATCGATTCGAGTTTCGGGTAATTTTTCGCTAATTACACAGTTTCGCCCGAAATATTTCTCGGCGAAAGTCCAATCGATATCACCCGAAAGTCGATCGATTTGAGTTTCGAGGAAATCTTCGCTAATTTCACAGTTTCGTCCGATACATTTCTTGGCGAAAGTCCAATTTTATCACTGTATCGCCCGAAACTCAATCGTCCAATTTGCCAAATTCAATCTTAGACAATCGAAACGAAATCAATTTGGACCAAATTCGCCCGAAACCTTCTCATTTCTATCGATCGAAACGATTTATTCAAATCAAAATCGAAATCTCTCTTTCGATCGAAACTAACTTTTTCTAAACTCTTTCGCCCTATTCACATTCTGTCGCCCAATTTCAGCCTTTGGGATCAATACTGTACGATTCACACTTTCGCCCGATTCTTGAAATCTAAATTCAATTTCAATTGCCCGATTCTCAACACTTAGGAATCGTCGAGCTTGACTCTTATATAAAATTAGAATTGATCAAGCATGCAAATTGGGTAGACCAAAATTTTAATTTCACAACTCCAATCGTCCGATCCCCAAGCACTACACAAAATTCACCAAATTTCTAAAATTGCGACAGAATTCATTAAGTGAATTTACCTACTTAGACTCAACACTCGAAATTACTCACACTTGACTATCTCATTCAAAACTAAAGCGTTTCATTTCGCAGATATATCACGCGTTAACGATCATTACCAAACAAAAACATGGACGGTCTTGCTATTGGATCTGACAACCGTGCACCACTACTAAGATGGGGAGAGTACGGCATATGGAAGCAACGATTCATCAACTTCATAGAAATCAAGGATGTAGACCTCGCAAATGACATGCTTTCTTCCATTTTTGAAGGACATGTTCAGTTCTGGAGCATCATCCCTGCTCAACCCGATGCTGTTCCTCCAATTCCAGAGAGGAGAACTCCTAAGGGCCCTGGTCGATACAACGATGCTGAGAGAGCACGAGCCAGAGCAGACAAGCTTGCCCGACACTATGTACTTCAGGCTCTACCAAATGATGTCTACTCGACGCAATGGTCACTGCAAAGGAAATTTGGGATGAAGTATGCAAAACGATGGTTGGGACAAAAGTTGGCAACCTATCTAAGAAGTCCAGCATTCTCACTGCCTATGACTCCTTCAAAGCTAAGGAGGGGGAGGAACTTCGAGATGTTTACCTTCGTTTCCTGACCATCATCAACGAGATGAGAAAAATCAACATCCAACGCTCCAATCTCGAACACAGCATCAAGTTCCTTTTCACACTTCAACCTGAGTGGGGACGGATTGCAGTTCTGGTTAAGCAACAGAACAAAGATATGGACGCTATGGATATTCACTCCCTACACGATAATCTCTCACAATACTCGCAGTATGCCAAAGAAATCAAGAACGACGGGAAAACAAATGTCGACATGGAACCAATTGCACTCGTGACTTCGAAGTCAAGCAACAGGAGCTCGAGAATTTCTAATGGAAAGCAGGTCGTACAATCTGACCACAACGCCAAATCTGACCAAGAATCTAAGGACGAACTCGAATCAATCAGAAAGAAACTGGCTATGATCTCAGAGACGGTCAATAAGATGAGCGCCAAGAAATCATCTTCTTCCTTCAACAAACAAGGAACCTCGAGTGGCAAACAGAAGTTCGTTGCCCCTGAAGAGGTTGAAACTAAGAAATCTGAAGCAGTAAAGAAGTGCTTCAACTGTGGCAAGCCGGGTCACTTTGCTTCTGAATGCTTCAGACCTAAGAAGATAAACACTGAATACTACAAGAAAATATTTCAACTCTCACAGCGCAAGGAGAGGGGAATTGTCTTGGTTGCGGAAGAAGAGGAATGACTGGAGGACACGTCTGACGAGGAGGAAGAAGAAATGGCCTTCATGGTGAAAAGCATTGATGATGACTCCGACGAGGATGAGCCAGCCATCGGGTCAGACAGGACGAATGTCTCTTCATCCGACCTGGAGGTATACTCTCCATCCCTAAATGATTTCGTTAAACTTGAACGTAGGATAGCCGAACTCTCCATGCATCGTAAAGATTACTCAGAACTCCAGAGCAATTTTGACAAAAATTATGCCTTATTAAACAAACAACATGAAGAGATAGCTATTCTTAATGAATCCTTGACCTTGTCTGAAACTAAAGCAAAGACTTTAGAAGATCTTATATAAAACAAGAACAAACAAATTAGTGATATGAGTAGAAGCTTGAAGGATAGCGAAGAAGAACGAGCAAATGTATTGTCTCAATACGAGCTAATCACGAACGAACGTGTTCGTCTATACAAGAAAGTCAATGAGTTAGAGGACATTATCACCAAAAGAGGTCAATCTGAAAAAACCGTCTTTCTTAGCCAACCTAAAGATGTAGAATTCTATGATCCCCGCGAATGATTAGGATTTTAACCCACCACTAACCCAGAAACTGATAGAGTACTCTTTTTGTACAACTTTAAACGTTTTGGGTTAAGCATTGGGCAACTAATGCCCTTTGTAGGATCAAGTGAGGTGACTGAATCTGACGAACAGAAATGGGGGAATAAAGAATGGGCTCAAATCTTTTGCGACTACACAAAACTCAATAATAGCTACAAAACTAGAGAGATACCACTCTCTGATGATTACATGTCATTTGGACCCGAAATTCAGGAAGGCTCTGACGAACAGGCTAAACCTATTTATTCATTTATCTATATTCCAGAGATTATACGCAAAATAGATGCCTTGACAGCCTCTCTAAAATCATAAAGGAAAGCTCACGAAAGAGAAAACTATTTTGTTGAGCAAAAGTTATACTCTTGAAAACTTTCCTGATGCTTACAAACCTTCCACCTCCCGTCCTGTTCCAGAATCCTCTACATATAAATGCAAGCAAACTACAAAGAAAATACATTTATACCACAGACAAAGGCGTGAGATCTAAGGAAGCGAATAAGGTTCGATAGGCTCAGCAAAGAAGACAACAGTCCCTGATAAGAAGAAGAGACCAGTCTCCAACGTTTCTTCTCATGTTTCGAAATCTTTTGTATTCTCCAAAATGACTTCTTGTAATGTCGCAGAACGTGCTTCGTTATTTCATGCCCTAAAATCAAAATTCTGTTATGTAAACAATGATGTACTTTCCCATCCTCGTGACAGTCATTTCAGCAAAAGCGCTTCCAAGTCACATAGCACTCGCTCTAAGGGCATATCCCCCACGCCGTCCAATCATACTATCAAATCTAAAGTAAAGAAGCACACCACTTCCAAGACCAAGCCGAACAAGAAATTAAGTCGAAAACAGATTTGGATTACGAAATCCCAACTGCATCCTGTAGGAAATCGTCACGCTTGGATTCTTAAACCAATTATCCCACAACCTAGCAAACAATTAAATTTCGCAACGAACAAGTTATCTTCTACACCTGCTATCAAAGGAGGGCCCATTTATAAATGGGTGCCTAAACTTGCTTGATTCTTTTGCAGGTCCGTCATGTGTGGTACTTAGATTCAGGTTGCTCCTCACACATGACTGGAAACAAAGAGCTGTTGAGCAACTTCTCTGAAGGATTTCTCAGAAAAGTCTACTTCGGAAACGGTCAATCTACATCTATGCTACAAAGGCTGACCATCAAAGGGGTGTCCTTCGTCGAAGGACTGCGCTACAATCTATTCAGCATTGGACGTTTCTGTGACAAAGGCTATAAGGTGAACTTCGAGACCAACAAATGTAGTGTCACAGATAACAATGGAAAAGAGCTACTCACTTGCCATAGAAAGACAAATCTCTACTCCATTGACCTCAAGACTGTCCGACCGACGTGTCTCATCTTTCGAGCCTCTCTACATCAGAACGATCTCTGGCATCAACGACTTTCCCATCTCAACTTCAAAGACCTTAACAAAAAACTTTGTCAAAGGACTTCCCACGTTCAGATATCACAAAGAGCATCTTTGCTCGCCATGTGAAATGGGAAAGATAAGGAAGGCATCTCACCGGACCAAACACATAGCCTCAACTTCCAAACCTCTCGAACTCATTCATATGGATCTGTGTGGACCCATGCATACTCAGACCATCAATGGGCGAAAATATGTGTTGGTTATTGTGGATGATTTCTCACGCTACACATGGACCAAGTTTCTGAGAACCAAGGATGAAACTCCAGGTCTAATCATTGAGTTTATCAAAACCGCTCAAAACCTCTACCAACTAAGTGTACAAATCATCAGAACTGACAATGGGATAGAATTCAAGAACAGAAAACTCATTGACTTCTATGCATCACTTGGAATCACCCAACAGTTCGCAGCGGCGAAAACACCTCAACAAAACGCGGTAGTTGAGCGCAAGAACAGAACCTTAGTTGAAGCAACTCGTGCACTCCTCATTCACTCTGGACTACCTCACTTCTTGTGGGCCGAATCCATGAACACAGCTTGTTTCACTCAAAATCGTGGCTCCCTTCACAAGAGATTCAATAGGACTCCCTACGAGTTGATAAATCGCAGTGTGCCAGACGTCTCTTTCCTGAGAGTCTTTGCGTGCAAGTGCTACGTAGCAAATGATCGTGAAGATAGAGGAAAACTTGACCCAAAACCATTCGAAGGGATACTAGTGGGATACTCGACAACATCAAAAGCCTATCGAGTATACCTCAATGAGAAAAGATCTGTTATGGAAAGCATTAACGTAACGTTTGATGAAGTAGACCGAGTAGTTTCTGTACAAATCAGTCAAGAACCAGGACTTCTACGAGAGTTGACAAAGGATAAACCAAGCACATCCTCCTTGGGCGAATCTTCAAAATCAAACACTTTGAGCGACATGGAACTCGATCTCTTATTCGAGGATCTCTTCTCTAAGCCGACGCCACCCACTGCTCCAACAATTTCTGCAGCACCAGGAAATAATGATCCTGCAGAGACTGGCAATGACAATTCCCCTCCAATGATGGAAAATCTTCACCTTGACGATGACAGTGAATCCCCAACTGATACTGAGATCATCTCCAGCTCAGCCACTGAAACTCCTCAGTCCTCGGATTCAACAATAGAAATCTCTTCAGGAGAGTCAGTAATACCTCAACCTGAAGAAGAAACGGAACATCAGGCTGATTAGAGTGAAGAAGCAATACACGATACAAATGCAATTGGATCAGCACAACCTGGTACAAGAAAGTGGACCCGAGCACACCCAAACTCAAAAATAATTGGGGACCCTTCCACTGGTGTAACCAGTCAAGCATCAACGATAAATGAAAGCCTCTATTCCTGCTTTCTCAGTCAAAAGGAGCCCAGCAAAGTAGCGGAAGCACTCGCCGACCCAGATTGGATAATCGCAATGCAGGAGGAAATCAATCAGTTTGAGAGGTTGAAAGTTTGGAACCTAGTGCCTAGACCGGCTGGGAAAACTATCATAGGGACTAAATGGGTGTTTAAAAACAAAAAGGACGATCAAGGAGTTGTTATAAGGAATAAAGCAAGGCTGGTGGCAAAAGGTTACAATCAACAGGAAGAAATCGACTATGATGAGACATATGCCCCAGTTGCAAGAATTGAAGCCATCGGGATCTTTTTAGCTTTCGCTGCACACAAGAACTTCACAGTCTACCAGATGGATGTCAAAACTGCATTCCTCAACGGAATACTAAAAGAAGAAGTTTTTGTATCTCAACCTGAAGGTTTTGTAAACGAACAACTCCCAGACCACGTCTATAGACTCGATAAAGCTCTCTATGGACTTAAACAAGCTCCCAGAGCCTGGTACGAGGTCCTCTCGGATTTTCTCATCACCTCTGGTTTCACAAAAGGGAAGATCGATACGACTCTCTTTATCAAGAAAGACAGCTCAGACATTATGTTAGTGCAGATTTACGTCGACGACATCATATTTGGGTCGACGGACTCAAGAATGTGCAGGAACTTTGGGGATCTAATGAAGCAGAAATTTGAAATGAGCATGATGGGTGAACTAAGTTTTTTCTTAGGCCTTCAGGTTAAGCAGCTTCACGATGGAATCTTCATCAGTCAATCCAAGTACATTCACGACATACTCAAGAAGTACAACTTGGACAACTCAAATGCTGCCATCACTCCCATGTCTACCTTATGCAAACTTGATGCAGATTCATCAGGAAAATATGTTTCAGACGATTTATCGTGGCATGATAGGATCCTTGCTCTATCTTACGTCCAGTCGGCCTATCGTCATGTTCCCCACGTGTCTCCTCGCTTTCAAGCTGATCCAAAGGAATCTCACATGCTCGCTGTCAAGCGGATTTTCAAATACCTCAAGGGAACTCCAAATCCAGGTCTATGGTACCCGATGGAGTCAAGCTTCCAACTCGTAGGATGCACCGACGCCGATTACGTGGGATGCAAGCTGGACAGAAAGAGCACTTCTGGAGCCGCTCAATTTCTCGGGGGTAAACTCGTAAGCTGGTCGTCTCGAAAACAAAATTGTGTCTCAACCTCGACAGCAGAGGCAGAATATGTCGCTGCTGCGAGTTGTTGCTCACAAATTTTGTGGATGAGAACCCAGCTGCGAGATTTTGGCATAACGTTAAATCGTATTCCAATTTTTAGTGACTCTAAAAGTGCTATAGCTATAACAAGTAATCCAGTACATCATTCATGCACAAAACATATAGACATTAGATATCACTTTATCAAGGAACATGTGGAACAAGGTACAATTGAAATGCATTTTGTTCACACAGATCTTCAACTTGCCGACTTATTCACTAAGGCATTGGATGAAAAGCAATTCCAATTCTTGGTATCTAGGTTAGGTATGTTGAACCGTAAGACATGATCGATTGTCCCTACATGAACCTGATATTGTGTAAATAGGTCACTTAATTTTTCTCTATATGTTTCATTTGAATGTTAAAAAATCCTACTATCGATCTAGGGGGAGTCTAATAAGAAAATTTATGTATGGATCTAGGGGGAGTCTTTGAAAATTACGCACTAATCTAGGGGGAGTCATTGAACACTTTGCACAAATTAAGGGGGTGTTTTTCTTATGATCTTTCGTCAAATTTAATTTCAAATCGCATTAAGGGGTAAACTTATGACATAAACATTTCCATAACCTTATAAATCTTATAATCTCTATATCCTTACAAAATTTTCTCTCGGCGAAACCCAAAAGTTTATCGAAACTGGAATTCACAAATATTTAAAATCTCTTCTCGACGAAACTGAAACTCAGCTCAAATTCGATCGAAACTAAACATTCAAGTATTTCAAATCTTTTCTCAGCGAAACTACGTATCGCCCGAAACTCCTTTAAATTGATTTGACAATCGTACGAAACACGTTTCGATCGAAACTGAATTTTAAATCTTGTTATAATTTTCTCGGCGAAACAAACTAACTTTCGCCCAAAACACGTTTCGATCGAAATTGATAATTTTCTTAAATCATTTATAATTTTCTCGGCGAACTGGCTTTCGCCCGAAACATGTTTCGACCGAAACTGAAATCTTTTTATAAGTTAACACGGCGAAACAGAGCATCGCCCGAAACTAAATCAAATCGATCGAAACTCAAAATTAACCCTTTGTAATTATTCTCGGCGAAACTGAGCTTCACCCGAAATCAGTTTCGATCGAAACTCTACTTATATATATAGCATTTCGTCCGAAACACTGTTCTTTTTCATCTATTCTCAAAATTCACTTTCAAACCCTCTCTGCAATCGCACACAAATCGTATCGCAGTCTCACACAAACTCAGTCTTCACGATTTCTGCACCTCCAAGTTCACTACTGGTAAGGATAAACGCATTATCTGGAGCTTTTAACTAATATTTTTCTCGTTCTTGCAGGTTCCGCAGATTAGGGTTGAGTGAGTTTGCGCGAATCGTTCTTCAATCGCGTTTCAATTTAGTTTAAATTCGCCCGAAACTAAACCCCAGATTCAATTTTACATCACAATCGATCGGCCGATACTGTCAATTTTATTTATTATGTGATTTTAAATCGATCGATTCGAGGGTTTCACCACTTTCGACTGAAACTGAATATTTCACTGTTTACTGTATTTTGAATCGTTCGACTTAAGACTTTCGGGCGAAACTATCTCATACTCATACACAATTTTTTAAATCCCTCTATTTTGTAGTTTGAATCGAAACCACTGTCTAATTTGAATCGATCGATTGCAATTCACTTTCGGCTGAAACTTTCACGTATTTAAATCACACTATTTAAATTTCGATCGAAACCAATCTTTCCCGAAACTCAATACCAATGAAATTTGAATTGGAACTTGAATTTTGACCGAAACTGATCAACAATGTGCTTTACTACAAACTGTTTCGCCGATTGATTAACTCAATTTCACTATTTGTCCCTATCGACGAAATTTACTCATAACTTATGCAAAATAACTCTAAGTCCTAACGTGTTAACAATGTGTTGACAACATTTGCAAAATCTCTAAGTCACAATGGTTGGATCCCACTAATCCCTTGCTCTTATCTTACAGATATACTAAAATGGTGCGACTGATAGATGAGGTTTTCGCTTCAAAGGACTGGCACAGAGGCCACCAAATAACTTCCAACTTGACTTTGCCAAAACCTCGTGCCCAGATCCTATAATTGTCAAAATCCTAGCAAACCACCCTCTAAAAACCGCCCTAGATATCACCGAGGTTGTCCTGAAGTCTACGTCCAACAATTTTGGTCCACCCTTCAGAACCCAAGAAATAACCCCAAAACAACCACCCTTTCCGCTAAAATCGACAACACTATAGTTGTCTTTACCCCAACCATCCTTCGTTCTATACTAAACCTTCCATACTCATTACTATATGATCCCCACCCTTCTAACGACGACCTCATCAGGGACTTCCTATTCATGGGCCACAAACCTAACGCCCAAGACACCATTCACCTTCCTGACTTCAATGCAAAGACATCCCTGGACCCTGGCGCTGTTTCTGATCATCAACAAATGCCACTCACCGAAATGCGGGGTCCGACAAATGCAACCGCAACATCATGCTAATCTTCCATGGGATCGTCTTCAACAGGAATTATAATGTCGCCCAACTAATCTGGACGGACATCCTTGATCAACTACGAAGGCGAGGCCACGGATCCACGAAGCCGGTGCTTCCTTACCTACGGTGGCTACCTATCATCGTCCAACATTTCGTGGATCTTCATCCCGAAATCGAGCGCCGACCCAGAGACGAGGGCTATCAATCTCCGAAGCTCATCAAAACACAATCAACAAAGAGCAAAATCGATCAGGAGGCCATGATCATACCAGACCACCTACTTCGACTCCTCGATCCAACTGAGCCGGAGCTCCTCAAATACGTACGAGCCCACAACCTTGATGGCGTTCCCATGGTTCAAAACAACCTAGTTGAACCTAACCCAGGGACACGCCAACCCTCACAGCCAAATGTAGGTCTAGGAAGCTCTTCATCCCCAAAGCCAAAACAAAAGAGAAAATCCAAAGGGGATGACAGAGGCAGTCAATAGGAACGGCATACAAAACAAAAACACGACCGTATTCCTCAGCCAACTAGTCCACAAACAAGCCAGGCCGAACCCATAGGTACAGGGGATGACTTTGTCTTCCCCCGAGTAGAAGTCACGACATCAGGTCCAGTCGCGCAAACTACCCTCCCCAGCCACTCAATCATCTCCCAACAGATGATTGTTTCACATACTCACAAGGTGCCACGTCATTCATCACCACCTCGCTCGGAGGGGGTTGATGTATTAAGCAGTCCTTAGCCTCAAACTGCACATTCCTTGATCACAACTACTCTAGTACCCTCACCATCCATAATTTTTCCATTTACTAGGACACTACCACTAGTTTCTGCACCTCTAGATCTTAGTAATCTAGACAGAACGCTCCACAATGTCTCCGTACTAGAGTCTAGTATGGAACAGAGCGGAAGACCCAACGTAGTCAACATCACTGCAGCTACGACCTTGGGCCATCAATCTGAGTCTGTCTCAGCTTTGATGTCAACGATGAGCCTAAGTGGCCTCGCTTCTTCAAGTCCTGTGCAAACAGGCGGCACATCAGTACCCTCTACTGATGTTGTAACGACGGAACGTCTTCGTGACTCCGTCAGGTTATTTTCCCCGTTCGTGATGGAGACCAGGATGAATGATCGCCTAGCAGAGTTCGCAAAAGATCTCGAGGACACCATCATGACCCGAAGTCTACAGTACAATTGGGACACCATCTCCTGACTCTGACGGCGGCCCGTGGAACTTTCCTATACCGGAACTCATCGACGTTCTACTGGCCAGACTCCGCACTGCACCAAAGCTAACTGCGTATGAAACGGAGGTCCTCAAATGTCTGGAGCTTCCTTTCAACCCACCTAACCCCGGCGAGGCCCAGTCATCAAGACAACCACGTGACGACCCTGACGGTGGGGATCGTCCAGAGGGGGAGAAGACACGATATACAGGGCCTCAACCTCCTCCGCAGCCACAGCCTAGAACCACCCAAAACACCCACCAGAACAAAACCACCTACACCCACACAAACAAGAAAATCTACCCAAACTACCACCAAAACAACCCAACGGCCCTCCTCACCACCTATGAGCCTCTCACCTCCTCTTCCCACAAGCCAAGACAGCCCTTTGATATCTCCATCCTTTCCCATCCTATCCCTGCAGACCAAATGCACCAATCCAACAAACCGAAGAACTGTACAATCAACACGGTGCCGTGGAAAACTACATCTTCAACGAGGATTGGATAACCAAACCAATGGACCCAGCATGGCTAGAGGATTGATGGAAAATGCCAGATACTTCTTGATAAAGGCAAATGTTAGCCTGGCCCTAATCGACGACGCCGAACTCGAGGAAGGTGAAGACTACGAAGCAGAAATTCCAGAACTTCCCGAGCTACTCCGACACACCGTCATCGATGAGGAATTTCCACCAATGAAGACGAAGACAAATGAAGAAGTGGAATTGGCATGGGAAAACGTCAAAGTAACTGCCCCATATCAAGAAAAAAATCGGAGGAGAATCTGGAGGAAGGAGGATAGAATCAAGAAGCTGGACGAGCTTGAACTTAGAGGATTGAGCCATCTTTCAAGACCCAAAGCAATCCAGTACCTCCTATCTCTTCGCCGAATCATGATATTCAAAGGAAAAGGGGGTGATGTAGATGATCTAAGAAGAGAGGAGGCAAAAAAGCCCAGAATTAGAGAAATTCTGGGAGTTCGCAAAATGAGGTTTGCTGATATGGACATGCCTGTCTACATGGTACGACGAGAAAAATGAAGAATACGTAGAATTGAATGAAACCTCGCCTACATCAGAGGAGAAGATGTTGAGCAAATAGCGAGGGACTTGGAGCACTCAAGACGCCAGAACTCAGACTTGGATACTACGCACTAAAGAGATTCATTCTACGCCAAGTCAAGTTCAATGCAACACATGATCTCCAAATGGTGGTTGAGAGCAACATGAAGAAGGTGAATCTGACGAAGCCCTCCTTTGAGGTCCCAGATCCAAGTTATGGTGAAGGGCACATCATAAATGAAGACGACGATCCATCAATCGTCTACATCAACTTCGAAGGAGAGAAGTGGCTTATGAAGACGTCAGAGATTCACAAGTTCAGCGACGGAACCTTACTGATCATCAGGAACAAGCTCAGAAGAATACTCGAGCAGCTAAAGGAAGAAGAACACGAAATTCAAGAGAAGTACTCAAGGCTGATCGAGACCATCTCTGCGAAGATATCCTTTCGAAGAAGGTTGCGTTCGTTCGAGCACTTCTTAGGGCTAAGGAAGTCTCCCTACCATGTGTAGAAACCCAAGAAGAAGACAACTCCAATGACGCCAAAGCAAAAAGGATGCTAAGGGGGATATTGTTAGGAATATTTTGTAGCATCCTTTAATTTATGTAATCTTGGGTTAATACGTTTATTTAGTGGGTTGTAGTAGTTTGGAGTGACTTATGATATTATGTAGGAGTTTTGTATTGGGCTTTAATATACCAAATACTTGTGGTATATAAGCCCCACTTACCCTAATTAGGGTTTTTATCAATAGAATTGAAAAGGTATGCCACCTTGTACGTTTCCTTAGAAAACACACACTAACACGCACTCAAGGTGTTCGTCATTTTTTTACATTCAAACCTTTCTTTTGATCCTTGTTTGGTAATAAAAGGGCCAACGGTCCTGCTCTGCCATGAGGGCTACTCCTGCCTCCTTCTGCTTCGTGAGTTGAAGCTTCTTGGAGTAGTAATTAGCATCTCTTTTCTTGGGAAGAGTGCATTCCCGGGCAAAATGACCAGGCTTGCCACAGTTGAAGTACTTGTTGGGCTCTTTAGTGTTCTTGACTTCGGAGCTCTCTGGTGCATGTTCCTTGTTCTTAGAGCTTGAGGTCCGAAGTCGGCTGGCCGAGGATGAGGACTTTTTCTTGAAGTATTTCTTGCTCATCATCTTTCCCACTAAAGCCAACTGGAGTGGGTTGTAGTAGTTTGGAGTGACTTATGATATTATGTAGGAGTTTTGTATTGGGCTTTAATATACCAAATACTTGTGGTATATAAGCCCCACTTACCCTAATTAGGGTTTTTATCAATAGAATTGAAAAGGTATGCCACCTTGTACGTTTCCTTAGAAAAACACACACTAACACGCACTCAAGGTGTTCGTCATGTTTTTTACATTCAAACCTTTCTTTTGATCCTTGTTTGGTAATAAAAGGGCCAACGGTCCTGCTCTGCCATGAGGGCTACTCCTGCCTCCTTCTGCTTCGTGAGTTGAAGCTTCTTGGAGTAGTAATTAGCATCTCTTTTCTTGGGAAGAGTGCATTCCCGGGCAAAATGACCAGGCTTGCCACAGTTGAAGTACTTGTTGGGCTCTTTAGTGTTCTTGACTTCGGAGCTCTCTGGTGCATGTTCCTTGTTCTTAGAGCTTGAGGTCCGAAGTCGGCTGGCCGAGGATGAGGACTTTTTCTTGAAGTATTTCTTGCTCATCATCTTTCCGACTAAAGCCAACTGCTTCCCCACTGCTTTCATGTTTGGCTCGGCATCTGATTCTGAATCTTGTTCTGACTCAGATGATGAGGGAGGCTTCACGATCTTCTCTTTGCGAGGCTTTGTTCCACACTTCTCTGAGACTAGAGCAACGGTGTTGTCAACCTGCTTGCCCTTCTGCTCTCTCTGAGTCTCGCAAACATCTTCCTCGTGTTGGCCGAGATTATCAAATACTGCATGGATATCCAACTCCTCCAGATCTTTGCTTTGTCTAAGTTGACTGGATATCTTTTTCCAGTCCGAGGACAGAGAGGATAGAAATCTGATATTTGTTTCCATGTTTGTCTTCGAGATTTATATCTTCCCCATCTCGTTGAGAAGAGTGAGGTATCTTTGGTATGCATCGTAGAGACTCTCATCCGGCTTTGCTTTAAAGGAGTTATAAGCAGTGAGAATATTTGCTTTTTTGGCCTTGATGCCTACTTCAGTCCTTTGCATCATCCTATGCAGTTCATCCCACATCCCCTTAGTCGTTGGGAGGCTGTCTATCTGTTTATAGATGTCGTTCGGAATGCCCTGCATAAGTGTGTTCATAGCCATTAGATCTGCCTTTACACGAGCCCTTTCCTCGATGGTGTATTCCCTAGGTTCCTTTCGTCGCCTAGTAGCGGGAATTTGAGGAGTAACCGTGTCATCACCGGCTACGTTAACCCAGAACTGTGCGGGTCCCTCTCGAGTGACTTTAACAGATTGGTAGACGGTTGTCATTTCCTAGCGAGTAAGCATCCATCCTTCTTCTCGTTTTTAATTTTTGTGGAGTTGACGTAGGATCTTCGTTAGTTTTGATGAATGAACTTTGATGTAGTAAGCTTCACAAGTAGCAAATTTGTTAGTAGCGTTTGATTCAAAAATGATCGAGAATTAATTTCTATTCAATCTTTAAAGTTTGATCGAAAATAATTTCATCGATTTGAAAAGATGGTACTGTTTTCGCGCGTCAGGCACTGTTCAAAAATTATCGAGCTGAAAATATTTCCACTTGAATGTAATTTTACGCTGAGAAATTGTGCAAACAGTGAGATCAATCGTAAAATTATTGAGTGAAGTTTTGCGATCGAAAATTTTTAAGCGTCGGAAAATTTTGTTGACCAGAACCACAATGTAGAGACTCGAATGATTGACCAGAATTTTCGAGCGTAAAATTTCCTTTTAATTGATTTTGGTCGTTGAGGTACAGTGCCCTAAGGAGTTTGTCGCTGAGTCAAATCTAAATGGTTGACCGAAAAAACTTACGGGCGAGAATCAAATATGTGTGAACGACTAAGTTTTCGAGAAAAAGTTTTGCGCGGGGGTCAAAATAGTCAATTCTCGTCGAAATTTTATCGCTCGTAAATTTACTTAAACACGTTCTTGACAACAGCGACTTCAGTAACTAATCCGTATTCTAATTGAGCAAAATTTCTCGCACAGAGGTTTTCGATCGAGACGATCGTAGCGAGAAAAAATTAAAATTCACAGTTTAAACGCAGAATACGATTTTAACACAGATTCAAGCAAATATTGGAAATTAATCGATGAAATTACAGGTATATGCTCGGAATCAGCTACTGAGTGTTCACGAACAAAAGATTAAACATGTTTTGAAGCAAATAATGTTCAATTTGACGAAAATCAAGACACGTTCATACTGTTTTAGCACGAACAGTAATATCACAAAATCAAAAATTCGACTCAAATCATGATTCTGATTGCTACCGATCTAATCCTGATTGATTAATACTACTTATGCGAGCACATAAACATCAAAGTCAGATCAAATAAGCACAGAATTAGGCACTTCAGATCGAAACGCTTTTTCGCGCCAAAACTGTTCTTCGCGTGAACAGTTCCAAAAAATAGAAATTCGATCCGAATTTCTAACAATTTCGATTCAAAACAGAACGAATCTGCTCTGATACCAATTGTTAGGTCCTCTGTTATCAACTCAATCAATCCTAGGCATGAATTCTAAGGAAATCGATTAGGATGATTGAAATTCGATCGAAAACCTTCGATGAAGAACACGAGAGATAAATTCCTTTAGAGAGATGGTGTTTTCTGAGTTTCTCTCTCTAGAAATGAATTCGACAGCCTTTCGGATTGATTCTCTAATTTTATGTATTAAGCACAATGTTTGTACAAGTATTTATACCAAACAAACTTGGTATAAATATCTAACTAGTCCTAATCTATGGACTAATACAAATAAAGCCCCTAATTACAAGGACAACTAATGAAATCAAGCACAATTAAAACTAATACTCTACATTCTAAGTGTTCAAGCAAGTTAAAAAAACCAGGCTATGCGCTAAAATTGCGACAAATGTTTGGATTCAAAGGCTGTTGGCATTCTATGGTATTTAGGCCATGCTCCATTCCATTGTGATCGCGTATCTTGTTTGAATTCATCTTTTTCCCGTCCTTTGTTACATGGTATTCATTGTAGGCTTCGAATTGAAGTAATAGTTGATGTTCAAAGTCATACTGCGGCGTTCTTTATATTTGATGGACCTGAGAGGAAGTGCACAAACACTACTATTGAGAAAAGTGAGCTCATTGGTTGGGTTTTCTAAATGTTGTTGAATTACTATGAGGGTGTTGATTACTACTCTCTCCCCATTCATTGGCTATGTATATGTATTTTGTAGTCTCATGATGGTCGCGAGGGCAGCTTTGGTGACGATGCAATACCAAAATGCATACTAAAATTGGTTGGAAGAACCTTTCTGTTCTACGTAAGAGTGAAACCTTTTGATTTCCGAAGTATGTACCTACAGGCGTTGCAGTGGGATATGTTTATGGTGGAGTGGTATGTTAATTCTTCCTTGAGCTCGAGAAATTTAAAGATGAAATTTAAGGATGGTAGTGCTAAACGAGTTGTCATGCGTATTGTTCTGGAGGGGTATGTATGATATCATGAAGCATCGTCTCATGTTTCCTAACGGTCTTCTATGCTATATTCCGTAAAATATGTTTTCCTTTTGTAGTTTTGTGGATGTCTCCCTTACGGTTTGGGACGATATGGCAACGGAGTTTTGCGAAGCGATCCGTTCTTCCATCGGGCATACTACAGTTGTGGCAACTGTTTTTTCTTTTACATTGACGGTGTACTTTTGCCATTTGAATCTGGAAACACTGCTCTTTTCTATTTCAGATTCTAACAAAGCAGAACATCTTTACAACGTTTCCTTTTCTTCAACAAGGTACAATCTTTTATTGCAGAAACAACATCCTAACAATGCAGAATATCATTACAACTTTTCATTTTCATCACACAAGGTACAATCTTTTATTGCAGAGAACAACAAGGTCGAGCGCATTCTATTTGTGTATACCTATAGGCGTTGCAGTAGGACGTGTTTATAGTGGAGTGGTATGTTAATTCTTCCTTGAGCTCGAGAAATTTAAATATGATAGTGCTAAACGAGCTGTCATACGTGTTGTACTGGAGGGGTATGTATGATTTCATGAAGCATCGTCTCATGTTTCTTAGTTTTCTATGCTATATTCCATAAAATATAGGCTGATGCCGATATGCCAAGTTCTTCAAATGTCCTCACCTCACCCGATTCTGAATTACCTCAGCATGCTGAAGATCCAACCATGGAAGTTGAGGAAATGTCATCAGAGTCGCTAAACTCAAATGCTGAAACTGAATTGCCTCAACTAGCTGAACAGCCTCAGATTATTGGAGATCTCGCTCCACATCCAGAAGATAATTGGTGATCCTTCGAGTGGGTAAGGACAAGACATCAGAAAGGACTAATCAGTTGCTTCTTAAGCCAAAACGAGCCTACCAAGGTAGCAGACGCATTAAGGACACAGATTGGGTAAATGCGATGCAAGACGAGATCAACCAATTCGAACGCCTTCGAGTGTGGACATTATTACCCCGTTCGAATGGGAAACCATCATCGGGACAAAATGGGCATTCAAGAACAAAAGAATAAGGATGGATAAATGATCAGGAATAAAGCAATATTGGTTGCGAAGGGATACAATCAAGAGGAAGGCATTGACTACGACTAGACGTATGCTCCTATTGCCGAAATCGAAGCCATTCGTCTTTTCTGGCTGCGGCCCATAAAGACTTCAAATTCTACCAAATGGACGTTAAGACCGCCTTTCTCAATGGCGTGTTAAAGGAGGAAGTCTATGTTGCTCAGCCAGAAGGCTTCGTTGACTTAGAACATCCCGATCACGTCTATCGATTGGATAAAGCTATCTACGCACTAAAACAAGCCCCACGTGCTTGGTATGATGTCTTGAGAGAATTCCTCGTGAAGTCTGGGTCCATCCAAGAACGATCGATACGACACTCTTCATCAAATGGCACGACAAAGACTTGATGGTCGTCCAGGTTTATGTAGACGACATCATCTTCGGATCCACAAATCCACGGCTTTGCAAGAGATTTGGAGATTTAATGAAGAGCATGAGTCACATGGGAGAGATGCAATTCTTCTTAGGCCTTCAAGTCAGGCAGCTCGACAATGGGATTTCCACCAATAAGACGAAATATATCAAGGATATTGTGAAGAAATTCCATCAAGATCAGAGTAAGCCTCTCAGCACTCCTATGTCGACCAGCTGCAAGTTGGATGTCGTTCCCACTGGAAAAGCGATCGACATCACACTTTATCGCAGCATCATTGGGTCTCTTCCCTATCTCACCTCAAGCCGGCCGGACATCATGTTTGCCACCTGTTTATGCGCCCGTTTCCAAGCCGTTCCTAAGGAATCTAACATGCTTGCGGTGAAGCGGATCTTGCGCTACCTCAAGAGCACATCTACTTTAGGACTATGGTATCCTAAAGGCACAAATTTCAAGTTAATTGGCTATACTGACGCTGATTATGCAGGTTGACGAATGGACAGGAAAAGCACCTGCGGTGGCGCCTAATTTTTAGGCGAAAAGCTCTTCTGCTGGTCATCCAAGAAGCAGAACTGCGTCTCAACTTGACGGCTCAGGCAGAATACGTCGCGGCCGTCAGCTGTTGCTCGCAAATGCTGTGGATGCGGACTCAGCTTCGCGATTATCGGTACAATCTAAATAATATACCCATTTACAGTGATAGCCAAAGTGCCATTGTGATTACGTGCAATCATGTTCACCACTCACACACTAAACACATAGACATAAGATATCACTTTATTAAAGATCACGTAGAGAAAGGCACAATTGAAATGTATTTTGTGAACACGGAATATCAACTAGCTGACATTTTTACCAAGGCATTGGATGAAAAACGGTTCCAGTTCCTTATCGGAAAATTAGGCATGTTGAATCTTCCGTAATCTCTGCTTTACGTGCTCATCTGTGCTTTCATATGTTCTATTATATGTGTTTTCGTACTTAAATGCTATATTTTGCGTGATACTTAAAAATAATAATACCAATAAAATAAAATCCAAGAATATTATACATATACTTATAATATTATGGGAATGACGATATCTTTAGGATGCTCGATCTAGTAACGTATGAATTTCCCTGACATGCGACTGATTAACTGCTTAATTTCATCAGTTTAAGTCGCAGTCTTGTGTCTAAAGGTCATTAGTTTGCTCCACTAGACACAAAGCCACTTCATATAAGTGAGGATTCTAGCCTTCTTATTTTTTTCTACGGATTTACTTTTGAGCGAGTCACACATCAATTGCTCGTCTTAACTAGTGATTCTTGGCCTCATACTCACCTTGCGTTAGAACGTTAGGAAAACGATTAGGGCACTAGGAAATTCCTCACTTGGCCAAGTAAAAATTTCAATCCTTTAACATAGCCTTTAGTCATCCATTTTGTGCCTTCTCCGAATACATTTCCTTCACTTGAATCCTCTTCGACCTTTCAACCGACTGTCTAAGATTTCGGTGGGATGTTCAATCGAAAAAGAGCGGGAGACAAAGATAAAAGATGACAAAAGAAAGTGGAAAACACACACGAGGAATGCTCAACGAACAAAAAGCAGTCCAAAAGAACCTACCCTTCCAATTATTGAGACCTTTCAGAAATCATTAGAAGGGGGCATGGATCTTGCTGTGAACTTCTCCATCGATAATCTCGTATGTCGTCAGACCAGCTGGAAAGAGAAGCGCCTTGAAGTGAACTTCTCCAACGATAACCCGGTCTTATATCGGGAAACGAGAAGAGGAGCACGGCCTTGGGATCGAATTCCATAACTGTGAACTTCTTCAAATCGATAATCTCTGAAACCTCTTTAGGGATTAAGAGAAAAAGCGCATCGTATCGGCCGGAGAACTAACAAGAAGAACTTCGTCTTAAATAATCTCTTAGCCTAGTAGAAAAGCGGAGCTTCAGCTTGGCAAGTGTAGACAGATATGAAAAATACAAAAGGATGAAAATGACAAAAGAAAATACGAAAAGAAAAGTACCGATGAAGGAGAAAGACTAAAGAAAAGGAAGACGAAGACTCTAAGCCCATTTCCCAAATATTTTTCCTTTCCTTCTATGTTAGAGCCAAATTAAAACCCTTCAAAGTCCCTTTGATTCCAAAATCAACGCTCTTTCGTGTAGGTAAAATGATTAAAAGCGTCTCAATCACAGGTAAATTGACATAAAATTGCTTGTGTTGAGTTGAGTGATATAAATATAAAAATCCCAAGGTAAAAATAATTGTGCGCTAGAGCGAACCTAGTGAGAGTTGTCGAAAACGGATCATTCTATGAACTTAGGACTTTAGTTTGACGACATGACTTGACGGCATATGATCTTTTCACGTGCGTTGTGAAATTTTAGGCGTGACGTTGATCGAAGCAAAACAATTTGACCCCATACTATTAATAATGTTAGTATACATAAGAAAAATTAAAAATAAAAAATATATATAATAAAACTTTTTTAATAAAAAAAATTATTCGCACATTTTGAATGCATGTTTAGCTTGCATTGACATTAATTGGTTAAATGTGAATGTTTGTTCTTGCTCATACCCTCGCGCAAAATTTTACTTACATGCTTAGGGGACCATGTATATAGTATAAAGTGTTTAATTGCGTGTTTAATGATTGTTACTTAGATTGGTTTACATGTTTTAAGCTCCAAATATTTAAGGGAGCCAGATGTCACCGTTCAAAATTACTGGGAGTTAATTGCATTTACTTTCGTACTTAGGGGGATCAATTATGACGTTTTTAATTGCACTAAGGGTCAATCTGAAAACTTAGGAAAACTTACAATCGAGAAACTTGATAGAATAGAGATTTTCGATCGTAAGTTTCTCGATCGTAAATAGATTTGGGCCTGGTCCATTTAAGTGTCGAAAATGTCTAATCAGCACAATTAGAAAAAGCTTGTTTGCAGGAGAAAATCCCTAATTACACGCATAAAACCCTCAATCGCAAAATCACATCTTTGATAAAGTTTCTCTAGCGAAAAACCTACAGCAAAGACGAATATCAAAATCTACTCTAATCTCTCTGTTTTTAACAGATTTTCGTCTTTCTAAGGTAGAATCGACGTCTATTAGGTGTTTGTGTGTCTTTAATCTCCATTTGCATCTGCATTTTGTGATTTTTTGCCTGATTTGCTGTTATGTTTCTCGAATATGAACTGTTTGAAAACCGTATGCTAGGTTCAGAAATCTAAGACCTTAAACATGTTTATCTGGTTCGATTTCTGTGTTTCATCATCGTTTAGGTGTGTTCGATCATTCTAGGACAATATATTTTTTATATCTGCGTTTTTGAGTGCAAATCGAAGGTTCAAATAAAACTGGGTTTGTTTTGAATTTTTAACGCTGTCGAAGAACTTTCTCGATCGCAAACAGTGTCAATTGGATTTTAATTTAGTTGAGGTACTGTTTGCAACGAAAATATTTTTGACCGCTAAATTTTGACTCAGTCAATAAGAAAGATGACGTAGATCGAAAAATACTTACAATCGAGAAATCTAATTTTGATTTCATACGGGCGAAATATTACTGAGTGGAATAGATAACTTAGATGTCATTAAGTTTCGAGCGCAAAACTAACCATCGAAACAGTACTTTCGATTTCAATTTTCTTTCGGTCGTAAATTTTAGCGGCGATAAAATTAATTTTTCGTCGATAAAATTTCTCGATCGTAAAAGTATGCAGCGATGATTTTGATCAATCGAAAATCTTCTCGGCGATTAACCTAGTTTCTCGTTGTCAATTTTCTCGATCGTAAAATTTCGCAGCGAAGATCTATTTTAAAATCGAAAAACTTTCTCGCTCGATAACTTTCACAACGAAAAATTTTATTTACGCGCGAAAAATTTCTCGATCGTAAATTTACACAGAAATCAATTTTCTCGATCGTAAATTTACACGGAAATTTTTTTTCGAGCGTAAAATTTCTCGGCTACAATAACACACATAATGTTCAACACTTGATAAAATTTTCTACATCTTTTCCACTGTAGCAAACTCTGACGAATAAAATTTCTCGATCAAAAAAATAAACGGAGACTTTAATTAGAAATCAACACTTAGGAAATTAAAATTGAAAATTCAATTTTACATGCGAGAAACTTCACGGAGTGAATAGTAGTGTTCATCACTTATAATATTTTCGACTAAACTTACATATATCTTATATACATATGTCGAAATGTTATTATATCTTAAATATTCACTTCGTATGACCTATGAGCAGATTACTTATTTCAATTACGAATTTATCAAACATGCTATGAAATAATAGAAAATCACGGTTTAAATAAACTTTCGACTCAGTTCAATGTTTGAACTAATATTTTGTTTTTCAAATTTGTTTTTCATTGGCTAACTTTCCTGCTTATGACCACATCTACGATCACGACCTGTATCTCAAGGTTCATGACACAAATTTTCAGCTCGACCTAACCACATTCAGATGTCCTGACGAGATTATGGTGTCGATTCTTCAAGGTCATCCCCTCTGGCACTCACTTACCGTGACTTCGATGCCCATGGTCTATCTCCAACAGTTTTGGGGACGAATAAGGAGCCACGTAATTAATGGTGCTTACCAATGGTTCTTGGGACAAGACATATCAACTTCGACAAGAACGATTTCGGCCTTGTCCTAGACCACCCCATTCAGCCAATTGCGACTCTCTGCCAACGGATGCTGAGATGGTACATGACTTCCCAAAAATGGATATCGTCCGCCGCTCACCAAGCTCGCCCAAGTTCATAGCAACGGCACCCCTCACCCATGGAAGACCCTGTTTGGGATTGTAAATAAGTGCCTCTCACCAAAGCATGTCGGTTTTGACAAAGGCAACGGGAATATTCTTCGGATCTTCCACGGCATCGTCTTTTTCCCGAAACTATGACTTCGCCCAGCTGATCGGGAATGACCTTGCCGAACAGATCAGACAAAAGGAGAATAAGCGGTCGAAGAATGTCCCGTGTGTAAGGTGGTCCAACGTCATCATTGCCCACCTCATGGAGCTTCACGAGAACTCCGGAGGTAATTATCAACCAGCACGACTCAAGTTTTTCCACAACCCGAAGCTCACGGATTGGATCAGCCATCGATGCCAATCCCGTTCGAGCTACTTCGTCTCGCCGACCCCACGGGAAACACGTATCGCCTATACTGTCGGGAAAACCATATCACGGAGCAGATGATTCGAGGGCCCCCGACAGACTTTGCAGTGAGCCCTCAACAACAACACACAGCCCTGAGGCTGAGTTAATAGATCAAGTGGCCCAGGAGCTTGAACAAGAGCCTCCAACTCAAGAAGCTCAACTACCTGATCCAAATGCCATGTTGATTGATACAGTGGCAGAAGAGTTGGAACTTGAGGCTCCACAACAAGCACTCGACGAAGAAGGCCCAGTTATTGTAGACGTGCTTCAGGAATCAATTGAGGAGGTTCCTACCAACGAAGCACCGCTCGTGGAGGAAATGGGGCCCAACTCACTTCGAGAATCACAATCAACAGCACAAGCCCATGAGGAGGCAGCCATGACATCAGAGGAGCCCGTCTTAGAAGCTGTTGTAACTACGCCAGACACGATGCCGGTTATCACTCCAAGGGCTGTGGACCCAACTTTGCTCAATATTGAGCCGCAATACGATCCATCCGCATCAGTCATGGTCGAGATTCAGATTCCGACTATTATCGGCCATGACCTGCAAAGGTCTGATAGGCAAGTTCAGTCAGAGCTTGCAACAACACCCTTAGATGCGAATCTTCTAGATTCAAATCGAGTACACATTTGAGCTTCATACAGAAAAATTAGTCAATTGATCCGAAATGCTTGCAAAACATATTCTAGAGAGAGAAATTCAGAAAACTTTCTCTCACTAAGCGAAATCTCTCTCGAAGCTCTCTAAGAAGGTTCTCTATCATCTAATTCTTAACAATTCTAATCGATCGCCTTAGATTTCAAGTCTAGGATCTAGGAGTTGAAAATCGAGGACCTAACAACGGTGTTTTGCGAAGCGTTCCGTTCTTCCGTGGGGTAGACTACAGTAGTGGCAACTGATTTTTCTTTTACATAGACGGTATAATTTTTGTCATTTCTAATAAAGTAGCATATCTTCACAACTTTTCCTTTTCGTCACAATGTACAATCTTTTATTGCAGAGAACAACATGGTTGGGCTCATTCTATAAGTGTATACCTACAAGCGTTGCACTGGGACATACTTATGGTTGAGTCGTATGTTAATTCTGTAGGAACAATTCCTTGAGCTCAAGAAAATTAAAGATAGTAGTGCCAAACGAGATGTCATGCGTGTTGCATTGGGGTATGTATGCTTTCATGAAGCATCGTTTCATGTTTCCTAACTGTTTACTATGCTATTTGGAAAGACCCTAATTCTTAATGACTTAGTTTGGCGGATTTCCGCAACAGAAGACGCGGAAAGCCCAATTTACAAAAACTTTTAACTAAAATAATATACATATCGTAAACTGTAATTTTGCAAAAGGTATCTGTACATGGGCGAAGCCCCAAAAATATTCTAAACTACTATGCTGCTCTACAGGTCGCATCCATGTACTGCTCTCACCCTCAAAAGCCCGTGGAGTCACCGCCACCAGCCAATAACTTAGCCCTGACGTGCATCGACGTCGGGCTCGCCCATACCTACAACACGTAAAAAACTTAGCTATTGCCCAGTAGGTGAATATGCAATGCAACGTGCATCATCCCCAATCCCAATCCTCCCAACATGTTATAACGCACACCAGTTCTCTCATTCTGTTCTATGGGGTACGTCTGACGTATTGGTAGGAAATGGGCAGATTTGGTCAGTCTATCGACAATCACCCAGATAGCATCGTGGCCCTTCACTGTTTTGGATCGTCCGACGACGAAGTCCATAGTTATATGATCCCATCATTCAAGAGTCGTTAAAGGCTGCAGCATCCCTACGGCCTTTGATGTTCAGCCTTAATTTGCTGACAGGTCAGACAACGGTTTGCAAAGGTAGCAATATCTCTCTTCACTCCCGATCACCAGTAGTTAATTCGCAAATCTCGATACATCTTCGTGGCACCGGGATGTACCGAGTAGATTGTAGAGTGTGCCTCTGTCATTATGCTTCGACGGATCTCTTCGTCACCAGACACATAAAGGCGGCCTTGATACCTCAAACTTCCGTATTCTCAGAATTCGAACCCTGTCGGAATATCCTCCTTCTGTTCACCTCGAAGCTTTAGATAAAATTCGTCTTCTCTCTGAGTTTCTAATTTCGATCTAGCAACGTCGGTTTGAGGGTCAACACTTCCAACTTTGCTTTAATTTCTCCGGAGTTGATCATTTCCACCCCGAGGTGGCATAACTCTGTACCTACTACTTTACGACTTAAAGCATCTGTGACTACGTTAGCTTTGTCTGGATGGTAATTAATTACGCAGTCGTAGTCTTTTACGAGTTCTAGCTACCGCCGTTGCCTCATATTCAACTCCTTCTGTGTAAAGAAGTATTTCAAACTCTTGTGACTGTAAAGATCTCGCATCTTTCTCCGTAGAGGTAGTGTCGCCAAATTTACAGAGCGAACACTACTGCAGCAAGTTCCAGATCATGCATGGGATAGTTCTTCTCGTACTCCTTTAATTGTCGGGAGGCATAAGCTATAACCTTTCCATTTTGCATAAGTACGCATCCCAAACCGTTCTTCGAGGCATCACTAGATATGGCGAATCCTCCGGTACCCGAATGTATGGTCAAAATCTGGGCGACGTAAGATGTTTCTTGAGTTCCTGAAAACTTTGCTCGCATGCTTCTGTCCACTTAAATGGGACATTCTTCTTTGTCAAATTGGGAGCGTCGAGGCGATGCTGGAAAATCCTTAATGAACTTTCGATAGTATCCAGCAAGCCCGAGGAAACTTCGAATCTCCGTAGGAGTGGTTGGTCGCGGCCAATTACTGATTGTTTCAGTTTAATGGGATCTACTGAGATTCCATTCCCAGAAACGATGTGCCCCAAAAAGGCCACTTGCTCCAACCAGAATTCGCATTTCTTGAACTTAGCGTATAACTGCTTCTCCCGCAATATTCCAAAGACCGTTCGCAAATGTTCCTCGTGTTCTTCCCTTGTTTTAGAAGAAATGAGGATGTCATCAATAAAGACAATCACAACGCGGTCTAGGAAATCCTTAAATACTCGGTTCATCAGATCCATGAAGGCTGCCAGAGCATTCGTCAACCCAAATGGCATGACCAAAAATTCAAAATGGTCGTCCCTTGTGCTGAACGTTGTTTTAGGAACGTCCGCCTCTCGGATATTGAACTGATGGTAACCGGACGTAGGTCAATTTTGGAAAATACCGTCGCCCCTTGCAATTGGTCAAATAAATCATCAATTCTCGGCACCAGGTATTTATTCTTGTAGAGTATACATTCTAATTGTGCTTTGATTTCATTAGTTGTCCTTCTATTTAGGGGCTTTTCTTCTATTTGTCCTTAGATTAGGACTAGTTAGATATTTATACGAAGTGTGTTTGGTATAAATACTTTGTAAACAATCGAAATCAATAGAGAAAGTTTTGGAAATTGATCCGAAAGGCTTGCAATTCAATTTCTAGAGAGAGAAACAAATAGTAACTTTCTCATTCTACTCGACCTCTCTCTCTTGTTCCTCATTTGAGTTTTTCGATCGAATCTTAATGTCAATCATTATCATCGAGTTGCTTAGAATTCATGCCTAGGATCATAGAGTTGTTAATCGTAGGACCTAACAATTGGTATCAGAGCATATTCGTTCTGTTTTGAATCAAAAATTGTTAGAATTGTATTGAAAATTTTTCTGAAACTGTTCATCGAAGAACGGTTTGGCGCGAAAAATTATTTTCGATCCAAAAGCTTAATTCTGTGCTTAATTTGACTTGAATTTGATGTTTCTATGGTCGCTTAAGTGCTCAATGTTGATTGCGATCAGATTTGCAGCTGTTTGAACTTCGTTTTAAGGATTAAATTGATTCTGTGATTTCCTATTTGCGAAGAACATGAAGAACACTTTCTGATTTTGATCAATTTCGACATATGTTGCTTCATAACGTGTTTAATTGCTTGTTCATGCGTAGTTAGTAAATGATTGCGAGCAATTACCTAAAATTCCACTGTCTAATTCGTTGTTTTTGCTTGAATCTGTGTTAATCGTATTATATGATTTTTCTCGATCGTTCTAATTTTTTTCGCTAGGTTTACGATCAAATTAATTTCTCGATTGAAAAACTTGGCGCGAGAATTTTTCTCGGTCAGAATACGAAGTCAGCGCTAATCAAACGCTACTATTCTCGAACTATTTTACGAATCAAACGCTACTAACGAACTTTGTCACTTGTGAAGCACATTACATCATCTTCAAACCTTCAAAACACTTAACGAAGATCCTTCAACAACTCTACTACAAAACAAGATGGATGCATACTCGCTTGGAAATGATAATCGTCCGCCGATTTTGCAACGAGGCGAATACACCTTTTGGAGAAGTCGCTTCCTCAATTTCATAGCTTTGAAAGATCAAGCTAAAAATTTACTGAGTTCACTAGAAGAGGGACCCGCACAGTTTTGGGTCAATATTCCCGGTGATGACACAGTGACTCCTCAAATTCTGCATCTAGGCGACCGAAGGAGCCTAGGGAGTATTCTATTAAGGAGAGGGCACGAGCCAAGGCTGATCTATTAGCCATGAATACTCTTATGCAGGGCATCCCCAACGACATATATAGACAGATTGATAGCCTTTCATCGGCTAAGGGAATGTGGGACGAACTGCATAGGATGATACAGAGGACGGAAGTCGGCATAAAGGCCAAAAAGGCAAATATCCTCACCGCTTACGACTCCTTCAAAGCAAAGCCGGAGGAAAGTCTATATGAGATCTACCAAAGATAACCTCACTCTTCTCAACGAGATGAGGAAGATAGAAATCACGAAGACCAACACGAAGACAAACATTAGATTTCTCTCTTCCCTGCCCGTGGAATGGAAAAAGATATCCACTCAAATTTGACAGAATAAAGATCTAGAGGAGTTGGATATCCATGCCGTGTTTGACAATCTCGCACAACATGAGGATGATATTAGCGAGATTCAAAAGGAGCAGAAGGGCAAACAGATTGAAGACACTGTTGCCTTAGTGTTAGAGAAGAGGATCTCAAAGCTAAGAAAAGAAAAGATCGTTAGGCCTCCTTCACCTTCAGAGTCGGAAGAAGAATCGGACTCTGACGTTGAGCCAAATATAAAAGCCCTAGGGAAACAGTTGGTCTTGATAGGAAAAATGATGAGCAAGAAGTACTTCAAGAAGAAGTCTTCAACCTCAGCCAACAGACATCGGACTACAAGCTCTAAAAACAAAGAACGTGCACCAGAAAGCTCCGAAATCAAGAACCCAAAAGAGGCTAACAAATGCTTCAATTATGGCAAGCCAGGTCACTTTGCTAGAGAGTGCACTCTTCCGAAGAAGAGAGATGCCAACTACTACTCCAGGAAGCTTCAATTTACTAAACAGAAGGAAGCTGGAGTAGCTCTCATGCCCGAACAAGACCAATGGCTCGAGGACACATCGAGTTCTGAAGAAGAGAATCTAGCCCTGATGGCCCATCTCGACCATGAATCGGACGCTGAAACTGCCAATAATACGGACGAAGAAAACAAATTCACCACTTCACAATAGGTAGTCTCTTCTTCCACATTATTGACCATGTTAGATTCACATCAAAAACAATATGCTAACATGAAACGGGAGCAGAAAAGTATTAAGGAAGTAGAGGATAAACTTCTAGGTCTCAGAAGAGGATAAATAGTCTCGAATCAGAACTTAGGAGCTCTAGTGCTAAAATAGAAGAACTTACTAAGAGCCTACATTCTAGAGAGACTAGTCAACCTCAAATAGGACAGCACAGCGAAAAGATTAAGGAATTAAAAGACAGGCTAGCAAATAACTATAATAGCTTGGTTAGAAATCTCAATGAGAAAGCCACCCTAAATTGTAGGATAACCGAAGCTACCACTAAGATCACTAACTTAGAAGCTCAATTAGAAATATCAAATGCAAGGATTAGTGAGCTTAGTAAAGAACTAGACGCCTGTCAAGCCGCCAAACTGACGGTAGAAAATAATTATGCTCTCCTTGGTGAGGAACGCAAGAAACTATATGCTAAAATTAAGAAATTAGATGATATAGTTACGCGTAGGGGACAATCCGAACAGACAATATTTTTTAACAAGCCCAAGGATATAGAGTTCTATAATCCTATAGAAGGTTTAGGTTACACTAACCCACGAGTTCTACGGAAAACGGAAATGTATTATATTAAGCACATGGGTTTAGGAGTAACCTCTCTTAGAGAATTCACTGAATCGACATACCAAAATAATTATGATTCATCTGAGAAAAACCTCACATGGGCCTGAGATCCCCTTTGACTACACTGAACTAAATGAAAGAGACAGAAATATGAAACCTTCTTTAACCCCTGCCTGTGATTTAGCTCAAGTCCTACCTCCTAAATCTCAAGCACACAACGAGGAAGTCAAAGACGTTCATTCTAAAAATTCTCTCTACATACCTCCTCTAATAAAGCAGATAGAGGAATCTCAAGCTAAACTAGACAAAGAAACAGAGAATTTCGAAGCTGAAAAGAAAAAGTTCTTAAATGAAATGAAAAACCTCAAAGCTTCCTCATCCTCCCAAACTACCTTTCACGCTATCCTGCAAAGCGTGAAAATCAAAAAATCATCTTCAAAAGATCAAAAGTGTATTAATAATTCTGAAGAGTGCTAAGACTAATCTAGTTTACCTATGTCTACAGGGAGCGTAGGGCAAGCACTAGAATCGAAGGCGAGAGTGTCTAGTCTTAAGAAGGAGCAAGTAGATTTGAGTATGATTAAGAATGTTACTCCTTCTGTACGAATAAATGACACTCGTAGAAATAAAAGAGCCATTTCTTCGCTTAAAGTATTTGCTTTACGTGTACTCTTCAGCCCATCACCTTTAGAAGTACCAACTACGAAATAGGCTCTACATCCAAAGCCAAAGTTAATCATTCTGAAACAAATGCCACTAGGAAGACTCGTAGGAAACAAGATCCAGCCATAAAGAAAGCTTATGGTGCCATACATGCTTGTACTCACCTAAGGTCCTGTAAAGATTGAATCCCCCAAACACCTTAGGAGATTATCAAAAGAAAAGATCTTTTCCTCAGTCAAGCCTACCAAAGCATTTGTACGTGCTGAAATTAACCTTCCCTGCAAGGTTCAACCCAAATGGCTTCCTAAATCTCCGCCTAGGACGACAAAAGCCGAAAAGGCGAAGTCACCTAAAAGGGCAACACCCAAAACCACTTCTACGAAAGTGACTTGGGTTATTAAAACTCCCTCAAGTAGTAATTTAGGAATCATATCTGAACCTAAAACTAAATCTTCTAATCTGAGAGGACCCAAAAGCTCTCTAACTTGTTTGCAGATCCATCATGTGGTACCTCGACTCTGGTTGCTCCACACACATGACGGGAAATCAAGAGCTGCTGAGCAACTATCAAGAGTGACTGAATGGAAAAGTCAGGTTTGGAAACAACGACTCAGTCCCAATTCTAGGACTTGGGGATATCATTCTGAAGAATCTGACTATAAAAGATGTCTCATACGTCGAAGGCCTCCGCCATAACTTGTTCAGCATAGGCAGTCTGTGACAAAGGGTTCCAAGTGGTCTTTCATGCTGACCGGTGCAGAATTTTGGACAGTCAGGACACAGAACTCCTCTATGGACTTCGGAACAAAAGATGAGACAGGGGACTTGATCGTCAATTTCGTGAACACAACTCAAAATTTACTGCAGTAGACTATCCAAGTCATTCGAACAGACAATGGCACTGAGTTCAGGAACAAATGTCTCAGTGATTTTTATCAGAAACTTAGAATAAGTCAACAATTCTCAGCCGCCAAGACTCCTCAACAGAATGGGGTAGTCGAACGAAAGAACAGAACTTTAGTGGAAGCAGCACGTACGATGTTAATTCACTCAGGCCTTCCACATTTCCTATGGTCTGAAGCAGTAAATACCGCCTGTTTCACTCAAAACGGGACCATTGTTCACAGGCGCTTCGACAAGACTCCGTACGAAATTATCAACAAACGAGTACCCAACATCTGTTTCTTTAAAGTCTTCGGGTGCAAGTGCTTTGTGGCGAACGACCGAGAGCAACGTGCTAAGTTCGACCCTAAAGCATTCGAAGCCAATTTTGTCGGGTATTCGTCAACCTCGAAAGCGTACCGAGTATACATCAAGTTCATCCATACAATCAAAGAAAGCTACAATGTCACTTTCCACGAAGTGGCAGATATGGCTTCTGGTCACTTCAGTCCAGGACCCGTGCGCAACCCGATGGCTCCTACACACCTCAGCTCAGGACCCGTACCTAACCAGATAGCTTCTGAATATAACAATTCAGAACCTGTTTTCACTGGTGTGTTGGCATAAAACCAACAGAAGATGGCAATAACCGAATGCAACGTCAGAAGAAGCAATGAGACTTGCATTAGACGATTTGGACTCTCTCTTCGAGCCAGTATATCGGTCACATACTGCTCCACCTACAGTGGATTCTCCACCCGACAAGACCGACGTACCAAGTCCTTCTCACGTCCCTACCTCACCCGATTCAGAATTGCCACAGAATACCGAAGAACCTACAATAGTTATTGAGGAAGAATCCTCAGAGATGACAAGTGCAGCATTGGAACTTCCTCAAGCAATTGATGAATCAGAGACTATAGGAAATCCAGACCCACAGATGGCTGATGCATCGACTTCAGCCTTGCCTCATGAGCGCAAGTGGACTATAGGTGACCAGGTTGATCAGATAATTGGCGATCCTTCGGATGGAGTGAGGACACGTCGTCAACACAGTCTCTTCAGCTGCTTCTTAAGTACAAATGAGCCAACCAAGGTAGCAGACGCACTTCAAGACCCGGATTGGATAATAGCGATGCATGATAAAATTCATCAATTTGAACGTCTTCAAGTGTGGACCTTAGTACCCCGTCCGCATGGGAAAACAATTGTCGGAACTAAATGGGTGTTCAAAACAAGAAGAATGAAGATGGTGAAGTGATCCGGAACAAAGCAAGGCTAGTTGCGAAAGGATACAATCAATAGGAAGGCATAGACTACGACGAGACTTATGCTACTGTTGCCCGAATCGAAGCTATCCGCCTTCTTTTAGCTTATGCGGCTCACAAAGACTTCAAAGTCTATCAAATGGATGTTAAGACCGCCTTTCTCAACGGCATTTTCAAAGAAGAAGTCTATGTCGCTCAGCCGGAAGGTTTTGTCGATCAAGCACATCCCGATAACGTCTATCGTTTGGACAAAGCTCTCTACGGATTAAAACAAGCCCCTCGTGCTTGGTATGATGTCCTAAGTCTGGATTCATACGGGGAACGATAGACACAACCCTCTTCATCAAATGGCAAGACAAAGATCTGATGGTCGTCCAAGTATACGTCGATGACATCATCTTCAGATCAACTAATCCACGGCTCTGCACGAAGTTTGGAGATCTAATGAAAAGCAAGTTCGAGATGAGTCACATGGGAGAGATGCAGTTCTTCTTAGGACTACATGTCAGGCAACTCGAAGATGGGATTTTCATCAGTCAGACAAAATACATCAAGGCTATTCTGAAAAAATTCACCTGTTTATGTGCCCGTTTTCAAGCCGATCCCAAAGAATCCCATATGCTCGCGGTTAAAAGGATTCTGCGTTACCTTAAGGACACTTCTACCCTTGGACTATGGTATCCAAAGGGTACGAATTTCAAACTTATCGGCTATACTCACGCTGATTATACAGGTTGCCGAATGGACAGGAAAAGCATGTCCGGTGGCGCTCAATTTGTAGGCGAAAAGCTGGTCTGCTGGTCATCCAAAAAGCAGAACTGTGTGTCAACTTCGACGGCCGAAGCGGAATACGTGGCCGCCGCCAGTTGTTGCTCCCAGATGCTGTGGATGTGGACTCAGCTTCGCGACTATGGGTACACTTTAAATAATATACCCATATATAGTGATAGTCAAAGTGCCATCGCTATTGCCTGCAATCGTGTTCATCACTCCGCACAAAACACATAGACATTAAATATCACTTTATCAAAGATCATGTAGAAAAAGGCACCATAGATATGTATTTCGTGAACATGGAGTACCAACTAGCTGACATTTTCACCAAGGCATTGGATGAAAAACGATTTCAATTCCTTGTCGGAAAATTAGGCATGTTGAATCTTCCGTAATATGTGCTTTACCTGATCTTTAGTGCTACAAAATGTTCTATCCTATGTGTTTTCTTTGCTTATATGCTTTATCTTGCGTGAAATAAATAACTATATATAATATTAGGGGGATGACGAAATCCTTTAGGATGCTTTGATCTAAAGTCACTTAGAATTTTACTCCGACATGCGATCGATTTAATTGCTTAATTTTGTCAGTCTAAGTCGCATTCTTGTGTCTAAAGGTCATTAGGTTGCTCCACTAGACACAAAGTCACTATACATATGTGAGGATTCAAGCCTTGTTATTTTTCTTTCTTTCGATCTATTTCTCGACTGAGTCACACATCAATTACTTGTCTTAACTAGTGATACTTGGCTTCATACTCACCTTGCCTTAGATCGTTAGGAAAATGATAAGGGCGCTTAGGTTATTCCTCACTCGGCCTTATAAAGTTTTTTTTCCCCACATTAGCCCTTAGTCATCCACTTTGAGCCTTCTCCGATGTCCTTTTGTTCCTTTGAATCACATTACCAGCCTTCAACCGTCTTCTATACTCTTCGGATGGTTGTTCAAATGAGAAAATGAGGGGGAGAAAAAAAAAAAAGAAGATGATGACAAAAGAAGGTATTGCTCAACGCGTAAAAATCAGACCAAAGGAACTTGCCTTCCGACTATCTCTTAGAAGGTGGCATGGATGCTGCTGTGAACTTCTCCAACGATAATCTCGTACGCTCGTCAGAACGGCTGGAAAGAGGAGCACCACGAAGTGAACTTCTCCAACGATAATCCGGTCTTATATCGGGAAACGAGAAGAGGAGCGCAGCCTTGGGTACGAATTCCATAACCGTGAACTTTTCCAAAAAGATAATCTCTAAAACCTCTCAAAGGATTAAGAGAAGAGGAGCACGGTATCGGCCCGAAAACCAACAAGAAGAACTTCGCCTACGATAATCTCCTATAGCCTCGTGGAGAAGCGGAGCCTCAGCTTGAGCATAGCATAAAAAGGCATAGTTCTTAAAAGAAAAAGAGGGAGAAATGATTGAAAAGAAGAAAGACGCCCAAAAAAAAAGGAGACGGATGTAGAAATGGAAGATGACGAAGATATAAGCTCATTTTCCTCTAAATTCCTTCTCTTCTAAGTCCTAGCCAAACTAAAACCCTTACAACCCTTTGATTCCATTCGACGGTCTCTCGCTTAGGTGAAATTATTAAAAATGCCTCGATGACATGTAAATTGACTTAAAATTGCTTGTGTTGACTTGAGCGATATAAATATAAAAATCCCAAGTTAGAAATAATTGAGTGCAAGAGCGAACCTAGTGAGAGTTGTCAAAATGGACCAGTCTATGAACTTAGGACTTCAGTTTGACGACATGACTTGACGGCATTTTCTTCCTTCAAATGTCTCGTAAAATTTTAGGTGTGCCGATTGATCGAAGCAAAATAATCTGACCCCATACTATAATAATAGTAATATACATAAAAACAATTTTAGAATTTGTTTTAATTTCCAAAAAAAAAAATGTCACGCAATCTGACATGAAATTATGTTTCATATGCGTTGAATTGAATAAATGCGAATTTATTTTGTCACACATTCTAAATGTAATTTTAGATTGCATTGATACTGGATTGTTTAAATGCGATAAACTTTTCACTACTCTTACCCTCACGCAATATCTTAAGTACATGTTTTGGGGACCATTTATATGTGCTTACTGGATAAAATTGTGTGTTATATGCTCATGACTTGAATTGATTTCATATGCTTGCATGTTAAGTCAATTTTTGCGCATTATTTGAGGGGGAGCAAATATAAAAATCGTGCATTAGCTCCAAATATTCTTGACGTTTTTCTCTAAACGTTTCAGATTCCTTCAAACAAAATTAAGGAGTGAGACGTCGACACCACAAGGAAAGGAGCTACTCACAGACAAAATTAACTCCATTATTTCTAACGTTTTTCTTTCTAAGTGGTACAGATTTTTTAATCTCTGCCAGGGAAGCTAGACGTTACTACACAAAAAATACAGGTAGTTAATTGCATTTATTTTAATTCTCAAGGGGAGCTTTACAAATGTGATTTTATTTGAAATTGGGGCCAATCTGAAAAGTTTAGAAGTACTTACTATCGAGAAACTGAGCATAAGAATTAATTTGCGATCACAAGTTTCTCAATCGTAAACAGTGTTGCGATCGAGAAAATTGAATTGAAGAGCAATTTTCGAATCAAAAATTTCTCGAGCGCAAATAGTAATGGGCCTGATCCATTTAATCGCAAAATGTCAAATCGCAAACCCAACATTGACTTACAGCGAATTAATAAAAGTTCACCTTTTTGTCAGTCGAAAAACTTTTCTCACGCAACCCTAAATCGCAAAAATTTCTCTCGCGAAAAACTTTCACAGACAGTTCAAATTTCTCAAAAATCTTTCGATTTTCAACACCAACTTGTCTGTTTAAGGTAGAAATGAGATTCTTTTGACATTTACGTGTGATTAACTTCGTTAGCATCTGCATTTTGTAGTTTTTCGCATGATATTGAGTTTGATTCTCGACTGTTTTTCAAAACTGAGAAAACCGTATACTCCCTCCGTCCCGGTAACTTTATCACATAAGTTGCCGGGCACGTAAATTAAGGTGGTATTATTATAATAATATAGTACAATGATAATAAAGTGTATATTTTGACACGTCTTTTAAGAATATTTAATATTATTATATTGATTGTTTGTGATAGTTTTTTGCTAAATAAGGAAAGGTGATAAAATTAGTGGGACGCCCGAAATGGCAAAATGTGATAAAATTAGTGGGACGGAGGGAGTACTATTTTACAGTGATTTAGGCATGATTATGAGTTTTATCTGAGATTAATGCCTGCACTTAAGAAAGCTTCGATGTTCTTTATGAATCTGGTAGTGTGAATCTTCGGAAAATCTGCATCTTCGACTCTGTTTTGAGTTTAGATAAAACTGGGCATTTGAATGTTTGAAGCTATCGAAGAACTTTGTCGATCGCAAACAGTCTTAATTGAATTCCGATTTAATTGAGATACTGTGTGTGTCGAATTAGTTCTGGATCAATAAAACTCTGACTTAGTCGCTAAGATAGAAGATTTTGACCGAAAAATTAATTACCATCGAGAAATCTAATTAAGTTTTTTTTGTAAGCGAAAAACTTAAGCACTGAATAGACAATGTAGATGCAAATTAGATCGAGCGCAAAACTTACTATCGCAAAATAGAACTTTCGATTTGATTTTATTTCGGACGCAAAAATTTAGCAGAGAAAAATTAATTTTTCAACGCTTGATTTTTCGATCGTAAAATTCGCCGCTTAGGGTTTAATTGATTGAAAAATTTCTCGACAATTGACTAGTTTTTAGTTGACTAATTTCTCGATAGAAAAATATCGCAGCGAAAAATTTTACTTAGAATCGAAAATCACATACCGCTCGACAAATTTCAAATCGAAAAGTTTTATTCAATCGAGGAAAATTTTCGATAGTAAATTTACCTGAGAAATAATTTCTCGATCGTAAATTTACGCGGAATTTTTTCTCGATCGTAAAATTGATCGGCTACAGTCTCACGAATCCAATTTCAACACTTAGAAGCTTTTTCTCTAAGTCTTTTACACTGTAGCGAACATTAGCGAATAAAAATTTTCTCGATCGCAAAATTACACGGAGTTATTTCAATTGAAATCAATGCATAGGAAATCAATTTGAAAATCAAATTTTTCGAGCGAAAACTATCTCGGCAGGAACAGTAACATTTCCCGCGAATCAAATACTTAGAAAATTTCGAACTCTTTTCACACATTACATGTTTGATTCGAAATTACAATCATGCCATTACGTTCTTTTAAATCAAGTATCCTATATGCATGGTACACGATTTCAATTCAAAATTCATCAAGCATGTCATGACTTGATACAATATTATAGTTTGATGAAATTAAATCAATTTTCGACTAAAATTAAAATTATGAACTAATGAACTTTTATCTCTCTTATTTTTCAGATGGATCGCTACCCTCGATATAATCACATATACGACCACGACCTATATCCGAGGGTCCAGGATACGAATTTCCAGGTCGATCTGAGCACCATTCGGTGTCCAGACGAGATCATTGTCTCTATCCTGCAAGGCCACTCCATCTGGCATGCATTGACGGTCACCGCATCGGTGCCCATGGTCTATCTCCAGCAATTCTGGGGATGTATACAAGGAGCAGTGGATAATGGAGCATTCTCCTTCTCAACCATACTTGGGACGCGGCACATACATATGGACAAGAACCGGTTCGGGATGATTCTGGACTTGCCATACAGCGCAAACTACGACCCGCTCCCATCAGACGCAGAAATGGTGCATGATTTCATGCAGATGGGATATCAACCGCAGCTCACCAAGCTAGCTAAGCTCCAGAGCAGCGGTATCCCTCATCCATGGAAGACACTGTTCCGGATTGTGAACAAGTGCCTATCGCCCAAGCATGCTGGCTTCGACAAGGGCAATGGCAACATACTGTGGATCTTTCACGGACTCGTATTCTCCAGAAACTACGATTTCACGCAGCTGATCTGTAATGATCTTGCAGACCAGATTCGGCAAAATGAGAATCGAACATCGAAGAATGTGCCCTACGCTCGGTGGTTTAATGTAAATATCAAGGAATTCATGGAGATGCACGAGTGTGCCCTACTCTTCGCTCAATCTTGAACCGCAACAACCACTACTGGTGTCTGGTTCGCAGGTCCAAACCGAGTCTGTCGTAACACCCATAGAGGAGAATCTTCCAGATTCGACTCAAGGATTGGGTGGAAGTCTCGTGCAGTCACAACCTCAAGTGACTGTGAGCCAACCTGAGGAGCCGGTGTCTGCTCAAGGGTTGCTAACAGGCGACATCAGTCGTCCTGGTCCATCCTCGGAGGCGTCCGCACCATTTGTGATGAATGAGCAATTTCAAGCCGCTCTCTCCACTACTGTTCAATCGCTTGAAGACAAAATAACGGAGAGAGTTCTTACTGCCATAGAGACATCCCGCAGAGACACAGGGAAAGCACTGTCTCCGAAGGCACCTCGTCAAAACCCAACCTCACACCTCCACAACCCACTACCACCGACCCTCTACAAAATTCATTCCTCATCAACCCATATACCATACCCATAACCGAGCTCCACGACATCCTACTCGCCCGACTGATCGGCCTCTCCATCCGGTTCCCTCAAGAAGAGTCTCTTTACAGGCGACTGGTGGATCATCCTGAGCCACCTACTGATACTTGCCGAGGCCAAAGCTCCCACTCAAGACGCCTACATGACGACCCTGACGATCAGGATCATCATGAGGGGGAGAAGAGGCTAAGGACATCTACTAGTGGCCAAGGACAAGGCTCGGGCGCAACGCAAACAAGCGCTGGAGCAGGTGAAACCCAAACCACCCACCAAACACAAACCACCCAAACTACCCACACCACGCACCGCACCACCACTCTAACCCACATCGACCCACCAAACACAAACCACCCAAACCTCACGACGTCTCCGCCCATGCTCATAGCCCTAGCAGCTACTCAAGCCACTCCCTCGGTCGTTCCAGACCAACCGGGCCCCTCAGGACATGACGTCAATCCACATGAGGCTCTAGATAAGTATATCTTCGATGGAAAGTGGATGACCCATTCCATGCCCGAGGAGCATCAAAGACGACGGCTTCAAGACGTTCGACGTTTTCTACAACAAGCCTCCATAGACCTCGTGATTATAGAACACGACGAGCTTCTGGAAGGTGAAGACTACGAGCAAGACATCCAAAGGCTACCAGAGTTGATCGTGCAACAAGCAGCTCCCTCTACAAGGCTAACGCCAGGGACCGTTCGGATCGACACGCCGTGGGAGAACATCCAAATAGAAATCCCCTTCCTCGAAGAAGTTCGTGAAAACATTTGGAGGTCAGCGGAGAGAGTTAAGAAGCCGAACGAGTTCGAGCTGAGAGGGATCTCAAACTGGGATCAGCAGAAGAGGATGACCTACCTTTGGATGCTGACCAAACTTGGACCTGATGTAAGGCTGGGGATGACTAAAGAACAAGTCAAGAGCCACTATAAGAGTCTCTCCCCAATATGCCAACTACTCAGCGTATACTGTGCAAAAGGTGGACTTCCAACACCTCACTACACCATCGAGCGAGTAGATAGAACTCGAGAAGATCTAAGCGAGAGCGACCTGCCGTACATCCCTGCTGATGAGGTATACCATCTCTATCAGCTGTCTGTGGAAAAGTACAAAGGTCCTCAAGGCTTCATCAAGAAAGAAGGACTCGAGGGACTCTACCGGTTCATGATGTGCCAACTCAAGTACTTCGCCGCACACGACCTTCAGATGGCTCTAAAGAGCAACATGAAGAAGGTCAACATGACCGCTCCGCTCAACAAAGGACCTGAGATCAAAGGGCTTCCCAACAGTCACGTGCACATCAGCTCAGTCCTAGGCATCACCTACCACAATCCAATAGCCAAGAAGAATAGGTTGATGCTGAAGACTGAGATTCGTAAGTTTTGTGATGGAACGCTCAAGGTCGTCAGGAAAAACATCGAGCAGAGGTTGGAAGAAATCAATCGAGATACGATGCTGAGGATCCCCAGGTTCGTGAGAGAACAGCCGCTCCTAATGGAACTAATAGAAGAAATCAATGAGCGACTGGAGCTGAGGAACACGCTCAGGAACTTTGAGCATGCGCTGGGCTTGCGGAGATCATACGACGCCCGACGAGGACAAACAGCGCGGAGATGCAATCAAGCACAAAGGGGGAAATTGTAGAGTATACATTCTAATTGTGCTTTGAGTTGTCATTGTATTTAGGGGCTTTTCTTCTATTTGTCCTTAGATTAGGACTAGTTAGATATTTATACCAAGTGTGTTTGGTATAAATACTTTGTAAACAATCGCAATCAATAGAGAAAGTTTTGAAAATTGATCCGAAAGGCTTGCAATTCAATTTCTAGAGAGAGAAACAATAGTAACTTTCTCACTCTACTCGAATTCTCTCTCTTGTTCTTCATTTGAGTTTTTGGGTCGAATCTTAATGTCAATCATTATCATCGAATTGCTTAGAATGCATGCCTAGGATCATATAGTTGTTAATCGTAGGACCTAGCAATTCTTAATCGTGATTTTGTTCAGTTCACAATAATCTATACATAATCTCATCGACCCGTCTTTATTTCGAACGAATAGAACCGGTGCTCCCTAAGGTGAGAAACTCGATTGGATGTATCCCTTCTGTAGCAGCTCATCTAATTGTTCCTTCAATTCTCGCAACCCATTCAGTGCTAGTCGATATTGGGACAGCTACAGGTACTAGCTCAATCGTAAATTCGATTTCTCGATCAGGGGGTAAACCCAGAAGATCATCGGGAAACACATCATGGTATTTAATCGCGATTTCTAAGTTCCGGTAAAGGAGATTCCTCGGCCTTCACTGTGAAACGAAGAACGACTCGCAGCCAGAAGAGTCGTTGAGCCTTAATCGGAGATTCGAGGGATTTGATTTCGGTTCGCCTTTCTCGAGAATACAAATTCTCTTCCTTCAGGTGATTGGAATTTCACTACTTTCCTAGAACAATCAGTCATGGCTCCGTATCTCGAGAGCCAAAAATCCATATGATGTCATAATCGTTCATCGGGATCACTATCAGATTAACGTCTAGATCCCTACCCTCAATGTTTACGGGACACTTTTCTACTACTTGATTCGTTCTAGTTGGGTCCCCGTGGGGTAAAGTCACTACATAATCACACTCAGAATGGGCAGGATAGATTCTTGTCCTTGCCACGTAATCAGCCGACACAAACGAATGTGTGGTTCCAGAATCAATTAGGATGGATGTGGGCACGTCAAAGACATTCAACGTACCAGTCACTACGGCTGGATTTGCCTCGGCCTCCTCATTCGTTAGTGTGAAAACCCGAGCCGGTACAGGTGGAGGTCGGATCAGTTGTCAGGGTTGGTTCTGCGCCAATGGTAGATTTTCCGTGCATGCTCTGGCAAAATGTCCCACATATCCGCACCTAAAGCACTGCGGAATTCGCCCCTGTCCGTAACAGACCCCGAAATGATAACGCCCACATTGTTGACACTGGGTGCAGCATTCTGAGGTCGATTAGGGATATTCGCTGGTCCCTGATTCGGTCTCGAGCGCCTGTTTTGTTGGCCCTGGCGGTTCCCTTGATTATTAGCACCCTTGCCGAAGAACTTGTGTTTTCTATCTCCTCCTCCTCCACTTTGCTGATTCTCTCTCCTCTTCCTCGCTTCCTCAGCCTCCATGACCACCCGCTCTGCTTGCTCGGCTATTAGTGCATGTTCCGTCACTTGCATAAACTCCAACTGACGTGCACCCGCAATATTCAGATCTCGATAAATTTCAGGTTTGAGTCCCTGAATAAACCGGATTACCTTCAACGTGTTGGTTGAGATTAAATGTGGAGCAAATCAGGATAATTCATCAAATCTGCGGATGTATTTCGCAACAGGCATGTTGCCTCGTTTAAGGTTCATGAACTCATACATTCTCTGCTCCTGGTCATGAGTAGTGAAGTATTTATTGAAGAACAGTTCCTTGAACCTATCCCACGTCATTGTTATCGGACTCTCCAGGACCTTCACTGTGTTCCACCAGTAGGTACATTTTCCCAAAAAAGGGAAACAGCACAAAGAACTTTCTCGTTATCACGCACCCGACTATAGATGAACATGTCTTCGATGGTGCCTATCCAGTCTTCAGCCACCGCATGATTGGTGGCGTCAGTAAATATTGGGAGTTTAGTTTTCAGAATAGTTCCCCGATTATTTCAACTCGTTCAGGTAGCGGGAGGAACGACGCTCCACGAGCTTCGATGATGGATCAAGTCGTTAATTTTTTCCGAATACCGTCGGATCAGGTCGGTCAGTTGTTGAATGGTGGAGCAGCCGTCATTCGGTAGGGACTCAGACCAGACCCCGCCTCATGGCTAGTTTCGCCCGCAAACTCTTTACGTGGTCTCGGCATTTTCAACTAAATCTATAGTAACACAAATAGACAGATAGAAATCAACAGGCATTTCAATCAAGTGTTAAAACTTACAGGCAAGGCTGGTTCCCCCGGCTTTTGAGCGGCAATACATGGACAGTCTTCAGAATATAGAGCCAAAGCTCTGATACCACCGTAACGACCCTAATTCTTAATGACTTAGTTTGGCGGATTTTCGCAGCAGAAGACGCGGAAAGCCCAATTTACAAAAACTTTTAACTAAAAAAATATACATATCCTAAACTGTAATTTTGTAGAAGGTTCTGTACAAGGGCCGAAGCCCCAAAAATATTCTAAACTACTACGCCGCTCCAATGTCGCATCCATGTGTTGCTCTCGCCCTCAAAAGCCCGTGGAGTCACAACACGTAAAACACGTAAAACACTTAGCTATTTTGCCCAGTAGGTGAATATGCAATGCAGCGTGTGCTCATCCCCAATCCCAATCCTCCCACCATGTTACAATGCACGCCCGTTCTCTCGTTCTACTCTATCTCAATATCAGGGCCCTAGGCTGGACACGTCACCTCGCGCGCAATAAAATAAAATGTCTAGTCGCTCATGCCAGACAAGCGGTGCCCACGCCGATAGTCCGCTGATCGCTCACGTCAACATCCTCCCATCAGGTCGCCCCTTCCGCTGCATAACTCAATCGACGATTTGCACCCTGGGTCGCTCACGCCCAGGTTGACATATCGCTCACGTCTGTCTCCCGCCAGGTGCCTCACAAGTCCAACCTCAACTCCCTAAGAGTACGACTGCCGAAATCGGCACACTCTACCCCGCTACCATAGGGTGTCATCACTTACATGGTCATCATCTCTCACAATGTCGTGATATGCAATGCACGTACATGACAACATATAAAACGTGCTGTAGGCCATGTAAGTCGCACATAATAACGGTCGCACGTAATAACAATCCAATAGATTAATAAACACCTATTACACAATTCGAAGATTCAGAGACACTTCCCAATTCAACGGATAATTCTTACATTGGAAAATATCAGATATTGACCCGCAGACTTAGTCAAACTCAAAAGTTATATAGAAGAAAGGATGGGCCAAAATTAAAATAAAGCCCAATATGTACTTCAAATGAGTCAACGCCCTAAAATGGTCAACCCCCGAATGTTGGATTTGCCGAAGTAAGTTTAAAAGGGTTGGTCAACTCTCAAAAATTCCTGGTCAATTCGTTAAATTCGATTAGGTCAAAATCGTGAAGTTTTCGTAACTACTTCGTGAAAATCATTCGGCCCGCGAAAGCTCCTACTTCGCGAACCCTTAAGGCCCGCGAAACTCTTCTCTTACCATTGAATTCGCGAAGTTAAACCTCGGCCCGCAAACGCTCCCACTTTGCGCCCTCAGGGCCCGTGAAACTTCTCTCTCACAGAGTCGGGCTCGCGAACTTGACATCGGCCCCCGAAATGCCAACGCTTCTCGAAGCCCATAGGGTCGCGAACTTCTACTCCCACAGAGTAAGGTTCGCGAAACTCTTTTCGGCCCGCGAAAAGACTTCGCTACTCGATCTCTCTCTCTCATTCCAAAATTTCAACGGCCCGCGAGAATTATTTTCGGCCCGAGAATTGTCTCACGATTCGCGAGCCCTCCAGTCCGCAAAAAGGAACATTTGACCCGCGAAGAACATCTCTCTCTCTCTCTCACACAGTTCGTGAAATTCTTAACCCTCAAAAGTACCTCACAACCCGAAAATTATCTCACAATTCGTCAAACCTCTCAATTCGTAAACTGAAGTTCTAATCCAATCCTAAACCTAAATATTTCCATCCGTAAAAACCTTAAAGCTCTAACAAACCTTCAACCCTTCAAATAAATTCCAGCAACTCATACCACGATGAACACGTTAAACAAGGATTTTAAACCCATATTTTGGGTTCAATACGCAACATGTAAGCACGTAAGTCACAAAATAGAGCATAAAACATAAGATTCACACCAAATAAATTCAAAAAGCCTTTTACGTGTTGTAGATGAAATAAATTCACCTACCTATCCTCCAAGCTACGTTAGTGTTGGGGTTGAGCGGTAGTTGTATGGGCCCGCAACAATTTATCGGGATATTAATTAAAGTTAAAATGACATCGAGAACACCGAGATTTTTACGTGGTTCGGCCAATACCGCCTACATCCACGGAGAGCACTTGTTTTACTATATTTGAGAATATTACACCGTACAAAATAACGTCCGTGTTTAAACCCAAAACTCCGAGACCCCTTACCCACCTGGGTAATGTTTTTGTACCCACTCTCAATTACCACAGTAAAACTGTACCCACTCTCACCCTTATCCACCCGGACAAGATTTTTCTTTTTTTTCTTTTTCTTTTTCTCTCTCATTTTCTCTCTCCCTCACTCGCTCTCTATTTCTCTCAAGGGATGTTCTACCATTGAAACAATAATGCCCTTTTATAGCTAAATTCCCAAGCTAAAGTCCAAAATAGTAAACGTCAGTGCATACGTTTGCTAATTTGCGTGTGTAGACCATCTTGCACATGGTTGAATATTCAATGCTGGACACATCAATCTCCCCCTCCAGCATTATTCACCATCACCAAGTGTCCATCCGAGCGAGTCTGATTATGAGAGTTATCCGTTCCACGAACGTCCATTGGCCTTCCGTATACCAGCTACACATATCCGAATCAAGAATTCAGGTTCTACCACTTGATTCATGCCGCGGCAAATCCTATGTGCAGCTGTCGAACCGACTCTACCCGTCGATTCTGAAGTGGGACTTCGATGCAACCCCTTCTCCAGCAGGACTTTCCTTCTCACCATTGTCTGCCTTTCTACCACGCGCGCGATTTTCGTGAACCCATCGAAGTCAAGTGTTTTGTACCACACTCCGTCCAGACGATACAAACCTCCACGCTCTTCTCCTTTCAGTAGGACCTTTCTGCCACATGTGATTTTACAGACTCCCCCTGCTATGAAAACCCTATAGCCATGGAATCTGACCAGCTCGAGAATATTAAAAACTACGTAACTTTGGGACAACGTCACACCACCCAAAACGGGTACCGCTCCATCAACCATTTTGATCTTCCCCGTTCCAACACACCGAACAACAATCCATTATCCCATGGAGATCGAAAAAAAATCGTTCGTATTTTCCGGAACGCATCAAAATATTATCTTGGAGCAAACCCGAATTTAATATCCTTCTTCCTGAGAACGAGTGCCATCATTAGAGAGTGCGAGAACGTCTCTAACATAAACCGTGTGTTACCCGTATGTGGAATTTTCCTAGCCACATGTCATTCCTCCAAGTTGGACTGTTTCTCCTGATGTGTCCCGGCTCACCACACTTGTAGCATCACATGCCCTTCCCGCCACCTAGATTTGGATCTGTTGATGTCTTCAAATCCCCTGGCGTGTCACCTTCCTCTACGACTGTCTCCGTGTATAGCCAACCCCCGACTATCACCATAATTTGGCCGCCTCCTCTCCAAAAGAGTTGACTCCACCATCCATTGCCTTCACTGGCTCGTACCAGATGGTTGTGACCAAATTATCATCCGAATCAGGCAGAGAGGTAAGAAGTAAATAGGCCTTACTTCTTCCTCTTTCGACACATCTTGACCCCAAAATTTCCGTCATTTACTTCGCATTTTCCTCGTCTCGCATCAAAGCTTATATCCCCAGCCTTGACAAGAAGCATCATTCACTCTTCTCTGCCACAGAGTGAAACCTCCCGCACACAGCACATTGTCGCACTTTGCTTTCATCTGTCGCTATTATCCTTGCACAGATTCAACAGCCCGGCCCAAATAGTACCGACCAGATAATTCCCATGAAAGGCTAGCGACGTGTCTCACAGCACTATTGCCATAACTGACCAAAACTCCACCGCCGCACAAGCTCCGCCCACACCGAGCATACCATCAACGGCAACCATCTTGTACAATCATTTCTTCAGCACAAGGCATCACCTCGTTGAACCTCGCCCTGACACTGGCTCCCCCCGATCGATGTTCCCTTCTGATATCTTTTCTGATGTGGAAGATCAGACACAGCTGCAACCACAGAGCATACTCAGAATACCAGTAGGGTTTGGCTCTGATACCACTTGTTGGGGTTGAACGGTAATATTTAATTCTGGGCCAGCGGTAGTTGTATATGGGCCCCGCGACAATTTATCGGGATATTAATTAAAGTCAAAATGACATCGAGAGAACACCGAGATTTTTACGTGGTTCGGCCAATACCGCCTACATCCACGAAGAGCACTTGTTTTACTATATTTGAGAATATTACACCGTACAAAATAACGCCCGTGTTTAAACCCAATACCCGAGACCCCTTACCCACCTGGGTAATGTTTTTGTACCCACTCTCAATTACCACAGTAAAACTGTGCCCGCTCTCACCGTTATCCACCCGGACAAGATTTTTCTTTTTTTTTTCTTTTTCTTTTTCTCTCTCATTTTCTCTCTCCCTCACTCGCTCTCTATTTCTCTCAATGGGGTGTTCTACCACTGAAACAAAAATGCCCTTTATAGCTAAATTCCCAAGCTAAAGTCCAAAATAGTAAACGTCAGTGCATACGTTTGCTCATTTGCGTGTGTAGACCATCTTGCACATGGTTGAATATTCAATGCTGGACACATCAATCTCCCCCTCCAGCATTATTCACCATCACCAAGTGTCCATCCGAGCGAGTCTGATTATGAGAGTTATTCGTTCCACGAACGTCCATTGGCCTTCCGTATACCATCTACACATATCCGAATCAAGAATTCAGGTTCTACCCACTTGATTCATGCCCCGGCAAATCCTATGTGCAGCTGTCGAACCGACTCTACCCGTCGATTCTGAAGAGGGACTTCGACGCAACACCTTCTCCAGCAGGACTTTCCTTCTCACCATTGTCTGCCTTTCTACCACGCGCGCGCGATTCGTGAACCCATCGAGTCAGAGTGTTTTGTACCACACTCCCGTCCAGACGATACAAACCTCCACGCTCTTTTCCTTTCAGTAGGACTTTTCTGCCACGTGTGATTTTACAGACTCCCCCTTCTATGAAAACCCTATAGCCCTGGAATCTGACCGGCTCGAGAATATTAAAAACTACGTAACTTTGAGACAACAGCACACCACCCAAAACGGGTACCGCTGCATCAACCATTTTGATCTTCCCCGTTCCAACACACCGAACAACAATCCATTAGCCCATGGAGATCGAAAAAAAATAGTTCGCATTTTCCAAAACGCATCAAAATATTATCTTGGAGCAAACCCGAATTTAATATCCTTCTTCCTGAGAACGAGTGCCATCATTAGAGAGTGCGAGAACGTCTCTAACATAAACCGTGTGTTACCCGCATGTGGAATTTTCCTAGCCACATGTCCTTCCTCCAAGTTGGACTGTTTCTCCTGATGTGTCCCGGCTCACCACACTTGTAGCATCACATGCCCTTCCCGCCACCTAGATTTGGATCTGTTGATGTCTTCAAATCCCCTAGCATGTCACCTTCCTCTACGACTGTCTCCGTGTATAGCCAACCCCCGACTATCACCATAATTTGGCCGTCTCCTCTCCAAAAGAGTTGACTCCACCATCCATTGCCTTCACTGGCTCGGACCAGATGGTTGTGACCAAATTATCATCCGAATCAGGAAGAGAGGTAAGAAGTAAATAGGCCTTACTTCTTCCTCTTTCGACACATCTTGACCCCAAAATTTCCGTCATTTACTTCGCATTTTCCTCATCTCGCATCAAAGCTTATATCCCCAGCCTTGACAAGAAGCATCATTCACTCTTCTCTGCCACAGAGTGAAACCTCCCGCACACAGCACATTGTCGCACTTTGCTGTCATCTGTCGCTATTATCCTTGCACAGATTCAACAGCCCGGCCCAAATAGTACCGACCAGATAATTCCCATGAAAGGCTAGCGACATGTTTCACAGCACTATTGCCATAACTCACCAAAACTCCACCGCCGCACAAACTCCGCCCACACCGAGCATACCATCAACGGCAACCATCTGGTACAATCATTTCTTCAGCACATGGCATCACCTCGTTGAACCTCGCCCTGACACTGGCTCCCCCCTATCGATGTTCCCTTCTGATATCATTTTTGATGTGGAAGATCAGACACAGCTGCAACCACAGAGCATACTCAGAATACCAGTAGGGTTTGGCTCTGATACCACTTGTTGGGGTTGAACGGTAATATTTAATTCTGGGCCAGCGGTAGTTGTATATGGGCCCCGCGACAATTTATCGGGATATTAATTAAAGTCAAAATGACATCGAGAGAACACCGAGATTTTTACGTGGTTCGGCCAATACCGCCTACATCCACGGAGAGCACTTGTTTTACTATATTTGATAATATTACACCGTACAAAATAACGCCCGTGTTTAAACCCAAAACCCGAGACCCCTTACCCACCTGGGTAATGTTTTTGTACCCACTCTCAATTACCACAGTAAAACTGTGCCCGCTCTCACCCTTATCCACCCGGACAAGATTTTTCTTTTTTTTTCTTTTTCTTTTTCTCTCTCATTTTCTCTCTCCCTCACTCGCTCTCTATTTCTCTCAATTTTGGGGTGTTCTACCATTGAAACAAAAATGCCCTTTTATAGCTAAATTCCCAAGCTAACAATTGGTATCAGAGCATATTCGTTCTGTTTTGAATCGAAAATTGTTAGAATTGTATTGAAAATTTTTCTGAAACTGTTCATCGAAGAACAGTTTGGCGTGAAAAATTATTTTCGATCCAAAAGCTTAATTCTGTGCTTAATTGACTTGAATTTGATGTTTTTGTGGTCGCTTAAGTGCTCAATGTTGATTGCGATCAGATTTGCAGCTGTTTGAACTTCGTTTTAAGGATTAAATTGATTCTGTGATTTACTATTTGCGAAGAACATGAAGAACACTTTCTGATTTTGATCAATTTCGACATATTTTGCTTCATAACGTGTTTAATTGCTTGTTCATGCGTAGTTAGTAAATGATTGCGAGCAATTACCTAAAATTCCACTGTCTAATTCGTTGTTTTTGCTTGAATCTGTGTTAATCGTATTATATGATTTTTCTCGATCGTTCTAATTTTTTTCGCTAGGTTTACGATCAAATTAATTTCTCGATTGAAAAACTTGGCGCGAGAATTTTTCTCGGTCAGAATACGAAGTCAGCGCTAATCAAACGCTACTATTCTCGAACTATTTTACGAATCAAACGCTACTAACGAACTTTGTCACTTGTGAAGCACATTACATCATCTTCAAACCTTCAAACACTTAACGAAGATCCTTCAACAACTCTACTACAAAACAAGATGGATGCATACTCGCTTGGAAATGATAATCGTCCGCCGATTTTGCAACGAGGCGAATACACCTTTTGGAGAAGTCGCTTCCTCAATTTCATAGCTTTGAATGATCAAGCTGAAAATTTACTGAGTTCACTAGAAGAGGGACCCGCACAGTTTTGGGTCAATATTCCCGGTGATGACACGGTGACTCCTCAAATTCCCGCATCTAGGCGACCGAAGGAGCCTAGGGAGTATTCTATTAAGGAGAGGGCACGAGCCAAGGCTGATCTATTAGCCATGAATACTCTTATGCAGGGCATCCCCAACGACATATATAGACAGATTGATAGCCTTTCATCGGCTAAGGGAATGTGGGACGAACTGCATAGGATGATACAGAGGACGGAAGTCGGCATAAAGGCCAAAAAGGCAAATATCCTCACCGCTTACGACTCCTTCAAAGCAAAGCCGGAGGAAAGTCTATATGAGATCTACCAAAGATAACCTCACTCTTCTCAACGAGATGAGGAAGATAGAAATCACGAAGACCAACATGAAGACAAACATTAGATTTCTCTCTTCCCTGCCCGTGGAATGGAAAAAGATATCCACTCAAATTTGACAGAATAAAGATCTAGAGGAGTTGGATATCCATGCCGTGTTTGACAATCTCGCACAACATGAGGATGATATTAGCGAGATTCAAAAGGAGCAGAAGGGCAAACAGATTGAAGACACTGTTGCCTTAGTGTTAGAGAAGAGGATCTCAAAGCTAAGAAAAGAAAAGATCGTTAGGCCTCCTTCACCTTCAGAGTCGGAAGAAGAATCGGACTCTGACGTTGAGCCAAATATAAAAGCCCTAGGGAAACAGTTGGTCTTGATAGGAAAAATGATGAGCAAGAAGTACTTCAAGAAGAAGTCTTCAACCTCAGCCAACAGACATCGGACTACAAGCTCTAAAAACAAAGAACGTGCACCAGAAAGCTCCGAAATCAAGAACCCAAAATAGGCTAACAAATGCTTCAATTATGGCAAGCCAGGTCACTTTGCGAGAGAGTGCACTCCTCCGAAGAAGAGAGATGCCAACTACTACTCCAGGAAGCTTCAATTTACTAAACAGAAGGAAGCTGGAGTAGCTCTCATGCCCGAACAAGACCAATGGCTCGAGGACACATCGAGTTCTGAAGAAGAGAATCTAGCCCTGATGGCCCATCTCGACCATGAATCGGACGCTGAAACTGCCAATAATACGGACGAAGAAAACAAATTCACCACTTCACAATAGGTAGTCTCTTCTTCCACATTATTGACCATGTTAGATTCATATCAAAAACAATATGCTAACATGAAACGGGAGCAGAAAAGTATTAAGGAAGTAGAGGATAAACTTTCTAGGTCTCAGGAGAGGATAAATAGTCTCGAATCAGAACTTAGGAGCTCTAGTGCTAAAATAGAAGAACTTACTAAGAGCCTACATTCTAGAGAGACTAGTCAACCTCAAATAGGACAGCACAGCGAAAAGATTAAGGAGTTAGAAGACAGGCTAGCAAATAACTATAATAGCTTGGTTAGAAATCTCAATGTGAAAGCCACCCTAAATTGTAGGATAACCGAAGCTACCACTAAGATCACTAACTTAGAAGCTCAATTAGAAATATCAAATGCAAGGATTAGTGAGCTTAGTAAAGAACTAGACGCCTGTCAAGCCGCCAAACTGACGGTAGAAAATAATTATGCTCTCCTAGGTGAGGAACGCAAGAAACTATATGCTAAAATTAAGAAATTAGATGATATAGTTACGCGTAGGGGACAATCCGAACAGACAATTCTAAAAATTCTCTCTACATACCTCCTCTAATAAAGCAGATAGAGGAATCTCAAGCTAAACTAGACAAAGAAACAGAGAATTTCGAAGCTGAAAAGAAAAAGTTCTTAAATGAAATGAAAAACCTCAAAGCTTCCTCATCCTCCCAAACTACCTTTCACGCTATCCTGCAAAGCGTGAAAATCAAAAAATCATCTTCAAAAGATCAAAAGTGTATTAATAATTCTGAAGAGTGCTAAGACTAAATCTAGTTTACCTATGTCTACAGGGAGCGTAGGGCAAGCACTAGAATCGAAGGCGAGAGTGTCTAGTCTTAAGAAGGAGCAAGTAGATTTGAGTATGATTAAGAATGTTACTCCTTCTGTACGAATAAATGACACTCGTAGAAATAAAAGAGCCATTTCTTCGCTTAAAGTATTTGCTTTACGTGTACTCTTCAGCCCATCACCTTTAGAAGTACCAACTACGAAATAGGCTCTACATCCAAAGCCAAAGTTAATCATTCTGAAACAAATGCCAATAGGAAGACTCGTAGGAAACAAGATCCAGCCATAAAGAAAGCTTATGGTGCCATACATGCTTGTACTCACCTAAGGTCCTGTAAAGATTGAATCCCCCAAACACCTTAGGAGATTATCAAAAGAAAAGATCTTTTCCTCAGTCAAGCCTACCAAAGCATTTGTACGTGCTGAAATTAACCTTCCCTGCAAGGTTCAACCCAAATGGCTTCCTAAATCTCCGCCTAGGACGACAAAAGCCGAAAAGGCCAAGTCACCTAAAAGGGCAACACCCAAAACCACTTCTACGAAAGTGACTTGGGTTATTAAAACTCCCTCAAGTAGTAATTTAGGAATCATATCTGAACCTAAAACTAAATCTTCTAATCTGAGAGGACCCGTGCTTAAGTGGGTACCAAAAGCTCTCTAACTTGTTTTTGCAGATCCATCATGTGGTACCTCGACTCTGGTTGCTCCACACACATGACGGGAAATCAAGAGCTGCTGAGCAACTATCAAGACTGACTGAATGGAAAAGTCAGGTTTGGAAACAACGACTCAGCCCCAATTCTAGGACTTGGGGATATCATTCTGAAGAATCTGACTATAAAAGATGTCTCATACGTCGAAGGCCTCCGCCATAACTTGTTCAGCATAGGCCAGTTCTGTGACAAAGGGTTCCAAGTGGTCTTTCATGCTGACCGGTGCAGAATTTTGGACAGTCAGGACACAGAACTCCTCTATGGACTTCGGAACAAAAGATGAGACAGGGGACTTGATCGTCAATTTCGTGAACACAACTCAAAATTTACTGCAGCAGACTATCCAAGTCATTTGAACAGACAATGGCACTGAGTTCAGGAACAAATGTCTCAGTGATTTTTATCAGAAACTTGGAATAAGTCAACAATTCTCAGTCGCCAAGACTCCTCAACAGAATGGGGTAGTCGAATGAAAGAACAGAACTTTAGTGGAAGCAGCACGTACGATGTTAATTCACTCAGGCCTTCCACATTTCCTATGGTCTGAAGCAGTAAATACCGCCTGTTTCACTCAAAACGGGACCATTGTTCACAGGCGCTTCGACAAGACTCCGTAAGAAATTATCAACAAACGAGTACCCAACATCTGTTTCTTTAAAGTCTTCGGGTGCAAGTGCTTTGTGGCGAACGACCGAGAGCAACGTGCTAAGTTCGACCCTAAAGCATTCGAAGCCAATTTTGTCGGGTATTCGTCAACCTCGAAAGCGTACCGAGTATACATCAAGTTCATCCATACAATCAAAGAAAGCTACAATGTCACTTTCCACGAAGTGGCAGATATGGCTTCTGGTCACTTCAGTCCAGGACCCGTGCGCAACCCGATGGCTCCTACACACCTCAGTTCAGGACCCGTACCTAACCAGATAGCTTCTGAATATAACAATTCAGAACCTGTTTTCACTGGTGTGTTGGCATAAAACCAACAGAAGATGGCAATAACCGAATGCAACGTCAGAAGAAGCAATGAGACTTGCATTAGACGATTTGGACTCTCTCTTCGAGCCAGTATATCGGTCACATACTGCTCCACCTACAGTGGATTCTCCACCCGACGAGACCGACGTACCAAGTCCTTCTCACGTCCCTACCTCACCCGATTCAGAATTGCCATAGAATACCGAAGAACCTACAGTAGTTATGAGGAAGAATCCTCAGAGACGACAAGTGCAGCATTGGAACTTCCTCAAGCAATTGATCAATCAGAGACTATAGGAAATCCAGACCCACAGATGGCTGATGCATCGACTTCAGCCTTGCCTCATGAGCGCAAGTGGACTATAGGTGACCAGGTTGATCAGATAATTGGCGATCCTTCGGATGGAGTGAGGACACGTCGTCAACACAGTCTCTTCAGCTGCTTCTTAAGTACAAATGAGCCTACCAAGGTAGCAGACGCACTTCAAGACCCGGATTGGATAATAGCGATGCATGATGAAATTCATCAATTTGAACGTCTTCAAGTGTGGACCTTAGTACCCCGTCCGCATGGGAAAACAATTGTCGGAACTAAATGGGTGTTCAAAAACAAAAAGAATGAAGATGGTGAAGTGATCCGGAACAAAGCAAGGCTAGTTGCGAAAGAATACAATCAATAGGAAGGCATAGACTACGACGAGACTTATGCTCCTGTTGCCCGAATCGAAGCTATCCGCCTTCTTTTAGCTTATGCGGCTCACAAAGACTTCAAAGTCTATCAAATGGATGTTAAGACCGCCTTTCTCAACGGCGTTTTAAAAGAAGAAGTCTATGTCGCTCAGCCGGAAGGTTTTGTCGATCAAGCACATCCCGATCACGTCTATCATTCGGACAAAGCTCTCTACGGATTAAAACAAGCCCCTCGTGCTTGGTATGATGTCCTAAGTCTGGATTCATACGGGGAACGATAGAGACAACCCTCTTCATCAAATGGCAAGACAAAGATCTGATGGTCGTCCAAGTATACGTCGATGACATCATCTTCAGATCAACTAATCCACGGCTCTGCACGAAGTTTGGAGATCTAATGAAAAGCAAGTTCGAGATGAGTCACATGGGAGAGATGCAGTTCTTCTTAGGACTACATGTCAGGCAACTCGAAGATGGGATTTTCATCAGTCAGACAAAATACATCAAGGCTATTCTGAAAAAATTCCATCAAGATCAGAGCAAGCCTCTCAGCACTCCTATGTCACAATGCTGCAAGTTGGATGCCGATCCCTCTGGAAAATCGGTCGACATCACGTTGTATCGCAGCATCATTGGATCTCTTCTCTATCTCACCTCAAGCCGGTCGGATATCATGTTTGCCACCTGTTTATGTGCCCGTTTTCAAGCCGATCCCAAAGAATCCCATATGCTCGCGGTTAAAAGGATTCTGCGTTACCTTAAGGACACTTCTACCCTTGGACTATGGTATCCAAAGGGTACGAATTTCAAACTTATCGGCTATACTCACGCTGATTATACAGGTTGCCGAATGGACAGGTTGCCGAATGGCGCTCAATTTGTAGGCGAAAAGCTGGTCTGGTGGTCATCCAAAAAGCAGAACTGTGTGTCAACTTCGACGGCCGAAGCGGAATACGTGGCCGCCGCCAGTTGTTGCTCCCAGATGCTGTGGATGTGGACTCAGCTTCGCGACTATGGGTACACTTTAAATAATATACCCATATATAGTGATGGTCAAAGTGCCATCGCTATTGCCTGCAATCGTGTTCATCACTCCGCACAAAACACATAGACATTAGATATCACTTTATCAAAGATCATGTAGAAAAAGGCACCATAGATATGTATTTCGTGAACACGGAGTACCAACTAGCTGACATTTTCACCAAGGCATTGGATGAAAAACGATTTCAATTCCTTGTCGGAAAATTAGGCATGTTGAATCTTCCGTAATATGTGCTTTACTTGATCTTCAGTGCTACAAAATGTTCTATCCTATGTGTTTTCTTTGCTTATATGCTTTATCTTGCGTGAAATAAATAACTATATATAATATTAGGGGGCTGACGAAATCCTTTAGGATGGTTTGATCTAAAGTCACTTAGAATTTTACTCCGACATGCGATCGATTTAATTGGTTAATTTTGTCAGTCTAAGTCGCATTCTTGTGTCTAAAGCTCATTTTCCACTAAATTCCTTCTCTTCTAAGTCCTAGCCAAACTAAAACCCTTACAACCCTTTGATTCCATTCGACGGTTTCTCGCTTAGGTGAAATTATTAAAAATGCCTCGATGACAGGTAAATTGACTTAGAATTGCTTGTGTTGACTTGAGCGATATAAATATAAAAATCCCAAGTTAGAAATAATTGAGTGCAAGAGCGAACCTAGTGAGAGTTGTCAAAATGGACCAGTCTATGAACTTAGGACTTCAGTTTGACGACATGACTTGACAGCATTTTCTTCCTTCAAATGTCTCGTAAAATTTTAGGTGTGCCGATTGATCGAAGCAAAATAATCTGACCCCATACTATAATAATAGTAATATACATAAAAACAATTTTATAATTTGTTTTAATTTCCAAAAAAAAAATGTCACGCATTCTGACATGAAATTATGTTTCATATGCGTTGAATTGAATAAATGCGAATTTATTTTGTCACACATTCTAAATGTAATTTTAGATTGCATTGATACTGGATTGTTTAAATGCGATAAACTTTTCACTACTCTTACCCTCACGCAATATCTTAAGTACATATTTTGGGGACCATTTATATGTGCTTACTGGATAAAATTGTGTGTTATATGCTCATGACTTGAATTGATTTCATATGCTTGCATGTTAAGTCAATTTTTGCGCATTATTTGAGGGGGAGCAAATATAAAAATCGTGCATTAGCTCCAAATATTCTTGACGTTTTTCTCTAAGCGTTTCAGATTCCTTCAAACAAAATTAAGGAGTGAGACGTCGACACCACAAGGAAAGGAGCTACTCACAGACAAAATTAACTCCATTATTTCTAACCTTTTTCTTTCTAAGTGGTACAGATTTTTTAATCTCTGCCAGGGAAGCTAGACGTTACTACACAAAAAATACAGGTAGTTAATTGCATTTATTTTAATTCTCAAGGGGAGCTTTACAAATGTGATTTTATTTGAAATTGGGGCCAATCTGAAAAGTTTAGAAGTACTTACTATCGAGAAACTGAGCATAAGAATTAATTTGCGATCACAAGTTTCTCAATCGTAAACAGTGTTGCGATCGAGAAAATTGAATTGAAGAGCAATTTTCGAATCAAAAATTTCTCGAGCGCAAATAGTAATGGGCCTGATCCATTTAATCGCAAAATGTCAAATCGCAAACCCAACATTGACTTACAGCGAATTAATAAAAGTTCACCTTTTTGTCAGTCGAAAAACTTTTCTCACGCAACCCTAAATCGCAAAAATTTCTCTCGCGAAAAACTTTCACAGACAGTTCAAATTTCTCAAAAATCTTTCGATTTTCAACACCAACTTGTCTGTTTAAGGTAGAAATGAGATTCTTTTGACATTTGCGTGTGATTAACTTCGTTAGCATCTGCATTTTGTAGTTTTCGCATGATATTGAGTTTGATTCTCGACTGTTTTTCAAAACTGAGAAAACCGTATACTCCCTCCGTCCCGGTAACTTTATCACATAAGTTGCCGGGCACGTAAATTAAGGTGGTATTATTATAATAATATAGTACAATGATAATAAAGTGTATATTTTGACACGTCTTTTAAGAATATTTAATATCATTATATTGATTGTTTGTGATAGTTTTTTGCTAAATAAGGAAAGGTGATAAAATTAGTGGGACGCCCGAAATGGCAAAATGTGATAAAATTAGTGGGACGGAGGGAGTACTATTTTACAGTGATTTAGGCATGATTATGAGTTTTATCTGAGATTAATGCCTGCACTTAAGAAAGTTTCGATGTTCTTTATGAATCTGGTAGTGTGAATCTTCGGAAAATCTGCATCTTCGACTCTGTTTTGAGTTTAGATAAAACTGGGCATTTGAATGTTTGAAGCTATCGAAGAACTTTGTCGATCGCAAACAGTCTTAATTGAATTCCGATTTAATTGAGATACTGTGTGTGTCGAATTAGTTCTGGATCAATAAAACTCTGACTTAGTCGCTAAGATAGAAGATTTTGACCGAAAAATTAATTACCATCGAGAAATCTAATTAAGTTTTTTTTGTAAGCGAAAAACTTAAGCACTGAATAGACAATGTAGATGCAAATTAGATCGAGCGCAAAACTTACTATCGCAAAATAGAACTTTCGATTTGATTTTATTTCGGACGCAAAAATTTAGCAGAGAAAAATTAATTTTTCAACGCTTGATTTTTCGATCGTAAAATTCGCTGCTTAGGGTTTAATTGATTGAAAAATTTCTCGACAATTGACTAGTTTTTAGTTGACTAATTTCTCGATAGAAAAATATCGCAGCGAAAAATTTTACTTAGAATCGAAAATCACGTACCGCTCGACAAATTTCAAATCGAAAAATTTTATTCAATCGAGGAAAATTTTCGATAGTAAATTTACCTGAGAAATAATTTCTCGATCGTAAATTTATGCGGAATTTTTTCTCGATCGTAAAATTGATCGGCTACAGTCTCACGAATCCAATTTCAACACTTAGAAGCTTTTTCTCTAAGTCTTTTACACTGTAGCGAACATTAGCGAATAAAATTTTCTCGATCGCAAAATTACACGGAGTTATTTCAATTGAAATCAATGCATAGGAAATCAATTTGAAAATCAAATTTTTCGAGCGAAAACTATCTCGGCAGGAACAGTAACATTTCCCGCGAATCAAATACTTAGAAAATTTCGAACTCTTTTCACACATTACATGTTTGATTCGAAATTACAATCATGCCATTACGTTCTTTTAAATCAAGTATCCTATATGCGTGGTACACGATTTCAATTCAAAATTCATCAAGCATGTCATGACTTGATACAATATTATAGTTTGATGAAATTAAATCAATTTTCGACTAAAATTAAAATTATGAACTAATGAACTTTTATATCTCTTATTTTTCAGATGGATAGCTACCCTCGATATAATCACATATACGACCACAACCTATATCTGAGGGTCCAGGATACGAATTTCCAGCTCGATCTGAGCACCATTCGGTGTCCAGACGAGATCATTGTCTCTATCCTGCAAGGCCACTCCATCTGGCATGCATTGACGGTCACCGCATCGGTGTCAATGGTCTATCTCCAGCAATTCTGGGGATGTATACAAGGAGAAGTGGATAATGGAGCATTCTCCTTCTCAACCATACTTGGGACGCGGCACATACATATGGACAAGAACCGGTTCGGGATGATTCTGGACTTGCCATACAGCGCAAACTACGACCCACTCCCATCAGACGCAGAAATGGTGCATGACTTCATGCAGATGGGATATCAACTGCATCTCACCAAGCTAGCTAAGCTCCAGAGCAGCGGTATCCCTCATCCATGGAAGACACTGTTCCGGATTGTGAACAAGTGCCTATCGCCCAAGCATGCTGGCTTCGACAAGGGCAATGACAACATACTGTGGATCTTTCACGGACTCGTATTCTCCAGAAACTACGAGTTCACGCAGCTGATCTGTAATGATCTTGCAGACCAGATTCGGCAAAATGAGAATCGAACATCGAAGAATGTGCCCTACGCTCGGTGGTTTAATGTAAATATCAAAGAATTCATGGAGATGCACGAGTGTGCCCTACTCTTCGCTCAATCTTGAGCCGCAACAACCACTACTGGTGTCTGGTTCGCAGGTCCAAACCGAGTCTGTCGTAACACCCATAGAGGAGAATCTTCCAGATTCGACTCAAGGATTGGGTGGAAGTCTCGTGCAGTCACAACCTCAAGTGACTGTGAGCCAACCTGAGGAGCCGGTGTCTGCTCAAGGGTTGCTAACAGGCGACATCAGTCGTCCTGGTCCATCCTCGGAGGCGTCCGCACCATTTGTGATGAATGAGCAATTTCAAGCCGCTCTCTCCACTGCTGTTCAATCGCTTGAAGACAAAATAACGGAGAGAGTTCTTACTGCCATAGAGACATCCCGCAGAGACACAGGGAAAGCACTGTCTCCGAAGGCACCTCGTCAAAACCCAACCTCACACCTCCACAACCCACTACCACCGACCCTCTACAAAATTCATTCCTCATCAACCCATACACCATACCCATAACCGAGCTCCACGACATCCTACTCGCCCGACTGATCGGCCTCTCCATCCGGTTCCCTCAAGAAGAGTCTCTTTACAGGCGATTGGTGGATCATCCTGAGCCACCTACTGATACTTGCCGAGGCCAAAGCTCCCACTCAAGACGCCTACATGACGACCCTGACGATCAGGATCATCATGAAGGGAGAAGATGCTAAGGACATCTACTAGTGGCCAAGGACAAGGCTCGGGCGCAACGCAAACAAGCGCTGGAGCAGGTGAAACTCAAACCACCCACCAAACACAAACCACCCAAACTACCCACACCACGCACCGCACCACCACTCTAACCCACATCGACCCACCAAACACAAACAACCCAAACCTCACAACGTCTCCGCCCATGCTCATAGCCCTAGCAGCTACTCAAGCCACTCCCTCGATCGTTCCAGACCAACCGGGCCCCTCAGGACATGGCGTCAATCCACATGAGGCTCTAGATAAGTATATCTTCGATGGAAAGTGGATGACCCATTCCATGCCCGAGGAGCATCAAAGACGACGGCTTCAAGACGTTCGACGTTTTCTACAACAAGCCTCCATAGACCTCGTGATTATAGAACACGACGAGCTTCTGGAAGGTGAAGACTACGAGCAAGACATCCCAAGGCTACCAGAGTTGATCGCGCAACAAGCAGCTCCCTCTACAAGGCTAACGCCAGGGACCGTTCGGATCGACACGCCGTGGGAGAACATCCAAATAGAAATCCCCTTCCTCGAAGAAGTTCGTGAAAACATTTGGAGGTCAGCGGAGAGAGTTAAGAAGCCGAACGAGTTCGAGCTGAGAGGGATCTCTCACTGGGATCAGCAGAAGAGGATGACCTACCTTTGGATGCTGACCAAACTTGGACCTGATGTAAGGCTGGGGATGACTAAAGAACAAGTCAAGAGCCACTATAAGAGTCTCTCCCCAATATGCCAACTACTCAGCGTATACTGTGCAAAAGGTGGACTTCCAACACCTCACTACACCATCGAGCGAGTAGATATAACTCGACAAGATCTAAGCGAGAGCGACCTGTCGTACATCCCTGCTGATGAGGTATACCATCTCTATCAGCTGTCTGTGGAAAAGTACAAAGGTCCTCAAGGCTTCATCAAGAAAGAAGGACTCGAGGGACTCTACCGGTTCATGATGTGCCAACTCAAGTACTTCGCCGCACACGACCTTCAGATGGCTCTAAAGAGCAACATGAAGAAGGTCAACATGACCGCTCCGCTCAACAAAGGACCTGAGATCAAAGGGCTTCCCAACAATCACGTGCACATCAGCTCAGTCCTAGGCATCACCTACCACAATCCAATAGCCAAGAAGAATAGGTTGATGCTGAAGACTGAGATTCATAAGTTTTGTGATGGAACGCTCAAGGTCGTCAGGAAAAACATCGAGCAGAGGTTGGAAGAAATCAATCGAGATACGATGCTGAGGATCCCCAGGTTCGTGAGAGAACATCCGCTCCTAATGGAACTAATAGAAGAAATCAATGAGCGACTGGAGCTGAGGAACACGCTCAGGAACTTTGAGCATGCGCTGGGCTTGCGGAGATCATACGACGCCCGACGAGGACAAACAGCGCGGAGATGCAATCAAGCACAAAGGGGGAAATTGTAGAGTATACATTCTAATTGTGCTTTGAGTTGTCATTGTATTTAGGGGCTTTTCTTCTATTTGTCCTTAGATTAGGACTAGTTAGATATTTATACCAAGTGTGTTTGGTATAAATACTTTGTAAACAATCGCAATCAATAGAGAAAGTTTTGGAAATTGATCCGAAAGGCTTGCAATTCAATTTCTAGAGAGAGAAACAATAGTAACTTTCTCACTCTACTCGAATTCTCTCTCTTGTTCTTCATTTGAGTTTTTGGGTCGAATCTTAATGTCAATCATTATCATCGAATTGCTTAGAATGCATGCCTAGGATCATAGAGTTGTTAATCGTAGGACCTAGCAATTCTTAATCGTGATTTTGTTCAGTTCACGATAATCTATACATAATCTCATCGACATGTCTTTATTTCGAACGAATAGAACCGGTGCTCCGTAAGGTGAGAAACTCGATTGGATGTATCCCTTCTGTAGCAGCTCATCTAATTGTTCCTTCAATTCTCGCAACCCATTCAGTGCTAGTCGATATTGGGACAGCTACAGGTACTAGCTCAATCGTAAATTCGATTTCTCGATCAGGGGGTAAACCCGGAAGATCATCGGGAAACACATCATGGTATTTAATCGCGATTTCTAAGTTTCGGTAAAGGAGATTCCTCGGCCTTCACTGTGAAACGAAGAACGACTCGCAGCCAGAAGAGTCGTTGAGCCTTAAGCGGAGATTCGAGGGATTTGATTTCGGTTCGCCTTTCTCGAGAATACAAATTCTCTTCCTTCAGGTGATTGGAATTTCACTACTTTCCTAGAACAATCAGTCATGGCTCCGTATCTCGAGAGCCAAAAATCCATATGATGTCATAATCGTTCATCGGGATCACTATCAGATTAACGTCTAGATACCTACCCTCAATGTTTACGGGACACTTTTCTACTACTTCATTCGTTCTAGTTGGGTCCCCGTGGGGTAAAGTCACTACATAATCACACTCAGAATGGGCAGGATAGATTCTTGTCCTTGCCACGTAATCAGCCGACACAAACGAATGTGTGGTTCCAGAATCAATTAGGATGGATGTGGGCACGTCAAAGACATTCAACGTACCAGTCACTACGGCTGGATTTGCCTCGGCCTCCTCATTCGTTAGTGTGAAAACCCGAGCCGATACAGGTGGAGGTCGGATCAGTTGTCGGGGTTGGTTCTGCGCCAATGGTAGATTTTCCGTGCATGCTCTGGCAAAATGTCCCACATATCCGCAACTAAAGCACTGCAGAATTCGCCCCTGTCCGTAACAGACCCCGAAATGATATCGCCCACATTGTTGACACTAGGTGCAGCATTCTGAGGTCGATTAGGGATATTCGCTGATCCCTGATTCGGTCTCGAGCGCCTGTTTTGTTGGCCCTGGCGGTTCCCTTGATTATTAGCACCCTTGCCGAAGAACTTGTGTTTTCTATCTCCTCCTCCTCCACTTTGCTGATTCTCTCTCCTCTTCCTCGCTTCCTCAGCCTCCATGACCACCCGCTCTGCTTGCTCGGCTATTAGTGCATGTTCCGTCACTTACATAAACTCCAATTGACGTGCACCCGCAATACTCAGATCTCGATAAATTTCAGGTTTGAGTCTCTGAATAAACCGGATTACCTTCAACGTGTTGGTTGAGATAAATGTGGAGCAAATCGGGATAATTCATCAAATCTGCGGATGTATTCCGCAACAGGCATGTTGCCTCGTTTAAGGTTCATGAACTCATACATTCTCTGCTCCTGGTCATGAGTAGTGAAGTATTTATTGAAGAACAGTTCCTTGAACCTATCCCACGTCATTGTTATCGGACTCTCCAGGACCTTCACTGTGTTCCACCAGTAGGTGCATTTTCCCAAAAAAGGGAAACAGCACAAAGAACTTTCTCGTTATCACGCACCCGACTATAGATGAACATGTCTTCGATGGTGCCTATCCAGTCTTCAGCCACCGCATGATTGGTGGCGACAGTAACTATTGGGGGTTTAGTTTTCAGAATAGTTCCCCGATTATTTCAACTCGTTCAGGTAGCGGGAGGAACGACGCTCCACGAGCTTCGATGATGGATCAAGTCGTTAATTTTTTCCGACTACCGTCGGATCAGGTCGGTCAGTTGTTGAATGGTGGAGCAGCCGTCATTCGGTGGGGACTCAGACCCCGCCTCATGGCTAGTTTCGCCCGCAATCTCTTTACGTGGTCTCGGCATTTTCAACTAAATCTATAGTAACACAAATAGACAGATAGAAATCAACAGGCATTTCAATCAAGTGTTAAAACTTACAGGCAAGGCTGGTTCCCCCGGCTTTTGAGCGGCAATACATGGACAGTCTTCAGAATATAGAGCCAAAGCTCTGATACCACCGTAACGACCCTAATTCTTAATGACTTAGTTTGGCGGATTTTCGCAGCAGAAGACGCGGAAAGCCCAATTTACAAAAACTTTTAACTAAAAAAATATACATATCCTAAACTGTAATTTTGTAAAAGGTTCTGTACAAGGGCCGAAGCCCCAAAAATATTCTAAACTACTACGCCGCTCCAATGTCGCATCCATGTGTTGCTCTCGCCCTCAAAAGCCCGTGGAGTCACCGCCACCAGCCACTAACTTAGCCCTGACGTAAATCGACGTCGGGCTCGTCCATACCTACAACACGTAAAACACTTAGCTATTTTGCCCAGTAGGTGAATATGCAATGCAGCGTGTGCTCATCCCCAATCCCAATCCTCCCAACATGTTACAATGCACGCCTGTTCTCTCGTTCTACTCTATCTCAATATCAGGGCCCTAGGCTGGACACGTCACCTCGCGCGCAATAAAATAAAATGTCTTGTCGCTCACGCCAGACAAGCGGTGCCCACGCCGATAGTCCGCTGATCGCTCACGTCAACATCCTCCCATCAGGTCGCCCCTTCCGCTGCATAACTCAATCGACGATTTGCACCTTGTGTCGCTCACGCCCAGGTTGACATATCGCTCACGTCTGTCTCCCGCCAGGTGCCTCACAAGTCCAACCTCAACTCCCTAAGAGTACGACTGCCGAAATCGGCACACTCTACCCACCCCGCTACCATAGGGTGTCATCACTTACATGGTCATCATCTCTCACAATGTCGTGATATGCAATGCACGTACATGACAACATATAAAACGTGCTGTAGGCCATGTAAGTCGCACATAATAACGGTCGCACGTAATAACAATCCAATAGATTAATAAACACCTATTACACAATTCGAAGATTCAGAGACACTTCCCAATTCAACGGATAATTCTTACATTGGAAAATATCAGATATTGACCCGCAGACTTAGTCAAACTCAAAAGTTATATAGAAGAAAGGATGGGCCGAAATTAAAATAAAGCCCAATATGTACTTCAAATGAGTCAACGCCCTAAAATGGTCAACCCCCGAATGTTGGATTTGCCGAAGTAAGTTTAAAAGGGTTGGTCAACTCTCAAAAATTCCTGGTCAATTCGTTAAATTCGATTAGGTCCAAATCGTGAAGTTTTCGTAACTACTTCGTGAAAATCATTCGGCCCGCGAAAGCTCCTACTTCGCGAACCCTTAAGGCCCGCGAAACTCTTCTCTTACCATTGAATTCGCGAAGTTAAACCTCGGCCCGCAAACGCTCCCACTTTGCGCCCTCAGGGCCCGCGAAACTTCTCTCTCACAGAGTCGGGCTCGCGAACTTGACATCGGCCCCCGAAATGCCAAAGCTTCTCGAAGCCCATAGGGTCGCGAACTTCTACTCCCACAGAGTAAGGTTCGCAAAACTCTTTTCGGCCCGCGAAAAGACTTCGCTACTCGATCTCTCTCTCTCATTCCAAAATTTCAACGGCCCGCGAGAATTATTTTCGGCCCGAGAATTGTCTCACGATTTGCGAGCCCTCCAGCCCGCGAAAAGGAACATTTGACCCACGAAGAACATCTCTCTCTCTCTCTCTCTCTCTCTCTCTCTCTCACAGTTCGTGAAATTCTTAACCCTCAAAATACCTCACAACCCGAAAATTATCTCACAATTCGTCAAACCTCTCAATTCGTGAACTGAAGTTCTAATCCAATCCTAAACCTAAATATTTCCATCCGTAAAAACCTTAAAGCTCTAACAAACCTTCAACCCTTCAAATAAATTCCAGCAACTCATACCACGATGAACACGTTAAACAAGGATTTTAAACCCATATTTTGGGTTCAATACGCAACATGTAAGCACGTAAGTCACAAAATAGAGCATAAAGCATAAGATTCACACCAAATAAATTCAAAAAGCCTTTTACGTGTTGTAGATGAAATAAATTCACCTACCTATCCTCCAAGCTACGTTAGTGTTGGGGTTGAGCGGTAGTTGTATGGGCCCGCAACAATTTATCGGGATACTAATTAAAGTTAAAATGACATCGAGAACACCGAGATTTTTACGTGGTTCGGCCAATACCGCCTACATCCACGGAGAGCACTTGTTTTACTATATTTGAGAATATTACACCGTACAAAATAACGTCCGTGTTTTAACCCAAAACCCCGAGACCCCTTACCCACCTGGGTAATGTTTTTGTACCCACTCTCAATTACCACAGTAAAACTGTACCCACTCTCACCCTTATCCACCCGGACAAGATTTTTTTTTTTTTTTCTTTTTCTTTTTCTCTCTCATTTTCTCTCTCCCTCACTCGCTCTCTATTTCTCTCAAGGGGTGTTCTACCATTGAAACAATAATGCCCTTTTATAGCTAAGTTCCCAAGCTAAACTCCAAAATAGTAAACGTCAGTGCATACGTTTTCTAATTTGCGTGTGTAGACCATCTTGCACATGGTTGAATATTCAATGCTGGATACATCAATCTCCCCCTCCAGCATTATTCACCATCACCAAGTGTCCATCCGAGCGAGTCTGATTATGAGAGTTATCCGCTCCACGAACGTCCATTGGCCTTCCGTATACCAGCTACACATATCCGAATCAAGAATTCAGGTTCTACCCACTTGATTCATGCCGCGGCAAATCCTATGTGCAGCTGTCGAACCGACTCTACCCGTCGATTCTGAAGTGGGACTTCGATGCAACCCCTTCTCCAGCAGGACTTTCCTTCTCACCATTGTCTGCCTTTCTACCACGCGAGCGATTTTAGTGAACCCATCGAAGTCAAGTGTTTTGTACCACACTCCGTCCAGACAATACAAACCTTCACGCTCTTCTCCTTTCAGTAGGACCTTTCTGCCACATGTGATTTTACAGACTCCCCCTGCTATGAAAACCCTATAGCCCTGGAATCTGACCAGCTCGAGAATATTAAAAACTACGTAACTTTGAGACAACGTCACACCACCCAAAACGGGTACCGCTCCATCAACCATTTTGATCTTCCCCGTTCCAACACACCGAACAACAATCCATTATCCCATGGAGATCGAAAAAAATCGTTCGTATTTTCCGGAACGCATCAAAATATTATCTTGGAGCAAACCCGAATTTAATATCCTTCTTCCTGAGAACGAGTGCCATCATTAGAGAGTGCGAGAACGTCTCTAACATAAACCGTGTGTTACCCGCATGTGGAATTTTCCTAGCCACATGTCATTCCTCCAAGTTGGACTGTTTCTCCTGATGTGTCCCGGCTCACCACACTTGTAGCATCACATGCCCTTCCCGCCACCTAGATTTGGATCTGTTGATGTCTTCAAATCCCCTGGCGTGTCACCTTCCTCTACGACTGTCTCCGTGTATAGCCAACCCCCGACTATCACCATAATTTGGCCGCCTCCTCTCCAAAAGAGTTGACTCCACCATCCATTGCCTTCACTGGCTCGTACCAGATGGTTGTGACCAAATTATCATCCGAATCAGGAAGAGAGGTAAGAAGTAAATAGGCCTTACTTCTTCCTCTTTCGACACATCTTGACCCCAAAATTTCCGTTATTTACTTCGCATTTTCCTCATCTCGCATCAAACCTTATATCCCCAGCCTTGACAAGAAGCATCATTCACTCTTCTCTGCCACAGAATGAAACCTCCCGCACACAGCACATTGTCGCACTTTGCTGTCATCTGTCGCTATTATCCTTGCACAGATTCAACAGCCCGGCCCAAATAGTACCGACCAGATAATTCCCATGAAAGGCTAGCGACATGTCTCACAGCACTATTGCCATAACTGACCAAAACTCCACCGCCGCACAAGCTCCGCCCACACCGAGCATACCATCAATGGCAACCATCTTGTACAATCATTTCTTCAGCACAAGGCATCACCTCGTTGAACCTCGCCCTGACACTGGCTCCCCCCGATCGATGTTCCCTTCTGATATCTTTTCTGATGTGGAAGATCAGACACAGCTGCAACCACAGAGCATACTCAGAATACCAGTAGGGTTTGGCTCTGATACCACTTGTTGGGGTTGAACGGTAATATTTAATTCTGGGCCAGCGGTAGTTGTATATGGGCCCCGCGACAATTTATCGGGATATTAATTAAAGTGAAAATGACATCGAGAGAACACCGAGATTTTTACATGGTTCGGCCAATACCGCCTACATCCACGGAGAGCACTTGTTTTACTATATTTGAGAATATTACACCGTACAAAATAACGCCCGTTTTAAACCCAAAACCCGAGACCCCTTACCCACCTGGGTAATGTTTTTGTACCCACTCTCAATTACCACAGTAAAACTGTGCCCGCTCTCACCCTTATCCACCCGGACAAGATTTTTCTTTTTTTTTCTTTTTTTTTCTCTCTCATTTTCTCTCTCCCTCACTCGCTCTCTATTTCTCTCAATTTTGGGGTGTTCTACCATTGAAACAAAAATGCCCTTTATAGCTAAATTCCCAAGCTAAAGTCCAAAATAGTAAACGTCAGTGCATACGTTTGCTCATTTGCGTGTGTAGACCATCTTGCACATGGTTGAATATTCAATGCTGGACACATCAATCCCCCCCTCCAGCATTATTCACCATCACCAAGTGTCCATCCGAGCGAGTCTGATTATGAGAGTTATTCGTTCCACGAACGTCCATTGGCCTTCCGTATACCATCTACACATATCCGAATCAAGAATTCAGGTTCTACCCACTTGATTCATGCCGCGGCAAATCCTATGTGCAGCTGTCGAACCGACTCTACCCGTCGATTCTGAAGAGGGACTTCGACGCAACACCTTCTCCAGCAGGACTTTCCTTCTCACCATTGTCTGTCTTTCTACCACGCGCGCGCGATTCGCGAACCCATCGAGTCAGAGTGTTTTGTACCACACTCCCGTCCAGACGATACAAACCTCCACGTTCTTTTCCTTTCAGTAGGACTTTTCTGCCACGTGTGATTTTACAGACTCCCCCTGCTATGAAAACCCTATAGCCCTGGAATCTGACCGGCTCGAGAATATTAAAAACTACGTAACTTTGAGACAACAGCACACCACCCAAAACGGGTACCGCTCCATCAACCATTTTGATCTTCCCCGTTCCAACACACCGAACAACAATCCATTAGCCCATGGAGATCGAAAAAAAATAGTTCGCATTTTCCAAAACGCATCAAAATATTATCTTGGAGCAAACCCGAATTTAATATCCTTCTTCCTGAGAACGAGTGTCATCATTAGAGAGTGCGAGAACGTCTCTAACATAAACCGTGCCTTACCCGCATGTGGAATTTTCCTAGTCACATGTCCTTCCTCAAAGTTGGACTGTTTCTCCTGATGTGTCCCGGCTCACCACACTTGTAGCATCACATGCCCTTCCCGCCACCTAGATTTGGATCTGTTGACGTCTTCAAATCCCCTGGCGTGTCACCTTCCTCTATGACTGTCTCCGTGTATAGCCAACCCCCGACTATCACCATAATTTGGCCGCCTCCTCTCCAAAAGAGTTGACTCCACCATCCATTGCCTTCACTGGCTCGCACCAGATGGTTGTGACCAAATTATCATCCGAATCAGGAAGAGAGGTAAGAAGTAAATAGGCCTTACTTCTTCCTCTTTCGACACATCTTGACCCCAAAATTTCCGTCATTTAATTCGCATTTTCCTCGTCTCGCATCAAAGCTTATATCCCCAGCCTTGACAAGAAGCATCATTCACTCTTCTCTGCCACAGAGTGAAACCTCCCGCACACAGCACATTGTCGCACTTTGCTGTCATCTGTCGCTATTATCCTTGCACAGATTCAACAGCCGGCCCAAATAGTACCGACCAGAAAATTCCCATGAAAGGCTAGCGACATGTCTCACAGCACTATTGCCATAACTCACCAAAACTCCACCGCCGCACAAACTCCGCCCACACCGAGCATACCATCAACGGCAACCATCTTGTACAATCATTTCTTCAGCACAAGGCATCACCTCGTTGAACCTCGCCCTGACACTGGCTCCCCCCGATCGATGTTCCCTTCTGATATCTTTTCTGATGTGGAAGATCAGACACAGCTGCAACCACAGAGCATACTCAGAATACCAGTAGGGTTTGGCTCTGATACCACTTGTTGGGGTTGAACGGTAATATTTAATTCTGGGCCAGCGGTAGTTGTATATGGGCCCCGCGACAATTTATCGGGATATTAATTAAAGTGAAAATGACATCGAGAGAACACCGAGATTTTTACATGGTTCGGCCAATACCGCCTACATCCACGGAGAGCACTTGTTTTACTATATTTGAGAATATTACACCGTACAAAATAACGCCCGTGTTTAAACCCAAAACCCGAGACCCCTTACCCACCTGGGTAATGTTTTTGTACCCACTCTCAATTACCACAGTAAAACTGTGCCCGCTCTCACCCTTATCCACCCGGACAAGATTTTTCTTTTTTTTCTTTTTCTTTTTCTCTCTCATTTTCTCTCTCCCTCACTCGCTCTCTATTTCTCTCAATTTTGGGGTGTTCTACCATTGAAACAAAAATGCCCTTTATAGCTAAATTCCCAAGCTAAAGTCCAAAATAGTAAACGTCAGTGCATACGTTTGCTCATTTGCGTGTGTAGACCATCTTGCACATGGTTGAATATTCAATGCTGGACACATCAATCCCCCCCTCCAGCATTATTCACCATCACCAAGTGTCCATCCGAGCGAGTCTGATTATGAGAGTTATTCGTTCCACGAACGTCCATTGGCCTTCCGTATACCATCTACACATATCCGAATCAAGAATTCAGGTTCTACCCACTTGATTCATGCCGCGGCAAATCCTATGTGCAGCTGTCGAACCGACTCTACCCGTCGATTCTGAAGAGGGACTTCGACGCAACACCTTCTCCAGCAGGACTTTCCTTCTCACCATTGTCTGTCTTTCTACCACGCGCGCGCGCGATTCGCGAACCCATCGAGTCAGAGTGTTTTGTACCACACTCCCGTCCAGACGATACAAACCTCCACGTTCTTTTCCTTTCAGTAGGACTTTTCTGCCACGTGTGATTTTACAGACCCCCTGCTATGAAAACCCTATAGCCCTGGAATCTGACCGGCTCGAGAATATAAAAACTACGTAACTTTGAGACAACAGCACACCACCCAAAACGGGTACCGCTCCATCAACCATTTTGATCTTCCCCGTTCCAACACACCGAACAACAATCCATTAGCCCATGGAGATCGAAAAAAAATAGTTCGCATTTTCCAAAACGCATCAAAATATTATCTTGGAGCAAACCCGAATTTAATATCCTTCTTCCTGAGAACGAGTGTCATCATTAGAGAGTGCGAGAACGTCTCTAACATAAACCGTGCCTTACCCGCATGTGGAATTTTCCTAGTCACATGTCCTTCCTCAAAGTTGGACTGTTTCTCCTGATGTGTCCCGGCTCACCACACTTGTAGCATCACATGCCCTTCCCGCCACCTAGATTGGATCTGTTGACGTCTTCAAATCCCCTGGCGTGTCACCTTCCTCTATGACTGTCTCCGTGTATAGCCAACCCCGACTATCACCATAATTTGGCCGCCTCCTCTCCAAAAGAGTTGACTCCACCATCCATTGCCTTCACTGGCTCGCACCAGATGGTTGTGACCAAATTATCATCCGAATCAGGAAGAGAGGTAAGAAGTAAATAGGCCTTACTTCTTCCTCTTTCGACACATCTTGACCCCAAAATTTCCGTCATTTAATTCGCATTTTCCTCGTCTCGCATCAAAGCTTATATCCCCAGCCTTGACAAGAAGCATCATTCACTCTTCTCTGCCACAGAGTGAAACCTCCCGCACACAGCACATTGTCGCACTTTGCTGTCATCTGTCGCTATTATCCTTGCACAGATTCAACAGCCCGGCCCAAATAGTACCGACCAGAAAATTCCCATGAAAGGCTAGCGACATGTCTCACAGCACTATTGCCATAACTCACCAAAACTCCACCGCCGCACAAACTCCGCCCACACCGAGCATACCATCAACGGCAACCATCTTGTACAATCATTTCTTCAGCACAAGGCATCACCTCGTTGAACCTCGCCCTGACACTGGCTCCCCCGATCGTGTTCCCTTCTGATATCTTTTCTGATGTGGAAGATCAGACACAGCTGCAACCACAGAGCATACTCAGAATACCAGTAGGGTTTGGCTCTGATACCACTTGTTGGGGTTGAACGGTAATATTTAATTCTGGGCCAGCGGTAGTTGTATATGGGCCCCGCGACAATTTATCGGGATATTAATTAAAGTGAAAATGACATCGAGAGAACACCGAGATTTTTACATGGTTCGGCCAATACCGCCTACATCCACGGAGAGCACTTGTTTTACTATATTGAGAATATTACACCGTACAAAATAACGCCCGTGTTTAAACCCAAAACCCGAGACCCCTTACCCACCTGGGTAATGTTTTTGTACCCACTCTCAATTACCACAGTAAAACTGTGCCCGCTCTCACCCTTATCCACCCGGACAAGATTTTTCTTTTTTTTCTTTTTCTTTTTCTCTCTCATTTTCTCTCTCCCTCACTCGCTCTCTATTTCTCTCAATTTTGGGGTGTTCTACCATTGAAACAAAAATGCCCTTTATAGCTAAATTCCCAAGCTAAAGTCCAAATAGTAAACGTCAGTGCATACGTTTGCTCATTTGCGTGTGTAGACCATCTTGCACATGGTTGAATATTCAATGCTGGACACATCAATCCCCCCCTCCAGCATTATTCACCATCACCAAGTGTCCATCCGAGCGAGTCTGATTATGAGAGTTATTCGTTCCACGAACGTCCATTGGCCTTCCGTATACCATCTACACATATCCGAATCAAGAATTCAGGTTCTACCCACTTGATTCATGCCGCGGCAAATCCTATGTGCAGCTGTCGAACCGACTCTACCCGTCGATTCTGAAGAGGGACTTCGACGCAACACCTTCTCCAGCAGGACTTTCCTTCTCACCATTGTCTGTCTTTCTACCACGCGCGCGCGATTCGCGAACCCATCGAGTCAGAGTGTTTTGTACCACACTCCCGTCCAGACGATACAAACCTCCACGTTCTTTTCCTTTCAGTAGGACTTTTCTGCCACGTGTGATTTTACAGACTCCCCCTGCTATGAAAACCCTATAGCCCTGGAATCTGACCGGCTCGAGAATATTAAAAACTACGTAACTTTGAGACAACAGCACACCACCCAAAACGGGTACCGCTCCATCAACCATTTTGATCTTCCCCGTTCCAACACACCGAACAACAATCCATTAGCCCATGGAGATCGAAAAAAAATAGTTCGCATTTTCCAAAACGCATCAAAATATTATCTTGGAGCAAACCCGAATTTAATATCCTTCTTCCTGAGAACGAGTGTCATCATTAGAGAGTGCGAGAACGTCTCTAACATAAACCGTGCCTTACCCGCATGTGGAATTTTCCTAGTCACATGTCCTTCCTCAAAGTTGGACTGTTTCTCCTGATGTGTCCCGGCTCACCACACTTGTAGCATCACATGCCCTTCCCGCCACCTAGATTTGGATCTGTTGACGTCTTCAAATCCCCTGGCGTGTCACCTTCCTCTATGACTGTCTCCGTGTATAGCCAACCCCCGACTATCACCATAATTTGGCCGCCTCCTCTCCAAAAGAGTTGACTCCACCATCCATTGCCTTCACTGGCTCGCACCAGATGGTTGTGACCAAATTATCATCCGAATCAGGAAGAGAGGTAAGAAGTAAATAGGCCTTACTTCTTCCTCTTTCGACACATCTTGACCCCAAAATTTCCGTCATTTAATTCGCATTTTCCTCGTCTCGCATCAAAGCTTATATCCCCAGCCTTGACAAGAAGCATCATTCACTCTTCTCTGCCACAGAGTGAAACCTCCCGCACACAGCACATTGTCGCACTTTGCTGTCATCTGTCGCTATTATCCTTGCACAGATTCAACAGCCCGGCCCAAATAGTACCGACCAGAAAATTCCCATGAAAGGCTAGCGACATGTCTCACAGCACTATTGCCATAACTCACCAAAACTCCACCGCCGCACAAACTCCGCCCACACCGAGCATACCATCAACGGCAACCATCTTGTACAATCATTTCTTCAGCACAAGGCATCACCTCGTTGAACCTCGCCCTGACACTGGCTCCCCCCGATCGATGTTCCCTTCTGATATCTTTTCTGATGTGGAAGATCAGACACAGCTGCAACCACAGAGCATACTCAGAATACCAGTAGGGTTTGGCTCTGATACCACTTGTTGGGGTTGAACGGTAATATTTAATTCTGGGCCAGCGGTAGTTGTATATGGGCCCCGCGACAATTTATCGGGATATTAATTAAAGTGAAAATGACATCGAGAGAACACCGAGATTTTTACGTGGTTCGGCCAATACCGCCTACATCCACGGAGAGCACTTGTTTTACTATATTTGAGAATATTACACCGTACAAAATAACGCCCGTGTTTAAACCCAAAACCCGAGACCCCTTACCCACCTGGGTAATGTTTTGTACCCACTCTCAATTACCACAGTAAAACTGTGCCCGCTCTCACCCTTATCCACCCGGACAAGATTTTTCTTTTTTTTCTTTTTCTTTTTCTCTCTCATTTTCTCTCTCCCTCACTCGCTCTCTATTTCTCTCAATTTTGGGTGTTCTACCATTGAAACAAAAATGCCCTTTTATAGCTAAATTCCCAAGCTAAAGTCCAAAATAGTAAACGTCAGTGCATACGTTTGCTCATTTGCGTGTGTAGACCATCTTGCACATGGTTGAATATTCAATGCTGGACACATCAATCTCCCCCTCCAGCATTATTCACCATCACCAAGTGTCCATCCGAGCGAGTCTGATTACGAGAGTTATTCGTTCCACGAACGTCCATTGGCCTTCCGTATACCATGTACACATATCCGAATCAAGAATTCAGGTTCTACCCACTTGATTCATGCCGCGGCAAATCCTATGTGCAGCTGTCGAACCGACTCTACCCGTCGATTCTGAAGAGGGACTTCGACGCAACCCCTTCTCCAGCAGGACTTTCCTTCTCACCATTGTCTGCCTTTCTACCACACGCGCGCGCGATTCGCGAACCCATCGAGTCAGAGTGTTTTGTACCACACTCCCGTCCAGACGATACAAACCTCCACGTTCTTTTCCTTTCAGTAGGACTTTTCTGCCACGTGTGATTTTACAGACTCCCCCTGCTATGAAAACCCTATAGCCCTGGAATCTGACCGGCTCGAGAATATTAAAAACTACGTAACTTTGAGACAACAGCACACCACCCAAAACGGGTACCGCTCCATCAACCATTTTGATCTTCCCCGTTCCAACACACCGAACAACAATCCATTAGCCCATGGAGATCGAAAAAAATAGTTCGCATTTTCCAAACGCATCAAAATATTATCTTGGAGCAAACCCGAATTTAATATCCTTCTTCCTGAGAACGAGTGTCATCATTAGAGAGTGCGAGAACGTCTCTAACATAAACCGTGCCTTACCCGCATGTGGAATTTTCCTAGTCACATGTCCTTCCTCAAAGTTGGACTGTTTCTCCTGATGTGTCCCGGCTCACCACACTTGTAGCATCACATGCCCTTCCCGCCACCTAGATTTGGATCTGTTGACGTCTTCAAATCCCCTGGCGTGTCACCTTCCTCTATGACTGTCTCCGTGTATAGCCAACCCCCGACTATCACCATAATTTGGCCGCCTCCTCTCCAAAAGAGTTGACTCCACCATCCATTGCCTTCACTGGCTCGCACCAGATGGTTGTGACCAAATTATCATCCGAATCAGGAAGAGAGGTAAGAAGTAAATAGGCCTTACTTCTTCCTCTTTCGACACATCTTGACCCCAAATTTCCGTCATTTAATTCGCATTTTCCTCGTCTCGCATCAAAGCTTATATCCCCAGCCTTGACAAGAAGCATCATTCACTCTTCTCTGCCACAGAGTGAAACCTCCCGCACACAGCACATTGTCGCACTTTGCTGTCATCTGTCGCTATTATCCTTGCACAGATTCAACAGCCCGGCCCAAATAGTACCGACCAGAAAATTCCCATGAAAGGCTAGCGACATGTCTCACAGCACTATTGCCATAACTCACAAAACTCCACCGCCGCACAAACTCCGCCCACACCGAGCATACCATCAACGGCAACCATCTTGTACAATCATTTCTTCAGCACAAGGCATCACCTCGTTGAACCTCGCCCTGACACTGGCTCCCCCGATCGATGTTCCCTTCTGATATCTTTTCTGATGTGGAAGATCAGACACAGCTGCAACCACAGAGCATACTCAGAATACCAGTAGGGTTTGGCTCTGATACCACTTGTTGGGGTTGAACGGTAATATTTAATTCTGGGCCAGCGGTAGTTGTATATGGGCCCCGCGACAATTTATCGGGATATTAATTAAAGTGAAAATGACATCGAGAGAACACCGAGATTTTTACGTGGTTCGGCCAATACCGCCTACATCCACGGAGAGCACTTGTTTTACTATATTTGAGAATATTACACCGTACAAAATAACGCCCGTGTTTAAACCAAAACCCGAGACCCCTTACCCACCTGGGTAATGTTTTTGTACCCACTCTCAATTACCACAGTAAAACTGTGCCCGCTCTCACCCTTATCCACCCGGACAAGATTTTTCTTTTTTTTCTTTTTCTTTTTCTCTCTCATTTTCTCTCTCCCTCACTCGCTCTCTATTTCTCTCAATTTTGGGGTGTTCTACCATTGAAACAAAAATGCCCTTTTATAGCTAAATTCCCAAGCTAAAGTCCAAAATAGTAAACGTCAGTGCATACGTTTGCTCATTTGCGTGTGTAGACCATCTTGCACATGGTTGAATATTCAATGCTGGACACATCAATCTCCCCCTCCAGCATTATTCACCATCACCAAGTGTCCATCCGAGCGAGTCTGATTACGAGAGTTATTCGTTCCACGAACGTCCATTGGCCTTCCGTATACCATGTACACATATCCGAATCAAGAATTCAGGTTCTACCCACTTGATTCATGCCGCGGCAAATCCTATGTGCAGCTGTCGAACCGACTCTACCCGTCGATTCTGAAGAGGGACTTCGACGCAACCCCTTCTCCAGCAGGACTTTCCTTCTCACCATTGTCTGCCTTTCTACCACGCGCGCGCGATTCGTGAACCCATCGAAGTCAGAGTGTTTTGTACCACACTCCCGTCCAGACGATACAAACCTCCACTTCAGTAGGACTTTTCTGCCACGTGTGATTTTACAGACTCCCCCTGCTATGAAAACCCTATAGCCCTGGAATCTGACCGGCTCGAGAATATTAAAAACTACGTAACTTTGAGACAACAGCACACCACCCAAAACGGGTACCGCTCCATCAACCATTTTGATCTTCCCCGTTCCAACACACCGAACAACAATCCATTAGCCCATGGAGATCGAAAAAAAATCGTTCGCATTTTCCAAAACGCATCAAAATATTATCTTGGAGCAAACCCGAATTTAGTATCCTTCTTCCTGAGAACGAGTGTCATCATTAGAGAGTGCGAGAACGTCTCTAACATAAACCGTGTCTTACCCACATGTGGAATTTTCCTATCCACATGTCCTTCCTCAAAGTTGGACTGTTTCTCCTGATGTGTCCCGGCTCACCACACTTGTAGCATCACATGCCCTTCCCGCCACCTAGATTTGGATCTGTTGACGTCTTCAAATCCCCTGGCGTGTCACCTTCCTCTACGACTCTCTCCGTGTATAGCCAACCCCCGACTATAACCATAATTTGGCCGCCTCCTCTCCAGAAGAGTTGATTCCACCATCCATTGCCTTCACTGGCTCGTACCAGATGGTTGTGACCAAATTATCATCCGAATCAGGAAGAGAGGTAAGAAGTAAATAGGCCTTACTTCTTCCTCTTTCGACACATCTTGACCCCAAAATTTTCGTCATTTACTCCGCCTTTTCCTCGTCTCGCATCAAAGCTTATATCCCCAGCCTGGACAAGAAGCATCATTCACTCTTCTATGCCACAAAGTGAAACCTCCCGCACACAGCACATTGTCGCACTTTGCTGTCATCCGGCCCAAATAGTACCGACTAGATAATTCCCAGGAAAGGCTAGCGACATGTCTCACAGCACTATTGCCATAACTCACCAAAACTCCACCGCCGCACAAGCTCCGCCCACATCGAGCATACCATCAACAATAACCATCTTGTACAATCATTCCTTCAGCACAAGGCATCACCTCGTTGAACCTCGCTCTGACACTGGCTCCCCCCGATCGATGTTCCCTTCTGATATCTTTTCTGATGTGGAAGATAAGACACAGCTGCAACCACGGAGCATACTCAGAATATCAGTAGGGTTTGGCTCTGATACCACTTGTTGGGGTTGAGCGGTAATATTTAATTCTGGGCCAGCGGTAGTTGTATATGGGCCCCGCGATAATTTATCGGGATATTAAGTAAAGTCAAAATGACATCGAGAGAACACCGAGATTTTTACGTGGTTCGGCCGATACCGCCTACATCCACGAAGAGCAATTGTTTTACTATATTTGAGAATATTACACCGTACAAAGTAACGCCCGTGTTTAAATCCAAAACCCGAGACCCCTTACCCACATGGGTAATGTTTTGTACCCACTCTCAATTACCACAGTAAAACTGTACCCGCTCTCACCCTTATCCACTCGGGCAATATTTTTCTTTTTTATTCTTTTTCTGTTTCTCTCTCATTTTCTCTCTCCCTCACTCGCTCTCTATTTCTCTCAATTTTGGGGTGTTCTACCATTGAAACAATAATGCCCTTTGATAGCTAAATTCTCAAGCTAAAGTCCAAAATAGTAAACGCCAGTGCATACGTTTGCTCATTTGCGTGTGTAGACCATCTTGCACATTGTTGAATATTCAATGCTGGACACATCAGTTAGATGATTGTGGTGAGTTTGAGTTTGCCGAAACCTTCTTGTTCTTGGCCTTTAGCTTATTCGAACAAGACCTCTTTGTTCTTTCTCATTCGCTACTTCTTCTCGTTGGTTTCTTCTCCCTTCTTTTTGCCTCTCTATCACGTTTTCTTCTAGCAATAATGATGGTTTTAGGCTAAGTAGCAAATAGGGGCATGGCATTGACGTGGGTTTCCCTCCAGGTTAAGAAAAGTCCATCTTTATCATTTAATTCATTCTTGGGCCAGAGTTATGATTTAATTTGGGCCATATCACTTCTTTTTTATTTCTAATGATTTGGGCCACGTCATTTAGGTAGAATATTATCATGGGCCAATGTAAACATTTATTTGGGATTTTATTCTTTTTTTTTCCACCAAGTCCTATTTCGGGCCTTTAATTATTTTAAATTGGGCTCTAATATTATAGCTTATTTATTGAATCTCTTTATTGGGCCAATTTCTTACTTCTGTCCTACGATTAACAACTCTATGATCCTAGGCATGAATTCTAAGTAATTCGATGATAATGATTGACATTAAGATTCGATCGAAAAACTCAAATGAAGAACTAGAGAGAGAATTCGAGTAGAGTGAGAAAGTTACTATTGTTTCTCTCTGTAGAAATGAATTGCAAGCCTTTCGGAAAAATTTCCAAAACTTTTTTCTTTTATTAAGCATAATGTGTGTACAAGTATTTATACCAAACAAACTTGGTATAAATATCTAACTAGTCCTAATCTATGGACTAATACAAATAAAGCCCCTAATTATAAGGGCAACTAATGAAATCAGGCATAATTAAAACGTATACTCTACAATCTCCCCTTTGTTCTTGATTGCGTCTCCGCGCTGTTTGTCCTCGTCGGGCATAGTATGATCTGCGCAAGCCCAGCGCATGCTCAAAGTTCCTGAGCGTGTTCCTCAGCTCCCGTTGCTCCTTGATATCTTCAAGTAGTTCCATTAGGAGCGGCTGTTCTCTCACGAACCTGTGGATCCTCAGCATCGTATCTCGATTGATTTCTTCCAACCTCTGCTCGATGTTTTTCCTGACGACCTTGAGCGTCCCATCGCAAAACTTATGAATCTCAGTTTTCAGCACCAACCTATTCTTCTTGGCTATTGGATTGTGGTAGGTGATGCCTAGGACTGAGCTGATGTGCACGTGATTGTTGGGAAGCCCTTCGATCTCAGGTCCTTTGTTGAGTGGAACGGTCATGTTAACCTTCTTCATGTTGCTCTCCAGAGCCATCTGAAGGTCGTGTGCGGCGAAGTACTTGACTTGGCGCATCATGAACCGGTAGAGTCCCTCGAGTCCTTCTTTCTTGATGAAGCCTTGAGGACCTTTGTACTTTTCCACGTACAGCTGATAGAGATGGTATACCTCATCAGCATGGATGTACGGTAGGTCGCTCTCGCTTAGATCTTCTCGAGTTCTATCCACTCTCTCGATGGTGTAGTGAGGTGTTGGAAGTCCTCCTTCTGCACAGTATATGCTGAGTATTTGGCATATTGGGGAGAGACTCTTATAGTGGCTCTTGACTGGTTCTTTAGTCATCCCCAACCTTACATCAGGTCCAAGTTTGGTCAGCATCCAGAGGTAGGTCATCCTCTTTTGCTGATCCCAGTGAAAGATCTCTCTCAGCTCGAACTCGTTCGGCTTCTTAACTCTCTCCGGTGACCTCCAAATGTTTTCACGAACTTCTTCAAGGAAGGGGATTTCTATTTGGATGTTCTCCCACGGCGTGTCGATCCGAACGGTCCCTGTCGTTAGTCTTGTGGGGGAAGCCGCTCATTGCGCGATCAACTCTGGTAGCATTGGGATATCTTGTTGGTAGTTTTCACCTTCCTGAAGCTCGTCGTCTTCTATGATCACGAGGTCTATTGAGCTTGTTGTAGGAAATTCCGAACGTCCTGAAGCCGTTGTCTTTGATGCTCCTCGGGCATGGAATGGGTCATGCACTGTCCTTCGAAAATGTATTTGTCTAGAACCTCGTGTGGATTGATGCCATGTCCTGAGGGGCCCGGTTGGTCTAAAGCGACCGAGGGAGTAGCTTGAGTAGCTGCTAGGGCTACGAGCATCGCGGCACTTGCTTCTTCTTCCGGAAGCAAGGGGCTTGTCAGAATCAGTGGGGTGGATGGGGTCGACGGAGGCGTTCTGATGGTGGGTTGGTAGAATGGGCTTAGAGGTTGTGTGCGGTGCGTGGTGGTGGTGGTTTGTGTAGTGGGTCGTGAGGTTTCTCCGGCTCCAGTTCTTGTCTGCGCAGAGCCCGAGCCTTGGCCTTGTTCTTGACCACTCGTAGATGTTCGTGGCCTCTTGTCCCCCTCATGAGGGTCCTGATTGTCAGGATCGTCATGTCTGCGTCTTGAGTGGGAGCTTTGGCCTCGGCAAGTTTCAGTAGGTGGCTAAGGATGATCCACCAATCGCCTATAAAGAGACTCTTCTTGAGGCGACCGGATGGAGAGACCGATCAGGCGGGCGAGTAGGATGTCATGGAGCTCGGTTATGGGTATGGTGTATGGGTTGATGAGGATGGATGAAGTGGCTAAAGGGTCGGTGGGTGTGGGTTGTGGAGGTGTGAGGTTGGTTTGTGACGAAGGGCCTTCAGAGACAGGTGCTTTCCCGGTATCTCTTCAGGATGTCTCGATGGCGTGGAGTACTCTCTCCATGATCTTGTCTTCCATGGATTGTACAGAAGCAGAGAGAGCGGCCTGGAATTGCTCATAAATCACAAAAGGGGTGGAAGCCTCCGTCGTAGATGTTCCAGGTCGACTGATGTCGCCTGTTATCAACCCTTGAGCAGGCACCGGCTCCGTAGGTTGGCTCGCAGTCACTTGAGGTTGTGACTGTTCGAGACTTCCATCCAATCCTTGACTTGAATCTAGAAGATTTGAGTCTATGGATGTTGTGACAGGCTCAGATTGAACTTGTACGTCAGACATTTCGAAGTCGAGACCGATAGTGATAGTCTGATCCTCGGCCCCGACTGCCGCTGTGATAGTGAGCTGCGGCTTTAGATTGAGCGATGAAGGGTCCTCAGCCCTAGAGGTATGACAAGCGGCATGTCTGATGTGGTGGAGACGACGGTGAAGAGGGACTCGATCTGAAAGCTCAGTCGACGTGGAGTCCGTTTTATAAGTTGGATCTCCTCATCAGACTCAGTGTCTGACGAGGAAGCCGTGTGAGGTGTCGGTTCTCGTACTTCTTCCTCACCGGCGTGTTCCGTCGTCTCAGGTGGTGATCTGTGCCGCGTTTCCACCTCGGGCTGTGCCTCCTAAAGTAGAACCTCCTCAATAGGCTCTTGGAGCACGCCTACATGTACGGGCACCTCCACCTGATATTCGTGTTCAGGAGCCTCGAGCGCTATCTCATTAGCCACGACGTCTATTAGTGTATCTTCTGCGTCGGGCATTTGCTCTTCGACCAAAGGAGACTCCTGTTGAAGCTCCTGAGCGACAACATCTATCATCGTGTCCTCAGGGCTTGGTTGGTGTTGCGGTTGGGGAGGGCTAACTCCAAAATCTGTCGGGGGCCCTCGAATCAGCTTCTCGGTGAGGTGATTCTCCCGACAGTAAGTTCGATACACATCTCCCTGGGGGTTGGCGAGACGTAGCAGCTCAAAGAAATCGGCATCGACGGTTGGTCCAAGTTCGTGAGCCGTGGATTGTGGAAGAATTTGAGCCTTGGTGGTTGATAATTTCTTCCAGGAGGTAGACGAGGGATGGACTCGTGCAACTCCATGAGTTCCCTGATGATCACATTAAACCACTGAGCGTAGGGCACGTTCTTGGATCTCTTATTCTCCTTTTGCCTGATCTGGTCTGCAAGATCATTTCAGATCAGCTGCGTGAAATCATAGTTCCTTGAGAATGTGATTCCGTGGAAGATCCTCAGTATGTTGCCATTGCCCTTGTCGAAGCCAGCATGCTTGGGCGATAGACACTTGTTCACAATCCCGAACAGTGTCTTCCACGGATGAGGGATACCGCTGCTCTGGACCTGAGCTAGCTTGGTGAGCTAAGTTGATATCCCATCTGCATGAAATCATGCACCATTTCTGCGTCTGATGGGAGCGGGTCGTAGTTTGCGCTGTATGGCAAGTCCAGAATCATCCCGAACCGGTTCTTGTCCATATGTATGTGCCGCGTCCCAAGTATGGTTGAGAAGGAGAATGCTCCATTATCCATTGCTCCTTGTATACATCCCCAGAATTGCTGGAGATAGACCATTGGCACCGATGCGGTGACCGTCAATGCATGCCATATGGGGTGGCCTTGCATGATAGAGACAATGATCTCGTCTATACACCGAAAGGTGCTCAGATCGAGCTGGAAATTCGTATCCTGGACCTTCAGATACAAGTTGTGGTCGTACATGTGATTATAACGAGGGTAGCGATCCATCTGAAAATAAGAGATATAAAAGTTCATTAGTTCATAAATTTAATTTTAGTCGAAAATTGATTTAATTTCATCAAACTATAATATTGTATCAAGTCATGACATGTTTGATCAATTTTGAAATGAAATCGTGTAGCATGCATATAGTATAATTGATTTTGAAAAATGTAATGGCATGTTCATAATTTCGAATGAAACATATAACGCGTGGAAGAAACTTCGAAATTTTCTAAGTGTTTGATCGTAGAAATGTCACTGTTCATTCCGAGATCTTTTACGCTCGAAAAATTTAATGTCAAATTGATTTCCTATGCATTGATTTCAATTGAAATAACTCCGTTTAATTTTGCGATCGAAAAATTTTTATTCGCCTAATGTTCGCTACAGTGTAAAAGACTTTGAAAAAAAACTAAGTGTTGAAGTCGTAATCATGGACTGTAGCCGACCAATTTTACGATCGAGAAAAATTCCGTATAAATTTACGATCGAGAAATTATTTCTCAGGTGAATTTACTGTCGAATCATTTCCTCGATTGAATAAAATTTTTCGATTTGAAATTTGTCGAGCGATACGTGATTTCCGATCCTAAGTAAATTTTCGCTGCAATATTTTTCTATCGAGAAATTAGTCAACGAAAGAAAAACTAAGTCAATCGTCGAGAAATTTTTCCGATCAATTAAATCCTAAGCGGCGAATTTTACGATCGAAAAATTAAGCGTTGAAAAATTAATTTTTCGCTGCTAAATTTTTGCGACCGAAATAAAATTCAATCGAAAATTCTATTTTGCGATAGTTAGTTTTACGTTCGATCTTATTTGCATCTAAATTGTCTATTCAGCGCTTAAATTTTTCGCTCGAAGAATATCCTAATTAGATTTCTCGACGGTAAGTGATTTGTCGGTCAAAATCTTCTTTCTTAGCGACTAAGTCAGAATTTAGCGATCGAAAACTAATTCGATACAAACAGTATCTCAATTGAATCGGAATTCAATTATTGCGATTGACAAAGTTCTTCGATGGCTTCAAACATTCAAATACCCAGTTTCTTTCAAAAACTCAACTTAGTGGTCTAAGATGCAGATTTTTCGAAAGTTTAAACTACCAGATTCATAAAAAACATCGAAACTATTCTTAAGTGCAGGCATTAACCCAGATAAAACTCGTAAACATACCTAAATCACTATAAAATAATATACGGTTTTCTCAGTTTGAAGAACAGTCGAGAATCTAATCCTAATCACGCGAAAAACTACAAAATGCAGATGCTAATGGAGTTAAATCGCACGCAAATGTCAAATGAATCTCATTTCTACCTTAAACAGACAATTTGGTGTTGAAAACCGAAAGTGAGTGATTTGAACTGTCTGTGAAAGTTTTTCGAGAGAGAAATTTTTTCGATTTAGGTTTGCGCGAGATAAAATTTTTCGACTGACAAAAAGTGAACTTTTATTAACTCGCTGTAAGTCAATGTTGGGTTTGCGATTGGACGTTTTGCGATTAAATGGATCAGGCGCATTACTATTTGCGCTCGAGAAATATTGATTCGAAAATTGCTCTTCAATTCAATTTCTCGATCGCAAGTTATCGCGACCAATCAAAATCGTTCCCAACGCTGTTTACGATCGAGAAACATATGTGTGGCGACCCTACTTTTCTAACTAGGATTAGTGACGGATTTCCGCAACGTAAGCCGCGGAAGGCCCGTCTAATTAAAAACTTTTTCCTAAAATAATATACATTACGACAAAATGTCGTCCACCTAGTCAGTCAATACAAAGGCCGTAGCCCCAAAATAACAAAATAGCAAAAACCCTAACGCCGCTCCACAGGTCGCATCCATGTACCGCACCGCCCTCAAAAGTCCGTGGAGCACCGCCACCAGCCGCCTCAGTCTCGACGCGTATCAGCGTCAGACTCAGTACCTACAACACGTAAACACTGAGCAATTCGCCCAGTAGGTGAATAAAATGCACGTATGCAAGTGTGCGCTCAATCCCAATCCCAATATCTCACACGTCATGCACACTCTGATCTTTTCCCACATTCCTATCTCACATCACAATATGGGGCCCATGGTTAGGCTCACGCGCGCAATAGATATCATGGGTGGTCACGTGATTCCACCCGTAATCAGCGGTAAGCTACGCCGGTAGTGCACTGATCGATCACGTCAATGGCCACCTACCAGGTCGTCTCTTCCACAATAAATAATGGGCGATAAAGCCCGTATCCATATTTTTATATATATATAATCATCTGGCGTTTTGCACCTCGAAACGACCACATCCGAGTAGACAGATCGATCACGTCTGTCTCGGCCAGGTAATCTGTGAGCCTAACAAGTCGTCACAATAATCTCAATCTACCCTACTTAACAATACCTCAAATCATCACCGTCTCCATACGGTGGAAACCATCTCTCGCCCTCATGTGATATGCACGTGCCATGCATATATATAATGGTACATAAAAACGTTGTTTCACATAAAACATTCATAAATCATGTAAATCACGTAAGTCACAGAAATCATCGAATCACATAAAGCACATAAATCACATATGTGTTTACGCATTGTAGATGGATGATCCACCTACCTGTCCTCCCGCTATTGCTAAATAAAAGGTCTGATGGAATCCCTATAAGTCGATCCTCTGAATAAATAAATATTATCATATCAGTATATTTGCTAAACTGTATAAGTTTTTAAGTTCCCAAACCCTAATTATAGAAAACCCTAATATTTATGAAAACTTAAAAATAATGATATTCCTAAAATAAATAAACCCTAAAATACTGAAAACCCTAGATATAGCAAAAATTCTAAAATATCAAAAATTTATTAATTAAAACACAATGTCGAAATCTCACAAATGTCGACATCTTATCCCTCAAAATTCGAGACATATAAAGATGTCGAATTATACAAATGTCGAGACCATCATTTGAAAAAGTCGAACCCCTTGAAAAATGTCGAGATGTTAATCTTAAAAATGTCGTGATCTATACCTAACAAATGTCGAGCTTCTACAATCATACTTAAAGAAAATGTCGAGCTCATCAATTCGACTTTTATTATGATATCGAGATCTTTGTTTGAAAATGAAAATGTCGAGTTCCTTGTTAAAATAAATATCGAGATCATCAAAAGAAGCTACCGAGATTTTTCATAATGTCGAAGTCATCTAGTAATGTCGATATCTATTACTTCCCAAAATCTAATAAATGTCGAGATCTATTCCTACAAAATGTCGAGATACAAATGTCGAGTTATTTCATTATAAGGTCGAAATCATTAATTCATAGTCTATCGAGATCTTTACTCCTTAAAATGTCGAACACTGAACAGACAAATATTACCATGTTAGTTATTTACTAAGTTTCGTAAGTATCGAAATTCTCGAACCTAAATATCAAATAAAACCCTACAAATCCCGAAAAGCCTAAATTATCGAAAACCCTAATACCTCCGAAAATTTCCGAGAATCGTAAGTACTTAAAGCATCAATTGTTCTTTATATCTCAACATGCAAATAATGAAATCATTTCACAATTACTGAAAACTTCTTCCACTTAGTACAAATACCGAAATCTTTATGAAAACTTCACACATATAAACGCACATTATATGTACTTAATTCAAATATTTGTTCTTCAACACCCACATTAATCACGAAACTACCCATAGTTCTTACCCATAGTTATATTCAGCACACATATAGGCACCCTCAACCTATACGATTTATAAATGGGTTTCTATTTCCCGAAAACTTTGAGCTTCACAAAATCTAAAGATAACTTTAAATAGCTGAAATCTATCACATATCCTCACTAAGTTAAGTGCCAAAACCATAAATCCTTAATCACGGTTGTTCTAAAAGCCACGTATGATTTTGATTACCAACACATGCTTAACTTGCCTCTTCCAAATTCTAAGTTTTATACTTAACATATAAGTCACATAATACACCAAAATATAATAAATACAACTATAATTAAGTGTTGTAGGATGAAAGTTTACCTATTACGTTTGGTGTTTGATTCCTAACCCTCCCAATGTTGGCCAAGTTTTCGTTCTCTGTTTTTTTTATTTTCCTTTCTTAGCTACTCATAATATATATGTTTCGTACTAAAATATAAATAGGTGGTGGTCATATGTCGATTACCCTTAGGTTAAGAAAACAACTCCTAGTCATACTTATAAAAACCTAAAAGGCCTCCACGTGTTACTCTAAGCCTTTGATTTGATAGGAGAACATTATTATATATTTATAAATATGTAAGTGGTCATCTATTCTATACGATGCATATGTGACATGGTATGGGCCACGAAACATTCTTATGTTGTTAGTATGATTGCAACATATGGCCCAATAAATTTGTTCTACCATTATTAATTTCAGTTAAATCATTTATCAAGTTTCGAAAATAGTTTAAAGCTGACATCGCTTATATTTTCGTCCTAAGATTTTAATGCTGCATCAACATTTAGATTCCTAAATTCAATATTCATCCTATTTAATTAAACCTAAAGACCCGTATTAAATTTTACGGGTATTACAATCTCCCCCCTTAAAAGAATTTCGTCCCCGAAATTCAGTGGTGGAGGACTGACGTTCGGTTCTACGACTAGCCTTTATTCGTGTATTCCCCATACCCTCTAGGTGTACTTATTTCTATTCTCATCACGCTTTCGCTGCGCACTCTAGGGATAAGGAGTTTTAGAAATAGGGGCAAACCCTGGAATCAGATCTATCCTAAATCGTATTTCTCGATTAAGGGATAACTCCGGAAGATGATTGGGAAATACGTCAGCATACTAATTAACTATCGGTATGCTTTTCAGTTCTGGCTGAGGTAGTTCCTCCGCCTTCACCGCATATACGAGATAAGGCTCACGACTGGACCTCAAAATTCGTTGAGCCTTTAGAGCAGAAATTCGTGGAACACGAGTCGAATTGGCTTTACCCGAAAAGTGAACATTTCTTCTTCGGGCAACTAGAATTTTTTTTACGACCTTCTTGTTATTATCTATAATGGCTCCATATTTCGAAAGCCGATCTATCCCAAAGATGACATCATAGTCATTCATTGGGATCACAATTAGGTTGACACTCAAATTCCTACCCTCAACGTTCATGGAGCATCCTTTTAACACATGGTTAGTGCCCATCGGATCTCTATATGGCAGAGAAACTACATAGTTGCATTTAGATCAGGTAGGAGAGATCCCACCTTTTCCACGTACTTGGCCGACACGAACGAATGTGTGACCCCAGAGTCACTTAACACAGAAGTAGGCATGCTTATAAAAAGGTTAGCGTACCCGTCACTAATGAGGGATTCACTTCAGCCTCCTCGTTTGTTAATGTGAAAACTCGCGCTGGCACTAGAGGGGGTCGGATTAGGGGTTGATTCGGAATTTGCGGCACATTCACGTGACACGTTCTAGCAAAATGCCCAACCTTTCCGCATCGAAAACACTGTGGAGTCAGATTTGGTCCTGTTCTCTGACATACGCCGTAGTGGTGGCGTCCGCACTGTTTACATTGTGGTACCGTGTTCGGGGGTCGGTTTGGAACGTTAACCGGTCCTTGGTTCGGCCTCGGTCGCCAATTCTGTTGACCCTGCTGGTCTCCATGATAGTTTGGTGCCATTCCAACGAACTGGCGTTTCGGGTTTCCTTCTCCTTGTTGTCTTTCTGCTTTCCGCTTTGCGTCCTGCGCCATTGCAACCCTGCTCTCCGCCTGCTCGGCTAGGATTGCTCGCTCAGCGATGAGTGCGTAGGTCTTCCCCTCGGTGTCGTACATACTTACGTTTCGGAATATCTCGGGTTTGAGACCTTCCAGAAAACGCTCGATCTTCAGCTCGTCGGTAGCTACTATATGTGGCGCAAACCTCGAGAGTTGCTCGAACTTGCGGATGTAATCCGCTACTGACATTCCTCGTTGCTTGAGATTGATAAATTCGTTCAGCTTCCGCGTCCTATCCGGCGCCGTAAAATACTTTCCTCGGAATAGAATCTTAAACCTTTCCCAGGTCATCGTAGTGGAATCCTCAATCACCTGAATTGTATCCCACCAGTAGCCCGCATTCCCACGTAGCATGAATGTGGCACATGTCACCTTTTCTGTATCGGGTAAGTGGCTCACGCGGAACATTTTCTCGATAGTCCTAAGCCAATCCTCCGCATCGGTAGGATCGGCGGCTTCCTCAAACATAGGGGGGTTTAATCTTCGGAACCTCTCCCCGGCCGCTTCTACACGTTCTAGGCTCGGGGATGAGTGACGTTCCGAAGAGTTCTGACGGTGAATGAGATCATTGATCTGATCGGACTGTCGTCGAATCAGATCGGTCAGCTGATGGATGGTAGAATTGTCGTTAGGTGGGGATTCAGATCCCGCCCTACGACTCGAACTGCCTACCTCTCGACGTCCTTTCGGCATTTTTAACTAATTCTACAATCATTCACATAAGGCACATATCAGATAACACATGATCACGTAATCAAGTAATGAACTTACAGGCCAGGCTGGTTCTCCAGGCTTTTGAGCGGCAGTACATGGACAGTCTGCAGAATCTAAAGCCGAAGCTCTGATACCACCTGTGGCGACCCTACTTTTCTAACTAGGATTAGTGACGGATTTCCGCAACGTAAGCCGCGGAAGGCCCGTCTAATTAAAAACGTTTTCCTAAAATAATATACATTACGACAAAATGTCGTCCACTTAGTCAGTCAATACAAAGGCCGTAGCCCCAAAATAACAAAATAGCAAAAACCCTAACGCCGCTCCACAGGTCGCATCCATGTACCGCACCGCCCTCAAAAGTTCGTGGAGCACCGCCACCAGCCGCCTCAGTCTCGACGCGTATCAGCGTCAGACTCAGTACCTACAACACGTAAACACTGAGCAATTCGCCCAGTAGGTGAATAAAATGCACGTATGCAGGTGTGCGCTCAATCCCAATCCCAATATCTCACACGCCATGCACACTCTGATCTTTTCCCACATTCCTATCTCACATCACAATATGGGGCCCATGGTTAGGCTCACGCGCGCAATAGATATCATGGGTGGTCACGTGATTCCACCCGTAATCAGCGGTAAGCTACGCCGGTAGTGCACTGATCGATCACGTCAATGGCCACCTACCAGGTCGTCTCTTCCACAATAAATAATGGGCGATAAAGCCCGTATCCATATTTTTATATATATATAATCATCTGGCGTTTTGCACCTCGAAACGACCACATCCGAGTAGACAGATCGATCACGTCTGTCTCGGCCAGGTAATCTGTGAGCCTAACAAGTCGTCACAATAATCTCAATCTACCCTACTTAACAATACCTCAAATCATCACCGTCTCCATACGGTGGAAACCATCTCTCGCCCTCATGTGATATGCACGTGCCATGCATATATATAATGGTACATAAAAACGTTGTTTCACATAAAACATTCATAAATCATGTAAATCACGTAAGTCACAGAAATCATCGAATCACATAAAGCACATAAATCACATATGTGTTTACGCATTGTAGATGGATGATCCACCTACCTGTCCTCCCGCTATTGCTAAATAAAAGGTCTGATGGAATCCCTATAAGTCGATCCTCTGAATAAATAAATATTATCATATCAGTATATTTGCTAAACTGTATAAGTTTTTAAGTTCCCAAACCCTAATTATAGAAAACCCTAATATTTATGAAAACTTAAAAATAATGATATTCCTAAAATAAATAAACCCTAAAATACTGAAAACCCTAGATATAGCAAAAATTCTAAAATATCAAAAATTTATTAATTAAAACACAATGTCGAAATCGCACAAATGTCGACATCTTATCCCTCAAAATGTCGAGACATATAAAGATGTCGAATTATACAAATGTCGAGACCATCATTTGAAAAAGTCGAACCCCTTGAAAAATGTCGAGATGTTAATCTTAAAAATGTCGTGATCTATACCTAACAAATGTCGAGCTTCTACAATCATACTTAAAGAAAATGTCGAGCTCATCAATTCGACTTTTATTATGATATCGAGATCTTTGTTTGAAAATGAAAATGTCGAGTTCCTTGTTAAAATAAATATCGAGATCATCAAAAGAAGCTACCGAGATTTTTCATAATGTCGAAGTCATCTAGTAATGTCGATATCTATTACTTCCCAAAATCTAATAAATGTCGAGATCTATTCCTACAAAATGTCGAGATACAAATGTCGAGTTATTTCATTATAAGGTCGAAATCATTAATTCATAGTCTATCGAGATCTTTACTCCTTAAAATGTCGAACACTGAACAGACAAATATTACCATGTTAGTTATTTACTAAGTTTCGTAAGTATCGAAATTCTCGAACCTAAATATCAAATAAAACCCTACAAATCCCGAAAAGCCTAAATTATCGAAAACCCTAATACCTCCGAAAATTTCCGAGAATCGTAAGTACTTAAAGCATCAATTGTTCTTTATATCTCAACATGCAAATAATGAAATCATTTCACAATTACTGAAAACTTCTTCCACTTAGTACAAATACCGAAATCTTTATGAAAACTTCACACATATAAACGCACATTATATGTACTTAATTCAAATATTTGTTCTTCAACACCCACATTAATCACGAAACTACCCATAGTTCTTACCCATAGTTATATTCAGCACACATATAGGCACCCTCAACCTATACGATTTATAAATGGGTTTCTATTTCCCGAAAACTTTGAGCTTCACAAAATCTAAAGATAACTTTAAATATCTGAAATCTATCACATATCCTCACTAAGTTAAGTGCCAAAACCATAAATCCTTAATCACGGTTGTTCTAAAAGCCACGTATGATTTTGATTACCAACACATGCTTAACTTGCCTCTTCCAAATTCTAAGTTTTATACTTAACATATAAGTCACATAATACACCAAAATATAATAAATACAACTATAATTAAGTGTTGTAGGATGAAAGTTTACCTATTACGTTTGGTGTTTGATTCCTAACCCTCCCAATGTTGGCCAAGTTTTCGTTCTCTGTTCTTTTTATTTTCCTTTCTTTATCAAAGTTCTAGCTACTCATAATATATATGTTTCGTACTAAAATATAAATAGGTGGTGGTCATATGTCGATTACCCTTAGGTTAAGAAAACAACTCCTAGTCATACTTATAAAAACCTAAAAGGCCTCCACGTGTTACTCTAAGCCTTTGATTTGATAGGAGAACATTATTATATATTTATAAATATATAAGTGGTCATCTATTCTATACGATGCATATGTGACATGGTATGGGCCACGAAACATTCTTAAGTTATTAGTATGATTGCAACATATGGCCCAATAAATTTGTTCTACCATTATTAATTTCAGTTAAATCATTTATCAAGTTTCGAAAATAGTTTAAAGATGACATCGCTTATATTTTCGTCCTAAGATTTTAATGCTGCATCAACATTTAGATTCCTAAATTCAATATTCATCCTATTTAATTAAACATAAAGACCCGTATTACATTTTACGGGTATTACAATATGATTGCGAATTAATTCTTATATCCAATTTCTCGATTGTAAGTACTTCAAAAAATTTTCAGATTGATCCCTATTTCAAATAAAATCACATTGTAATGCTCCCCCTCAGAATTAAAATAAATGCAATTAACTCCCTGGATTTTCTGTGTAGTAACGTGTAGCTCCCCTGGCAGAATAAAAAAATATGTACCACTTAGATAAAAAAACGTTAGAAATAATAGAGTTCATCAACAATTATTTTTGGCATGTTTTTCTTTGAAATATTTGGTCTGTGACAATAGCTCCTTGTCTTGTAGTGTTGACGTCTCACTCCTTTATTTTGTTTGAAGAAATCTGAAATACTTAGAGAAAAACGTCAAAAATATTTGGAGCTAATGCGCGATTTTTATATTTACTCCCCCTCAAATAATGCGCAAGAATTGACTTAACATGCAAATATATGAAATCAATTCAAGTAACGAGCATAAAATACGCAATATACCTAGTAAGCACATATACATAGTCCCCAAAAACATGTATTGAAGATATTGCGCGAGGGTAAGAGCAATGAAAAATTTATCGCATTTTAAACAATTTAGTACCAATGCAATCTAAAATTGCATTTAGAATGTGCGATAACAAAATAAATTCGCATTTGTTCAATTCAACGCATATGAAACATAATATTTCATGTCAGAATGTGCGAAATTTTTCCTTTCACTATTTTTTTTTAGTATGGGGTCAGATTATTTTGCTTCGATCAATCGTCACACCTAAAATTTTACGAGACATTTGAAAGAAGAAAATGCCGTCAAGTCATGTTGTCAAACTAAAGTCCTAAGTTCATAGACTGGTCCATTTCGACAACTCTCACTAGGTTCGCTCTTGCACTGAATTATTTCTTACTTGGGATTTTTATATTTATATCACTCAAGTCAACACAAGCAATTTTAAGTCAATCTACCTGTGATCGAGGCATTTTTAATCATCCTAAGCGAGAGACCGTCGATTGGAATCAAAGGGTTTTAGTTTGGCTAGGACTTAGAAGGGAGGAATTTAGAGGAAAGTGAGCTTACCCTTCGTCATCTTCCATTTCTACGTCCGTCTCCCTTTTTTTCGGAGTCTTTCTTCTTTTCAATTTTCTCTCCCTCTTTTTCTTTTAAGAACTATCCCTTTTTATGCTATGCTCAAGCTGAAGCTCCGCTTCTCCACGAGGCTATAGGAGATTATCGTAGGCGAAGTTCTTCTTGTTGGTTCTCGGGCCGATATCGTGCTCCTCTTCTCTTAATCCCTAGAGAGGTTTCAGAGATTATCTTTTTGGAAAAGTTCACGGTTATGGAATTCGTACCCAAGGCTGCGCTCCTCTTCTTATTTCCCGATATAAGACCGGATTATCGTTGGAGAAGTTCACTTCGTGGTGCTCCTCTTTCCAGCCGTTCTGACGAGCATACGAGATTATCGTTGGAGAAGTTCACAACAGGATCCATGCCACCTTCTAAGAGATAGTTGGAAGGCAGGTTCCTTTGGTCTGATTTTGCGCGTTGAGCAATACCTTCTTTTGTCATCATCCCCCTTTTCTTTTGTTTTCTCCCCCTCCTTTTCTCGTTTGAACAATCATCCGAAGAGTATAGAATACGGTTGAAGGGTAGGAATGGGATTCAAATGAAGAAAAGGACATCGGAGAAGGCTCAAAGTGGATGACTAAAGGCTAATGTGAGGGAAAAAATTTAAAACGCCGAGTGAGGAATAACCTAAGTGCCCTTATCATTTTCCTAACGATCTAAGGCAAGGTGAATATGAAGCCAAGTACCACTAGTTAAGACAAGTAATTGATGTGTGACTCATTCGAGAAATAGATCCAAAGAAAGAAAAAAAGGCTTGAATCCTCACATATATATAGTGGTTTTGTGTCTAGTGGAGCAACCTAATGACCTTTAGACACAAGGATGCGACTTAGACTGACAAAATTAAGCAATTAAATCGATCGTATGTCGGGGTAAAATTCTAAGTGACTTTAGATCAAAGCATCCTAAAGGATTTCGTCATCCCCCTAATATTATATATATTTATAATGTTTTTGAATTATATTATTTTTTAATTTTTTTTTATTTATTATATTCACGCAAGATCAAACATGTAAGCAAAGAAAACACATAGCATAGAACATTTAGTAGCACAGAAGATCAGGTAAAGCACATATTACGGAAGATTCAAACATGCCTAATTTTCCGACAAGGAATTGAAATCGTTTTCATCCAATGCCTTGGTGAAAATGTCAGCTAGTTGGTACTTGTTCCCGAAATACATATCTATGGTGCCTTTTTCTACATGATCTTTGATAAAGTGATATATCTAATGTCTATGTGTTTTGTGCGTGAGTGATGAACTGGATTGCAAGTAATAGCGATGGCACTTTGACTATCACTATATATGGGTATATTATTTAAATTGTACCATAGTCGCGAAGCTGAGTCCGCATCCACTGCATCTGGGAGCAGCAACTAGCGGCAGCCACGTATTCCGCTTCGGCCGTCGAAGTTGACACACAGTTCTGCTTTTTAGATGACCAGCTTTTTGCCTAGAAATTGAGCGCCACCGGACGTGCTTTTCCTATCCATTCGGCAACCTGCATAATCATGGTCAGTATAGCCGATAAGTTTGAAATTCGTACCCTTTGGATACCATAGTCCAAGGGTAGAAGTGCCCTTAAGGTAACGCAGAATCCTTTTAACCGCGAGCATATGGGATTCTTTGGGATCGGCTTGAAAACAGGCACATAAGCAGGTGGCAAAATGATATCCGGCCGGCTCGAAGTGAGGTAGAGAAGAGATCCAATGATGCTGCGATACAGTGTGACGTCGACCGACTTGCCAGAGGGATCGGCATCCAACTTGCAGCTTGGTGACATAGGAGTGCTGAGAGGCTTGCTCTGATCTTGATGGAATTTGTTCAGAATATCCTTGGTGTATTTTGTCTGACTGATGAAAATCCCATCTTCGAGTTGCCTAACATGGAGTCTTAAGAAGAACTGCATCTCTCCCATGTGACTCTTCTCGAACTTGCTTTTCATAAGATCGCCAAACTTCGTGCAGAGCCGTGGATTAATTGATCCGAAGATGATGTCGTCGACGTATACTTGAACGACCATCAGATCTTTGTCTTGCCATTTGATGAAGAGGGTTGTGTCTATCGTTCCTCGTATGAATCCAGACTTCACGAGGAATTCACTCAGGACATCGTACCAAGCACGTGGGGCTTGTTTTAGTCAATAGAGAGCTTTGTCCAATCGATAGACGTGATCGGGATGTTCTTGATCAACGAAGCCTTCCGGCTGAGCGACGTAGACTTCTTCTTTTAACACGCCGTTGAGAAAGGCGGTCTTAACATCCATCTGATAGACTTTGAAGTCTTTGTGAGCCGCATATCAAGTTGTAGCTCTCCTTTGGTTTTAAGGCTAGAATTCTTTTCTTTGTTCTCCGAATTGGATGAGGACTTAGTCTTTGACACCTGTTTTCTTAGCATTTTTGTAATTAACTTTAATTGTTGTTCGAAGTCTTTTAAATCTTGATCCATTTTAATTTTCTTTTAATTTTTGTTGGTTGGATATTTTGATCGTTCACGTGTTTTGTGATTTGGATTTTTGTTTTTGTTTTTTTTTTTTTAATACTGATTAAACTATTTGGCTTTTAAAATTTCAGTTTCGAAAAGATTTTGGTATTTGAAGTTTGATTTTAAAATTTTAATAGTATATACCAAAAGCTTTTTCTATAATGTGCCAATTGAAGGTTATGGTTTTCGATCGAAAAAAATTCTCGATTTAAAGTTTTCGAGTGAATACGTGGAGCACTGTTTTCGATTGTTAAATTTTTCAATTGTTAAATTTTTCGATAAGGTACTGTTTCTAGAAAATAGTTTTGAATTTCAAATAGTTATGTATAGATTTACGATCGTAAAAGTTTTGTGATTTGATAAAACGTCGTCGTTTTGAGATTTTTAATATCTAAATCTTTAAAATCAAATTTTTCGATCGCAAAAAGTTTTGCGGGCGAAAAACAAATTTTGCGACGAAAACCTGCAAAAGCAACTAAACAAAGATTTGCGATCGTAAAATCACGTAAATGAGTGAGAAATCAATTAAATTGAAAGTTCTGGGGTTAAATTGAAAAATTAGGACTAGATCAGAACTTTTCAGGACTTAATTGAAAATAATTTGGGCCGAAATATAACTACAGGGACTGAAATAGTATTTCTGAGACTTGAATGCAATTTGCCCTATTTGTATATGTGTATCTAAATGCTTAACGTGAAGAAGGTGAAGCTCCAGAGACAGTTTATGCGTCAAAAAAAAAATTCGAACGGTTTTGCGATCGTAAAAATTTCTCGAACCAGTTTTTCGATCGTTGACCCAAGTTTCTCGCGTTGACTTGGTTTCTCGAACTTGAAACAAAATTTTTTTTTGATGTTGAGCGATGAACAGAGGCTGGTAGATGGTGCAAACGAGAAAGACGAAGCTTGGCTTTCACAAAAAAAATACAGACAACCGATTTTGCGATTGTAACCTTTCTCGAACGGATTTTGCGAGATGTTTTTTTTGCGTTGAATCGATTTCTCGAGCGCTAAACAGGACTCTTTTTCGCTGATGAAGGTGATAAACAGAGAAGTCGCAAACCCAGACCCAAGCGAAAAATCGAACTAAATCTCGATCCAAACACAAAATTGCTCGAATTCACTTCGGGTTATGAATCGAAACGTGTGGATTAACGATTACGAACACTCAATTTGACCTGAAAATAGCAAAATAGGTCGAATTTCTCGAGATTTCACTAAGAACACTCAAAGAAGTTTTTCGATTTAATTCTCCAAATTTGCACAAGATATTGTTTTCGTTCGATCAGATGTTAGCACAGAGATGTTAGAAACACTCGATCGAATCGCAACAACAGCAAATCAAGATAGAAAAATTGAAGAATCATTCGAAAAAATAATATTCAACCGTGAGTTCAAAACCAAAAAAAATTCAGCAATTTTCGATCTTCAAAATTCGCTCAAATTAGTGTTCCGTCAATCAAAATTCAGCTCAGACATGTATAAACGACTCGATCGAAGCCTAAAAATAGCAGATTAGATCAGATTTTGAAGAATCAGACCTCTACCTATCGAAGAACAGTGCGCGAGGTTTGAAAAAACAGTTCCAAAAATCAAAATTCACTCCAAATCCTAATACGTTTGGCTCTGATACCAATTGTTAAGTCCTACGATTAACAACTCTATGATCCTAGGCATGAATTCTAAGTAATTCGATGGTAATGATTGACATTAAGATTCGATCGAAAAACTCAAATGAAGAACAAGAGATAGAATTCGAGTAGAGTGACAAAGTTACTATTGTTTCTCTCTCTAGAAATTGAATTGCAAGCATTTCGGATCAATTTTCAAAACTTTTTCTTTTATTAAGCATAATGTGTGTACAAGTATTTATACCAAAGAAACTTGGTATAAATATCTAACTAGTCCTAATCTATGGACTAATACAAATAAAGCCCCTAATTACAAGGAAAACTAACGAAATCAAGCACAATTAAAATGTATACTCTACATTCTTTACCGTTCGAATGCTAATTCCATTAATTCGAACATTAATTACATTCTAAATCCCGTATTGAAATTTACGGGTGTTACACTATATTCCGTAAAATATACTTCCCTTTTGTAGTTGTTTTTGGATGTCTCCCTTACGGCTTGCGACAATAAGGCAATAGAGTTTTGTTAAGTGATCTGCTCTTCCATCGGGCAGAATACAGTTGTTGCAACTGATTTTTTCTCTTACATTGACGGTATAAATTCGACATTTGTATCTGCGAACACAGCTCTTTTCTCTTTCAGATTCTAACAAAGCAGAATATCCTTACAACTTTTCCGTTTCTTCACACAAGGTACAATCTTTTATTGCAGAGAAAAACATGGTTGGGCGCATTCTATATGTGTATACCTATAGGCGTTGCAGTGGGATATGTTTGTGGTTGAGTGGTATCTTAATTATGTAGGAGTAATTCCTTGAGCTCGAGAACAAGGTTACCAACATAGTTTTCGTGAGTTGTTTTAGAGGGGTATGTATGCTTTCATGAAGCATCACCCATGTTTCTTAACTGTCTTCTATGCTATATTCCGTCGGTGCAAACGACAACAAGGTTACCAACATAGTTTACCTGGAAGTATTCAACAACATTCACCAAAACATATCGCAATAACTAAGGTTAAAATTCTCAACACATTTTCAGTGAGTTTGCTTTATAAATAATTAGTTAATGTGTGTAGCAAAACCGTATAAATAATTAGTGTAGGATAATTACCTTCCCACTGAAAGATGTATAATTCCGTATTCAAATGCATTATTTTTAAATACTGCTGATAATTTTATTTTTACAATTTCATCAATTGATTGATGAGCATAAGATGCATTTTCTCGATACACCTATAGCACAAAGCCTTACGTTTATGTGAATTACGTTACCGAGCATGACGCCATTGTTACATAACTTTTATCAAGAAAAACGATATAGTTATATCTGCCAGGCAAAATGCAACAAACAGTCAGATGAACTCTCCAAGAGAACTCTATGTGCGATATAAAGCATGGATCGATGCTGGCAGAATTACTAACACGTTCAGAGTCAATTATCTGGGATGAGGCTCCAATGACTCACAAATACGCATTTGAGGCGTTAGACAGAACACTGCGAGACCTAATGTCTACGGCAAATGTCATCACAGATGTTGGACCTTTTGGTGGTAAAACTGTCTTGCTGGGTGGTGATTTCAGGCAATTCTGCCAGTAATAGCTCGAGGATCGAGACAAGATACAATAGATGCTTCCATTAATCGTTCATATTTATGGGATGACTGCTAGTGTCTAAACATTGCCGCAGAACATGAGGTTACATCACTCTGAAATTGAGTTTGCCAAATGGTGACACAGTTAGTGGCATAGCTAATGTAGACTCGGAATTTGAAGACCGTATGACAGAGCATGAGTATGTCAGGGAAAGAGCAATACTGACGCCACGAAACCAAACAGTAGATGAAGTAAACAATTACATGTTATCGATAACGCCAGGTTTTCATACTGAATATTTAAGTGCAGACAGTGTTGAGCTAGATGCTGTACTGGAGAACAATATGGACACAATGTACCCAATTGAGTTTTTAAACACACTTGAATTTGGTATTCCAAACCATAAGCTGAAACTGAAGCCAGCAATCCCTATCATGTTATGAGGAACATCAACCAGAGAGATGGCATATGCAACGGAAGAAGAACGACTGTATCACATTTGGGGAGAAGAGTAGTTGAGGCAAAAATTTAGCAGGTACTCATATAGGAAAAAAGGTTCTAATACCAAGAATCATCCTTTCTCCATCGGACACAACATGGCCGTTCAAACTCCACCGTCGTCAGTTCCCACTGAAAGTTTGCTACGCTATGACAATAAACAAAGTCAAGGACAAAGCCTAAAGAGAGTAGGCGTATATCTTTCAAACCTATTTTCACGCATGGGCAGTTGTATGTTGCACTTTCTCGCGTGACATCATCGACAGGAATTAAGGTATTGAGCATGAATGAAGACGGCACAGACGACGACGAGGTTACCAACATAGTACCGGGAAGTATTCAACAACATTCACCAAAACTTATCGCAATAACTAAGGTGAAAATTCTCAAAATATTTTGAGTGAGTTTGCTCTATAAATAATAGTTAATGTGTGCAGCAAAACTATCTAAATAATTAGCGTAGGATAATTACTTTTCCACTGAAAGATGTATAATTCTGTATTCAAATGCATTATTTCTAAATACTGCTGAGAATTTTACTTTTACAATTTCAGCAATTGATTATGAGTATAAGATGCATTTTTTCAATACGCCTATAACACAGACCCTTGCGTTTATGTGAATTACGTTACCGAGTATGACGCTATTGTTACATAACTTTTATGAAGAAAAACAATATTAATTATCTCTGCCACCCAAAATGCAACGAACAGTCAGATGAATAAGTTTACCATGTGCATCGCACAAGGCTTTACCTAGTATATTATATAGAGTCCCAAACGATGCTTTCGAGTTGTAGATTGAAGATGTTCACCACTTTTACGTTGTTGCATGATAGAATAGAATAGTAAAACGACGGAGTAATAAATTGAGAATGGACGTGACGTGTCGACAATCATTTGAATCTTCGTCATGGTGGCCCATGTCGAACGTGCTATGAATATAAATATTGAATGAAAAATATGACCTATTTCCGCAATTATAATATTTCAATGTCATTCGATTAATCGTATTATCAACCCCACCCTAGGCTAGGTTTTTATCTTACATTCATGCATGTAAAACAAAACGAGTTAGCTTAATTGTTGGGGCAAAGAGAGGGCAATATCATTGTCTCCTTACGGACATGTATCTTTATTAATTAATTAACTTCCAAAAGTCTCGTTCACAATTTTAAAACGTATGGACAAAAAATAAATGATTAATTGTTCCCTACCTAAAATATGTGGAATTAAAAATGAAAAAGATGTAATCTTTAATCCTTGAACATTTTATGATCTATGAGGACCACCCTTATCTTTAAAGCTTTATTTTCTTTTTTCCAATAGGTATTTCCACACATTAAAGCCCAATAATTTTAGCGTTTTGAATTTATTAGTATTAGATAAAAGACAGCGAACATTAAGTTTTTTATTACTTCAAGTTAGATCTCGCACGCAACTTCTAAAGGACGTAACAAAAATATATAAAGGAGATGGAATTTTCTTGATGAAGCAGCGCATCCATGCTTACAAAATTAATATATATATATATATATATATATATATATGTGTGTGTGTGTGAACACATGTCATTCATTAGGTAAGGAGTTTGAAATTATGTAGCAACAAATTAAGGTTATCTCAAATCCTACGATTTGCACTTTGATTGGCACAAGTTTTGATTTGATCCTTTCCATTTTAGTGATTAAAGCGACTACCATTAATTAAGTCGGAGCAAATCATGTAATCCGTGCGATACTTAGTCAACCATGCATGTTATATGACAAAATTAGATGAAATTTCTGAGTTACATGTATTACATTAGTTATATTTTTTTTCGGAAACGATAGCTTGTATTAATCAACAAAGATACATGGGCTAAAAAGCTCAAAGGGTCTCACCGGTACATCGTCAACCGGGAGAACAAATGCTCACAAACGAGCACAACACAACCCCACAAGGGGACACGACACTCCCACATGGGGAGAAAATGTCCACAAGGGACAAAAATCGACAGAAACAAAACTCATTGTTTACGACCAAGAACTAAAGAACCTATAACAGAAAAAGCTATTAAGCTAAATTTACGATACTCTTCACTTTCACTTGCCGTTCGACTTCTGGGTTTTCATCTTCATCGGACTGGGGGCTCCACAAGGGAGAAAAGGCTCCCGACCCGAGGGTCGAGAGAGACGAGGTCCCACTACGGGAGACTCGAGGTTGGGACGACTGAGGAGGCGGTGGGACGGTGGAGGAGGCTGCTGCGAGGCGGTGAAAGCGGCAATTGAGTTTTATTTAAAAACGATTATTTGTTATGTTCTTCTAAAATTTACTTAATATGGGGCAAGAGTATTATCACCATTGGGATAAGTAAGGTAAAAATACCTCTTAATTTCTTATCTAAATATATTATATATAGAATGAGATAGTGAATAATGACTGAAACAATGAATATTCTCTAAATAAAACCTTTCTTTTTGTTACTAGGTATCTTCTTAATTAGACAAAATAACTATAGAATACCACAATCAATAATATATAAACACAAAATTTAAGCAAGCATTCCCAAGTGCCCCAGCCAGGTGTTACCTAATAAATACTCCCTCCGTCCCGCTAATTTTATGACACTTTTTCATTTCGGGCGTCCCAATAATTTTATCACCTTTCCTTATTTAGCAAAAAACTATCACAAACAATCAATATAATAATATTAAATATTCTTAAAAGACATATTAAAATATACACATTTTTACCTTTTTATTATAGTATATTATTATAATAATGCCTCTTTAATTTGCGTCTCCAGCCTCTTATCTGATAAATAAAGTTGCTGGTGGAGTAAGATAAAAAGTTAAAAAAGAAAAGAAAGGAGAAAAAAAGTGTATAATATATGTCCGTTTTACCATTACATCACAATCGTCCTTTCTTCTCCACCGTCGTCCAAATCCAATCCAACTCCTTAGAAAGAAAAAAAAGTAAAAAAAAGAAGGAAAAAGAAGAAATGGGATCGGCTCCATTCGATTCAGACCACTTCGACCGTTTGCCCGACTCACTGATCATCTCCATATTCAACAGAATCGGCGACGTCAAGGCTTTGGGGCGGTGCTCCGCCGTCAACAGAAGGTTCAGCTCGCTGGTCCCTCAAGTTGACCAGATCCTCGTCCGCGTTGACTGCGTCATCTCCGACGACGGCGACGACACCTCCGTGTCCTCGTTTCCGTCGGCGGTGGTGACGTCACGCCACCCAGTCTCCTCCTTCTTTCGAATATTCATCAACGGCCTGCTCAAGCGCGTTCAGTCGATCACGCAACGCAGTTCATAATCCCATCGCGGAGGAATTCGATCGGCGAAGTCTCCGATTCGAACGACGGCGTCACGCACCATTCCCCGACGCAGGTGCTGAAGAATTTCAGGGAAATTAGGGTTTTGAAAATCGAACTTCCGACCGGCGAATTGGGGACCGACGAGGGGGTTCTTCTCAAGTGGAAGGCGAGCTTCGGATCTACCCTCGAAAACTGCGTCATCCTCGGCGCTTCGAGCGTCACTGCAACCACAAATCACGGCGTCGATCATTTCAAAGGTAACGAAGTTGAAAACGATGATAACAACGCCGAGACCTCTTACACCAACGGCGGCCTGAAACTCCGCGTTGTATGGACGATAAGCTCTTTGATAGCTGCATCGGCGAGGCACTATCTGCTTCAGCCAATCATTGCCGAGCACGACACACTTGAAAAGCTAATCTTGACAGACGTTGACGGCCAGGGCACGCTGTGTATGAACAGAGAGCAGTTGTCTGAATTGAGGGCAAAGCCTTTGATGGCCTCTCCTTCGTCGAAGAGGACGCTCGTGCCAGCTTTGAACATGAGGCTTTGGTACGCCCCAAAATTGGAATTGCCGAATGGGATGGTGTTAGAAGGGGCGACTTTGGTTGCAATAAGGCCGAGCGACAAGAAAGATGATACGGTGGAGGGTTGTGGGAGTTGGGTGGCCGAGGCGTTGGAGGAACCTTTTGCTGCTGCGGCGAAGATGTTGCTGAGGAGGAAGACTTATTGTTTGGAGATGAATTCTTTTTGAGATTCCGTGCTTCAGGTAAAGTTTTTTTTCTTTTCTTTTTTCCATTCTTAAATGCGCTGTTCATTAGTAGCAGAGGGAGAAAGGGAGTTTTCCATTGATGATGTTAATTCACTGTTGCAAGTTACAGAGCAGTTGTGCATTGCATATGGTTTCTTTTTCACATAAATTAGTTGTTCCTCTGTAGTTTGGACTTGGGATTCTTGTGAGGGGAGAGAACGGGTTGGTTCTTCATCAGAGAATTTGAGGTTCACTTCTCGGAAAATCCTTCGCTGAGTATATCATCGACAAGATTGTGATTTCTGTCTGTTGAAACCACTGAGTGTGTTTAGTATCGTCCTTTCTGTGAATATGTTAGGTTTCGTCTTTGTTCTTGTATTGTGAGAAAATAGACTTGAAGAAGGTCCGTGACATTATTAATTTGATTAATGGAGTTACTAATGAAGCTGAAATTCCCACAAAAATTCATCAATTGAATAATGTATTGCACGACTACTCTCAGTTATTATTCAATCTCTCTAAATGGGGGAGTGAGTGGATTTCCGTTGAAATTAGACAGGGTAACCTATGTATCTTAGCTGCTATTTGTTCTTTTGACGGATAAATTAACTCAAGAACGATTCTCATGTACATATGGTATCTTGAACATGTACAATTTCCTTGGATGCCTTTGTTATATGGTTGGTCTTGTATAAGTGTCCATAGATTAATAAACACATTGATCCAATGGGGGATAAGTATACAAGTGACACAATTGCGTTTTATGCGCTAAAGAAGGTGAATCGGTGGAGCACATATTCTTTTAAATTTGAACTAAGCATAAGAATATTGAGTCAAATGAATACATGGCTGCCTAAATTATATCTGATTCAAGGAATTTGAGGGGAGGAGAGACTGGTAAAAAAGTACAGACAATTTTGTTGGTAAAAAATATTGGGAGCGTGCTTTGGAGCTATAATATATCATACATGTGAAAAGAGCGCCAATAGGAGGGGAGTTAGTACAATTGAAAAATGGTATGTGCAGCAGCTCATTAGGGCAATTAAGAACTTTCTTTGGGGTGGTTCTGAGGATATCAAAGGAGTGCCTTTGGTGAGCTGGGAGCAAGTTTGTCAACCTAAGAGTGCTGGAGGTTTGGGGATCCGTAGCTGTATGACTTGGAATCTGGCTTGCATGGGTAAGCAGATTTGGCACCTTGCCTTGAAAGCGGATGTTCTATGGGTTAGATGGTTACATGGTTACTACTGGTTCTTTTTGGGATCATTTTCCCCCTGCGGATTGTGGATGGCATTGGAGGAAACTTCATAAGGTTAAGTTGCTTTTAAAGATGGGTATGTGGGTGGTAGTTGGACAGCTAGTTTGGATGGATGCTATTCCCTTGCTACAGGGTATAAGTGGCTCACTAATAATCATTCCAAGTGTCATGTGAGCTCGGCGGTCTGGAATAGATACAATCTTCCTAAACATAGCTTTATTTGTTGGTTGCTCGTGCATCAACGGTTATTATCTAAGGACCGGCTTAGTGCTTGGGGGATCCCAGTGATTCAGAAGGATTGTGTACTCTGTGATAGGGAAGACGAGACCATCAAACACCTCTTTTTTGAGTGTGTGTTCAGTAGGGAACTACTGCGGTTGTTTGTGGAGTGGTTAGAGTTGGAAGATTGCCCTATCTTGTTTGATGCGGCTGTGGTTGTGTGGCCTGGGAAAGATGAAGCAACGTGGGGCTAAGATTGTCCTTGCGTGGATTGCGGCGATTGCGTATTTCATTTGGGCAGAGAGAAACGGGCGAATGCATGCGCGGGGCTCACGCGATGTAAAGGAACTCTTTGGTATGATCGTGTGGTTGATGAGGGCGCGCATCTCTTGTTGGTGTCGTGCTAAGTCTGGGAGAGTTGATGAGTGTATATACCATCTCACGAGTTATCGAGCGTTTGCTTGAATCCTTAGTTTTGGTGCGAGATGTGGTTTGAGTTTTGTGTGTAAACTTTGATCTATGTTTGGTAATGAATTTTATTCCTACCAAAAAAAAAAAAAGTCATTGAATTTAAATGCTATTGCAATAGATAGAGTAATAGCATATTAGAAGACATTAGAATCGTTAAAAGGGCGGGGTTTTTTTATATATCCATGAGTACGGTTTAAAAACTTGAATTACACTTAATACAACTTTTTCCCAAAAGAAAAATATTAGTATGTGGGGTATCCTTTTTTTCTGAAATTTTTTTATTGTATCACCATTCCGCACTAAAAAATCACAGAGGATGCGGATTATCGTCGTGAGCCCATTGCATTGTCTGAAAAGCTTGGCGGATAACTAAAAACTTTTCTAACCGAGTAATATTATATTAAAAATGTTTTAAGCGTAAACTACCCTTAAAATATATTCTTGGAGCGAATTCCATTTGTCTAATCTTCCGGTGCAACTCTATTCATATTCAATATACTCCCTCCGTCCCGGTAACTTTATCACATAAGCTGCCGGACACGTAAATTAAGGTGGTACTATTATAATAAAAATATTTAATATTATTATATTGATTGTTTGTGATAGTTTTTTTGCTAAATATATTTTGACACGTCTTTTAGTTGGACGGAGGTAGTAACAATTTTCGATGATGTCAATATGTAAACAAAAATCTTTGAAAAAAAATATGTAAACTAAAATATATATAACTGAGAAAAAAAACAAAAAAAAAATGATAAGGAATAAGACAGTAACTGAAAAAGTCGATCCTATAGTTACCACTAAAATTATCAGACGGCGGCGTCACTGTCACAGATGTCGTGTGTCTCCATTTCCCATTACCGATCATCAGCCAAAAAGGAAAATAAATAAAAATAGAAATAATTTCCTTTTCCTATGAATATCTGTCGAACGACAGCGTTTTGGCGTTCCCTTGTCGAGTTGTCGGAATTGTTCAAAGTCATACATAAATACATACATACTCAGTCATACTGCCCTTATGATTCCCCCCAACCCCATCCAAGCTGCATTAGTAGTTTAGTTTAGTAGCCTCAAACTTTAATTACTTCAAAAGCTGCAAAATTCTCAGTTATTGCTGTAATACCTCTCTCTCTCTCTCTCTCTCTCTCTCTCTACAAATATACATAGATAGCCGATATTCTTTAATATCATGAAGTTCCCATTTAAATTTTCTGTTGTGATGGAGGCCTTAGAATTTGGTGGGGACAGAGGAATATTATCGTACTTCTCACGCATAACTCCACTTTGAATCATGATTTTAGTACATATATATAAGCTTATTAAAAATATATATCCCTTGGTAGTTTATGTATTAAAAAGGACATGGAGAGATGAATGTGGTCAAATCTTACGTCCCCAAGTCAGTCAACGTGAACAACAAACCAGGCGAATAACACATGATCACCACAACAACTAAATCGAAGTCCGTATAATATGATTACTTTATAGTTAAAAAGGGTAAATATAAATACAGAATAAAACACGCACAACGGTTTCGATTATCTGCAAAAGTCATGATTATTCGGATGATTATACCAATCAACAACCATAATATAATAATCATAAATTTCCAGTTCGTCTACATAATCATCTCATCAATCCCAATCAATTTTCTAGAGAATTTTATCTTCCATAATTATATTACTGCTATTATTGTTGGGTTTTGTGTTTAAATACCAAATATATAGAGACAGATAAGTTAATAGGTATCTGACCAAAGGCATCGCATGCATACGAGAAATCAAAGACCAGCCAGACTTTGCCGGGTTAGTACAGTACACACATATATACATACACATATACATACACACACATCTCTCTCTCTCTCTCATTTGCAGAATAAAGGTAGTAAATGTATGAATGCTGATGGTTATATATAAACACTATCGCTACCACCTAAAGACCTCAGAAATAGTAGTTGAACCTTTTCAAGTGAATAAACCTCATTTTTGTTTTCTTCCTTAAAGACTACGTACTTTGGAGCTTATATAACATTTACTCTCTCAAGCTCGAACCCTTTTGTCTCCATTCATCTTCTTCAAATTTTATTACACTACGCTCTCAACAAATATATCTCTTCTCTTCCCTCTGTAAGAAAAGAACAGTACTATGCAGGTGGCAGCAAAGCAAGTAGCGGCGGCGACGCCGTCCCTCATCGTCGCCGGCGACGTCGACGACGGGTACGAGAAGGTGAGAGCCGTGGTGTCCAGGAACGCGGTGGTTGTGTTCGCCGTCAGCGGCTGCTGCATGTGCCACGTGGTCAAGCAGCTCCTCTTCGGCCTCGGTGTGGGTCCCACCGTCGTGGAGATCGACCGCGACGCATCCGGCGGGCAGATGCACGCCGTGCTGTCGCAGCTCTTCGGGGGAGGAGGAGGGCGGTCCCGGTACATGCAGCCCGCGGTTCCGGCGGTGTTCGTCGGCGGGAAGTTTCTAGGCGGGATCGAGGCGGTGATGTCTTGCCACATCAACGGCACCCTCGTCCCTCTGCTCAAAGACGCCGGCGCGCTGTGGCTGTAGCCGCCGCCGTCGTCATAGTGACGGCTCTCTAATGATCTATTTTCTTGGTTTCATCGTCGTTTTTCTTGTTTGAAACGTACGATGTTTATTTGTCATGATGACCAGCAGCGTAACTCTCTTTACTGACTTGAATTACTATTGCTGTTTTGTCAATTTTTATTAAAGCTTTAGTTATAACTCTTATGTTTTTGTCTCTTTCTTGGGTAGTATTGATTTGCATGCATGAGACTATGTGGAGAAGTTCAACTTAGTTCATGCATATAAAACTAATAAATATATATGTTAGGACATGCGGAAATCTCCGATAATAATTTGTCCGAGAAATGACGATAAAAATATAAGAGACGAAAAATAAATTTGGACAGTGACACGAGATTTACGTGGTTCGGTCAGAATGACCTACGTCCACGGACTAGAGGGTAGAACTTCTTTATTATGTGGAGACACGTACACTGACGTGATACAAAAGCAGCTACAACAATATTAAGAGTATGTCATACAAGAAATTAATTGGAGACGAGAAGATTTATATGGCTGTGGTGGTTTTTCTTCTGCATCGAATGAGCCTATTTATAGGCTGATGTCTTGCTTCGCTCCTTCATCTGAACATAAGAAAATGAAAGTTGCTGCATTCTTTGGCGAACTTAGCAGCCCACGTGAATGCAAAGCTCAAAGTGCCTTCTCATTTTATTCAAACCTTCACACTATTTTTGACTTTTCTATGCCGACGTGTTTCAAACACCAAAGGTCATTTTCAACAAATCTCCACCTTGACCTTTGGATTCGAAATTACTCCATCTTGATTTGTAATATCTTTATCTCTGTCTACGACTGAGGTTTTTATTCAAAGGCGTGCAGATGCTTTCACATGCAGGTTTCGAGGCAAATATTGCCTATAAATAGAGGTGCTCGGCAAAGGAAAAAAATCACCACAACAATAATCTTCTTCATCTCATCTGATTATTTTCTGTAGCCTACTCCTAATATTGTTGTAGCTGCTTTTGTGTTCCGTGTCCGGTATATGTGTCTGTAATATCTCCACATAATAAAGAAGTTCTACCCTCCGGCACGTGGAAGTAGGTCATTCTGACCGAACCCCGTAAATCTCGTGTTCACTGTCCAAATTTATTTTCGTCTCTATTATTTAGTGTCGTCATTTTTCGGGTAAATAATTATCGGGAATTTTCCACATATCCTAACAAATTTTTTAGGATATGCGGAAATCCCGATAATTATTTGCTCAAATGACAATAATAAATAGAATAGATTAAAAATAAATTTGGACAGTGAACACGAGATTTACGTGGTTCGGTCAGAATGACCTACGTCCATGGGCCGGAGGGTAGAACTTCTTTATTATGTGGAGTGATACAAACACGTACACTGACGTGATATAAAAGCAGCTACAACAATATAAGGAGTAAGCTACAGAAAATATTTAATCGGAGAGGAAGAAGATCTGTGTTGTGGGTGTTATGTGGCCTATGGCGATTTTTCTCTTTGATGATTGAACCTATTTATAGGAGAATTAGGCCTCTGATCTTTCATGTGAACACATCAACTTTTCGCCCACCTTTGATGTTTGAATTCGGCAGCCAAAATGAGAACAAGTTATTCATAGTCAACTTTCGCGTGGCCACTTTAGTTGAATGGTCAAAGACCATGTGACAATAATCAAGGTCACCTAACAATTCTCCACCTTGAACTTGATTCGAAAAATTACTCCACCTTGATTAGTAACACTTTTATCTCCCTCCGACCTTAGCCCCAACGGGCTAGTTCACCAACTTTAAAACACCAATCAAGTCCAAGCAATGCTTGAACTTGGAAACTGGAAGAGCCTTCGTAAACGAATCCGCAGGATTATCCTTTGTGTTGATCTTCTTGACAAACACATTCTTATTTGCAATGATATCACGAATAAAATGATACTTAACTTCAATATGCTTATTCCTTTCGTGATACATTTGATCCTTAGTCAAATGAATCGCACTTTGACTATCACAGAAAATAGTAATGAGTCCCTGATTCTGGGTTAATTCGCTGAATGACCCTTTTAACCACAAAGCTTCTTTGACTGCATCAGTAATCATTGTATTCTGCTTCAATAGTAGATAATGCCACTACATGCTGTAGAGTAGCTTCCCAGCTAACTGCATAACACACAATACAAAATACATAACCAGTAAGAGATCGTCGTTTATCGAGATGACCTACGTAGTCTGAATCGACGAAGCCAACGAGAGTATCAGTGTTTATGCCAAACTCCAAACAAACGCTTAGAGTTCCCTTCAAGTATCTGAGAATCCACTGCACTGCTTGACAGTGTTCTTTACCTGGGGTAGCCTGCTAACAATACTAACAGCCTCTGAAATATCAGGACATGTACATACCATTGCATATATAATACTGCCGACTGCACTAGAGCAGGGAACTCGTGCCATATACGCTTCTTCCTCATCTGATGATGGTGACTGAGCAGCGATTAGCCTAAAATGGCTTGCAAGAGGAGTGCTGACTGGTTTGGCGTCGTTCATGCCAAATCTCTCCAAAACCTTTCTGAGGTAACTTTCCTGGGTCAGGTGTAACTTACCAGCTCCTCGTCTAATCTCCATACCAAGAATCTTCTTATCTACTCCTAAATCCTTCATCTCAAATGCACCGTTTAATAAGGCCTTCAACTGGTGAATTTCTGCAAGATTCTTAGCCGCAATGAGCGTGTCATCAACATATTACAATAGATAAATGAACGAACTGTCATTTAACTTCCGGAAGTAAACACAACTATCATACTTGCTCCTGGAGAAACCATGACCCAACATGAAAGAATCGAACCGTTTATACCTGTCAGGAACCGAAATTTCATATCATAATTTTATGCATTTACATAAATTCATGCATTCATATGTCATTTTAAAATACAAGTGTAGATAGAATAAGGAATCTAAAGTATTATAGTTCTAGGTTCTTCAAGAGATAAGTGGTGAAGAAGTAAGTGTTACGGTATTTGAATTTTTCCAAGTATTAATTATTTAGGGTTTTTTTTTGGGTTGGAAATTTCATGTGTGTAATTAAAATGATTAAACAAGTTGGAAGAAATATTTAAATAACATTAAATTATGGTTAAAGAAGAATTTCGAAAACCAAATATAATGTCGAGATTCGTTCAATAAAGATTTCGACTTTTTCCCTCAAAGATGTCGAGACACTCAATGAAGACTTCGAAAGTCTGCAATCAAAAAAAAAAAAACTTGAGATTTAATAATATAGAGATCACGAAAACTTGAGTTCTCGACATAAAACGAGTAGTAAATGAGAGAGAATAAGACTTTCGATATCTATCACTTGGAATTGATTTAATAATAGAATAATAGGTATTAGGTGAAGTTATGAAAAGTATTAATGAAAGGAGAGTAGATATCAATTGTTTATTACAACACGTCAAATGAGGATGAGAATTGAAAGGAGTAGAAACATATTCATTAATTAATCACTTACAAGAAGATCAAGAACGAAGAAACAGAGAACTCTCATAGCAATCAAAACTAGGTTCAAGGAGCGGTATAAATCTTACCGTGATTTTTATAGTTTAAGTTAGGATGTAACTAGTTTAAGTACTGACATGCATGAATTTTTGTATTTATTCATACCTTAATTAAATTTGATGTTTCGCAGTTATGTAATAGAATCAAATTCTAAATTTAATTAGTTATGTAGAATATATATGGTGTTTATATGATTAAGTCTTCGATAGTAGATACTTTAAAGTTTCCGTAATTATATTAGGGTTTTCCAGATTTCTGAAAGAGTTCATTCATATTGTTTGAATAGTTTCGATATATATGAACAGTATGAAGCTTCAGGTATTCGACATGAAATATCGAGAGGAATTAAGTTAGAGATTTGAGTTATTTCGAGATGTCGAGTTACTTCGAGTATAAAGATGTGTCAATATGTATCAAATGTCGAGAAAAGCTACAGTGTATATCGAAATCTTGGAAACCTTGAAGCAAATGTCGAAATAACTTGGTATATAATGTCGAAAGGAATGAATTGAAAGCTCGAGATATTTTATTAAGATGTCGATATGTATATAAGATCTCGACATATTATATGCTAAAGATCTCGACATGTTATGTTTTAAAAGTTTCGACATATCCTCAATTAAAGATTTCGATAATTAGCTAATCAAAGACTTCGACATTTAGAAATATAATTGGAAAGATTTTGAGTTATAATAATTCATTAATTGTTGTCTCAATCAAACAAAAAGGTGACTACATGTGGTGATTGTAAAGTCCTTACTAATAATGACTAATAAAGAATTCCTTAGTTTCAAAGAAATCAGACACTATTAATAATAAAATCTATGTACACCACATCACAGTACGATATATATATATATATATATATATACATGCATGTTAGGGGTTGATAATCATGTAAAACAATTAACTAGTGGACATAGGAAAAGTTTTTAGTATAATATTAGGATTTATGATAATTTAGAGTTTATACAATAAAAATTAGGGTTTTCAATGATATTTTCGGTATAGTATAGTTACCAATTTTTAATGCAGGTTCCAATATTGATTAAAAAATATAACTTCTAACCCAAGAGTTTAGTATATTGTAAGTAATGAAAAGAAAGGCAAAGGATACGGATAGAAATTATTATGCATAATAAAGCATGCATATCACGCACGCATGTCATTATAGGAATTTTATATTTACCAGAAAAATATTTTTATAGGTCAGGATTCAGAAAAAGGCAAGGACAAAGTCGAGTGAGGCTTTAAGCCATACTGTGAGTATGATATGCAACATGTGTTCTGTTTTTATGTGCTTTATGAGAATTAAATGATTGATGATTTTCTTATAAAAGTATTACTCGAAATGAACGTGAATTATGTGGCAATAATGTGCTACTGTATGATATGTGTGATTCGATGGTGTATAGAATTTATATGTTTAAGGAAAGTGAAAGAAAAGCGAAAAAAATTTTATGTGAAAAATGTTTTAGCTGTGCAATTACGGAAATGAAAAACGGGCCGTTACATGTATGGTATCAGAGCCTAGGTTTTAGGTTCTGTAGACAATTGCATGTTAGTATTTTATGGGTTGCCTTAGATTCTTTTTGCATATCTAGGCAAAGGCCAATAGATGAACTCATGCATATAGAATACGATGAACTTGCTAAAAGGGAGGAGGAAGACCGGCCGTACCTGAATCACGTTCATTTCATATGTCTAAGGTTATATGAGCATGGAAACCCGTGACAATTCTCCGTAAAGGATAGTAGGGTAAGTTGAGAAAAATGGGGATTGTGGACTTTATGGGTATAATGGTTCTGCGGAAGCAAAAACCTGGTTGATGGAAAGAATGTTTAACATGTTGTAGTGTAATCCAGGAGGAAGATCAGATTATGTAGTCTCATTCTTGTAGGGACAGGTATACGAATGATAAGAAATAGTTCTGGATTGTATAGTATAACCCCCAGATTGTCTTGGGATAATTTACTAAGGGAATTTAAGGATGTTTACATGTTTGAGGTTTTAAAATAAAAATGGAGTTAAAATAAGGAAATAGGTCGATAGGTGAATACGAAGTGTTATAGAATTAATTACCGTATGATATTTCCCATAGGGTTGCCATTGGAATGAATAAATGCTGATTAGTTGAGGCAGACTTAATTATACGATTTGAAATCGTATCATACCATTAGATATGGAGTTGTATAGAAAATTAAGGAATAGTTATTCGGGAAAAAAAAAAGAAAATAATATCGAGGAATTTTCAAATGTGGTAAAAGGAGGGCAAACGAGGAATTGTTTAGTGCGGAAAAAAAAATATATGAGTCTAGATTAATAGATGTATAAAGAGATTTTGCAGGGAATAATAAATTCTTCGCCTTCATATTAGGATTTGTTTACTTAGGCGGAATAAATTTCAATTTGACTGTCAATAGATTCCTTCTTTCTAACAATTGTAAGACTAAGAAGGGTCATAAGAAGAACCTGAGGAAGTCTAGTGTTCAGATGTTTGGTGTATAAAATTATACATAGATTATTATTTCTTCATATTATACATGATTCATCACACCAAAATAAATATAGTCAAGCTCATAGTAACACAAGACAAAAGAGGAACGAACTGAGATAAAACATTGATACATAAGAAGTAAGCTTCTTTAATATATGGAGCAGTCGCACCTTGTGACGACCCAATATATGAAGATCGCTATTGCGATTCCGAGTAGACCCCATAAATCGCAAGTTCTAACTTAAGCTTGTCGAGATTATCCATCGAGAAGCTAAAAGAAAAAAAATGAAAATGTTCAAAGAAGGGATGTTGTTTATACAGACAGTGATATCCCCTAAGTTCATCGTGTGCATGTAGTATAAGAACCATTAGTGTTTTTGATATGATGTATAAGAAATATGATACATGCATATATATGTATAATATGCGTGAAAGTGACGAGACCAGATGTACGCCCGTTTATGTATAAAGGTATGGTTGTAGAAAGGCGAAAAATTTTATGTAGAAAATATAATAGCTGCGCGAATAAAGTAAAAGAAAACGGGACGTCACAATACCACTGTCTTGGAGACTGCTTTAATCCGTATAAGGATTTCTTCAGTAGACAAACTTGGTCTTCCTTGCCTTCAACTATCAAGCCTTGAGGTTGCTTTATATAAATCTGTTCATCTAAATCTCCATGTAAGAACACTGTCTTGACGTCAAGCTGTTCTAAGTCCAAATCATACATGGCAACGAGTGCAAGTAATACACGAATGGAGCTATGTCTAACGACAGGTGAGAAAACATCATTAAAATCAACACCTTGTACCTGACTATAGCCTTTCACGACTAATCGTGCCTTATACCTTGCATCATTCGAACCAGATAAACCTTCTTTCTTCTTGAAGACCCACTTACATCCGACTATTTTCTTTTTGTTTTTTGGCGGCACAAGAATCCACGTACCATTCTTGTGCAGAGACTCCATTTTTCATTCATCGCTACTAGCCACTTATCAGAATTTACATCGCCTATTGCCTCCGAATAGATAGAAGGTTCGCCGCCTCCACCTGTTTCTTGCGCCACTGATAAAGCGTACGACACTAAATTTACGTACCACTGTGGTAGTCGAATCTCCCCTCTTTCCCTACTCTGGCTATAGAATGTTCCTGCTCGGTGCTTCCATTTTCAACAGGATCTTAATCAGGTTCTGACTCATCATCTTGATCTGTTGAACTCGTAGCAGGATCATCTGAAGGATCTTTGTTGATCTCGAGCTCCACCTCGTTGTGTACAATATCCTTCTTTTCTTCATTAGAAGAATTAGTAGACTCATTTGAAGGATGCAACATAGAAGACTCGTCAAAAGTAACATCTCTGCTAAATATAAATTTGGGTGACTTGGGATCAGGATTATATAGTCTATATCCTTTCATCCTTGAAGCATAACCGTGGAAAATACATTTCTTAGCTCTATGCTCTAACTTTCCCTCGTTTACGTGCATATAAGCTGGGCACCCAAATATTCTTAAGTTGGAGTAATCAGCAGGAGTACCTGACCATACTTCTTCAGGAGTCTTAAAATTGATCGGTGAACACGGTGAGCAGTTGACAATATAACATGTTGCGGCGATAGCTTCAGCCCAAAAATCATTTGTCAACCCAGCGTTGGAGATCATACATCGAGCTTTCTTTAAGTTAGGTTCATGCGCTCGGCAACACCATTTTGTTGAGGAGTCATTCGAACAGTGTGATGTCGAGCAATTCCTTCATTTTTGCATAACTCCTTGAACTCGCTTCCGCAAAATTCTAAGCCATATCTGTCCGCAACCGCTTGATCTGTTTTCCTGTCTACTTTTCAATCAAAGCTTTCCATTATTTAAATATTAGGAAAACATCACTTTTCTGCTTAAGAAAATAGGCCCATACTTTCCTTGAAAAATCATCAATGAAAGTCAACATGTATCTTGCACCACCTTTGGACGGAACACGAGAAGGACCCCATACATCAGAATGAATATAGTCCAAAGTACCTTTCGTCCTGTGGACTGCTGGCGAATTGAAGCTGACTCGTTTCTGCTTCCCAAAAATAAATGTTCGCAAAAGTCCATTTTACCCAGTTCTTTGACCGCAAAGTAGGCCCCGCTTGCTTAAAATCTTCAAGCCTTTTTTCTCCCATGTGTCCAAGTCGCATATGCCATAATCTCGTGGTATCAACCTTCGGGGATGTCGAAACTGCAGTGGAACCTGTAACAGTAGTTCCCTGCAAAATATATAAATTTCCAGATCTGCAAGCTTTCATCACGACAAGGGCACCTCTGACAATTTTCAAAAAACTCCACCTTCACCTGAGGACCTGCACCCTTGAGATTCAAGTGTGCCTAAAGAGATAAGATTTCTCTTCATATCTGGAACATGTCTGACTTCTGTGAGCGTTCGGATGATTCCGTCGAACATCTTGATCCTAATTGTGCATTTACCAATAACTTTACATGGAGCATCATTTCCCATTAAAACATATCCACCACCGAATTTTCATATGTGGAAAAACAATCTCAACTCCGACTTATGTGGTAAGAACAACCCGAATCTAAGATCCACTCATTATCAGACCTAACAATATTTGCAGTTGCTACAAAAATAGTTCCATCGCTCTCATCAGCAGCTAAACTAGCTTCGGCGGGTTTATTATATTGCTGATTATTTTTCTCCTTATTTTTAATTTATAACAATCAGCTTTGATGTGACCTTTTTCTTGCAAAAATTACAGACTTTATTTCTGTACCTGGATTTCGACCTTTCTTTATATCTGCTACTTTCAGCGTCTTTATGTTCTGGTCTTCCCAGTGCAAAAACAGGCATTTTGCTTGGCTACCACTTGTCTCTCCCGTAATATCCCTGTCTATCTGTTCTTTCGATTGTAACGCAGATTTGACACTAGAATATGATATTGTATCTTTTCCATATATAATAGTGTCACGAAAATGCTTTAAAGACGAGGGAAGGGAACACAACAATATTATGGCCTGATCTTCGTCCGTCACTTTAACTTCTACGTTCGCCAAATCAATAGTGATTGAATTGAATTTATCGAGATGCGAGAGAATAGAACTACCTTCCGTATTTTCATACTGTATAGCTTCCGCTTTAAATAAAGCCGATTCTCCTTAGTCTTCTTCATGTAGATAGCTTTTAACGCATCCCACATACCCATGGCCGTCGTTTCCGGCAACTTCTTGTAAAACCTCGTAAGAGAGATTTAAGATAATAGCCGATCTTGCTTTCTTGTCCAATTCATTAAATTGATCGTCCTTCATTTCTGTTGGTTTCTTCTTTGCGCCTTCAAGCGCCACCTCACAACCATCTTGAATGAGTATGGCCTCCATCTTGAGACTCCACATTGCAAAGTTGACATTTCTGTCGAACTTTTCAATTGACAATTTTGTTATCGTCATGGTGGCTAAAAAATAAATCGGGTTGGCTCTGATACCAATTCTTTAGGATATGCTAAAATCCCCGATAATTATTTGCCCGAAAAATGATAATAATAAATAGAATAGACGAAAAATAAATTTGGACAGTGAACACGAGATTTACGTGGTTCGGTCAGAATGACCTACGTCCACGGGGCAGAGGTAGAACTTCTTCATTATGTGGAGTGATACAAACACGTACACTGACGTGATATAAAAGCAGCTACAAGAATATAAGGAGTAAGCTGCAGAAAATATTTAATCGGAGAGGAAGATCTGTGTTTTGGGTGTTCTGTGGCCTATGGCGATTTTTCTCTTCGATGAAAGAACCTATTTATAGGAGAATTAGGCCTCTGATCTTTCATGTGAACACATCAACTTTCCGCCCACCTTTGATGTTTGAATTCGGCAGCCAAAATGAGAACAAGTTATTCATAGTCAACTTTCACGTGGCCACTTTAGTTGAATGGTCAAAGACATTGTGACAATAATCAAGGTCACCTCACAATATATATATATATATATATATATATATTGAGAGAATTATTAAACGAAATAAGCAAAACTTTTATTCCACCATCTACAAAAATGTTAAGAATGCAAAATCAATGCGAAACACCGCAAAGAAACGCGGGATTTCGTAGAAATTATCACCACGACAGACAATCATCTATGTGAAAACAAAACGTTGATGATTTAATTAATTATCAACCAATATCTTCTTAATTCCCTAATGGATCACCGATAATCTATGAATCAATAAGTATGTTGCAAAAGAAAGAACAATGGGCACAATGTAGAGAGCTTTTTTCTTCGCGAAGAAATCGATTTTTTCCGACGAATAAGACCCTTCTTCTGCTATGGTCTCGAGCCTCGGCCACTTCGAGGCTTTGCGAGGAGGATAAACCATAGGTGAAGGTGCCACCTCAATCCAATTTTGCATCCTCTTTTTTTTTTTTTTGAAAAATTACAGAGAATATATTATTTAAGAGAAAGAGAGTTATTAATCGATAAAAGAAACCTCTATTTTGTTTTTTTTTCCCTTAAATTTTGAATTGTGTTTCTCGGTGTGGTATTTAAACTACGAATGAGAACGTGAGAATAGGTGAATTTCTATGGGAGACAAATAATGGTTCTAACAAGTCAAAGACAGATGAACGGAGGGGTTGACTTTTGTTTGATTGTCCCGAAAGATTAAGCGCTGCCCATTGCAAGTAAATTTATAAAAGCTTTACTAAATATATTTTCATACAAATTTTTTTTTAATGATTATACTGAAAATAATGAATGAGTTCGTAACTTCATAGCACAGAGGCAACTCAAGTTGTTGTAGAATATTCTGAGCAGGTGGTGAAAGTTAAAATGTTGACTAAGCCCGATAACAAATGGGCTTAGACTACTAATTTAATTGGGCTTAAATTTTGGTGCCTAAAGATTGAAATTTTCTTTGACATATAAATTTGATATAAAATTCAGCTTTGATCGATCATGAGATTTTTAAACTTTTGTAACTTTGATTGTGTTGGGATACCTTTAAAAAAAGAGTTAGAAAATCTCTTCCTGATTAAAGCTGAATTTTATATCAAGTTTACAAAATAGCATGAGAGCAAATTCAAACTTTTGGTCATTTTATCGGTTGTTCAGTTCAAATAAACCAGTTTTGCAAAAATTTAGGAACGAAAAAGTGACATATATAAATTTGTGCACTAACAATGAGACTGTAGTAAAGTTTAAGCTTCAAATTTGTCGCTTATTCTTTATTAATAAAGCATGCGATCCGAAATACTTATTTACTATGTTGATTTATATAAAAATTATAACATCACAAAATTCGAATTAATTGTCAATAGATATGATAAAGGACACGCTTGATCCAAGAAATGAATAACGAAATATTGACCATCAATAATGTTCGAATTATAATGTGTTGACCTTTTTGGTCCGTATATGTTAGAAAGTTTTGATGAACGATGTAATTGTAAAGACGTTAGGTCTATAAATTAAGCAATTCGATTTGGGACAAATAAAATGTCTAAGTTCATATTCAACCATGCATTGTTTATGAGCTATAAAATCGATTAAGTGTTGAATATTTGAATTGCGTGTGATTCTGTGATGATTTGATGGAACTAGGTGATCGCATGTTATAGACAGTCCATGAGATAGGATATATCGTACTGTGCTATATATGGAAATAATGCATGAGATATCCTACTGAGCTATATATGGAAAATATGCTGTTTATATATGGAAAGTGATATATCCGTTGATACTAGTTTATTCCTAGACGAAAATCACTTATGCGATTCTTTGCATGCTTTACACTGAATTTAATGTGCAATATTAAATTGATATCTTTCCTTATGTTGATTGGAATATTATATTTAGGAAAGATGTGATTTGATTGAATTTTTGGATAAGGTGTTATATGCTATAAACGGATGTGATCTCTGAAATAAGGAAAGGTTGGCTATGATTGATAAATCGTATTAAGTATTCTCTTATATGATTTGTGTGCTAAACATGGTAATTATACTATGGATTATACATGGAAAACGTGCTGATGTGATGCTGTCTTATGTGCTATACTTGGAAAGAAAATCTGGACTGACTCGTTCTAGAAACAGATAGCAGGGAATCTCTTATGGAAAGTTCTGATATGGTAGTTATATGCGAAATGCTTGAATATGCTTGAGAACGAAATTGACCTTTCTATATGGAATATAATCATGCTTAAATATGCTATATGACCGTTGTGATGATTTGTTAAGAGCATGATTTATATGGTATGATTGCATGGAAACTATGCTTGATTAGGTAATTATTGTTTGATATGATTTTCCATGTGAAGTGCTATCTGAAAAGGATTATATATGAGCTGCACTTCATACTTTCGATGTACTTAGAATTTGCGAATATAAGCCTACGAAAGATTCTTGAGCAGAAACATACTGAGAGATTCCTGAGTTTCCATTTGTGATAGCTTTCTGCCCACCTGAGCTCTAACTTGCGTATCCATCACTGAGCGAGTGATTCATCTGATATTCCATCATCCCTGCCATACATTCTGTCTTCGGACGTGAGCGATACCAAGGAGGCAAGGTCGACGTTTACGCACACGTGAAGGAAAGGACAAGTCCGGGGCCCTTCGGTAGCAAGCTGTGTCTGTCGGGATCAAGGAGATTCCGAGGAACGAAACTCGGCGTGTGGTAACCTAGTAGTGACTAGTGTTCGGCTTGTTTCGGTTGTGTATTGGGCTAACCAATCAGTTTTGTATCCAGCTACGGTGCATTATAGGTGATTGGTTATACTCTTGGGGAGCAAATCCCAAGGAGAGGAGTAAACCCCAGTTGGGGGATATAACCTCTATAAAAATCCTGTCTCGCATTTACTTTTCAGTTATTTCTTTATCACTGTGAGACAGACCCGACGCACATCCGAAGTTACTAGGATATATCAGGCGTACTCGTCACAAACATCAGTAGGCATATCTAAGTCACCACACTTAGTATTTGTGAAAAGAAGCAAAAATTACTACAGGCCTAATTCACCCCCCCTCTTAGGCACATTTATATCTTCATTTGGTATCAGAGCGGGTTACTCAAACGACGAGCCTAACAAGCCTGAGTTAAAGATCTAATGGCTTCTTCGAGTTTTGATGTTTTTGCATAGGGACAATCCCATTCCAGGCCACCACTCTTCGACGGGACAAACTACACCATATGGAAAAATCGCATGAAGGAATTCCTGATCGCTACAGACTACGACCTGTGGGATATCATCGCAATAGGACCTTAAATTCCCAAAAACGAAGATGGAACTCCAAAGAAAGGCCCTGATTACAATATAGCAGACAAGCGAGGAATCTCTCTAAATGCCAAAGCTAAGAACATGATAGCTTGCGCACTCACAAGAGAAGAGTACAATCGTGTGAGCTCATGCGAATCTGCCAAAAATATGTGGGACATGCTTCAAGTCACACATGAAGGAACCACTCGAGTTGTGCAAGAAAGGATAGCCCTCTTGACTCACCAATACGAGCTGTTCAAGATGGAGGACAACGAGACCATAAGCCACATGTATGCCAGATTCATGAACATCATTAATCAAATGTTCTCGTTAGGAAAGAAAATAGAAGACGGTGAGAAGGTGCGAAAAATCCTGAGATCTCTTCCTAGAGAATGGAATCCCAAAGTGACCGCCATCTACGAAGCAAAGGACTTGAACGAAATTTCAGTGTCAGAACTGATCGGATCTCTGACCACCTACGAGATGACTCAGATCTCTATCAAGGAAACCACCAGCCCGAAATCAACCAAATATTGCCTTTAATACCGAACAAGAAGAACACGACTCTGAAGGCGAAGAAGAATCTGAGGAGGACCTAATGGAGCAGATCGCCATGCTGACCAGAAAGTTTGATAAATTTCGGATGAGAAGAAAGTTCAAGGGAAATTCCAAATTCCAACCTAGGAACAAGGAATATCGTCATCCGGAAACAATGTACAGAAATGCTTCAAGTGCAACAAGCCAGGCCACTTTGCCTCAAACTGCCCGATGGAAAATGGTGACAAAAAGATAAAGAAGCAGAAGCCATGGTCACAAACTGGGAAGAGGCCGGGAGCGAAGAAGAGGAAGATCTCGCCTACATGGCCGCGGATGATGATCAGGTATCGGATTCATCCACTATTAAGAAAATATTATTTCTGAATGACTTATATGCTAGGCAAGATGAATCTCATGATAACGCTTCCTCAGCCTTTGAAGTAGATGAAAAGAAGAGATGTTTGAAATAATTCAAAATGCAGAAAGAAGGATTAAGTCACTCAACTCACAAGTGAAGGGTCTAATTAGGCAACGGGATGAAGTAGCTAGAGAGAAGCATCAAACGGATCTAGAAAATGAGCGCCTGAGAGCCGAGCTAGAGACTCTTAAGAAAGAAAAAGGCTTGTGTAATTGCGAGAAAACTAGGGAGCAAAAGAATATATCTAGAGACATGTCCGCTCTTAAGGATTTCTTAGAAGAAAAATCTCGTACCAATGTTAGATTTCTTGAAGGACAACAAAATCTTGATATGTTACTTAGTATTCCCGCACAAATCGGGAAAACAGGATTAGGATATTCCACAACACATGAACATGCTGCACCTCCACAAACGTTAGGAAACCTAAATGTTTTTCATGTGGTCGTCTTGGTCATTATGCTAACCACTGTTTCTTGAAGAAAGCTGATAAATCTAGATATGTCTGGAGACCTAAGAAAGTTCCTGAAGTTTCTAACTCTGGCCAGCCTGTGACTGAGAGATCACAGCCTGTGATACATGATATACCACGTGTTAACAGGAATTACTTTGCTGCTAACCATTTAGGACCCAATCAAAATTGGGCACCTCAGAAAAGAACTGATTCATGCAGGTACAAAGAAGAAAATCCAGTAGGAAGAACAAGTGGTACCTCGACAGTGGGTGTTCCCACCATATGACAGGTGATATCAGTAAGTTTGTGTCGGTGAAAGCATATGATGGAGGATATGTCTCCTACGCCGACAACACAAAAGCTAAGGTTATAGGAGTTGGAACTGTCGGTAACACGTTACATACTACTATAGATGACGTATGGTTGGTTAAGAATCTAGAACATAACCTCATTAGCATCAGTCAATTATGCGATAAAGGTCATACGGTTACGTTTGAAAATGATAAGTGTGTAGTTTGAAATAATAATAAGGTACTATTCAGTGCATCTAGGGATAGAAATATATATTGTATAACTCTTGATGATATCACTGACCAGAATGTCAAGTGTCTAGCAGTTACACAGGATGACACCTGGTTATGGCACAGACGCCTAGGACATGCCAACATGGAATTGCTATCTCACATTACAAGCAATGCACTGATACGAGGTGGTTCCTGACATAAAGTTTGTCAAGGACAAAACATGCAAGGCATGCCAGATGGGCAAGCAGACTAAGACATCTTTCAAAGCAAAATGTGATATCTACATCCAGACCTCTGGAACTGCTGCATCTCGACCTTTTTGGTCCGGTTCAGACGATGTCTCTGCGAGGTAAAAGATATGCCTTTGTCATCGTTGATGATTACTCCAGGTATACTTGGGTGATATTCCTTGCACATAAGAATGAGGCATTAGACAACTTTGCATCGCTAGTAAAGAGACTTGAAAATGAAAAAGAAACGAACTTATGTAGGATACGAAGTGATAACGGTCTGGAATTTGATAGTAAGTCGTTTGCATCATTCTGTGATCAGTATGGATATAGTCATAATTTCTCTGCTCCTATAACCCCCCCAACAGAACGGTGTTGTTGAACGTAAAAATAGAGTATTACAGGAAATGGCTAGATCTATGTTACATGAGTATGATATTCCTAAACAGTTCTGGGCGGAAGCCGTTAGTACAGCTTGTTACGTGTCTAACCGTATCTTCCTTAGGCCGATATAAAGAAGACTTCTTATGAAATCTGGCATGGTAGAACTCCAATATAGGTTACTTTCATGTGTTCGGATGTAAATGTTTTATCTTGAACGATAGAGATAAGAGAGGAAAATTTGACTCTAAGGTTGATGAAGGGATATTCCTTGGTTACAGTCTTACGTCTAAGGCATATCGTGTTTACAATAAAAGAAAGCTGACTGTTCAGGAATCCATACATGTTACTTTTGATGAGATGCCTACGCAGATGCTACTGATGAGGAAGGTATAGATTTGCCTTGTGCAGAATTGCAGGATATTAAGACAGTGAGGAAGATATCTAAAGATGAAAATGCTGAAACAGTGGAACCAGAAGCTGGAGAGCTGCAACCTAGAAAATGGAAACATGCTTCCAGTCATCCAACAGATCAAGTGATAGGAAATATCAGATCTGGAATCAAAACTCGAGCAACTGTACGAAATCAAGATACGGAGGAATCTCATGATGTATGCTCTCAATGATGGAACCAAAGACAGTCCATGAAGCTCTAGATGATATATCATGGGTCTCAGCCATGGAAGATGAGTTATCTCAGTTCGAAAAGAGCGAAGTGTGGACACTCGTAAAAAGACCAGACGATAAATCCATCATAGGAACCAAATGGGTCTTCCGCAACAAACTCGACGAACACGGTAATGTCACAAGAAACAAAGCGAGGTTAGTTGCAAAAGGTTATTCCCAGGAGGAAGGTATTGATTTTGATGAAACTTTTGCACCGGTAGCTAGATTAGAATCTATACGTGTCTTACTTGCATATGCATGCTTTAAACGTTTTAAACTTTTCAAATGGACGTAAAAAGTGCATTTTTAAATGGTTTTATAAATGAGGAGGTTTATGTAGAACAACCACCGGGTTTTGCTAGGGAAGATTTTCCAGATCATGTTTTTAAATTAAATAAAGCATTATATGGTTTAAAGCAGGCTCCTAGGGCATGGTATGAAAGGCTAAGTAAGTTTCTGATTGACATAGGATTTTTGACTGGAACTATTGATAACATGCTATTTATTAAGTATGAAGGTGATCACATGATACTGTTCCAAATTTACGTTGATGATATCATATTGGAAGTACTAATATCCTTCTCTGCGAGGAATTTTCTAAGTCTATGCAGAAGGAATTTGAGATGAGCTTAATGGGTGAGCTGAACTACTTCCTCGGGTTGCAAATAAGCAGCTGGACAATGGAACCTTCGTATCCCAGACGAAATACAGCAGGGAATTGCTGACTAAATTCGGGATGAGTGATTCCAAGCAATCTCCACCCCTATGCATCAGACCACCAAAATAGACATTGATGAATCAGGTACACCGGTTGATCAAACACAATATCGAGGTATGATCGGAAGTCTTCTCTACTTAACTGCTAGTCGCCCTGATATCATGTTTGCTGTTGGTATGTGTTCGAGATATCAGTCTGACCCTAGGGAATCTCACTTGACCGCAGTCAAGCGGATACTTAGATATATCAAGGGTACTGTCAATTTTGGTCTATGGTACTCCTATACGGATGACTTCCCATTAATGGGATATTCCGACGCCGACTATGCCGGCTGTAGGGAAGATAGGAAAAGTACCAGTGGAACTTGCCAATTACTTGGGAATTCCTTGGTAACTTGGTCTAGTAGAAAGCAAAATGCTGTCGCCCTCTCCACAACCGAAGCTGAATATATGGCCTTAGGAAATTGTTGTCAACAAGTTCTTTGGATGAAACAAACCCTTAGTGATTTCGGGTTAAGTTATGACAAAATCCCTATTCTGTGTGATAGCACTAGTGCCATTAGTATTACTAAGAATCCCGTGCATCATTCTCGTACTAAGCATATTGAGGTTAAACATCATTTTATACGAGACCATGTTCAGAAGGGGATATCAGTGTGGAATTCGTAGGAACAAATGATCAGCTTGCTGATATCTTCACTAAACCCCTAATAGAGGCAAGATTCTGCGACATCCGTGATCGATTGGGAATCCTCGAGCTTATAAGGTTAGTAAATCTGACTATTCTATTCTATTTATTTATTCTAGGTTTTTCTATTTTAGATAGAAACTCATAGTAACTCTACCTTAAGATATTCATTTAGCCCTTAGAATATTTCCGTGAATCTTATAGATCTTTCCTTGAGTAATTCTCGTATTTTAGGAAGAAATTCGTAGATAAACATTCCTTCAGCATCTAGTTTATTTTAGGAATATCCGATCTTCTGGATCTGTCCTTAAATGTGATCAGGTTATTTTAGGAAGGAACTCATTTATTTAAAATATATTCCTTTCAGCCCAGTCAAATCCCTTCCATAATTATGAGATCCTGTCAAATCAGCCCGATATCTCTGACAGTTTTCCACTTTCCAACTTCGAAATTCAAATTTCAAATTTCAAATCTCATCCTTATCTCTTCTAAAAATAAACCGACCCTATTCTTTAAATTCAAAACCGTTCCTTATCATCATAAACTCATTCATCTTCTCCAAACTTCCTTTCAAACCCTAACTCTGAAAATGGCTAAAACATCCACACCCAAGGCAGCCACCAAAGAGTCTTCAAGCCGAAAACGCAAGGAGCCCACGTCTGATGAGTCCCCACTTGAATCTCCTCCTAAATCCCAGAACAAGCCTCAGCCTCATCGCCTTCTGCTCGCAAAACCCGTTCCAAAACGAAATCCACTGATAAGATTCCCTCTCCGGCCAAACCTGTCAAGAAAAGAAGAAAAGAAGACAAAGAGATCCAGCCTCACTCCTACCGATCCCCCGCAAAGTCACCCGAACCAGAAAAGCCTGCCTCAAGTTCCGAGTCCCTGACGAAGTTCCTGAGGAAACTCAGAAGTCGCCTCCACGATCCCCAAATCCTGAGAAAGCTCCTCACCACTTGAAAAAGCCCCTCCTTCTCCGCATTCAACCCCAAAACCTTCTGACATCCCGCCTGTTGATTTGTCAAAGCCAAACGAATCCCTGTTGAAGCCCTCTTTTTGGAGAACGCAATCGCACCATCTACAAAAGTTTCAGCAAACGGGATATTGCCAGAGGACGGGGAGTTGCCTTCGATAACTTGCCTGAAGGGACGGTTATCACTGGTTTAAAGGACTTTGGATGGGAGGTTTTCTCAGTATCAACACGCCCTACTATCCTGAGGTTGTCAAACTCTTTTATGCAAACTTCACCTATGAAAGTTCGAAGGGAATATCATCATCCGCTCCTACATTCTCGGCCGCAAAATCGAATGGAACACTAAGACTATGAATGCCATGCTGGGGTTGCTGATGAGGTCCTCTATCACTACGACATGAACGACTGGTGCCATGTCGATGAGTTCGATCTCAGTGATGTCCTTAGGACACTCTGGAATACCCGCACCAAACCTCGATTTTCTGACGGAGAAGCCCTGAACAAGCTCCCTATCGACTTTTTCTTCCTGCACAAGTTGCTTAACATGACCCTCTGGAGTGCGAAAATAGGCAGTGGCGGCCACTCGACCAACATGAACTTCATGAGCACCTTCGCGGTATATATGATATCCCAGAATCGCAGATTCAACCTCGGATATATCGTCATGAAGCACATGATTCAGGCCATCGAGAGCAAGGACAAGGCGCTGCCCTATGGAATGCTGCTTACTCACATGTTCGAGTGCGAAGGTATTATTCTGCTGCCGCTGGCTTGGGAAGACAAGGCTGTCCATGTAGTGGACTTTGTGACCCTTAAGCGCATGGTAATTCATCACTCTCAGAGTCAAGGTTGGTTCAAGGCAAAGGAGAACAGGTCAGTCGATAGTGCTCAGAAACGGTCTGCTGCGAAGGGAAAGCAAAGGTCAAAGCGACGAGGACGACGACTACGAGGATGAGCTCAGCGTAGGGAAGGCAGGAATCTCAGTGTTGCGCCGCATATCTCTGATATCAAGGCTGATAATCAGAAGCGCTTCCGCAAGCTCAAAGAGCAGTATCCGAGCTTTCACTGAAACTATCCAAGCTCTCAAAGCTCATCAAGAAGTCCCTCTCTAAGCCCGCAGACTCCGAGACCTCTTCAAGCCAGTAGGCTGCACTTATAGTTCCTTTTTGCTCATAGTTGCCCCTAGGATATTCCAGTATCATTCAGTTTTTAGTTATTCCTCCCGCCTTATTTGATGATGAAGGGGGAGTAGTAGTAAGGTAAGTTTAGACGTTTAGCGTCTAAGTGTTTTAGTGGTAAGTGATGTACAGGGAGGCTCGTTGAACCCTAATATAATATTTTGCTGCTATTATGATATATCTTCTATGCTTAACATCTTTTGCTCTGATCTTCGGATATATCATATGTTGATCTCATACTCTGATGCTTAACTGTGCTATTTGACTTGCGTAAAATTTCTTGATAAGTGCTAAGTGCCTGCTGAGATGATTACATGATTGCTTGAACCATGCTTGGAAAATGCGCACTTAGGCAGGGGGAGCACACTCACGGGTAATTTCAAAATTTTTAATACTCCGGATATAACATAAAAAGATAGGATATATCCGCACTTAGACAGGGGGAGCAAAATTAGTCCAAGATATATCTTAGCATGTCATAGAGATAACTGCACTTAGGCAGGGGGAGCAAATATGTATCACATGCGATTAGGAAATATCATATGCTCTGCTTGTGATTATGGAACACTTAGACATATGCGCTAGGACTTGCATTATCGAATATGCTTACTTGCTTCCGTGCTGCATCAATTACATGTCATCATCAAAAAGGGGGAGAATGTTGACCTTTTTGGTCCGTATATGTTAGAAAGTTTTGATGAACGATGTAATTGTAAAGACGTTAGGTCTATAAATTAAGCAATTCGATTTGGGACAAATAAAATGTCTAAGTTCATATTCAACCATGCATTGTTTATGAGCTATAAAATCGATTAAGTGTTGAATATTTGAATTGCGTGTGATTCTGTGATGATTTGATGGAACTAGGTGATCGCATGTTATAGACAGTCCATGAGATAGGATATATCGTACTGTGCTATATATGGAAATAATGCATGAGATATCCTACTGAGCTATATATGGAAAATATGCTGTTTATATATGGAAAGTGATTATATCCGTTGATACTAGTTTATTCCTAGACGAAAATCACTTATGCGATTCTTTGCATGCTTTACACTGAATTTAATGTGCAATATTAATTGATATCTTTCCTTATGTTGATTGGAATATTATATTTAGGAAAGAGTGATTTGATTGAATTTTTGGATAAGGTGTTATATGCTATAAACGGATGTGATCTCTGAAATAAGGAAATGTTGGCTATGATTGATAAATCGTATTAAGTATTCTCTTATATGATTTGTGTGCTAAACATGGTAATTATACTATGGATTATACATGGAAAACGTGCTGATGTGATGCTGTCTATGTGCTATACTTGGAAAGAAAATCTGGACTGACTCGTTCTAGAAACAGATAGCAGGGAATCTCTTATGGAAAGTTCTGATATGGTAGTTATATGCGAAATGCTTGAATATGCTTGAGAACGAAATTGACCTTTCTATATGGAATATAATCATGCTTAAATATGCTATATGACCGTTGTGATGATTTGTAAGAGCATGATTTATATGGTATGATTGCATGGAAACTATGCTTGATTAGGTAATTATTGTTTGATATGATTTTCCATGTGAAGTGCTATCTGAAAAGGATTATATATGAGCTGCACTTCATACTTTCGATGTACTTAGAATTTGCGAATATAAGCCTACGAAAGATTCTGAGCAGAAAACATACTGAGAGATCTGAGTTTCCACTTGTGATAGCTTTCTGCCCACCTGATCTCTAACTTGCGTATCCATCACTGAGCGAGTGATTCATCTGATATTCCATCATCCCTGCCATACATTCTGTCTTCGGACGTGAGCGATACCAAGGAGGCAAGGTTGACGTTTACGCACACGTGAAGGGAAGGACAAGTCCGGGGCCCTTCGGTAGCGAGCTGTGTCTGTCGGGATCAAGGAGATTCCGAGGAACGAAACTCGGCGTGTGGTAACCTAGTAGTGACTAGTGTTCGACTTGTTTCGGTTGTGTATTGGGCTAACCAATCAGTTTTGTATCCAGCTACGGTGCATATAGTGATTGGTTAAAATCTTGGGAAGCAAATCCCAAGGAGAGGAGTAAACCCCAGTTGGGGATATAACCTCTATAAAATCCTGTCTCGCATTTACTTTCAGTTATTTCTTTATCACTGTGAGACAGACCCGACGCAATCCGAAGTTACTAGGATATATCAGGCGTACTCGTCACAACATCAGTAGGCGTATCTAAGTCACCACACTTAGTATTTGTGAAAAGAAGCAAAAATTACTATAGGCCTAATTCACCCCCCCTCTTAGGCACATTTATATCTTCATAATGAATTAAGAGATAATATTAATATGTGGATGTTTTTATTATTTATATTTGGAGGTATTATATTGAATGTAGTAAAAAGTAGATGAGTATTAATTGAAGATGATGTGTATAATTGAAATAAATGTTGTAAATTTTTGGTGTAATAGTGAATTTGTAGTAGTATAAATATGTGTTTTGGGTTGTGTAATTTGTATTAAAAAGTATTAATAAAGAAGTTATTATCTCTCTAGTTATCTCTCTAATATTACTATAATCGTAATTAATAAAACACGTAATCGTTATAATATTTTTATAACACGTTATCAGCACGAGACTCTAATCAACTGAGATTCGCCGACGTCATCACTCCGAGCACGAGTTCCAGCCATTTGAATTTCGTCGACGTCATCAAGCCACGGTATAATATATACATTTTATTTTCATATCGTACAACACAAAAAGCCCGCTAGCTCTCACGGTACCCCCACAAACTTGTGGCGTGAGCACCAGATTTCGAATCCTAGCTGGGCCGTTGACTTTTAATATTATGCCGTTTTATTTTTTGACTTTTTACTTTTGTCACAATAAGGTTAATATTATTTACGCTTCGAACTATTTTTCTTAACCAATTGTTTATTCTGTGATAGTAAAATGTCGAATCTTCAAAAGAATTGTTGCTCTGGATATCACGGGCAAGAACTATTTGTCATGGATTTTGGATGCCGATATCCACCTTGAATCGAAAGGCCTGGGAACTACTATACAAGCTGATAATACGGCATCGAGCCAAGACAAGGCTAAGGCCATGATATTTTTCCGTCACCACCTTCACGAAAGTCTAAAGGTGGAATATCTTACTGTGAAAGATCCACTTATTTTGTGGACTAATCAAAAGAAAGTACGACTATCAGAGACTGTGATCCTACAAATGTCCAATATGAATGGACAACTTACGGTTCCAAGATTATAAATCTATAAGTGATTATAATTCTGCTATGTTCAGAATTACTTCACAATTAAGATTGTTGTGGACAAGAAGTTACAGAAAGCAAGTATGATGGAGAAAACCTTCACCACGTTCCATGCAGCGAATTTGTTGTTACAACAACAATATCGTGAAAAAGGTTTCAAGAAATATTCAGAATTAATTTCATGTCTCCTCGTTGCTGAACAAAATAATGAGTATATTATTGAAAAATCATCAATCACGACCAACGGGCTCTGCTCCCATTCCTGAAGTCAATATGAACACTTATCAAAGTGAACGAGGCAATGACTTTCGTGGGCGTGGCAGGTATAATAATCGAGTTCGTGGTCGTGGTCGTGGCTGTAGCCGACAACATTATGGTAATTATGATAATTTTCATCAGAAAAGGAAAAATGAAAACAAAGAGGAAACCGGCGAACAATCAAAAAGGCGATTCGATGAACCATGTTCTCGTTGTGGTGTGAAAGGTCATTATGCTCGTACTTGTCGTGTGCAAAACATATTGTTGAGCTATATCAAAAATCGCTTGAAAAAGGAAAGAAAGTTGAGAATAATTTTGTCCGAGATGAAGGAGGTTCTAGTCTCAACCTCGACGATATTCCCCACTTGGATCTTGAAGAATTTCTCGCCGATCATGATGAATAAAAGACTTATTATTGTCTATCGTATTTTATATACGTGTGCTGTATTATATGAATTTTATTTACGTATGTGTGCTGTATTATCATGAATTTTATGTACGTATGTGTGTTGCATTATGATGAATTTATGTGTAGTTAATAATTAATGTGTTTTATTATTTTCTTGAGGAATGAACACACGTGGAGATATATGTCTTGTGGACAGCGCAACGACTCATACAATACTCACGGATAAGAAATATTTCATCCGACTGATTACTCAAGAAGCAAATGTTAATACTATTTCGGGAATTACAAAATTGATTGAAGGCTCTGGAAGAGCAAATATCTTATTATCCGGAGGAACAAAATTGCATATTGAAAATGCATTATATTCTTCGAAGTCTCATAGAAACTTATTGAGTTTTAAAGACATCCGTAAAAACGGATATCATAGACTACAAAAGAAGGTGACAATGAATACCTTCAAATCACAAACGTGATTTTAAATAAGAAATGCGTTATAGAAAAATTATCTGCATTATCCTCCGGTTTATACTATGCATATATTAATACGATTGAGTCGAATTTTATAAACAATGATTTATTTGTGGTGTGGCATGACCGGTTAGGCCATCCTGGTTCAACTATGATGCGAAGGATAATTGAGAACTCATGTGGACACACTTTAAAAAATAAGAAGATTATTCAATCTAATGAGTTATCATGTGATGCTTGCTCGAAAGGTTAATCGCTAGAACGTATTCAAGGCGACATTTGTGGACCAATTCATCCATCATGTGGTCCATTTAGATACTTCATGGTTTTAATTGATGCATCAACTAAATGGTCACATGTATCATTATTATCAACACGCAATGTTGCGTTTGCTAGACTGCTTGCTCAGTTAATTCGACTACGGGCACACTTTCCTGATTATCCAATTAAGAAAATACGTCTTGACAATGCTGGTGAATTCACCTCTAAAGCATTTAATGAATATTGTATGTCTATTGGGATTGATGTTGAACATCCCGTAGCACATGTGCATACTCAAAATGGACTTGCGGAATCATTAATAAAAAGATTACAATTAATAGCAAGACCATTATTAATGAAGTCGAAGCTTCCCTTATCATGTTGAGGATATGCTATTTTGCATGCAGCATCACTTATTCGCATTCGACCCACAAGTTATCATAATGTTTCCCCATTACAAATGGTTTTCGGTCAGGAACCAGATATTTCCCATGTGAAAATTTTTGGATGTGCAGTATATGTCCCAATTGCTCCACCACAACGCACTACAATGGGACCTCAAAGAAGATAGGGAATATATGTTGGATTTGAATCTAAGTCAATACTAAAATATTTAGAACCATTGACAGGAGATTTATTTACGGCTCGATTTGCCGACTGTCATTTGATGAATCAAAATTTCCAACATTAGGGGGAGATAAAGAAAAATAAACAGCTGGTTAAAGATATTAGTTGGAATGAATTATCATTGGCTCATTTTGATCCTCGTACAAAAGAATGTGAACTTGAAGTTCAAAAGATAATTCATTTACAAAATTTGGCAAATCAATTGCCAGACAGTTTTACTGACCAGAAAAAGGTTACTAAATCGCATATACCAGCTGTTAATGCTCCTGTTAGAATTGATACTTCTATTTATATTTCTAATAATAAAATTGAGCCGAAACCACAGTTAAAACGTGGTAGACCCTCGGGATCCAAAGACAAGAATCCTCGTAAAAGAAAAGGAGCAAATTAAAATAGATGGTCAAAGCGAGGACACGTCAACTCTAAGAGATTCTATGGGCATAAATAAATCTGATCAGGTACCTGAAAGTTGTGAAAATAATGAAAATGAAGAGATCTCAATAAATTATGCCCATAATGGAATAAGATGGAACCAAGATGAAGTCAACGTTGACGATGTTTTCTCATTTAATGTAGCGCTACATGAGATTAATGAAAATGAGGATAATGAACCCAAATCTATAAATGAATGTCGACAAAGAAGTGATTGGCCAAAATGGAAAGATGCAATCGAGGCAGAATTAAAATCACTTGAGAAACGAAAAGTATTTGGACCCGTGGTTCGCATACCAGAAAATGTAAAGCCGGTTGGATATAAATGGGTTTTCATTAGAAAGAAAAATGAAAACGGTGAAATTGTGAGATACAAAGCACGGCTTGTTGCACAAGGTTTTTCACAAAGACCTGGCATTGATTACGAAGAGACTTATTCTCCTGTGGTGGATGCAACAACTTTTCGTTATCTAATTAGTCTGGCAGTACGTGAAAGGCTCGATATGCATCTTATGGATGTTGTCACTGCGTACTTGTATGGATCACTCGAGAGTGACATATACATGAAACTCCCTGAGGGATTTCGTTTGCCTGAAAATTCAGGATCTCGAAATGAGTACTCAATAAAGTTGAATAAATCGCTATACGGTTTAAAACAATCAGGGCGTATGTGGTATAATCGTTTAAGTGATTATTTACTTAAAGAGGGCTATAAAAATGATCAAACATGTCCTTGTATCTTCATGAGAAGAAGTGGAAATGAATTTGTCATCATTGCCGCTTATGTTGATGACTTAAATATAATAGGAACTCCTCAAGAGTTAAATAAAACTATTACATGTTTAAACCGAGAATACGAAATGAAAGATCTCGGAAGAACGAAATTTTGTCTCGGACTACAAATTGAATATTTAAACAATGGAATATTTGTCCATCAAGAGACTTATACAAAGAAGATCTTGAAAAGATTTTATATGGACAAAGCACATCCATTAACTACTCCAATGATAGTACGATCTCTTGATGTGAATAAAGATCCATTCAGACCATGCGATGATAATGAAGAAATACTTGGTGCTGAAGTTCCATATCTTAGTGCTATTGGAGCATTAATGTATCTTACAAGTCATACTAGACCCGATATAGCATTTGCAGTGAATTTATTAGCAAGATACAGTTCTTCACCAACTAGACGACATTGGAATGGGATCAAACAAATTTTCCGTTATCTTCAAGGAACTACGGATGCGGGATTATTTTATTCGAATGATTCACAATTAAGTTTAGTTGGCTATGCAGATGCGGGATTTCTATCTGATCCGCATAACGGACGATCGCAAACAGGTTACTTATTTACACATGGAGGTACATCTATTTCATGGCGATCGGTAAAACAAACCTTAATTGCTACTTCTTCAAATCATGCTGAAATATTAGCGATTCATGAGGCTAGTCGAGAATGTGTTTGGTTAAGATCTATTATTCAACACATTCAAGACACCTGTGGACTATCTATTGAGAAATTACCTTCTACAATATTATTTGAAGATAATACAACATGCATATCTCAATTAAAAGAAGGTTACATCAAAGGTGATAGAACAAAACACATATCACCAAAATTTTTCTTTACGCATGAACTTCAGAAAAATGGTGATATTGATGTACAACAAGTTCGATCAAGTGAAAATCTTGCTGATCTATTTACTAAGGCACTTCCTCCAAGAATTTTTGAAAATTTGGTATGTTCAATTGGAGTCCGAAAACTTAGAGATCTTAAAGGACATTCTCATCAGGGGGAGTAAATACGCGTTGCACTCTTTTTTCCTTCACTATGGTTTTTCCCACAGGGTTTTCCTAGTAAGGTTTTTAATGAGGCAACAACTAAAAAGCGTATCTAAAGAATAATGTACTCTTTTTCCTTCATTAGGTTTTTATCCCAATGGGTTTTTCCTAATAAGGTTTTAACGAGGCAGATTCTTTGAAAAACATCCAAGGGGGAATATTATGAATTAAGAGATAATATTAAGATGTGGATGTTTTTATTATTGATATTTGGAGGTATATTGAATGTTGTAAAAGGTAGATGAGTATTAATTGAAGATGATGTGTATAATTGAAATAAATGTTGTAAATTTTTGGTGTAATAGTGAATTTGTAGTAGTATAAATATGTGTTTTGGGTTGTGTAATTTGTATTAAAAAGTATTAATAAAGAAGTTATTATCTCTCTAGTTATCTCTCTAATATTACTATAATCGTAATTAATAAAACACGTAATCGTTATAGTATTTTTATAACAGGAATATTTATATAAAACCAAAAGTTCATGTCAAGTTCGGCAGACATGGATCGGGCAATTACATTACGAAATCGTCTTTGTTTTTAATAATAATTAATTCGTGTTTTGACTTTTAATACACGGAGTGAATTGATCGACAGCCGACACCTTATCCAATTGTCATATGCCCATATGCTCATAATTGCATTTCTATATTTGAGTAATAGGTTCGTACGTATAAAGTACTAATCCGATTTGAGCTATATGCTGACCTGGTTTTGTGAATTTATATATTTAATACTCCCTCTGTCCCATTAAGTTTTGTACATTTTACTATATCGGGCGTCCCGCTAGCTTTTGTACATTTCTTTTTTAGCGAAAAATTATCACAAACAATCAATATAATAATATTAAATATTCTTAAAGACTTGTCAAAATATACGCCTTTTTACCTTTTTAATTGTACTATATTATTAAAATATTCAGTTTCTTAAAAACCGTGTCATACCCCAAATGTCCATAACTATAGATGAATTATTCATGATGCAATGATGATTTTATTGTCATGCTAGAATTGGACGTTAAAACAATGATTTTATAAAATATCAAACGTTTCATAATAAAAATCATTTCAAATTCTCAGACTTTCCTCTTGGAGTCTTACATGAATTTGGAATATGGAATATGCGACATGTATTTCACTAAAAGAAAAGAAGAAATATCACTTAAATTTCTAAAACCTTGTTTACACGTTTACTACAAACGGTTATCCAAGACAAATGCCCACCTTTCCAATCTTATAGGGTAAAGTCCATCATTCCCCCATGTGTTTTTACTAAAATGCACGTTATTGCCTTGTGGTTTTTAAATTGCGTGAAACCCCCTTATACTTCTTAAAACTTATCACTGTAATCCCCGATCACACATTCTGCGCGTGAATGCATCACACGCGCTGTAATTGCTACTGGAATAAGAATTGATCATATTTTTCAACACAAAATGACTAAAATATCCCTACAAGTCATCTTCTTGCACTGGATAACTCGCCGAAGTAAAAAGCAAAATTGCAACAAAACAACTAATGCAGATTCAAACGAAAAGCCCCAAGAGCTTGAACATACAGTAACTAACAGAAATCAACAGACGCAGAATAGAGTCGAATAGGGCAAAATTGCCTCACCCAATTTTAACATAGACAATTCTTTGTAGCACAACAGAGTAAAATTGGATGGTGTGCGCTGATTAGCGATTCAAGCTACTAAAAAATCGCACAAAAAGAAGAAAGTAAACACTTACAAATCAGATCAAACGTTTTGCTTGGATCTTGACCCACGACACCTCCAACGTCTTCAAGGCTGAGCTGCGAAGGACGGGCCACTCAGTAATGGTAAATAGTCTCTTTACAAAGGTAAAATAGAGCAGATTATCGAAGATGTTGTTATGAACTCGCTTAAGGTTGAGCTCGAAAGTGGTTCGGTTGCAGACAAGCGAGGTGAAGATGAAATGAGTGAAGATGCTGTAAGAATGAAGAGTGATGTAGGGTGTTCGATTAGATCAAGTCAGCAGAGGTCAAAGATGGCAAATGTTTGGATTGGACTTGATCGTGAAGGAGTGGGTTGAAGAGGAGAATATCTGCGCCAAGTTGTTTAATTTGTTATATTTCGTATTGGGTCAAAAGCCCATTTATGTTGCTGTTATAAACAATGTACGAGAGATTTTGCAGATTAAGCAAGATTAAACCTAATTCTCATCTATCATCATCATCTTTCTAATCTTCTCATCGATCTCTACACCTGTTCTTCACTTCTCAATATATATTTTCTATCTTTCGTCTCTTCTCACCTTTAACCAATATTCAAATTATACAAAAATAGTATTATATTAATATCATCTGTGTATTGACATTAAGCTAATTTTAGCACATCATATACCAAATCTGCTCGATCCATAGCATTAGGTATCAGAGCCTACGACTACCTCGGCAATGGCTGATTATACACCCTTCAAGGATCATCAATCAAAGGCCAGCTTCACTGCCATGTCTCATAGGGAAGCTGAAGCTACCTTCAGGCAGGTGGAGCTTTCAAATAAGTTAGACAGGTTCCACGACAATGTCATAGCAAGCTTGATAATCTTCTACAGACCATTTACAATCTAAACTTATAGCTGGGTGGAATTAATGGTGAATCACAATCAACTTTGGTTGTCAATGTACCGGCATTGCTAGAGACTGATTCTATGTTAAGGGATAAATTTACCAGCATCTACTGATGATGACATGTCGGATTCGTGTGGGACTGACGGGCTTGAATCTACCTTGGTCAAGGACGAACCGGCGTTGGTTGATGAGGCATCTACTCAACTGGCCTCGGTTGACGAGGAACATATATCATATTCCGAGTCCCTTACTGGAATTGAATGTGACGGATCAGCTTTAGATGATGAAGATCTTCTGGTGGCTGCGAAGGAGCTGGTGTTCATTAGTTCTCCTCTTTCTTTCCAAGAATATCTGAAATGTTAGGGGAAACTGACGAGATATTGTGATTGAGAAAATTGGCAATGAAATACTTACAGTAGTCAACGCCTGTGAATCATGGGGTAGTTGCTAGCAAACCCTCAGCTGCAACCCTTGCAGGCAATTTGGGTGATCAAGGACACTTCACTATTGAAAGTACCATTTGATCGAGGACGGTTGTATGTTGTGCCGCTGCACCTTGGAATGATCCTAGCCTACCAACTGGTCGGGGACAGTGGTGCATAATCGATAGAATGAAGGTAAGCTTGATCGGTCGAGGTACCACAATGGTGGTAGTGGATGACCCAAGAGAGTACGTTCACTTTGTTGCCTTAACCCACTCGTATACGGCTAGTAACATAGCAAATAAATTATTAGGGAGACTCAGATTGTCAACAACCTGCCACGCAGGGCTCAAGGTGTAAGGCCAACGAACACCCAAGGGCATGGCATCAATGGTTTCCACTAGCCGAGTTGTTATGCAACATTAGATACCACAGAGGACTAAAAGTCATGTCATTCCATGCCCTACACAATACCGACCCCCCAATATGTGGTAGAAACATATTTGGATTCTACAACATCCAGTGAGGCGAATTTTGTAGAGGAGGACTCGGACTTTTTACAAGTACTGAAGAAATACCTAACCCTAACCAACCTCGGAAAGAAACTTGGTGCAAATCGAAAGATACAGGAGGGGATCAAGAGAACGCCGAGGCTGTGCTGTGGTATTTGAAGCTCGCTACCAAGCACCCCATCCCATTCGAAAACTTGGAAGAAGACGACCAGTTCCATGGATTGGTTCGCCCAGCCCCAGATGCAAGAAGACTTACTAATCTTATCTTCCATGAGCCACTGCCACTCACAACCCTGAACGCAGCTCAACACAACATTGGAGGAAGGCAAAAAGAAAACTTCACCGTAAGTGAAAAAATTTACCTGAAGCCCCAACTCTTCCATCGAAAATCAGTACCCTCGTGCCAAAACCTCAAGCTCAGTGCTCGATATTTTGGACACCTTGAAATCTTGGAGAGTGTTGATCTGGTAGCCTCCAAATTGGGTTTTTCTCCTGAGGCGAAGACACACCCACACCTCCAAATCTAGCTACTGAAGAGCTTAGCGAGATCGAAGGTAAACCCTTTGCCTTCTTTACCTGAACATGCGAAAAGGAAGAATTTTTGGTTATGACATCTGAGATCTTAGGAAAAAGACCAGTATTTGGAAGGGTTATTGTCGTACCTCAGTGGTTGATTCCTTGGGCGAAGTTGTCTCGAAGATTGGGAAGATGAAAACCACCCTCAGGCGAACCTTTCGGGACAAAACCCTTGGTGTACTAGGATCTGTTCACGTCTCTCTACAAAAAAGGCGCTCTACGCTCTCACATGCCCTTCAACGTCTTTACCTATTTGTACTGTGCTCGAAGGAAAATCGAGAAGAAGGTATTTGGGAAAATGATAATTACCTCCAAGACAAGTTTTCACCTTGGTGTACTAGGATCTGTTCACGTCTCTCTACAAAAAAGGGGCTCTACGCTCTCACATGCCTTCAACGTCTTTACCTATTAGTACTGTGCTCGAAGGAAAATCGAGAAGAAGGTATTTGGGGAAAATGATAATTACCTCCAAGACAAGTTTTCAAATTTAGATCCTTGGGGACAAGGATCTCTTCAACCCGGGGGTATTGTTATGAACTCGTTTAAGGTTGAGCACGAAAGTGGTTCGGTTGCAGACAAGTGAGGTGAAGATGACATGAGTGAAGATGCTGTAAGAATGAAGAGTGCTGTAGGGTGTTCGATTAGATCAAGTCAGCAGAGGTCAAAGATGGCAAATGATTGGATTGGACTTGATCATGAAGGAGTGAGCTGAAGAGGAGAATATCTGGGCCATGTTGTTTAATTAGTTATATTTCATATTGGGTCAAAAGCCTATTTATGTTGCTGTTATAAACAATGTACGAGAGATTATGCTGATTAAGCAAGATTAAACCTAATTCTCATCTATCATCATCATCTTTCTAATCTTCTCATCGATCTGTACACCTGTTCTTCACTTCTCAATCTATATCTTCTATCTTTCGTCTTTTCTCACCTTTAACCTATATTCAAATTATACAAAATATTATTATATTAATATCATCAGTGTATTGGCATTAAGCTAATTTTAGCACATCATATACCAAATCTGCTCGACCCATAAAGTTGGTATCAGAGCCTACGACTACCTCGGCAATGGCTGATTATACACGCTTCAAGGATCATCAGTCAAAGGCCAGCTTCACTGCCATGTCTCGTAGGGAGGCTGAAGCTACCTTCAGGCAGGTGGAGCTTTCAAATAAGTTAGATAGGTTCCACGACAATGTCAATAGCAAGCTTGATAATCTTCTACATACCATTTATAGTCTAAACTCACAGTTGGGTGGAACTAATGGTGAATCACAATCAACGGTTGTCAATGTACCGACATTGCTAGAGACTGATTCTATGTTAAGGATAAATTTACCAGTATCTACTGATGATGACCTGTCGGATTCGTGTGGGACAGAAGGGCTTGAATCTGCCTTGGTCAAGGACGAGCCGACATTGGTTGATGAGGCATCTACTCAACTAGCCTCAGTTGATGAGGAACATATATCAGATTCTGAGTCCGTTGCTGGAATTGAATGTGATATATCAGCTTTAGATAATGAAGATCTTCTGGAGGCTGCAAATGAGGTGGTGTTCCATAGTTCTCCTCTTTCTTTCCAAGAATATCTGAAATGTTAGGGGAAACTAACGAGAGTATTGTGATTGAGAAAATTGGCAATGAAATACTTACAGTAGTCACGCCTGTGAATCATGGGTAGGTGCTAGCAAACCCTCAGCTGCAACCCGTGCAGTCAATTTGGGTGAGCGAGGACGCTTCACGATTGAAAGTACCGTTTGATCGAGGATGGTTGTATGTCGAGCCGCTGCACCTTGGAGATGATCCTAGCCTACCAACTGGTCGGGGACAGTGGTGTATAATCGATAGAATGAAGGTAAGCCTGCTCTTCGGTCGAGGTACCACAGTGGTGGTAGTGGATGACCCAACAGAGTAGTTCACTTTGTTGCCTTAACCCACTCGTATACGGCTAAGAACATAGCAAACAAATTATTAGGGAGACTCAGATTGTCAACAACCTGCCACGCAGAGCTCAGGGTGTAAGGCCAGCGAACACCCAAGGGCATGGCATCAATGGTTTCCACTAGCCGAGTTGTTATGCAACATTAGATACCACAGAGGCCTGAAAGTCATATCATTCCCTGCCCTACACGGTACCGACCTCCCCTCCCCAATATGTGGTAGAAACATATTTGGATTCTACAACATGCAGTGAGGCAAATTTTGCAGAGGAGGACTGGCACCTTTTACAGGTACTGAGGAAATACCTAACCATAACCCAACTCGGAAAGAAACTTGGTGCAAACCGAATGATACAGGAGGGGATCAAGAGAACGCCGAGGCTGTGCTGAGGCATTCAAAGCTCACTACCAAGCACCCCATCCCATTTTTAAACTTGGAAGAAGACGACCAGTTCCATGGATTGGGTCGCACAGCCCCAGATGCAAGGAGACTTACTAATCCGATCTTCCATGAGCCACTGCCACTCACAACCCTGAACACAGCTCAACACAACATTGGAGGAAGGCAAAAAGAAAACTTCACCGTAAGTTAGAAAATTTACCTGAAGCCCCAACTCTTCCACCGAAAATCAGTAACCTCGTGCCGAAACCTCAAGCTCAGTGCTCGATATTTTGGACACCTCGAAATCTTGGACAGTGTTGATCCGGTAGCCTCCAATTGGGTCTTTCTCCATAGGCGAAGACACACCCACACCTCCAAGTCCATCTACTGAAGAGCCTAGCGAGATCGAAGGTAAACCCTTCGCTTTCCTTACCTGAAACATGCGTAAAGGAAGAATTTTTGGTTATGACATCTCAGATCTTATGAAAAGGACCAGTATTGGGAAGGGTTATTGTTGTACCTCAGTGGTTGATTCCTTTGGCGAACAGGGGTCTCGAACATTGGGAAGATGAAAAACACCTTCACGCGAACTTTTCGGGACAATATCCTTGGGGACTAGGATCTGTTCACGCCTCTCTACAAAAAAGGGGCGTGAACTCGAAGGCAAGCCCTTCAACGTCTTTACCTGAAACGGATAAAAAGAGAAACTTTTTTGTGGTGCCGTGTCAGATCTTTCCGAAAGAACCATGCTATGCATCACCTGTTAGTACAGTGGTCGAAGGAAAATCGAGAAGAAGGTATTTGGCAAAAAGATAATTACCTCCAAGACAAGTTTTCGAGTTTAGATCTTTGCGGACAAGGATCTCTTCACCCGGGGGTATTCTTATGAACTCGCTTAAGGTTGAGCTCGAAAGTGGTTCAGTTGCAGACAAGCGAGGTGAAGATGAAATGAGATATGACCTCAAAATCACAGGGGTCAAGGTCGGCCAGTGAGACGATGGAGGATAAGCTTCATCGTCGAAAGGGAAACAGCCCGGATCACCAGCTAAGGCCCCTGATGCTGTAAGAATGAAGAGTGTTGTAGGGTGTTCGATGAGATCATGTCAGCAGAGGTCAAAGATGGCAACTGATTGGAATGGACTTGATCGTGAAGGAGTATGCTGAAGAGGAGAATATCTGGGCCTAGTTGTTTAATTCGTATTGGGTCAAAAGCCCATTTATGTTGCTGTTATAAACAATGTACGTGAGAGTATGTAGATTAAGGAAGATTAAACCTAGTTCTCATCTATCTTCATCCTCTTTCTAATCTTCTCATCAATCTCTACACATGTTCTTCACTTCTCAGTCTATATCTTCTATCTTTCATCTCTTCTCACCTTTAACCTATATTCAAAATATACAAAATAGTATTATATTAATTCATCAGTGTATTAGCATTAAGCTAATTTTAGCACATCATGTATCAAATCTGCTCGATCCATAACAGATGTCCTCACCAAAATCAAGAAGCTCCCATCGTCGATGGATAGTTTTGCGAATTTCTAGAAATCGACGCAATAGAATCTGGCTCGACGACCACCGTCGGCAGAAAATGGGAATCAGATCACCCTTAGGCTCGAAGATTCGAAGGTCATCGAACGAATACTCAAAAGCAGCCGAAATTGTCTCTATCATAGTCGTCGACATCACTTTCCTCGACATGAGAGATATGGACAACAGCTGAGATTCCTCAAAAACTTTCGCGGGTCGGCCCGTTTTGCTTGGATCGTGACCCACGACACCTCCAACGTCTTCAAGGCTGAGCTGCGAAGGACAGGCCACTCAGTAATGGTGAATTTGCCTCTTTATAATGGTAAAATAGAGCAGATTATCGAAGATGTCCTCAGCCAAATCAGAAGCTCCCATCGTCGATTGCCAGCCGTGACGTGTTTGATAAATTCTTTGGCCACTTAGGTTTGAAAAAAAGGCAGCTCCCATCGTCAATGGCCGTCAGTCACCGCGTTGCTGATTTACGACCACGAGGATATACAAGGGTATAACGGGAATTTTATACTTTTATTTGACCCGTAAATCAAATTTGACCAGGAGGGAGGGTGTGCAGAATTAAGTAAATCACAATGATGTTTTTAGCTATTTTCAAATAAGAGGGGTTTTGATGCTTAATTTGTAAACCACGGTGGGTTATATGCAATTTAGCCATATTGTTCAGTAGCTAATAAGACGATTAGTCTATTAGGCCCGTTTTAGCAATTAAGGCTATACAAGATAATTTGTCTGAGGTAGTCCAGCCCAGAATAATAGCGATGAAATTAATTAAATACGCCTTCAATCATTGAAATTAAAATCTCTTTCCATGGCGCACCTATTTTTCTTGTGAGCTAAAATATCCTGCAGGCATCGAACGAAATACAACCTATAACGCTAATCTTGTGCGAAATCTTCCAGGGTGTTTGAGTTTATTTAAGCTAACGAGCTCATTTCTTGATAGCCAACAAAAGTACTCCGCAATCCGTCTTCAGCTAATCGAAAGGGGTTACTCCAAAAAAACGTGGTAATCTTCAACTTTGATATTTTTTTGTGATGGGAAACGGAAGGAACGTGCCCTAAATCGTCTGAGGCGAATATGGAGGACATTCGAAATCCAACATAATAGAGTCAATACAATAACACGAATTTTTTTTCAAGCCAAGGAAATTAACGAGGATACCTGGAATTGATGAAACTTTTTCTTAGTGTGGAATCCAACAAGGAGAATGTGTGCTCTTACTCATATCTGTGAAGATGTGACTTTCTACGTTTATTTACTTTTTACACTGGAGGTCAAGTCGACTGGTGTTCTTTTTTACACAGGATTATAATTGTAATTTCTCAAGTTCATCCTCATAAAATATTGTATATAATATTGTAATGGAACTGTTATATAATATTTATTTAATGAAGCTTTATTATTATTATTATTTATATAGTATGGACTACAAGATAGGATATCAAACGTACATGAGACTTTTATTAAGTTCTTTTCATATTATTACACTGAAGGATATTGAACCTATTTACAGAAAGAAATATAGCTAACGTATTAAATACATTAAATAGCATCCACTAACTACTAACTACTAACTATATTCATAATACTGACCAATGGATGTCTATTTAATGATAGGTTCTTCAAAATTTGATGGTATAACTGCCTCATTAAAACCTTACTGGGAAAACCACATGGGAAAAACCACAGTGAAGGAAAAAAGAGTGCAACCATATTTACTCCCTCTGATAATAATATTATTTCAAATCTCGAAGTCTTCGAACTACAATTGAATATACCATTTTTCTAAAAATTTATAGGAGAAAGTGCTTTCGTAAATAAATCTGCGAGATTTTTGCTAGAGAGCACTCGTTGTACATCAATATCACCATTTTTCTCTAAATCGTGTGTAAAAAAAACATTTCGGTGAAATATGTTTTATTCTATCACATTTGATAGATATATACGTCCTTTAATTGGGCGATGCATGCCGCATTATCTCCATATAATGTCGTCGGAAGTAGTTTATTCGATAATAACCCACAAGTTTGTTGTATATGCTGAATCACCGATCGCAACCAAACACATTCTCGGCTAGCTTCATAAATAGCTAGAATTTACGCATGATTAGATGACATAACTGTTAAACTTTGCTTAACTGATCGCCATGAAATGGCAGTTCCACCATACATTAATAAATAACCGGTTTGTGATCGAGCATTATGTGGATCAACATCTGCATACCCAATTAAGTCTTCTTTCATCTCATTAGAATAGAATAATCCCATATAAGTTGATCCTCGAAGGTAACGAAAAATTCGTTTAACTCCATTCCAATGTCTATGAGTCGGCGAAGAACTGTATCTTGCCAATAAATTTACATCAAATGCTATATCAGGTCGACTATGACCCGTAAGATACACTAGTGCTCCAATAGCACTGAGATATAGTGCTTCGGGCAAAGAACAAGATATGGACACTACGAATTTCTAGTTATGCCCTTTGGATTGATGAATGCCCCTGCAGTGTTTATGGCATTGATGAATGATGTCTTCCGATCCTACTTAGACCAGTTCGTGATCGTCTTTATTGACGATATTCTAATATACTCTAATTCAAAAGAGGAGCACGAACAACATTTGAAGATTGTACTCCAAACCCTACGGGAAAAGAAATTGTATGCGAAACTTTCAAAGTGCGAGTTCTGGTTAGATCAAGTAGTATTTCTGGGGCATGTAGTTTCTGGCAAAGGTATCCAAGTCGATCCCAGCAAAATTGAAGCAGTGATCAAGTGGGAGAGCCCTAAAAATGTAGCAGAAGTTCATAGTTTTCTGGGATTGGCTGGATATTATCGACGATTCGTCGAGAATTTTTCATTGATAGCAACCCCAATGACGAAGTTACTACGTAAAGGAGTTCATTTAAGTGGACTGAGGAATGTCAAAGGAGTTCTGAAGAATTAAAGGAACGATTAACAACATCCCCTGTACTAACTATTCCATCAGGAACAGATGGTTTTGTAATTTATATTGATGCGTCCTATTAAGGGTTGGGGTGCGTCCTAATGCAAAACGGAAAAGTAGTAGCGTATGCATCTCGATAGCTAAAGCACTACGAAACATCTTACCCAACTCACGACTTAGAGTTAGCGGCCGTGGTGTTCCCACTAAAGATATGGCGACATTATTTATACGGTACAACATTTCAGATATTTACTGACCATAAAAGTCTGAAATATCTGTTGAGCCAGAAAGAATTGAATATGAGACAGAGGCGGTGGATTGAGTTGTTAAAAGACTACGACTGTACTATAGAGTATCATCCTGGAAGGCCAATGTTGTTGCTGATGCCTTAAGTCGGAAATCGTACGGTATCGTTTCTTACCTATCTACATGTTCTTTATCAAGTTTGATTGATCTCAGGAAGATGAATACAGAGATGAAGGTAGTCGATACCGGTGCTATCTGTGCCTCAGTTCGACCTATCATGTTAGATCGAATTAGGCAAGTACAATTTAAAGATGAAAAGCTGGCTAAGATTGCTGATAAAGTGCAACAAGGATTAGGAAAGTCTTTTGTGGTAGATGAGAATGGGACTTTGACAATAAATGGCCGCATATGTGTTCCTGATATCAATAATCTTCGACAAGAATTAATGGAAGAGGCACACACTGCTCCTTATGCCATGCATCCGGGCAGTACGAAGATGTATCAGACCCTTAAATCTCATTATTGGTGGCCAATGATGAAGAAGGATGTGGCCGAGTACGTTTTGAAACGTTTAACGTGTCAACAAATCAAAGCTGAACACCAAGCGCCAGTGGGTAAATTACATCCTTTACCCATACCTATTTGGAAATGGGAGCGAATAACGATGGATTTTCTTTATGGACTTCCTCCAACGGCTAAGAAAAATGATGCCGTGTGGGTAATTGTCGACAGGCTCACGAAATCAGCCCATTTTCTACCATTTAGATGGGGTTCTACATTAGAATACTTGGCGAAAAGATACGTCAACGAAATAGTTCGGTTACACGGGGTACCTATTTCTATCGTGTCTGATCGTGATCCCCGATTTACTTCCAAATTTTGGGGAAGCTTACAGGAAGCACTCGGAACTAAATTACATTTTAGTACGACGTTTCATCCACAGACCGACGGTCAGTCAGAAAGAACGATACAAACATTGGAAGATAGGCTTCGAGCATGCGTAATCGAGTTCAAATGGGATGATTATATAGCGCTAATGGAATTTTCTTATAATAATCAGTACCATTTATCGGAATGGCACCGTACGAAGCTCTGTATGGCCGGAAATGTCGTAACCCAATTTGTTGGGACATGGAAGGAGAACAAGTATTGGAAGGGCCACTTGATTCAGGATACGATGGAAAAGATTATGGTAGTCAAAAGTCGACTCAAAGCAGCTCAGGATAGACAGAAAAGCTATATTGATCAACACAGACGAGATATGGAATATGAAGTTTTAGAGAAAGTATTTCTACGAGTATCCCCATGGAAAGGAGTTTTACGATTTGGAAAGAAAGGAAAATTGAGCCCACGTTACATTGGGCTATATGAGGTACTTGGAAGAATTGGACCGTTAGCATATCGATTGGCGCTACCACCCGAATTATCACAGATACACAACGTTTTCCATGTTAGTATGTTACGGCGATACAGATCAGATCCTACTCATGTTCTACGTGACGAGCAGATAAATGTTTATGAGAATCTTAGTTACATAGAAAAACCGGTAGAAGTCCTAGAGTATGCTGATAAGCAGTTACGGAATAAAACAATTCCGATGGTAAAAGTGAGATGGAAAAATCATTCGGATCGCGAAGCTATGTGGGAAACAACAGAAAGAATAAAGACCCAGTACCCATGGCTATTAGCTGAAACAGGTACGAAATTTCGAGGTCGAAATTTTTTTTAAGGGAGGGAGAGTTGTCAGGAACCGAAACTTTATATCATAATTTCATGCATTGACATAAATTTATGCATTCATAACTAATATCATAGATATGTGCATAGATAATATGATACTTAATTAAAATAAATTAGTAGTATAAATAATTGAAATAAATGTTACTACTAACGAAGTTCTCGGCATGAAGTCTAAACGAAGTTAGTTTTTGTAGGTCTAAGTAATTAGAAACTTTTATTACATAAATATGAGCTGGAAGGTTTTAACATTGTATTATACTAGGAATTGCGATTTTGATAAGTTACTTTTAAAAATAATAATAATAATAATAACAATAAAAATAAATAAAGTAAAATTCGACAATATGGATAACAACTAAATTACATAACTTAACATGGGAGGAAAACATTGTCACCTCCTTGTCAAATCAATTTTCCTTAGGATATATCTAAACCTATAATTAGCAATAATAAACAGGGAACAAACTAGAGAAAGGAGGCGAAACTTGTATGCAAGAACGAAAACTCAAGCTAAGGAAGTTAAATACAAGTGGGTATGATCTCAAACTACCATACATAACTATCCTTATGATTTATATTATATAGTGTGTTTTATATGATCTTTTCATGTATTTATGTAAATAATTCGAAATAAGAGATAGGTGGTTTGAGCTGAAGTTTAGGCTTGAGGAATTTGTATGTAAGGTTAGAAACCGTAGGATTATACTAGGAAAGTTTCAATTCAGGAATATAATTAGAAGTCTTAAATACTTTCGGCTGACATGTCTAACTACATGAACAAATTAAAGATATCAAATTCGTATAAGAGCATGGAGTTTTGACAACATTATGTTGTTGGTCTTTAAAGAACTTTCAAAATTTTAGCAAACTAAAGCATGTGAGTGTAAAGTTTTCAATAAAAATAGGGTTTTCTATGGGTTCATTCATATTGGTCTGAATAGTTCCCAGATGTTAGAACATACTAATAATTTAAATGTCCGAATTTTTGTAAATATATTTTAACAACTTTAATTTTTCTTAGTTATAAGTTTTCAGATTTTAAGGATTTCGATATATGTGAACAATATGAAGTTTCAGGTATTGAACGGAAATTCGACATGAAATATCGAGAGGAGCTAGGTTAGAATTTCAAGTATGATGTCGAGATGTACTTCGAGATTCATTAGGGAAAAATATCGAAATGAATTAGATAGGGTTTCGAGTTATGATAATGAATTTGATAGAATCTCGAATTATGAGAGGATCTCGAGTTATGATATTTAGCTAGATCTCGAATAATGATTTTGAATTAAATATAGAGATTGGTAAGAACATGGAACATAGATCTCGACATATTATACTTTGAAAAGCTCGACATTTCGTACCTTAAAAAGCTCGACATTATATATACCTTAAAGATCCCGACATATTATACTTTGAAGATCTCGACATCTCCTCAACTAATGATCTCGAGATTGCTTAATAAAAGATCTCGACATTTTCCAATTTGAGATCTCGAGATACATAGATTTCGACATGTGATAACTTAAAAATCTCGATATATATACCACCAAGTTTTTTGATAATTATTGATTTCGAAATATAACTCGATATTTAGAAATGCAATTAATTAGAGTTGAGAAATAAAGAGAAGTGTGATATATATATATATATATATAAAAGGAATTTTAATATCACATAAAGTATTCAATATTTAGGGTTTCGATATAAAAAATAAGTTAGGGTTTCTGGTAAAGGCTACGGATAAGGAACGATCATGCATAATAAAGCATGTATATCACGCACGCATATCATTATAGGAATTTCGTATTTGCGGATAAAATAATTGTATAGGTCAGGAGTCCGATAAGGGCAAGGGCAAAGTCAATTAAGCGAACGAAGAAAATTGGCGAAACTTGTGGCAACATGTACCTTATGTGCCTTATGTGCTTACATGCTTTATATGGATTAATCGATTAGTACGTGATATATGTGCTATTTATGAATCGATGTGAACTGTATGATCGTAACATGCTCTTATATGATTTATGTGTTATATAAGGTATTTCATATAGCAACTGCATACATATAAAATAAAGGAGAAACCGTTATGATTGCTACGACTACAGATGGTATGATACGGATGCTACAGCATATATCCCTACAAATCGGGGGATCTTATATAGTCATGTACAGGCAATACGTATCCCTACAAATCGGGGGAATACGACATGGTTATAGAGTCCCATGCATGGGCGCCGACTGGGCGTACAGTACAGTCTAGCTAGTCTATAACGGGAGTATCAAAATAATTGGACATATAGATGGCATGTGATCTACAGATCGTGTGAATGACCGTTATATGAATGATGATTATGTGATTTGAAATGGCATGGTTACGATATTGATGGAAAGGAATAGTCTACTGTTATTTTATTGTTACTGGTATTAATTAACATGTTGCGATCATACTCTGAATCGGTGTCTTCACAGTTGTTGTAGATAATTAGCAAGCTGCGTAGAAAGCATATCATAAAGCATGGATTCAAGGTTGGCCAACTACGCTCTCCTCTTGCTCCCCTCTGGTTCATCATTAGCATATAGAATAGAAACGGATTTAGACTGTTGCGTTTTGTGACTCATATGATAGGCACATATATGTACATAATTGTGAAAGGAACTAGACCGGATGTACGCACCCGTTTTGTTAAAGGAAATGGTTATGGAAATCGCGAAAAATTTTATACGAATATTTTATAGCTGCGTAAAAAGGTAATAGGAAACAGGGCGCTACATGTAGTGGTATCAGAGCCTAGGCTTTAGGTTCTGTAGACATTTGCATAGTAGGTACATGTTATGAATTGCCCTTAAATTTTTCTTGCATATATAGGCAAAGGGCAATAGGTGATCCGATACCTGTAGAACATGATGAACCTACTATAGAGGGAGGAGGAAGAACGGCCGTACCTGAATCCCATTCATCGCATACTCTTAGACAGCATGAATCCGAACACCCCCTGACAACTCCCCGAGAACGACGGTATGATAAATTAAGAAAGATGGGTGCTGTGGATTTTATGGGTACGACCGATCCCGCTGAAGCGGAAACATGGTTGCAAAGAACGGAAAGGGTGTTTAATATGATGCAATGCACCCCAGAAGAGAGATTCGACTATGCTCTCTCACTCTTACAGGGACATGCATATGAATGATGGGAAACTGTCCCAGATAGTATTACCCAACCTCCGGTGCTGACCTTGGAAGATTTTCTGAGAGAATTTAATGATACCTATATGCCCGAGGTCTACAGAGATTAGAAAGAGAAGGAATTTTTAGAACTTAAACAGGGAAACAAGTCGGTGGGCGAATATGAAGTGATGTTTAATCAGCTATCTCGATACGCTCCTGTTGGAACTATTTAATAGTATTCAATTAATATAGTTGTCTTAGTCTTGCTATGCAAATTAGTAGTCTTGGGCTAAATTGTAATTAGTCATTTTGTAGGACTACTTGTGTAAATATACCACGAGGTGGTATATATAAGTGAACTCCTAAGAAAATTAGGAGTGCGCTTAGTATGGTTTACGGATCGAAAAATTGAAGAATTGGAATTTTAGAGAGAAAACTTCAAGCGCCTTTGTGTTCTTCAACGTCATTTCTCTCCAAATCTCAACGTTGGTAAATCTCAATCGTAAGTGTTCGAATTCTTCAGATTTACTATCCTATTCTTCGTAATTCGATCTAGGTTGGATATTAGGGGTCCTAACAATTGGTATCAGAGCCAAACGTGTTAGGATTTGGATTAAATTTGGACTGGTTTTGATTTTTCGAAACTGTTTTTTTTTCAATATCGCGCACTGTTCTTCGTCAAAATTGATTTTAATTCATCACAATTCGACTTGATTTGCTGTTATTGATGTTTGATTATGTGTTTCTATTTGATCTGAGCTTGTTTTTATCCAATCGAACTAATAATTTCTGCGAATTTTGAAGATGAGAGCCATTGCGTTCTTTGAACTGCTCTTAAGAACTTCGACCTAATTTCTCAAAAATTCGATTCGTTTTGCTGATTTTGTTGTTCTATCGAGTGCTTGTAACATATCTGAGCGTATTTCTGATCGATTGAACTAACTTCTGGGCGAATTTTTGAAGATTGAGTGAAATCCTCTTTGCACTGTTCTTCGCTATTTTTCTAAAATCAGAATGATTTTGCTTTGATTTTGCTAAATCGATTGTTTGTTCGTGTCATCTGCTTGTTTCAATCAATAACCCAAGCTGAGTTCGAACGATTTTGAGATTGGATTGAGATTTCTTTGGTTGTTCGTCTGCGACTGCTTTCTAGTTCGTCTCTCTTTTTCGTTCATCATCATCGAAAAAAATTTTCGCTTGAGAAATCAGTCAACGCGACAAACCTGTTTTCGATCGCAAAATCCGTTGTACAAAGGTTTCCGATCGAAAATTTCTTGTCTGATTTTTTTTTTCCGTGAAAAAGTAGCTTCTCTGAGGCACCACATCATCTTTGTTCGACGCTCAACATCGAAGAAAATTCTGTTTTAAGCTCGAGAAATCTGTTCCAAGCGAGAAACTTGGGTCAACGATCGGAAACTTATTCGAGAACTATTTACCATCGAAAATCGTCGGAATTTTTTTCGATCGAAAAATCTGAAATCTTCATCTTCTTCGCTCGCTCGCATAAAGCTAGGAGATACATACAATTCCAGGGCTAATTGCATTTCAAGTCCCGAATCTATTATTTTAGTCCCTGCAGATATATTTCAGTCCCAAATATTTTTCAATGAAGTCCAGAAAGTTCTGACTAGCCCTAAATTTTCAATTTAACCCCAGGACTTTCAATTTTTATTCAATTTTCACTCTTTTACTGGATTTTACGATCGGAAATTTTGTTCAGTTGGTTTTACAGGTTTGTCGTCGCAAAACTGTTTTTCGCTTGCAAAACCTTTTGCGATCAAAAAATTTGATTTTAAAGATCTAGGTATTAAAATCTCAAAACGACGACGTTTTATCAAATCGCAAAACTTTTACGGTCGTAAGTCTATATATAACTGTTTTAAATTCAAAACTATTTTCTAAAGACAGTACATCGAAAAAACTTAACTATCGAAAACAGTTCTCTACATTTTCATTAGAAACTTTTACTCGAGAATTATTTTCGATTGAAAACAGTAACAAATTGGCACATTGTAGAAACAGCTTTTGGTTTATACTATTAAATTTCTAAATCAAATCTTATAAACCAAAACCTTTTCGAAACTGAAAATTTTAAAAGCCAAATACTTTAATCAATATTAAAAATTCAAATCCATAAAACACGTTAACGATCAAATTATCCAACAAAAATGGACACCTACTCGATTATTCGATCCGATGACTCTAGCTCCGACACTGATGAAGCGCTGAAGAAGCTTGGGCGTCAACTAAGATTAATCAAGAAGAAGTTAAACAAGCAGACCACAAAGACCAAGTCACGCTCAAAGAAGCAAGAGACAACAAACTCCGAACAAACGACGCACTTGGCTTTGATGGCACACCACGAAGATGAAACTTACACATCCTCTAAGGAGGCATTGATTTCTAACTCTACATTGTTTAACATGTTAGAATCCTTACAAACTAGGTATGCTAACATGAAAAATGAGCGGAAAAGTACAAGAGAGTTAGAGGACGAATTGACTAAGTCTAAGGAGAAAATAGCTAGTCTCGAATTAGAACTTAGAAGCTCTAATGCGAAAATAGATGAACTAACTAAGAGCTTGACAATTAGTGAGACTAAGATGCCACAGTTAGAGACACATAGCTCAAAAATTAAGGAACTTGAGGACAGGCTAGACAACAACCGTAAGTGTCTACTTAGGAATTTAGACGAGAAAAGTCTCCTTAAGTGTAGACTAGAAGTTGAGAGCACAAAGGTCACTAGTCTAGAAGCCGAAATACATAAATCCAATTCTAAGATTATTGAATTGAGAAACAGTCTCGACGCCTGTCAAGCCGAGAAGAGCACTGCTCAAAATAACTATGCTTTCTTAAGAGAAGAACGTGGGAAGCTCTATTCTAAGATTAATAAATTAGAAAATCTTCTTACGATGTCTAAGACCAAGGACGCACAATCTCGTCATTCTGAAAATTCTTCTTCCGTTGATATACCTTCTATTCTTAAGAACATCGAGGATTTAAATTCTACATTAGAAACGGAACGAAAGAATTTTGAAGCAGAAAAGAATACACTTCTAACGGAGATATCTAATCTCAAAGCGTCCTCCATGTCAAAACACGATAAAGGGACGCAAACGGATGATCTCGCTCCTACCATCGAAACGACTTTTACTAATTCTACTTCAATCTTGACCAAAGCTGAAATTCAAAGTAAAAGTCCCGCACTTCCTATACTCAAGGAACAAGTCCCACGGAAACGAGAGAACAGAAAAGCTCCAAGACTGAATAATAAAGATCAAAAGTCTACAAGTCCTGCTCTCAAAAAGGAAAATTTTCATGAAAATATTTCAAGTTCTAGCGCACAAACTTCATCGTGTGTTTCAAATGATTCTACTAATTTTTCACTTAAAAAGCCTAGACTTGAAAATAATTTTCGAAATTCTTATTCTCATGTGAATATTGTGCATTCTCCACGTAAGAATTACAACAGTTCTACTTTACATGCTTATCACTCTATTTGCTCGTATTCTTACATGAAGTATCCAGTCAATATTCGTTCCGAAAAGCATTTATTACGACTAGGTACTGAGAAGACCTTTACAAGTACACATTCTAGGAGCACATATTCACACGCTATAATTACTTATCCGTGTAAAATCAAGCAAAAATGGATCCTAAGTCGGATATCAAGTCACAAAGTCCTAGTCAAATATGGACTCCTAAGACGACATCTTCGACCAACTTAAGCTCACAATCTAATTTTACACGATTTACGACTAACTCGTTTTCTGCTAATAAGGGAGGACCCATACGACAATGGGTACCAAAGTCCCGATAGTTTTGCAGATTTCCCTCATGTATGGAATTCGACGTAGTGGCTCCACGTACATGATAAAGGGATGAGGCGTGAGCTACTACAACTAAGCTTCAATGAGGTATATTTCAAAATTTACATATGCATATGAGTTTCGTCAAAAATAAATATACCTATTTCCTTTCAAACTTTTCAAATGATACATTTTCGATATGCATTTCATCGCTTTAAATGGTTTTAAAATTTTCAAATGCATATTAGGAACGGAAACGATAAATATCATTTTTCGATTAATACTTTCAAATGAGCTTTAATTGAGGGGGAGCTACTCATTATTTTAATGAGCAACCTTTATATTTTTAAGGAAGCACAAATTTTAATTCTTGAGGGGGAGAAAACTTACAATTAGCTAACTACGCAAATTTCTAGGGAGAGAAAATTTATTTTCGTAGCATTGTTTTTGGGGAGATATAAATATAATACTACTATATTAATAATGTACATATATATATATATACATATACATATATTCAAAAGAAAAGGGGAAACATGAAAAAAATGAGATTAAAAAAAAGGAAATATGAAAAAGAGGAGATAAAAAAAAGAGGAAAGTACATTATTGCCTCATATTATTTATATGCTTTCACCTTGTTGTTTTCCCAAGATTGTGTAGCTACACAGTTCAGTTTGTGTAATACCCGTAAAATTAATACGGGATTATTTTTGTAATGTCCGAAATTAATGAAGACGATTTTCGAACAAAATCGAATTTTCGGGAGCGAGCCGAAAAATATTAATTTGGGCAGAGGAAAAACAAGGGGGACGAAAATGTTTAAGAAACCCCAAGAAATAAAAATAGGTTGAATAATATTAGACCCCAAAATAAATTAGTAAAGGCCCAAGCTAAATGATAAATGGCCCAATTGAGTTAAAATAACAAGATAAAGACAAGTTTCCTCAATTTGAGGAAAACCCACGCCTTGTACCATAACCTTCATTAGATATTTTATAAAAATCATCATTTTGGCCAAAGATGATTACGTGAAGTAGATGCAAAGAAGAAAAACAAAACCCTCAGTTGTGACTTGATAAAACCAACGAAACCAAAGAAATAGAAAACCCCATTTGCAAGCTTCAACTTCGACGTGGGATCAAAAAAAAAAAAAAGAAGAAAAGTGGAGAAAGCTAAAACCAAAGAAGGTGAGAATGTCATTTATAGCTCAAGTATTTATTACCTTACGTGGTCTTAAAGGATTAACTAAGGTTAGAGCAAAAATAGGCTACGGACGAAGCAAGGGACGTAAGAATCGACTAGCTCAAATTTGATTTCAGCCTTGGGAGCAATTTAAATTAAGCTTGGAGGATAGGTAGGTGGTTTATACCCCTACAAACCCTTTTTAAAGCGTATTACATTCCGTAAAATTATTAGAATTCGATTGGAAGGCCATTCGAATTCATACTTTTAAGTTTTATGATTTTTATTAATTTTCGTGGTATGTTATTATGTGCTATGAAGTGATTTCGAACTCAATATATGAGTTCTTGGGCTAGATGAGTTAACTGATGTGTTTATGTGACGATGAACTTGTTAAATTTCTGGAAAATTAGGGTTCGTTCATGATTCGCGAAATATGTAGTAGAAACAATGAAAATTTGGTGTTTTGCGGGTTGGATTCGTGAATTGGGAGTTTTGCGAATCGGGAAATGATATGTTTTGCGGGTTGGAATAATTTGCGAATTAGGTGTAGATGGTTTGCGGGTTGATTTTAAGTTAGCGGGCCATTCTTTACTTTGCGAATCGTGAGAGAGAGAAAAACTTTGCGGGCCGTGTTATTTTGCGAATCGTGAGGGAGAGAAAAACTTTGCGGGCCGTGTTATTTTGCGAATCGGGTGAGAAATTATTTTAAAGGAAAGTAGAATTGGCCGAATTGATTTACGGGTCGCGCAAGTGTTTCGCGGGCCCAAGTATTTTGCGAACTGTGTGAGTGAAATGGTTTTCGCGGGTCAAAATTTGGGATTTCGCGGGTTGAAGCTGCTTTGCGAATTGTGAGATAAGTCGCGGGCCGATTTTGAGTTTCGCGGGCCGACTTAATTTCGCGGGGTGATTCCTGTGAGTGACGTCGGGCTTCGCGCGGGCTTCAAAGTGGATTTCGCGGGCCTAATCGAACGATTTGCGAATTCGGCGATGGTTTTGCGAATTTGAATTTTGACTCGAAGTTTGCGGGTTGACCAAGTTTTAAAACGGCGATTCGCGAAGCGCGAGTGATTTCGCGAAGTCGGGTGTTGACCCGATAGTTTCGCGGGTTGACCAGCTTTTAAATGTGGGTTTCGGGCGATTATTGACCTGGGCTTTGACCAGCGATTTAATTTTGGGCTTCTGCCCTATTTTGGCCCCAAAAAGTTTAAATAAGATTATTTTCAGCCCAAGTTAATTTTAAAATAAAATACTTTCGTATTATGATATATAAATAGAGTCAACCCATATTTTAAAGTATAAATAATATTTTGGGATTTTAAAACCTTCGGCCTAGTATCGAATTTTAATAAAATATAATATTTTCCGTGTTTTACTATTTACTATTGTAAGAAATGTGATGTGTTCATGTGATTGATTTTTATGTGCATATCACGACATGCACGGGTGAGAGTGATGATGATGTACCGTATTCATACGGTGACGCCTTATGGTGTCGGATGAGTGGGGTAGAGTTACCGATGTTGGTAGTCAGGTCTAGACTCGATAGGGCACCTGGTGGGAGAGGGGGTTTGCGACACCCATCTACTCGGGATTGAGCCACCCGAGGTGTACACCACCGGTTACTATTTGGCTCAGGGACGGCAGACAGATGTGAGATTCCTGTCTACCCGGGTAGTGGTAGACTACTCGGGGCGTTACACCGAGGTGTAACACCGTCGGGATGAGATTGTGTGCGGAGGGAGCGACCCGGCGAGGCCGGCGTGGGCTACCGCATGATTATGGCGTACCTTGCCATGCGCGCGTGGGTGCCGAGTCTAGCCTAGGGCCCTGATATGTGATGAGACGTGTGCTAGGTCGAGCGTGCATATTTCATGTGAGAGGACATGGGATTGGGTTGAGTGCACGCACACATACGCATTGCATGTTTTTACTACCACCTACTGGGCGTTTTCGCTCAGGGTTTTATTTTATAGGTGAGACTGCGCCCGACACCGATGGGTGTCAGGGTTAGCTGTAGGCAGGCTGGCGGCGGTGACTCCACGGGCTTTTGAGGGCGGAGCGGTACATGGGACGCGACCTGTGGAGAGGCATAGTTTAGTTTAGTCGGGTTAGATTTTGGGGCTTCGGCCGATGTATATAGTAACGACTTTTGTAAACCCGACTTTTGATATATTATGTATATTATTTTATTAAGAGTTTTTAATTAATCGGGTCCTTCGCGACTCCTGTTGCGGAAATCCGCCAACTAATTTAATTTGGAAGTAGGGTCGCCACAGGTGGTATCAGAGCGTTAGGTTTTAGGTTCTGAAGACTGTCCATGTACCGCCGCTCAGAAGCCGGGAGAACCAGCCTTGCCTGTAAGTGTTATATGCTATTGTGATTATGTGAGTTGATATGTGTTCGTTTATGTGCGCTAGCTAGCATTCGAGAATGTCGAGAGGAAGACCTAGACGAGAGTTCGTAGGAGAAACGAGTCGACGGGACGAACCTGAGTCCCCGACTCCTGAACACGACACTATCCGACGGTTGACTGAATTAATCCAACGACAGTCAGACCAAATCAACAACCTCATAAATCACCAAAGCTCATCTGAGCACCGTTCCTCCCCGCAGCCCGATCGTGTGGAAATTATCGGGGAGAGGTTTCGCAAACTCAATCCTCCAAATTTCGCCGAGGCCACTAACCCTGCGGTGGCTGAAGATTGGATCGGCACGATTGAAGACCTTTTCGTATATAGTCGCGTGCCGAACAACGAGAAAGTGTTGTGCGCCGTTTCCCTACTTCGGGGAAGCGCGCGATTCTGGTGGAACACCGTGAAGGTGTTAGAAGATCCCGCTGCTATGACGTGGGAGCGTTTCAGAGAATTATTCTACGAAAAGTACTTCACTGCTCACGACCAAGAGCAGCGGATGTACGAGTTCATGAACCTGAAACAAGGGCGAATGCCAGTTGCGGAATACATTCGCAAGTTCGAGGAGTTATCCCGCTTCGCTCCTCATCTCGTAGCAACGAACGCTCTCAAAGTTACGAGATTCCTTCGGGGACTGAAACCCGAATTCTACCGAGACCTCAGCGTGGCAGGTGTGCGCCAGCTGGAATTTCGTCAGGCAACAGAACGGGCCTTAATTGCTGAGCAGGCAGAAGGTGTAGTAAGGGAAGCTCAGGAAGTGAACCGGAAGAGGGAGGCTCAGCAAGGCGGAAGCAGTCAGAAACGCCCATTCTTCGGCAAGGGCCCGAAGAATAGAGGAAATCGAGCGGGTCAGCAGATGTGGCGCCCGAACACTTATCAGGGACCGACCAACGTCCCTAATCGACCACCGAATCCGGCGCCCCAATGCCAACAATGCGGGCGGAACCACTTTGGCGTCTGCTACGGACCTCGGCCGGGACAGAGTCTTCAATGCTTTCGATGTGGAGAGACCGGACATATAGCATGGAACTGCACGAAGGGTCGGCCTCTACCACAGAATCAACCACAGAAACTGATTCGACCTCCACCAGTGTCTGCGAGAGTTTTCACATTGACGAATGAGGAGGCGGAGGCGAATCCAGCCGTAGTGACTGGTACGTTGAACATCTTTCACGTACCGACTTCCATTCTGATTGACTCCGGAGCCACACATTCGTTTGTGTCGGCCAGTTTTGTGACCCGGGCGGGAATATATCCTACCCATTCTTCGTGCAACTATATAGTTTCCTTGCCCCACGGAGACCCAACTAGGACGAACTTAGTAGTAGGAAACTGTCCTGTGAGAATTGAGGGTCGGGAATTGAATGTAGATTTGATAGTGATTCCGATGAATGATTACGACATCATATTCGGGATGGATTGGCTCTCGAAGTACGGAGCAATCATAGACTGTGCGAAGAAAGTAGTTAGGTTTCAATCGACCGAGGGAGGCGAGTTTGAATTTTCGGGAAAGGTGAACAATAGAACAATCCCTAGGATTTCTGCTTTGAAAGCTCAGCGACTCGTGAATACGGGTTGCGAAGCATTTTTGATCTTTGCGGTGAAAGCCGAAGAATCTCCTCAGCCAAAGCTAGAGGAAGTTCCTATAGTAAAGGAGTATCCCGATGTGTTTCCCGAGGATCTCCCGGGTTTACCGCCGGATCGGGAGATTGAATTCGTAATCGATCTTGTGCCCGGAGCTGCCCCCATTTCTAAAGCCCCGTATCGATTAGCACCGAATAAATTGCGGGAATTGAAGGAGCAATTGGAAGAACTGTTGCAAAAGGGTTTTATTCAGCCCAGTTTCTCGCCCTGGGGAGCCCCGGTACTTTTTGTTAAGAAGAAAGACGGGTCGATGAGATTGTGTATAGATTATCGTGAACTCAATAAAATCACGATAAAGAACAAGTACCCCTTACCGAGGATAGATGATTTATTCGATCAATTACAAGGGGCAACGGTGTTCTCAAAGATCGACCTGCGTTCCGGTTATCATCAGTTGAAAATTCGTGAAAAGGATGTCCCGAAAACTGCGTTCAGCACGAGGTACGGCCACTACGAATTCTTGGTCATGCCTTTCGGGCTAACGAATGCTCCTGCCGCTTTCATGGATCTGATGAATCGAGTATTTAAGGAGTTCCTAGACCGTTTCGTTATAGTGTTTATCGATGATATCCTCGTATACTCGAAGACGAAGGAAGAACACGAAGAACATCTGAGAACGGTCCTTGGAATTCTTCGGGAGAAACAGCTGTTCGCTAAGTTTAAGAAATGCGAATTTTGGTTGGAACAAGTGGCCTTTCTGGGGCACATCATTTCGGGGAGCGGAATTTCGGTGGACCCTAGTAAGATTGAGGCAATAGAAAATTGGCCACGACCGACCACTCCCACTGAAGTAAGGAGTTTTCTCGGGCTTGCTGGATATTATCGGAAGTTTATCAAAGACTTTTCCAGCATTGCCTCAACGCTCACAAACCTGACAAAGAAGAATGTCTCGTTCAAATGGACTGAACAGTGCGAGCAAAGTTTCCAGGAGTTGAAGAAGAGACTGACGACTGCTCCAGTTTTAGCAATACCGTCGGGCACTGAAGGATTCTCGGTGTATAGTGACGCCTCGAAGAACGGCTTGGGGTGCGTGTTAATGCAGAACGGGAAGGTAATCGCTTACGCCTCCCGACAGTTGAAGCCGTACGAGAAGAATTATCCCGCCCACGATCTTGAACTCGCCGCAGTAGTGTTTGCTCTCAAAATTTGGCGACACTATCTGTACGGAGAAAGGTGCGAGATCTTTACAGATCATAAGAGTCTGAAGTACTTCTTCACACAGAAGGAGTTAAATATGAGGCAAAGACGCTGGCTAGAACTAGTGAAGGACTACGACTGCGTGATAAATTATCACCCAGGAAAAGCTAATGTAGTCGCAGACGCGTTGAGCCGGAAAGCTGTGAATACCGAATTGTGCCAACTCGGAGTTGAAGTAGTTCACTTCGGGGAGATTGAGACGAGATTGGCAGCGCTGACTCTCAAACCGACGCTGTTAGATCGGATCATCGAAGTGCAAAAAGTAGACGAGCTGTATTTGAAGGTTCGAGATGAACGAGATGAAAATGTCCCGTCAGACTTTGAATTTCGAGAAGACGGCAGCTTACGATTCAGAAATCGGTTGTACGTGCCTAAAGATGAAGAAATCCGTCGGACGCTGATGACAGAGGCACATGCGACAATCTACTCAGTGCATCCTGGTGCCACGAAGATGTATCGGGATTTGCGAACGAATTACTGGTGGCCAGGAATGAAGAGAGATGTCGCTACTTTCGTAAGCCGATGTCTGACTTGTCAACAGATCAAGGCAGAACACCAAAGGCCGGCAGGAATGTTGCAACCGTTGACGGTTCCCGAGTGGAAGTGGGACCACATAACCATGGATTTTGTCGTCGGATTACCCAAGACGGTGAAAGGACATGATGCAATTTGGGTAGTCGTTGATAGATTAACGAAATCTGCCCACTTTCTACCGATCAACCAGACATATCCCATGGAGAAGTTCGCAGAACTGTACATTCAAGAAATAGTGAGACTACATGGGATTCCGATGTCGATCGTTTCCGATCGCGATTCAAGATTTCTATCTCAATTCTGGGAGAGCTTACAGAAGGCGTTAGGGACCAAACTGTCGTTTAGTTCAGCCTATCATCCCCAGACGGACGGACAATCGGAAAGGACGATCCAGACGCTCGAAGATATGTTAAGGGCGTGTGTTCTGGATTTCCGAGGAAGTTGGAGTAAGTACCTCCCATTGATTGAATTTTCGTATAACAACAGCTTTCAAGCGACGATCGGGATGGCACCTTACGAAGCCTTGTATGGGCGTAAATGCCGATCCCCAGTACATTGGGATGAAATCGGCGAGAAGGCGCTATTAGGTCCTGAAATGGTTCGTGAGATGACCGAAGCTGTTAGTAAAATTCGGGAGAGGATGCAAACGGCCCAAAGTCGTCAGAAGAGTTACGCTGATAAGAGACGAAGGCCGTTGAAATTTGAAGAAGGCGATCAAGTCTTCTTGAAAATATCACCGATGAAAGGAGTTAAGAGATTCGGACGGAAAGGAAAGTTGAGTCCGAGATACATAGGACCCTTCCATATTTTGAAAAGGGTCGGTGAAGTAGCGTACCAGCTAGAACTGCCTACTTCACTAGCACAAGTCCATGACGTCTTCCATGTATCTACGTTACGGAAGTACGTTTCGGATCCAAGACATGTGCTACGAAGCGAGACGCTTCATCAACAATTGAGACCGGATCTAAGCTATGAAGAAAGGCCGGTAGAGATTTTAATGTATGAGGTGAAGCGACTACGAAATAAGAATATCCCCCTAGTAAAGGTCTTGTGGCGGAACCAGACAATGGAGGAAGCCACTTGGGAGCGAGAAGATGAGATGAGAGAGAAGTACCCCGAGTTGTTTACGACGACTTAAATTTCGGGGACGAAATTTCTGTAAGGGGGGGAGGATGTAATACCCGTAAAATTAATACGGGATTATTTTTGTAATGTCCGAAATTAATGAAGACGATTTTCGAACAAAATCGAATTTTCGGGAGCGAGCCGATAAATATTAATTTGGGCAGAGGAAAAACAAGGGGGACGAAAATGTTTAAGAAACCCCAAGAAATAAAAATAGGTTGAATAATATTAGACCCCAAAATAAATTAGTAAAGGCCCAAGCTAAATGATAAATGGCCCAATTGAGTTAAAATAACAAGATAAAGACAAGTTTCCTCAATTTGAGGAAAACCCACGCCTTGTACCATAACCTTCATTAGATATTTTATAAAAATCATCATTTTGGCCAAAGATGATTACGTGAAGTAGATGCAAAGAAGAAAAACAAAACCCTCAGTTGTGACTTGATAAAACCAACGAAACCAAAGAAATAGAAAACCCCATTTGCAAGCTTCAACTTCGACGTGGGATCAAAAAAAAAAAAAGAAGAAAAGTGGAGAAAGCTAAAACCAAAGAAGGTGAGAATGTCATTTATAGCTCAAGTATTTATTACCTTACGTGGTCTTAAAGGATTAACTAAGGTTAGAGCAAAAATAGGCTACGGACGAAGCAAGGGACGTAAGAATCGACTAGCTCAAATTTGATTTCAGCCTTGGGAGCAATTTAAATTAAGCTTGGAGGATAGGTAGGTGGTTTATACCCCTACAAACCCTTTTTAAAGCGTATTACATTCCGTAAAATTATTAGAATTCGATTGGAAGGCCATTCGAATTCATACTTTTAAGTTTTATGATTTTTATTAATTTTCGTGGTATGTTATTATGTGCTATGAAGTGATTTCGAACTCAATATATGAGTTCTTGGGCTAGATGAGTTAACTGATGTGTTTATGTGACGATGAACTTGTTAAATTTCTGGAAAATTAGGGTTCGTTCATGATTCGCGAAATATGTAGTAGAAACAATGAAAATTTGGTGTTTTGCGGGTTGGATTCGTGAATTGGGAGTTTTGCGAATCGGGAAATGATATGTTTTGCGGGTTGGAATAATTTGCGAATTAGGTGTAGATGGTTTGCGGGTTGATTTTAAGTTAGCGGGCCATTCTTTACTTTGCGAATCGTGAGAGAGAGAAAAACTTTGCGGGCCGTGTTATTTTGCGAATCGTGAGGGAGAGAAAAACTTTGCGGGCCGTGTTATTTTGCGAATCGGGTGAGAAATTATTTTAAAGGAAAGTAGAATTGGCCGAATTGATTTACGGGTCGCGCAAGTGTTTCGCGGGCCCAAGTATTTTGCGAACTGTGTGAGTGAAATGGTTTTCGCGGGTCAAAATTTGGGATTTCGCGGGTTGAAGCTGCTTTGCGAATTGTGAGATAAGTCGCGGGCCGATTTTGAGTTTCGCGGGCCGACTTAATTTCGCGGGGTGATTCCTGTGAGTGACGTCGGGCTTCGCGCGGGCTTCAAAGTGGATTTCGCGGGCCTAATCGAACGATTTGCGAATTCGGCGATGGTTTTGCGAATTTGAATTTTGACTCGAAGTTTGCGGGTTGACCAAGTTTTAAAACGGCGATTCGCGAAGCGCGAGTGATTTCGCGAAGTCGGGTGTTGACCCGATAGTTTCGCGGGTTGACCAGCTTTTAAATGTGGGTTTCGGGCGATTATTGACCTGGGCTTTGACCAGCGATTTAATTTTGGGCTTCTGCCCTATTTTGGCCCCAAAAAGTTTAAATAAGATTATTTTCAGCCCAAGTTAATTTTAAAATAAAATACTTTCGTATTATGATATATAAATAGAGTCAACCCATATTTTAAAGTATAAATAATATTTTGGGATTTTAAAACCTTCGGCCTAGTATCGAATTTTAATAAAATATAATATTTTCCGTGTTTTACTATTTACTATTGTAAGAAATGTGATGTGTTCATGTGATTGATTTTTATGTGCATATCACGACATGCACGGGTGAGAGTGATGATGATGTACCGTATTCATACGGTGACGCCTTATGGTGTCGGATGAGTGGGGTAGAGTTACCGATGTTGGTAGTCAGGTCTAGACTCGATAGGGCACCTGGTGGGAGAGGGGGTTTGCGACACCCATCTACTCGGGATTGAGCCACCCGAGGTGTACACCACCGGTTACTATTTGGCTCAGGGACGGCAGACAGATGTGAGATTCCTGTCTACCCGGGTAGTGGTAGACTACTCGGGGCGTTACACCGAGGTGTAACACCGTCGGGATGAGATTGTGTGCGGAGGGAGCGACCCGGCGAGGCCGGCGTGGGCTACCGCATGATTATGGCGTACCTTGCCATGCGCGCGTGGGTGCCGAGTCTAGCCTAGGGCCCTGATATGTGATGAGACGTGTGCTAGGTCGAGCGTGCATATTTCATGTGAGAGGACATGGGATTGGGTTGAGTGCACGCACACATACGCATTGCATGTTTTTACTACCACCTACTGGGCGTTTTCGCTCAGGGTTTATTTTAAAGGTGAGACTGCGCCCGACACCGATGGGTGTCAGGGTTAGCTGTAGGCAGGCTGGCGGCGGTGACTCCACGGGCTTTTGAGGGCGGAGCGGTACATGGGACGCGACCTGTGGAGAGGCATAGTTTAGTTTAGTCGGGTTAGATTTTGGGGCTTCGGCCGATGTATATAGTAACGACTTTTGTAAACCCGACTTTTGATATATTATGTATATTATTTTATTAAGAGTTTTTAATTAATCGGGTCCTTCGCGACTCCTGTTGCGGAAATCCGCCAACTAATTTAATTTGGAAGTAGGGTCGCCACAGTTTGTGAGCCCAATCTTTTTTTTTCTTCTCAATTGTTGGTGATGATCGAAAAAAAACAAAAAAAACAAAGGAAAAGAAAAAAAACAAAGGAAAAGAAAAAAAATAAAAAATAAAAAAAAAACAAAAGAAAAAAACAAAAAAAAAAGAAAAAATAAAAAATAAAACAAATCAAATATTTTCGATATGCTTCTCGGATTTATTCTCCCACATCCAAAGATGGACGTACCACGAAGAATCTCGAGCTTTCAAACGGATACAACTTTCCAAAGACGACGGTGACGATCTAAATGAAGATCAAATGCTCCGTATTTTCATCGACCGGCTCCGGCTTGCTAATTCAACTAGAGCAACACTTCTCACGTACCCCGAAAGCACGGATTTCATGTTCCTATGGTTCAGTCTAATCCGACTTGATCCTAACCCCGGAACGCGTTCGAGCATTTGAGACCAAGCAAGATTATTTCGATGATGCCTAGGAAGTCTTTGACGATACATCACTCCCTTATCTCACATAATTTTCGGACCAACCCCCATAGGTACAGGTGCTAATTTTAATCAGCTCCCGGGTAGAAGTCGTCGCATTAGGTCCAACGGCGCATGCACAACCGAGCCTTACCCACTCGTCTCTCTCACAAAAGATAGGTGTTTCATAAATCACGGGGAACCACGTATGCTATCACCGCTTCACTCGGAAATGGGAGATATTGAACTAAGTGGTATTCCTCCCCGTACCACGCTTTTATTGATTCACTCGCGTCTAGTGTGTCCTCACTCCCCAAAATTTTCAAATTTTTAGGACACATACACTTTTTAATACACCTAATCTTTGTGATAACGTTAGAACTTCCGTAGACATGTTCTTTTAAAAAGACATGCTTCAAGGATCGGAAGGAAGTCCGGCCGTTGCAACATTAAAGCAACAACGGTTCAGCCGTCTTCTACGAGCTTTGCTCCTAGTTGATGTCAACGGGACGCCTATGTGGCCCCGGTACTCATTTCGACGGATTGCCTTTGTGGCTCCGTCCGGTTATTACCCTCACCGACCTTTTGGTATTGTCCTTACCTACCTCGAAATTAACATGCCGACATCGTTCACACGATTCGCCATGAGGGGGAGAAGGGGCTATGCATACACAATCGGTCGGTCCACCCACCAAATTCCGCCGCGCTTACCACTCTGAAACAGGGCTCTCTCACAACGCCACATTCAAAGGAAGCTCGGTACAACTTAAAAAAATCGAAAGAAAGAGATGGCCTACCTTCTTCCGGAACTAGAGACACTTCTTCGAGGCCGAACCAGACAACTTCCATTCGGAGAAGACGAATCTGGCGAAACGGAGAAGATGGCTAAAACTACGAGCCCTCTCCTCGACTCTCTCATGCCCCTTGCTTCCGGAAGAAGAAGCAAGGACCGAGGACCGAACGACACGTGACTCAAGCATCATCAAGGACTGAAGTTGCCAACGATGTCCACTGAATCAGGGACCATAGTTGCCGATTATGTCCACTGTATCAATGATCGAAGTTGCCAACCGTGTTCACCTCTCCAAACCTCACATCGGATTCCCCGATCTCAACACAAGGTTGACCCAAATAGGGGGAGTTTCATGTGCTTTCAACGGGAGAAATGGAACGCGGACTTTCTAAATCCGGCAAGAATACTTCGTACATCTTATGGCATTTAGGAGAAGAACTTCAAAGGAAGATTCGAAGAAAAAGCCGATGCCTAGAAGACCATGTGAGCTTGAAGACATTCTAAAGAGGAGAATTCGAGGACTCGAGGACTCTTTCCACTTGCAAGACGAAGACAGCCCCCGCTATATTGGAAATTGAATACAAAGGGGGAGATTGTTGGAACTATTTAATTGTATTCAATTAATATAGTTGTCTTAGTCTTGCTATGCAAATTAGTAGTCTTGGGCTAAATTGTAATTAGTCATTTTGTAGGACTACTTGTGTAAATATACCACGAGGTGGTATATATAAGTGAACTCCTAAGAAAATTAGGAGTGCGCTTAGTATGGTTTACGGATCGAAAAATTGAAGAATTGGAATTTTAGAGAGAAAACTTCAAGCGCCTTTGTGTTCTTCAACGTCATTTCTCTCCAAATCTCAACGTTGGTAAATCTCAATCGTAAGTGTTCGAATTCTTCAGATTTACTATCCTATTCTTCGTAATTCGATCTAGGTTGGATATTAGGGGTCCTAACAGCTCCACACATGGTTGCGATAGAAAGAAATAAGTGCCGAAGGTTTGAAGCTGGACTTCGTTACACGATTAGAAATCGTATCACACCATCAGATATGGAGTCCTATGGAAAATTGAGGGCGGCGGCTATTCGCGCCGAAAGATTAGAGACCGAATCCAGAAATTTTCAGAGTAATAAAAGAAGGCCGGGGGAAGAATCGTCGAGTGGAAAGACGAAAAAGACGTATAGTACACCTAGACCAATGAGTACGCAAAGTAATTCCGCAAGGGGCAGTACGGGCGGAGTGAGACCGGTCGGACGAGGAATTTCACAGACCATACCAACATGTGAACATTGTGGGAAGAACCATTTGGGCGTCTGTAGATGGCTCACAGGCGAATGTTTTCAATGTGGGCAACGGGGACACTTAGCAAGGAATTGCCCAACATTACAAACAGAACCCACAGTAGAACAATTAAGGATTAGTCGAACTTATACGAATCGCGGAAAGGCAAAGGGCCGAGGACCGTTTAACACAAGTTCTGGAAGAGGAGGCTCAGGAGGCCAAGCTTATAGGCCGCCAACACAAGCAAGGATTTTCACCATGACTCGTGAGGAGGCCAAAGAGGGATCACACGTAATTACGGGTAAATTATCTATATGTGATATTGATGCATATGTTTTATTCGATCCAGTTGCCACACATTCATTCATATCACGTACATTTGCATCATTATTACCTGATAAACCCGAAAGCCTAGAAGAGGAATTGTATGTTCGACTTCCAACGGGCGAAACGGTTACAGTGAATACAGTATACTTGGAGTGCAGAATGGTCAGTAAAGGGATAGAGATGCGAGCAACCCTATTCGTTATTCCTTTAATGGACTTCGACGTAATATTATGTATAGACTGGTTGTCAAGATACCGGGCGAAGCTTGATTGTTTCAAAAAGGAAATTGAATTGACCCCTGTTGATCAAGCACATATAGTACTTAAAGGAGAAAAGAGCGTACGTACGGCACATCGGATATCAAGCTTAGAAGCTTCTACGATGATTAGTAAAGGATGCGAAGGGTATATAGCCTATGTTATAGATGCGCAGTTAAGTGGATTAAAAATAAAAGATATTTCGGTAGTCAGTAAATATGCTGATGTCTTTCCTAAAGAATTACCAAGATTACTTCCCGATCGGGATACGGAGTTCACTATTGAACTTCAACCAGGCACAGCGCCAATTTCTACTCCACCATACCGGATGGCTCCAATCGAATTGAATGAGTTAAAGGTACAACTGAAGGAGTTATTAGATAAAGCCTATATACGGCCAAGTTTATCGCCGTGGGGAGCACCAGTTCTTTTCGCCAAAAAGAAAGACGGGACGCTCAGATTATGCATCGACTATCGGCAGTTGAATAAGGTAACGGTGAAAAATAAATATCCGTTGCCTCGAATTGATGATCTATTTGATCAATTACAAGGTTCTAGGGTCTTTTCAAAAATCGATCTGAGATCAGGATACCATCATTTGAAGATTGCGGATGGTGATATTCCAAAGACCGCCTTTAGAACAAGATATGGACACTACGAATTTCTAGTTATGCCCTTTGGATTGACGAATGCCCCTGCAGTGTTTATGGCATTGATGAATGATGTCTTCCGACCCTACTTAGACCAGTTCGTGATCGTCTTTATTGACGATATTCTAATATACTCTAAGTCAAAAGAGGAGCACGAACAACATTTGAAGATTGTACTCCAAACCCTACGGGAAAAGAAATTGTATGCGAAACTTTCAAAGTGCGAGTTCTGGTTAGATCAAGTAGTATTTCTGGGGCATGTAGTTTCTGGCAAAGGTATCCAAGTCGATCCCAGCAAAATTGAAGCAGTGATCAAGTGGGAGAGCCCTAAAAATGTAGCAGAAGTTCGTAGTTTTCTGGGATTGGCTGGATATTATCGACGATTCGTCGAGAATTTTTCATTGATAGCAACCCCAATGACGAAGTTACTACGTAAAGGAGTTACATTTAAGTGGACAGAGGAATGTCAAAGGAGTTTTGAAGAAATAAAGGAACGACTAACAACAGCCCCTGTACTAACTATTCCATCAGGAACAGATGGTTTTGTAATTTATAGTGATGCGTCCTATCAAGGGTTGGGGTGCGTCCTAATGCAAAACGGAAAAGTAGTAGCGTATGCATCTCGACAGCTAAAGCCCTACGAAACATCTGACCCAACTCACGACTTAGAGTTAGCGGCCGTGGTGTTCGCACTAAAGATATGGCGACATTATTTATACGGTACAACATTTCAGATATTTACTGACCATAAAAGTCTGACAAATCTGTTGAGCCAGAAAGAATTGAATATGAGACAGAGGCGGTGGATTGAGTTGTTAAAAGACTACGACTGTACTATAGAGTATCATCCTGGAAAGGCCAATGTTGTTGCTGATGCCTTAAGTCGGAAATCGTATGGTATCGTTTCTTACCTATCTACATGTTCTTTATCAAGTTTGATTGATCTCAGGAAGATGAATACAGAGATGAAGGTAGACGATACCGGTGCTATCTGTGCCTCAATTATAGTTCGACCTATCATGTTAGATCGAATTAGGCAAGTACAATTTAAAGATGAAAAGCTGGTTAAGATTGCTGATAAAGTGCAACAAGGATGTTATAAATTAGTAGTATAAATAATTGAAATAAATGTTACTGCTAACGAAGTTCTCGGCATGAAGTCTAAACGAAGTTAGTTTTTGTAGGTCTAAGAATTAGAAACTTTTATTACATAAAAATGAGCTGGAAGGTTTTAACATTGTATTATACTAGGAATTGCGATTTTTGATAAGTTACTTTTAAAATAATAATAATAATAATAATAATAAAATAAAGTAATTCGACAATATGGATAACAACTAAATTACATTACTTAACATGGGAGGAAAACATTGTCACCTCCTTGTCAAATCAATTTTCCTTAGGATATATCTAAACCTATAATTAGCAATAATAAACAGGGAACAAACTAGAGAAAGGAGGCGAAACTTGTATGCAAGAACGAAAACTCAAGCTAAGGAAGTTAAATACAAGTGGGTATGATCTCAAACTACCATACGTAACTATCCTTATGATTTATATTATATAGTGTGTTTTATATGATCTTTTCATGTATTTATGTAAATAATTCAAAATAAGAGATAGGTGGTTTGAGCTGAAGTTTAGGCTTGAGGAATTTGTATGTAAGGTTAGAAACCGTAGGATTATACTAGGAAAGTTTCAATTCAGGAATATAATTAGAAGTCTTAAATACTTTCGGCTGACATGTCTAACTACAGGAACAAATTAAAGATATCAAATTCGTATAAGAGCATGGATTTTTGACAACATTATGTTGTTGGTCTTTAAAGAACTTTCAAAATTTTAGCAAACTAAAGCATGTGAGTGTAAAGTTTTCAATAAAACTAGGGTTTTCTAAGGGTTCATTCATGTTGGTCTGAATAGTTCCCAGATGTTAGAACATACTAATAATTTAAATGTCCGAATTTTTGTAAATATATTTTAACAACTTTAATTATTCTTAGTTATAAGTTTTCAGATTTTAAGGATTTCGATATATATGAACAATATGAAGTTTCGGGTATTGAACGGAAATTCGACATGAAATATCGAGAGGAGCTAGGTTAAAATTTCAAGTATGGTGTCGAGATGTACTTCGAGATTCATTAGGGAAAAATATCGAAATGAATTAGATAGGGTTTCGAGTTATGATAATGAATTTGACAGAATCTCGAATTATGAGAGGATCTCGAGTTATGATATTTAGCTAGATCTCGAATAATGATTTTGAATTAAATATAGAGATTGGTAAGAACATGGAACATAGATCTCGACATATTATACTTTGAAAAGCTCGACATTTCATACCTTAAAAAGCTCGACATTATATATACCTTAAAGATCCGGACATATTATACTTTGAAGATCTCGACATCTCCTCAACTAATGATCTCGAGATTGCTTAATAAAAGATTTCGACATTTTCCAATTTGAGATCTCGAGATACATAGATTTCGACATGTGATAACTTAAAAATCTCGATATATATATACCACCAAGTTTTTTGATAATTATTGATTTCGTAATATAACTCGATATTTAGAAATGCAATTAATTAGAGTTGGAAATAAAGAGAAGTGTGATATATATATATAAAAGGAATTTTAATGCCACATAAAGTATTCAATATTTAGGTTTTCAATATAAAAAATAAGTTAGGGTTTCGGGTAAAGGCTACGGATAAGGAACGATCATGCATAATATAGCATGCATATCACGCACGCATATCATTATAGGAATTTCGTATTTACGGATAAAATAATTGTATAGGTCAGGAGTCCGATAAGGGCAAGGGCAAAGTCGATTAAGCGAACGAAGAAAATTGGCGAAACTTGTGAGTATGATTGGCAACATGTACCTTTTGTGCCTTATGTGCTTACATGCTTTATATGGATTAATCGATTAGTACGTGATGTATGTGCTATTTATGAATCGATGTGAACTGTATGACCGTAACATACTCTTATATGATTTATGTGTTATATAAGGTATTTCATATAGCACTGCATACATATAAAATAAAGGAGAAACCATTATGACTGCTACGACTACAGATGATATGATACGGATGCTACGGCATATCCCTACAAATCAGGGGATCTTATAGAGTCCTGTACAGGCAATACGTATCCCTACAAATCGGGGGATTACGATATGGTTATAGAGTTCCATGCAATGGCGCCAACTGGGCGTACAGTACAGTCTAGCTAGTCTATAATTGGAGTATCAAAATAAATGGACATATAGATGGCATGTGATCTACAGATCGTGTGAATGACCGTTATATGAATGATGATTATGTGATTTGAAATGGCATGGTTACGATATTGACGGAAAGGAGTAGTCTACTGTTATTTAATTGTTACTGGTATTAATTAACATGTTGCGATCATACTCTGAATCGGTGTCTTCACAGTGTTGTAGATAATTAGCAGGCTGCGTAGAAAGCATATCATAAAGCATGGATTCAAGGTTGGCCAACTACGCTCTCCTCCTGCTCCCCTCTTGTTCATCATTAGCATATAGAATAGAAACGGATTTAGACTGTGGCTCATATGATAGGCACATATATGTACATTATTGTGAAAGGAACTAGACCGGATGTACGCACCTGTTTTGTTAAAGGAAATGGTTATGGAAATCGCGAAAAATTTTATACGAATATTTTATAGCTGCGTAAAAAGGTAATAGGAAACGGAGCGCTACATTATATGCGCATGGTCTAAACTTGTCTTTATTCACGTCTAAAGATCGGACAATCATTGGAGTATCTAACGAGACCCTTTTCGTGTAAGTTTCCTGATGTACAAATATCACATTCTTTAAATATTTTATTTGCAGTCCGAGACAAAATTTAGTTTTACCGAGATCCTTCATTTCGAATTCTCTTTTCAAACAACCAATGGCTTTCGATAACTCTTCAGGAGTTTCAATTATATTGATATCGTCAACATATACTGCAATGATAACAAACTCGTTATTAAATCTTCTCGTAAATATGCAGGGGCATTTGATCATTATTATACCCCTATTTCAATAAGTATTCACTTAGGCGATAAAACCACATACATCTGGATTGCTTTAATCCACAAAGCGATTTATTTAGTTTAATTGAGTACTCATCTCGCAGTCCTGAATTTTTAGGTAGTCGAAATCCCCCGGAAGCTTCATATAAATGTCACTGTCAAATGAGCCATATAAATACGCAGTGACAACATCCATTAGATGCATATCGAGTCATTCACGTACTGCCAGACTAATTATATAACGAAAAGTTGTTGCATCCACCACAGGAGAATACGTCTCCTCATAATCAATATCAGGTCTTCGTGAGAAACCTTGTGCGACAAGCCGTTCTTTATATCTCATAATTTCACGTTTTCATTTCTCTTTCTAATGAAAACCCATTTACATCCAACAGGCTTTACATTTTATGGTATGCGGACTACAAGTCCGAAAACTTTTCGCTTCTCAAGTGATTTAGTTCTGCCACGATTGCATCTTTCCATTTTGGCTTTCTTTGTCTGCTTTCGTTTACAAACTTTGGTTCATGATCCTCATTCTCATTAATATCATTCATTTCATGTAACGCTCCGTTAAATGAGAACTTATCGTCAACGTTGACTTCATCTCGGTTCCATCTAATTCCAGTCTGGGCATAATTGATCGAGATCTCTTCATTATTCTCATCAACATTTATGCCCGTCGACTCTTTCTTTAGTCGATAAATCCTCGATTGGACCATTGTTATTGTTTGCTCTTTTTTGTTTTCGAGGATTTTTATTTTTGGAACCCGAGGGCCTACCACGTTTCAGTTGTGGTTTAGGCTCGATACTATTCCGTATTTGTTCTACAGGAATCTCAATTTTTGCAGGAGCATTAACAGGTAGAATATGTGACTTTGTCACTCTTTTTGGGTCATTAAAACTGTCTGGCAATTGGTTCGCTAAGCTTTGTAAATGAATTATCTTTTGACCTTCTAGTTCACATTCTTTCACTGGAGGATCATAATGATTTAGCGATAATTCATTCCAACCTTCTTTCTAGCTGTTTCTTTTCTCCTCCTAATGTCGGAAAGTTTGTTTCATCGAAGTGACAGTCGGCAAATCTGGCCGTGAATCGATCTCCAGTTAAAGGGTACTAAATATTTTATACTTGATGGAGATTCAAATTCGACAAATATTCCCAGCCCCCTTCGAGGTCCCATCTTTGTGCGTTGTGGTGGCGCAATTGGAACATATACTGCACATCCAAAAATTCTTAAGTGAGAAATATTTGGTTCATGACCATAAACCACTGCAATGGCGAGATATCAAACTTGTTTACCTGATGCGGATTAGTGCTGCTGCATGTAATATGGAATGTCACCAACAAGACGATGGAAGTTTCGACTTAATCAAAAATGGCCTAGCAATTAATTGCAGGCGTTTATCAATGATTCTGCAAGACCGCTTGTGTATGGACATGTGGCACAGGATGGTCGACATCGATCCCAGTAGACATACAATAATCATAAAATGCCTTGGAAGTAAATTCACCAGCATTATCGAGGCGTATTTTCTTTATTGGATAATCTGGGAAATGAGCTCTTAATCTAATCAGCTAAGCAAGTAATATCGCAAATGTCACGTTTCTCGTAGATAATAAACACACATGAGACCATTTACTTAATGCATCAATTAATACCATGAAATATTTAAATAGTCCACGTGATGGATGTATCGGCCCACAAATATCGATCGCCATGTATACGCTCCAAAAATGCAATAGATTCAGTCTTTACTTTCATTTGTGATGGTCAAATAATTAACTTCCTTTTAGAGCAATCAACACATGCTAATTCATTAGATTGAAGAATCGCATGGTTCCTCAATAAATGTCCGCGTGAATTTTCAATTACTTTCTGCATCATAAATTGTACCGGGATGGCCCAACCGGTCATGCCAAACATTAAATGTACTGTCATTCGTAAACTTTTGGATTGCATATGATTCAATTGTTCTAAGATATGTGCAGTATAGCCCAGAATCCAAAGACTGTAATATTTCTAGAATTATTTTTCATTCGAAATCACTTTTATAATGTGGAAATAATCAATATCTCCCTTTTGTGCAGTCTCAACATGATATCTGTTATTTCGAATCGCTTTAAAGCTTAATTAATTTCTTTGAGACTTAGGGGAATATAAAGCATTTTCAATAATCAGTCTTATTCATCTGGTCAATAATATATTAGCTCTTCAGGAGCCTTCAATAATATTTGTGCTCCCGGATATAGTTATGACACTGGCTTCTTTCATATCAAGATGCTCAAAATATTTCTTACTTTTTAGAATTGTATTAGTCGTTGCACAATCTACAAGACACAATTCTTCATTGTACATGCTCGTGTCCATCATATAAAATCCTTTATAAACAGACATATAATAATTAATACATATTATTGAAAACAAACGATACATAGCAAAATATGAATAACATCCAAACAATAATAATCATAGCAAACAATATACACCAAAGCATATAATAATCAAGCATATAATTTATAAAATGATAGCAGGTCAAACAATACACACCAAAGCATATAATAATCAAGCATATAATTTATAAAATGATAGCAGGTCAAATTTCGTCATTCGAGAGGTTCAAGAATCGTCGAATCGAAATTAACACCTTCATCATGAACACCAGAAGTTGAAGCAATTTCTTCCTGAACAAGTTGGTTTCAATTTGCTTTCCTTTTCCCTTTGATTCTTGATACAACTCAACAAGGTATTTTGGCGTACGACAACTGCGGGACCAATGGTCCAAACCACCACATCGATAACATTGTTCGTCATTCCCTTTTTGTTCAGTTTGCTTCTTCTCATTTTTACTGTCATAAACTTCCTTCTTCTGAGGAAATTTTGATGACTGCCATGATAGTTATAATAACCACCACGAAAATATTGATAACCACTACCATGATAACTTCGATCACGACCATGACCTTGTCATGGCCACGTCGATGACCACAATGTCCTCCACGACCACGTCCACGACCATTACCTCGACTATTATCATTATTAACATCGACTGCATTCGCTTCAGGGAGTGCAGCAGTACCAGTCGACCGTGATTCATGATTTTCCATCAGCAACTCATTGTTTTTCTCAGCCAATAGTAAGCAAGAAATAAGATCTGAGTACTTTTCAATTTCCCTCTCGATATTGTTGTTGTAGAATAACATCTGATGGATGAAATGTGGTGAACGTTTTCTCCAACATAATTGCATCGATAATAGCTTCTCCACATAATTTCAGTGTATAAGTAATTCTATAAATAACAGAATTATATTCGCTTACCGATTTAAATCTTGCAAGCGTAAATTCACCCATTCATACCTTGCATTTGAGAGAATAACTGTCTTTAAAGTGACATATCGATCTTCCAAGTTTTTCCACAAGTCTTTCGTGTCTTTCACTGTTAAGTATTCATTTCAGACTTCCATGAATGTGGTGGCAAAGAAAAATCATTGCTTTCGCCTTGTCCTGCTCGGATGTCGTATTGGTCGGTTTGATGGTATCACATAGACCTTTCGCTTTCAAATGAATCTCGGCATCTAGTGCACAAGATAAATAATTTCGGCCAATGATATCGAGTGCAACATGTTGGCCCTTATATTACCAAACAAGGATCAAAAGAAAGGATAGAATGTTGAAAACGTGAAGAACACCTTGAGTGCGTGTTAGTGTGTATATTTCTATGGAAAAGTACAAGGTGGCTTACCTTTTTATTTCTTTTGATAAACCCTAATTAGGGTAAGTTGGGGCTTTATATACCACAAGTATTTGGTATGTTAAAGCCCAGTCCCAAACTTCTACAAAATACCATAAGTCATCCCAAACTACAACAACCCATTAATTACTAACATATAAAGCCAAGATTACATAAATTGAAGGATGCTACAAAATATTCCTAACAATCTCCCCCTTAGCATCCTTTTCGCTTTGGTGTCCTTTGTGTTTTCTTCTTCTTGGGTTTCTCCACCGCATAAACTGATTTCCTGAGTCCAAGTCTAAACTCGTATGATCGTAGCGTTTGTAGAATAACATTAGTAATTGTGCTTGATTTCATTAGTTGTCCTTGTAATTGGGGGCGTTTTGTATAGTAGTCCTTAGATTAGGACTAGTTTGATATTTATACCAAGTTTGTTTGGTATAAATACATGTAAATCAATTGAGCTTAACAGAGAAAGTTTAGAGAATTGATCCGAAGGGCTTGCAATTCGATTTCTAGAGAGAGAAACAACAGTAACTTTCTCACTCTAATTGAATTCTCTCTAGTGTTCTTAACTTGAGTTTTTTCGATCGAATTTCAATTGATTATCTAAACGATCGAATTACTATGAATTCTAGCCTAGGATCGTAGAGTTGTTAATCGTAGGACCTAACAATTGTATCGGAGCAGATTCGTTCTGTTTTGAATCGTTAATTGTTAGATTTAGATCGAAATTTTATTTCGAACACTGTTCCATCGAAGAACAGATTTGGCGCGAAAAGTTTTTCGATCTAATAGCTTAATTCTGTGCTTAATTGACTTGAATCTGATGTTTCAGTGCTAGATTAAGTGATAAATGATCATTGCGACTAAATTAGTAGCAGTTTGAACGTCGAATTTTGATTAATTTGATTCTGAAATTTTACTGTTGACGAAGAACATGAAGAACACGTTCTGATTTTGATCAAATTCGATATATTTTGCTTCATAACGTGTTTAATTGCTTGTTCGTGCGTGATTAGTACTTGATTGCGAGCAATTACCTCAAACTTCACTATCTAATACTTTGTTTTTGCTCGAATTTGTGTTAATCGTATTCTGTGAATTTTTCTCGATTGCTCAAAATTTTCTCACTAAGTTTTGCGATCGGATTAGTTGCTCGATCGATAAACTTAGCGCGAGAATTTTTCTCGGTAAGAATACGAAGTCAGCGCTAGAATCGTCATCAGCAGAAACGTTTTTAGTTAGAAATATTTCTCGAGCATTATCCAGCGAAAAACTTTTTCGAGTGAGACCAATTTTGACCTTGCATGCGTAATAACTTTCACTCGAAAAACTTTTTCAGTCAAACCTTTTAACGTTTGACCAGGCGAAAATCATTTGTACGCGAGAAACTTTTCTAGTCAACGGATTTATTTTGACTTGTCGAGAAACTTACTAACGTACTGTTTCTTTACGATCGAAATAAATTCACGATCAGGAAATTTTTCTCGACTGAACGATTTTGGGCAATTTATTTCGCTCGTAAAATCTTCCGCTGATAAAATTTATCGCACGAAAACAGTAAATACATTCTATATCGACGAAATTAATTTCGATCATACTCTAAAGATTGAATCGAAAATAATTGTCGATCTAATCTTCGAATCAAACGCTACTAACAAATTTCGTCACTTGTGAAGCACTTTACATCGTCTTCAACCCTCAAAACAATCAACGAAGATCCTTCAACAACTCGACTACTATAATACAAACATGGATGCATACTCACTCAGAAATGACAACCGTCCGCCGATCTTGCAAAGAGGCGAATACACAGTGTGGAGAAGCCGCTTCCTGAATTTCATCACTCTAAAGGATCAAGCCGAAAATCTACTGTAGTCCCTTGAAGAGGGATCGGCACAGTTCTGGGTTCATATACCCGGGGACGAAACAGCTACTCCAGCAATTCCAGCTTCTAGGCGTCTAAAGGAGCCTAGAGAATACTCTCTGGAGGAAAGAGCTCGAGCTAAGGCTGATCTAGTAGCCATGAATACCCTTTTGCAGGGCATCCCCAACGATATATACAGACAAATCGACAGCATTACATCGGCCAAAGGGATGTGGGATGAGCTGCATAGGATGATGCAAAGGACGGAAGTTGGCATAAAGGCCAAGAAGGCGACCATTCTCACTGCTTACGACTCATTCAAAGCAAAGCCGGAGGAGACTCTATACGAAATCTACCAACGATACCTCACTCTTCACAACGAGATGAGGAAGATAGAAATAACGAACACAAACATGGAGACAAACATAAGATTTCTATCTTCTCTGCCCACAGAATGGAAGAAAATATCCACTCAAATATGACAAAATAAAGATCTAGAGGTGTTGGATGTCCATGCCGTGTTCGATAATCTCGTTCAGCATGAGGATGATATCCGCGAGATTACCAAAGAGCAGAAAGGCAAACAAACCGATGACACGGTTGCCTTAGTCTCGGAGAAGAGGAGCACAAGATCAAGAAAGGAAAAAATCGTTAGGCCACCTTCATCATCAGAGTCGGAAGATGAATCGGACTCCGACATCGAGCCGAACATGAAAGCCCTTGGAAAACAGTTAGCTCTCATTGGACAAATGACGCGCAAGAAGTACTTTAAGAAGAAGTCTTCAACCTCAGCCAATAGACTTCGGACTACAAGCTCCAAGAACAAAGAACGTGCTCCGGAGAGTTCTGAGGTCAAGAATCCCAAAGAGACTAACAAATGCTTTAACTGTGGTAAAGCAGGTCACTTCGCCAGAGAGTGCACTCTCCTGAAGAAAAGAGATGCAAACTACTACTCCAGGAAGCTTCAATTGACAAAACGGAAAGAAGCTGGAGTAGCTCTTATGGCCGAACAGGACCAATGGCTCGAGGACACGTCGAGCTCCGAAGAAGACAACTTAGCCCTCATGGCCCGTCTCGACCACGAATTGGACGCCGAAACATCCACTCGTACGGACGACGACAACGCATCCACGTCTTCAAATGAGATCCATCATGTGTGGTACCTCGACTCTGGTTGCTCCACACACATGACTGGTAATCAAGAGCTGCTGAGCAACTACAAAGACCGACCATACGGCAAAGTCAGATTTGGGAACAACGATTCAGCCCCCGATTCTAGGACTTGGGGATATCATTCTGAAGAATCTGACCATCAAAGATGTCTCATACGTCGAAGGCCTCCGCCATAACTTGTTCAGCATAGACCAATTCTGAAGGCTTCCAGGTGGTCTTCCATGCTGATCGGTGCAGAATTTTGGATAGTCAGGACACAGAACTCCTTCAAGGACTTCGGAGATCCAATCTTTACACGATCAATTCTTAGATTGATTTACAGAGGAACAGCCTATGGCATCAACGACTGTCTCATCTAAACATGAAAGCTCTCCAACGTCTTTCTACGAAAAAGTTGGTTCACGGTCTGCTTCTCGTCACGTCAAGCAAACTGCGTCTACTTCTCGACCATTGGAACTAATTCACATGGATCTCTGTGGTCCGATGCAGACTCAGAGTATCAATGCAGAAAGTATGTCCTAATGATTGTAGATGACTATTCTCGCTACACGTGGACAAAGTTCCTCCGAACGAAAGATGAGACTGGACTCTTGATTATCAATTTTGTGAACACAACTCAAAATCTGCTGCAACAGACTATTCAAGTTGTTCGAACAGACAACGGCACTGAGTTCAAGAACAATCACCTCAGTGAGTTTTATCAGAAACTTGGAATAAGTCAACAATTTTCAGCCGCCAAAACACCTCAACAAAATTGGGTCGTTGAAAGGAAAAATCGAACACTAGTGGAAGCCGCTCGTACAATGCTGATCCAATCGGGACTTCCACACTTTCTATGGGCTGAAGCAGTCAATACCGCTTGTTTTACTCAAAACAGGACGGTGGTTCACAAACGGTTCAACAAGACTCCGTACGAGATTGTGAATAATAGAGTGCCCAACATCTCTTTCCTTAAAGTCTCCGGGTGCAAGTGCTTTGTGGCGAACGACCGAGAGCAACGTGCAAAGTTCGACCCTAAAGCATTCGAAGCTACATTTGTCGGGTACTCTTCAACATCAAAAGCGTACCGAGTATACATCAAGTCCAACCGAACTATTAAGGAAAGCTATAATGTCACTTTCCACGAAGTGGCAGAAATGGCTTCTGGTCAATTCAGTCCAGGACCCGTGCCTAACCCGTTGGTTCCTGCTCAATTCAGTTCAGGACCCGTTCTCAACCCGTTGGCTTCTGAAGACAACATTTCAGAACCCGTAATCACTGGTGTGTTGGCACAAAACCAATAGAAGATGGCAACAACTTCAGGATCAGTGTCAGACGAAGCAACGAGACTTGCAATAGACAACTTGGATTCTCTCTTCGAACCGGTATATCGGTCATACACGACTACACCTACAATGGATTCTCTACCGAACGAGACCGACGTACCAAGTTTATCTCACACCTCTACCCCACCCGATTCAGAATTGCCACAGAACACCGAAGAACCTACAGTGGTCATCGAGGAAGTATCATCAGAGACGATCAATCCAAGTGCAGTATTGGAACTTCCTCAGACAAATGATCAATCGGAGACTATAGGCAATCTAGATCCACAGATGGCTGACGCATCGACTTCAGCCTTGCCTCATGAGCGCAAGTGGACGAGAGGCCACTCGGTTGATCAGATAATTGGCGATCCTTCGGTTGGTGTGAGGACACGTCGTCAACACAGTCTTTTCAGTTGCTTCCTGAGCCAAAACGAGCCTACCAAAGTAGCAGACGCACTTCGAGACTCCGATTGCAAGAGGAAATCAATCAATTCGAACGTCTTCAAGTGTGGACCTTGGTACCCCGTCCACATGGGAAAACAGTGGTCGGAACTAAATGGGTTTTCAAGAATAAGAAGAATGAAGATGGTGAAGTTATCCGAAACAAAGCAAGGCTAGTTGCTAAGGGATACAATCAACAGGAAGGCATCGACTACGACGAGACTTATGCTCCTGTTGCCCGTATCGAAGCTATCCACCTCCTGCTGGCTTATGCGGCTCACAAAGACTTCGAAGTCTATCAGATGGATGTTAAAACCGCCTTTCTCAACGGCGTGAAGAAGAAGTCTACGTTGCTCAGCCGGAAGGTTTCGTTGATCAAGAACATCCCGATCATGTCTATCGCTTGGACAAAGCTCTCTATGGACTAAAACAAGCCCCACATGCTTGGTATGATGTCCTGAGTGATTTTCTCGTGAAGTCTGGATTCATACGAGGAACGATAGACACAACCCTCTTCATTAAATGGCATGATAAAGATCTGATGGTCGTCCAAGTATACGTCGACGACATCATCTTCGGATCAACAAATCCTCGGCTCTGCAAGAAGTTTGGAGATCTCATGAAGAGCAAATTCGAGATGAGTCACATGGGAGAGATGCAATTTTTCTTAGGCCTTCAAGTCAGGCAGCTCAATGATGGAATTTTCATCAGTCAGACAAAATACATCAAGGATATTCTGAAGAAGTTTCATCAAGACCAGAGCAAGCCTCTCAGCACTCCTATGTCACCAAGCTGCAAGTTGGATGCCGATCCCTCTGGTAAATCGGTCGACATCACACTGTATCGCAGTATTATTGGATCTCTTCTCTACCTCACTTCGACTCGGCCGGATATCATGTTTGCCACCTGCTTGTGTGCCCATTTTCAAGTCGATCCCAAAGAATCCCATATGCTCGCAGTCAAAAGAATTTTACGCTACCTTAAGGGCACCTCTACCCTTGGCCTATGGTATCCAAAGGGTACGAATTTTAAACTTATCGGCTACACTGACGCTGACTATGCAGGTTGCCGAATGGACAGGAAAAGCACGTCCGGTGGCGCTCAATTTTTAGGCGAAAAGCTGGTTTGTTGGTCATCCAAAAAGCAGAACTGTGTGTCCACTTCGACGGCCGAAGCAGAATACGTAGCTGCCGCCAGCTGTTGCTCACAGATGTTGTGGATGCGGACACAGCTTCGTGACTATGGGTACAATCTAAATAATATACCCATATATAGTGATAGTCAGAGTGCAATTGCCATAACTTGCAATCCTGTTCATCATTCAGGCACAAAACACATAGACATTAGATATTATTTTATCAAAGATCACGTAGAAAAAGGCACGATAGAGATGTACTTTGTGAACACGGAATTTCAACTAGCCGACATTTTCACCAAGGCCTTGGATGAGAAACGATTTCAATTCCTTGTCGGAAAATTAGGCATGTTGAATCTTCCGTAATATGTGCATTACCTGATCTTCTGTGCTATCACATGCTCTATTCTATGTGTTTTCTATGCTTATTTGTCCTTATCTTGCGTGATAATAATAATAATATATATTTCTATATATCATATAAAGGGGTATGACGAAATCCTTTAGGATGCTTTGATCTAAAGTCACTTAGAATTTTACCCCGACATGCGATCGATTTAATTGCTTAAAATTTGTCAGTCTAAGTCGCATTCTTATGTCTAAAAGGTCATTTGATTGTTCCACTAGACACAAAGTCACTCTACATGCGTGAGGATTCAAGCCTTGTTCCTTTTTTCCGTTCTTTGGATCTACTTCTCGAGTGAGTCACACATAAATTACTTGTCTTACCTAGTGATTCTTGGGGTCATACTCATCTTGCGTTAGATCGTCAGGAAAATGATAAGGGAATTTAGGATATTCCTCATTCGGCCCTATATAAATTCCCCCACGTTAGCCCTTTGTCATCCACTTTGAGCCTTCTCCGACGTCCTTTTCTTCATCAGAAACCCATTCCCAGTCTTCAACCGAACTCTATACTCTTCGAATGGTTGTTCAAACGAGAAAAGGAGGGGGAGATAACAAAAGAAAAAGTACGATGGTGACAAAAGAAGGCATTGCTCAACGCGCTAAAATCAGACCAAAGGAACCGGCCTTCCGACGACCTTGTAGAAAGTGGCATGGTTCCTGCTGTGAGCTTCTCCAACGACAATCTCGTACGCTCGTCAGAACGGCTGGAAGGAGCACCACGAAGTGAACTTCTCCAACGATAATCCGGTCTTATATCGGGAAACGAGAAGAGGAGTGCAGCCTCAGGTACGAATTCCATAACCGAGAACTTCTCCAAATTGATAATCTCTGAAACCTCTATAGGGATTAAGAGAAGAGGAGCTCGGTATCGGCCCGAGAACCAACAAAAAGAACTTCGCCTACGATAATCTCCTAGGGCCTCATGGAGAAGCGGAGCTTCAGCTTGAGCATAACATAAAAAGGGATAGTTCTTAAAAGAAAAAGAGGGAGAAAAGATTGAAAAGCAGAAAGACGCCGAAAAAAAAAGGAGACGGACGTAGAATTGGAAGACGATGAAGAGATAAGCTCACTTTCCTTTAAATTCCTTCCGTTCTAAGTCCTAGCCAAATTATAACCCTTACAACCCTTTGATTCCACATAGACGGTCTCTCGCTTAGGTGAAATGATTAAAAATGCCTCGATCACAGGTAAATTGACTTAAAATTGCTTGTGTTGACTTGAGTGATAAAAATATAAAAATCCCGAGATAGCTAATTGAGAGCAAGAGCGAACCTAGTGAGAGTTGTCGAAGTGGACCAGTCTATGAACGTAGGACTTTAGTTTGACGACATGACTTGACGGCATTTTCTTCTTTCAAATGTCTCGTAAAATTTTAGGCGTGACGATTGATCGAAGCAAAATAATCTGACCCCATACTATAATAATAGTAAAAAAAAAATTCGCACATTTTGACATGAAATGTTATGTTTCATATGCGTTGAATTGAATAAATGCGAATTTCTTTAGTGAATCGCACATTCTAAATGCAATTTTAGATTGCATTGGTACTGATTAAATGCGATAAATTTTTCATTGCTTCTACCCTCACACAATATTTTAAAGTACATGTTTTCGGGGACCATGTATACATGCTTACTTGGTAAATTTGTGTGCTCGTGACTTGAATTGATTTCATATGCTTGCATAATTAGTCAATTCTTGTGCATCAATTTAGGGGGAGCAATTATAAGACTTGTAGGTTAGCTCCAAATATTTTTGACGTTTTTTTTCCTGAGCATTTCAGATCTTTCAAAATTAAGGAGTGAGACGTCGACACTACAAAGAGAGGAGCTAGACGCAAGACCAAATCTTTCAAAGATAAAATTGCCAAAAATAAGTGTTGATTAACTCCATTATTACTAACGCTTATCTCTAAGTGGTACAGATTTTTAAATTTCTGCCAGGGGAGCTAGACGTTACTACACAGAAAATACAGGGAGATAATTGCATTTATTTTAATTACTAAGGGGAGCCTTACAAAGGGTTTTATTTTGAAATAGGTGTCAATCTGAAAATTTTAGAAATACTTACTATCGAGAAACTAGATAGAAGACTTAATTCACGATCATAAGTTTCTCGATCGTAAACAGTGTTGGAAACAATTTTGATTGGCCGCGATAATTTGCGATCGAAAAATTTGAATTGAGAGGAAATTTTTAAATCAAAAATTTCTCGAGCGCAAATAGTAATGGGCCTGATCCGTTTAATCGCATAACGTCCAATCGCAAACCCAACATTGACTTAATGCTAGTTAATAAAAGTTTAACTTTTGTCAGTCGAAAAACTTTTTCTCACGCAACCCTAATCGCAAAAAAATCTCTCTAGCGAAAAACTTTCACAGACAGCTTAAAATTCTCAAAAATCTTTCGATTTTCAACACCAAACTGTCTGTTTACGGTAGAAATGAGATTCTTTTGACATTTGCGTATGATTCCCAGTCATTAGCATTCACATTCGGTAGTTTTTCGCATGTTTAATTAAGATTTTTCGACTGTTCTTCAAAAAAAAAACTGAGAAAAACCGTAACTATTTTATAGTGTTTGCGGCTTGATTTTGAACTTTATCTGAGTTTAATGCCTGCACTTAAGATAGTTTCGATATTCTCTATGAATCTGGTAGAATGAATCATCGAAAAATCTGCATCTTCGACTGTAATTTGAGTTTTGATGAAACTGGGTATTTGAATGTTTAAAGCCATCGAAGAACTTTGTCGATCGCAAACAGTCTTAATTGAATTCCGATTTAATTGAGATACTGTTTGTGTCGAATTAGTTTTTCGATCGGTAAAATTCTGATTTAGTCGCTAAGATAGAAGATTTTGACCGAAAAAAATTACTTACCATCGAGAAATCTAATTAGGATTTTTGTGAGTGAAAAACTTACGCACTGATTAGACAATTTAGATGCAAATTTTATCGAGCGTAAAACTTATTATCGCAAAATAGAATTTTCGATTTAAGTTCAATTTGGTCGCAAAAATTTAGCAGCGAAAAATTAATTTTTCAACACTTAATTTTTCGATCGTAAAATTCGCCGCTTAGGACCTAATTGATCGGAAAATTTCTCGACGTTTGACTTAGTCTTTCGTTGATAATTTCTCGATAAAATTTTATTGCAGCGAAAAAAAAATATCTACTTTCAATCGAAAATCACATACCGCTCGACAAATTTCAAATCGAGAATTTTATTCAATCGAAGAAAATTTCTCGATAGTAAATTTACCTGAGACGTAATTTCTGGATCGTAAATTTACACGGAATTTTTCTCGATCGTAAAATTGATCGACTACAGTCACGCTTTCAACTTCAACTCTTAGGAAATTTTTCGAAGTCTTTTACACTGTAGCTAACAATAGCGAATAAAATTCTTCGAGCGCAAAACTTAGAAGGAATTCTTTCATTTGAAATCAATGTATAGGAAATCAAATTGCAATTCAATTTTCTCGACCGAAAATTTTCTCGGCATGAACAGTGACTTACTGATTTAATGCTTAGCGAAATTTTGAACTATTTTTCACGCGATTTATACTTCATTCGAAATTACATTCATGCCATTACGATTTTTCAAAATTGAGCATACACTACGTATTTGATACGATTTCAATTCGAAATTCATCGAACATGCTATTATTTCCAATGTTACTATAGTTTGATGAAATTTATTCATTTTTCGACTAAAAATAAAACTGATCTAATAAACTTTTATATTTCTTATTTTCAGATGGATCGCTACCCAACATACAACCATATATACGATCACAATCTATATTTGAAGGTCCAGGATACGAACTTCCAGCTCGATCTAAGCACATTTCGGTGTACGGACGAGATCATCGTATCTATCCTGCGAGGCCACCCCATCTGGCACGCATTGACGGTCACCGCCTCAGTGCCAATGGTCTATCTCCAGCAATTCTGGTGATGTATACAAGGAGTTGTAGCGAATGGGGCATTCTCCTTCACAACAAGAATCGGGATGCGGCATATTCATATGAGCAAGAGCCAGTTCGGGATGATACTGGACTTGCCACACAGCGACAACTACGACCTGCTCCCGTCGGACGTAGAAATGGTCCATGACTTCATGCAAATGGGATATCAACCGCAGCTCACCAAATTAGCTCAGGTCCAGAGCAGCGGTATCCCTTACCCCTGGAAGACACTGTTCGGGATCGTGAACAAGTGTCTATCACCAAAGCATGCCGGCTTCGACAAGGGCAACGGCAATATACTGCGAATCTTTCATGGTCTCGCCTTCGCCAGAAACTACGACTTCGCACAGCTAATCTGGAATGATCTAGCTGAACAGATCCGACTGAAGGAAAACCGAAGGTCAAAGAACGTGCCCTATGCTCGATGGTTCAACGTGATCATCAGGGAGGTCATGGAGTTACATGCGGGGAACATCCCACAATTGCCTCCCGGAGGAAACTATCAGCCGCCAAGGCTAAAGTTCTTCCATAACCCACGGCTCACGGACTTGGACCAACCGTCGATGCCAATTCCGCTCCAACTACTCAGGCTTGCCGACCCCGCGGGAGCTGAGTATCAAAGATTCTGTCGGGAACACCATTTAATGGAGCAAATGATCAGAGGGCCACCGGCAGATTACCATGTGAGCCCTCCCCAACCGGAACACCAATCAAGCCCTGACGACGCGATGATAGATGTTGTCGCTCAGGAGCTTCAACATGAGTCTCCCTTGATCGAAGAGCCGATGCCCGACGTAGATGAGACCTTGATAGACGTCGTGGCTACCGAGATGGCGCTCGAGGCTCCTGAACATGAATACTAAGTGGAAGTGCCCGTTCATGTTGGCGTGCTCGATGAAACCATTGAGGAGGTTCTTCTACCAGTAGCACAGCCCGAAGTCGAAATGGGGCAAACTTCACTTCCACCGGTGACGGGTCAGGCACTAGAGGACGTCCATCGAGACCTCACTCCTCACACGGCCACCTCGTCTGACACGGAGTCTGACGAGGAAATAATTCTGATAAGGAGGACTCCCAGGAGACTTAGCATTCAACTGGAGTCCCTCTTCCCAGCCGTCACCAACGCACCAGAATTACGCTGACCACAACGACAAGTGTTGCCGGCACTTCTTCGCTCAATGTTGAGCCGCAACCAACCCACGTGGTGTCTGGTTCGCAGGCTCAACCTTAGTCTGCCTTAACACCCATAGAGACGAATCCTCAAGATTCGACTCGAGGATTGGGTGGAAGTCTCATACAGTGACAACCTCAAGTGACTGTGAGCCAACCCGCAGAGTCGGTGTCTACTCAAGGGTTGATAACATGCGACATCAGTCGTCCTGGTCCATTCACGGAGGCGTCCGCACCCTTTGTGAGGAACGAGCAGTTTCGGGCCGCTCTCTGTGCCGCTGTACAGTCAATGGAAGACAAGATCACAGAGAGAGTACTTCAAGCAATCGAGGCATCCCGAAGAGATACTGGGAAAGCACCTGCCTCTGAAGGCCCTTCGTCACAAATCAACCCCACACCTCCACAACCCACACCCACCGACCCTCTAGCCACTTCCTCCATCCTCATCAATCCATACACAATCCCCATCACCGAGCTCCACGACATTCTCCTCGCTCGTCTGATAGGCCTTTCCATCCGATCGCCGCAAGAAGAATCCCTCTATAGGCGATTGGTGGACCATCCTGAGCCACCGACTGACACCTGCCGAGGCCAAAGCTCCCACTCACGGCGCAGACATGACGATCCTGACGATCAAGACCCTCATGAGGGGGAGAAGAGGCCGAGGACATCTACAAGTGGCCGAGAACAAGGCTTGGGCGCTACGCAGACAAGCGCTGGAGCTGGCGAAACCCATACTACCCACCAAACCCACATTACTCACCAAACCCAAACTACCCACACCACGCACCGCACCGCCCACATCGACCCACCAACCTTTCACCTCAGGACGCCTCTGCCCACACCGCCGATCTACTCCAGCCCCTTGCTTCCGGAAGAAGAAGCAAGTGCTGCGATGCTTGTAGCTCTAGCAGCTACCCAAGCCACTCCCTCTATCGCTCCAGACCAACCGGGACCCTCTGGACATGGCGTCAATCCACACGAGGCCCTAGACAAGTATATCTTCGAAGGACAGTGGATGACCCATTCCATGTCCGAGGAGCATCAAAGGCGACGGCTTCACGACGTTCAGCGCTTTCTACAACAAGCGTTTATAGACCTCCTAATCATAGAATACGACGAGCTTCAGGAAGGTGAAGACTACGAGCGAGATATCCCAAGGCTACCAGAGTTAATCGCTCAACAGGCGGTTCCGTCTCCAAGGCTAACGCCAGGGACCGTTCGGATTGACACGCCATGGGAGAACATCCAAATAGAAATTCCCTTCCTAGAAGAAGTTCGTGAGAATATTTGGAGGTCTCCGGACGGAGTCAAGAAGCCGAACGAGTTCGAGTTTAGAGGGATCTCTCATTGGGATCAGTAGAAGAGGATGACCTACCTCTGGATGTTGACCAAACTAGGATCTGATGTTAGGCTGGGGATGACTAAGGCACAAGCCAAGAGCCATTATAAGAGTCTCTCTCCAATAAGCCAACTACTCAGCATCTACTGTGACAAAGGAGGACTTCCAACACCTCATTACACAATTGAGCGTGAGATAGAACTCGAGAAGATCTGTGTAACGACCCGTCCCATACCGGGTGTCACTGTAGCATCCGTCCGTACCGGGACCTGTGGGGTTGGGCCCACCACACTCCGACCGATAGTCTGGCCCCACTGTACCACCATTTAACCTTTCAGCGTGCTTCGTCCTCGCTCACACGCACCCTGGGCAAACTTCCCAGGGGGTCACCCATCCTAAGATTGCTTCAAGTCAAGCACGCTTAACTTCGAAGTTCTTTCGGATGGACTCCCGAAAAGGTAGGTCGACCTTGGTGATATGAGTAGTACTATCAATTCTATTATACGATTCTTAGCCTGACACGCCCATACATTGTCAGTCTCAGGATCCCCTCTCATTCGGGTGTCGGATCGGTTCGTTCATGTACCCCTTCGCCTAGAAGCCTTGCCAGGAGCCGCTCCTTGTCCGTGCACCCTGGCACCGGCGATCACTCCCCGCCCTCTTCGGCCCCGGGCGTCACATGCCCACCAGCTTCCGCCTGGTTCGTCCCCGAACCAGCACCGTACTGCGAGAGGTTGTGCTCTGATACCACCTGTAACGACCCGTCCCATACCGGGTGTCACTATAGCATCCGTCCCTACCGGGACCTGTGGGGTTGGGCCCACCACACTCCGACTGATAGTCTGGCCCCACAGTACCACCATTTAACCTTTCAGCGTGCTTCGTCCTCGCTCACACGCACCCTGGGCAAACTTCCCAGGGGGTCACCCATCCCTAGATTGCTCCAAGTCAAGCACGCTTAACTTCGAAGTTCTTTCGGATGGACTCCCGAAAAGGTAGGTCGACCTTGGTGATATGAGTAGTACTATCAATTCTATTATACGATTCTTAGCCTGACACGCCCATACATTGTCAGTCTCAGGATCCCCTCTCATTCGGGTGTCGGATCGGTTCGTTCATGTACCCCTTCGCCTAGAAGCCTTGCCAGGAGCCGCTCCTTGTCCGTGCACCCTGGCACCGGCGATCACTCCCCGCCCTCTTCGGCCCCGGGCGTCACAATCTGAGCGAGAGCGACCTACCGTACATTCCGGCTGAAGAAGTGTACAACTTATATCAGCTATATGTGGAAAAGTACAAAGGTCCTCAAGACTTCATCAAGAAAGAAGGACTCGAGGGTCTCTACCGGTTCATGATGTGCCAAGTCAAGTAATATGCCGCACACGACCTTCAGATGGCTCTCGAGAGCAATATGAAGAAGGTCAACATGACCGCTCCGCTCAACAAAGGACCTGAGATCAAAGGGCTTCCCAACAATCACGTGCACATCAGCTCAGTCCTAGGCATCACCTACCACAATCCAATAGCAAAGAAGAATAGGTTGATGCTGAAGACTGAAATCAACAAGTTTTGTGATGGGACGCTCAAGGTCATCAAGAGGAATATCGAGCAGAGGTTGGAGAAATAAATAGAGATACTATGCTGAGGATCCACAGGTTCGTGAGAGAACAGCCGCTCCTAATGGAATTGCTTGAAGATATCGAGGATCGACTGGAGCTGAGGATCACGCTGAGGAACTACGAGTATGCGCTGGGCTTGTGCAGATCGTATTACGCCCGATGAGGACAAACGGCGCGGAGACGCAATCAAGCATAAAGGGGGAGATTGTAGAATAACATTTGTAATTGTGCTTGATTTCATTAGTTGTCCTTGTAATTAGGGGCGTTTTGTATAGTAGTCCTTAGATTAGGACTAGTTTGATATTTATACCAAGTTTGTTTGGTATAAATACATGTAAATCAATTGAGCTTAATAGAGAAAGTTTAGAGAATTGATCCGAAGGGCTTGCAATTCGATTTCTAGAGAGAGAAACAACAGTAACTTTCTCACTCTAATTGAATTCTCTCTAGTGTTCTTAACTTGAGTTTTTCGATCAAATTCAATTGATTATCTAAACGATCGAATTACTATGAATTCTAGCCTAGGATCGTAGAGTTGTTAATCGTAGGACCTAACAGCGTTCTTCGTAAAGATATTCGATCTGAGATGATGTTGATCAGCTTTTTATATTTCTCCTGGACTTCTGCTTGTTCGAACCTTAGTTGCTCCAGAATCCTTCCGAGTTTGCTTCGAGTGATCAGCAGCATCCCATCGCTGAATTTGGCAATCTCTGATGTTTTCATCAGCCTCTTTTCTCCCTTGTAGTTGATGTAGACCACCGATGGATCCTCGTCTTCATTGATTATGTGGCCTTCACCAAGACTTGGGTCGGGGACTTCGAAGGATGGCTTCGTGAGATTCACCCTCTTTATGTTGCTATCTACCACCATTTGAAGGTCGTGAGTGGTATTGAATTTGATTTGGCGCATCATGAATCGCTTAAGAGCGGCGTATCCCACCTTTAAGTCTAGATTCTGAAGTGTTCCAAGTAATTTGAAGTTTCCCAGTATCTGATCAACGTCTTCACCTCTGATGTAGCAGAGATCCCCTTCAGTCAGTTCTTTGATCGTTCCATCTTCTCGCTGCACTTTGTAGATAGGAAATTCATAGAAATCAAGACGACCTCGCCGTACTCCCAGGACTTTGCTGATTCTGGCTTTTTCCTTCTCTTCTCTTCTAAGAGTCTCAACATCAGCTCCTTTTCCTCTCCACACAAGCCCTCTACGAAGAGAGAGCAGGTATCGTACGGCGGTTGGTCTCGGGAGATGAGTTAGGCCTCTTAGATCGAGCTCGTCTAACGTCTTGATCCTATCTTCCTTCCTCCAGATTCTCCTTCGTATCTCTTCTTGATATGGAGCAGTCACTTTGACATTTTCCCATTGTAGCTTCTGTTCTTCTCCTATCTTCGAATTCGAAGGGGGGCACTCCTCATCGACGATGGCGAGTTTGAGAAGCTCAGGAAGTTCTGGAATGTCAACTTCGTAGTCTTCACCTTCCTCGAGTTCATCATCGTCGATAAGGGTCAGGCTAACGTTTGCCTTCATCAGGAAGTATCTGGCATTATCCAGTAAGCCCTTGGCCAAGGCTGGATGCATCGGCTTTGTTAACCAATCATCGTTGAAGATGTATTTTTCTACTGTTGTGTGTGGATTGTAAAGTGTTTCTAGAGATATGATTGGTTCATCTGACTGAAGGGATAGAGTTGGTGAGGATGGAGGATCGGATGAGGTTCTTAGATTTTAAGGCTAGGCAGTGACTGACTCATGGTTGGAGAGGAGGTCAGTTGGGTTGTTTTGGTGGTAGTTCGGGTAGATTTTTTTGTTTGTGTGGTGTAGGTGATTTGTTCTAGTAGGTATTTGGGTGACTCTAGGCTGCGTCTGTTGAGGTTGAGGACCTGTGTCTCGTGTCTTCTCCCCCTCGGGACGACCCTCATCTCCTGGTTCGTCAAGTGGTTGATGTGATGTCTGGGCCTCGCCTCGACAGGTGAACGGAAGCTCGAGACGTCTAAGAACCTCCGCTTCATACTCAGTGAGCTTCGGTGCAGTGCGGAGTCTGGCTATCATGACGTCAATGAGTTCCGTGGGACATTCCATGGGCTGCCGTCAGAGTCAGGAGATGGATCGGCATGAGAAGGTGCTTCTTCGGCGACGGGGGCTTTGCCTTTTTATCGAGAGGATGTACCAATTGCGCTGTACACTTGGGTCATGATGGAGTCCTCGAGATCTTTTGCGAACTCAGCGAGGCGATCATTCAGCCTGGCCTCCGTCACGAACGGGGAAAATAACCTGGCGGAGTCACGAAGACGTTCCGTCGTCACAACATTAGTAGAAGGTACTGATGTGCCACCTGTTTGCATAGGACTTGAAGAACCGAGGCCACCTAGGCTCACCGTTGACATCAGTGCTGAGACAGACGCAAATCGATGGCCCAAGTCCGTAGCTGCTGTGGTATGGACTACGTTGGGTCTTCAGCTCTGTTCCGTACTAGACTCTAGTACAGAGACATTGTGGAGCGTTATGTCTAGATCACTAAGATCTAGAGGTGCAGAAGCCAGAGTAGTGTCCTAGAAAATGGAAAAATTATGGATTGTGAGGGCACTAGACTAGTCGTGACCAAGGAAAGTGCAGTCTGAGGCTGAGGACTGCTTGATACATCTACCCCTCCGAGCGAGGTGGTGATAGATGACGTGGCACCTCGTGTGTATGTGATGAAAAGAGAATGAAATATAAATTACATAAAACCTAATTGTTTAATTTATATCTTATATATAAATAGAAATGTAGTCTTCTTATAATAGTGCCACGTGTCCTGTCAAATTTGGTTTTTAGTACAAATATTTTTAATAATAAAAAAGAAACAAACCACGTTCTAAGAACCAAGGAAACCAACCCAAATACCTGCACTGCACGACCATCATCTTCTTCTGCACTGCACGTGTCCTATTCTATATGTAAATTTATTAATAAAAAATATTAAAAAATTCTCCACTACTCGTCAAAAACCATCCACGATGTAGAAAAAATTTAAAACTGAAATCCAACACACGCTGGATTCTATCGTTCCAGTTCCAAATGGTAAATTGATGCCCAAATGTCAAGTGATTCACACGGGTAAATCGCCTCTCACTCATGTTCTATGTTGTTATGTGGTTATTGTGTTCGATATATTTCATATTTGTGAATATGCTTGTCTGATTTGGATTGAATCGCATATTCAGGGTAATTTGCTCGCACTGTGCTCTCTTTTATCATCACACGGTGTTTGGTTTGTTCAAAAATTGCTGCTTTTCAGCCGTAGAATCGAGTTGGACTGTTTAAAGACCATTACGTTCAACTGTTTAAACACCATTACGAATATTTTACAAAGGTTTGATTCGATTTATGGGGATAGAAGTAAGGGTTTCATTTCTTCAAGGTGGTCTAATCTTATTTCGGGTTTTTCTCTAATGGTCTCTAATGGGCGATTTAAATCTGGACATTTCTTAGTGTCATTTGCTGATAATTACGGTTCCTTCGATTGGTAATTAATTTTAGAATAAACTTGACTTACATTTGCTGATCATCATCCTCTTTAGGTATGGGCATCTCAGATCACAGCAAATACCGCTATGAAATATTCGAGATCAAGAAGAAAAAAACGAGGTCGTGGTCGATAAAACGGCGGGCTCGCAAAGCTACTAAGATTTTGCAGAATACCCAAAGACGGCTGCAAATATGCAGTTAACGATATTTTTCAGTTTTTACTTTTTTTACTTTACAACCATGTGGTTCTACCGCCTGTGGCTGAATGAATATATATATATATATATATATATATATATATATATCAATCTTTTTTTTGGAGATAATTACTACTTCAGGTTATCTTTTACTGATTATATATTGAGATTAAGGTTAGGGTTATTTTCACATTTTTAACTCTGTAGCCTACGTAAGCAATTTTTAGGTTTATCTGTTCTCCGTTTTGTAGTTGTCGTGTTTGAGTTATATGGCTTCCTACTTGTCACAGGTGGACAATAAAAAAACATATATCCATTTTTCAATTTTCCCTTTTTCAATATAATATTTTCGCCACATTGGTATCAATAATACATTCTATAGATTAGACACAAAGATATGATGGACATATAGTTTTTTTATAAGTAGGTTTTATTTCATATAAGTAATTTGTGTTTAACTAAGATATAATAATCATTCTATCAAGGACAAAAAACATGTTTTACAGTGAATTGCGGCGAAGAGTATAATTATTAATTCTTCAAAGGAAAACAATGCGATGCTATTATTTTTATAATTATTAATTTATTATTATCTCTCATCAATATTACAGAGTGTTTAACATATTATATTTTCTTATACAGTTTATAAGATTTATAATTTAAGATATCAAATGTTCTATACTATATAAGATATGCGACACGTAAAAAGTCAATCCTTACATCTTAAAATTTAACAAATAACAACCATTATGATATTACAGTTTCTTAATTATAATATAATATTATTCTTATTCTGATCATAACTAACTTATATTTTTAAAACCCGTGCATTACACGGGCAAAAAACTAGTTTATAATGAATTTAGTTGTATTATTTGGTTAAAAAGACAAGAATGGCTGAGAACGAAGATATCGTGACGGTAGAATCAACGGTCACATTTGTATCACATAAGTCACGTTGTAATGGAATCACAATGTCAATATGCAATTCAGTCAAATATAAGTACATGATACATACACATTTCGAATTGCTAAATTTGTAGTGCCTATCTCATCTTAAGTACATGGAATCATCAAAACTCAAGTACAGTGCAAGACCAAAAAGGTCAACAGCGCCAGATTGAGGAGCAATGCAGCGCAGTGGCTGAAACCTAAAGAGTTGAACTAAACTTGTGAGAGAGAAGAAGAAGAAGAAGAAGAAGAAGAAGAAGAAGAAGAAGAAGAAGAAGAAGCAGAAGAAGAAGAAGAAGAAGAAGAAGAAGAAGAAGAAGAAGAAGAAGAAGAAGAAGAAGAAGAAGAAGAAGAAGAAGAAGAAGAAGAAGAAGAAAGTGTTGGTTGTCCCATAAAAGAAAAGACTGAACTGAAAGTACTGTGCGAATATTAATTGAGCAGGTTGTGTTTGGGCTGAACTGATTGTTTGGCTTAGGCTGGCTTGGGCTGATAGTTGGGCTTGGGCTAATCGTTAGACCGGGGCTGAAATTCCACAAATTAGAACGGTTGTAAGCGACTTTGCCTTCTATCTATCTACATGCTTCGATTGTTATGTTTCGTAGTTAATTTTATTATAGTTGAAGTACTGTCAAAACCTTGATTTTTAATACAGTGAGATTATTGTGTTAACGAGTGGGTATTCGTTTAAGCTTGAAATTATTTTAGTTGATGAACGCACTTTGATTAAATAGTTGCAAATGTTTCATTATTCTACGTGAGTCCATGGTTAACTGAAACTACAAATCCGTAATTGTCAGTTTGTTTCAATAAGTAGCAAATAATATTCAACTTCTCTACCTTAGGTAAGTGTAAGTTATATTGTAATTTACGCGATTTGATTTTAACAGACCAACGTCTTTTCTCGAGAGAGCCTCGTCCGAGCGAGTTAGTCAATAACCGGCTATCTTCTGTATTTAATGTTGTCGGAATCATAAACCTTGCAGGGCGTCGTCGGAGGTTATTTTTCGATTAGAGAAGTAATTATCTCTTAATTATCAAGAAACTAAGAAGAGATTGGTTGTTAGGCGTTTGTCGACAACTATAACCGATTATACTTACGTATACACGTTATTTAGGAATCGATGATCAATTATATAAATCAAGGTGGAGAACGATTAGTTCAACTATTATTTATATTCGTTAGTATTTATTTCTTCTTTGTCTATCATTAGTTTAATTTCGTTTCTCTTTGAACCGTAAACAACCAAACCCCCTTATAATATTTATTCGAATTATGATATAGAAGTAAATCAACCATTTTCCCTGTAGAGACGATCCTTACTGTCGCTATACTCGTATTACTAAGGTTATAAATTTTATTTTTGTCCGTTTACGACGAGACCAAATTTTGGCGCCGTTGCCGGGGAAGGCAGTGTCTAATGATTGATCCAGAAGAAGAGAAGACGAACACGAAATGTTGAAAGGCGGAACATGACTTTTCGGTAAGCGAACATGGAGAAAAATGAACAACAACTACCATTCCGCGTTACGTTGAGGGAGGATCGCACTATGATTTTCAACCGCCTTGAAATTTTTCCGGACTACGTCTAGCTAAACACTTCTTGGGAGGCAACCCAAGTATTATTGATGCATATGTATTACAAAATAAAAAATAAAAAATAAAAAGGAAAAGTCAATTTTGGTTCTTATATTTCAGTATCGTAATACGACGTTCCGTTTAACTACGATTGTCTACAGATTCTAAGCTAGTTTGGGTAAGGTCCCTTCCTTAAAAGCTTGCATTTCTAGCGGGAATCAAATTCTAAGTGTGGGGAAACGGCTTTTGAGAAGCATGCACATCAACTATTCAGGGAAGTTCACTTATCTAATATTTTCATTTCCTTGTGTTGCATGATTGTTACGTTGAGGACATAAGTTTTAAGTGTGGGGAGGGGAATTTCTGATAATTATTTGAACATATTGCTTATATGTGCATGACTTAATATATGCAAAACTTAAAAAAATGATGTTTTTTATTGCAATAGATTGACTTGATGTTAGTCGAGTGAGTATATAGGACAAACATGCGTGATTGATTTTTTTTCTTGCATGCTGAACTTAGTGATACCCGAAAGATTCGTACGCATAACCCAATTTTTGTGAGATTGTGAGCCTAGAGCTTTTTGCTCATTTATTTGGTTGTGTGAATCATGCTTAATTATTTCTCGCTAGAACTTGCTGCGTATTACGTTTTTGAAATTGCTAATAGTGAGCATGCATGAAATATGGAAGGCGTAGGAATTAAGTTCATAACCAAAGTTTCCGACCACGACTGATCACCCTAGTTAGCCACTTTGAGCCTGAACCTTTTCTTTCTGAAAACCCGATGATTTGAAAAAAAAAGTCAACCCGAATAAGCCTTAAAAAATAAACCCAACCGGAGCAATAGTGGAAGTGGAGGTTGAATGCTGGAGTTGAAAAGCGCAGCCGGACCTATATCCCGATGAACACCGAAGTTGAGCGTAAAAGAAGTTAGAACTCCTCCATTGATAATCTCTCACTCGCAAAGAGGCCGAGAGAAGGGGAGCTTAGCACTGTGGAAAAAATTCTAAGAACCCTTCCTCCGATAATCTTTCAATTTCTCGAAAAATAATAATAAAAAGTATAAGTGATCCTGAGAACGAAAGAAGAAGGGCTTAGTGAAATAACGACGAAATAAGAATTATAAAAAAAAAAGCCGTACTTTCGGTGCGTTCGAGACGATGGAGTGATCCCGACACGACTAGTGCTCATATCCTTTTATTGCTTACTATTTGCCTACTTCACATGCTTTAACCCTGCTATACCCAGAAAAGGCCTTCCGATTTCCATTTTATCGCCGAGAGTAATAGATTTATGAATCGTTGCAAGCTTATGGTAGAGATTATATTAATGCATGAGCCGAGATAATTCATTGACATTTTTACCTATACACCGAGTGATTTGTGTGAATCCTTATGAGATGCGAATCTTGATTGGTATTACTCAGGTAGTCGTGTAGAAAATAGTTGATCTCGTATGTGCTTTCCGACTTTGCTTACATGATCTCCATATGTATTTTCATTCTTAAGTGATAAGTTACATGATTTATACTTATTTGCTTTAATATACTTTGCTTGAGGACAAGCAAAACCCTTAAGTGTGGGGAGATTTGATAAACGTATTTTTATATGTTTATATTTATGATAAATAAGTCGTTGCGGGATAAATTAAGTTGTCTTGATACGTTTTTAAAAGCTTTAATTAATTTATATATTTTTTTCAAGACGACAAATGGAGTGAACTTTGATGAATAAACGGCTTTTCTCTAGGAGAAACTACCCTGCGAAATTTAGATGGTTGCATTCGTCTGCGAGAACAAAGTTATTCCATTTGCGCCGATGTTGCATAGTCTGCCGAAAAATTTTGGTTTGAACTCGGCCCATGAGTTCCAAGCTCATTTAAAACGTTTAGGCCTAAGACCAACGTCTAGATGAGAAGGAAAAAGGTTGCACAGAAAGATGGCATGCCCTATTGATGGAGGAGATTAGCCAACGTACGGGTGTCCTAACGTTGGCACCACACCAATTGTCCATTTTTCATAGGGAACCTACACATACTGAAAGGAGGAAAACCATACTCGTAGAGGAGGAGGCGCTGCCACGAAGAGAGAAAACTCTAGGTTTTAATTGCAGTGCTAGATATTAAAATCAAAGAAAAACTGGGATTCGAATGCCATTGTGTTTATGTAATGTGAAAGAGTACATTAGTGCATCCTATTATATCTATAGATACAAAAGAGAATAATACCATAAACTGTATATCAATTTCCTTATTTTATGTCATTATCCCTAGACTTCTACGCTCTTTATTAACTTGCCATCTCAAATGGAGTGAACTTTGATGAATAAACGGCTTTTCTCTAGGAGAAACTACCCTGCGAAATTTAGATGGTTGCATTCGTCTGCGAGAACAAAGTTATTCCATTTGCGCCGATGTTGCATAGTCTGCCGAAACATTTTGGTTTGAACTCGGCCCATGAGTTCCAAGCTCATTTAAAACGTTTAGGCCTAAGACCAACGTCTAGATGAGAAGGAAAAAGGTTGCACAGAAAGATGGCATGCCCTATTGATGGAGGAGATTAGCCAACGTACGGGTGTCCTAACGTTGCCACCACACCAATTGTCCATTTTTCATAGGGAACCTACACATACTGAAAGGAGGAAAACCATACTCGTAGGAGAGGAGGCGCTGCCACGAAGAGACAAAACTCTAGGTTTTAATTGCAGTGCTAGATATTAAAATCAAAGAAAAACTGGGATTCGAATGCCATTGTGTTTATGTGATGTGAAAGAGTACATTAGTGCATCCTATTATATCTATAGATACAAAAGAGAATAATACCATAAACTGTATATCAATTTCCTTATTTTATGTCATTATCCCTAGACTTCTACGCTCTTTTTTAACTTGCCATCTCAACGTGATTGAGAATGTAAACCCTCTGATAAATTCCCATGATGATCAATACCAATCCGCGATATGAATCAATTTTTATGAATTCAGATCCTTTATTTTTACTCTCATCATCCGTATCATCACTATTCATTTTATTGATCGCCTACATCAAAATTTTCAAGGTCCCAAATCCCAATAGAATAGGCGAATAAGCTTATTACCTTATTTAATAATAATAAAAAGAAGACAAGGTCAAAACAAGCTTAATGTTACATGTGAAAGAGATTGTATGTTTTAGTATCCTCTACAATAAACCTTACCGCTCCTACACAGCCCAAAACTGCAACAACCGAAAACCATGTCGCAATTAAAATGTTCAGCATGATGAAGGGGCAAGTGGAACTTCTTCAGCAGAGGCAATTTTCCGGCTTTCTGTCATGTATCTGCCACACATCGACAAGGATGATGTTAGAGAAGCTGCTGTAATAAGCAATGTTGTAAATAGAGCTGAAAAGTTGGGCGAACCAGCCCATCCGGCCCGTATTGATTGGGCTGCCCGAAGTTGAATGGGCCGGGTTGGGCTGGCCCAAAGTTGTACGGGCTAATGAAATCTAGGGCCTAGCCCAAAGAACAGTGGGATGGGCCAACCCGGCCCTAGCCCGTGGACTGATTTTTTGGAACTTTAAAATTTTATTTTTGAAATTCTTTTAGTTACGTAGCAAATAGATCTACTATGCTAGAAAACCAAATGAAACCCAATAACAGCCAAAGGAAGAGAGAGAGAGAGAGAGAGAGAGAGAGAAAAGTGGCTGAGCTGAGCTGAGACTTCCATCAATCAAAGAACAGTACTAAAGTTCCACTTCCACTCAGCTCTACGACTGGTCCCTCTAAAAAGCCGTCTTCATAACGCCATCGTCTCCGATTTCGACCCCGTCGACGAGGACAGTTCCGTCTGGGTTGCCCACGGCGGTCAGGTCTCGCTCTACGACTGGTCCCTCTCGCACGCAGGCATCGTACGGACGCATTTCGACCTAATCAGCTCTATGAAAGCCGTCGGCCCTGAGGTGTGCGCCGTAGGGTCAATTCGAGGCACCGGCCTTCATTTCTACAGCGCGGTGAACGGCCGCATCGTCAATTCCGTTGATTGGGTCAACCCCTCTGACGTGAGGATATACAAAGCCATTAAGTTCCAGCTACGGTGAAGTTTAGGGCGACGATGTTAAGTTGCACTCTAACGGGCTAATTTAGCCCAAAATCCATCGGGTTTTTTGGCCCGCGGCCCAAAAATCCCGCTGGGCCTGATGGGTTGGGCCAATAGGCCCGATATGATTTTGGGCTACCCAAATATAGGCCCATATCAAACTTTTTTCGGGCGGAGTGGGCTGGCCCATGGGTTCAGGTCCAAACTTTCACCTCTAGTTGTAAAACTCGCTAGGCGCTAGTCAGCTAGAGGGGGGCCTAGCGCCTAGGCGGGCTAGAAGGGGCATAGGGGGTTTCTCGGCGGAATTAGTCGGTACCGATTTTTTTATAAATTTTATTTATATGCTAATATACTAAACTAAAGCTATATCAAATTTATCTATTTAAATAATGTCAATCCTAATAATGTGTTTTTGTATTTATAAAAAAAATTCGCAAAAGAAATTGTTTTAGTTTATTTTTTGCAAAAAGAATATTCAAAAAAAATTGTGACCGGCTAGTCGGCCGCCTAATCGGCCGCCTAGCCGAAAAGCGCCTCGGACATGGCCGCCTCGGACATGACCGCCTAGTTGGAGTGAGAGCAAAGGGAGAAAGAAGACTATTTCAGGGCTGAAAAGAGTTGGTGCGGGCTGAAGAAAATAATTATCTGGGCCAAGAAGTTTAATATTTTATTATTCTAATTAGGTCAAAGCCCAATTTATATTTCATGTTATAAACAGTGTATCGATGGATTATGAAGGAAAACAAATAAATTAAACCCTAATCTATTTCTTCTTCCTCAAGTCTCTCTTCTCCTATGCAACAATCTTCTCTTCTTCAATGTCTTCTTCTGTTGTCCAATCTCTTCTTCAAATCCTCATATCTCACCAATCTCTTGCTCATATCTAAATCTCTACATCTGCATATTTGAAAATCCAAAATAGATCAGACCATGACACTTTCATGTACGCCAAAGCTGGAAAGACGAAATCCAACGGCGTAAAACCGATAGCTCCGTATCGCGATGAAATCCACAAAGAACGGCGTAGCAGATGCAACAAACGTTATCAGAGCAACATATATCGAGGTGTAAAGCAGACGACGAATGATCACACGACTAGATTTTCCTGACGCCTTTGTTTTTTGTTCAAAGTAAGCGTAAGTCGGCCTGCAATAGATCTGAACAAAAATGTAACTGCATAAACTAATGCACCTCTATATCATATTGAACTTTATTAGAAATCGAAGGGTCCTTCCTAAAACTAGTTGATGATAGGAGGAGAAAAACTCTTATATATATATATATATAGAGAGAGAGAGAGAGAGAGAGAGATTTGCTATGGTGCTCACCTACCGTGTGCAACCACCGTGAGCACCATACGCAAATCTCTCGTTTTACTTTGTTTCGTCAATCTCTGATGCCACCATTACCTCATTCGACACTCTCAGATGAGTTGTCACCTAAATCGCCCTCTTCGATAACGTTGGTTTATAAGAAAATTCATGATTTACGTATGTCATCCACAAATGAGTAATAGCTGATGAGTTTCTTAAAAATCAAAGTGTCGCAGCCCGTGGTTTAGGTGACAACTCATCTGAGAGTGTCGACGGAGATAATGGCGACATCAGAGATTGACGAAACGAAGAAAAACGAGAGATTTGTGTATGGAGCTCACGGTGGTTGCTCACGGTAGGTGGGCACCATAGCAAATCTCTCTCTCTCTCTCTATATATATATATATATATATATATATTGGCTCGAAGAGCTTGAATTATCCGACGTGGGACAAGATCCACTTTTTTTATAATCTCATCAAACTTTTAGGTAAAGTTTGTCATTCAGCCGGTTTGTGTGATTACCTGATAACATCCGGATATTTGAATCACGACGAATATGTTAGCCATAAGAATCGTCCGTTGAGGTGTAGTTAGTGAAGCTAGAATGTAAGGTTCGACTTGGGTACCGAATGCCCAGAACCCGAGAAACGCTTGTTTCCAGTATGCGACTACGATGATCAAATACGCGGCAGACACGCCTTTGTACATGTTTTTCCTGGTTGGCTTTCTCAACGTGCTCTGGCGCACGAGAAAATATGCGTCAAAAAAAGTTATCGGCACAAACGCTCGCCATACACCTGTATTTCTGGAAGCATTGCGCCTCCGAAGGAAAAGGCCGTTGTGCCAAGAGCATTGAGGGCTCGAAATACTTTATCATTCGAGTAACTATAACTAATAGAGCTCCGGTCGGCCTTTTTCGCTGAAATTGTTTAATTTAATTTACTTGTGTTTGCAGGTCAAGAAACAATAGTTAATGCTACTAAACGTAATTAATTAAATTAATAACTACCATTGTGTATGGTGACCCCGATCACCGCGGTCCCGGAGAATCCAATGATGCTCAAAGTGCAGATAGCATTTACCCATCTGAGTGAGTGAATATCTGGGTACTGAGATAGAAAGAGCTCGAAAACTCGGAAGAAGATGATGAAATGTTGCAACGTTAAGCTACCACTTGGGTGGTAGTATTTGTACACAGCCTAAAAAAAAATTCAATTATGTTGTCACTTCCACACACTCACATACATATATAGTCAGTACATATATAAACATGTGTGTGTTCGTTATGACAATAGAATTGACCTTAATGCTACTTCCAGCTGCAATTTGAATGGCAATATTGTTACCAATAGAAGCCACTTGCTGAAAGATTGCAATAGACCAGTAACCCCATGATCCTGCACAACCAAAAAGATAAAGGCCATGATGCTCTATATGTTTTTCTTTCTCTTTTTTATTATTTATGAATAATTATTTAGGAAGACGAGAGAAAGAGACCATATATACTCTTAGCAAGATGGCGATAAGTAGTATGCTTATCTCCATCCCATCTCCAAAGCGAAGCTATTAATAGGCTTGAATACCACGTTGCTATGGTGGCTCCTACTAAACTTGATACTCCTGCAATTTTTTGTTACTATTTATCATTTTTCATATATCAAAGCATGTGATGGCCAACTTGTAACCGAGTGGCCATCCAAGGGATGCAACGGCGAAGGGCAGGGGAGCATAGGCGCGTGGGAGTTGCTATCAGCGGCGGATCTACAGTAGGACCGGAGGGGGCCAGGGCCCATAGGCGCAAACCCTCATGTATATGTTGCATTTCGCGAATCCGAAGAGTTTGGCGAACTCGAGTTTAGCGAATCACGTTTGGTGGGCCACGTTGCGAATTGGAACTTCGCGAATTCCACGAAGTTTATGAATCCATTTGGCGAATCCTACAAGTTAGTGAACTCAACAAGTTTCGCGAGTCCCATGCAACAACTACATTTCACGAATCCGTACCAAGTCGGCGAATTCATGTGTCCTACACTTTGCGAACCAAAAGTTTCGCGGGCCAAATGAGGTTTGCGAACCCATGCAAACCCTATTTCGCGAATTGAGAGAGGGGGCTTGATGTTTTGCGAACCTGGCAGCTTCGCGGTTTAGGGAACTTTGCGAACCCACACAATTCGCGAAAACATACTTAGAGAATTGAGCCTTCATGTGTTAAGTCGCGAACCAATATTTCACGAACCCTAGATTCATAGGTGCAATTTGCGAACTATGGTAGAATATTTAGTGAGTAGGAATAACTTTGGAAATTAGGATTCGCGAACCGTACTTAGCGAAATTTAGCTAGACTTCACGAATTCAACAAATATAACGAGTCACGTATGGATTGCGAATCAGCTAAGATTCTCAAAATATATTTATAACCTAGGAATTTAAAGTCCTTTTAAGGAACTAATTAATTAAAATAGTGCACTGACGATAATATTTTATGCCTAAGGTCGGAACCTAGGAGAATACACGAGTCGGGTAGCGACTAATCTACGGACGACAGGTAAGTAGAATACAACACATAACTTGCCTGTACGTGCTTAAATTGTATGACTAGGTGCTTCGATGCTTACCTGAATTGTGTATGCTTGATATTACGTGACTATGTGCCTCGATGATTACATGATTTACGTGGACTAATTGATATGCTGTCTCTTGGTAAGTGCGTATGGCATTTGTTGCATTTTCATACTCACGTGCATATATGATCATATGTGGGAGGGTTATATAAGTCGAGTATGCGTATATAAGGTATCGCTTGAAAGCGACTGATACATTGCCGATATGGGCATGTGTTGTCGACTCGTAGTTGAGTCAAGGGCTGTCCACTATGCTACCAGGGCGGCGATTAGCGTCGTCGTAATATTATGTAAATATGTATATGTAAGTATATTAGGGCGAAGACCCGTTGGCGAAAGGGCCGTATACATATATTACTATTATTGTATATGCAATGAAATATATTAGGGCGGAGACCCGTTGGCAAAAGGGCCGTATACATATATTACTATTATTGTATATGCAATGAAATATATTAGGGCGGAGACCCGTTGGAGAAAGGGTCGTATACATATATTATTATTGTACATGTAATGAAATATATTAGGGCGATGCCCGTTGGCGATAAGGCCGTATGGACGTACTTATGATATGATTGGCAATGCCCGTGGCGGTAGGGAGCGACCTGGAGGGTGAGACACAGGGTGGAGCCCTGGTGTAGGCAGCCTCAGCGTGGGCTACCAGCGTGAGCGACCGCCGGCAGTCGGGGACGACCGGGTACATATGGCAACCTAGGGGAACGGTGTGCATCCTAGGTATGGCCATCCGGCGTGGACCGCTGTCATATTTGTCCTAGTGGACGTGTAGCTCGTGTGTGGTGCATAGTGAGATTAGCCGAGGGCCCTGAGTACGTTAGTACGATTGTTATATGCATCGGCGAGGATCGCCTTTGCGAGTGTTATATGCTTCGGCATGGTTTGCCGTTGCAGGGGAGCGACACGTGCATACATGCATAAATTTGTGCTTACTGAGCCACGGTGGCTCAGTTCTTTATGTTATGTGTTGTAGGTACATACGATCACGGTACGTGATCGCCTAGCTGGCAAGGCCTATCTTTTGAAGCTTCCGAGCATCTTTTGGGGGTGGACGTGTGTGTATGGATGACGACCTGTGAGGCCGAGCGCATAGGAGCTTTTGTTGTGCCATCGCAACCATCCCGAGTAATTACAAACTAGGGTTAATGTGTAATTAGAACTCGAAGAATTTCTTTTGACGCAGAAGCATTCTTTTGGCATGTATCGGACAATGTTCCGTCATGTAAATGAAAAATGAAAAACTTCATACCAATTCCGCAGTTCCTTCATCTAAATACGCCGTTAGGCACTTAGGATGACGATAGAAATGGTGGCGATGGCTAGGGTCGCTACAATGGATTCCCTTCGAGGGTGTCCACTTGGTAGTACTACATGGGGGCTTCATAATGAGCCGTTCTCTGCCAAAACTCCTTTTCTTTTCGGTTCAGTTTCGGTTTCGGTTTTACATATGCTTAATCCGATATCCGAACCATTGTAATTTGGTTCGGTTTGGTCTTTTACAATTCGGTTCGATTTTCGGTTAAAAGCTTAATCAATAAAGAAAAATAATTAATTTATATTTAATGGTATAACAAGCACGCTAAAGATTATATTTGAAAAATAACTGAGCAATATTATATATGGTATTTTTTTAAATCACAATTACTAAAATAACAAGAATTAGGGTAATGGATTTAATTAGAAATTGAGAAAAAACAAATTATCTAGAAGGAACTTTGCCATTTATGGGATAAACATAAATCAAGAAAAAAGCTAAAAGACGAAGGAATATCGGGATGAACTTGCCATATAAGAGATAGGGGTGAACTTAAAAATGTAAGTGAATTTTATATATATTTTTATTAATGAATAATTATGTTTTGGGCTTAAATATAAACTAATAGTGGGTTATAGCCTTTTGTTTGAAGCCCAACTCAATTAACAATATATATATATATATATAATATTTATGAAATATTTCGGTTTACCGGTTTTTTTCGGTTTTTTTGTCTTGAAAACCGAAACGAACCGAAAACCGAAATTTTCAAAACCGAAACCGACGAAAAGTCGAATTAACCGAACCGAAAAAAACCGAAAATTTCGCTTCTCCGAGTTTTTTCGGTTTTATCCAGACTTTGAACACCCCTAATAGCAACTTCTTGCCAACAGTTGATCACAACAAGCTACCGCTATTCCCTTCTCAGCTGAATTTTACCTTCAGACACTAGGAAGAAGTGACAGCATCAAACTTATTCAACCCCATCCTTCCCAGAATCATGTTGAATGCACTTGCCCGTCTACTACCATATACTCTAGGATCTTCATTTGATTGTTCGTTTGGTCCCCCATGCTGGTAGGCAACTTGATGGATCCCAACGGGGTAACAAATTAGCCGTCGAATCCTGATAAGCACATGTCAACAGGTCCCAGACTGGTGGGATTAATATTCATTGCTGTTAGTCACCAGACACCACAAATGATCAACAATTGGGAATCAAAATGAAAGTTACGTGAGTTTTACCTTTAGTGCACGTGTTCCTGGTGGCTTTTCTCTTTACCTCAGGTGACAGCTTTTTCCAAATGAATGATTCTTGTTCGGAATTATTTATTGTGTTCAATTAAGTGAATTGTGTTCGGAATTATTTTTACCTCAAGTGAATTTATCTTAGTCTTGTATTTGATTTAAGTGAATTGAGCTTTAATATTTTAGAGCCCAGTGATTTTATTCTTGTAATGGGCTTACAAGGGCCCAAGTATTATATATCAACCTGTGGTATAAATACTAAAACCCTAACACATTGTTAGGTATCTTTGTGCGTGAAAATTTGATAGTAAGAGAATTTAGAGAAGGAGCCTCCCAACCCTCCTCAAGAACGCACGCACACACCCCACGCTAAGTGAATTCTTCCATTTATTTTCGTTGTATAATTGCTAGAAATATGCTTTAGTTGGATATAATCGGACCAACAAGTGGTATCAGAGCCAAACTCGCTCAGATTTGAGAAAAAATTTCGAAATCAGTTTTTTTATTCTTCGTGGTCTTCATAAATTTTCGCAATTTTTGATATGTTCTGCTTTAGTTGTGTTTAATCCAGTGTTTGTTCTTGCATTGTCATGATTTCGATTAACTATCCAGACTTGATTAGCTTAATCTGCTGGTTTTCTGTCGAAATCGTGAATATATGTGTTTCAGTAGTTCTTCGCTAGGTTTTCGTTTGAAAATTTACCTTCCCGCAATTGAAATCAGTTCCTTCGAAAAATACAATTGAAATCAGTTCCTTCGAAAATTCAATTGAAATCAGCTTTTGGTCCTCAAATTTACCAAAAGTGATATCGAAAACCTCACCCCGCGAAATTCTTTCTCGAAACAATCATTGCGAAAATTAATTTCGAATTCAACGTTGCGAAAAGTTATCATCTGCAAAATAAGCATTTGCAAAAACCTTTTGTGCCTTTTTTCAAGGGACTTTTAAGAATCAGCCCCCTTTAAGTTTCATAATAGAATTCAGCCCCTGTCAGTATTAATTTCAGTATTAAGGACCCATTATCTTTCAACTTTAGAGAAAAGGATCAAATACTTGATCTTACCAAAATACCCCTACGAACTTATATAATAAGATGTATCCAAAACCAGTTTTCTGTTACCATCGTAACCATATTATTAAGTAAATATTTTTTTTTCACTAAAAAACGGTGCACAGATTTCTGTTTTCTTTCGAACGATCCTCGGAAACGAAACTCGATCTATCTACCATGGTTTATTTCGATATTCAGGTCTCGAAATGTTCGATTTAACGGTATATTTTCGAACTCTTTTGACGCAAATGATAAAAACACGATGAAATCGAATATCGATTCGGTCGAAATTGAAGATATTTTGTACAAATTTGAGAGACCCATAACCTGAACAATCTTTGAAACACAGTATTGGCTCTATTGTTCGTCGTTCATGGTTTGCCAAAATTTAAAATCGTCGGATTGTTGGCTAAACATCTGTTCCCAAAACGTGGTATGGATGGTCATGCATCTGTCACCTTGAAAAAGTTAACTGGTATTGGTGAACTGGCATATTGTATATATACTGATTTATAGGTATCTGTAAGCTGGATTTGGTACCGAATTCAAATTATCTGGTACCGTTACAACAGTGGAAATTCGATCGAAACAATCGTCGGATATATTATTTCCATCTGCACGAACACATATCCTGCACAAAAAAACAAGTTGGGTGTGTCCTATAGGGTGTATCATGTTATTCAGGTCTCGAATGTTCGATTTTACGGGTAAATTTTTCAAATTATAATTGACGCAAATAATAAAAACACGGCGAAATCGAATCCCGATTCGGTCGAAATTGAAGATATTTTGTACAAATTCTAGAGACCCATATCCTGAACAAATCGCTGAAACACCGTATTGGCTCTATTGTTCGTCGCTCAAAGTTTGCAGAAATTTAAATACAATCGTCGGATTGTTGCCTAAACCACTGTTCCGGAGACGTGGTATGGACGGTCAAGCATCTGTCCTAGTAAAACAGTTAATAGGTATTGAAAAACTCCCATTTGGTATACATTTTGATTTAAAGGTAGCTGTAAGCTGTATTTGGTACCAAGTTTCTATTATCTGGTATCATTATAACAATGGAAACTCGATCGAAACAATTACCGTAAATATTATTTCCATCTGCACGAACACGCATCCTTCACCAGACCAAGTTGGGTGAGTCCTATATGATTTATTATGTTATTGAGGTCTCGAAATGTTCGATTTTACGGGTATATTTTCGGAATTATTTTGGCACAAATAATAAAAATCGGTGAAATCGAATCCCAATTCGATCAAAATTGAAGATACTTCATACAAATTCGAGAGACCAATATACTGATCAAATCACCGAGACACCGTGTTGGCTCTATTGTTCGTCGCTCAAGGTTGCCAAAATTTAAATACAATCGCTTGATTTTTGTCTAATTTTCCGAAATAAGAAAGTGGTACCAATAAGTTATTAATTGTTATTCTCTGTGTAACTTGTGTTATCCAATTTAGGCGGGATTTCAGTAATTTGGGCGGGATCTCAGTAATTTAGGCGGGAATTGCAATATTTGGCGACAAGGGAGCTCGTCAAATAATGTGGTACATCCCTCTAGTTAATTGGTATAAAAAATGGCTTATTCGGTACCAAATCACTCATTTCAAATTATGTTTTAAAATATGGGTTCAGGATTATGGTTTTAACGTCAATGGCTCCTAGGTATTTCTCGGAGGATATGTTGATATTATTTACGTCTTAATGTGAAACGTACCATGATCCTTGATTAACAACATAAGAATAGGGTGTAGTACATACATTCCAATGGAGGTGATCTTGATTATAATACTAGTGATATCAACATTGGACTACCTCAATGTTCGCGTTTGGAAGACAATGCGAATTTGGCTTTTTTTTTCTTGAAATTGAAACGTTTTTAAGGTGAGTAACACATTCTGCAAATAAAATAACACATGTATATATAAAAGAAAACATTTCATTAAGAATATTCCGGAATGTTCAATATTGTCAAGGAATATTACAACATTACTTGCCAATAATACCGAATGTCCAATATAAAAGAACATTACAAATCCAATTTTTAACACTATTGTTGATATTGATACTGCATAATAGGTTTTCCATACCACATTACAAATCTCATTTATTCAGCTCTCAAATTCATTTTTTCGATAGGGTTTGGGGTCTCGAATGTTGAGTTATGGTCTATTAAATGTTGTTTGTGCTTTAATGTCAAACTTTGAATACGTTTGTGATGTAATTCATAACGTTATGTCTCATCAAAAGAGATACTAGTACATTTTGTGAAAGAAGAGCTATGTGTTTACATGACTTTTGATCTCAACTTCCACATATCGATATCAACATTCGCAAAACGTGACTTTTAATGAGTGTTGATATGGTAATTTTTTTTAGCAGAACTGTTTCGATAAATTTTGGGCGTTACTTGGTATCTCTGAATTGGTATATTATGTCCTTACTGTTTTTCATAAGTGTTGATATGGTAATTTTTTTTAGCAGAACTGTTTCGATAAATTTTGGGCGGGATTCGTGGATTGTTGGGTTAATTGGGCGGGATTTATGCCAGGATTGGGATTTTGGGCGGGATTGCTAAATCAGTGCAAATGTGTTACTAATAACTATTTAACTGTTATCCATTAGTTAAATATGTTACAAAAAGTTGTTTATGTGTTACAAATTGCTGTAGTTGTCGCACCAAGGTTTAGAGTTATGTGTTTATGAAAATTAAGGTTTAAGGTTTCAGGGTCACCCTTAAGGTTTCAGGATTTACGACATATAAAATGATATTTGTGGTTTAATTTTGAATTTTGATGGCATTCGTGCTGAAATTCATATGTGATGTTTCAATGAACAAATAGTCTATATTTTGAATAACTATTGACCTAGAACATTCACTATCATCCACCTCAATCGAACAATGTGGCTTTTAAAGGAATTATGCATCAAATCATACATTTACAAGATGTTAATCTTGTAAATCTCGAACAATGTACATTTATGAACGAAATTAATCGAATTAGTAATGTGGTACTGTAAACCTATTATGTGGTATCATTATCTGTAAACACGCTATTCGCTAGGTTCATATTGTTATTTTATAGCAAACATGTAGTATTACGTGCGGGCAATCTGGTACTGGTGACGTTAACGAATCATCCGTTAATATTCCTTAACAAATAACTTCGAGAAGGTATCAAATACATATTTACGACATATAAAATGATATTTGTGGTTTAATTTTGAATTTTGAAAGCGCTTGTTATGGAATTCATAACGTTATGTCTCATTAAAAGAGATACTAGTATATGTTGTGAAGGAATAGCTATATGTTTACATGATTTTTATCTCAACTTTCACATATTGATATCAACATTCGCAAAACGTGTCGTTTAAAGAAATTTTGTGATTTAGCTTCATCATATCATCTATTTCCATGAATGCCAATCTTATACATCCCAACGAAATGAATTTATGAATGAAATTAATCGAAATAGTAATGTCATATTTATTAGCTATTTCGTGGTTTTGTAGCTACCAATGTGTTATAACCTTTGTTTATATTGTTATTTTTTTATCAAACATGTGGTACTATTTGCAGGCAATGTGGTAATATTAAGTTATTGTACTATTAATATCTCAGACAATCTAGAACCTTCTAGAATGTTCTTAGTGATGTATTACCCAGAATGCATGAATTGTACTGAGAATAAATGAAGTGTTACCAACCAGCTTTTTAATTGACAGACGTTCCAAATCAAAATTCTTCGTTATTCCATTATCAAACTAATAACCTCAACATTCGATCTTAGGTCGCCAATAAAGTAGAACGATCTGTTACAGAAATTGAAAATGTTTCGATCTTAGGTCGCATCAAAATTCGTCGTTATTCCATGACTAGCATCGATTGTCGATTAATAGGACCCACACCCGAATTGGTGTGAATCCACATATTCGAGCATAAAAGTTGAGATTTCACTAGTTTTTTTACTAAATTTTTGAATTGGGTTTGAAGCATTATTCCAACATAACGTCGAAAGTTTTCCTTGTTTTATGAGGACCCATGAAAAATTGAGATCGGTTTCACCTTTGTCGATTACTAACGTTGAAGATTTCTTCAATTTCGGGGAGTTTTGGGTAGCATACGAATTTTTGATCTTTCTCTTGACACCTTAGACCGTACCAGTTGCATGTAGTTATTATAGGAAACAAACCGTTTTTGTTTTTTTATTATGTGTTATACATGAGGCAAGACTTGCTACCATTTCTTAGTAATCTATTACAATTTTTGAAGGTAGAGTTCTGGAACTTGCAGAAAATGGTACCCATATAAAGTAATGTGTTACTGAAATTGAAAACGTTTCGATCTTAGTTTGCAGCAAAATTCGTTGTTATTTCATGTCGATTACTAAGACCCACACCCGAATTGGTGTGAATACTCATTTATTCGAGCATAAAAATCGAGATTTCACTCGTTTTTTACCAAAATTTTTGAATTGTATTTGAAGCATTATTCCAACTTAACATCGAAAATTGTCCTTGTTTATGAGGACCCATGAGAAATTGAGATTGATTTTACCTTTTTCGATTACTAACGTTGAAGATTTGTGTGATTTCAGAGAGTTTTGGGTGTCGTACGAAATTTTGATCTTTCTCTTGACGCCCTATTTTGATTATAGTTAACAAATCGATGTTATAAATGAGGCAACTTTTATTCCCCAATGTTAGGATTCTGTTATTGTTTTTAGGGTAGGGTTTTCAAAATAGTAAAAAGTGGTACCTAGATAAAGTGACGTGTTAACTGAACAGATTTGTTATTAGTGAGGTAACATTTATTCGTCAATGTTAAGAATCTAGTATAGTTTTTGATGGCAGTGTTTCCATACGAGCATAAAGTGGTACTCAGATCAGGTGATTTGTTACTGAAACTGAAAATATTTGGATCTTATGTCGCGGCAAGGTTCATTCTAATTTCGTGTCGATTACTAAGACCTACATCCGAATTGGTGTGAATCCACATTATTCGAGCACAAACGTCAAGATTTCACTCGTGTTTGTACCAAAATTTTCGAATTGAGTTTGAAGCATTATTTCAACATAACATCGAAAAATTTTCGTTTGTTACGAGGACCCATGAGAAATTGAGGTCGATTTTACCTTTTTAGCTCAATAGCGTCGAAAATATATGAGATTTCAGGGTGTTTGGGTGTTGTACGAATTTTTGATCTTCCTCTTGACACCCTAGTCCGTAATAGTTGCATGTAGGTTTTATAGGAAATAAACCGTTTTTGTTTTCTCATTTTTTGTTATACATAATGCAACATTTGTTCCTCAGTGCTAGTCATCTGTTATTATTTTGAGGATGTTGTTTCCGAAACAGACACAAGTGGTACCACGATGACGTGATGTATTACTGGAATTTTTTATCTTTCTCGTGACACGTTATTGTTTTCCAATTATTTGTTATTACTTTTTTTCAGAGAATTATTTGTTATTACTGAGGCAACATTTATTCGTCAATGTTAAGAATATGGTATAGTTTTTTATGTTAGTGTTTTCGTACGAGCAGAAAGTGGTACCCAGGTAAAGTGTTTTGTTACTGAAATTGAAAATGTTTGGATCTTAGGTCGCGGCAAGATTCGTTGTAATTTCGTGTCGATTACTAAGACCCGCATCCGAATTGGTATGAATCCACATTATTCAAGCACAAACGTCAAGATTTCACTCGTGTTTGTACCAAAATTTTTGAATTGAGTTTGAAGCATTATTCCAACATAACATCGAAATTTTCCTTGGTTACGAGAACCCATGAGAAATTGAGCTCAATTTTACCTTTTCCGCTCAATAACGTCGAAGATTTCGGAGATTTCAAGGCGTTTGGGTGTTGTACGAATCATAGATCTACAAAAATCGTACGAGAGGGATGATGGCATAGCTTTGTAAATTTTCACAACAGTTGAGGGCAAATGGGTCTTTTTAGCACAATTGGGTCCTTAACTCTAAGGCAAACTTGAGATGGGTGTTTTAAACTCAAATTTAAACCAATTGGGGCTGAATCCAAATGAAAGTTGCTTAAGTTGGACTGAACCGAAATTAACTCTTTTTTCAATTCTCACAACCATCACATCACATATAAAATCATTACACTAATAATAACACATCAGCAATCATCACCATCCACGTAACATTTTAAACTTGGGACGTTTTTATATCAGGCCCTAGCGTATGTTTGCTATCGAGTTCAGGCCCCATTCAGATAAAATATAGTTTTAAGGACCAATCTTGACGAAAATTCAAAATAAAGGACATAAATACTGATTTGACGAAAATGCCCCTTGTAGGTGTTATATAAAGATGTATGAATTGCTACTATTATGTTACCAGATGTTATTCAAATGGTATCAATCGAAAAAACTATCTCAACCATCGATTTGGCCTAAATTTTCGAGCATACTGGGCACAAAATCAATTTTGATGTGTATTCGACGATATCAATGATATTTACGTCGTCATATTTAAGACCCGTGAGGAATAATTTTTAGAAAATCATTTACCCAATAAGATAAATCGAGCATTTTTTTGTCGAAATTAAAGCTAAATACGCTTAAATTCGAGAGACCCATGGCTTGGAAATTACGTCGCGCCTTAATTTTGTCTCAATCGTTCGTCCCTCAAGATTAACGACTGAAAGTGAAATCGCCATAGAAAAATAATTTAAATGCGTATTCGTTATGTGGTATCATAAAGGCTTAAGTGGTATAGTTTCAATACGTTTCGGTACAATAGTGGCATAAAGTGGTATAGTTACGATAAGAAGCATTACTCGAACTGATACGAGATATTATTCTAATTTAGTATTAATTTTATATGATGTGGTATACAAGAGCAGTAACGTGGTATAGAAACGAAAAGAAACGTTACTCGAACTGGTACGAGATATTACTTTTTCCATTTGGTATAATTTTTGTAATATATGGTACAAGAGAAGCATTATGTGGTATAGAAGAGGCTTAAAGTTGTATAACAACGTTAACTGTTACTTATCTCATTTGGTATTAGTTATATAAGAAGCGGTACCAAAACAGAGAGAAGTCGTAAAACAGATCGTAAAGTGGTATATTAGATACATAAAGTGGTATAGCAACGAAAACTATTACTTATTCTCAATTGGTATCAATTTTATAAGATGCGGTACGATAACATCGTAAAGTGGTATGACAACCATAAGAAGTGGTTTCCAGACTGGAATATTTTTCATTTGGCAGGTTGTGGTACCCGTTAGGGAGGAAGTGGTACTGAATAAGCAAGTCACGCTGTTTTGGGCGGGAAAGCTGAATCTCAGTATTATTTTGGGCGGGAACTTTTGTGTAGTATAAATTGGTACCAGAAGTGGTATGATAGTGGCATAAAGTGGTATTATAAACACATAAAGTGGTATAATAATGGCATAAAGTGGTATCAAATACGTGCTAGTTGTTTTTCCCGCAAAACTTAGTGTTTTATGACAGTACAGAAGTGGTATGATAATGGCATAAAGTGATATAACTACCATAAGAAGTGGTTTCCAGATGTTATGCAAATGGTATTAATGGAAAAGCTATTTCAACGATCGATTTACCGTAAATTTTTTACACATACTGGCATAAAATCAATTTTGATGTGTATTCGACGAATTGAAAGTGAAATCGCAAAAAAAAATATTTAAATTAGTGTTCGTTATGTGGTATCAGAAACGTGTAAGTGGTATAATTTCGATAATATTAGGTACAATAGTGGCATGAAGTGGTATAATTTACATGTGATGTGGTATCATATAAAGATGGAGAGACCATATTCACTGACGGCCCATGAAGCTTCTGGAATGTTCTTATTTTTTGTTATGAATGTAGTATAAATTGGTACTAAAATACGCTGAAGTGGTATAATTTACATGTGATGTGGTATTATGTAGTATATATTCCTGTAATAATGTGGTACCAGAAACACTTTATGTGTTACAGATTGCGGTTTATGCGCTAGGGTTTCCAGTTTTTTGGTTTAGAGTATCGGATCTTAGGGTAAACTGTTTCGGGGTTACGATTAAAGGTTTATTGTCGTAAGATTTGTTCTATGATTGACGTATAATGTTGTTTATGATACATTTGTTGTAATTCATAATGGTAAATATCAATGTGATGTAAATATAGTTGTCTACGATTTGCATTGATATACATTTCACATGATCAAAACATCATTACTTGACTACTTATATCATATTTGCATAAAACACAAAATTAAGGAACTTCGTGTATTATACATCAAATCATATATTTCCATGATTTTTATTCCTCCACAACCGAAAAAACAACTTTTATTTACGAAATTATTCGATCCATTAATATGGTACGATAACATATTATATAGTATCATTACGACTTAATGTGGTATAGTTTCGTAATGTATTGTTACCAGTATAGTATAAACGATTACCAAAAAGTGGTATAATTTACATGTGATGTGGTATCATATAAAGATGGTGAGACCATATTCATTGACGGATCATGAAGCTTCTGGAATGTTCCTTATTTTTTGTTATGGAGTATAAATTGGTACCAGATTACGCTGAAGTGGTATAATTTACATGTGTTTTGGTATGGTATAAAGATTGATCCATATTCATTGATGGATCATGAAGCTTCTGGAATATTCTTTATTTTTTGGTATGAATGGAGTATAAATTGGTACCAGATTACGCTGAAGTGGTATAATTTACATGTGTTTTGGTATGGTATAAAGATTGATCCATATTCATTGATGGATCATGAAGCTTCTGGAATGTTCTTTATTTTTTGGTATGAATGGAGTATAAATTGGTACCAGATTACGCTGAAGTGGTATAATTTACATGTGTTTTGGTATGATATAAATATTGATCCATATTCATTGACGGACAATGAAGCTTCTGGAATGTTCTTTATTTTCTGTTATGAATGGCGTATAAATTGGTATGAGTGTAGTATAAAGTGGTATAACTTACATGAGTTTTGGTATGGTATAAATATGACGAAACATGTTTGACGGAGCATGAAGCTTCTGGAATGATCTTTTATTTTTGTATGAATGGAATATGAAGTGGTACAAAATTATGCTGAAGTGGTATAACTTACATGAGGTTTGGTATGGTATAAATATGACGAAACATGTTCTTATTTTTTGTTACGAATTGAGTATCAATCGGTACCAAAATATTATTAAGTGCTATAAGATACATGTAATGTGGTATTGTATAAAGATGGATACGTTAATAGGCCCATAAAGCTTCCGAAATGTTCTTATTTCTGTTATGAGTTGAGTATAGATTGGTATCAGACTACTTAAGTGGTATAATTTACATGTTATGTGGTATTTTATAAAGAGGGAGACGATAATAGGCCCATGGAGCTTCTGGAATGTTCTTATTTTTTGTTACGAGTGGAGTATAAATTATTACAAGAATATTATTAAGTGGTATAATTTACATGTGATGTGGTATGAAAATAGAACTAGTTCAAAATACGTGTTAGTTGTTTTCCTGCAAAACTTTGTGTTTTATGACAGTACAGAAGTGGTATGATAATGGCATAAAGTGGTACCGACTATCAAATGTTTCAATATTAGGAAAATTTGATTTTCGAAATTTTCATGTCGATTTGCCGAAATGTATGGTTAGTGTTAAGACCCAGTATGAAATTGAGTCGAATTTCATCTTATTTGATCATCAACGTAGAGATTTCACTCGATTTTTGGATTTTGGTTTCGTAATTTTCGATGATTAACATCCATTATTCGCACTTTATCATTATGACCCACGACAAAGTACATCGTTTTCACCTAATTCGCCCCTTAATAACCGGATTTCATCGGTTATCTGACATGATTTTCGGTTCGAGATCATGGGTTTGACGTGCTATTTCTCAGTTCTCAATAGCAATTGCTTCAATGAAGGGTAATGGCATATTTGATGTAATTTCTGGAAAAATTAAGGGTAAAAAAGTCATTTGAGTGGGAATGGGTCCTTATCCCTAACATAAACATTACTTGGGTCCTTATAACTATTTAAAATCTGCAGGGGGCCTGATTTCTATTGAAACTTGTTAAGGGGGCCTGATATCTAATTAGCCCTTTAAACTTACCACTCACATTCCACGTGCCATTACATCATCATCACTCATTATTACTGATATATATCTTAGAAAGGTTTTGCGAACGTTTTTGCGAAAGGAATTTCGAAGGGAGAAAAATTATTCGAATCCATTTTCTTTCGAAACCACATATTTTTCCGAAACCCCACAATTTCGCACGCACTCACGCTCTCGCGCACACAAAAACTTTTTCGAAACCACATATTTTCGAAACATCATGCGAAAATAATTTTAGAAACTTCACCCTATTTCACGATTTCAAAAGCCACAAAAAAAACATATATAAAAAAATATAATAATAATAATAGTAATAAATAAATAAATTCTTCAAATCTACGAAGCACGTCAACGATCAAATATCAACCTAGATTAAAATAAAATAAAAATCTATGAATTTCAACGCGACGACTTCAGCCTCTGCTAAACAACAAAGCTCGTCTATAGTTCACCAAAATATTATAAAGAACTTAGAACTTATGAATGAAACTAACTATCAATGCTTACTTAAAAGCCTAAGAGAGCAGAGCAACCTCATGGGTCATCTTGAAGTTGCACAAGAGCGCATTACAAGTCGTGATGCTCAGATCGAAAATCTCAAAGCCCAACTTCACGAACTTACCATTAACTTGAGGGCTTGTGAAGATGAGCGGAGAATGAAACTGAGTGAATGTGATCTTCTATATATGGTTCGCAACGAATTGCACTCCAAAGTACACCACTTGGAGGGCATCATTGCTGCTAAAGGTCAAACTGACCAAAATTCCTCTAAGAACCTAGCGTCCAACGGGGAAAATATTTTACATTGTAATAGACCTATCTCGTGGTTGGAAATTCCGGTGGTTGCCAGTAAAATTTCCGAATTGAACGCAACCTTGGAATCGGAAAGAGTAGGCTTTCGAGCGGAAAAGGAAAAACTTTTTGAGGAAATATCAAATCTCAAAAATTCCCCGCCCTTACCTGTCCCAAATAATCCTTCTATAGAAATATTGTCTAAGCAGGATAATGGAACTCAAATTGACGCTTTTGTTCCTAAAATTAAAACAAAGAAAACTTTTACTAATGATTTTAAGTCACTATTGACTGAAGCTGAAAAGTTAAGTAAAAGTAGAACTCTAATAATTGCTAAGGAACAAATAAAAAATTAAGGAGAAAGGAAAATCGAAATTGTTTCCAAAAATAAAGTTGCAAAAGGTCAAGATTTTTCATCTCCTATCCATATTAAGAAGGAAGCTTGAGCTCAAGCAAGCGAACTTCTCAAGCCCCAAAAACATCTCATTCTTTAAAGTGATAGATGTGGAATTGCTTACCCATCCAAAAATGTTAATCATTCTAGTAAGCAAAGTTCTAAGAAAACTCATCAGTTTGATGTGAATCATGTGAACACTTCACGGAGGAAGAATATTTCATGTACTAACAATGCCTATAATTCTATATGTTCTTATGCTGATCGACACGCAGTGTACCAATGTAAAATGCAAGTGAGACAAGTGATAAATAAACAGAATACGTAGTTACTATCACCGACGTACAATAGGCAGTGGACCTATCGTTTGTAGTGTAGTAAGGTGTTAGGATATTTAATTAATTGTGTCAATAGTTTAAGTCTTGGGATTAATTTTGTAATTATCTTTAGCTTGGGCTTTAGACTAGATTGTAATTAATTAACATTTAGTGATTGGGCCTTAATATACCTAGGGTTAATGTGGTATATAAGGTATTACCAACTCACATTTGAAAGTAATCAAAGATCAAAGGCTTATCCAACTTTTTCACACACTACACACACTCAAAGGTGAGAACACTCCCTTATCATTCCATTAAAGCCTCTTTTGATTCCTTGTTTGGTGCATTTGGGACCAACAAGTGGTATCAGAGCAAACGTGGATCGATCTGCATTGATTTGAATCCAGTTTCGTTCGATTCCAAGAAAGATCAAAGGTGTTTTTGGGCAAAAAATTAGTTTCGGCATTTCAAGCTTGTTTTGGGGTTTTGATGCTTCGTTTTTGTGTTTAAAACCTTCCCCCAGATCGAGTATATGCCTAAAATGTTTTTAGAACACTTTTGAATCAGTTTCAACGAGTTTTGAGCAAGATCGAAGCAAAAAACTTTTCAGAAAAGAACATCTCGGCCATTCTCTGTTTTTGGTCGATTTGACCTATTTTTTGGTGTTTTTAGCTCACAAATCGGTCGATTATGTGTTTGGGGAAGAATTTCTGAAGTTTAGGATCAAGTTTGAGCGATTTTGGTTAAGATCTGAGTGAAATCGGACGATTTTCTGGCAAGAAACCGCGTGAAGCAATGGAACAGTACTAACGTGTTCTTGACCGCGAAAGTTTGTGCTTGATCGTTCAAATCCGCGAAACTTTCTGAAGCGTTCAAATCCGTGAAACTTTCTGAGTCGGTCAAATCCGCGAAAGTTTCATTTCCACGAATTTAAATCCGAGAATTTTTTTTTGTTGAGCCGCGAAAATTCACTCACTACATTTTTCGCAACATCCGAGAAAATCTTTAAACCGCGAAAATTTTACGTTCACTGAATTTTTTCGCAACTGACTAATTTAAGAGTCCGAGAAATTTTAAACCGCGAAACTTTCCCTTATACTGAATTTTTTCGCAACTGCCTACCTTAAGAATCCGAGAAATTTTAAAACCGCGAAACTTTTATTTATACTACATTTGTTTTTCGCAACTACCTATCTTCAAGATCCGAGAATTTTAAGCCGCGAAACTTTCACTTATACAACATTTTTTCGCAACTGTTTACTTTCATAATCCGAGAAATTCCATATCCAAGAAAGCTTAATCCAAGAATTTCTTGTGACCGCGAAAACTTCCTCAACGTGCGAAAGTTTTATAACTTGCGAAAATTCTCTTGCAAAGCTCTAAAAGTCTTAACGTGCGAAAGTTTTATAACTTGCGAAAATTCTCTTGCGAAGCCTAAAAATCTTCTCTTGCGAAATTCTTCAACTTGCGAATTTTTCTAACGTGTTAAATTCTTCTAGGGTTAAAATTTTCTCGGGTTGAACCTTTCTCAAACCTACTTAAGATTTGATCCTTACACTTTAGTACTATCACCCTAGGCCACTTTTGACATAAATTATTTTTCTCGCCTCAAATCTTGCATTTAAATCTCTAGAACTTCTCCTAATTTCAAGATATATTTCTCTTCCCTACATTATCGACCATCACACACGCTCACTTAGTTCTAAGAAATTCCTTAAACAATTTTATTCTCAGAACTCTACTCTTTAAACTCGTATTTCTCTTATCGTTCGTTACTAACTTTCTCATCTATACAAGATCAAAACCACGGACGATTCAACTGCACCAACCATGTCTACCACGAATGACATCTCCACAGTGGGCTCCGACACCAGGCCTCCGATGCTGCGACAAGGCGACTACAGCATATGGACAAACCGGTTCCTCACGTTCATCAGGAACAAAGGCGCACCACTCTCTCAATACCTTCTGGACTCCATCTTCAACGGTCCAGTACAGTTCTGGACAATCGTCCCTGCACAGCCAAACGCAAACCCACCCATGGATGAACGCCGCACTCCAAGAGGTCCCATCAATGAGGATGAACTGGCTCGCGAACAGGCCGACGAGACTGCCAAAGGATACCTCTTCCAGGCTATGGGAAACGAAGTCTATGCTCACATCGAGTGCTGCACAACTGCTAAAGAAATATGGATGAACTCGTAGAAATCATGGCAGGCACAACTGAAAGTGCTCAAGGAAGGAAGTCAGCATGTCTCTCACAGTATGAACACTTCCAAGCCTACGAAGGAGAGGAGCTGCGTGACACATACCTCAGATACCTGAAGGTCATCAATGAACTCAAGAAAGCCAGGATCTCAAGGGACAAATTCGACATTAACAACCGCTTTCTTGGAAGCCTCAAACCACAATGGGGCAATGCAATCGTGATGATGATTCAGAGTAAGGACCTCTCCAACACTTCCATCCATGCTCTTTATGACAGTCTGTCTGCCTATGCCCCATATGTGCAACCTCAGTCCACCAACACTCGAGTCGACCCACTGGCCCTCCTCTCGAACAAAACCAATGAACGATCTTCCACCACTAAGACCAAACAGAACAAAGGGAAGCTACCAGCTGTTGTATCTGACACCTCTTCAGGATCCGAAGCTGATACAGAATCAGACGAAGATGTTCGTGATATACGCAAGCAACTGGCAATGCTCACTAAGTTGGTCTCAAAGAAGATCGGGAAAAAATCCTCATCCTCTTCCAATCGCCAAAGAACCTATAGCGGCATCAAAAAGATCAATCCCACAGAGGAAGCCAAGCCAACAAAGAAAGAAGAGGACTCCGCACCTCAAAAGTCCGTGAAGTGCTTTAGGTGTGGAAAAATGGGGCACTTTGCCAAAGAATGCCACGCCCCACGCGTGAAGGACTCCGGCTACTACGACCGTAAGGCCAGATTGACCCGCAAGGTGGAAAGTGGGAAAGCTCTACTCACCGAAGAAGCAGAATGGGTGAATGACACTTCAGAAGACGAGGAGCCTAAGGATGAAGATTGCTGCATGGCAAGGCTGGTCGAACATGACGAGGACGAGGAGATGGGTCACTCCGGTGAAAACACAGCTAATATTCCTACCAACGCTGCGTCTGAGGTACGAATCTCACACCTAGATGATGTGTTTAATCACCGACACGCCATTAAGAAACCCACCATAGACGCTAGGGATTATGATGAACTTAAGCTAAAATTTCAAAACAACTATGCCTTACTTAGTCTAAAAGTAGAAGAACTTGCCTGTGCAAACGAACGTCTAAAAGCCTCTGAAGCTTTAGTCAAACGTCTGCAAAGCAAGAACAAACAAAGTGAGACTAAGGTTAAGGAAACTACACTGGCTATTAGTTCATGTGAAACTTCTCGCCTCCTGACGGCCTCTCAATATGAACTACTTACGAAGGAAAGAGTTAGGCTATACCGCAAGGTGAAAGAGCTTGAAGAGCAACTTCACCTCAGAAACGAAAACTCACGCATCCTATGCCTATTGAACCAACCAGCGGAAACAGAATTCTACGACGCACGGGGGGGGATCGGACTGTCTAGCAATTGCAATCCAACACCGCTAGCAGTTAAAAGATATAACATGTGCAACACTGCATTCTTGCAAACAAGAAATGGTGCTCCCCCGCAGCTTAAGCCATTTGTGAGATCGTCCTCCGCTGCCATCTCAGAAGAAACAAGAGAACAGAACATCCATTGGGCAGAAATCGCACTTGACTACACAGAGTTGAACAATAGAGATAAGACTGAGGTATCCTCACTCTCGGAGGATGTCGAAACCTTACTCCCAAACAAAGAACAGGAAGATGCTTTTCAAGATGTGCTCTCTCGCACTTACATCCCAAAGAAACTACTACTCATAGCAGAACTAGAATGACAACTAGAAGTAGAAAGGAAGGCCTTTGCAAAAGAGCGAGATGAGCTACTTAGCAAAATCTACACACTAGAAAAATTTCCCAATACAAACTATCCCTCCACATCGAGTCAAGTACCCGATTCTCTAACATGTAAATGTAAGAGGACGGCGAAAATGACTCCTGAAGCTGACATATGTTCTAACACTAACTCTGGTATTCTTATGGATACAGGGAATGTGAGTTCGACGTCTCTGGAAGGCAGCTCGTATCAGACAAAGGCGAACCCACTCTTCGATGACAAGAAGAAAAAACCATCCTATATTCATCCTTCCTCTCTATGTACTGAATCTCAATATCCTAAGGGCGTAGACAATTATGTTGCTAAAACTTATCCTTCCTTTACCAAACTTATGTCTATGTGCTGCTGCAATGATTTTGTTCTCCCACGATTTCATGAATATGAAACTCATGAACACGCAACACTCCGACCTCGCAAGCGAACCTTCTCTACGACGTCTTTGAATTCTCCCATCTTGCCAAACCCAAGGTCAAGCGAAAACGCCTCTCGTCGTCAAACGCAAACTCACCTACTACTCGCAAGCCAAAGGCTACCAAAACCGGAGCACGAAAACAACAACCACGTTACCCACGTCAATTCATGAATACGGCGCCATACATGCAAGCACGAATTAGGAAAATATGGGTTAGAAAAACCATAATTCCGCCTAATCAAACAAACGTCAAAGGTAAAGCTAAATTAGAATCAACACAATCTGATTTAGAAACCACATTTCCCATTAAGCGCTTAAAAACTTTACTTGTTTCACAAGAATGCCCCGTCAGTAAACGGGGACCCAACATCTGCTAATGATTGCAGGTCTGTCATGTGTGGTATCTAGACTCGGGTTGCTCCACACACATGACGGGGAACAAGGAGCTGCTGAGCAACTTCTCCGAGCGCTATCTCGGAAGGGTCTCCTTTGGAAACAGTCAAATGGCGCCAATTCTTGGAACTGGTGATCTCGTCCATGACAAACTGACGATCAAGGGCATCTCTTACGTTGAGGGCTTGAGCTACAATCTCTTCAGCATTGGTCGTTTCTGCGACAAAGGATACAAGGTTCTCTTCGAATCTGACATCTGCAGCATTATAGATGCCTCGGGACTGCAACTTCTTTCTGGAACGCGCTCGTCTCACCTCTACGTACTCAATCTCACGACTTCTCGACCAGTATGCCTTCTCTCTCGGGCTGCACCCAAGCTGAATGATCTATGGCACCGACGTCTTTCACATCTCAATTTCAAGACTATCAACAAACTACGTCAAGATAAACTCGTCAACGGTCTACCTCAACTAACATATCATAAGGAACATCTCTGCTCTGCCTGTGAATTGGGGAAGATGAAACGATCGTCTCACATATCCAAGGAAACACCATCCTCTAAGCTAATCCTCGAGCTCTTACATATGGATCTATGTGGCCCAATGCCTACGGCCACGCTCGGTGGAAGACGATATATTCTTGTGATTGTCGATGATTTTTCACGCTACACGTGGACGAAACTCATTCGTACAAAAGATGAAGTTCCTGATATAATCATCGAGTTTGTTGCTACGTCCCAAACTCTTCATCAACAGAAGGTTCGGATTATCAGAACGGACAACGGAACTGAGTTTAAAAACAAGAAACTCAGTGATTTCTATGCCACTCAGGGCATCACTCAGCAGTTCTCAGCTGTGAAGACACCGGAACAGAATGGTGTCGTTGAGCGTAAGAACAGGACACTTGTTGAAGCAGCCAGGACTCTTCTCATACAATCCAGACTTCCTCATTCTCTTTGGGGCGAGGCTATTCAAACGGCCTGCTACACACAGAACCGGGCTTCCATCCACAAGAGATTCAACCGCACCCCATACGAGATGCTGAATAACCGTCGTATTCCCGATATATCCTATCTAAGGGCCTTCGGTTGCCGATGTTTTGTGGCCAATGATCGTCAACATCTTGGGAAGCTTGATCCAAAAGCCCTTGAAGGCATCTTTGTTGGATACTCACTAAACTCGAAGGCATACAGAGTCTATCTTAAAGAGAAACGATCTGTCATTGAAAGCACAAATGTCACATTTGACGAAAGTGAAGGCGACCTCCTGGCTTCTGCTCATATCAGTCCAGAACCAGGAATTCTTCAGTCGTTGACAAAAGGTCAACCTTCAACGGCGGGAACTTCCTCATCTGAGGGAAATTCTGGTGAACTGGATCTCGATCTGCTCTTCGAGTACTTCTATCCAGTCCCCAAGACTCCCGTCGCCCCCACTCAACTTACCGCTGCACCCACTCCACCAACACCACCAGCTATCGGCAATAATGTCGTCCCGCCAAACTTGGATAATCTCAACCTCAACGGAGACGACATTTTACCCAACCCTGGGAACATTGCTGATTCTGATGCTGAACCCTCTCAATCTACCACGGTTGAGGTCTCTTCTTCGGACAACGAACCCCAATCTAACGAGCCTCCAATAGATGCTACCACGGTTGAGATCTCTTCATCGGACACCGGACCCCAATCTAATGAGTCTCCAATAGATGCAAATGCGGCCAGCTCCTCACAGACAAATGTACCACTTTGGGCTCGCTCTCATCCTACAGACCAGATTATTGGGGATCCCACATCCGGTGTTTCGACACGTTCGGCTACGATGAATGAAAGTCTATTTGCTTGCTATCTCAGTCAAGTCGAACCATCACGAGTAGCTGAAGCTCTCAACGATCCCGATTGGCTAATTGCAATGCAGGAGGAAATAAATCAGTTTGAACGCTTACAAGTTTGGGAACTCGTACCACGACCTCGCAATAGATCCATAATCGGCACAAAATGGATTTTCAAAAACAAAAAGGATGAAGATGGTGTTGTTATTCGCAATAAAGCAAGACTTGTGGCTAAGGGGTACAACCAACAAGAAGGCATCGACTACGATGAAACTTTTGCCCATGTCGCCAGGATCGAAGCAATACGAATGTTTCTTGCATTTGCTGCTCACAAGAACTTTAAAGTCTACCAAATGGACGTGAAGACTGCATTTCTGAATGGATTTCTCAAAGAAGAAGTGTACGTCGATCAACCTGAAGGGTTCTTGAGCGAAGAGTTTCCTCATCACGTTTATCGACTCTACAAGGCTCTCTACGGACTAAAACAGGCTCCCCGAGCTTGGTATGACGTCCTTTCAGACTTCCTTGTCCAGTCTGGATTCAAGAAAGGATCTCTGGATACAACCCTCTTCACCAAGCGAAGTGGCCCGGACATAATGATTGTACAGATTTATGTCGACGACATCATTTTCGGATCGACTAAACCACAACTGTGTGAAGAGTTCGCAGAATTGATGAAAGAGAAATTCGAAATGGGTATGATGGGTGAGCTGAACTTCTTTCTTGGTCTTCAAGTAAAGCAACTTCCCAACGGAATCTTCATCAATCAGTCCAAATACATCCATGACATCCTCGAGAAATATGGAATGAAGGATGCCAAGACTGCTGCTACACCTATGTCACCCTCAGGCCGACCCGACGCGGACCCATCTGGTGTTCCCGTTGACCAAACCGTTTATCGAGGAATAATAGAATCTCTTCTGTACCTTACTGCTAGTCGACCGGATATCGTCCTCTCGACAGGAATCTGCGCTCGTTTTCAGGCCACACCAAAGGAATCCCATCTCACTGCTGTCAAAAGGATTCTCCGCTATCTCAAGGGAACACCCAATCTGGGTTTGTGGTACCCCACTCTATCGGACTTCAAATTGGTTGGATTCTCTGACTCGGATTACGCTGGATGCAAGATGGATCGGAAAAGCACCTCTGGAGCTGCACACTTCTTGGGCGGTAAACTCGTAAGTTGGTCGTCTCGAAAACAAAACTGTGTCTCAACTTCGTCAACGGAGGCAGAGTATGTCGCCGCTGCTAGTTGTTGTTCACAGCTTTTGTGGATGAGAACCCAACTACGAGATTTTAATATTCATGTCGATAAAATTCCCATTTATTGTGACTCAAAGAGTGCGATAGCGATGACGAGTAATCCGGTGCATCACTCGAGAACAAAACACATAGACATTCGTCACCACTTCATCAAAAGAACATGTCGAACAAGGGACGATTGAACTGCACTACGTCACAACCGAAGATCAACTGGCCGACATTTTCACAAAACCGTTGGATGTCAAACGATACCAACACCTTGTGACTATGTTGGGCATGTTGAATCTTCTGTTGTGATCTATCGACCCTTACATAAACTTTGATAAAGTGTACATATTTCCTTTTCACTTCACTCCATTTTCTATGTGTCTCCTTGATTATGTCTTTTGAGGGGGAGTTTCTCGATTAAGGGGGAGCGTCTGATCTTTCCATTTTGTAAAAAAAAAAAAAAAAAAAGAGGGGATTTTTAGATTAAGGGGGAGCTTCTGATTTTGCCTAAAGAAATAATAAATAAATATTTTTTTGGGTTGAAATTTTAAAGTTTGGTCAAATTGAGTCAAAATTGGACTGATTAAAATGTTTTGGGTTGAATTTTCAAATTTCTGGTCAAACAAGGTCAAAATTGGACCAATTGAGTCTCAATTGGACCCAATTTTGACCAAGCCCGCGAAAATCATATTTGGACCCAGCTTTGACCAAGCCCATGAATTTCAGCCCACTTACACAAAATTTCGCATGAACAGTGCCTAAAACCTCTAAAACCCCAAAACCCTTAACGTTACTCACTATCCTAAAATTCCCGAGAAAAAATTCAAAACTTTCGCAACCCCTCTCTTAAAAATCTTCGCAACTCCCCGCATCGATTCATCGTCAAATCTGCTCTCAAATTGTCGCAAATCAGCTGTTCAGTATGAATGCGCCTCAAACACATCAATTTTCGCTCATTTTATCCTGTTTTGCCCTATATATTTTCGCAAATCTGTTAGGTTACGCAATTTTCGCAATCTGTTAGGCTACGCTAAATTTTCTCGGCTCTGAATCGAATGCGTGCTTCGTTCTTTATGTTTAATATCCCCAAATATGCATTGCCCATTCAATTACGAGTCGATTCAGCCCAGATTATAGTTTTTTTTTTGGTTGAGATTTGAGTAGGTCTAAGACTAAAATCAATGCGTCGTTTCGCTGCTTTCGCACTGTGTTCTTCACCGCGAAAATTCTCAAAAATTTACTTAAAACGTTAAAATTTCGCTGCTACAGTGAGGACAGATCCGCGAAAATTTTTCAGAGAAATTTCTTACGATTGAAAGTTTCGCTACTACAGTGAGTGAGGTTCCGCGAAATTTTATCCGAGAAATTCCCAGCGCTGAAATTTCGCTGCTACAGTGACTAAGGAAATGCGAAACTTTCATTCGAGAATTTACATAAATTTAAATTTTCTTTTCTCACTGCTACAGTATGTGAAGCACCGCGAAAGTTTATCTGAGAAACTTTTTATTATTTACGTCAAAACTTTCTCTGCTACAGTGAGTGTCACTCCGCGAAATTTTAATAACACATCACTTCACATTACATATCTTCGCATCATCGATATTTCGCAACACAGTGGACAAAAATTTTCGCAGTCCACAAAGCTATTACCCTCCGCGAAACTTTCATATCACCTGCGAAAATTTCTTATGACATGCCTATGTGATATAACCTGCGAAATTTTCCATCACTTGCGAAAATTTTACTCTGACTGCGAAACTTTCTCATGTTATGTCTAAATGCTATTACTTGCGAAAGTTTCCTCATACATGCGAAAATTTTCCTTTACATGCGAAATTTTCAACAGCATGCGAAAATATACTCAATCTGCGAAACTTTCATATAACTTGCAAAATGTTCAATTACATGCGAAAATTCAACTTGCTTACATGCGAAATTTCTTTCATACATACGAAATTTTCCAAAAATGCGAAAATTTCCTCAACATCTCAACGTGCTATAATCTGCGAAATTTTCCCTAACAAGCGAAATCTTACACAAATTGCAAATTATTTTCTATGACTATGTGACTTACTTGGCACATATTCTCATCTCCTATAAACATATTCGCGAAACTTGTTGTATAATTTTCGCAACATAATCTGTACTAATCGTGCTACAATTCCTGTCAAGCACAGATATGACTGAAAAGGATCAAAGCACGATTGAAGCTCTTGAGGCGGCTGCACTCCAACGGGACATTGCTCGCATCGAACTTCAAACACGACTCTACGTTCCACCACCCGAGCAGATCTTCCCACTGAGTCAATGGGCAGCCCTGATTCCCAACAACTTCATGGTGGACCTGCAGAGCTTTCGGTGCGATGCCCCCGTCATCGTAGAAATCCTTAAAGGGCACCCACTTCGCCACGCCTTCACACATGGCGAGCCAGAAGCACAGGTGTACCTTCAACAGTTCTGGCATACACTGCAGATAGCGGGACCTCTCCATCTGGCCAAAAACCTATCCGCCCAAATTGATCAAGAAACGGTAGTCCTCAGTCGCAAAATTGTGCAAGAAGTGCTTCAACTCCCTGTCTACACACCTTATGACCCACTACCTACGCATGATCAACTAATAGAAGACATTGACCGACTGGGCTACCAACCAGATACCAAGAAGAAGAAGGGCCCACTCGTCCTTAGTGAAGTCACCACCCGCAACCTACCTCAACCTTGGCGAACTCTATACCTGCTGGTGAACAAGTGCTTGTCAGGGAAGCATGCCGGTCAGGACCGCGGAAACCTTCAGATCCTCACCATCCTCACCGGCATCGCCCACAACCGGAAGTACAACTACGCGGACATCATTTGGATGGATCTCGTCGCGATGATCCAACGTCGCGACCGGGAAGTCGCAAAGGGAGTCACCAACCGCTTCATCCCTTACATGCGGTGGCTCCCGGCCTTCATCCAACACTTCCGCATGCACTCCACCAGCATTCGTATGCGGCCGGCAGCCGAACATTTCGCCATCCCAACAGTCGAGAAGTTCGCCAAGAAAAACACCCCGGCGAAGGATCGAAACGCAATGGTGATTCCGGACGACGTGCTTGCCTACGCCAACCCAACCAACCCGCACGTACAAGAATACCGTGCCTCAACCGCCTCCTTCCGTGAAACCCCGCACCCTCTATCCACTGTCCCTACGGAGCAGATCAACCCCACTGCTCCCAACCCCGGGACTAGCCAAAACCCCACCACCACCTCCAAAAAGTCCTCGAGTCGCGCCGCATCCTCTTCCACACGCGCTCCGAAAAAACGGTCGCGAGAGGATGACGTAAGCCGCCCCACAGAGCGCCGATCGAAACAAAAGCACGATCGACCTCCTCCGCCACAGATAAGCCGAGCCGAACCAGTAGGTACAGGAGGTGATGTGTTCACCTCCCGAGTAGAAGTCGTGGCATCTGGCTCAACCACGCACACTACCCCACCAACCCACTTGTCTTCCTCTCTACAGGAAGACATTTCATTCCACGAGGAGCCACGTATACCATCGACATCCCACTTGGAGATAGTCGATGTTGAAACAAGCAGTCCCTCGCCTCAGACTGCATCCTCTTCATGCACCTCGAGTCTAGTGCCCTCACTCCCCATAATTTCATCCATTTCTAGGACACATACACCTTCCACCGCACCACAGAGTCTTCGTGACTCTGTCAGAACGCTCGGTGATGTCTCTGTGACTGAGAGCGGAAGACCTAGCACGGCCAACATCACAACAACCGTGAGCCTAGGCCATCATACGATTGAGTCTGTCTCATTGGTGATGCCAACGGGAAGTCTGCGTGACCCCGTCTTTTCCCGACCTGTGCAAACGGGCGGCCGATCGGCGATCTTCTCCGATTCGGTGACAGTTGGACATCTTCGTGATTCCAACTTGTTAGATTTACCCCGATTCATCACCGAGACCGCGCTAGAGTCACGTCTTCAAGAGTTTGCAAAGACTCTTGAGGCGTCGATTCTCGACAAAGTGTACGCGCGTCTCGATGCGTCCACCGCCGACAAAGGAAAAGGTGTGGCCCTGGAGACGCCACCACCAACTCAAGATGTGGACGCTGAAGCCATTCTCTCTGCCATTTCCGCGAAGGAGCTTTTCTACCTCCTACGAGCGAGATTCGAGTCGATGACGGAACTCGACGACGAGGAACGGCAGATGAAGAGAATAATGACTCAGCCCTTGACTTGCCGCGCTCAGGGAGAGTCCAGCGGGATCAAGATCGCCGCGAGGGGGAGAATAGGCAGCTGGGCTCACAATCCCAAGGACTCATGCAATCGACGCTGCCCTCCTCTGTACCTGAACGAACGCCCGCAGCAGAAACCTCACACCCCACTAGCCATAAATCCCATCCCATTAACCCCGAGTCACCAGCCAAATCACCCTCACCTCCACCTACTACCGTCTCCGAAACTCTAATCGTCACATCGGCGTTAGAGACCACCCCCACACTGTCTCCACCCACAGTCTCCGAACCTCTAACTATCACACCGATGTTAGAGGCCACCACCACATCTACACCACCCGACACACAAATCATCCTCGCCAAAACCATCACCTCAACCGAACCACCAGAATCTCCACCAATTCCATCCCCACAATCCACAAACTCCTCCGACGCTACACCCTCGCCACCACATAGCCATACCCCTCTCAACATCGATTCCAACCCGGCCTTCGAGGATGTCTACTGCGCACAGAACGAGATCGAAGCCTACATCTTCAACGATGAATGGCTATACACGCCCGCCGATGCAGTAGCAGCTAGGAAGTTGGTGGAAAATGCTCGACGTCTGCTCATGGAGGCCTCGCTAACGCTGATCAACACCGCAGACGACGAGGACGGAGAGGAGTACGACGCTGAACCGGCCGAGCTTGAGGACATCCTGCAATTCCAAGCGCAGCAAACTGAGGCCCCTGCTGCTCAAACGGATGTACCCACGGTGAATATACCGGAAGCACCGTGGGAAAACAAAAAAGATCACCGCACCGTTCCAAGAAGAGATCAGGAAGAGGATCTGGCGACGCAAGGAGCAGATCATCACCACCTTCGACGAGTATGAGCTGATGAACATCCAAAGTTGGAGCGAGAGAAAGAAGCAACTCTATCGATGGAGCCTTCTGTGCCACAAAAGCTCAAATAGGACGCTATCCGATGAGGAAAACATCGCTCAGGAAATGAGTCGAGCCCCCATCTGCAAAGTCACTGACCTTCGCCAAGAGTCCAAAGGACCTGTCCATTACCCAGTATTCACGGTAATGAGACAGGATGAGAGCTACTGTAAAGTCAGTGAGGCGGACTTCAAGTTTCTGCGCCTGGGCGACCTGTACAGCATGCTGGAATCCATGAAGCAGTTCAGACTTATCCTCAGAAGTTCTGGACATCTCGTACGTGCTGAACCGGTCACCATGGGATATGTGGCTATCAAACGCCACATGCTCCGACAGGTCAGATTCTTCGCCACCCACGATCTGCAGATGGCGGTGGAGCACAATCTGAAGAAGGTGAATCTGACTCGCCCATCTTTCAAGAACGCGGACGACTACCGAGAAGGCGATGTGATCGACGGAGACGATCCGGCGGTCGTCTACTCGAACTATAAGGGAAAGATGAGGATGCTGCGCTGCTCTGAAGTGGCAAAGTTCTCGGATGGAACGCTCACCATCATCCAAGACAAACTAATGAAGATCTGCCGCATACTTTCAGAAGAAGATCCTCTATGCCGATCCAAGTTCGCGAAGCTCATTGACGCTATAGCCAATCGACTGGTACTTCGAAGGAACCTCCGCGCCTTCGAGTTCAAGCTAGGGCTTCGCGACACACTACACGCTAATCCACCACCGCTACGCTCAAGATCCAAGACTCCCAACAATTGACACAAAGGGGGAGATTGTTAGGATATTTAATTAATTGTGTCAATAGTTTAAGTCTTGGGATTAATTTTGTAATTATCTTTAGCTTGGGCTTTAGACTAGATTGTAATTAATTAACATTTAGTGATTGGGCCTTAATATACCTAGGGTTAATGTGGTATATAAGGTATTACCAACTCACATTTGAAAGTAATCAAAGATCAAAGGCTTATCCAACTTTTTCACACACTACACACACTCAAAGGTGAGAACACTCCCTTATCATTCCATTAAAGCCTCTTTTGATTCCTTGTTTGGTGCATTTGGGACCAACATAAGGTGAGTAAACGAGTATCGAACACGAGGAATAAACTTGATTACTAGTAACAACCTATCGACTCGATATCTAGCCTAAATAAAGTGCGGAAATTGTTTATACTGCGAACTAACCTAACAAACCAATCCTAAAGCAATGAGAGAGAGTAAGAGAACACGACTAAAATTGATAAGAGTGTTTTCAGATAAGAATAATGTGCTCGGGATTCGAATCCCGCTAGGTACTATCGTCTAAGACACTAAAATATCGCTCCTACGTGATTCTTGACTGGATCGCAGTAATTTCCTACCCACTTACGAATTTGCTATCGCCCTTGACGCTCGCGGGGATATGAGATTCCACAATTACTAACGGCGAGGATCGAGTATTTGCTGTTGCCCTATACTCGAGTCCTATCATCTATGAACGATCTAATCGTTGTTAGCTGTCGCCCTAAACAATTTTCCACATATTCACTTTAACACATAGACATATTAAAGCGAAGAAACACTTTCATAGATAGATAAACACGAGTCACGATAAATATATGTCTTAAGCACGAATCAACCTAGCGTTCATCTACTCCCAAACACAGAGGGAATTTAGCTACTCATAATCAACGAAAAAGCAACGAAATAAATGGAGAACAAGGGCAGAGGCCTCATAATCTCCTTTTGATTGATCTGGG